>OZ024830.1:23836603-25117553 GCA_964016985.1 Anodontia alba | reverse complement strand
CATTTTCAGCAGGACGCATTGCCTCGAGTCCCTTGACTACCCTTTACATTTGTAGACATTAATGATCTGCGCATGCGCATAAATTTGCAGCACCGTGGGTGCTTCCCTTTGGCTGCTGTAGGCGTAAAAAGGTTTATTTATTGAATTTTTGGCGCCCCATAGTGCACGTGCTATTCCATTGACCGCATCCCGGATTGTGCAGGCATGTGTGTATGGATGGGCTCTACAAACGTTCCAAATTTCAGCGTAATCGGATGAAAAACAGACGAGTTATTAGGGGTCAAAGTTTCAGACATTCCTACCAACTTTGGACTGCAAGTTTGAGCCTAATGTGACCTTCACCGATCCGGATGAAACTGGTGCCAGACGAAAGGTCTGGACCAATGACTCCCTGGGGCCAAGTGCCCAAAATTTCTTATCGCCCCTTTTTCGAGTTATGGCCCCTGAAAGTTGATATTTGCTAATGTTTGACCCCTAATAACTTACTAACGCACAGTCCGAATTTTCTGACAAATATTGTTTTATGTACTATGGTACTAGGACAATGTTTGGTGCTAGTTTCAGCTCGATCGGTGAAGGTCACCTTTAGTGACTTTTAATCTCTTTGTTCAGCAGGCGAGACCTAGGGACGCATTTCCAGTCCTTATATCTTTGCTTCTACTGCATGCAGCGCCATACAATTTGGCACGAATATGTACCTCCCTAAGACCTATAAACCCTATAAAAAGCGCGCCTGTCTGTTGCGAACTGATGGAGTTATTAGGGTTTTTACGGTTTACCGCCCAAAATTCCATAGGGTGCAATGCAAATTTGAGGACCCATTTTCAGCAGGACGCATTGCCTCGAGTCCCTTGACTACCCTTTACATTTGTAGACATTAATGATCTGCGCATGCGCATAAATTTGCAGCACCGTGGGTGCTTCCCTTTGGCTGCTGTAGGCGTAAAAAGGTTTATTTATTGAATTTTTGGCGCCCCATAGTGCACGTGCTATTCCATTGACCGCATCCCGGATTGTGCAGGCATGTGTGTATGGATGGGCTCTACAAACGTTCCAAATTTCAGCGTAATCGGATGAAAAACAGACGAGTTATTAGGGGTCAAAGTTTCAGACATTCCTACCAACTTTGGACTGCAAGTTTGAGCCTAATGTGACCTTCACCGATCCGGATGAAACTGGTGCCAGACGAAAGGTCTGGACCAATGACTCCCTGGGGCCAAGTGCCCAAAATTTCTTATCGCCCCTTTTTCGAGTTATGGCCCCTGAAAGTTGATATTTGCTAATGTTTGACCCCTAATAACTTACTAACGCACAGTCCGAATTTTCTGACAAATATTGTTTTATGTACTATGGTACTAGGACAATGTTTGGTGCTAGTTTCAGCTCGATCGGTGAAGGTCACCTTTAGTGACTTTTAATCTCTTTGTTCAGCAGGCGAGACCTAGGGACGCATTTCCAGTCCTTATATCTTTGCTTCTACTGCATGCAGCGCCATACAATTTGGCACGAATATGTACCTCCCTAAGACCTATAAACCCTATAAAAAGCGCGCCTGTCTGTTGCGAACTGATGGAGTTATTAGGGTTTTTACGGTTTACCGCCCAAAATTCCATAGGGTGCAATGCAAATTTGAGGACCCATTTTCAGCAGGACGCATTGCCTCGAGTCCCTTGACTACCCTTTACATTTGTAGACATTAATGATCTGCGCATGCGCATAAATTTGCAGCACCGTGGGTGCTTCCCTTTGGCTGCTGTAGGCGTAAAAAGGTTTATTTATTGAATATTTGGCGCCCCATAGTGCACGTGCTATTCCATTGACCGCATCCCGGATTGTGCAGGCATGTGTGTATGGATGGGCTCTACAAACGTTCCAAATTTCAGCGTAATCGGATGAAAAACAGACGAGTTATTAGGGGTCAAAGTTTCAGACATTCCTACCAACTTTGGACTGCAAGTTTGAGCCTAATGTGACCTTCACCGATCCGGATGAAACTGGTGCCAGACGAAAGGTCTGGACCAATGACTCCCTGGGGCCAAGTGCCCAAAATTTCTTATCGCCCCTTTTTCGAGTTATGGCCCCTGAAAGTTGATATTTGCTAATGTTTGACCCCTAATAACTTACTAACGCACAGTCCGAATTTTCTGACAAATATTGTTTTATGTACTATGGTACTAGGACAATGTTTGGTGCTAGTTTCAGCTCGATCGGTGAAGGTCACCTTTAGTGACTTTTAATCTCTTTGTTCAGCAGGCGAGACCTAGGGACGCATTTCCAGTCCTTATATCTTTGCTTCTACTGCATGCAGCGCCATACAATTTGGCACGAATATGTACCTCCCTAAGACCTATAAACCCTATAAAAAGCGCGCCTGTCTGTTGCGAACTGATGGAGTTATTAGGGTTTTTACGGTTTACCGCCCAAAATTCCATAGGGTGCAATGCAAATTTGAGGACCCATTTTCAGCAGGACGCATTGCCTCGAGTCCCTTGACTACCCTTTACATTTGTAGACATTAATGATCTGCGCATGCGCATAAATTTGCAGCACCGTGGGTGCTTCCCTTTGGCTGCTGTAGGCGTAAAAAGGTTTATTTATTGAATTTTTGGCGCCCCATAGTGCACGTGCTATTCCATTGACCGCATCCCGGATTGTGCAGGCATGTGTGTATGGATGGGCTCTACAAACGTTCCAAATTTCAGCGTAATCGGATGAAAAACAGACGAGTTATTAGGGGTCAAAGTTTCAGACATTCCTACCAACTTTGGACTGCAAGTTTGAGCCTAATGTGACCTTCACCGATCCGGATGAAACTGGTGCCAGACGAAAGGTCTGGACCAATGACTCCCTGGGGCCAAGTGCCCAAAATTTCTTATCGCCCCTTTTTCGAGTTATGGCCCCTGAAAGTTGATATTTGCTAATGTTTGACCCCTAATAACTTACTAACGCACAGTCCGAATTTTCTGACAAATATTGTTTTATGTACTATGGTACTAGGACAATGTTTGGTGCTAGTTTCAGCTCGATCGGTGAAGGTCACCTTTAGTGACTTTTAATCTCTTTGTTCAGCAGGCGAGACCTAGGGACGCATTTCCAGTCCTTATATCTTTGCTTCTACTGCATGCAGCGCCATACAATTTGGCACGAATATGTACCTCCCTAAGACCTATAAACCCTATAAAAAGCGCGCCTGTCTGTTGCGAACTGATGGAGTTATTAGGGTTTTTACGGTTTACCGCCCAAAATTCCATAGGGTGCAATGCAAATTTGAGGACCCATTTTCAGCAGGACGCATTGCCTCGAGTCCCTTGACTACCCTTTACATTTGTAGACATTAATGATCTGCGCATGCGCATAAATTTGCAGCACCGTGGGTGCTTCCCTTTGGCTGCTGTAGGCGTAAAAAGGTTTATTTATTGAATTTTTGGCGCCCCATAGTGCACGTGCTATTCCATTGACCGCATCCCGGATTGTGCAGGCATGTGTGTATGGATGGGCTCTACAAACGTTCCAAATTTCAGCGTAATCGGATGAAAAACAGACGAGTTATTAGGGGTCAAAGTTTCAGACATTCCTACCAACTTTGGACTGCAAGTTTGAGCCTAATGTGACCTTCACCGATCCGGATGAAACTGGTGCCAGACGAAAGGTCTGGACCAATGACTCCCTGGGGCCAAGTGCCCAAAATTTCTTATCGCCCCTTTTTCGAGTTATGGCCCCTGAAAGTTGATATTTGCTAATGTTTGACCCCTAATAACTTACTAACGCACAGTCCGAATTTTCTGACAAATATTGTTTTATGTACTATGGTACTAGGACAATGTTTGGTGCTAGTTTCAGCTCGATCGGTGAAGGTCACCTTTAGTGACTTTTAATCTCTTTGTTCAGCAGGCGAGACCTAGGGACGCATTTCCAGTCCTTATATCTTTGCTTCTACTGCATGCAGCGCCATACAATTTGGCACGAATATGTACCTCCCTAAGACCTATAAACCCTATAAAAAGCGCGCCTGTCTGTTGCGAACTGATGGAGTTATTAGGGTTTTTACGGTTTACCGCCCAAAATTCCATAGGGTGCAATGCAAATTTGAGGACCCATTTTCAGCAGGACGCATTGCCTCGAGTCCCTTGACTACCCTTTACATTTGTAGACATTAATGATCTGCGCATGCGCATAAATTTGCAGCACCGTGGGTGCTTCCCTTTGGCTGCTGTAGGCGTAAAAAGGTTTATTTATTGAATTTTTGGCGCCCCATAGTGCACGTGCTATTCCATTGACCGCATCCCGGATTGTGCAGGCATGTGTGTATGGATGGGCTCTACAAACGTTCCAAATTTCAGCGTAATCGGATGAAAAACAGACGAGTTATTAGGGGTCAAAGTTTCAGACATTCCTACCAACTTTGGACTGCAAGTTTGAGCCTAATGTGACCTTCACCGATCCGGATGAAACTGGTGCCAGACGAAAGGTCTGGACCAATGACTCCCTGGGGCCAAGTGCCCAAAATTTCTTATCGCCCCTTTTTCGAGTTATGGCCCCTGAAAGTTGATATTTGCTAATGTTTGACCCCTAATAACTTACTAACGCACAGTCCGAATTTTCTGACAAATATTGTTTTATGTACTATGGTACTAGGACAATGTTTGGTGCTAGTTTCAGCTCGATCGGTGAAGGTCACCTTTAGTGACTTTTAATCTCTTTGTTCAGCAGGCGAGACCTAGGGACGCATTTCCAGTCCTTATATCTTTGCTTCTACTGCATGCAGCGCCATACAATTTGGCACGAATATGTACCTCCCTAAGACCTATAAACCCTATAAAAAGCGCGCCTGTCTGTTGCGAACTGATGGAGTTATTAGGGTTTTTACGGTTTACCGCCCAAAATTCCATAGGGTGCAATGCAAATTTGAGGACCCATTTTCAGCAGGACGCATTGCCTCGAGTCCCTTGACTACCCTTTACATTTGTAGACATTAATGATCTGCGCATGCGCATAAATTTGCAGCACCGTGGGTGCTTCCCTTTGGCTGCTGTAGGCGTAAAAAGGTTTATTTATTGAATTTTTGGCGCCCCATAGTGCACGTGCTATTCCATTGACCGCATCCCGGATTGTGCAGGCATGTGTGTATGGATGGGCTCTACAAACGTTCCAAATTTCAGCGTAATCGGATGAAAAACAGACGAGTTATTAGGGGTCAAAGTTTCAGACATTCCTACCAACTTTGGACTGCAAGTTTGAGCCTAATGTGACCTTCACCGATCCGGATGAAACTGGTGCCAGACGAAAGGTCTGGACCAATGACTCCCTGGGGCCAAGTGCCCAAAATTTCTTATCGCCCCTTTTTCGAGTTATGGCCCCTGAAAGTTGATATTTGCTAATGTTTGACCCCTAATAACTTACTAACGCACAGTCCGAATTTTCTGACAAATATTGTTTTATGTACTATGGTACTAGGACAATGTTTGGTGCTAGTTTCAGCTCGATCGGTGAAGGTCACCTTTAGTGACTTTTAATCTCTTTGTTCAGCAGGCGAGACCTAGGGACGCATTTCCAGTCCTTATATCTTTGCTTCTACTGCATGCAGCGCCATACAATTTGGCACGAATATGTACCTCCCTAAGACCTATAAACCCTATAAAAAGCGCGCCTGTCTGTTGCGAACTGATGGAGTTATTAGGGTTTTTACGGTTTACCGCCCAAAATTCCATAGGGTGCAATGCAAATTTGAGGACCCATTTTCAGCAGGACGCATTGCCTCGAGTCCCTTGACTACCCTTTACATTTGTAGACATTAATGATCTGCGCATGCGCATAAATTTGCAGCACCGTGGGTGCTTCCCTTTGGCTGCTGTAGGCGTAAAAAGGTTTATTTATTGAATTTTTGGCGCCCCATAGTGCACGTGCTATTCCATTGACCGCATCCCGGATTGTGCAGGCATGTGTGTATGGATGGGCTCTACAAACGTTCCAAATTTCAGCGTAATCGGATGAAAAACAGACGAGTTATTAGGAGTCAAAGTTTCAGACATTCCTACCAACTTTGGACTGCAAGTTTGAGCCTAATGTGACCTTCACCGATCCGGATGAAACTGGTGCCAGACGAAAGGTCTGGACCAATGACTCCCTGGGGCCAAGTGCCCAAAATTTCTTATCGCCCCTTTTTCGAGTTATGGCCCCTGAAAGTTGATATTTGCTAATGTTTGACCCCTAATAACTTACTAACGCACAGTCCGAATTTTCTGACAAATATTGTTTTATGTACTATGGTACTAGGACAATGTTTGGTGCTAGTTTCAGCTCGATCGGTGAAGGTCACCTTTAGTGACTTTTAATCTCTTTGTTCAGCAGGCGAGACCTAGGGACGCATTTCCAGTCCTTATATCTTTGCTTCTACTGCATGCAGCGCCATACAATTTGGCACGAATATGTACCTCCCTAAGACCTATAAACCCTATAAAAAGCGCGCCTGTCTGTTGCGAACTGATGGAGTTATTAGGGTTTTTACGGTTTACCGCCCAAAATTCCATAGGGTGCAATGCAAATTTGAGGACCCATTTTCAGCAGGACGCATTGCCTCGAGTCCCTTGACTACCCTTTACATTTGTAGACATTAATGATCTGCGCATGCGCATAAATTTGCAGCACCGTGGGTGCTTCCCTTTGGCTGCTGTAGGCGTAAAAAGGTTTATTTATTGAATTTTTGGCGCCCCATAGTGCACGTGCTATTCCATTGACCGCATCCCGGATTGTGCAGGCATGTGTGTATGGATGGGCTCTACAAACGTTCCAAATTTCAGCGTAATCGGATGAAAAACAGACGAGTTATTAGGGGTCAAAGTTTCAGACATTCCTACCAACTTTGGACTGCAAGTTTGAGCCTAATGTGACCTTCACCGATCCGGATGAAACTGGTGCCAGACGAAAGGTCTGGACCAATGACTCCCTGGGGCCAAGTGCCCAAAATTTCTTATCGCCCCTTTTTCGAGTTATGGCCCCTGAAAGTTGATATTTGCTAATGTTTGACCCCTAATAACTTACTAACGCACAGTCCGAATTTTCTGACAAATATTGTTTTATGTACTATGGTACTAGGACAATGTTTGGTGCTAGTTTCAGCTCGATCGGTGAAGGTCACCTTTACTGACTTTTAATTTCTTTGTTCAGCAGGCGAGACCTAGGGACGCATTTCCAGTCCTTATATCTTTGCTTCTACTGCATGCAGCGCCATACAATTTGGCACGAATATGTACCTCCCTAAGACCTATAAACCCTATAAAAAGCGCGCCTGTCTGTTGCGAACTGATGGAGTTATTAGGGTTTTTACGGTTTACCGCCCAAAATTCCATAGGGTGCAATGCAAATTTGAGGACCCATTTTCAGCAGGACGCATTGCCTCGAGTCCCTTGACTACCCTTTACATTTGTAGACATTAATGATCTGCGCATGCGCATAAATTTGCAGCACCGTGGGTGCTTCCCTTTGGCTGCTGTAGGCGTAAAAAGGTTTATTTATTGAATTTTTGGCGCCCCATAGTGCACGTGCTATTCCATTGACCGCATCCCGGATTGTGCAGGCATGTGTGTATGGATGGGCTCTACAAACGTTCCAAATTTCAGCGTAATCGGATGAAAAACAGACGAGTTATTAGGGGTCAAAGTTTCAGACATTCCTACCAACTTTGGACTGCAAGTTTGAGCCTAATGTGACCTTCACCGATCCGGATGAAACTGGTGCCAGACGAAAGGTCTGGACCAATGACTCCCTGGGGCCAAGTGCCCAAAATTTCTTATCGCCCCTTTTTCGAGTTATGGCCCCTGAAAGTTGATATTTGCTAATGTTTGACCCCTAATTACTTACTAACGCACAGTCCGTATTTTCTGACAAATATTGTTTTATGTACTATGGTACTAGGACAATGTTTGGTGCTAGTTTCAGCTCGATCGGTGAAGGTCACCTTTAGTGACTTTTAATCTCTTTGTTCAGCAGGCGAGACCTAGGGACGCATTTCCAGTCCTTATATCTTTGCTTCTACTGCATGCAGCGCCATACAATTTGGCACGAATATGTACCTCCCTAAGACCTATAAACCCTATAAAAAGCGCGCCTGTCTGTTGCGAACTGATGGAGTTATTAGGGTTTTTACGGTTTACCGCCAAAATTACATAGGGTGCAATGCAAATTTGAGGACCCATTTTCAGCAGGACGCATTGCCTCGAGTCCCTTGACTACCCTTTACATTTGTAGACATTAATGATCTGCGCATGCGCATAAATTTGCAGCACCGTGGGTGCTTCCCTTTGGCTGCTGTAGGCGTAAAAAGGTTTATTTTTTGAATTTTTGGCGCCCCATAGTGCACGTGCTATTCCATTGACCGCATCCCGGATTGTGCAGGCATGTGTGTATGGATGGGCTCTACAAACGTTCTAAATTTCAGCGTAATCGGATGAAAAACAGACGAGTTATTAGGGGTCAAAGTTTCAGACATTCCTACCAACTTTGGACTGCAAGTTTGAGCCTAATGTGACCTTCACCGATCCGGATGAAACTGGTGCCAGACGAAAGGTCTGGACCAATGACTCCCTGGGGCCAAGTGCCCAAAATTTCTTATCGCCCCTTTTTCGAGTTATGGCCCCTGAAAGTTGATATTTGCTAATGTTTGACCCCTAATAACTTACTAACGCACAGTCCGAATTTTCTGACAAATATTGTTTTATGTACTATGGTACTAGGACAATGTTTGGTGCTAGTTTCAGCTCGATCGGTGAAGGTCACCTTTAGTGACTTTTAATCTCTTTGTTCAGCAGGCGAGACCTAGGGACGCATTTCCAGTCCTTATATCTTTGCTTCTACTGCATGCAGCGCCATACAATTTGGCACGAATATGTACCTCCCTAAGACCTATAAACCCTTTAAAAAGCGCGCCTGTCTGTTGCGAACTGATGGAGTTATTAGGGTTTTTACGGTTTACCGCCCAAAATTCCATAGGGTGCAATGCAAATTTGAGGACCCATTTTCAGCAGGACGCATTGCCTCGAGTCCCTTGACTACCCTTTACATTTGTAGACATTAATGATCTGCGCATGCGCATAAATTTGCAGCACCGTGGGTGCTTCCCTTTGGCTGCTGTAGGCGTAAAAAGGTTTATTTATTGAATTTTTGGCGCCCCATAGTGCACGTGCTATTCCATTGACCGCATCCCGGATTGTGCAGGCATGTGTGTATGGATGGGCTCTACAAACGTTCCAAATTTCAGCGTAATCGGATGAAAAACAGACGAGTTATTAGGGGTCAAAGTTTCAGACATTCCTACCAACTTTGGACTGCAAGTTTGAGCCTAATGTGACCTTCACCGATCCGGATGAAACTGGTGCCAGACGAAAGGTCTGGACCAATGACTCCCTGGGGCCAAGTGCCCAAAATTTCTTATCGCCCCTTTTTCGAGTTATGGCCCCTGAAAGTTGATATTTGCTAATGTTTGACCCCTAATAACTTACTAACGCACAGTCCGAATTTTCTGACAAATATTGTTTTATGTACTATGGTACTAGGACAATGTTTGGTGCTAGTTTCAGCTCGATCGGTGAAGGTCACCTTTAGTGACTTTTAATCTCTTTGTTCAGCAGGCGAGACCTAGGGACGCATTTCCAGTCCTTATATCTTTGCTTCTACTGCATGCAGCGCCATACAATTTGGCACGAATATGTACCTCCCTAAGACCTATAAACCCTATAAAAAGCGCGCCTGTCTGTTGCGAACTGATGGAGTTATTAGGGTTTTTACGGTTTACCGCCCAAAATTCCATAGGGTGCAATGCAAATTTGAGGACCCATTTTCAGCAGGACGCATTGCCTCGAGTCCCTTGACTACCCTTTACATTTGTAGACATTAATGATCTGCGCATGCGCATAAATTTGCAGCACCGTGGGTGCTTCCCTTTGGCTGCTGTAGGCGTAAAAAGGTTTATTTATTGAATTTTTGGCGCCCCATAGTGCACGTGCTATTCCATTGACCGCATCCCGGATTGTGCAGGCATGTGTGTATGGATGGGCTCTACAAACGTTCCAAATTTCAGCGTAATCGGATGAAAAACAGACGAGTTATTAGGGGTCAAAGTTTCAGACATTCCTACCAACTTTGGACTGCAAGTTTGAGCCTAATGTGACCTTCACCGATCCGGATGAAACTGGTGCCAGACGAAAGGTCTGGACCAATGACTCCCTGGGGCCAAGTGCCCAAAATTTCTTATCGCCCCTTTTTCGAGTTATGGCCCCTGAAAGTTGATATTTGCTAATGTTTGACCCCTAATAACTTACTAACGCACAGTCCGAATTTTCTGACAAATATTGTTTTATGTACTATGGTACTAGGACAATGTTTGGTGCTAGTTTCAGCTCGATCGGTGAAGGTCACCTTTAGTGACTTTTAATCTCTTTGTTCAGCAGGCGAGACCTAGGGACGCATTTCCAGTCCTTATATCTTTGCTTCTACTGCATGCAGCGCCATACAATTTGGCACGAATATGTACCTCCCTAAGACCTATAAACCCTATAAAAAGCGCGCCTGTCTGTTGCGAACTGATGGAGTTATTAGGGTTTTTACGGTTTACCGCCCAAAATTCCATAGGGTGCAATGCAAATTTGAGGACCCATTTTCAGCAGGACGCATTGCCTCGAGTCCCTTGACTACCCTTTACATTTGTAGACATTAATGATCTGCGCATGCGCATAAATTTGCAGCACCGTGGGTGCTTCCCTTTGGCTGCTGTAGGCGTAAAAAGGTTTATTTATTGAATTTTTGGCGCCCCATAGTGCACGTGCTATTCCATTGACCGCATCCCGGATTGTGCAGGCATGTGTGTATGGATAGGCTCTACAAACGTTCCAAATTTCAGCGTAATCGGATGAAAAACAGACGAGTTATTAGGGGTCAAAGTTTCAGACATTCCTACCAACTTTGGACTGCAAGTTTGAGCCTAATGTGACCTTCACCGATCCGGATGAAACTGGTGCCAGACGAAAGGTCTGGACCAATGACTCCCTGGGGCCAAGTGCCCAAAATTTCTTATCGCCCCTTTTTCGAGTTATGGCCCCTGAAAGTTGATATTTGCTAATGTTTGACCCCTAATAACTTACTAACGCACAGTCCGAATTTTCTGACAAATATTGTTTTATGTACTATGGTACTAGGACAATGTTTGGTGCTAGTTTCAGCTCGATCGGTGAAGGTCACCTTTAGTGACTTTTAATCTCTTTGTTCAGCAGGCGAGACCTAGGGACGCATTTCCAGTCCTTATATCTTTGCTTCTACTGCATGCAGCGCCATACAATTTGGCACGAATATGTACCTCCCTAAGACCTATAAACCCTATAAAAAGCGCGCCTGTCTGTTGCGAACTGATGGAGTTATTAGGGTTTTTACGGTTTACCGCCCAAAATTCCATAGGGTGCAATGCAAATTTGAGGACCCATTTTCAGCAGGACGCATTGCCTCGAGTCCCTTGACTACCCTTTACATTTGTAGACATTAATGATCTGCGCATGCGCATAAATTTGCAGCACCGTGGGTGCTTCCCTTTGGCTGCTGTAGGCGTAAAAAGGTTTATTTATTGAATTTTTGGCGCCCCATAGTGCACGTGCTATTCGTTGACCGCATCCCGAATTGTGCAGGCATGTGTGTATGGATGGGCTCTACATACGTTCCAAATTTCAGCGTAATCGGATGAAAAACAGACGAGTTATTAGGGGTCAAAGTTTCAGACATTCCTACCAACTTTGGACTGCAAGTTTGAGCCTAATGTGACCTTCACCGATCCGGATGAAACTGGTGCCAGACGAAAGGTCTGGACCAATGACTCCCTGGGGCCAAGTGCCCAAAATTTCTTATCGCCCCTTTTTCGAGTTATGGCCCCTGAAAGTTGATATTTGCTAATGTTTGACCCCTAATAACTTACTAACGCACAGTCCGAATTTTCTGACAAATATTGTTTTATGTACTATGGTACTAGGACAATGTTTGGTGCTAGTTTCAGCTCGATCGGTGAAGGTCACCTTTAGTGACTTTTAATCTCTGTTCAGCAGGCGAGACCTAGGGACGCATTTCCAGTCCTTATATCTTTGCTTCTACTGCATGCAGCGCCATACAATTTGGCACGAATATGTACCTCCCTAAGACCTATAAACCCTATAAAAAGCGCGCCTGTCTGTTGCGAACTGATGGAGTTATTAGGGTTTTTACGGTTTACCGCCCAAAATTCCATAGGGTGCAATGCAAATTTGAGGACCCATTTTCAGCAGGACGCATTGCCTCGAGTCCCTTGACTACCCTTTACATTTGTAGACATTAATGATCTGCGCATGCGCATAAATTTGCAGCACCGTGGGTGCTTCCCTTTGGCTGCTGTAGGCGTAAAAAGGTTTATTTATTGAATATTTGGCGCCCCATAGTGCACGTGCTATTCCATTGACCGCATCCCGGATTGTGCAGACATGTGTGTATGGATGGGCTCTACAAACGTTCCAAATTTCAGCGTAATCGGATGAAAAACAGACGAGTTATTAGGGGTCAAAGTTTCAGACATTCCTACCAACTTTGGACTGCAAGTTTGAGCCTAATGTGACCTTCACCGATCCGGATGAAACTGGTGCCAGACGAAAGGTCTGGACCAATGACTCCCTGGGGCCAAGTGCCCAAAATTTCTTATCGCCCCTTTTTCGAGTTATGGCCCCTGAATGTTGATATTTGCTAATGTTTGACCCCTAATAACTTACTAACGCACAGTCCGAATTTTCTGACAAATATTGTTTTATGTACTATGGTACTAGGACAATGTTTGGTGCTAGTTTCAGCTCGATCGGTGAAGGTCACCTTTAGTGACTTTTACTCTCTTGTTCAGCAGGCGAGACCTAGGGACGCATTTCCAGTGTTTATATCTTTGCTTCTACTGCATGCAGCGCCATACAATTTGGCACGAATATGTACCTCCCTAAGACCTATAAACTCTATAAAAAGCGCGCCTGTCTGTTGCGAACTGATGGAGTTATTAGGGTTTTTACGGTTTACCGCCCAAAATTCCATAGGGTGCAATGCAAATTTGAGGACCCATTTTCAGCAGGACGCATTGCCTCGAGTCCCTTGACTACCCTTTACATTTGTAGACATTAATGATCTGCGCATGCGCATAAATTTGCAGCACCGTGGGTGCTTCCCTTTGGCTGCTGTAGGCGTAAAAAGGTTTATTTATTGAATTTTTGGCGCCCCATAGTGCACGTGCTATTCCATTGACCGCATCCCGGATTGTGCAGGCATGTGTGTATGGATGGGCTCTACATACGTTCCAAATTTCAGCGTAATCGGATGAAAAACAGACGAGTTATTAGGGGTCAAAGTTTCAGACATTCCTACCAACTTTGGACTGCAAGTTTGAGCCTAATGTGACCTTCACCGATCCGGATGAAACTGGTGCCAGACGAAAGGTCTGGACCAATGACTCCCTGGGGCCAAGTGCCCAAAATTTCTTATCGCCCCTTTTTCGAGTTATGGCCCCTGAAAGTTGATATTTGCTAATGTTTGACCCCTAATAACTTACTAACGCACAGTCCGAATTTTCTGACAAATATTGTTTTATGTACTATGGTACTAGGACAATGTTTGGTGCTAGTTTCAGCTCGATCGGTGAAGGTCACCTTTAGTGACTTTTAATCTCTTCGTTCAGCAGGCGAGACCTAGGGACGCATTTCCAGTCCTTATATCTTTGCTTCTACTGCATGCAGCGCCATACAATTTGGCACGAATATGTACCTCCCTAAGACCTATAAACCCTATAAAAAGCGCGCCTGTCTGTTGCGAACTGATGGAGTTATTAGGGTTTTTACGGTTTACCGCCCAAAATTCCATAGTGTGCAATGCAAATTTGAGGACCCATTTTCAGCAGGACGCATTGCCTCGAGTCCCTTGACTACCCTTTACATTTGTAGACATTAATGATCTGCGCATGCGCATAAATTTGCAGCACCGTGGGTGCTTCCCTTTGGCTGCTGTAGGCGTAAAAAGGTTTATTTATTGAATTTTTGGCGCCCCATAGTGCACGTGCTATTCCATTGACCGCATCCCGGATTGTGCAGGCATGTGTGTATGGATGGGCTCTACAAACGTTCCAAATTTCAGCGTAATCGGATGAAAAACAGACGAGTTATTAGGGGTCAAAGTTTCAGACATTCCTACCAACTTTGGACTGCAAGTTTGAGCCTAATGTGACCTTCACCGATCCGGATGAAACTGGTGCCAGACGAAAGGTCTGGACCAATGACTCCCTGGGGCCAAGTGCCCAAAATTTCTTATCGCCCCTTTTTCGAGTTATGGCCCCTGAAAGTTGATATTTGCTAATGTTTGACCCCTAATAACTTACTAACGCACAGTCCGAATTTTCTGACAAATATTGTTTTATGTACTATGGTACTAGGACAATGTTTGGTGCTAGTTTCAGCTCGATCGGTGAAGGTCACCTTTAGTGACTTTTAATCTCTTTGTTCAGCAGGCGAGACCTAGGGACGCATTTCCAGTCCTTATATCTTTGCTTCTACTGCATGCAGCGCCATACAATTTGGCACGAATATGTACCTCCCTAAGACCTATAAACCCTATAAAAAGCGCGCCTGTCTGTTGCGAACTGATGGAGTTATTAGGGTTTTTACGGTTTACCGCCCAAAATTCCATAGGGTGCAATGCAAATTTGAGGACCCATTTTCAGCAGGACGCATTGCCTCGAGTCCCTTGACTACCCTTTACATTTGTAGACATTAATGATCTGCGCATGCGCATAAATTTGCAGCACCGTGGGTGCTTCCCTTTGGCTGCTGTAGGCGTAAAAAGGTTTATTTATTGAATTTTTGGCGCCCCATAGTGCACGTGCTATTCCATTGACCGCATCCCGGATTGTGCAGGCATGTGTGTATGGATAGGCTCTACAAACGTTCCAAATTTCAGCGTAATCGGATGAAAAACAGACGAGTTATTAGGGGTCAAAGTTTCAGACATTCCTACCAACTTTGGACTGCAAGTTTGAGCCTAATGTGACCTTCACCGATCCGGATGAAACTGGTGCCAGACGAAAGGTCTGGACCAATGACTCCCTGGGGCCAAGTGCCCAAAATTTCTTATCGCCCCTTTTTCGAGTTATGGCCCCTGAAAGTTGATATTTGCTAATGTTTGACCCCTAATAACTTACTAACGCACAGTCCGAATTTTCTGACAAATATTGTTTTATGTACTATGGTACTAGGACAATGTTTGGTGCTAGTTTCAGCTCGATCGGTGAAGGTCACCTTTAGTGACTTTTAATCTCTTTGTTCAGCAGGCGAGACCTAGGGACGCATTTCCAGTCCTTATATCTTTGCTTCTACTGCATGCAGCGCCATACAATTTGGCACGAATATGTACCTCCCTAAGACCTATAAACCCTATAAAAAGCGCGCCTGTCTGTTGCGAACTGATGGAGTTATTAGGGTTTTTACGGTTTACCGCCCAAAATTCCATAGGGTGCAATGCAAATTTGAGGACCCATTTTCAGCAGGACGCATTGCCTCGAGTCCCTTGACTACCCTTTGCATTTGTAGACATTAATGATCTGCGCATGCGCATAAATTTGCAGCACCGTGGGTGCTTCCCTTTGGCTGCTGTAGGCGTAAAAAGGTTTATTTATTGAATTTTTGGCGCCCCATAGTGCACGTGCTATTCCATTGACCGCATCCCGGATTGTGCAGGCATGTGTGTATGGATAGTCTCTACAAACGTTCCAAATTTCAGCGTAATCGGATGAAAAACAGACGAGTTATTAGGGGTCAAAGTTTCAGACATTCCTACCAACTTTGGACTGCAAGTTTGAGCCTAATGTGACCTTCACCGATCCGGATGAAACTGGTGCCAGACGAAAGGTCTGGACCAATGACTCCCTGGGGCCAAGTGCCCAAAATTTCTTATCGCCCCTTTTTCGAGTTATGGCCCCTGAAAGTTGATATTTGCTAATGTTTGACCCCTAATAACTTACTAACGCACAGTCCGAATTTTCTGACAAATATTGTTTTATGTACTATGGTACTAGGACAATGTTTGGTGCTAGTTTCAGCTCGATCGGTGAAGGTCACCTTTAGTGACTTTTAATCTCTTTGTTCAGCAGGCGAGACCTAGGGACGCATTTCCAGTCCTTATATCTTTGCTTCTACTGCATGCAGCGCCATACAATTTGGCACGAATATGTACCTCCCTAAGACCTATAAACCCTATAAAAAGCGCGCCTGTCTGTTGCGAACTGATGGAGTTATTAGGGTTTTTACGGTTTACCGCCCAAAATTCCATAGGGTGCAATGCAAATTTGAGGACCCATTTTCAGCAGGACGCATTGCCTCGAGTCCCTTGACTACCCTTTACATTTGTAGACATTAATGATCTGCGCATGCGCATAAATTTGCAGCACCGTGGGTGCTTCCCTTTGGCTGCTGTAGGCGTAAAAATGTTTATTTATTGAATTTTTGGCGCCCCATAGTGCACGTGCTATTCCATTGACCGCATCCCGGATTGTGCAGGCATGTGTGTATGGATGGGCTCTACAAACGTTCCAAATTTCAGCGTAATCGGATGAAAAACAGACGAGTTATTAGGGGTCAAAGTTTCAGACATTCCTACCAACTTTGGACTGCAAGTTTGAGCCTAATGTGACCTTCACCGATCCGGATGAAACTGGTGCCAGACGAAAGGTCTGGACCAATGACTCCCTGGGGCCAAGTGCCCAAAATTTCTTATCGCCCCTTTTTCGAGTTATGGCCCCTGAAAGTTGATATTTGCTAATGTTTGACCCCTAATAACTTACTAACGCACAGTCCGAATTTTCTGACAAATATTGTTTTATGTACTATGGTACTAGGACAATGTTTGGTGCTAGTTTCAGCTCGATCGGTGAAGGTCACCTTTAGTGACTTTTAATCTCTTTGTTCAGCAGGCGAGACCTAGGGACGCATTTCCAGTCCTTATGTCTTTGCTTCTACTGCATGCAGCGCCATACAATTTGGCACGAATATGTACCTCCCTAAGACCTATAAACCCTATAAAAAGCGCGCCTGTCTGTTGCGAACTGATGGAGTTATTAGGGGTTTTACGGTTTACCGCCCAAAATTCCATAGGGTGCAATGCAAATTTGAGGACCCATTTTCAGCAGGACGCATTGCCTCGAGTCCCTTGACTACCCTTTACATTTGTAGACATTAATGATCTGCGCATGCGCATAAATTTGCAGCACCGTGGGTGCTTCCCTTTGGCTGCTGTAGGCGTAAAAAGTTTCTTTATTGAATTTTTGGCGCCCCATAGTGCACGTGCTATTCCATTGACCGCATCCTGGATTGTGCAGGCATGTGTGTATGGATGGGCTCTACAAACGTTCCAAATTTCAGCGTAATCGGATGAAAAACAGACGAGTTATTAGGGGTCAAAGTTTCAGACATTCCTACCAACTTTGGACTGCAAGTTTGAGCCTAATGTGACCTTCACCGATCCGGATGAAACTGGTGCCAGACGAAAGGTCTGGACCAATGACTCCCTGGGGCCAAGTGCCCAAAATTTCTTATCGCCCCTTTTTCGAGTTATGGCCCCTGAAAGTTGATATTTGCTAATGTTTGACCCCTAATAACTTACTAACGCACAGTCCGAATTTTCTGACAAATATTGTTTTATGTACTATGGTACTAGGACAATGTTTGGTGCTAGTTTCAGCTCGATCGGTGAAGGTCACCTTTACTGACTTTTAATCTCTTTGTTCAGCAGGCGAGACCTAGGGACGCATTTCCAGTCCTTATATCTTTGCTTCTACTGCATGCAGCGCCATACAATTTGGCACGAATATGTACCTCCCTAAGACCTATAAACCCTATAAAAAGCGCGCCTGTCTGTTGCGAACTGATGGAGTTATTAGGGTTTTTACGGTTTACCGCCCAAAATTCCATAGGGTGCAATGCAAATTTGAGGACCCATTTTCAGCAGGACGCATTGCCTCGAGTCCCTTGACTACCCTTTACATTTGTAGACATTAATGATCTGCGCATGCGCATAAATTTGCAGCACCGTGGGTGCTTCCCTTTGGCTGCTGTAGGCGTAAAAATGTTTATTTATTGAATTTTTGGCGCCCCATAGTGCACGTGCTATTCCATTGACCGCATCCCGGATTGTGCAGGCATGTGTGTATGGATGGGCTCTACAAACGTTCTAAATTTCAGCGTAATCGGATGAAAAACAGACGAGTTATTAGGAGTCAGAGTTTCAGACATTCCTACCAACTTTGGACTGCAAGTTTGAGCCTAATGTGACCTTCACCGATCCGGATGAAACTGGTGCCAGACGAAAGGTCTGGACCAATGACTCCCTGGGGCCAAGTGCCCAAAATTTCTTATCGCCCCTTTTTCGAGTTATGGCCCCTGAAAGTTGATATTTGCTAATGTTTGACCCCTAATAACTTACTAACGCACAGTCCGAATTTTCTGACAAATATCCTTTTATGTACTATGGTACTAGGACAATGTTTGGTGCTAGTTTCAGCTCGATCGGTGAAGGTCACCTTTAGTGACTTTTAATCTCTTTGTTCAGCAGGCGAGACCTAGGGACGCATTTCCAGTCCTTATATCTTTGCTTCTACTGCATGCAGCGCCATACAATTTGGCACGAATATGTACCTCCCTAAGACCTATAAACCCTATAAAAAGCGCGCCTGTCTGTTGCGAACTGATGGAGTTATTAGGGTTTTTACGGTTTACCGCCCAAAATTCCATAGGGTGCAATGCAAATTTGAGGACCCATTTTCAGCAGGACGCATTGCCTCGAGTCCCTTGACTACCCTTTACATTTGTAGACATTAATGATCTGCGCATGCGCATAAATTTGCAGCACCGTGGGTGCTTCCCTTTGGCTGCTGTAGGCGTAAAAAGGTTTATTTATTGAATTTTTGGCGCCCCATAGTGCACGTGCTATTCCATTGACCGCATCCCGGATTGTGCAGGCATGTGTGTATGGATAGGCTCTACAAACGTTCCAAATTTCAGCGTAATCGGATGAAAAACAGACGAGTTATTAGGGGTCAAAGTTTCAGACATTCCTACCAACTTTGGACTGCAAGTTTGAGCCTAATGTGACCTTCACCGATCCGGATGAAACTGGTGCCAGACGAAAGGTCTGGACCAATGACTCCCTGGGGCCAAGTGCCCAAAATTTCTTATCGCCCCTTTTTCGAGTTATGGCCCCTGAAAGTTGATATTTGCTAATGTTTGACCCCTAATAACTTACTAACGCACAGTCCGAATTTTCTGACAAATATCCTTTTATGTACTATGGTACTAGGACAATGTTTGGTGCTAGTTTCAGCTCGATCGGTGAAGGTCACCTTTAGTGACTTTTAATCTCTTTGTTCAGCAGGCGAGACCTAGGGACGCATTTCCAGTCCTTATATCTTTGCTTCTGCTGCATGCAGCGCCATACAATTTGGCACGAATATGTACCTCCCTAAGACCTATAAACCCTATAAAAAGCGCGCCTGTCTGTTGCGAACTGATGGAGTTATTAGGGTTTTTACGGTTTACCGCCCAAAATTCCATAGGGTGCAATGCAAATTTGAGGACCCATTTTCAGCAGGACGCATTGCCTCGAGTCCCTTGACTACCCTTTACATTTGTAGACATTAATGATCTGCGCATGCGCATAAATTTGCAGCACCGTGGGTGCTTCCCTTTGGCTGCTGTAGGCGTAAAAAGGTTTATTTATTGAATTTTTGGCGCCCCATAGTGCACGTGCTATTCCATTGACCGCATCCCGGATTGTGCAGGCATGTGTGTATGGATGGGCTCTACAAACGTTCCGAATTTCAGCGTAATCGGATGAAAAACAGACGAGTTATTAGGGGTCAAAGTTTCAGACATTCCTACCAACTTTGGACTGCAAGTTTGAGCCTAATGTGACCTTCACCGATCCGGATGAAACTGGTGCCAGACGAAAGGTCTGGACCAATGACTCCCTGGGGCCAAGTGCCCAAAATTTCTTATCGCCCCTTTTTCGAGTTATGGCCCCTGAAAGTTGATATTTGCTAATGTTTGACCCCTAATAACTTACTAACGCACAGTCCGAATTTTCTGACAAATATTGTTTTATGTACTATGGTACTAGGACAATGTTTGGTGCTAGTTTCAGCTCGATCGGTGAAGGTCACCTTTAGTGACTTTTAATCTCTTTGTTCAGCAGGCGAGACCTAGGGACGCATTTCCAGTCCTTATATCTTTGCTTCTACTGCATGCAGCGCCATACAATTTGGCACGAATATGTACCTCCCTAAGACCTATAAACCCTATAAAAAGCGCGCCTGTCTGTTGCGAACTGATGGAGTTATTAGGGTTTTTACGGTTTACCGCCCAAAATTCCATAGGGTGCAATGCAAATTTGAGGACCCATTTTCAGCAGGACGCATTGCCTCGAGTCCCTTGACTACCCTTTACATTTGTAGACATTAATGATCTGCGCATGCGCATAAATTTGCAGCACCGTGGGTGCTTCCCTTTGGCTGCTGTAGGCGTAAAAAGGTTTATTTATTGAATTTTTGGCGCCCCATAGTGCACGTGCTATTCCATTGACCGCATCCCGGATTGTGCAGGCATGTGTGTATGGATGGGCTCTACAAACGTTCCAAATTTCAGCGTAATCGGATGAAAAACAGACGAGTTATTAGGGGTCAAAGTTTCAGACATTCCTACCAACTTTGGACTGCAAGTTTGAGCCTAATGTGACCTTCACCGATCCGGATGAAACTGGTGCCAGACGAAAGGTCTGGACCAATGACTCCCTGGGGCCAAGTGCCCAAAATTTCTTATCGCCCCTTTTTCGAGTTATGGCCCCTGAAAGTTGATATTTGCTAATGTTTGACCCCTAATAACTTACTAACGCACAGTCCGAATTTTCTGACAAATATTGTTTTATGTACTATGGTACTAGGACAATGTTTGGTGCTAGTTTCAGCTCGATCGGTGAAGGTCACCTTTAGTGACTTTTAATCTCTTTGTTCAGCAGGCGAGACCTAGGGACGCATTTCCAGTCCTTATATCTTTGCTTCTACTGCATGCAGCGCCATACAATTTGGCACGAATATGTACCTCCCTAAGACCTATAAACCCTATAAAAAGCGCGCCTGTCTGTTGCGAACTGATGGAGGTATTAGGGTTTTTACGGTTTACCGCCCAAAATTCCATAGGGTGCAATGCAAATTTGAGGACCCATTTTCAGCAGGACGCATTGCCTCGAGTCCCTTGACTACCCTTTACATTTGTAGACATTAATGATCTGCGCATGCGCATAAATTTGCAGCACCGTGGGTGCTTCCCTTTGGCTGCTGTAGGCGTAAAAAGGTTTATTTATTGAATTTTTGGCGCCCCATAGTGCACGTGCTATTCCATTGACCGCATCCCGGATTGTGCAGGCATGTGTGTATGGATGGGCTCTACAAACGTTCCAAATTTCAGCGTAATCGGATGAAAAACAGACGAGTTATTAGGGGTCAAAGTTTCAGACATTCCTACCAACTTTGGACTGCAAGTTTGAGCCTAATGTGACCTTCACCGATCCGGATGAAACTGGTGCCAGACGAAAGGTCTGGACCAATGACTCCCTGGGGCCAAGTGCCCAAAATTTCTTATCGCCCCTTTTTCGAGTTATGGCCCCTGAAAGTTGATATTTGCTAATGTTTGACCCCTAATAACTTACTAACGCACAGTCCGAATTTTCTGACAAATATTGTTTTATGTACTATGGTACTAGGACAATGTTTGGTGCTAGTTTCAGCTCGATCGGTGAAGGTCACCTTTAGTGACTTTTAATCTCTTTGTTCAGCAGGCGAGACCTAGGGACGCATTTCCAGTCCTTATATCTTTGCTTCTACTGCATGCAGCGCCATACAATTTGGCACGAATATGTACCTCCCTAAGACCTATAAACCCTATAAAAAGCGCGCCTGTCTGTTGCGAACTGATGGAGTTATTAGGGTTTTTACGGTTTACCGCCCAAAATTCCATAGGGTGCAATGCAAATTTGAGGACCCATTTTCAGCAGGACGCATTGCCTCGAGTCCCTTGACTACCCTTTACATTTGTAGACATTAATGATCTGCGCATGCGCATAAATTTGCAGCACCGTGGGTGCTTCCCTTTGGCTGCTGTAGGCGTAAAAATGTTTATTTATTGAATTTTTGGCGCCCCATAGTGCACGTGCTATTCCATTGACCGCATCCCGGATTGTGCAGGCATGTGTGTATGGATGGGCTCTACAAACGTTCCGAATTTCAGCGTAATCGGATGAAAAACAGACGAGTTATTAGGGGTCAAAGTTTCAGACATTCCTACCAACTTTGGACTGCAAGTTTGAGCCTAATGTGACCTTCACCGATCCGGATGAAACTGGTGCCAGACGAAAGGTCTGGACCAATGACTCCCTGGGGCCAAGTGCCCAAAATTTCTTATCGCCCCTTTTTCGAGTTATGGCCCCTGAAAGTTGATATTTGCTAATGTTTGACCCCTAATAACTTACTAACGCACAGTCCGAATTTTCTGACAAATATTGTTTTATGTACTATGGTACTAGGACAATGTTTGGTGCTAGTTTCAGCTCGATCGGTGAAGGTCACCTTTAGTGACTTTTAATCTCTTTGTTCAGCAGGCGAGACCTAGGGACGCATTTCCAGTCCTTATATCTTTGCTTCTACTGCATGCAGCGCCATACAATTTGGCACGAATATGTACCTCCCTAAGACCTATAAACCCTATAAAAAGCGCGCCTGTCTGTTGCGAACTGATGGAGTTATTAGGGTTTTTACGGTTTACCGCCCAAAATTCCATAGGGTGCAATGCAAATTTGAGGACCCATTTTCAGCAGGACGCATTGCCTCGAGTCCCTTGACTACCCTTTACATTTGTAGACATTAATGATCTGCGCATGCGCATAAATTTGCAGCACCGTGGGTGCTTTCCTTTGGCTGCTGTAGGCGTAAAAATGTTTATTTATTGAATTTTTGGCGCCCCATAGTGCACGTGCTATTCCATTGACCGCATCCCGGATTGTGCAGGCATGTGTGTATGGATGGGCTCTACAAACGTTCCAAATTTCAGCGTAATCGGATGAAAAACAGACGAGTTATTAGGGGTCAAAGTTTCAGACATTCCAACCAACTTTGGACTGCAAGTTTGAGCCTAATGTGACCTTCACCGATCCGGATGAAACTGGTGCCAGACGAAAGGTCTGGACCAATGACTCCCTGGGGCCAAGTGCCCAAAATTTCTTATCGCCCCTTTTTCGAGTTATGGCCCCTGAAAGTTGATATTTGCTAATGTTTGACCCCTAATAACTTACTAACGCACAGTCCGAATTTTCTGACAAATATTGTTTTATGTACTATGGTACTAGGACAATGTTTGGTGCTAGTTTCAGCTCGATCGGTGAAGGTCACCTTTAGTGACTTTTAATCTCTTTGTTCAGCAGGCGAGACCTAGGGACGCATTTCCAGTCCTTATATCTTTGCTTCTACTGCATGCAGCGCCATACAATTTGGCACGAAAATGTACCTCCCTAAGACCTATAAACCCTATAAAAAGCGCGCCTGTCTGTTGCGAACTGATGGAGTTATTAGGGTTTTTACGGTTTACCGCCCAAAATTCCATAGGGTGCAATGCAAATTTGAGGACCCATTTTCAGCAGGACGCATTGCCTCGAGTCCCTTGACTACCCTTTACATTTGTAGACATTAATGATCTGCGCATGCGCATAAATTTGCAGCACCGTGGGTGCTTCCCTTTGGCTGCTGTAGGCGTAAAAAGGTTTATTTATTGAATTTTTGGCGCCCCATAGTGCACGTGCTATTCCATTGACCGCATCCCGGATTGTGCAGGCATGTGTGTATGGATGGGCTCTACAAACGTTCCAAATTTCAGCGTAATCGGATGAAAAACAGACGAGTTATTAGGGGTCAAAGTTTCAGACATTCCTACCAACTTTGGACTGCAAGTTTGAGCCTAATGTGACCTTCACCGATCCGGATGAAACTGGTGCCAGACGAAAGGTCTGGACCAATGACTCGCTGGGGCCAAGTGCCCAAAATTTCTTATCGCCCCTTTTTCGAGTTATGGCCCCTGAAAGTTGATATTTGCTAATGTTTGACCCCTAATAACTTACTAACGCACAGTCCGAATTTTCTGACAAATATTGTTTTATGTACTATGGTACTAGGACAATGTTTGGTGCTAGTTTCAGCTCGATCGGTGAAGGTCACCTTTAGTGACTTTTAATCTCTTTGTTCAGCAGGCGAGACCTAGGGACGCATTTCCAGTCCTTATATCTTTGCTTCTACTGCATGCAGCGCCATACAATTTGGCACGAATATGTACCTCCCTAAGACCTATAAACCCTATGAAAAGCGCGCCTGTCTGTTGCGAACTGATGGAGTTATTAGGGTTTTTACGGTTTACCGCCCAAAATTCCATAGGGTGCAATGCAAATTTGAGGACCCATTTTCAGCAGGACGCATTGCCTCGAGTCCCTTGACTACCCTTTACATTTGTAGACATTAATGATCTGCGCATGCGCATAAATTTGCAGCACCGTGGGTGCTTCCCTTTGGCTGCTGTAGGCGTAAAAATGTTTATTTATTGAATTTTTGGCGCCCCATAGTGCACGTGCTATTCCATTGACCGCATCCCGGATTGTGCAGGCATGTGTGTATGGATGGGCTCTACAAACGTTCCAAATTTCAGCGTAATCGGATGAAAAACAGACGAGTTATTAGGGGTCAAAGTTTCAGACATTCCTACCAACTTTGGACTGCAAGTTTGAGCCTAATGTGACCTTCACCGATCCGGATGAAACTGGTGCCAGACGAAAGGTCTAGACCAATGACTCCCTGGGGCCAAGTGCCCAAAATTTCTTATCGCCCCTTTTTCGAGTTATGGCCCCTGAAAATTGATATTTGCTAATGTTTGACCCCTAATAACTTACTAACGCACAGTCCGAATTTTCTGACAAATATTGTTTTATGTACTATGGTACTAGGACAATGTTTGGTGCTAGTTTCAGCTCGATCGGTGAAGGTCACCTTTAGTGACTTTTAATCTCTTTGTTCAGCAGGCGAGACCTAGGGACGCATTTCCAGTCCTTATATCTTTGCTTCTACTGCATGCAGCGCCATACAATTTGGCACGAATATGTACCTCCCTAAGACCTATAAACCCTATAAAAAGCGCGCCTGTCTGTTGCGAACTGATGGAGTTATTAGGGTTTTTACGGTTTACCGCCCAAAATTCCATAGGGTGCAATGCAAATTTGAGGACCCATTTTCAGCAGGACGCATTGCCTCGAGTCCCTTGACTACCCTTTACATTTGTAGACATTAATGATCTGCGCATGCGCATAAATTTGCAGCACCGTGGGTGCTTCTCTTTGGCTGCTGTAGGCGTAAAAAGGTTTCTTTATTGAATTTTTGGCGCCCCATAGTGCACGTGCTATTCCATTGACCGCATCCCGGATTGTGCAGGCATGTGTGTATGGATGGGCTCTACAAACGTTCCAAATTTCAGCGTAATCGGATGAAAAACAGACGAGTTATTAGGGGTCAAAGTTTCAGACATTCCTACCAACTTTGGACTGCAAGTTTGAGCCTAATGTGACCTTCACCGATCCGGATGAAACTGGTGCCAGACGAAAGGTCTGGACCAATGACTCCCTGGGGTCAAGTGCCCAAAATTTCTTATCGCCCCTTTTTCGAGTTATGGCCCCTGAAAGTTGATATTTGCTAATGTTTGACCCCTAATAACTTACTAACGCACAGTCCGAATTTTCTGACAAATATTGTTTTATGTACTATGGTACTAGGACAATGTTTGGTGCTAGTTTCAGCTCGATCGGTGAAGGTCACCTTTAGTGACTTTTAATCTCTTTGTTCAGCAGGCGATACCTAGGGACGCATTTCCAGTCCTTATATCTTTGCTTCTACTGCATGCAGCGCCATACAATTTGGCACGCATATGTACCTCCCTAAGACCTATAAACTCTATAAAAAGCGCGCCTGTCTGTTGCGAACTGATGGAGTTATTAGGGTTTTTACGGTTTACCGCCCAAAATTCCATAGGGTGCAATGCAAATTTGAGGACCCATTTTCAGCAGGACGCATTGCCTCGAGTCCCTTGACTACCCTTTACATTTGTAGACATTAATGATCTGCGCATGCGCATAAATTTGCAGCACCGTGGGTGCTTCCCTTTGGCTGCTGTAGGCGTAAAAATGTTTATTTATTGAATATTTGGCGCCCCATAGTGCACGTGCTATTCCATTGACCGCATCCCGGATTGTGCAGGCATGTGTGTATGGATGGGCTCTACAAACGTTCCAAATTTCAGCGTAATCGGATGAAAAACAGACGAGTTATTAGGGGTCAAAGTTTCAGACATTCCTACCAACTTTGGACTGCAAGTTTGAGCCTAATGTGACCTTCACCGATCCGGATGAAACTGGTGCCAGACGAAAGGTCTGGACCAATGACTCCCTGGGGCCAAGTGCCCAAAATTTCTTATCGCCCCTTTTTCGAGTTATGGCCCCTGAAAGTTGATATTTGCTAATGTTTGACCCCTAATAACTTACTAACGCACAGTCCGAATTTTCTGACAAATATTGTTTTATGTACTATGGTACTAGGACAATGTTTGGTGCTAGTTTCAGCTCGATCGGTGAAGGTCACCTTTAGTGACTTTTAATCTCTTTGTTCAGCAGGCGAGACCTAGGGACGCATTTCCAGTCCTTATATCTTTGCTTCTACTGCATGCAGCGCCATACAATTTGGCACGAATATGTACCTCCCTAAGACCTATAAACCCTATAAAAAGCGCGCCTGTTTGTTGCGAACTGATGGAGTTATTAGGGTTTTTACGGTTTACCGCCCAAAATTCCATAGGGTGCAATGCAAATTTGAGGACCCATTTTCAGCAGGACGCATTGCCTCGAGTCCCTTGACTACCCTTTATATTTGTAGACATTAATGATCTGCGCATGCGCATAAATTTGCAGCACCGTGGGTGCTTCCCTTTGGCTGCTGTAGGCGTAAAAAGGTTTATTTATTGAATTTTTGGCGCCCCATAGTGCACGTGCTATTCCATTGACCGCATCCCGGATTGTGCAGGCATGTGTGTATGGATGGGCTCTACAAACGTTCCAAATTTCAGCGTAATCGGATGAAAAACAGACGAGTTATTAGGGGTCAAAGTTTCAGACATTCCTACCAACTTTGGACTGCAAGTTTGAGCCTAATGTGACCTTCACCGATCCGGATGAAACTGGTGCCAGACGAAAGGTCTGGACCAATGACTCCCTGGGGCCAAGTGCCCAAAATTTCTTATCGCCCCTTTTTCGAGTTATGGCCCCTGAAAGTTGATATTTGCTAATGTTTGACCCCTAATAACTTACTAACGCACAGTCCGAATTTTCTGACAAATATTGTTTTATGTACTATGGTACTAGGACAATGTTTGGTGCTAGTTTCAGCTCGATCGGTGAAGGTCACCTTTAGTGACTTTTAATCTCTTTGTTCAGCAGGCGAGACCTAGGGACGCATTTCCAGTCCTTATATCTTTGCTTCTACTGCATGCAGCGCCATACAATTTGGCACGAATATGTACCTCCCTAAGACCTATAAACCCTATAAAAAGCGCGCCTGTCTGTTGCGAACTGATGGAGTTATTAGGGTTTTTACGGTTTACCGCCCAAAATTCCATAGGGTGCAATGCAAATTTGAGGACCCATTTTCAGCAGGACGCATTGCCTCGAGTCCCTTGACTACCCTTTACATTTGTAGACATTAATGATCTGCGCATGCGCATAAATTTGCAGCACCGTGGGTGCTTCCCTTTGGCTGCTGTAGGCGTAAAAAGGTTTATTTATTGAATTTTTGGCGCCCCATAGTGCACGTGCTATTCCATTGACCGCATCCCGGATTGTGCAGGCATGTGTGTATGGATGGGCTCTACAAACGTTCCAAATTTCAGCGTAATCGGATGAAAAACAGACGAGTTATTAGGGCTCAAAGTTTCAGACATTCCTACCAACTTTGGACTGCAAGTTTGAGCCTAATGTGACCTTCACCGATCCGGATGAAACTGGTGCCAGACGAAAGGTCTGGACCAATGACTCCCTGGGGCCAAGTGCCCAAAATTTCTTATCGCCCCTTTTTCGAGTTATGGCCCCTGAAAGTTGATATTTGCTAATGTTTGACCCCTAATAACTTACTAACGCACAGTCCGAATTTTCTGACAAATATTGTTTTATGTACTATGGTACTAGGACAATGTTTGGTGCTAGTTTCAGCTCGATCGGTGAAGGTCACCTTTAGTGACTTTTAATCTCTTTGTTCAGCAGGCGAGACCTAGGGACGCATTTCCAGTCCTTATATCTTTGCTTCTACTGCATGCAGCGCCATACAATTTGGCACGAATATGTACCTCCCTAAGACCTATAAACCCTATAAAAAGCGCGCCTGTCTGTTGCGAACTGATGGAGTTATTAGGGTTTTTACGGTTTACCGCCCAAAATTTCATAGGGTGCAATGCAAATTTGAGGACCCATTTTCAGCAGGACGCATTGCCTCGAGTCCCTTGACTACCCTTTACATTTGTAGACATTAATGATCTGCGCATGCGCATAAATTTGCAGCACCGTGGGTGCTTCCCTTTGGCTGCTGTAGGCGTAAAAAGGTTTATTCATTGAATTTTTGGCGCCCCATAGTGCACGTGCTATTCCATTGACCGCATCCCGGATTGTGCAGGCATGTGTGTATGGATGGGCTCTACAAACGTTCCAAATTTCAGCGTAATCGGATGAAAAACAGACGAGTTATTAGGGGTCAAAGTTTCAGACATTCCTACCAACTTTGGACTGCAAGTTTGAGCCTAATGTGACCTTCACCGATCCGGATGAAACTGGTGCCAGACGAAAGGTCTGGACCAATGACTCCCTGGGGCCAAGTGCCCAAAATTTCTTATCGCCCCTTTTTCGAGTTATGGCCCCTGAAAGTTGATATTTGCTAATGTTTGACCCCTAATAACTTACTAACGCACAGTCCGAATTTTCTGACAAATATTGTTTTATGTACTATGGTACTAGGACAATGTTTGGTGCTAGTTTCAGCTCGATCGGTGAAGGTCACCTTTACTGACTTTTAATCTCTTTGTTCAGCAGGCGAGACCTAGGGACGCATTTCCAGTCCTTATATCTTTGCTTCTACTGCATGCAGCGCCATACAATTTGGCACGAATATGTACCTCCCTAAGACCTATAAACCCTATAAAAAGCGCGCCTGTCTGTTGCGAACTGATGGAGTTATTAGGGTTTTTACGGTTTACCGCCCAAAATTCCATAGGGTGCAATGCAAATTTGAGGACCCATTTTCAGCAGGACGCATTGCCTCGAGTCCCTTGACTACCCTTTACATTTGTAGACATTAATGATCTGCGCATGCGCATAAATTTGCAGCACCGTGGGTGCTTCCCTTTGGCTGCTGTAGGCGTAAAAAGGTTTATTTATTGAATTTTTGGCGCCCCATAGTGCACGTGCTATTCCATTGACCGCATCCCGGATTGTGCAGGCATGTGTGTATGGATGGGCTCTACAAACGTTCCAAATTTCAGCGTAATCGGATGAAAAACAGACGAGTTATTAGGGGTCAAAGTTTCAGACATTCCTACCAACTTTGGACTGCAAGTTTGAGCCTAATGTGACCTTCACCGATCCGGATGAAACTGGTGCCAGACGAAAGGTCTGGACCAATGACTCCCTGGGGCCAAGTGCCCAAAATTTTTTATCGCCCCTTTTTCGAGTTATGGCCCCTGAAAGTTGATATTTGCTAATGTTTGACCCCTAATAACTTACTAACGCACAGTCCGAATTTTCTGACAAATATTGTTTTATGTACTATGGTACTAGGACAATGTTTGGTGCTAGTTTCAGCTCGATCGGTGAAGGTCACCTTTAGTGACTTTTAATCTCTTTGTTCAGCAGGCGAGACCTAGGGACGCATTTCCAGTCCTTATATCTTTGCTTCTACTGCATGCAGCGCCATACAATTTGGCACGAATATGTACCTCCCTAAGACCTATAAACCCTATAAAAAGCGCGCCTGTCTGTTGCGAACTGATGGAGTTATTAGGGTTTTTACGGTTTACCGCCCAAAATTCCATAGGGTGCAATGCAAATTTGAGGACCCATTTTCAGCAGGACGCATTGCCTCGAGTCCCTTGACTACCCTTTACATTTGTAGACATTAATGATCTGCGCATGCGCATAAATTTGCAGCACCGTGGGTGCTTCCCTTTGGCTGCTGTAGGCGTAAAAAGGTTTCTTTATTGAATTTTTGGCGCCCCATAGTGCACGTGCTATTCCATTGACCGCATCCCGGATTGTGCAGGCATGTGTGTATGGATGGGCTCTACAAACGTTCCAAATTTCAGCGTAATCGGATGAAAAACAGACGAGTTATTAGGGGTCAAAGTTTCAGACATTCCTACCAACTTTGGACTGCAAGTTTGAGCCTAATGTGACCTTCACCGATCCGGATGAAACTGGTGCCAGACGAAAGGTCTGGACCAATGACTCCCTGGGGCCAAGTGCCCAAAATTTCTTATCGCCCCTTTTTCGAGTTATGGCCCCTGAAAGTTGATATTTGCTAATGTTTGACCCCTAATAACTTACTAACGCACAGTCCGAATTTTCTGACAAATATTGTTTTATGTACTATGGTACTAGGACAATGTTTGGTGCTAGTTTCAGCTCGATCGGTGAAGGTCACCTTTAGTGACTTTTAATCTCTTTGTTCAGCAGGCGAGACCTAGGGACGCATTTCCAGTCCTTATATCTTTGCTTCTACTGCATGCAGCGCCATACAATTTGGCACGAATATGTACCTCCCTAAGACCTATAAACCCTATAAAAAGCGCGCCTGTCTGTTGCGAACTGATGGAGTTATTAGGGTTTTTACGGTTTACCGCCCAAAATTCCATAGGGTGCAATGCAAATTTGAGGACCCATTTTCAGCAGGACGCATTGCCTCGAGTCCCTTGACTACCCTTTACATTTGTAGACATTAATGATCTGCGCATGCGCATAAATTTGCAGCACCGTGGGTGCTTCCCTTTGGCTGCTGTAGGCGTAAAAATGTTTATTTATTGAATTTTTGGCGCCCCATAGTGCACGTGCTATTCCATTGACCGCATCCCGAATAGTGCAGGCATATGTGTATGGATGGGCTCTACAAACGTTCCAAATTTCAGCGTAATCGGATGAAAAACAGACGAGTTATTAGGGGTCAAAGTTTCAGACATTCCTACCAACTTTGGACTGCAAGTTTGAGCCTAATGTGACCTTCACCGATCCGGATGAAACTGGTGCCAGACGAAAGGCCTGGACCAATGACTCCCTGGGGCCAAGTGCCCAAAATTTCTTATCGCCCCTTTTTCGAGTTATGGCCCCTGAAAGTTGATATTTGCTAATGTTTGACCCCTAATAACTTACTAACGCACAGTCCGAATTTTCTGACAAATATTGTTTTATGTACTATGGTACTAGGACAATGTTTGGTGCTAGTTTCAGCTCGATCGGTGAAGGTCACCTTTAGTGACTTTTAATCTCTTTGTTCAGCAGGCGAGACCTAGGGACGCATTTCCAGTCCTTATATCTTTGCTTCTACTGCATGCAGCGCCATACAATTTGGCACGAATATGTACCTCCCTAAGACCTATAAACCCTATAAAAAGCGCGCCTGTCTGTTGCGAACTGATGGAGTTATTAGGGTTTTTACGGTTTACCGCCCAAAATTCCATAGGGTGCAATGCAAATTTGAGGACCCATTTTCAGCAGGACGCATTGCCTCGAGTCCCTTGACTACCCTTTACATTTGTAGACATTAATGATCTGCGCATGCGCATAAATTTGCAGCACCGTGGGTGCTTCCCTTTGGCTGCTGTAGGCGTAAAAAGGATTATTTATTGAATTTTTGGCGCCCCATAGTGCACGTGCTATTCCATTGACCGCATCCCGGATTGTGCAGGCATGTGTGTATGGATGGGCTCTACAAACGTTCCAAATTTCAGCGTAATCGGATGAAAAACAGACGAGTTATTAGGGGTCAAAGTTTCAGACATTCCTACCAACTTTGGACTGCAAGTTTGAGCCTAATGTGACCTTCACCGATCCGGATGAAACTGGTGCCAGACGAAAGGTCTGGACCAATGACTCCCTGGGGCCAAGTGCCCAAAATTTCTTAACGCCCCTTTTTCGAGTTATGGCCCCTGAAAGTTGATATTTGCTAATGTTTGACCCCTAATAACTTACTAACGCACAGTCCGAATTTTCTGACAAATATTGTTTTATGTACTATGGTACTAGGACAATGTTTGGTGCTAGTTTCAGCTCGATCGGTGAAGGTCACCTTTAGTGACTTTTAATCTCTTTGTTCAGCAGGCGAGACCTAGGGACGCATTTCCAGTCCTTATATCTTTGCTTCTACTGCATGCAGCGCCATACAATTTGGCACGAATATGTACCTCCCTAAGACCTATAAACCCTATAAAAAGCGCGCCTGTCTGTTGCGAACTGATGGAGTTATTAGGGTTTTTACGGTTTACCGCCCAAAATTCCATAGGGTGCAATGCAAATTTGAGGACCCATTTTCAGCAGGACGCATTGCCTCGAGTCCCTTGACTACCCTTTACATTTGTAGACATTAATGATCTGCGCATGCGCATAAATTTGCAGCACCGTGGGTGCTTCCCTTTGGCTGCTGTAGGCGTAAAAAGGTTTATTTATTGAATTTTTGGCGCCCCATAGTGCACGTGCTATTCCATTGACCGCATCCCGGATTGTGCAGGCATGTGTGTATGGATGGGCTCTACAAACGTTCCAAATTTCAGCGTAATCGGATGAAAAACAGACGAGTTATTATGGGTCAAAGTTTCAGACATTCCTACCAACTTTGGACTGCAAGTTTGAGCCTAATGTGACCTTCACCGATCCGGATGAAACTGGTGCCAGACGAAAGGTCTGGACCAATGACTCCCTGGGGCCAAGTGCCCAAAATTTCTTATCGCCCCTTTTTCGAGTTATGGCCCCTGAAAGTTGATATTTGCTAATGTTTGACCCCTAATAACTTACTAACGCACAGTCCGAATTTTCTGACAAATATTGTTTTATGTACTATGGTACTAGGACAATGTTTGGTGCTAGTTTCAGCTCGATCGGTGAAGGTCACCTTTAGTGACTTTTAATCTCTTTGTTCAGCAGGCGAGACCTAGGGACGCATTTCCAGTCCTTATATCTTTGCTTCTACTGCATGCAGCGCCATACAATTTGGCACGAATATGTACCTCCCTAAGACCTATAAACCCTATAAAAAGCGCGCCTGTCTGTTGCGAACTGATGGAGTTATTAGGGTTTTTACGGTTTACCGCCCAAAATTCCATAGGGTGCAATGCAAATTTGAGGACCCATTTTCAGCAGGACGCATTGCCTCGAGTCCCTTGACTACCCTTTACATTTGTAGACATTAATGATCTGCGCATGCGCATAAATTTGCAGCACCGTGGGTGCTTCCCTTTGGCTGCTGTAGGCGTAAAAAGGTTTATTTATTGAATTTTTGGCGCCCCATAGTGCACGTGCTATTCCATTGACCGCATCCCGGATTGTGCAGGCATGTGTGTATGGATGGGCTCTACAAACGTTCCAAATTTCAGCGTAATCGGATGAAAAACAGACGAGTTATTAGGGGTCAAAGTTTCAGACATTCCTACCAACTTTGGACTGCAAGTTTGAGCCTAATGTGACCTTCACCGATCCGGATGAAACTGGTGCCAGACGAAAGGTCTGGACCAATGACTCCCTGGGGCCAAGTGCCCAAAATTTCTTATCGCCCCTTTTTCGAGTTATGGCCCCTGAAAGTTGATATTTGCTAATGTTTGACCCCTAATAACTTACTAACGCACAGTCCGAATTTTCTGACAAATATTGTTTTATGTACTATGGTACTAGGACAATGTTTGGTGCTAGTTTCAGCTCGATCGGTGAAGGTCACCTTTAGTGACTTTTAATCTCTTTGTTCAGCAGGCGAGACCTAGGGACGCATTTCCAGTCCTTATATCTTTGCTTCTACTGCATGCAGCGCCATACAATTTGGCACGAATATGTACCTCCCTAAGACCTATAAACCCTATAAAAAGCGCGCCTGTCTGTTGCGAACTGATGGAGTTATTAGGGTTTTTACGGTTTACCGCCCAAAATTCCATAGGGTGCAATGCAAATTTGAGGACCCATTTTCAGCAGGACGCATTGCCTCGAGTCCCTTGACTACCCTTTACATTTGTAGACATTAATGATCTGCGCATGCGCATAAATTTGCAGCACCGTGGGTGCTTCCCTTTGGCTGCTGTAGGCGTAAAAAGGTTTATTTATTGAATTTTTGGCGCCCCATAGTGCACGTGCTATTCCATTGACCGCATCCCGGATTGTGCAGGCATGTGTGTATGGATGGGCTCTACAAACGTTCCAAATTTCAGCGTAATCGGATGAAAAACAGACGAGTTATTAGGGGTCAAAGTTTCAGACATTCCTACCAACTTTGGACTGCAAGTTTGAGCCTAATGTGACCTTCACCGATCCGGATGAAACTGGTGCCAGACGAAAGGTCTGGACCAATGACTCCCTGGGGCCAAGTGCCCAAAATTTCTTATCGCCCCTTTTTCGAGTTATGGTCCCTGAAAGTTGATATTTGCTAATGTTTGACCCCTAATAACTTACTAACGCACAGTCCGAATTTTCTGACAAATATTGTTTTATGTACTATGGTACTAGGACAATGTTTGGTGCTAGTTTCAGCTCGATCGGTGAAGGTCACCTTTAGTGACTTTTAATCTCTTTGTTCAGCAGGCGAGACCTGGGGACGCATTTCCAGTCCTTATATCTTTGCTTCTACTGCATGCAGCGCCATACAATTTGGCACGAATATGTACCTCCCTAAGACCTATAAACCCTATAAAAAGCGCGCCTGTCTGTTGCGAACTGATGGAGTTATTAGGGTTTTTACGGTTTACCGCCCAAAATTCCATAGGGTGCAATGCAAATTTGAGGACCCATTTTCAGCAGGACGCATTGCCTCGAGTCCCTTGACTACCCTTTACATTTGTAGACATTAATGATCTGCGCATGCGCATAAATTTGCAGCACCGTGGGTGCTTCCCTTTGGCTGCTGTAGGCGTAAAAAGGTTTATTTATTGAATTTTTGGCGCCCCATAGTGCACGTGCTATTCCATTGACCGCATCCCGGATTGTGCAGGCATGTGTGTATGGATAGGCTCTACAAACGTTCCAAATTTCAGCGTAATCGGATGAAAAACAGACGAGTTATTAGGGGTCAAAGTTTCAGACATTCCTACCAACTTTGGACTGCAAGTTTGAGCCTAATGTGACCTTCACCGATCCGGATGAAACTGGTGCCAGACGAAAGGTCTGGACCAATGACTCCCTGGGGCCAAGTGCCCAAAATTTCTTATCGCCCCTTTTTCGAGTTATGGCCCCTGAAAGTTGATATTTGCTAATGTTTGACCCCTAATAACTTACTAACGCACAGTCCGAATTTTCTGACAAATATTGTTTTATGTACTATGGTACTAGGACAATGTTTGGTGCTAGTTTCAGCTCGATCGGTGAAGGTCACCTTTAGTGACTTTTAATCTCTTTGTTCAGCAGGCGAGACCTAGGGACGCATTTCCAGTCCTTATATCTTTGCTTCTACTGCATGCAGCGCCATACAATTTGGCACGAATATGTACCTCCCTAAGACCTATAAACCCTATAAAAAGCGCGCCTGTCTGTTGCGAACTGATGGAGTTATTAGGGTTTTTACGGTTTACCGCCCAAAATTCCATAGGGTGCAATGCAAATTTGAGGACCAATTTTCAGCAGGACGCATTGCCTCGAGTCCCTTGACTACCCTTTACATTTGTAGACATTAATGATCTGCGCATGCGCATAAATTTGCAGCACCGTGGGTGCTTCCCTTTGGCTGCTGTAGGCGTAAAAATGTTTATTTATTGAATTTTTGGCGCCCCATAGTGCACGTGCTATTCCATTGACCGCATCCCGGATTGTGCAGGCATGTGTGTATGGATGGGCTCTACAAACGTTCCAAATTTCAGCGTAATCGGATGAAAAACAGACGAGTTATTAGGAGTCAAAGTTTCAGACATTCCTACCAACTTTGGACTGCAAGTTTGAGCCTAATGTGACCTTCACCGATCCGGATGAAACTGGTGCCAGACGAAAGGTCTGGACCAATGACTCCCTGGGGCCAAGTGCCCAAAATTTCTTATCGCCCCTTTTTCGAGTTATGGCCCCTGAAAGTTGATATTTGCTAATGTTTGACCCCTAATAACTTACTAACGCACAGTCCGAATTTTCTGACAAATATTGTTTTATGTACTATGGTACTAGGACAATGTTTGGTGCTAGTTTCAGCTCGATCGGTGAAGGTCACCTTTAGTGACTTTTAATCTCTTTGTTCAGCAGGCGAGACCTAGGGACGCATTTCCAGTCCTTATATCTTTGCTTCTACTGCATGCAGCGCCATACAATTTGGCACGAATATGTACCTCCCTAAGACCTATAAACCCTATAAAAAGCGCGCCTGTCTGTTGCGAACTGATGGAGTTATTAGGGTTTTTACGGTTTACCGCCCAAAATTCCATAGGGTGCAATGCAAATTTGAGGACCCATTTTCAGCAGGACGCATTGCCTCGAGTCCCTTGACTACCCTTTACATTTGTAGACATTAATGATCTGCGCATGCGCATAAATTTGCAGCACCGTGGGTGCTTCCCTTTGGCTGCTGTAGGCGTAAAAAGGTTTATTTATTGAATTTTTGGCGCCCCATAGTGCACGTGCTATTCCATTGACCGCATCCCGGATTGTGCAGGCATGTGTGTATGGATGGGTTTTACAAACGTTCCAAATTTCAGCGTAATCGGATGAAGAACAGACGAGTTATTAGGGGTCAAAGTTTCAGACATTCCTACCAACTTTGGACTGCAAGTTTGAGCCTAATGTGACCTTCACCGATCCGGATGAAACTGGTGCCAGACGAAAGGTCTGGACCAATGACTCCCTGGGGCCAAGTGCCCAAAATTTCTTATCGCCCCTTTTTCGAGTTATGGCCCCTGAAAGTTGATATTTGCTAATGTTTGACCCCTAATAACTTACTAACGCACAGTCCGAATTTTCTGACAAATATTGTTTTATGTACTATGGTACTAGGACAATGTTTGGTGCTAGTTTCAGCTCGATCGGTGAAGGTCACCTTTAGTGACTTTTAATCTCTTTGTTCAGCAGGCGAGACCTAGGGACGCATTTCCAGTCCTTATATCTTTGCTTCTACTGCATGCAGCGCCATACAATTTGGCACGAATATGTACCTCTCTAAGACCTATAAACCCTATAAAAAGCGCGCCTGTCTGTTGCTAACTGATGGAGTTATTAGGGTTTTTACGGTTTACCGCCCAAAATTCCATAGGGTGCAATGCAAATTTGAGGACCCATTTTCAGCAGGACGCATTGCCTCGAGTCCCTTGACTACCCTTTTGCGTTTGTAGACATTAATGATCTGCGCATGCGCATAAATTTGCAGCACCGTGGGTGCTTCCCTTTGGCTGCTGTAGGCGTAAAAAGGTTTATTTATTGAATTTTTGGCGCCCCATAGTGCACGTGCTATTCCATTGACCGCATCCCGGATTGTGCAGGCATGTGTGTATGGATGGGCTCTACAAACGTTCCAAATTTCAGCGTAATCGGATGAAAAACAGACGAGTTATTAGGGGTCAAAGTTTCAGACATTCCTACCAACTTTGGACTGCAAGTTTGAGCCGAATGTGACCTTCACCGATCCGGATGAAACTGGTGCCAGACGAAAGGTCTGGACCAATGACTCCCTGGGGCCAAGTGCCCAAAATTTCTTAACGCCCCTTTTTCGAGTTATGGCCCCTGAATGTTGATATTTGCTAATGTTTGACCCCTAATAACTTACTAACGCACAGTCCGAATTTTCTGACAAATATTGTTTTATGTACTATGGTACTAGGACAATGTTTGGTGCTAGTTTCAGCTCGATCGGTGAAGGTCACCTTTAGTGACTTTTAATCTCTTTGTTCAGCAGGCGAGACCTAGGGACGCATTTCCAGTCCTTATATCTTTGCTTCTACTGCATGCAGCGCCATACAATTTGGCACGAATATGTACCTCCCTAAGACCTATAAACCCTATAAAAAACGCGCCTGTCTGTTGCGAACTGATGGAGTTATTAGGGTTTTTACGGTTTACCGCCCAAAATTCCATAGGGTGCAATGCAAATTTGAGGACCCATTTTCAGCAGGACGCATTGCCTCGAGTCCCTTGACTACCCTTTACATTTGTAGACATTAATGATCTGCGCATGCGCATAAATTTGCAGCACCGTGGGTGCTTCCCTTTGGCTGCTGTAGGCGTAAAAAGGTTTATTTATTGAATTTTTGGCGCCCCATAGTGCACGTGCTATTCCATTGACCGCATCCCGGATTGTGCAGGCATGTGTGTATGGATGGTCTCTACAAACGTTCAAAATTTCAGCGTAATCGGATGAAAAACAGACGAGTTATTAGGGGTCAAAGTTTCAGACATTCCTACCAACTTTGGACTGCAAGTTTGAGCCTAATGTGACCTTCACCGATCCGGATGAAACTGGTGCCAGACGAAAGGTCTGGACCAATGACTCCCTGGGGCCAAGTGCCCAAAATTTCTTATCGCCCCTTTTTCGAGTTATGGCCCCTGAAAGTTGATATTTGCTAATGTTTGACCCCTAATAACTTACTAACGCACAGTCCGAATTTTCTGACAAATATTGTTTTATGTACTATGGTACTAGGACAATGTTTGGTGCTAGTTTCAGCTCGATCGGTGAAGGTCACCTTTAGTGACTTTTAATCTCTTTGTTCAGCAGGCGAGACCTAGGGACGCATTTCCAGTCCTTATATCTTTGCTTCTACTGCATGCAGCGCCATACAATTTGGCACGAATATGTACCTCCCTAAGACCTATAAACCCTATAAAAAGCGCGCCTGTCTGTTGCGAACTGATGGAGTTATTAGGGTTTTTACGGTTTACCGCCCAAAATTCCATAGGGTGCAATGCAAATTTGAGGACCCATTTTCAGCAGGACGCATTGCCTCGAGTCCCTTGACTACCCTTTACATTTGTAGACATTAATGATCTGCGCATGCGCATAAATTTGCAGCACCGTGGGTGCTTCCCTTTGGCTGCTGTAGGCGTAAAAAGGTTTATTTATTGAATTTTTGGCGCCCCATAGTGCACGTGCTATTCCATTGACCGCATCCCGAATTGTGCAGGCATGTGTGTATGGATGGGCTCTACAAACGTTCCAAATTTCAGCGTAATCGGATGAAAAACAGACGAGTTATTAGGGGTCAAAGTTTCAGACATTCCTACCAACTTTGGACTGCAAGTTTGAGCCTAATGTGACCTTCACCGATCCGGATGAAACTGGTGCCAGACGAAAGGTCTGGACCAATGACTCCCTGGGGCCAAGTGCCCAAAATTTCTTATCGCCCCTTTTTCGAGTTATGGCCCCTGAAAGTTGATATTTGCTAATGTTTGACCCCTAATAACTTACTAACGCACAGTCCGAATTTTCTGACAAATATTGTTTTATGTACTATGGTACTAGGACAATGTTTGGTGCTAGTTTCAGCTCGATCGGTGAAGGTCACCTTTAGTGACTTTTAATCTCTTTGTTCAGCAGGCGAGACCTAGGGACGCATTTCCAGTCCTTATATCTTTGCTTCTACTGCATGCAGCGCCATACAATTTGGCACGAATATGTACCTTCCTAAGACCTATAAACCCTATAAAAAGCGCGCCTGTCTGTTGCGAACTGATGGAGTTATTAGGGTTTTTACGGTTTACCGCCCAAAATTCCATAGGGTGCAATGCAAATTTGAGGACCCATTTTCAGCAGGACGCATTGCCTCGAGTCCCTTGACTACCCTTTACATTTGTAGACATTAATGATCTGCGCATGCGCATAAATTTGCAGCACCGTGGGTGCTTCCCTTTGGCTGCTGTAGGCGTAAAAAGGATTATTTATTGAATTTTTGGCGCCCCATAGTGCACGTGCTATTCCATTGACCGCATCCCGGATTGTGCAGGCATGTGTGTATGGATGGGCTCTACAAACGTTCCAAATTTCAGCGTAATCGGATGAAAAACAGACGAGTTATTAGGGGTCAAAGTTTCAGACATTCCTACCAACTTTGGACTGCAAGTTTGAGCCTAATGTGACCTTCACCGATCCGGATGAAACTGGTGCCAGACGAAAGGTCTGGACCAATGACTCCCTGGGGCCAAGTGCCCAAAATTTCTTAACGCCCCTTTTTCGAGTTATGGCCCCTGAAAGTTGATATTTGCTAATGTTTGACCCCTAATAACTTACTAACGCACAGTCCGAATTTTCTGACAAATATTGTTTTATGTACTATGGTACTAGGACAATGTTTGGTGCTAGTTTCAGCTCGATCGGTGAAGGTCACCTTTAGTGACTTTTAATCTCTTTGTTCAGCAGGCGAGACCTAGGGACGCATTTCCAGTCCTTATATCTTTGCTTCTACTGCATGCAGCGCCATACAATTTGGCACGAATATGTACCTCCCTAAGACCTATAAACCCTATAAAAAGCGCGCCTGTCTGTTGCGAACTGATGGAGTTATTAGGGTTTTTACGGTTTACCGCCCAAAATTCCATAGGGTGCAATGCAAATTTGAGGACCCATTTTCAGCAGGACGCATTGCCTCGAGTCCCTTGACTACCCTTTATATTTGTAGACATTAATGATCTGCGCATGCGCATAAATTTGCAGCACCGTGGGTGCTTCCCTTTGGCTGCTGTAGGCGTAAAAATGTTTATTTATTGAATTTTTGGCGCCCCATAGTGCACGTGCTATTCCATTGACCGCATCCCGGATTGTGCAGGCATGTGTGTATGGATGGACTCTACAAACGTTCCAAATTTCAGCGTAATCGGATGAAAAACAGACGAGTTATTAGGGGTCAAAGTTTCAGACATTCCTACCAACTTTGGACTGCAAGTTTGAGCCTAATGTGACCTTCACCGATCCGGATGAAACTGGTGCCAGACGAAAGGTCTGGACCAATGACTCCCTGGGGCCAAGTGCCCAAAATTTCTTATCGCCCCTTTTTCGAGTTATGGCCCCTGAAAGTTGATATTTGCTAATGTTTGACCCCTAATAACTTACTAACGCACAGTCCGAATTTTCTGACAAATATTGTTTTATGTACTATGGTACTAGGATAATGTTTGGTGCTAGTTTCAGCTCGATCGGTGAAGGTCACCTTTAGTGACTTTTAATCTCTTTGTTCAGCAGGCGAGACCTAGGGACGCATTTCCAGTCCTTATATCTTTGCTTCTACTGCATGCAGCGCCATACAATTTGGCACGAATATGTACCTCCCTAAGACCTATAAACCCTATAAAAAGCGCGCCTGTCTGTTGCGAACTGATGGAGTTATTAGGGTTTTTACGGTTTACCGCCCAAAATTCCATAGTGTGCAATGCAAATTTGAGGACCCATTTTCAGCAGGACGCATTGCCTCGAGTCCCTTGACTACCCTTTACATTTGTAGACATTAATGATCTGCGCATGCGCATAAATTTGCAGCACCGTGGGTGCTTCCCTTTGGCTGCTGTAGGCGTAAAAATGTTTATTTATTGAATATTTGGCGCCCCATAGTGCACGTGCTATTCCATTGACCGCATCCCGGATTGTGCAGGCATGTGTGTATGGATGGGCTCTACAAACGTTCCAAATTTCAGCGTAATCGGATGAAAAACAGACGAGTTATTAGGGGTCAAAGTTTCAGACATTCCTACCAACTTTGGACTGCAAGTTTGAGCCTAATGTGACCTTCACCGATCCGGATGAAACTGGTGCCAGACGAAAGGTCTGGACCAATGACTCCCTGGGGCCAAGTGCCCAAAATTTCTTATCGCCCCTTTTTCGAGTTATGGCCCCTGAAAATTGATATTTGCTAATGTTTGACACCTAATAACTTACTAACGCACAGTCCGAATTTTCTGACAAATATTGTTTTATGTACTATGGTACTAGGACAATGTTTGGTGCTAGTTTCAGCTCGATCGGTGAAGGTCACCTTTAGTGACTTTTAATCTCTTTGTTCAGCAGGCGAGACCTAGGGACGCATTTCCAGTCCTTATATCTTTGCTTCTACTGCATGCAGCGCCATACAATTTGGCACGAATATGTACCTCCCTAAGACCTATAAACCCTATAAAAAGCGCGCCTGTCTGTTGCGAACTGATGGAGTTATTAGGGTTTTTACGGTTTACCGCCCAAAATTCCATAGGGTGCAATGCAAATTTGAGGACCCATTTTCAGCAGGACGCATTGCCTCGAGTCCCTTGACTACCCTTTACATTTGTAGACATTAATGATCTGCGCATGCGCATAAATTTGCAGCACCGTGGGTGCTTCCCTTTGGCTGCTGTAGGCGTAAAAAGGTTTATTTATTGAATTTTTGGCGCCCCATAGTGCACGTGCTATTCCATTGACCGCATCCCGGATTGTGCAGGCATGTGTGTATGGATGGGCTCTACAAACGTTCCAAATTTCAGCGTAATCGGATGAAAAACAGACGAGTTATTAGGGGTCAAAGTTTCAGACATTCCTACCAACTTTGGACTGCAAGTTTGAGCCTAATGTGACCTTCACCGATCCGGATGAAACTGGTGCCAGACGAAAGGTCTGGACCAATGACTCCCTGGGGCCAAGTGCCCAAAATTTCTTATCGCCCCTTTTTCGAGTTATGGCCCCTGAAAGTTGATATTTGCTAATGTTTGACCCCTAATAACTTACTAACGCACAGTCCGAATTTTCTGACAAATATTGTTTTATGTACTATGGTACTAGGACAATGTTTGGTGCTAGTTTCAGCTCGATCGGTGAAGGTCACCTTTAGTGACTTTTAATCTCTTTGTTCAGCAGGCGAGACCTAGGGACGCATTTCCAGTCCTTATATCTTTGCTTCTACTGCATGCAGCGCCATACAATTTGGCACGAATATGTACCTCCCTAAGACCTATAAACCCTATAAAAAGCGCGCCTGTCTGTTGCGAACTGATGGAGTTATTAGGGTTTTTACGGTTTACCGCCCAAAATTCCATAGGGTGCAATGCAAATTTGAGGACCCATTTTCAGCAGGACGCATTGCCTCGAGTCCCTTGACTACCCTTTACATTTGTAGACATTAATGATCTGCGCATGCGCATAAATTTGCAGCACCGTGGGTGCTTCCCTTTGGCTGCTGTAGGCGTAAAAAGGTTTATTTATTGAATTTTTGGCGCCCCATAGTGCACGTGCTATTCCATTGACCGCATCCCGGATTGTGCAGGCATGTGTGTATGGATGGGCTCTACAAACGTTCCAAATTTCAGCGTAATCGGATGAAAAACAGACGAGTTATTAGGGGTCAAAGTTTCAGACATTCCTACCAACTTTGGACTGCAAGTTTGAGCCTAATGTGACCTTCACCGATCCGGATGAAACTGGTGCCAGACGAAAGGTCTGGACCAATGACTCCCTGGGGCCAAGTGCCCAAAATTTCTTATCGCCCCTTTTTCGAGTTATGGCCCCTGAAAGTTGATATTTGCTAATGTTTGACCCCTAATAACTTACTAACGCACAGTCCGAATTTTCTGACAAATATTGTTTTATGTACTATGGTACTAGGACAATGTTTGGTGCTAGTTTCAGCTCGATCGGTGAAGGTCACCTTTAGTGACTTTTAATCTCTTTGTTCAGCAGGCGAGACCTAGGGACGCATTTCCAGTCCTTATATCTTTGCTTCTACTGCATGCAGCGCCATACAATTTGGCACGAATATGTACCTCCCTAAGACCTATAAACCCTATAAAAAGCGCGCCTGTCTGTTGCGAACTGATGGAGTTATTAGGGTATTTACGGTTTACCGCCCAAAATTCAATAGGGTGCAATGCAAATTTGAGGACCCATTTTCAGCAGGACGCATTGCCTCGAGTCCCTTGACTACCCTTTACATTTGTAGACATTAATGATCTGCGCATGCGCATAAATTTGCAGCACCGTGGGTGCTTCCCTTTGGCTGCTGTAGGCGTAAAAAGGTTTATTTATTGAATTTTTGGCGCCCCATAGTGCACGTGCTATTCCATTGACCGCATCCCGGATTGTGCAGGCATGTGTGTATGGATGGGCTCTACAAACGTTCCAAATTTCAGCGTAATCGGATGAAAAACAGACGAGTTATTAGGGGTCAAAGTTTCAGACATTCCTACCAACTTTGGACTGCAAGTTTGAGCCTAATGTGACCTTCACCGATCCGGATGAAACTGGTGCCAGACGAAAGGTCTGGACCAATGACTCCCTGGGGCCAAGTGCCCAAAATTTCTTATCGCCCCTTTTTCGAGTTATGGCCCCTGAAAGTTGATATTTGCTAATGTTTGACCCCTAATAACTTACTAACGCACAGTCCGAATTTTCTGACAAATATTGTTTTATGTACTATGGTACTAGGACAATGTTTGGTGCTAGTTTCAGCTCGATCGGTGAAGGTCACCTATAGTGACTTTTAATCTCTTTGTTCAGCAGGCGAGACCTAGGGACGCATTTCCAGTCCTTATATCTTTGCTTCTACTGCATGCAGCGCCATACAATTTGGCACGAATATGTACCTCCCTAAGACCTATAAACCCTATAAAAAGCGCGCCTGTCTGTTGCGAACTGATGGAGTTATTAGGGTTTTTACGGTTTACCGCCCAAAATTCCATAGGGTGCAATGCAAATTTGAGGACCCATTTTCAGCAGGACGCATTGCCTCGAGTCCCTTGACTACCCTTTACATTTGTAGACATTAATGATCTGCGCATGCGCATAAATTTGCAGCACCGTGGGTGCTTCCCTTTGGCTGCTGTAGGCGTAAAAATGTTTATTTATTGAATTTTTGGCGCCCCATAGTGCACGTGCTATTCCATTGACCGCATCCCGGATTGTGCAGGCATGTGTGTATGGATGGGCTATACAAACGTTCCAAATTTCAGCGTAATCGGATGAAAAACAGACGAGTTATTAGGGGTCAAAGTTTCAGACATTCCTACCAACTTTGGACTGCAAGTTTGAGCCTAATGTGACCTTCACCGATCCGGATGAAACTGGTGCCAGACGAAAGGTCTGGACCAATGACTCCCTGGGGCCAAGTGCCCAAAATTTCTTATCGCCCCTTTTTCGAGTTATGGCCCCTGAAAGTTGATATTTGCTAATGTTTGACCCCTAATAACTTACTAACGCACAGTCCGAATTTTCTGACAAATATTGTTTTATGTACTATGGTACTAGGACAATGTTTGGTGCTAGTTTCAGCTCGATCGGTGAAGGTCACCTTTAGTGACTTTTAATCTCTTTGTTCAGCAGGCGAGACCTAGGGACGCATTTCCAGTCCTTATATCTTTGCTTCTACTGCATGCAGCGCCATACAATTTGGCACGAAAATGTACCTCCCTAAGACCTATAAACCCTATAAAAAGCGCGCCTGTCTGTTGCGAACTGATGGAGTTATTAGGGTTTTTACGGTTTACCGCCCAAAATTCCATAGGGTGCAATGCAAATTTGAGGACCCATTTTCAGCAGGACGCATTGCCTCGAGTCCCTTGACTACCCTTTACATATGTAGATATTAATGATCTGCGCATGCGCATAAATTTGCAGCACCGTGGGTGCTTCCCTTTGGCTGCTGTAGGCGTAAAAAGGTTTATTTATTGAATTTTTGGCGCCCCATAGTGCACGTGCTATTCCATTGACCGCATCCCGGACTGTGCAGGCATGTGTGTATGGATGGGCTCTACAAACGTTCCAAATTTCAGCGTAATCGGATGAAAAACAGACGAGTTATTAGGGGTCAAAGTTTCAGACATTCCTACCAACTTTGGACTGCAAGTTTGAGCCTAATGTGACCTTCACCGATCCGGATGAAACTGGTGCCAGACGAAAGGTCTGGACCAATGACTCCCTGGGGCCAAGTGCCCAAAATTTCTTATCGCCCCTTTTTCGAGTTATGGCCCCTGAAAGTTGATATTTGCTAATGTTTGACCCCTAATAACTTACTAACGCACAGTCCGAATTTTCTGACAAATATTGTTTTATGTACTATGGTACTAGGACAATGTTTGGTGCTAGTTTCAGCTCGATCGGTGAAGGTCACCTTTAGTGACTTTTAATCTCTTTGTTCAGCAGGCGAGACCTAGGGACGCATTTCCAGTCCTTATATCTTTGCTTCTACTGCATGCAGCGCCATACAATTTGGCACGAATATGTACCTCCCTAAGACCTATAAACCCTATAAAAAGCGCGCCTGTCTGTTGCGAACTGATGGAGTTATTAGGGTTTTTACGGTTTACCGCCCAAAATTCCATAGGGTGCAATGCAAAATTGAGGACCCATTTCCAGCAGGACGCATTGCCTCGAGTCCCTTGACTACCCTTTACATTTGTAGACATTAATGATCTGCGCATGCGCATAAATTTGCAGCACCGTGGGTGCTTCCCTTTGGCTGCTGTAGGCGTAAAAAGGTTTATTTATTGAATTTTTGGCGCCCCATAGTGCACGTGCTATTCCATTGACCGCATCCCGGATTGTGCAGGCATGTGTGTATGGATGGGCTCTACAAACGTTCCAAATTTCAGCGTAATCGAATGAAAAACAGACGAGTTATTAGGGGTCAAAGTTTCAGACATTCCTACCAACTTTGGACTGCAAGTTTGAGCCTAATGTGACCTTCACCGATCCGGATGAAACTGGTGCCAGACGAAAGGTCTGGACCAATGACTCCCTGGGGCCAAGTGCCCAAAATTTCTTATCGCCCCTTTTTCGAGTTATGGCCCCTGAAAGTTGATATTTGCTAATGTTTGACCCCTAATAACTTACTAACGCACAGTCCGAATTTTCTGACAAATATTGTTTTATGTACTATGGTACTAGGACAATGTTTGGTGCTAGTTTCAGCTCGATCGGTGAAGGTCACCTTTAGTGACTTTTAATCTCTTTGTTCAGCAGGCGAGACCTAGGGACGCATTTCCAGTCCTTATATCTTTGCTTCTACTGCATGCAGCGCCATACAATTTGGCACGAATATGTACCTCCCTAAGACCTATAAACCCTATAAAAAGCGCGCCTGTCTGTTGCGAACTGATGGAGTTATTAGGGTTTTTACGGTTTACCGCCCAAAATTCCATAGGGTGCAATGCAAATTTGAGGACCCATTTTCAGCAGGACGCATTGCCTCGAGTCCCTTGACTACCCTTTACATTTGTAGACATTAATGATCTGCGCATGCGCATAAATTTGCAGCACCGTGGGTGCTTCCCTTTGGCTGCTGTAGGCGTAAAAAGGTTTATTTATTGAATTTTTGGCGCCCCATAGTGCACGTGCTATTCCATTGACCGCATCCCGGATTGTGCAGGCATGTGTGTATGGATGGGCTCTACAAACGTTCCAAATTTCAGCGTAATCGGATGAAAAACAGACGAGTTATTAGGGGTCAAAGTTTCAGACATTCCTACCAACTTTGGACTGCAAGTTTGAGCCTAATGTGACCTTCACCGATCCGGATGAAACTGGTGCCAGACGAAAGGTCTGGACCAATGACTCCCTGGGGCCAAGTGCCCAAAATTTCTTATCGCCCCTTTTTCGAGTTATGGCCCCTGAAAGTTGATATTTGCTAATGTTTGACCCCTAATAACTTACTAACGCACAGTCCGAATTTTCTGACAAATATTGTTTTATGTACTATGGTACTAGGACAATGTTTGGTGCTAGTTTCAGCTCGATCGGTGAAGGTCACCTTTAGTGACTTTTAATCTCTTTGTTCAGCAGGCGAGACCTAGGGACGCATTTCCAGTCCTTATATCTTTGCTTCTACTGCATGCAGCGCCATACAATTTGGCACGAATATGTACCTCCATAAGACCTATAAACCCTATAAAAAGCGCGCCTGTCTGTTGCGATCTGATGGAGTTATTAGGGGTTTTACGGTTTACCGCCCAAAATTCCATAGGGTGCAATGCAAATTTGAGGACCCATTTTCAGCAGGACGCATTGCCTCGAGTCCCTTGACTACCCTTTACATTTGTAGACATTAATGATCTGCGCATGCGCATAAATTTGCAGCACCGTGGGTGCTTCCCTTTGGCTGCTGTAGGCGTAAAAAGGTTTATTTATTGAATTTTTGGCGCCCCATAGTGCACGTGCTATTCCATTGACCGCATCCCGGATTGTGCAGGCATGTGTGTATGGATGGGCTCTACAAACGTTCCAAATTTCAGCGTAATCGGATGAAAAACAGACGAGTTATTAGGGGTCAAAGTTTCAGACATTCCTACCAACTTTGGACTGCAAGTTTGAGCCTAATGTGACCTTCACCGATCCGGATGAAACTGGTGCCAGACGAAAGGTCTGGACCAATGACTCCCTGGGGCCAAGTGCCCAAAATTTCTTATCGCCCCTTTTTCGAGTTATGGCCCCTGAAAGTTGATATTTGCTAATGTTTGACCCCTAATAACTTACTAACGCACAGTCCGAATTTTCTGACAAATATTGTTTTATGTACTATGGTACTAGGACAATGTTTGGTGCTAGTTTCAGCTCGATCGGTGAAGGTCACCTTTAGTGACTTTTAATCTCTTTGTTCAGCAGGCGAGACCTAGGGACGCATTTCCAGTCCTTATATCTTTGCTTCTACTGCATGCAGCGCCATACAATTTGGCACGAATATGTACCTCCCTAAGACCTATAAACCCTATAAAAAGCGCGCCTGTCTGTTGCGAACTGATGGAGTTATTAGGGTTTTTACGGTTTACCGCCCAAAATTCCATAGGGTGCAATGCAAATTTGAGGACCCATTTTCAGCAGGACGCATTGCCTCGAGTCCCTTGACTACCCTTTACATTTGTAGACATTAATGATCTGCGCATGCGCATAAATTTGCAGCACCGTGGGTGCTTCCCTTTGGCTGCTGTAGGCGTAAAAAGGTTTATTTATTGAATTTTTGGCGCCCCATAGTGCACGTGCTATTCCATTGACCGCATCCCGGATTGTGCAGGCATGTGTGTATGGATGGGCTCTACAAACGTTCCAAATTTCAGCGTAATCGGATGAAAAACAGACGAGTTATTAGGGGTCAAAGTTTCAGACATTCCTACCAACTTTGGACTGCAAGTTTGAGCCTAATGTGACCTTCACCGATCCGGATGAAACTGGTGCCAGACGAAAGGTCTGGACCAATGACTCCCTGGGGCCAAGTGCCCAAAATTTCTTATCGCCCCTTTTTCGAGTTATGGCCCCTGAAAGTTGATATTTGCTAATGTTTGACCCCTAATAACTTACTAACGCACAGTCCGAATTTTCTGACAAATATTGTTTTATGTACTATGGTACTAGGACAATGTTTGGTGCTAGTTTCATCTCGATCGGTGAAGGTCACCTTTAGTGACTTTTAATCTCTTTGTTCAGCAGGCGAGACCTAGGGACGCATTTCCAGTCCTTATATCTTTGCTTCTACTGCATGCAGCGCCATACAATTTGGCACGAATATGTACCTCCCTAAGACCTATAAACCCTATAAAAAGCGCGCATGTCTGTTGCGAACTGATGGAGTTATTAGGGTTTTTACGGTTTACCGCCCAAAATTCCATAGGGTGCAATGCAAATTTGAGGACCCATTTTCAGCAGGACGCATTGCCTCGAGTCCCTTGACTACCCTTTACATTTGTAGACATTAATGATCTGCGCATGCGCATAAATTTGCAGCACCGTGGGTGCTTCCCTTTGGCTGCTGTAGGCGAAAAAATGTTTATTTATTGAATTTTTGGCGCCCCATAGTGCACGTACTATTCCATTGACCGCATCCCGGATTGTGCAGGCATGTGTGTATGGATGGGCTCTACAAACGTTCCAAATTTCAGCGTAATCGGATGAAAAACAGACGAGTTATTAGTGGTCAAAGTTTCAGACATTCCTACCAACTTTGGACTGCAAGTTTGAGCCTAATGTGACCTTCACCGATCCGGATGAAACTGGTGCCAGACGAAAGGTCTGGACCAATGACTCCCTGGGGCCAAGTGCCCAAAATTTCTTATCGCCCCTTTTTCGAGTTATGGCCCCTGAAAGTTGATATTTGCTAATGTTTGACCCCTAATAACTTACTAACGCACAGTCCGAATTTTCTGACAAATATTGTTTTATGTACTATGGTACTAGGACAATGTTTGGTGCTAGTTTCAGCTCGATCGGTGAAGGTCACCTTTAGTGACTTTTAATCTCTTTGTTCAGCAGGCGAGACCTAGGGACGTATTTCCAGTCCTTATATCTTTGCTTCTACTGCATGCAGCGCCATACAATTTGGCACGAATATGTAACTCCCTAAGACCTATAAACCCTATAAAAAGCGCGCCTGTCTGTTGCGAACTGATGGAGTTATTAGGGTTTTTACGGTTTACCGCCCAAAATTCCATAGGGTGCAATGCAAATTTGAGGACCCATTTTCAGCAGGACGCATTGCCTCGAGTCCCTTGACTACCCTTTACATTTGTAGACATTAATGATCTGCGCATGCGCATAAATTTGCAGCACCGTGGGTGCTTCCCTTTGGCTGCTGTAGGCGTAAAAAGGTTTATTTATTGAATTTTTGGCGCCCCATAGTGCACGTGCTATTCCATTGACCGCATCCCGGATTGTGCAGGCATGTGTGTATGGATAGGCTCTACAAACGTTCCAAATTTCAGCGTAATCGGATGAAAAACAGACGAGTTATTAGGGGTCAAAGTTTCAGACATTCCTACCAACTTTGGACTGCAAGTTTGAGCCTAATGTGACCTTCACCGATCCGGATGAAACTGGTGCCAGACGAAAGGTCTGGACCAATGACTCCCTGGGGCCAAGTGCCCAAAATTTCTTTTCGCCCCTTTTTCGAGTTATGGCCCCTGAAAGTTGATATTTGCTAATGTTTGACCCCTAATAACTTACTAACGCACAGTCCGAATTTTCTGACAAATATTGTTTTATGTACTATGGTACTAGGACAATGTTTGGTGCTAGTTTCAGCTCGATCGGTGAAGGTCACCTTTAGTGACTTTTAATCTCTTTGTTCAGCAGGCGAGACCTAGGGACGCATTTCCAGTCCTTATATCTTTGCTTCTACTGCATGCAGCGCCATACAATTTGGCACGAATATGTACCTCCCTAAGACCTATAAACCCTATAAAAACCGCGCCTGTCTGTTGCGAACTGATGGAGTTATTAGGGTTTTTACGGTTTACCGCCCAAAATTCCATAGGGTGCAATGCAAATTTGAGGACCCATTTTCAGCAGGACGCATTGCCTCGAGTCCCTTGACTACCCTTTACATTTGTAGACATTAATGATCTGCGCATGCGCATAAATTTGCAGCACCGTGGGTGCTTCCCTTTGGCTGCTGTAGGCGTAAAAATGTTTATTTATTGAATTTTTGGCGCCCCATAGTGCACGTGCTATTCCATTGACCGCATCCCGGATTGTGCAGGCATGTGTGTATGGATGGGCTCTACAAACGTTCCAAATTTCAGCGTAATCGGATGAAAAACAGACGAGTTATTAGGGGTCAAATTTCAGACATTCCTACCAACTTTGGACTGCAAGTTTGAGCCTAATGTGACCTTCACCGATCCGGATGACACTGGTGCCAGACGAAAGGTCTGGACCAATGACTCCCTGGGGCCAAGTGCCCAAAATTTCTTATCGCCCCTTTTTCGAGTTATGGCCCCTGAAAGTTGATATTTGCTAATGTTTGACCCCTAATAACTTACTAACGCACAGTCCGAATTTTCTGACAAATATTGTTTTATGTACTATGGTACTAGGACAATGTTTGGTGCTAGTTTCAGCTCGATCGGTGAAGGTCACCTTTAGATACTTTTAATCTCTTTGTTCAGCAGGCGAGACCTAGGGACGCATTTCCAGTCCTTATATCTTTGCTTCTACTGCATGCAGCGCCATACAATTTGGCACGAATATGTACCTCCCTAAGACCTATAAACCCTATAAAAAGCGCGCCTGTTTGTTGCGAACTGATGGAGTTATTAGGGTTTTTACGGTTTACCGCCCAAAATTCCATAGGGTGCAATGCAAATTTGAGGACCCATTTTCAGCAGGACGCATTGCCTCGAGTCCCTTGACTACCCTTTACATTTGTAGACATTAATGATCTGCGCATGCGCATAAATTTGCAGCACCGTGGGTGCTTCCCTTTGGCTGCTGTAGGCTTAAAAAGGTTTATTTATTGAATTTTTGGCGCCCCATAGTGCACGTGCTATTCCATTGACCGCATCCCGGATTGTGCAGGCATGTGTGTATGGATGGGCTCTACAAACGTTCCAAATTTCAGCGTAATCGGATGAAAAACAGACGAGTTATTAGGGGTCAAAGTTTCAGACATTCCTACCAACTTTGGACTGCAAGTTTGAGCCTAATGTGACCTTCACCGATCCGGATGAAACTGGTGCCAGACGAAAGGTCTGGACCAATGACTCCCTGGGGCCAAGTGCCCAAAATTTCTTATCGCCCCTTTTTCGAGTTATGGCCCCTGAAAGTTGATATTTGCTAATGTTTGACCCCTAATAACTTACTAACGCACAGTCCGAATTTTCTGACAAATATTGTTTTATGTACTATGGTACTAGGACAATGTTTGGTGCTAGTTTCAGCTCGATCGGTGAAGGTCACCTTTAGTGACTTTTAATCTCTTTGTTCAGCAGGCGAGACCTAGGGACGCATTTCCAGTCCTTACATCTTTGCTTCTACTGCATGCAGCGCCATACAATTTGGCACGAATATGTACCTCCCTAAGACCTATAAACCCTATAAAAAGCGCGCCTGTCTGTTGCGAACTGATGGAGTTATTAGGGTTTTTACGGTTTACCGCCCAAAATTCCATAGGGTGCAATGCAAATTTGAGGACCCATTTTCAGCAGGACGCATTGCCTCGAGTCCCTTGACTACCCTTTACATTTGTAGACATTAATGATCTGCGCATGCGCATAAATTTGCAGCACCGTGGGTGCTTCCCTTTGGCTGCTGTAGGCGTAAAAAGGTTTATTTATTGAATTTTTGGCGCCTCATAGTGCACGTGCTATTCCATTGACCGCATCCCGGATTATGCAGGCATGTGTGTATGGATGGGCTCTACAAACGTTCCAAATTTCAGCGTAATCGGATGAAAAACAGACGAGTTATTAGGGGTCAAAGTTTCAGACATTCCTACCAACTTTGGACTGCAAGTTTGAGCCTAATGTGACCTTCACCGATCCGGATGAAACTGGTGCCAGACGAAAGGTCTGGACCAATGACTCCCTGGGGCCAAGTGCCCAAAATTTCTTATCGCCCCTTTTTCGAGTTATGGCCCCTGAAAGTTGATATTTGCTAATGTTTGACCCCTAATAACTTACTAACGCACAGTCCGAATTTTCTGACAAATATTGTTTTATGTACTATGGTACTAGGACAATGTTTGGTGCTAGTTTCAGCTCGATCGGTGAAGGTCACCTTTAGTGACTTTTAATCTCTTTGTTCAGCAGGCGAGACCTAGGGACGCATTTCCAGTCCTTATATCTTTGCTTCTACTGCATGCAGCGCCATACAATTTGGCACGAATATGTACCTCCCTAAGACCTATAAACCCTATAAAAAGCGCGCCTGTCTATTGCGAACTGATGGAGTTATTAGGGTTTTTACGGTTTACCGCCCAAAATTCCATAGGGTGCAATGCAAATTTGAGGACCCATTTTCAGCAGGACGCATTGCCTCGAGTCCCTTGACTACCCTTTACATTTGTAGACATTAATGATCTGCGCATGCGCATAAATTTGCAGCACCGTGGGTGCTTCCCTTTGGCTGCTGTAGGCGTAAAAAGGTTTATTTATTGAATTTTTGGCGCCCCATAGTGCACGTGCTATTCCATTGACCGCATCCCGGATTGTGCAGGCATGTGTGTATGGATGGACTCTACAAACGTTCCAAATTTCAGCGTAATCGGATGAAAAACAGACGAGTTATTAGGGGTCAAAGTTTCAGACATTCCTACCAACTTTGGACTGCAAGTTTGAGCCTAATGTGACCTTCACCGATCCGGATGAAACTGGTGCCAGACGAAAGGTCTGGACCAATGACTCCCTGGGGCCAAGTGCCCAAAATTTCTTATCGCCCCTTTTTCGAGTTATGGCCCCTGAAAGTTGATATTTGCTAATGTTTGACCCCTAATAACTTACTAACGCACAGTCCGAATTTTCTGACAAATATTGTTTTATGTACTATGGTACTAGGACAATGTTTGGTGCTAGTTTCAGCTCGATCGGTGAAGGTCACCTTTAGTGACTTTTAATCTCTTTGTTCAGCAGGCGAGACCTAGGGACGCATTTCCAGTCCTTATATCTTTGCTTCTACTACATGCAGCGCCATACAATTTGGCACGAATATGTACCTCCATAAGACCTATAAACCCTATAAAAAGCGCGCCTGTCTGTTGCGATCTGATGGAGTTATTAGGGGTTTTACGGTTTACCGCCCAAAATTCCATAGGGTGCAATGCAAATTTGAGGACCCATTTTCAGCAGGACGCATTGCCTCGAGTCCCTTGACTACCCTTTACATTTGTAGACATTAATGATCTGCGCATGCGCATAAATTTGCAGCACCGTGGGTGCTTCCCTTTGGCTGCTGTAGGCGTAAAAAGGTTTATTTATTGAATTTTTGGCGCCCCATAGTGCACGTGCTATTCCATTGACCGCATCCCGGATTCTGCAGGCATGTGTGTATGGATGGGCTCTACAAACGTTCCAAATTTCAGCGTAATCGGATGAAAAACAGACGAGTTATTAGGGGTCAAAGTTTCAGACATTCCTACCAACTTTGGACTGCAAGTTTGAGCCTAATGTGACCTTCACCGATCCGGATGAAACTGGTGCCAGACGAAAGGTCTGGACCAATGACTCCCTGGGGCCAAGTGCCCAAAATTTCTTATCGCCCCTTTTTCGAGTTATGGCCCCTGAAAGTTGATATTTGCTAATGTTTGACCCCTAATAACTTACTAACGCACAGTCCAAATTTTCTGACAAATATTGTTTTATGTACTATGGTACTAGGACAATGTTTGGTGCTAGTTTCAGCTCGATCGGTGAAGGTCACCTTTAGTGACTTTTAATCTCTTTGTTCAGCAGGCGAGACCTAGGGACGCATTTCCAGTCCTTATATCTTTGCTTCTACTGCATGCAGCGCCATACAATTTGGCACGAATATGTACCTCCCTAAGACCTATAAACCCTATAAAAAGCGCGCCTGTCTGTTGCGGACTGATGGAGTTATTAGGGTTTTTACGGTTTACCGCCCAAAATTCCATAGGGTGCAATGCAAATTTGAGGACCCATTTTCAGCAGGACGCATTGCCTCGAGTCCCTTGACTACCCTTTACATTTGTAGACATTAATGATCTGAGCATGCGCATAAATTTGCAGCACCGTGGGTGCTTCCCTTTGGCTGCTGTAGGCGTAAAAAGGTTTATTTATTGAATTTTTGGCGCCCCATAGTGCACGTGCTATTCCATTGACCGCATCCCGGATTGTGCAGGCATGTGTGTATGGATGGGCTCTACAAACGTTCCAAATTTCAGCGTAATCGGATGAAAAACAGACGAGTTATTAGGGGTCAAAGTTTCAGACATTCCTACCAACTTTGGACTGCAAGTTTGAGCCTAATGTGACCTTCACCGATCCGGATGAAACTGGTGCCAGACGAAAGGTCTGGACCAATGACTCCCTGGGGCCAAGTGCCCAAAATTTCTTATCGCCCCTTTTTCGAGTTATGGCCCCTGAAAGTTGATATTTGCTAATGTTTGACCCCTAATAACTTACTAACGCACAGTCCGAATTTTCTGACAAATATTGTTTTATGTACTATGGTACTAGGACAATGTTTGGTGCTAGTTTCAGCTCGATCGGTGAAGGTCACCTTTAGTGACTTTTAATCTCTTTGTTGAGCAGGCGAGACCTAGGGACGCATTTCCAGTCCTTATATCTTTGCTTCTACTGCATGCAGCGCCATACAATTTGGCACGAATATGTACCTCCCTAAGACCTATAAACCCTATAAAAAGCGCGCCTGTCTGTTGCGAACTGATGGAGTTATTAGGGTTTTTACGGTTTACCGCCCAAAATTCCATAGGGTGCAATGCAAATTTGAGGACCCATTTTCAGCAGGACGCATTGCCTCGAGTCCCTTGACTACCCTTTACATTTGTAGACATTAATGATCTGCGCATGCGCATAAATTTGCAGCACCGTGGGTGCTTCCCTTTGGCTGCTGTAGGCGTAAAAAGGTTTATTTATTGAATTTTTGGCGCCCCATAGTGCACGTGCTATTCCATTGACCGCATCCCGGATTGTGCAGGCATGTGTGTATGGATGGGCTCTACAAACGTTCCAAATTTCAGCGTAATCGGATGAAAAACAGACGAGTTATTAGGGGTCAAAGTTTCAGACATTCCTACCAACTTTGGACTGCAAGTTTGAGCCTAATGTGACCTTCACCGATCCGGATGAAACTGGTGCCAGACGAAAGGTCTGGACCAATGACTCCCTGGGGCCAAGTGCCCAAAATTTCTTATCGCCCCTTTTTCGAGTTATGGCCCCTGAAAGTTGATATTTGCTAATGTTTGACCCCTAATAACTTACTAACGCACAGTCCGAATTTTCTGACAAATATTGTTTTATGTACTATGGTACTAGGACAATGTTTGGTGCTAGTTTCATCTCGATCGGTGAAGGTCACCTTTAGTGACTTTTAATCTCTTTGTTCAGCAGGCGAGACCTAGGGACGCATTTCCAGTCCTTATATCTTTGCTTCTACTGCATGCAGCGCCATACAATTTGGCACGAATATGTACCTCCCTAAGACCTATAAACCCTATAAAAAGCGCGCATGTCTGTTGCGAACTGATGGAGTTATTAGGGTTTTTACGGTTTACCGCCCAAAATTCCATAGGGTGCAATGCAAATTTGAGGACCCATTTTCAGCAGGACGCATTGCCTCGAGTCCCTTGACTACCCTTTACATTTGTAGACATTAATGATCTGCGCATGCGCATAAATTTGCAGCACCGTGGGTGCTTCCCTTTGGCTGCTGTAGGCGAAAAAATGTTTATTTATTGAATTTTTGGCGCCCCATAGTGCACGTGCTATTCCATTGACCGCATCCCGGATTGTGCAGGCATGTGTGTATGGATGGGCTCTACAAACGTTCCAAATTTCAGCGTAATCGGATGAAAAACAGACGAGTTATTAGTGGTCAAAGTTTCAGACATTCCTACCAACTTTGGACTGCAAGTTTGAGCCTAATGTGACCTTCACCGATCCGGATGAAACTGGTGCCAGACGAAAGGTCTGGACCAATGACTCCCTGGGGCCAAGTGCCCAAAATTTCTTATCGCCCCTTTTTCGAGTTATGGCCCCTGAAAGTTGATATTTGCTAATGTTTGACCCCTAATAACTTACTAACGCACAGTCCGAATTTTCTGACAAATATTGTTTTATGTACTATGGTACTAGGACAATGTTTGGTGCTAGTTTCAGCTCGATCGGTGAAGGTCACCTTTAGTGACTTTTAATCTCTTTGTTCAGCAGGCGAGACCTAGGGACGTATTTCCAGTCCTTATATCTTTGCTTCTACTGCATGCAGCGCCATACAATTTGGCACGAATATGTAACTCCCTAAGACCTATAAACCCTATAAAAAGCGCGCCTGTCTGTTGCGAACTGATTGAGTTATTAGGGTTTTTACGGTTTACCGCCCAAAATTCCATAGGGTGCAATGCAAATTTGAGGACCCATTTTCAGCAGGACGCATTGCCTCGAGTCCCTTGACTACCCTTTACATTTGTAGACATTAATGATCTGCGCATGCGCATAAATTTGCAGCACCGTGGGTGCTTCCCTTTGGCTGCTGTAGGCGTAAAAATGTTTATTTATTGAATTTTTGGCGCCCCATAGTGCACGTGCTATTCCATTGACCGCATCCCGGATTGTGCAGGCATGTGTGTATGGATAGGCTCTACAAACGTTCCAAATTTCAGCGTAATCGGATGAAAAACAGACGATTTATTAGGGGTCAAAGTTTCAGACATTCCTACCAACTTTGGACTGCAAGTTTGAGCCTAATGTGACCTTCACCGATCCGGATGAAACTGGTGCCAGACGAAAGGTCTGGACCAATGACTCCCTGGGGCCAAGTGCCCAAAATTTCTTTTCGCCCCTTTTTCGAGTTATGGCCCCTGAAAGTTGATATTTGCTAATGTTTGACCCCTAATAACTTACTAACGCACAGTCCGAATTTTCTGACAAATATTGTTTTATGTACTATGGTACTAGGACAATGTTTGGTGCTAGTTTCAGCTCGATCGGTGAAGGTCACCTTTAGTGACTTTTAATCTCTTTGTTCAGCAGGCGAGACCTAGGGACGCATTTCCAGTCCTTATATCTTTGCTTCTACTGCATGCAGCGCCATACAATTTGGCACGAATATGTACCTCCCTAAGACCTATAAACCCTATAAAAAGCGCGCCTGTCTGTTGCGAACTGATGGAGTTATTAGGGTTTTTACGGTTTACCGCCCAAAATTCCATAGGGTGCAATGCAAATTTGAGGACCCATTTTCAGCAGGACGCATTGCCTCGAGTCCCTTGACTACCCTTTACATTTGTAGACATTAATGATCTGCGCATGCGCATAAATTTGCAGCACCGTGGGTGCTTCCCTTTGGCTGCTGTAGGCGTAAAAAGGTTTATTTATTGAATTTTTGGCGCCCCATAGTGCACGTGCTATTCCATTGACCGCATCCCGGATTGTGCAGGCATGTGTGTATGGATGGGCTCTACAAACGTTCCAAATTTCAGCGTAATCGGATGAAAAACAGACGAGTTATTAGGGGTCAAAGTTTCAGACATTCCTACCAACTTTGGACTGCAAGTTTGAGCCTAATGTGACCTTCACCGATCCGGATGAAACTGGTGCCAGACGAAAGGTCTGGACCAATGACTCCCTGGGGCCAAGTGCCCAAAATTTCTTATCGCCCCTTTTTCGAGTTATGGCCCATGAAAGTTGATATTTGCTAATGTTTGACCCCTAATAACTTACTAACGCACAGTCCGAATTTTCTGACAAATATTGTTTTATGTACTATGGTACTAGGACAATGTTTGGTGCTAGTTTCAGCTCGATCGGTGAAGGTCACCTTTAGTGACTTTTAATCTCTTTGTTCAGCAGGCGAGACCTAGGGACGTATTTCCAGTCCTTATATCTTTGCTTCTACTGCATGCAGCGCCATACAATTTGGCACGAATATGTACCTCCATAAGACCTATAAATCCTATAAAAAGCGCGCCTGTCTGTTGCGAACTGATGGAGTTATTAGGGTTTTTACGGTTTACCGCCCAAAATTCCCTGGGGTGCAATGCAAATTTGAGGACCCATTTTCAGCAGGACGCATTGCCTCGAGTCCCTTGACTACCCTTTACATTTGTAGACATTAATGATCTGCGCATGCGCATAAATTTGCAGCACCGTGGGTGCTTCCCTTTGGCTGCTGTAGGCCTAAAAATGTTTATTTATTGAATTTTTGGCGCCCCATAGTGCACGTGCTATTCCATTGACCGCATCCCGGATTCTACAGGCATGTGTGTATGGATAGGCTCTACAAACGTTCCAAATTTCAGCGTAATCGGATGAAAAACAGACGAGTTATTAGGGGTCAAAGTTTCAGACATTCCTACCAACTTTGGACTGCAAGTTTGAGCCTAATGTGACCTTCACCGATCCGGATGAAACTGGTGCCAGACGAAAGGTCTGGACCAATGACTCCCTGGGGCCAAGTGCCCAAAATTTCTTATCGCCCCTTTTTCGAGTTATGGCCCCTGAAAGTTGATATTTGCTAATGTTTGACCCCTAATAACTTACTAACGCACAGTCCGAATTTTCTGACAAATATTGTTTTATGTACTATGGTACTAGGACAATGTTTGGTGCTAGTTTCAGCTCGATCGGTGAAGGTCACCTTTAGTGACTTTTAATCTCTTTGTTCAGCAGGCGAGACCTAGGGACGCATTTCCAGTCCTTATATCTTTGCTTCTACTGCATGCAGCGCCATACAATTTGGCACGAATATGTAACTCCCTAAGACCTATAAACCCTATAAAAAGCGCGCCTGTCTGTTGCGAACTGATGGAGTTATTAGGGTTTTTACGGTTTACCGCCCAAAATTCCATTGGGTGCAATGCAAATTTGAGGACCCATTTTCAGCAGGACGCATTGCCTCGAGTCCCTTGACTACCCTTTACATTTGTAGACATTAATGATCTGCGCATGCGCATAAATTTGCAGCACCGTGGGTGCTTCCCTTTGGCTGCTGTAGGCGTAAAAAGGTTTATTTATTGAATTTTTGGCGCCCCATAGTGCACGTGCTATTCCATTGACCGCATCCCGGATTGTGCAGGCATGTGTGTATGGATAAGCTCTACAAACGTTCCAAATTTCAGCGTAATCGGATGAAAAACAGACGAGTTATTAGGGGTCAAAGTTTCAGACATTCCTACCAACTTTGGACTGCAAGTTTGAGCCTAATGTGACCTTCACCGATCCGGATGAAACTGGTGCCAGACGAAAGGTCTGGACCAATGACTCCCTGGGGCCAAGTGCCCAAAATTTCTTATCGCCCCTTTTTCGAGTTATGGCCCCTGAAAGTTGATATTTGCTAATGTTTGACCCCTAATAACTTACTAACGCACAGTCCGAATTTTCTGACAAATATTGTTTTATGTACTATGGTACTAGGACAATGTTTGGTACTAGTTTCAGCTCGATCGGTGAAGGTCACCTTTAGTGACTTTTAATCTCTTTGTTCAGCAGGCGAGACCTAGGGACGCATTTCCAGTCCTTAAATCTTTGCTTCTACTGCATGCAGCGCCATACAATTTGGCACGAATATGTACCTCCCTAAGACCTATAAACCCTATAAAAAGCGCGCCTGTCTGTTGCGAACTGATGGAGTTATTAGGGTTTTTACGGTTTACCGCCCAAAATTCCATAGGGTGCAATGCAAATTTGAGGACCCATTTTCAGCAGGACGCATTGCCTCGAGTCCCTTGACTACCCTTTACATTTGTAGACATTAATGATCTGCGCATGCGCATAAATTTGCAGCACCGTGGGTGCTTCCCTTTGGCTGCTGTAGGCATAAAAATGTTTATTTATTGAATTTTTGGCGCCCCATAGTGCACGTGCTATTCCATTGACCGCATCCCGGATTGTGCAGGCATGTGTGTATGGATGGGCTCTACAAACGTTCCAAATTTCAGCGTAATCGGATGAAAAACAGACGAGTTATTAGGGGTCAAAGTTTCAGACATTCCTACCAACTTTGGACTGCAAGTTTGAGCCTAATGTGACCTTCACCGATCCGGATGAAACTGGTGCCAGACGAAAGGTCTGGACCAATGACTCCCTGGGGCCAAGTGCCCAAAATTTCTTATCGCCCCTTTTTCGAGTTATGGCCCCTGAAAGTTGATATTTGCTAATGTTTGACCCCTAATAACTTACTAACGCACAGTCCGAATTTTCTGACAAATATTGTTTTATGTACTATGGTACTAGGACAATGTTTGGTGCTAGTTTCAGCTCGATCGGTGAAGGTCACCTTTAGTGACTTTTAATCTCTTTGTTCAGCAGGCGAGACCTAGTGACGCATTTCCAGTCCTTATATCTTTGCTTCTACTGCATGCAGCGCCATACAATTTGGCACGAATATGTACCTCCCTAAGACCTATAAACCCTATAAAAAGCGCGCCTGTCTGTTGCGAACTGATGGAGTTATTAGGGTTTTTACGGTTTACCGCCCAAAATTCCATAGGGTGCAATGCAAATTTGAGGACCCATTTTCAGCAGGACGCATTGCCTCGAGTCCCTTGACTACCCTTTACGTTTGTAGACATTAATGATCTGCGCATGCGCATAAATTTGCAGCACCGTGGGTGCTTCCCTTTGGCTGCTGTAGGCGTAAAAATGTTTATTTATTGAATTTTTGGCGCCCCATAGTACACGTGCTATTCCATTGACCGCATCCCGGATTGTGCAGGCATGTGTGTATCGATGGGCTCTACAAACGTTCCAAATTTCAGCGTAAACGGATGAAAAACAGACGAGTTATTAGGGGTCAAAGTTTCAGACATTCCTACCAACTTTGGACTGCAAGTTTGAGCCTAATGTGACCTTCACCGATCCGGATGAAACTGGTGCCAGACGAAAGGTCTGGACCAATGACTCCCTGGGGCCAAGTGCCCAAAATTTCTTATCGCCCCTTTTTCGAGTTATGGCCCCTGAAAGTTGATATTTGCTAATGTTTGACCCCTAATAACTTACTAACGCACAGTCCGAATTTTCTGACAAATATTGTTTTATGTACTATGGTACTAGGACAATGTTTGGTGCTAGTTTCAGCTCGATCGGTGAAGGTCACCTTTAGTGACTTTTAATCTCTTTGTTCAGCAGGCGAGACCTAGGGACGCATTTCCAGTCCTTATATCTTTGCTTCTACTGCATGCAGCGCCATACAATTTGGCACGAATATGTACCTCCCTAAGACCTATAAACTCTATAAAAAGCGCGCCTGTCTGTTGCGAACTGATGGAGTTATTAGGGTTTTTACGGTTTACCGCCCAAAATTCCATAGGGTGCAATGCAAACTTGAGGACCCATTTTCAGCAGGACGCATTGCCTCGAGTCCCTTGACTACCCTTTACATTTGTAGACATTAATGATCTGCGCATGCGCATAAATTTGCAGCACCGTGGGTGCTTCCCTTTGGCTGCTGTAGGCGTAAAAAGGTTTATTTATTGAATTTTTGGCGCCCCATAGTGCACGTGCTATTCCATTGACCGCATCCCGGATTGTACAGGCATGTGTGTATGGATGGGCTCTACAAACGTTCCAAATTTCAGCGTAATCGGATGAAAAACAGACGAGTTATTAGGGGTCAAAGTTTCAGACATTCCTACCAACTTTGGACTGCAAGTTTGAGCCTAATGTGACCTTCACCGATCCGGATGAAACTGGTGCCAGACGAAAGGTCTGGACCAATGACTCCCTGGGGCCAAGTGCCCAAAATTTCTTATCGCCCCTTTTTCGAGTTATGGCCCCTGAAAGTTGATATTTGCTAATTTTTGACCCCTAATAACTTACTAACGCACAGTCCGAATTTTCTGACAAATATTGTTTTATGTACTATGGTACTAGGACAATGTTTGGTGCTAGTTTCAGCTCGATCGGTGAAGGTCACCTTTAGTGACTTTTAATCTCTTTGTTCAGCAGGCGAGACCTAGGGACGCATTTCCAGTCCTTATATCTTTGCTTCTACTGCATGCAGCGCCATACAATTTGGTACGAATATGTACCTCCCTAAGACCTATAAACTCTTTAAAAAGCGCGCCTGTTCGTTGCGAACTGATGGAGTTATTAGGGTTTTACGGTTTACCGCCCAAAATTCCCTAGGGTGCAATGCAAAATTTAGGACCCATTTTCAGCAGGACGCATTGCCTCGAGTCCCTTGACTACCCTTTACATTTGTAGACATTAATGATCTGCGCATGCGCATAAATTTGCAGCACCGTGGGTGCTTCCCTTTGGCTGCTGTAGGCGTAAAAAGGTTTATTTATTGAATTTTTGGCGCCCCATAGTGCACGTGCTATTCCATTGACCGCATCTCGGATTGTGCAGGCATGTGTGTATGGATGGGCTCTACAAACGTTCCAAATTTCAGCGTAATCGGATGAAAAACAGACGAGTTATTAGGGGTCAAAGTTTCAGACATTCCTACCAACTTTGGACTGCAAGTTTGAGCCTAATGTGACCTTCACCGATCCGGATGAAACTGGTGCCAGACGAAAGGTCTGGACCAATGACTCCCTGGGGCCAAGTGCCCAAAATTTCTTATCGCCCCTTTTTCGAGTTATGGCCCCTGAAAGTTGATATTTGCTAATGTTTGACCCCTAATAACTTACTAACGCACAGTCCGAATTTTCTGACAAATATTGTTTTATGTACTATGGTACTAGGACAATGTTTGGTGCTAGTTTCAGCTCGATCGGTGAAGGTCACCTTTAGTGACTTTTAATCTCTTTGTTCAGCAGGCGAGACCTTGGGACGCATTTCCAGTCCTTATATCTTTGCTTCTACTGCATGCAGCGCCATACAATTTGGCACGAATATGTACCTCCCTAAGACCTATAAACCCTATAAAAAGCGCGCCTGTCTGTTGCTAACTGATGGAGTTATTAGGGTTTTTACGGTTTACCGCCCAAAATTCCATAGGGTGCAATGCAAATTTGAGGACCCATTTTCAGCAGGACGCATTGCCTCGAGTCCCTTGACTACCCTTTACATTTGTAGACATTAATGATCTGCGCATGCGCATAAATTTGCAGCACCGTGGGTGCTTCCGTTTGGCTGCTGTAGGCGTAAAAAGGTTTACTTATTGAATGTTTGGCGCCCCATAGTGCACGTGCTATTCCATTGACCGCATCGCGGATTAAGCAGGCATGTGTGTATGGATGGGCTCTACAAACGTTCCAAATTTCAGCGTAATCGGATGGAAAACAGACGAGTTATTAGGGGTCAAAGTTTCAGACATTCCTACCAACTTTGGACTGCAAGTTTGAGCCTAATGTGACCTTCACCGATCCGGATGAAACTGGTGCCAGACGAAAGGTCTGGACCAATGACTCCCTGGGGCCAAGTGCCCAAAATTTCTTATCGCCCCTTTTTCGAGTTATGGCCCCTGAAAGTTGATATTTGCTAATGTTTGACCCCTAATAACTTACTAACGCACAGTCCGAATTTTCTGACAAATATTGTTTTATGTACTATGGTACTAGGACAATGTTTGGTGCTAGTTTCAGCTCGATCGGTGAAGGTCACCTTTAGTGACTTTTAATCTCTTTGTTCAGCAGGCGAGACCTAGGGACGCATTTCCAGTCCTTATATCTTTGCTTCTACTGCATGCAGCGCCATACAATTTGGCACGAATATGTACCTCCCTAAGACCTATAAACCCTATAAAAAAGCGCCTGTCTGTTGCGAACTGATGGAGTTATTAGGGTTTTTACGGTTTACCGCCCAAAATTCCATAGGGTGCAATGCAAATTTGAGGACCCATTTTCAGCAGGACGCATTGCCTCGAGTCCCTTGACTACCCTTTACTTTTGTAGACATTAATGATCTGCGCATGCGCATAAATTTGCAGCACCGTGGGTGCTTCCCTTTGGCTGCTGTAGGCGTAAAAAGGTTTATTTATTGAATATTTGGCGCCCCATAGTGCACGTGCTATTCCATTGACCGCATCCCGGATTGTGCAGGCATGTGTGTATGGATGGGCTCTACAAACGTTCCAAATTCCAGCGTAATCGGATGAAAATCAGACGAGTTATTAGGGGTCAAAGTTTCAGACATTCCTACCAACTTTGGACTGCAAGTTTGAGCCTAATGTGACCTTCACCGATCCGGATGAAACTGGTGCCAGACGAAAGGTCTGGACCAATGACTCCCTGGGGCCAAGTGCCCAAAATTTCTTATCGCCCCTTTTTCGAGTTATGGCCCCTGAAAGTTGATATTTGCTAATGTTTGACCCCTAATAACTTACTAACGCACAGTCCGAATTTTCTGACAAATATTGTTTTATGTACTATGGTACTAGGACAATGTTTGGTGCTAGTTTCAGCTCGATCGGTGAAGGTCACCTTTAGTGACTTTTAATCTCTTTGTTCAGCAGGCGAGACCTAGGGACGCATTTCCAGTCCTTATATCTTTGCTTCTACTGCATGCAGCGCCATACAATTTGGCACGAATATGTACCTCCCTAAGACCTATAAACCCTATAAAAAGCGCGCCTGTCTGTTGCGAACTGATGGAGTTATTAGGGTTTTTACGGTTTACCGCCCAAAATTCCATAGGGTGCAATGCAAATTTGAGGACCCATTTTCAGCAGGACGCATTGCCTCGAGTCCCTTGACTACCCTTTACATTTGTAGACATTAATGATCTGCGCATGCGCATAAATTTGCAGCACCGTGGGTGCTTCCCTTTGGCTGCTGTAGGCGTAAAAAGGTTTATTTATTGAATTTTTGGCGCCCAATGCAGCACGTGCTATTCCATTGACCGCATCCCAGATTGTGCAGGCATGTGTGTATGGAAGGGCTCTACAAACTTTCCAAATTTCAGCGTAATCGGATGAAAAGCAGACGAGTTATTAAGGGTCAAAGTTTCAGACATTCCTACCAACTTTGGACTGCAAGTTTGAGCCTAATGTGACCTTCACCGATCCGGATGAAACTGGTGCCAGACGAAAGGTCTGGACCAATGACTCCCTGGGGCCAAGTGCCCAAAATTTCTTATCGCCCCTTTTTCGAGTTATGGCCCCTGAAAGTTGATATTTGCTAATGTTTGACCCCTAATAACTTACGAACGCACAGTCCGAATTTTCTGACAAATATTGTTTTATGTACTATGGTACTAGGACAATGTTTGGTGCTAGTTTCAGCTCGATCGGTGAAGGTCACCTTTAGTGACTTTTAATCTCTTTGTTCAGCAGGCGAGACCTAGGGACGCATTTCCAGTCCTTATATCTTTGCTTCTACTGCATGCAGCGCCATAAAATTTGGCACGAATATGTACCTCCCTAAGACCTATAAACCCTGTAAAAAGCGCGCCTGTCTGTTGCGAACTGATGGAGTTATTAGGGTTTTTACGGTTTACCGCCCAAAATTCCATAGGGTGCAATGCAAATTTGAGGACCCATTTTCAGCAGGACGCATTGCCTCGAGTCCCTTGACTACCCTTTACATTTGTAGACATTAATGATCTGCGCATGCGCATAAATTTGCAGCACCGTGGGTGCTTCCCTTTGGCTGCTGTAGGCGTAAAAAGGTTTATTTATTGAATATTTGGCGCCCCATAGTGCACGTGCTATTCCATTGACCGCATCCCGGATGGTGCAGGCATGTGTGTGTGGATGGGCTCTACAAACGTTCCAAATTTCAGCGTAATCGGATGAAAAACAGACGAGTTATTAGGGGTCAAAGTTTCAGACATTCCTACCAACTTTGGACTGCAGGTTTGAGCCTAATGTGACCTTCACCGATCCGGATGAAACTGGTGCCAGACGAAAGGTCTGGACCAATGACTCCCTGGGGCCAAGTGCCCAAAATTTCTTATCGCCCCTTTTTCGAGTTATGGCCCCTGAAAGTTGATATTTGTTAATGTTTGACCCCTAATAACTTACTAACGCACAGTCCGAATTTTCTGACAAATATTGTTTTATGTACTATGGTACTAGGACAATGTTTGGTGCTAGTTTCAGCTCGATCGGTGAAGGTCACCTTTAGTGACTTTTAATCTCTTTGTTCAGCAGGCGAGACCTAGGGACGCATTTCCAGTCCTTATATCTTTGCTTCTACTGCATGCAGCGCCATACAATTTGGCACGAATATATACCTCCCTAAGACCTATAAACCCTATAAAAAGCGCGCCTGTCTGTTGCGAACTGATGGAGTTATTAGGGTTTTTACGGTTTACCGCCCAAAATTCCATAGGGTGCAATGCAAATTTGAGGACCCATTTTCAGCAGGACGCATTGCCTCGAGTCCCTTGACTACCCTTTACATTTGTAGACATTAATGATCTGCGCATGCGCATAAATTTGCAGCACCGTGGGTGCTTCCCTTTGGCTGCTGTAGGCGTAAAAAGGTTTATTTATTGAATTCTTGGCGCCCCATATTGCACGTGCTATTCCATTGACCGCATCTCGGATTGTGCAGACATGTGTGTATGGATGGGCTCTACAAACGTTCCAAATTTCAGCGTAATCGGATGAAAAACAGACGAGTTATAAGGGGTCAAAGTTTCAGACATTCCTAACAACTTTGGACTGCAAGTTTGAGCCTAATGTGACCTTCACCGATCCGGATGAAACTGGTGCCAGACGAAAGGTCTGGACCAATGACTCCCTGGGGCCAAGTGCCCAAAATTTCTTATCGCCCCTTTTTCGAGTTATGGCCCCTGAAAGTTGATATTTGCTAATGTTTGACCCCTAATAACTTACTAACGCACAGTCCGAATTTTCTGACAAATATTGTTTTATGTACTATGGTACTAGGACAATGTTTGGTGCTAGTTTCAGCTCGATCGGTGAAGGTCACCTTTAGTGACTTTTAATCTCTTTGTTCAGCAGGCGAGACCTAGGGACGCATTTCCAGTCCTTATATCTTTGCTTCTACTGCATGCAGCGCCATACAATTTGGCACGAATATGTACCTCCCTAAGACCTATAAACCCTATAAAAAACGCGCCTGTCTGTTGCGAACTGATGGAGTTATTAGGGTTTTTACGGTTTACCGCCCAAAATTCCATAGGGTGCAATGCAAATTTGAGGACCCATTTTCAGCAGGACGCATTGCCTCGAGTCCCTTGACTACCCTTTACATTTGTAGACATTAATGATCTGCGCATGCGCATAAATTTGCAGCACCGTGGGTGCTTCCCTTTGGCTGCTGTAGGCGTAAAAATGTTTATTTATTGAATTTTTGGCGCCCCATAGTGCACGTGCTATTCCATTGACCGCATCCTGGATTGTGCAGGCATGTGTGTATGGATGGGCTCTACAAACGTTCCAAATTTCAGCGTAATCGGATGAAAAACAGACGAGTTATTAGGGGTCAAAGTTTCAGACATTCCTACCAACTTTGGACTGCAAGTTTGAGCCTAATGTGACCTTCACCGATCCGGATGAAACTGGTGCCAGACGAAAGGTCTGGACCAATGACTCCCTGGGGCCAAGTGCCCAAAATTTCTTATCGCCCCTTTTTCGAGTTATGGCCCATGAAAGTTGATATTTGCTAATGTTTGACCCCTAATAACATACTAACGCACAGTCCGAATTTTCTGACAAATATTGTTTTATGTACTATGGTACTAGGACAATGTTTGGTGCTAGTTTCAGCTCGATCGGTGAAGGTCACCTTTAGTGACTTTTAATCTCTTTGTTCAGCAGGCGAGACCTAGGGACGCATTTCCAGTCCTTATATCTTTGCTTCTACTGCATGCAGCGCCATACAATTTGGTACGAATATGTACCTCCCTAAGTCCTATAAACTCTATAAAAAGCGCGCCTGTCTGTTGCGAACTGATGGAGTTATTAGGGTTTTTACGGTTTACCGCCCAAAATTCCATAGGGTGCAATGCAAATTTGAGGACCCATTTTCAGCAGGACGCATTGCCTCGAGTCCCTTGACTACCCTTTACATTTGTAGACATTAATGATCTGCGCATGCGCATAAATTTGCAGCACCGTGGGTGCTTCCCTTTGGCTGCTGTAGGCGTAAAAAGGTTTATTTATTGAATTTTTGGCGCCCCATAGTGCACGTGCTATTCCATTGACCGCATCCCGGATTGTGCAGGCATATGTGTATGGACGGGCTATACAAACGTTCCAAATTTCAGCGTAATCGGATGAAAAACAGACGAGTTATTAGGGGTCAAAGTTTCAGACATTCCTACCAACTTTGGACTGCAAGTTTGAGCCTAATGTGACCTTCACCGATCCGGATGAAACTGGTGCCAGACGAAAGGTCTGGACCAATGACTCCCTGGGGCCAAGTGCCCAAAATTTCTTATCGCCCCTTTTTCGAGTTATGGCCCCTGAAAGTTGATATTTGCTAATGTTTGACCCCTAATAACTTACTAACGCACAGTCCGAATTTTCTGACAAATATTGTTTTATGTACTATGGTACTAGGACAATGTTTGGTGCTAGTTTCAGCTCGATCGGTGAAGGTCACCTTTAGTGACTTTTAATCTCTTTGTTCAGCAGGCGAGACCTAGGGACGCATTTCCAGTCCTTATATCTTTGCTTCTACTGCATGCAGCGCCATACAATTTGGCACGAATATGTACCTCCCTAAGACCTATAAACCCTATAAAAAGCGCGCCTGTCTGTTGCGAACTGATGGAGTTATTAGGGTTTTTACGGTTTACCGCCCAAAATTCCATAGGGTGCACTGCAAATTTCAGGACCCATTTTCAGCAGGACGCATTGCCTCGAGTCCCTTGACTACCCTTTACATTTGTAGACATTAATGATCTGCGCATGCGCATAAATTTGCAGCACCGTGGGTGCTTCCCTTTGGCTGCTGTAGGCGTAAAAAGGTTTATTTATTGAATTTTTGGCGCCCAATACTGCACGTGCTATTCCATTGACCGCATCCCGGATTGTGCAGGCATGTGTGTATGGATGGGCTCTACAAACGTTCCAAATTTCAGCGTAATCGGATGAAAAACAGACGAGTTATTAGGGGTCAAAGTTTCAGACATTCCTACCAACTTTGGACTGCAAGTTTGAGCCTAATGTGACCTTCACCGATCCGGATGAAACTGGTGCCAGACGAAAGGTCTGGACCAATGACTCCCTGGGGCCAAGTGCCCAAAATTTCTTATCGCCCCTTTTTCGAGTTATGGCCCCTGAAAGTTGATATTTTGGTAATGTTTGACCCCTAATAACTTACGAACGCACAGTCCGAATTTTCTGACAAATATTGTTTTATGTACTATGGTACTAGGACAATGTTTGGTGCTAGTTTCAGCTCGATCGGTGAAGGTCACCTTTAGTGACTTTTAATCACTTTGTTCAGCAGGCGAGACCTAGGGACGCATTTCCAGTCCTTATATCTTTGCTTCTACTGCATGCAGCGCCATACAATTTGGCACGAATATGTACCTCCCTAAGACCTATAAACCCTATGAAAAGCGCGCCTGTCTGTTGCGAACTGATGGAGTTATTAGGGTTTTTACGGTTTACCGCCCAAAATTCCATAGGGTGCAATGCAAATTTGAGGACCCATTTTCAGCAGGACGCATTGCCTCGAGTCCCTTGACTACCCTTTACATTTGTAGACATTAATGATCTGCGCATGCGCATAAATTTGCAGTACCGTGGGTGCTTCCCTTTGGCTGCTGTAGGCGTAAAAATGTTTATTTATTGAATTTTTGGCGCCCCATAGTGCACGTGCTATTCCATTGACCGCATCCCGGATTGTGCAGGCATGTGTGTATGGATGGGCTCTACAAACGTTCCAAATTTCAGCGTAATCGGATGAAAAACAGACGAGTTATTAGGGGTCAAAGTTTCAGACATTCCTACCAACTTTGGACTGCAAGTTTGAGCCTAATGTGACCTTCACCGATCCGGATGAAACTGGTGCCAGACGAAAGGTCTGGACCAATGACTCCCTGGGGCCAAGTGCCCAAAATTTCTTATCGCCCCTTTTTCGAGTTATGGCCCCTGAAAGTTGATATTTGCTAATGTTTGACCCCTAATAACTTACGAACGCACAGTCCGAATTTTCTGACAAATATTGTTTTATGTACTATGGTACTAGGACAATGTTTGGTGCTAGTTTCAGCTCGATCGGTGAAGGTCACCTTTAGCGACTTTTAATCTCTTTGTTCAGCTGGCGAGACCTAGGGACGCATTTCCAGTCCTTATATCTTTGCTTCTGCTACATGCAGCGCCATACAATTTGTCACGAATATGTACCTCCCTAAGACCTATAAACCCTATAAAAAGCGCGCCTGTCTGTTGCGAACTGATGGAGTTATTAGGGTTTTTACGGTTTACCGCCCAAAATTCCATAGGGTGCAATGCAAATTTGAGGACCCATTTTCAGCAGGACGCATTGCCTCGAGTCCCTTGACTACCCTTTACATTTGTATACATTAATGATCTGCGCATGCGCATAAATTTGCAGCACCGTGGGTGCTTCCCTTTGGCTGCTGTAGGCGTAAAAATGTTTATTTATTGAATTTTTGGCGCCCCATAGTGCACGTGCTATTTCATTGACCGCATCCCGGATTGTGTAGGCATGTGTGTATGGATGGGCTCTACAAACGTTCCAAATTTCAGTGTAATCGGATGAAAAGCAGACGAGTTATTAGGGGTCAAAGTTTCAGACATTCCTACCAACTTTGGACTGCAAGTTTGAGCCTAATGTGACCTTCACCGATCCGGATGAAACTGGTGCCAGACGAAAGGTCTGGACCAATGACTCCCTGGGGCCAAGTGCCCAAAATTTCTTACCGCCCCTTTTTCGAGTTATGGCCCCTGAAAGTTGATATTTGCTCATGTTTGACCCCTAATAACTTACTAACGCACAGTCCGAATTTTCTGACAAATATTGTTTTATGTACTATGGTACTAGGACAATGTTTGGTGCTAGTTTCAGCTCGATCGGTGAAGGTCACCTTTAGTGACTTTTAATCTCTTTGTTCAGCAGGCGAGACCTAGGGACGCATTTCCAGTCCTCATATCTTTGCTTCTACTGCATGCAGCGCCATACAATTTGGCACGAATATGTACCTCCCTAAGACCTATAAACCCTATAAAAAGCGCGCCTGTTTGTTGCGAACTGATGGAGTTATTAGGGTTTTTACGGTTTACCGCCCAAAATTCCATAGGGTGCAATGCAAATTTGAGGACCCATTTTCAGCAGGACGCTTTGCCTCGAGTCCCTTGACTACCCTTTACATTTGTAGACATTAATGATCTGCGCATGCGCATAAATTTGCAGCACCGTGGGTGCTTCCCTTTGGCTGCTGTAGGCGTAAAAAGGTTTATTTATTGAATATTTGGCGCCCCATAGTGTACGTGTTTTTCCATTGACCGCATCCCGGATTGTGCAGGCATGTGTGTATGGATGGGCTCTACAAACGTTCCAAATTTCAGCGTAATCGGATGAAAAACAGACGAGTTATTAGGGGTCAAAGTTTCAGACATTCCTAACAACTTTGGACTGCAAGTTTGAGCCTAATGTGACCTTCACCGATCCGGATGAAACTGGTGCCAGACGAAAGGTCTGGACCAATGACTCCCTGGGGCCAAGTGCCCAAAATTTCTTATCGCCCCTTTTTCGAGTTATGGCCCCTGAAAGTTGATATTTGCTAATGTTTGACCCCTAATAACTTACTAACGCACAGTCCGAATTTTCTGACAAATATTGTTTTATGTACTATGGTACTAGGACAATGTTTGGTGCTAGTTTCAGCTCGATCGGTGAAGGTCACCTTTAGTGACTTTTAATCTCTTTGTTCAGCAGGCGAGACCTAGGGACGCATTTCCAGTCCTTATATCTTTGCTTCTACTGCATGCAGCGCCATACAATTTGGCACGAATATGTACCTCCCTAAGACCTATAAACCCTATGAAAAGCTCGCCTGTTTGTTGCGAACTGATGGAGTTATTAGGGTTTTTACGGTTTACCGCCCAAAATTCCATAGGGTGCAATGCAAATTTGAGGACCCATTTTCAGCAGGACGCATTGCCTCGAGTACCTTGACTACCCTTTACATTTGTAGACATTAATGATCTGCGCATGCGCATAAATTTGCAGCACCGTGGGTGCTTCCCTTTGGCTGCTGTAGGCGTAAAAATGTTTATTTATTGAATGTTTGGCGCCCCATAGTGCACGTGCTATTCCATTGACCGCATCCCGGATTGTGCAGGCATGTGTGTATGGATGGGCTCTACAAACGTTCCAAATTTCAGCGTAATCGGATGAAAAACAGACGAGTTATTAGGGGTCAAAGTTTCAGACATTCCTACCAACTTTGGACTGCAAGTTTGAGCCTAATGTGACCTTCACCGATCCGGATGAAACTGGTGCCAGACGAAAGGTCTGGACCAATGACTCCCTGGGGCCAAGTGCCCAAAATTTCTTATCGCCCCTTTTTCGAGTTATGGCCCCTGAAAGTTGATATTTGCTAATGTTTGACCCCTAATAACTTACGAACGCACAGTCCGAATTTTCTGACAAATATTGTTTTATGTACTATGGTACTAGGACAATGTTTGGTGCTAGTTTCAGCTCGATCGGTGAAGGTCACCTTTAGTGACTTTTAATCTCTTTGTTCAGCAGGCGAGACCTAGGGACGCATTTCCAGTCCTTATATCTTTGCTTCTACTGCATGCAGCGCCATACAATTTGGCACGAATATGTACCTCCCTAAGACCTATAAACCCTGTAAAAAGCGCGCCTGTCTGTTGCGAACTGATGGAGTTATTAGGGTTTTTACGGTTTACCGCCCAAAATTCCATAGGGTGCAATGCAAATTTGAGGACCCATTTTCAGCAGGACGCATTGCCTCGAGTCCCTTGACTACCCTTTACATTTGTAGACATTAATGATCTGCGCATGCGCATAAATTTGCAGCACCGTGGGTGCTTCCCTTTGGCTGCTGTAGGCGTAAAAAGGTTTATTTATTGAATTTTTGGCGCACCATAGTGCACGTGCTATTCCATTGACCGCATCCCGGATTGTGCAGGCATGTGTGTATGGAAGGGCTCTACAAACGTTCCAAATTTCAGTGTAATCGGATGAAAAACAGACGAGTTATTAGGGGTCAAAGTTTCAGACATTCCTACCAACTTTGGACTGCAAGTTTGAGCCTAATGTGACCTTCACCGATCCGGATGAAACTGGTGCCAGACGAAAGGTCTGGACCAATGACTCCCTGGGGCCAAGTGCCCAAAATTTCTTACCGCCCCTTTTTCGAGTTATGGCCCCTGAAAGTTGATATTTGCTAATGTTTGACCCCTAATAACTTACTAACGCACAGTCCGAATTTTCTGACAAATATTGTTTTATGTACTATGGTACTAGGACAATGTTTGGTGCTAGTTTCAGCTCGATCGGTGAAGGTCACCTTTAGTGACTTTTAATCTCTTTGTTCAGCAGGCGAGACCTAGGGACGCATTTCCAGTCCTCATATCTTTGCTTCTACTGCATGCAGCGCCATACAATTTGGCACGAATATGTACCTCCCTAAGACCTATAAACCCTATAAAAAGCGCGCCTGTTTGTTGCGAACTGATGGAGTTATTAGGGTTTTTACGGTTTACCGCCCAAAATTCCATAGGGTGCAATGCAAATTTGAGGACCCATTTTCAGCAGGACGCATTGCCTCGAGTCCCTTGACTACCCTTTACATTTGTAGACATTAATGATCTGCGCATGCGCATAAATTTGCAGCACCGTGGGTGCTTCCCTTTGGCTGCTGTAGGCGTAAAAAGGTTTATTTATTGAATTTTTGGCGCCCCATAGTGCACGTGTTATTCCATTGACCGCATCCCGGATTGTGCAGGCATGTGTGTATTGATGGGCTCTACAAACGTTCCAAATTTCAGCGTAATCGGATGAAAAACAGACGAGTTATTAGGGGTCAAAATTTCAGACATTCCTAACAACTTTGGACTGCAAGTTTGAGCCTAATGTGACCTTCACCGATCCGGATGAAACTGGTGCCAGACGAAAGTTCTGGACCAATGACTCCCTGGGGCCAAGTGCCCAAAATTTCTTATCGCCCCTTTTTCGAGTTATGGCCCCTGAAAGTTGATATTTGCTAATGTTTGACCCCTAATAACTTACTAACGCACAGTCCGAATTTTCTGACAAATATTGTTTTATGTACTATGGTACTAGGACAATGTTTGGTGCTAGATTCAGCTCGATCGGTGAAGGTCACCTTTAGTGACTTTTAATCTCTTTGTTCAGCAGGCGAGACCTAGGGACGCATTTCCAGTCCTTATATCTTTGCTTCTACTGCATGCAGCGCCATACAATTTGGCACGAATATGTACCTCCCTAAGACCTATAAACCCTATGAAAAGCTCGCCTGTTTGTTGCGAACTGATGGAGTTATTAGGGTTTTTACGGTTTACCGCCCAAAATTCCATAGGGTGCAATGCAAATTTGAGGACCCATTTTCAGCAGGACGCATTGCCTCGAGTACCTTGACTACCCTTTACATTTGTAGACATTAATGATCTGCGCATGCGCATAAATTTGCAGCACCGTGGGTGCTTCCCTTTGGCTGCTGTAGGCGTAAAAATGTTTATTTATTGAATGTTTGGCGCCCCATAGTGCACGTGCTATTCCATTGACCGCATCCCGGATTGTGCAGGCATGTGTGTATGGATGGGCTCTACAAACGTTCCAAATTTCAGCGTAATCGGATGAAAAACAGACGAGTTATTAGGGGTCAAAGTTTCAGACATTCCTACCAACTTTGGACTGCAAGTTTGAGCCTAATGTGACCTTCACCGATCCGGATGAAACTGGTGCCAGACGAAAGGTCTGGACCAATGACTCCCTGGGGCCAAGTGCCCAAAATTTCTTATCGCCCCTTTTTCGAGTTATGGCCCCTGAAAGTTGATATTTGCTAATGTTTGACCCCTAATAACTTACTAACGCACAGTCCGAATTTTCTGACAAATATTGTTTTATGTACTATGGTACTAGGACAATGTTTGGTGCTAGTTTCAGCTCGATCGGTGAAGGTCACCTTTAGTGACTTTTAATCTCTTTGTTCAGCAGGCGAGACCTAGGGACGCATTTCCAGTCCTTATATCTTTGCTTCTACTGCATGCAGCGCCATACAATTTGGCACGAATATGTACCTCTCTAAGACCTATAAACCCTATAAAAAGCGCGCCTGTCTGTTGCGAACTGATGGAGTTATTAGGGTTTTTACGGTTTACCGCCCAAAATTCCATAGGGTGCAATGCAAATTTGAGGACCCATTTTCAGCAGGACGCATTGCCTCGAATCCCTTGACTACCCCTTACATTTGTAGACATTAATGATCTGCGCATGCGCATAAATTTGCAGCACCGTGGGTGCTTCCCTTTGGCTGCTGTAGGCGTAAAAAGGTTTATTTATTGAATTTTTGGCGCCCCATAGTGCACGTGCTATTCCATTGACCGCATCCCGGATTGTGCAGGCATGTGTGTATGGATGGGCTCTACAAACGTTCCAAATTTCAGCGTAATCGAATGAAAAACAGACGAGTTATTAGAGATCAAAGTTTCAGACATTCCTACCAACTTTGGACTGCAAGTTTGAGCCTAATGTGACCTTCACCGATCCGGATGAAACTGGTGCCAGACGAAAGGTCTGGACCAATGACTCCCTGGGGCCAAGTGCCCAAAATTTCTTATCGCCCCTTTTTCGAGTTATGGCCCCTGAAAGTTGATATTTGCTAATGTTTGACCCCTAATAACTTACTAACGCACAGTCCGAATTTTCTGACAAATATTGTTTTATGTACTATGGTACTAGGACAATGTTTGGTGCTAGTTTCAGCTCGATCGGTGAAGGTCACCTTTAGTGACTTTTAATCTCTTTGTTCAGCAGGCGAGACCTAGGGACGCATTTCCAGTCCTTATATATTTGCTTCTACTGCATGCAGCGCCATACAATTTGGCACGAATATGTATCTCCCTAAGACCTATAAACCCTATAAAAAACGCGCCTGTCTGTTGCGAACTGATGGAGTTATTAGGGTTTTACGGTTTACCGCCCAAAATTCCATAGGGTGCAATGCAAATTTGAGGACCCATTTTCAGCAGGACGCATTGCCTCGAGTCCCTTGACTACCCTTTACTTTTGTAGACATTAATGATCTGCGCATGCGCATAAATTTGCAGCACCGTGGGTGCTTCCCTTTGGCTGCTGTAGGCGTAAAAAGGTTTATTTATTGAATTTTTGGCGCCCCATAGTGCACGTGCTATTCCATTGACCGCATCCCGGATTGTGCAGGCATGTGTGTATGGATAAGCTCTACAAACGTTCCAAATTTCAGCGTAATCGGATGAAAAACAGACGAGTTATTAGGGGTCAAAGTTTCAGACATTCCTACCAACTTTGGACTGCAAGTTTGAGCCTAATGTGACCTTCACCGATCCGGATGAAACTGGTGCCAGACGAAAGGTCTGGACCAATGACTCCCTGGGGCCAAGTGCCCAAAATTTCTTATCGCCCCTTTTTCGAGTTATGGCCCCTGAAAGTTGATATTTGCTAATGTTTGACCCCTAATAACTTACTAACGCACAGTCCGAATTTTCTGACAAATATTGTTTTATGTACTATGGTACTAGGACAATGTTTGGTGCTAGTTTCAGCTCGATCGGTGAAGGTCACCTTTAGTGACTTTTAATCTCTTTGTTCAGCAGGCGAGACCTAGGGACGCATTTCCAGTCCTTATATCTTTGCTTCTACTGCATGCAGCGCCATACAATTTGGCACGAATATGTACCTCCCTAAGACCTATAAACCCTATAAAAAGCGCGCCTGTCTGTTGCGAACTGATGGAGTTATTAGGGTTTTTACGGTTTACCGCCCAAAATTCCATAGGGTGCAATGCAAATTTGAGGACCCATTTTCAGCAGGACGCATTGCCTCGAGTCCCTTGACTACCCTTTACATTTGTAGACATTAATGATCTGCGCATGCGCATAAATTTGCAGCACCGTGGGTGCTTCCCTTTGGCTGCTGTAGGCGTAAAAAGGTTTATTTATTGAATATTTGGCGCCCCATAGTGCACGTGCTATTCCATTGACCGCATCCCGGATTGTGCAGGCATGTGTGTATGGATAAGCTCTACAAACGTTCCAAATTTCAGCGTAATCGGATGAAAAACAGACGAGTTATTAGGGGTCAAATTTTAGACATTCCTACCAACTTTGGACTGCAAGTTTGAGTCTAATGTGACCTTCACCGATCCGGATGAAACTGGTGCCAGACGAAAGGTCTGGACCAATGACTCCCTGGGGCCAAGTGCCCAAAATTTCTTCTCACCCCTTTTTCGAGTTATGGCCCCTGAAAGTTGATATTTGCTAATGTTTGACCCCTAATAACTTACTAACGCACAGTCCGAATTTTCTGACAAATATTGTTTTATGTACTATGGTACTAGGACAATGTTTGGTGCTAGTTTCAGCTCGATCGGTGAACGTCACCTTTAGTAACTTTTAATCTCTTTGTTCAGCAGGCGAGACCTAGGGACGCATTTCCAGTCCTTATATCTTTGCTTCTACTGCATGCAGCGCCATACAATTTGGCACGAATATGTACCTCCCTAAGACCTATAAACACTATAAAAAGCGCGCCTGTCTGTTGCGAACTGATGGAGTTATTAGGGTTTTTACGGTTTACCGCCCAAAATTCCATAGGGTGCAATGCAAATTTGAGGACCCATTTTTAGCAGGACGCATTGCCTCGAGTCCCTTGACTACCCTTTACATTTGTAGACATTAATGATCTGCGCATGCGCATAAATTTGCAGCACCGTGGGTGCTTCCCTTTGGCTGCTGTAGGCGTAAAAATGTTTATTTATTGAATTTTTGGCGCCCCATAGTGCACGTGCTATTCCATTGACCGCATCACGGATTGTGCAGGCATGTGTGTATGGATGGGCTCTACAAACGTTCCAAATTTCAGCGTAATCGGATGAAAAACAGACGAGTTATTAGGGGTCAAAGTTTCAGACATTCCTACCAACTTTGGACTGCAAGTTTGAGCCTAATGTGACCTTCACCGATCCGGATGAAACTGGTGCCAGACGAAAGGTCTGGACCAATGACTCCCTGGGGCCAAGTGCCCAAAATTTCTTATCGCCCCTTTTTCGAGTTATGGCCCCTGAAAGTTGATATTTGCTAATGTTTGACCCCTAATAACTTACTAACGCACAGTCCGAATTTTCTGACAAATATTGTTTTATGTACTATGGTACTAGGACAATGTTTGGTGCTAGTTTCAGCTCGATCGGTGAAGGTCACCTTTAGTGACTATTAATCTCTGTTCAGCAGGCGAGACCTAGGGACGCATTTCCAGTCCTTATATCTTTGCTTCTACTGCATGCAGCGCCATACAATTTGGCACGAATATGTACCTTCCTAAGACTTATAAACCCTATAAAAAGCGCGCCTGTCTGTTGCGAACTGATGGAGTTATTAGGGTTTTTACGGTTTACCGCCCAGAATTCCATAGGGTGCAATGCAAATTTGAGGACCCATTTTCAGCAGGACGCATTGCCTCGAGTCCCTTGACTACCCTTTACATTTGTAGACATTAATGATCTGCGCATGCGCATAAATTTGCAGCACCGTGGGTGCTTCCTTTTGGCTGCTGTAGGCGTAAAAATGTTTATTTATTGAATATTTGGCGCCCCATAGTGCACGTGCTATTCCATTGACCGCATCCCGGATTGTGCAGGCATGTGTGTATGGATGGGCTCTACAAACGTTCCAAATTTCAGCGTAATCGGATGAAAAACAGACGAGTTATTAGGGGTCAAAGTTTCAGACATTCCTACCAACTTTGGACTGCAAGTTTGAGCCTAATGTGACCTTCACCGATCCGGATGAAACTGGTGCCAGACGAAAGGTCTGGACCAATGACTCCCTGGGGCCAAGTGCCCAAAATTTCTTATCGCCCCTTTTTCGAGTTATGGCCCCTGAAAGTTGATATTTGCTAATGTTTGACCCCTAATAACTTACTAACGCACAGTCCGAATTTTCTGACAAATATTGTTTTATGTACTATGGTACTAGGACAATGTTTGGTGCTAGTTTCAGCTCGATCGGTGAAGGTCACCTTTAGTGACTTTTAATCTCTTTGTTCAGCAGGCGAGACCTAGGGACGCATTTCCAGTCCTTATATCTTTGCTTCTACTGCATGCAGCGCCATACAATTTGGCACGAATATGTACCTCCCTAAGACCTATAAACCCTATAAAAAGCTCGCCTGTTTGTTGCGAACTGATGGAGTTATTAGGGTTTTTACGGTTTACCGCCCAAAATTCCATAGGGTGCAATGCAAATTTGAGGACCCATTTTCAGCAGGACGCATTGCCTCGAGTCCCTTGACTACCCTTTACATTTGTAGACATTAATGATCTGCGCATGCGCATAAATTTGCAGCACCGTGGGTGCTTCCCTTTGGCTGCTGCAGGCGTAAAAATGTTTATTTATTGAATATTTGGCGCCCCATAGTGCACGTGCTATTCCATTGACCGCATCCCGGATTGTGCAGGCATGTGTGTATGGATGGGCTCTACAAACGTTCCAAATTTCAGCGTAATCGGATGAAAAACAGACGAGTTATTAGGGGTCAAAGTTTCAGACATTCCTACCAACTTTGGACTGCAAGTTTGAGCCTAATGTGACCTTCACCGATCCGGATGAAACTGGTGCCAGACGAAAGGTCTGGACCAATGACTCCCTGGGGCCAAGTGCCCAAAATTTCTTATCGCCCCTTTTTCGAGTTATGGCCCCTGAAAGTTGATATTTGCTAATGTTTGACCCCTAATAACTTACTAACGCACAGTTCGAATTTTCTGACAAATATTGTTTTATGTACTATGGTACTAGGACAATGTTTGGTGCTAGTTTCAGCTCGATCGGTGAAGGTCACCTTTAGTGACTTTTAATCTCTTTGTTCAGCAGGCGAGACCTAGGGACGCATTTCCAGTCCTTATATCTTTGCTTCTACTGCATGCAGCGCCATACAATTTGGCACGAATATGTACCTCCCTAAGACCTATAAACCCTATAAAAAACGCGCCTGTCTGTTGCGAACTGATGGAGTTATTAGGGTTTTACGGTTTAACGCCCAAAATTCCATAGGGTGCAATGCAAATTTGAGGACCCATTTTCAGCAGGACGCATTGCCTCGAGTCCCTTGACTACCCTTTACTTTTGTAGACATTAATGATCTGCGCATGCGCATAAATTTGCAGCACCGTGGGTGCTTCCCTTTGGCTGCTGTAGGCGTAAAAAGGTTTATTTATTGAATTTTTGGCGCCCCATAGTGCACGTGCTATTCCATTGACCGCATCCCGGATTGTGCAGGCATGTGTGTATGGATAAGCTCTACAAACGTTCCAAATTTCAGCGTAATCGGATGAAAAACAGACGATATATTAGGGGTCAAAATTTCAGACATTCCTACCAACTTTGGACTGCAAGTTTGAGCCTAATGTAACCTTCACCGATCCGGATGAAACTGGTGCCAGACGAAAGGTCTGGACCAATGACTCCCTGGGGCCAAGTGCCCAAAATTTCTTATCGCCCCTTTTTCGAGTTATGGCCCCTGAAAGTTGATATTTGCTAATGTTTGACCCCTAATAACTTACTAACGCACAGTCCGAATTTTCTGACAAATATTGTTTTATGTACTATGGTACTAGGACAATGTTTGGTGCTAGTTTCAGCTCGATCGGTGAAGGTCACCTTTAGTGACTTTTAATCTCTTTGTTCAGCAGGCGAGACCTAGGGACGCATTTCCAGTCCTTATATCTTTGCTTCTACTGCATGCAGCGCCATACAATTTGGCACGAATATGTACCTCCCTAAGACCTATAAACCCTATAAAAAGCGCGCCTGTCTGTTGCGAACTGATGGAGTTATTAGGGTTTTTACGGTTTACCGCCCAAAATTCCATAGGGTGCAATGCAAATTTGAGGACCCATTTTCAGCAGGACGCATTGCCTCGAGTCCCTTGACTACCCTTTACATTTGTAGACATTAATGATCTGCGCATGCGCATAAATTTGCAGCACCGTGGGTGCTTCCCTTTGGCTGCTGTAGGCGTAAAAAGGTTTATTTATTGAATTTTTGGCGCCCCATAGTGCACGTGCTATTCCATTGACCGCATCCCGGATTGTGCCGGCATGTGTGTATGGATAAGCTCTACAAACGTTCCAAATTTCAGCGTAATCGGATGAAAAACAGACGAGTTATTAGGGGTCAAATTTTAGACATTCCTACCAACTTTGGACTGCAAGTTTGAGTCTAATGTGACCTTCACCGATCCGGATGAAACTGGTGCCAGACGAAAGGTCTGGACCAATGACTCCCTGGGGCCAAGTGCCCAAAATTTCTTATCGCCCCTTTTTCGAGTTATGGCCCCTGAAAGTTGATATTTGCTAATGTTTGACCCCTAATAACTTACTAACGCAAAGTCCGAATTTTCTGACAAATATTGTTTTATGTACTATGGTACTAGGACAATGTTTGGTGCTAGTTTCAGCTCGATCGGTGAACGTCACCTTTAGTAACTTTTAATCTCTTTGTTCAGCAGGCGAGACCTAGGGACGCATTTCCAGTCCTTATATCTTTGCTTCTACTGCATGCAGCGCCATACAATTTGGCACGAATATGTACCTCCCTAAGACCTATAAACCCTATAAAAAGCGCGCCTGTCTGTTGCGAACTGATGGAGTTATTAGGGTTTTTACGGTTTACCGCCCAAAATTCCATAGGGTGCAATGCAAATTTGAGGACCCATTTTTAGCAGGACGCATTGCCTCGAGTCCCTTGACTACCCTTTACATTTGTAGACATTAATGATCTGCGCATGCGCATAAATTTGCAGCACCGTGGGTGCTTCCCTTTGGCTGCTGTAGGCGTAAAAAGGTTTATTTATTGAATATTTGGCGCCCCATAGTGCACGTGCTATTCCATTGACCGCATCACGGATTGTGCAAACATGTGTGTATGGATGGGCTCTACAAACGTTCCAAATTTCAGCGTAATCGGATGAAAAACAGACGAGTTATTAGGGGTCAAAGTTTCAGACATTCCTACCAACTTTGGACTGCAAGTTTGAGCCTAATGTGACCTTCACCGATCCGGATGAAACTGGTGCCAGACGAAAGGTCTGGACCAATGACTCCCTGGGGCCAAGTGCCCAAAATTTCTTATCGCCCCTTTTTCGAGTTATGGCCCCTGAAAGTTGATATTTGCTAATGTTTGACCCCTAATAACTTACTAACGCACAGTCCGAATTTTCTGACAAATATTGTTTTATGTACTATGGTACTAGGACAATGTTTGGTGCTAGTTTCAGCTCGATCGGTGAAGGTCACCTTTAGTGACTTTTAATCTCTTTGTTCAGCAGGCGAGACCTAGGGACGCATTTCCAGTCCTTATATCTTTGCTTCTACTGCATGCAGCGCCATACAATTTGGCACGAATATGTACCTTCCTAAGACTTATAAACCCTATAAAAAGCGCGCCTGTCTGTTGCGAACTGATGGAGTTATTAGGGTTTTTACGGTTTACCGCCCAGAATTCCATAGGGTGCAATGCAAATTTGAGGACCCATTTTCAGCAGGACGCATTGCCTCGAGTCCCTTGACTACCCTTTACATTTGTAGACATTAATGATCTGCGCATGCGCATAAATTTGCAGCACCGTGGGTGCTTCCTTTTGGCTGCTGTAGGCGTAAAAATGTTTATTTATTGAATATTTGGCGCCCCATAGTGCACGTGCTTTTCCATTGACCGCATCCCGGATTGTGCAGGCATGTGTGTATGGATGGGCTCTACAAACGTTCCAAATTTCAGCGTAATCGGATGAAAAGCAGTCGAGTTATTAGAAGTCAAAGTTTCAGACATTCCTACCAACTTTGGACTGCAAGTTTGAGCCTAATGTGACCTTCACCGATCCGGATGAAACTGGTGCCAGACGAAAGGTCTGGACCAATGACTCCCTGGGGCCAAGTGCCCAAAATTTCTTATCGCCCCTTTTTCGAGTTATGGCCCCTGAAAGTTGATATTTGCTAATGTTTGACCCCTAATAACTTACTAACGCACAGTCCGAATTTTCTGACAAATATTGTTTTATGTACTATGGTACTAGGACAATGTTTGGTGCTAGTTTCAGCTCGATCGGTGAAGGTCACCTTTAGTGACTTTTAATCTCTTTGTTCAGCAGGCGAGACCTAGGGACGCATTTCCAGTCCTTATATCTTTGCTTCTACTGCATGCAGCGCCATACAATTTGGCACGAATATGTACCTCCCTAAGACCTATAAACCCTATAAAAAACGCGCCTGTCTGTTGCGAACTGATGGAGTTATTAGGGTTTTACGGTTTACCGCCCAAAATTCCATAGGGTGCAATGCAAATTTGAGGACCCATTTTCAGCAGGACGCATTGCCTCGAGTCCCTTGACTACCCTTTACATTTGTAGACATTAATGATCTGCGCATGCGCATAAATTTGCAGCACCGTGGGTGCTTCCCTTTGGCTGCTGTAGGCGTAAAAAGGTTTATTTATTGAATTTTTCGCGCCCCATAGTGCACGTGCTATTCCATTGACCGCATCCCGGATTGTGCAGGCATGTGTGTATGGATAAGCTCTACAAACGTTCCAAATTTCAGCGTAATCGGATGAAAAACAGACGAGTTATTAGGGGTCAAAGTTTCAGACATTCCTACCAACTTTGGACTGCAAGTTTGAGCCTAATGTGACCTTCACCGATCCGGATGAAACTGGTGCCAGACGAAAGGTCTGGACCAATGACTCCCTGGGGCCAAATGCCCAAAATTTCTTATCGCCCCCTTTTCGAGTTATGGCCCCTGAAAGTTGATATTTTCTAATGTTTGACCCCTAATAACTTACTAACGCACAGTCCGAATTTTCTGACAAATATTGTTTTATGTACTATGGTACTAGGACAATGTTTGGTGCTAGTTTCAGCTCGATCGGTGAAGGTCACCTTTAGTGACTTTTAATCTCTTTGTTCAGCAGGCGAGACCTAGGGACGCATTTCCAGTCCTTATATCTTTGCTTCTACTGCATGCAGCGCCATACAATTTGGCACGAATATGTACCTCCCTAAGACCTATAAACCCTATAAAAACCGCGCCTGTCTGTTGCGAACTGATGGAGTTATTAGGGTTTACCGCCCAAAATTCCATAGGGTGCAATGCAAATTTGAGGATCCATTTTCAGCAGGACGCATTGCCTCGAGTCCCTTGACTACCCTTTACATTTGTAGACATTAATGATCTGCGCATGCGCATAAATTTGCAGCACCGTGGGTGCTTTCCTTTGGCTGCTGTAGGCGTAAAAAGGTTTATTTATTGAATATTTGGCGCCCAATAGTGCACGTGCTATTCCATTGACCGCATCCCGGATTGTGCAGGCATGTGTGTATGGATGGGCTCTACAAACGCTCCAAATTTCAGCGTAATCGGATGGAAAACAGACGAGTTATTAGGGGTCAAAGTTTCAGACATTCCTACCAACTTTGGACTGCAAGTTTGAGCCTAATGTGACCTTCACCGATCCGGATGAAACTGGTGCCAGACGAAAGGTCTGGACCAATGACTCCCTGGGGCCAAGTGCCCAAAATTTCTTATCGCCCCTTTTTCGAGTTATGGCCCCTGAAAGTTGATATTTGCTAATGTTTGACCCATAATAACTTACTAACGCACAGTCCGAATTATCTGACAAATATTGTTTTATGTACTATGGTACTAGGACAATGTTTGGTGCTAGTTTCAGCTCGATCGGTGAAGGTCACCTTTAGTGACTTTTAATCTCTTTGTTCAGCAGGCGAGACCTAGGGACGCATTTCCAGTCCTTATATCTTTGCTTCTACTGCATGCAGCGCCATACAATTTGGCACGAATATGTACCTTTCTAAGACCTATAAACCCTATAAAAAGCGCGCCTGTCTGTTGCGAACTGATGGAGTTATTAGGGTTTTTACGGTTTACCGCCCAAAATTCCATAGGGTGCAATGCAAATTTGAGGACCCATTTTCAGCAGGACGCATTGCCTCGAGTCCCTTGACTACCCTTTACATTTGTAGACATTAATGATCTGCGCATGCGCATGAATTTGCAGCACCGTGGGTGCTTCCCTTTGGCTGCTGTAGGCGTAAAAAGGTTTATTTATTGAATATTTGGCGCCCCATAGTGCACGTGCTATTCCATTGACCGCATCCCGGATTGTGCAGGCATGTGTGTATGGATGGGCTCTACAAACGTTCCAAATTTCAGCGTAATCGGATGAAAAACAGACGAGTTATTAGGGGTCAAAGTTTCAGACATTCCTACCAACTTTGGACTGCAAGTTTGAGCCTAATGTGACCTTCACCGATCCGGATGAAACCGGTGCCAGACGAAAGGTCTGGACCAATGACTCCCTGGGGCCAAGTGCCCAAAATTTCTTATCGCCCCTTTTTCGAGTTATGGCCCCTGAAAGTTGATATTTGCTAATGTTTGACCCCTAATAACTTACTAACGCACAGTCCGAATTTTCTGACAAATATTGTTTTATGTACTATGGTACTAGGACAATGTTGGTGCTAGTTTCAGCTCGATCGGTGAAGGTCACCTTTAGTGACTTTTAATCTCTTTATTCAGCAGGCGAGACCTAGGGACGCATTTCCAGTCCTTATATCTTTGCTTCTACTGCATGCAGCGCCATACAATTTGGCACGAATATGTACCTCCCTAAGACCTATAAACCCTATAAAAAGCGCGCCTGTCTGTTGCGAACTGATGGAGTTATTAGGGTTTTTACGGTTTACCGCCCAAAATTCCATAGGGTGCAATGCAAATTTGAGGACCCATTTTCAGCAGGACGCATTGCCTCGAGTCCCTTGACTACCCTTTACATTTGTAGACATTAATGATCTGCGCATGCGCATAAATTTGCAGCACCGTGGGTGCTTCCCTTTGGCTGCTGTAGGCGTAAAAATGTTTATTTATTGAATATTTGGCGCCCCATAGTGCACGTGCTATTCCATTGACCGCATCCCGGATTGTGCAGGCATGTGTGTATGGATGGGCTCTACAAACGCTCCAAATTTCAGCGTAATCGGATGAAAAACAGACGAGTTATTAGGGGTCAAAGTTTCAGACATTCCTAACAACTTTGGACTGCAAGTTTGAGCCTAATGTGACCTTCACCGATCCGGATGAAACTGGTGCCAGACGAAAGGTCTGGACCAATGACTCCCTGGGGCCAAGTACCCAAAATTTCTTATCGCCCCTTTTTCGAGTTATGGCCCCTGAAAGTTGATATTTGCTAATGTTTGACCCCTAATAACTTACTAACGCACAGTCCGAATTTTCTGACAAATATTGTTTTATGTACTATGGTACTAGGACAATGTTTGGTGCTAGTTTCAGCTCGATCGGTGAAGGTCACCTTTAGTGACTTTTAATCTCTTTGTTCAGCAGGCGAGACCTAGGGACGCATTTCCAGTCCTTATATCTTTGCTTCTACTGCATGCAGCGCCATACAATTTGGCACGAATATGTACCTCCCTAAGACCTATAAACCCTATAAAAAGCGCGCCTGTCTGTTGCGAACTGATGGAGTTATTAGGGTTTTTACGGTTTACCGCCCAAAATTCCATAGGGTGCAATGCAAATTTGAGGACCCATTTTCAGCAGGACGCATTGCCTCGAGTCCCTTGACTACCCTTTACATTTGTAGACATTAATGATCTGCGCATGCGCATAAATTTGCAGCACCGTGGGTGCTTCCCTTTGGCTGCTGTAGGCGTAAAAAGGTTTATTTATTGAATATTTGGCGCCCCATAGTGCACGTGCTATTCCATTGACCGCATCCCGGATTGTGCAGGCATGTGTGTATGGATGGGCTCTACAAACGTTCCAAATTTCAGCGTAATCGGATGAAAAACAGACGAGTTATTAGGGGTCAAAGTTTCAGACATTCCTACCAACTTTGGACTGCAAGTTTGAGCCTAATGTTACCTTCACCGATCCGGATGAAACTGGTGCCAGACGAAAGGTCTGGACCAATGACTCCCTGGGGCCAAGTGCCCAAAATTTCTTATCGCCCCTTTTTCGAGTTATGGCCCCTGAAATTTGATATTTGCTAATGTTTGACCCCTAATAACTTACTAACGCACAGTCCGAATTTTCTGACAAATATTGTTTTATGTACTATGGTACTAGGACAATGTTTGGTGCTAGTTTCAGCTCGATCGGTGAAGGTCACCTTTAGTGACTTTTAATCTCTTTGTTCAGCAGGCGAGACCTAGGGACACATTTCCAGTCCTTATATCTTTGCTCCTACTGCATGCAGCGCCATACAATTTCGCACGAATATGTACCTCCCTGAGACCTATTAGCCCTATAAAAAGCGCGCCTGTCTGTTGCGAACTGATGGAGTTATTAGGGTTTTTACGGTTTAACGCCCAAAATTCCATAGGGTGCAATGCAAATTTGAGGACCCATTTTCAGCAGGACGCATTGCCTCGAGTCCCTTGACTACCCTTTACATTTGTAGACATTAATGATCTGCGCATGCGCATAAATTTGCAGCACCGTGGGTGCTTCCCTTTGGCTGCTGTAGGCGTAAAAATGTTTATTTATTGAATATTTGGCGCCCCATAGTGCACGTGCTATTCCATTGACCGCATCCCAGATTGTGCAGGCATGTGTGCATGGATGGGCTCTACAAACGTTCCAAATTTCAACGTAATCGGATGAAAAACAGACGAGTTATTAGGGGTCAAAGTTTCAGACATTCCTACCAACTTTGGACTGCAAGTTTGAGCCTAATGTAACCTTCACCGATCCGGATGAAACTGGTGCCAGACGAAAGGTCTGGACCAATGACTCCCTGGGGCCAAGTGCCCAAAATTTCTTTTCGCCCCTTTTTCGAGTTATGGCCCCTGAAAGTTGATATTTGCTAATGTTTGACCCCTAATAACTTACTAACGCACAGTCCGAATTTTCTGACAAATATTGTTTTATGTACTATGGTACTAGGACAATGTTTGGTGCTAGTTTCAGCTCGATCGGTGAAGGTCACCTTTAGTGACTTTTAATCTCTTTGTTCAGCAGGCGAGACCTAGGGACGCATTTCCAGTCCTTATATCTTTGCTTCTACTGCATGCAGCGCCATACAATTTGGCACGAATATGTACCTCCCTAAGACCTATAAACCCTATAAAAAGCGCGCCTGTCTGTTGCGAACTGATGGAGTTATTAGGGTTTTTACGGTTTACCGCCCAAAATTCCATAGGGTGCAATGCAAATTTGAGGACCCATTTTCAGCAGGACGCATTGCCTCGAGTCCCTTGACTACCCTTTACATTTGTAGACATTAATGATCTGCGCATGCGCATAAATTTGCAGCACCGTGGGTGCTTTCCTTTGGCTGCTGTAGGCGTAAAAATGTTTATTTATTGAATATTTGGCGCCCCATAGTGCACGTGCTATTGCATTGACCGCATCCCGGATTGTGCAGGCATGTGTGTATGGGTGGGCTCTACAAACGGACCAAATTTCAGCGTAATCGGATGAAAAACAGACGAGTTATTAGGGGTCAAAATTTTAGACATTCCTACCAACTTTGGACTGCAAGTTTGAGCCTAATGTGACCTTCACCGATCCGGATGAAACTGGTGCCAGACGAAAGGCCTGGACCAATGACTCCCTGGGGCCAAGTGCCCAAAATTTCTTATCGCCCCTTTTTCGAGTTATGGCCCCTGAAAGTTGATATTTGCTAATGTTTGACCCCTAATAACTTACTAACGCACAGTCCGAATTTTCTGACAAATATTGTTTTATGTACTATGGTACTAGGACAATGTTTGGTGCTAGTTTCAGCTCGATCGGTGAAGGTCACCTTTAGTGACTTTTAATCTCTTTGTTCAGCAGGCGAGACCTAGGGACGCATTTCCAGTCCTTATATCTTTGCTTCTACTGCATGCAGCGCCATACAATTTGGCACGAATATGTACCTCCCTAAGACCTATAAACCCTATAAAAAGCGCGCCTGTCTGTTGCGAACTGATGGTTATTAGGGTTTTTACGGTTTACCGCCCAAAATTCCATAGGGTGCAATGCAAATTTGAGGACCCATTTTCAGCAGGACGCATTGCCTCGAGTCCCTTGACTACCCTTTACATTTGTAGACATTAATGATCTGCGCATGCGCATAAATTTGCAGCACCGTGGGTGCTTTCCTTTGGCTGCTGTAGACGTAAAATGGTTTATTTATTGAATATTTGGCGCCCCATAGTGCACGTGCTATTCCATTGACCGCATCCCGGATTGCGCAGTCATGTGTGTATGGATGGGCTCTACAAACGTTCCAAATTTCAGCGTAATCGGATGAAAAACAGACGAGTTATTAGGGGTCAAAGTTTCAGACATTCCTACCAACTTTGGACTGCAAGTTTGAGCCTAATGTGACCTTCACCGATCCGGATGAAACTGGTGCCAGACGAAAGGTCTGGACCAATGACTCCCTGGGGCCAAGTGCCCAAAATTTCTTATCGCCCCTTTTTCGAGTTATGGCCCCTGAAAGTTGATATTTGCTAATGTTTGACCCCTAATAACTTACTAACGCACAGTCCGAATTTTCTGACAAATATTGTTTTATGTACTGTGGTACTAGGACAATGTTTGGTGCTAGTTTCAGCTCGATCGGTGAAGGTCACCTTTAGTGACTTTTAATCTCTTTGTTCAGCAGGCGAGACCTAGGGACGCATTTCCAGTCCTTATATCTTTGCTTCTACTGCATGCAGCGCCATACAATTTGGCACGAATATGTACCTCCCTAAGACCTATAAACCCTATAAAAAGCGCGCCTGTCTGTTGCGAACTGATGGAGTTATTAGGGTTTTTACGGTTTACCGCCCAAAATTCCATAGGGTGCAATGCAAATTTGAGGACCCATTTTCAGCAGGACGCATTGCCTCGAGTCCCTTGACTACCCTTTACATTTGTAGACATTAATGATCTGCGCATGCGCATAAATTTGCAGCACCGTGGGTGCTTCCCTTTGGCTGCTGTAGGCGTAAAAATGTTTATTTATTGAATTTTTGGCGCCCCATAGTGCACGTGCTATTCCATTGACCGCATCCCGGATTGTGCAGGCATGTGTGTATGGATGGGCTCTACAAACGTTCCAAATTTCAGCGTAATCGGATGAAAAACAGACGAGTTATTAGGGGTCAAAGTTTCAGACATTCCTACCAACTTTGGACTGCAAGTTTGAGCCTAATGTGACCTTCACCGATCCGGATGAAACTGGTGCCAGACGAAAGGTCTGGACCAATGACTCCCTGGGGCCAAGTGCCCAAAATTTCTTATCGCCCCTTTTTCGAGTTATGGCCCCTGAAAGTTGATATTTGCTAATGTTTGACCCCTAATAACTTACTAACGCACAGTCCGAATTTTCTGACAAATATTGTTTTATGTACTATGGTACTAGGACAATGTTTGGTGCTAGTTTCAGCTCGATCGGTGAAGGTCACCTTTAGTGACTTTTAATCTCTTTGTTCAGCAGGCGAGACCTAGGGACGCATTTCCAGTCCTTATATCTTTGCTTCTACTGCATGCAGCGCCATACAATTTGGCACGAATATGTACCTCCCTAAGTCCTATAAACCCTATAAAAAGCGCGCCTGTCTGTTGCGAACTGATGGAGTTATTAGGGTTTTTACGGTTTACCGCCCAAAATTCCATAGGATGCAATGCAAATTTGAGGACCCATTTTCAGCAGGACGCATTGCCTCGAGTCCCTTGACTACCCTTTACATTTGTAGACATTAATGATCTGCGCATGCGCATAAATTTGCAGCACCGTGGGTGCTTCCCTTTGGCTGCTGTAGGCGTAAAAATGTTTATTTATTGAATATTTGGCGCCCCATAGTGCACGTGCTATTCCATTGACCGCATCCCGGATTGTGCAGACATGTATGTATGGATGGGCTCTACAAACGTTCCAAATTTCAGCGTAATCGGATGAAAAACAGACGAGTTATTAGGGGTCAAAGTTTCAGACATTCCTACCAACTTTGGACTGCAAGTTTGAGCCTAATGTGACCTTCACCGATCCGGATGAAACTGGTGCCAGACGAAAGGTCTGGACCAATGACTCCCTGGGGCCAAGTGCCCAAAATCTCTTATCGCCCCTTTTTCGAGTTATGGCCCCTGAAAGTTGATATTTGCTAATGTTTGACCCCTAATAACTTACTAACGCACAGTCCGAATTTTCTGACAAATATTGTTTTATGTACTATGGTACTAGGACAATGTTTGGTGCTAGTTTCAGCTCGATCGGTGAAGGTCACCTTTAGTGACTTTAAATCTCTTTGTTCAGCAGGCGAGACCTAGGGACGCATTTCCAGTCCTTATATCTTTGCTTCTACTGCATGCAGCGCCATACAATTTGGCACGAATATGTACCTCCCTAAGACCTATAAACCCTATAAAAAGCGCGCCTGTCTGTTGCGAACTGATGGAGTTATTAGGGTTTTTACGGTTTACCGCCCAAAATTCCATAGGGTGCAATGCAAATTTGAGGACCCATTTTCAGCAGGACGCATTGCCTCGAGTCCCTTGACTACCCTTTACATTTGTAGACATTAATGATCTGCGCATGCGCATAAATTTGCAGCACCGTGGGTGCTTCCCTTTGGCTGCTGTAGGCGTAAAAAGGTTTATTTATTGAATTTTTGGCGCCCCATAGTGTACGTGCTATTCCATTGACCGCATCCCGGATTGTGCAGGCATGTGTGTATGGATGGGCTCTACAAACGTTCCGAATTTCAGCGTAATCGGATGAAAAACAGACGAGTTATTAGGGGTCAAATTTTCAGACATTCCTACCAACTTTGGACTGCAAGTTTGAGCCTAATGTAACCTTCACCGATCCGGATGAAACTGGTGCCAGACGAAAGGTCTGGACCAATGACTCCCTGGGGCCAAGTGCCCAAAATTTCTTATCGCCCCTTTTTCGAGTTATGGCCCCTGAAAGTTGATATTTGCTAATGTTTGACCCCTAATAACTTACTAACGCACAGTCCGAATTTTCTGACAAATATTGTTTTATGTACTATGGTACTAGGACAATGTTTGGTGCTAGTTTCAGCTCGATCGGTGAAGGTCACCTTTAGTGACTTTTAATCTCTTTGTTCAGCAGGCGAGACCTAGGGACGCATTTCCAGTACTTATATCTTTGCTTCTACTGCATGCAGCGCCATACAATTTGGCACGAATATGTACCTCCCTAAGACCTATAAACCCTATAAAAAGCTGCGCCTGTCTGTTGCGAACTGATGGAGTTATTACGGTTTTTACGGTTTACCGCCCAAAATTCCATAGGATGCAATGCAAATTTGAGGACCCATTTTCAGCAGGACGCATTGCCTCGAGTCCCTTGACTACCCTTTACATTTGTAGACATTAATGATCTGCGCATGCGCATAAATTTGCAGCACCGTGGGTGCTTCCCTTTGGCTGCTGTAGGCGTAAAAAGGTTTATTTATTGAATTTTTGGCGCCCCATAGTGCACGTGCTATTCCATTGACCGCATCCCGGATTGTGCAGGCATGTGTGTATGGATGGGCTCTACAAACGTTCCAAATTTCAGCGTAATCGGATGAAAAACAGACGAGTTATTAGGGGTCAAAGTTTCAGACATTCCTACCAACTTTGGACTGCAAGTTTGAGCCTAATGTGACCTTCACCGATCCGGATGAAACTGGTGCCAGACGAAAGGTCTGGACCAATGACTCCCTGGGGCCAAGTGCCCAAAATTTCTTATCGCCCCTTTTTCGAGTTATGGCCCCTGAAAGTTGATATTTGCTAATGTTTGACCCCTAATAACTTACTAACGCACAGTCCGAATTTTCTGACAAATATTGTTTTATGTACTATGGTACTAGGACAATGTTTGGTGCTAGTTTCAGCTCGATCGGTGAAGGTCACCTTTAGTGACTTTTAATCTCTTTGTTCAGCAGGCGAGACCTAGGGACGCATTTCCAGTCCTTATATCTTTGCTTCTACTGCATGCAGCACCATACAATTTGGCACGAATATGTACCTCCCTAAGACCTATAAACCCTATAAAAAGCGCGCCTGTCTGTTGCGAACTGATGGAGTTATTAGGGTTTTTACGGTTTACCGCCCAAAATTCCATAGGGTGCAATGCAAATTTGAGGACCAATTTTCAGCAGGACGCATTGCCTCGAGTCCCCTGACTACCCTTTACATTTGTAGACATTAATGATCTGCGCATGCGCATAAATTTGCAGTACCGTGGGTGCTTCCCTTTGGCTGCTGTAGGCGTAAAAAGGTTTATTTATTGAATTTTTGGCGCCCCATAGTGCACGTGCTATTCCATTGACCGCATCCCGGATTGTGCAGGCATGTGTGTATGGATAGGCTCTACAAACGTTCCAAATTTCAGCGTAATCGGATGTAAAACAGACGAGTTATTAGGGGTCAAATTTTCAGACATTCCTACCAACTTTGGACTGCAAGTTTGAGCCTAATGTGACCTTCACCGATCCGGATGAAACTGGTGCCAGACGAAAGGTCTGGACCAATGACTCCCTGGGGCCAAGTGCCCAAAATTCCATATCGCCCCTTTTTCGTGTTATGGCCCCTGAAAGTTGATATTTGCTAATGTTTGACCCCTAATAACTTAATAACGCACAGTCCGAATTTTCTGACAAATATTGTTTTATGTACTATGGTACTAGGACAATGTTTGGTGCTAGTTTCAGCTCGATCGGTGAAGGTCACCCTAAGTGACTTTTAATCTCTTTGTTCAGCAGGCTAGACCTGGAGACGCATTTCCAGTCCTTATATCTTTGCTTCTACTGCATGCAGCGCCATACAATTTGGCACGAATATGTACCTCCCTAAGACCTATAAACCCTATAAAAAGCGCGCCTGTCTGTTGCGAACTGATGGAGTTATTAGGGTTTTTACGGTTTACCGCCCAAAATTCCATAGGGTGCAATGCAAATTTGAGGACCCATTTTCAGCAGAACGCATTGCCTCGAGTCCCTTGACTACCCTTTAGATTTGTAGACATTAATGATCTGCGCATGCGCATAAATTTGCAGCACCGTGGGTGCTTCCCTTTGGCTGCTGTAGGCGTAAAAAGGTTTATTTATTGAATTTTTGGCGCCCCATAGTGCACGTGCTATTCCATTGACCGCATCCCGGATTGTGCAGGCATGTGTGTATGGATGGGCTCTACAAACGTTCCAAATTTCAGCGTAATCGGATGAAAAACAGACGAGTTATTAGGGGTCAAAGTTTCAGACATTAGTACCAACTTTGGACTGCAAGTTTGAGCCTAATGTGACCTTCACCGATCCGGATGAAACTGGTGCCAGACGAAAGGTCTGGACCAATGACTCCCTGGGGCCAAGTGCCCAAAATTTCTTATCGCCCCTTTTTCGAGTTATGGCCCCTGAAAGTTGATATTTGCTAATGTTTGACCCCTAATAACTTACTAACGCACAGTCCGAATTTTCTGACAAATATTGTTTTATGTACTATGGTACTAGGACAATGTTTGGTGCTAGTTTCAGCTCGATCGGTGAAGGTCACCTTTAGTGACTTTTAATCTCTTTGTTCAGCAGGCGAGACCTAGGGACGCATTTCCAGTCCTTATATCTTTGCTTCTACTGCATGCAGCGCCATACAATTTGGCACGAATATGTACCTCCCTAAGACCTATAAACCCTATAAAAAGCGCGCCTGTCTGTTGCGAACTGATGGAGTTATTAGGGTTTTTACGGTTTACCGCCCAAAATTCCATAGGGCGCAATGCAAATTTGAGGACCCATTTTCAGCAGGACGCATTGCCTCGAGTCCCTTGACTACCCTTTACATTTGTAGACATTAATGATCTGCGCATGCGCATAAATTTGCAGCACCGTGGGTGCTTCCCTTTGGCTGCTGTAGGCGTAAAAAGGTTTATTTATTGAATATTTGGCGCCCCATAGTGCACGTGCTATTCCATTGACCGCATCCCGGATTGTGCAGGCATGTGTGTATGGATGGGCTCTACAAACGTTCCAAATTTCAGCGTAATCGGATGAAAAACAGACGAGTTATTAGGGGTCAAAGTTTCAGACATTCCTACCAACTTTGGACTGCAAGTTTGAGCCTAATGTGACCTTCACCGATCCGGATGAAACTGGTGCCAGACGAAAGGTCTGGGCCAATGACTCCCTGGGGCCAAGTGCCCAAAATTTCTTATCGCCCCTTTTTCGAGTTATGGCCCCTGAAAGTTGATATTTGCTAATGTTTGACCCCTAATAACTTACTAACGAACAGTCCGAATTTTCTGACAAATATTGTTTTATGTACTATGGTACTAGGACAATGTTTGGTGCTAGTTTCAGCTCGATCGGTGAAGGTCACCTTTAGTGACTTTTAATCTCTTTGTTCAGCAGGCGAGACCTAGGGACGCATTTCCAGTCCTTATATCTTTGCTTCTACTGCATGCAGCGCCATACAATTTGGCACGAATATGTACCTCCCTAAGACCTATAAACCCTATAAAAAGCGCGCCTGTCTGTTTCAAACTGATGGAGTTATTAGGGTTTTTACGGTTTACCGCCCAAAATTCCATAGGGTGCAATGCAAATTTGAGGACCCTTTTTCAGCAGGACGCATTGCCTCGAGTCCCTTGACTACCCTTTACATTTGTAGACATTAATGATCTGCGCATGCGCATAAATTTGCAGCACCGTGGGTGCTTCCCTTTGGCTGCTGTAGGCGTAAAAAGGTTTATTTATTAAATTTTTGGCGCCCCATAGTGCACGTGCTATTCCATTGACCGCATCCCGGATTGTGCAGGCATGTGTGTATGGATGGGCTCTACAAACGTTCCAAATTTCAGCGTAATCGGATGAAAAACAGACGAGTTATTAGGGGTCAAATTTTCAGACATTCCTACCAACTTTGGACTGCAAGTTTGAGCCTAATGTGCCCTTCACCGATCCGGATGAAACTGGTGCCAGACGAAAGGTCTGGACCAATGACTCAATGGGGCCAAGTGCCCAAAATTTCTTATCGCTCCTTTTTCGAGTTATGGCCCCTGAAAGTTGATATTTGCTAATGTTTGACCCCTAATAACTTACTAACGCACAGTCCGAATTTTCTGACAAATATTGTTTTATGTACTATGGTACTAGGACAATGTTTGGTGCTAGTTTCAGCTCGATCGGTGGAGGTCACCTTTAGTGACTTTTAATCTCTTTGTTCAGCAGGCGAGACCTAGGGACGCATTTCCATTCCTTATATCTTTGCTTCTACTGCATGCAGCGCCATACAATTTAGCACGAATATGTACCTTTCTAAGACCTATAAACCCTATAAAAAGCGCGCCTGTCTGTTTAGAACTGATGGAGTTATTAGGGTTTTTACGGTTTACCGCCCAAAATTCCATAGGGTGCAATGCAAATTTGAGGACCCATTTTCAGCAGGACGCATTGCCTCGAGTCCCTTGACTACCCTTTACATTTGTAGACATTAATGATCTGCGCATGCGCATAAATTTGCAGCACCGTGGGTGCTTCCCTTTGGCTGCTGTAGGCGTAAAAATGTTTATTTATTGAATGTTTGGCGCCCCATAGTGCACGTGCTATTCCATTGACCGCATCCCGGATTGTGCAGGCATGTGTGTATGGATGGGCTCTACAAACGTTCCGAATTTCAGCGTAATCGGATGAAAAACAGACGAGTTATTAGGGGTCAAATTTTCAGACATTCCTACCAACTTTGGACTGCAAGTTTGAGCCTAATGTAACCTTCACCGATCCGGATGAAACTGGTGCCAGACGAAAGGTCTGGACCAATGACTCCCTGGGGCCAAGTGCCCAAAATTTCTTATCGCCCCTTTTTCGAGTTATGGCCCCTGAAAGTTGATATTTGCTAATGTTTGACCCCTAATAACTTACTAACGCACAGTCCGAATTTTCTGACAAATATTGTTTTATGTACTATGGTACTAGGACAATGTTTGGTGCTAGTTTCAGTTCGATCGGTGAAGGTCACCTTTAGTGACTTTTAATCTCTTTGTTCAGCAGGCGAGACCTAGGGACGCATTTCCAGTCCTTATATCTTTGCTTCTACTGCATGCAGCGCCATACAATTTGGCACGAATATGTACCTCTCTAAGACCTATAAACCCTATAAAAAGCGTGCCTGTCTGTTGCGAACTGATGGAGTTATTAGGGTTTTTACGGTTTACCGCCCAAAATTCCATAGGGTGCAATGCAAATTTGAGGACCCATTTTCAGCAGGACGCATTGCCTCGAGTCCCTTGACTACCCTTTACATTTGTAGACATTAATGATCTGCGCATGCGCATAAATTTGCAGCACCGTGGGTGCTTCCCTTTGGCTGCTGTAGGCGTAAAAAGGTTTATTTATTGAATATTTGGCGCCCCATAGTGCACGTGCTATTCCATTGACCGCATCCCGGATTGTGCAGGCATGTGTGTATGGATGGGCTCTACAAACGTTCCAAATTTCAGCGTAATCGGATGAAAAACAGACGAGTTATTAGGGGTCAAAGTTTCAGACATTCCTACCAACTTTGGACTGCAAGTTTGAGCCTAATGTAACCTTCACCGATCCGGATGAAACTGGTGCCAGACGAAAGGTCTGGACCAATGACTCCCTGGGGCCAAGTGCCCAAAATTTCTTATCGCCCCTTTTTCGAGTTATGGCCCCTGAAAGTTGATATTTGCTAATGTTTGACCCCTAATAACTTACTAACGCACAGTCCGAATTTTCTGACAAATATTGTTTTATGTACTATGGTACTAGGACAATGTTTGGTGCTAGTTTCAGCTCGATCGGTGAAGGTCACCTTTAGTGACTTTTAATCTCTTTGTTCAGCAGGCGAGACCTAGGGACGCATTTCCAGTCCTTATATCTTTGCTTCTACTGCATGCAGCGCCATACAATTTGGCACGAATATGTACCTCCCTAAGACCTATAAACCCTATAAAAAGCGCGCCTGTCTGTTGCGAACTGATGGAGTTATTAGGGTTTTTACGGTTTACCGCCCAAAATTCCATAGGGTGCATTGCAAATTTGAGGACCCATTTTCAGCAGGACGCATTGCCTCGAGTCCCTTGACTACCCTTTACATTTGTAGACATTAATGATCTGCGCATGCGCATAAATTTGCAGCACCGTGGGTGCTTCCCTTTGGCTGCTGTAGGCGTAAAAATGTTTATTTATTGAATTTTTGGCGCCCCATAGTGCACGTGCTATTCCATTGACCGCATCCCGGATTGTGCAGGCATGTGTGTATGGATGGGCTCTACAAACGTTCCAAATTTCAGCGTAATCGGATGAAAAACAGACGAGTTATTAGGGGTCAAAGTTTCAGACATTCCTACCAACTTTGGACTGCAAGTTTGAGCCTAATGTGACCTTCACCGATCCGGATGAAACTGGTGCCAGACGAAAGGTCTGGACCAATGACTCCCTGGGGCCAAGTGCCCAAAATTTCTTATCGCCCCTTTTTCGAGTTATGGCCCCTGAAAGTTGATATTTGCTAATGTTTGACCCCTAATAACTTACTAACGCACAGTCCGAATTTTCTGACAAATATTGTTTTATGTACTATGGTACTAGGACAATGTTTGGTGCTAGTTTCAGCTCGATCGGTGAAGGTCACCTTTAGTGACTTTTAATCTCTTTGTTCAGCAGGCGAGACCTAGGGACGCATTTCCAGTCCTTATATCTTTGCTTCTACTGCATGCAGCGCCATACAATTTGGCACGAATATGTACCTCCCTTAGATCTATAAACCCTATAAAAAGCGCGCCTGTCTGTTGCGAACTGATGGAGTTATTAGGGTTTCTACGGTTTACCGCCCAAAATTCCATAGGGTGCAATGCAAATTTGAGGACCCATTTTCAGCAGGACGCATTGCCTCGAGTCCCTTGACTACCCTTTACATTTGTAGACATTAATGATCTGCGCATGCGCATAAATTTGCAGCACCGTGGGTGCTTCCCTTTGGCTGCTGTAGGCGTAAAAATGTTTATTTATTGAATATTTGGCGCCCCATAGTGCACGTGCTATTCCATTGACCGCATCCCGGATTGTGCAGGCATGTGTGTATGGATGGGCTCTACAAACGTTCCAAATTTCAGCGTAATCGGATGAAAAACAGACGAGTTATTAGGGGTCAAAGTTTCAGACATTCCTACCAACTTTGGACTGCAAGTTTGAGCCTAATGTGACCTTCACCGATCCGGATGAAACTGGTGCCAGACGAAAGGTCTGGACCAATGACTCCCTGGGGCCAAGTGCCCAAAATTTCTTATCGCCCCTTTTTCGAGTTATGGCCCCTGAAAGTTGATATTTGCTAATGTTTGACCCCTAATAACTTACTAACGCACAGTCCGAATTTTCTGACAAATATTGTTTTATGTACTATGGTACTAGGACAATGTTTGGTGCTAGTTTCAGCTCGATCGGTGAAGGTCACCTTTAGTGACTTTTAATCTCTTTGTTCAGCAGGCGAGACCTAGGGACGCATTTCCAGTCCTTATATCTTTGCTTCTACTGCATGCAGCGCCATACAATTTGGCACGAATATGTACCTCCCTAAGACCTATAAACCCTATAAAAAGCGCGCCTGTCTGTTGCGAACTGATGGAGTTATTAGGGTTTTTACGGTTTACCGCCCAAAATTCCATAGGGTGCAATGCAAATTTGAGGACCCATTTTCAGCAGGACGCATTGCCTCGAGTCCCTTGACTACCCTTTACATTTGTAGACATTAATGATCTGCGCATCCGCATAAATTTGCAGCACCGTGGGTGCTTCCCTTTGGCTGCTGTAGGCGTATAAATGTTTATTTATTGAATATTTGGCGCCCCATAGTGCACGTGCTATTCCATTGACCGCATCCCGGATTATGCAGGCATGTGTGTATGGATGGGCTCTACAAACGTTCCAAATTTCAGCGTAATCGGATGAAAAACAGACGAGTTATTAGGGGTCAAAGTTTCAGACATTCCTACCAACTTTGGACTGCAAGTTTGAGCCTAATGTGACCTTCACCGATCCGGATGAAACTGGTGCCAGACGAAAGGTCTGGACCAATGACTTCCTGGGGCCAAGTGCCCAAAATTCCTTATCGCCCCTTTTGCGTGTTATGGCCCCTGAAAGTTGATATTTGCTAATGTTTGACCCCTAATAACTTACTAACGCACAGTCCGAATTTTCTGACAAATATTGTTTTATGTACTATGGTACTAGGACAATGTTTGGTGCTAGTTTCAGCTCGATCGGTGAAGGTCACCTTTAGTGACTTTTAATCTCTGTTCAGCAGGCGAGACCTAGAGACGCATTTCCAGTCCTTATATCTTTGCTTCTACTGCATGCAGCGCCATACAATTTGGCACGAATACGTACCTCCCTAAGACCTATAAACCCTATAAAAAGCGCGCCTGTCTGTTGCGAACTGATGGAGTTATTAGGGTTTTTACGGTTTACCGCCCAAAATTCCATAGGGTGCAATGCAAATTTGAGGACCCATTTTCAGCAGGACGCATTGCCTCGAGTCCCTTGACTACCCTTTACATTTGTAGACATTAATGATCTACGCATGCGCATAAATTTGCAGCACCGTGGGTGCTTCCCTTTGGCTGCTGTAGGCGTAAAAAGGTTTATTTATTGAATTTTTGGCGCCCCATAGTGCACGTGCTATTCCATTGACCGCATCCCGGATTGTGCAGGCATGTGTGTATGGATGGGCTCTACAAACGTTCCAAATTTCAGCGTAATCGGATGAAAAACAGACGAGTTATTAGGAGTCAAAGTTTCAGACATTCCTACCAACTTTGGACTGCAAGTTTGAGCCTAATGTGACCTTCACCGATCCGGATGAAACTGGTGCCAGACGAAAGGTCTGGACCAATGACTCCCTGGGGCCAAGTGCCCAAAATTTCTTATCGCCCCTTTTTCGAGTTATGGCCCCTGAAAGTTGATATTTGCTAATGTTTGACCCCTAATAACTTACTAACGCACAGTCCGAATTTTCTGACAAATATTGTTTTATGTACTATGGTACTAGGACAATGTTTGGTGCTAGTTTCAGCTCGATCGGTGAAGGTCACCTTTAGTGACTTTTAATCTCTTTGTTCAGCAGGCGAGACCTAGGGACGCATTTCCAGTCCTTATATCTTTGCTTCTACTGCATGCAGCGCCATACAATTTGGCACGAATATGTACCTCCCTAAGACCTATAAACCCTATAAAAAGCGCGCCTGTCTGTTGCGAACTGATGGAGTTATTAGGGTTTTTACGGTTTACCGCCCAAAATTCCATAGGGTGCAATGCAAATTTGAGGAACCATTTTCAGCAGGACGCATTGCCTCGAGTCCCTTGACTACCCTTTACATTTGTAGACATTAATGATCTGCGCATGCGCATAAATTTGCAGCACCGTGGGTGCTTCCCTTTGGCTGCTGTAGGCGTAAAAATGTTTATTTATTGAATTTTTGGCGCCCCATAGTGCACGTGCTATTCCATTGACCGCATCCCGGATTGTGCAGGCATGTGTGTATGGATGGGCTCTACAAACGTTCCAAATTTCAGCGTAATCGGATGAAAAACAGACGAGTTATTAGGGGTCAAAGTTTCAGACATTCCTACCAACTTTGGACTGCAAGTTTGAGCCTAATGTGACCTTCACCGATCCGGATGAAACTGGTGCCAGACGAAAGGTCTTGACCAATGACTCCCTGGGGCCAAGTGCCCAAAATTTCTTATCGCCCCTTTTTCGAGTTATGGCCCATGAAAGTTGATATTTGCTAATGTTTGACCCCTAATAACTTACTAACGCACAGTCCGAATTTTCTGACAAATATTGTTTTATGTACTATGGTACTAGGACAATGTTTGGTGCTAGTTTCAGCTCGATCGGTGAAGGTCACCTTTAGTGACTTTTAATCTCTTTGTTCAGCAGGCGAGACCTAAGGGACGCATTTCCAGTCCTTATATCTTTGCTTCTACTGCATGCAGCGCCATACAATTTGGCACGAATATGTACCTCCCTAAGACCTATAAACCCTATAAAAAGCGCGCCTGTCTGTTGCGAACTGATGGAGTTATTAGGGTTTTTACGGTTTACCGCCCAAAATTCCATAGGGTGCAATGCAAATTTGAGGACCCATTTTCAGCAGGACGCATTGCCTCGAGTCCCTTGACTACCCTTTACATTTGTAGACATTAATGATCTGCGCATGCGCATAAATTTGCAGCACCGTGGGTGCTTCCCTTTGGCTGCTGTAGGCGTAAAAAGGTTTATTTATTGAATTTTTGGCGCCCCATAGTGCACGTGCTATTCCATTGACCGCATCCCGGATTGTGCAGGCATGTGTGTATGGATAGGCTCTACAAACGTTCCAAATTTCAGCGTAATCGGATGAAAAACAGACGAGTTATTAGGGGTCAAAGTTTCAGACATTCCTACCAACTTTGGACTGCAAGTTTGAGCCTAATGTGACCTTCACCGATCCGGATGAAACTGGTGCCAGACGAAAGGTCTGGACCAATGACTCCCTGGGGCCAAGTGCCCAAAATTTCTTATCGCCCCTTTTTCGAGTTATGGCCCCTGAAAGTTGATATTTGCTAATGTTTGACCCCTAATAACTTACTAACGCACAGTCCGAATTTTCTGACAAATATTGTTTTATGTACTATGGTACTAGGACAATGTTTGGTGCTAGTTTCAGCTCGATCGGTGAAGGTCACCTTTAGTGACTTTTAATCTCTTTGTTCAGCAGGCGAGACCTAGGGACGCATTTCCAGTCCTTATATCTTTGCTTCTACTGCATGCAGCGCCATACAATTTGGCACGAATATGTACCTCCCTAAGACCTATAAACCCTATAAAAAGCGCGCCTGTCTGTTGCGAACTGATGGAGTTATTAGGGTTTTTACGATTTACCGCCCAAAATTCCATAGGGTGCAATGCAAATTTGAGGACCCATTTTCAGCAGGACGCATTGCCTCGAGTCCCTTGACTACCCTTTACGTTTGTAGACATTAATGATCTGCGCATGCGCATAAATTTGCAGCACCGTGGGTGCTTCCCTTTGGCTGCTGTAGGCGTAAAAAGGTTTATTTATTGAATTTTTGGCGCCCCATAGTGCACGTGCTATTCCATTGACCGCATCCCGGATTGTGCAGGCATGTGTGTATGGATGGGCTCTACAAACGTTCCAAATTTCAGCGTAATCGGATGAAAAACAGACGAGTTATTAGGGGTCAAAGTTTCAGACATTAGTACCAACTTTGGACTGCAAGTTTGAGCCTAATGTGACCTTCACCGATCCGGATGAAACTGGTGCCAGACGAAAGGTCTGGACCAATGACTCCCTGGGGCCAAGTGCCCAAAATTTCTTATCGCCCCTTTTTCGAGTTATGGCCCCTGAAAGTTGATATTTGCTAATGTTTGACCCCTAATAACTTACTAACGCACAGTCCGAATTTTCTGACAAATATTGTTTTATGTACTATGGTACTAGGACAATGTTTGGTGCTAGTTTCAGCTCGATCGGTGAAGGTCACCTTTAGTGACTTTTAATCTCTTTGTTCAGCAGGCGAGACCTAGGGACGCATTTCCAGTCCTTATATCTTTGCTTCTACTGCATGCAGCGCCATACAATTTGGCACGAATATGTACCTCCCTAAGACCTATAAACCCTATAAAAAGCGCGCCTGTCTGTTGCGAACTGATGGAGTTATTAGGGTTTTTACGGTTTACCGCCCAAAATTCCATAGGGTGCAATGCAAATTTGAGGACCCATTTTCAGCAGGACGCATTGCCTCGAGTCCCTTGACTACCCTTTACATTTGTAGACATTAATGATCTGCGCATGCGCATAAATTTGCAGCACCGTGGGTGCTTCCCTTTGGCTGCTGTAGGCGTAAAAAGGTTTATTTATTGAATTTTTGGCGCCCCATAGTGCACGTGCTATTCCATTGACCGCATCCCGGATTGTGCAGGCATGTGTGTATGGATGGGCTCTACAAACGTTCCAAATTTCAGCGTAATCGGATGAAAAACAGACGAGTTATTAGGGGTCAAAGTTTCAGACATTCCTACCAACTTTGGACTGCAAGTTTGAGCCTAATGTGACCTTCACCGATCCGGATGAAACTGGTGCCAGACGAAAGGTCTGGACCAATGACTCCCTGGGGCCAAGTGCCCAAAATTTCTTATCGCCCCTTTTTCGAGTTATGGCCCCTGAAAGTTGATATTTGCTAATGTTTGACCCCTAATAACTTACTAACGCACAGTCCGAATTTTCTGACAAATATTGTTTTATGTACTATGGTACTAGGACAATGTTTGGTGCTAGTTTCAGCTCGATCGGTGAAGGTCACCTTTAGTGACTTTTAATCTCTTTGTTCAGCAGGCGAGACCTAGGGACGCATTTCCAGTCCTTATATCTTTGCTTCTACTGCATGCAGCGCCATACAATTTGGCACGAATATGTACCTCCCTAAGACCTATAAACCCTATAAAAAGCGCGCCTGTCTGTTGCGAACTGATGGAGTTATTAGGGTTTTTACGGTTTACCGCCCAAAATTCCATAGGGTGCAATGCAAATTTGAGGACCCATTTTCAGCAGAACGCATTGCCTCGAGTCCCTTGACTACCCTTTAGATTTGTAGACATTAATGATCTGCGCATGCGCATAAATTTGCAGCACCGTGGGTGCTTCCCTTTGGCTGCTGTAGGCGTAAAAAGGTTTATTTATTGAATTTTTGGCGCCCCATAGTGCACGTGCTATTCCATTGACCGCATCCCGGATTGTGCAGGCATGTGTGTATGGATGGGCTCTACAAACGTTCCAAATTTCAGCGTAATCGGATGAAAAACAGACGAGTTATTAGGGGACAAAGTTTCAGACATTAGTACCAACTTTGGACTGCAAGTTTGAGCCTAATGTGACCTTCACCGATCCGGATGAAACTGGTGCCAGACGAAAGGTCTGGACCAATGACTCCCTGGGGCCAAGTGCCCAAAATTTCTTATCGCCCCTTTTTCGAGTTATGGCCCCTGAAAGTTGATATTTGCTAATGTTTGACCCCTAATAACTTACTAACGCACAGTCCGAATTTTCTGACAAATATTGTTTTATGTACTATGTTACTAGGACAATGTTTGGTGCTAGTTTCAGCTCGATCGGTGAAGGTCACCTTTAGTGACTTTTAATCTCTTTGTTCAGCAGGCGAGACCTAGGGACGCATTTCCAGTCCTTATATCTTTGCTTCTACTGCATGCAGCGCCATACAATTTGGCACGAATATGTACCTCCCTAAGACCTATAAACCCTATAAAAAGCGCGCCTGTCTGATGCGAACTGATGGAGTTATTAGGGTTTTTACGGTTTACCGCCCAAAATTCCATAGGGTGCAATGCAAATTTGAGGACCCATTTTCAGCAGGACGCATTGCCTCGAGTCCCTTGACTACCCTTTACATTTGTAGACATTAATGATCTGCGCATGCGCATAAATTTGCAGCACCGTGGGTGCTTCCCTTTGGCTGCTGTAGGCGTAAAAAGGTTTATTTATTGAATTTTTGGCGCCCCATAGTGCACGTGCTATTCCATTGACCGCATCCCGGATTGTGCAAGCATGTGTGTATGGATGGGCTCTACAAACGTTCCAAATTTCAGCGTAATCGGATGAAAAACAGACGAGTTATTAGGGGTCAAAGTTTCAGACATTCCTACCAACTTTGGACTGCAAGTTTGAGCCTAATGTGACCTTCACCGATCCGGATGAAACTGGTGCCAGACGAAAGTTCTGGACCAATGACTCCCTGGGGCCAAGTGCCCAAAATTTCTTATCGCCCCTTTTTCGAGTTATGGCCCCTGAAAGTTGATATTTGCTAATGTTTGACCCCTAATAACTTACTAACGCACAGTCCGAATTTTCTGACAAATATTGTTTTATGTACTATGGTACTAGGACAATGTTTGGTGCTAGTTTCAGCTCGATCGGTGAAGGTCACCTTTAGTGACTTTTAATCTCTTTGTTCAGCAGGCGAGACCTAGGGACGCATTTCCAGTCCTTATATCTTTGCTTCTACTGCATGCAGCGCCATACAATTTGGCACGAATATGTACCTCCCTAAGACCTATAAACCCTATAAAAAGCGCGCCTGTCTGTTGCGAACTGATGGAGTTATTAGGGTTTTTACGGTTTACCGCCCAAAATTCCATAGGGTGCAATGCAAATTTGAGGACCCATTTTCAGCAGAACGCATTGCCTCGAGTCCCTTGACTACCCTTTAGATTTGTAGACATTAATGATCTGCGCATGCGCATAAATTTGCAGCACCGTGGGTGCTTCCCTTTGGCTGCTGTAGGCGTAAAAAGGTTTATTTATTGAATTTTTGGCGCCCCATAGTGCACGTGCTATTCCATTGACCGCATCCCGGATTGTGCAGGCATGTGTGTATGGATGGGCTCTACAAACGTTCCAAATTTCAGCGTAATCGGATGAAAAACAGACGAGTTATTAGGGGTCAAAGTTTCAGACATTCCTACCAACTTTGGACTGCAAGTTTGAGCCTAATGTGACCTTCACCGATCCGGATGAAACTGGTGCCAGACGAAAGGTCTGGACCAATGACTTCCTGGGGCCAAGTGCCCAAAATTTCTTATCGCCCCTTTTTCGAGTTATGGCCCCTGAAAGTTGATATTTGCTAATGTTTGACCCCTAATAACTTACTAACGCACAGTCTGAATTTTCTGACAAATATTGTTTTATGTACTATGGTACTAGGACAATGTTTGGTGCTAGTTTCAGCTCGATCGGTGAAGGTCACCTTTAGTGACTTTTAATCTCTTTGCTCAGCAGGCGAGACCTAGGGACGCATTTCCAGTCCTTATATCTTTGCTTCTACTGCATGCAGCGCCATACAATTTGGCACGAATATGTACCTCCCTAAGACCTATAAACCCTATAAAAAGCGCGCCTGTCTGTTGCGAACTGATGGAGTTATTAGGGTTTTTACGGTTTACCGCCCAAAATTCCATAGGGTGCAATGCAAATTTGAGGACCCATTTTCAGCAGGACGCATTGCCTCGAGTCCTTTGACTACCCTTTACATTTGTAGACATTAATGATCTGCGCATGCGCATAAATTTGCAGCACCGTAGGTGCTTCCCTTTGGCTGCTGTAGGCGTAAAAAGGTTTATTTATTGAATTTTTGGCGCCCCATAGTGCACGTGCTATTCCATTGACCGCATCCCGGATTGTGCAGGCATGTGTGTATGGATGTGCTCTACAAACGTTCCAAATTTCAGCGTAATCGGATGAAAAACAGACGAGTTATTAGGGGTCAAAGTTTCAGACATTCCTACCAACTTTGGACTGCAAGTTTGAGCCTAATGTGACCTTCACCGATCCGGATGAAACTGGTGCCAGACGAAAGGTCTGGACCAATGACTTCCTGGGGCCAAGTGCCCAAAATTTCTTATCGCCCCTTTTTCGAGTTATGGCCCCTGAAAGTTGATATTTGCTAATGTTTGACCCCTAATAACTTACTAACGCACAGTCTGAATTTTCTGACAAATATTGTTTTATGTACTATGGTACTAGGACAATGTTTGGTGCTAGTTTCAGCTCGATCGGTGAAGGTCACCTTTAGTGACTTTTAATCTCTTTGCTCAGCAGGCGAGACCTAGGGACGCATTTCCAGTCCTTATATCTTTGCTTCTACTGCATGCAGCGCCATACAATTTGGCACGAATATGTACCTCCCTAAGACCTATAAACCCTATAAAAAGCGCGCCTGTCTGTTGCGAACTGATGGAGTTATTAGGGTTTTTACGGTTTACCGCCCAAAATTCCATAGGGTGCAATGCAAATTTGAGGACCCATTTTCAGCAGGACGCATTGCCTCGAGTCCTTTGACTACCCTTTACATTTGTAGACATTAATGATCTGCGCATGCGCATAAATTTGCAGCACCGTAGGTGCTTCCCTTTGGCTGCTGTAGGCGTAAAAAGGTTTATTTATTGAATTTTTGGCGCCCCATAGTGCACGTGCTATTCCATTGACCGCATCCCGGATTCTGCAGGCATGTGTGTATGTATGGGCTCTACAAACGTTCCAAATTTCAGCGTAATCGGATGAAAAACAGACGAGTTATTAGGGGTCAAAGTTTCAGACATTCCTACCAACTTTGGACTGCAAGTTTGAGCCTAATGTGACCTTCACCGATCCGGATGAAACTGGTGCCAGACGAAAGGTCTGGACCAATGACTCCCTGGGGCCAAGTGCCCAAAATTTCTTATCGCCCCTTTTTCGAGTTATGGCCCCTGAAAGTTGATATTTGCTAATGTTTGACCCCTAATAACTTACTAACGCACAGTCCGAATTTTCTGACAAATATTGTTTTATGTACTATGGTACTAGGACAATGTTTGGTGCTAGTTTCAGCTCGATCGGTGAAGGTCACCTTTAGTGACTTTTAATCTCTTTGTTCAGCAGGCGAGACCTAGGGACGCATTTCCAGTTCTTATATCTTTGCTTCTACTGCATGCAGCGCCATACAATTTGGCACGAATATGTACCTCCCTAAGACCTATAAACCCTATAAAAAGCGCGCCTGTCTGTTGCGAACTGATGGAGTTATTAGGGTTTTTACGGTTTACCGCCCAAAATTCCATAGGGTGCAATGCAAACTTGAGGACCCATTTTCAGCAGGACGCATTGCCTCGAGTCCCTTGACTACCCTTTACATTTGTAGACATTAATGATCTGCGCATGCGCATAAATTTGCAGCACCGTGGGTGCTTTCCTTTGGCTGCTGTAGGCGTAAAAATGTTTATTTATTGAATTTTTGGCGCCCCATAGTGCACGTGCTATTCCATTGACCGCATCCCGGATTGTGCAGGCATGTGAGTATGGATCGGCTCTACAAACGTTCCAAATTTCAGCGTAATCGGATGAAAAACAGACGAGTTATTAGGGGTCAAAGTTTCAGACATTCCTACCAACTTTGGACTGCAAGTTTGAGCCTAATGTGACCTTCACCGATCCGGATGAAACTGGTGCCAGACGAAAGGTCTGGACCAATGACTCCCTGGGGCCAAGTGCCCAAAATTTCTTATCGCCCCTTTTTCGAGTTATGGCCCCTGAAAGTTGATATTTGCTAATGTTTGACCCCTAATAACTTACTAACGCACAGTCCGAATTTTCTGACAAATATTGTTTTATGTACTATGGTACTAGGACAATGTTTGGTGCTAGTTTCAGCTCGATCGGTGAAGGTCACCTTTAGTGACTTTTAATCTCTTTGTTCAGCAGGCGAGACCTAGGGACGCATTTCCAGTCCTTATATCTTTGCTTCTACTGCATGCAGCGCCATACAATTTGGCACGAATATGTACCTCCCTAAGACCTATAAACCCTATAAAAAGCGCGCCTGTCTGTTGCGAACTGATGGAGTTATTAGGGTTTTTACGGTTTACCGCCCAAAATTCCATAGGGTGCAATGCAAATTTGAGGACCCATTTTCAGCAGGACGCATTGCCTCGAGTCCCTTGACTACCCTTTACGTTTGTAGACATTAATGATCTGCGCATGCGCATAAATTTGCAGCACCGTGGGTGCTTTCCTTTGGCTGCTGTAGGCGTAAAAAGGTTTATTTATTGGATTTTTGGCGCCCCATAGTGCACGTGCTATTCCATTGACCGCATCCCGGATTGTGCAAGCATGTGTGTATGGATGGGCTCTACAAACGTTCCAAATTTCAGCGTAATCGGATGAAAAACAGACGAGTTATTAGGGGTCAAAGTTTCAGACATTCCTACCAACTTTGGACTGCAAGTTTGAGCCTAATGTGACCTTCACCGATCCGGATGAAACTGGTGCCAGACGAAAGGTCTGGACCAATGACTCCCTGGGGCCAAGTGCCCAAAATTTCTTATCGCCCCTTTTTCGAGTTATGGCCCCTGAAAGTTGATATTTGCTAATGTTTGACCCCTAATAACTTACTAACGCACAGTCCGAATTTTCTGACAAATATTGTTTTATGTACTATGGTACTAGGACAATGTTTGGTGCTAGTTTCAGCTCGATCGGTGAAGGTCACCTTTAGTGACTTTTAATCTCTTTGTTCAGCAGGCGAGACCTAGGGACGCATTTCCAGTCCTTATATCTTTGCTTCTACTGCATGCAGCGCCATACAATTTGGCACGAATATGTACCTCCCTAAGGCCTATAAACCCTATAAAAAGCGCGCCTGTCTGTTGCGAACTGATGGAGTTATTAGGGTTTTTACGGTTTACCGCCCAAAATTCCATAGGGTGCAATGCAAATTTGAGGACCCATTTTCAGCAGGACGCATTGCCTCGAGTCCCTTGACTACCCTTTACATTTGTAGACATTAATGATCTGCGCATGCGCATAAATTTGCAGCTCCGTGGGTGCTTTCCTTTGGCTGCTGTAGGCGTAAAAAGGTTTATTTATTGAATTTTTGGCACCCCATAGTGCACGTGCTATTCCATTGACCGCATCCCGGATTGTGCAGGCATGTGTGTATGGATGGGCTCTACAAACGATCCAAATTTCAGCGTAATCGGATGAAAAACAGACGAGTTATTAGGGGTCAAAATTTCAGACATTCCTACCAACTTTGGACTGCAAGTTTGAGCCTAATGTGACCTTCACCGATCCGGATGAAACTGGTGCCAGACGAAAGGTCTGGACCAATGACTCCCTGGGGCCAAGTGCCCAAAATTTCTTATCGCCCCTTTTTCGAGTTATGGCCCCTGAAAGTTGATATTTGCTAATGTTTGACCCCTAATAACTTACTAACGCACAGTCCGAATTTTCTGACAAATATTGTTTTATGTACTATGGTACTAGGACAATGTTGGGTGCTAGTTTCAGCTCGATCGGTGAAGGTCACCTTTAGTGACTTTTAATCTCTTTGTTCAGCAGGCGAGACCAAGGGCCGCATTTCCAGTCCTTATATCTTTGCTTCTACTGCATGCAGCGCCATACAATTTGGCACGAATATGTACCTTCCTAAGACCTATAAACCCTATAAAAAGCGCGCCTGTCTGTTGCGAACTGATGGGGTTATTAGGGTTTTTACGGTTTACCGCCCAAAATTCCATAGGGTGCAATGCAAATTTGAGGACCCATTTTCAGCAGGACGCATTGCCTCGAGTCCCTTGACTACCCTTTACATTTGTAGACATTAATGATCTGCGCATGCGCATAAATTTGCAGCACCGTGGGTGCTTCCCTTTGGCTGCTGTAGGCGTAAAAAGGTTTATTTATTGAATATTTGGCGCCCCATAGTGCACGTGCTATTCCATTGACCGCATCCCGGATTGTGCAGGCATGTGTGTATGGATCGGCTCTACAAACGTTCTAAATTTCAGCGTAATCGGATGAAAAACAGACGAGTTATTAGGGGTCAAAGTTTCAGACATTCCTACCAACTTTGGACTGCAAGTTTGAGCCTAATGTGACCTTCACCGATCCGGATGAAACTGGTGCCAGACGAAAGGTCTGGACCAATGACTCCCTGGGGCCAAGTGCCCAAAATTTCTTATCGCCCCTTTTTCGAGTTATGGCCCCTGAAAGTTGATATTTGCTAATGTTTGACCCCTAATAACTTACTAACGCACAGTCCGAATTTTCTGACAAATATTGTTTTATGTACTATGGTACTAGGACAATGTTTGGTGCTAGTTTCAGCTCGATCGGTGAAGGTCACCTTTAGTGACTTTTAATCTCTTTGTTCAGCAGGCGAGACCTAGGGACGCATTTCCAGTCCTTATATCTTTGCTTCTACTGCATGCAGCGCCATACAATTTGGCACGAATATGTACCTCCCTAAGGCCTATAAACCCTATAAAAAGCGCGCCTGTCTGTTGCGAACTGATGGAGATATTAGGGTTTTTACGGTTTACCGCCCAAAATTCCATAGGGTGCAATGCAAATTTGAGGACCCATTTTCAGCAGGACGCATTGCCTCGAGTCCCTTGACTACCCTTTACATTTGTAGACATTAATGATCTGCGCATGCGCATAAATTTGCAGCACCGTGGGTGCTTTCCTTTGGCTGCTGTAGGCGTAAAAAGGTTTATTTATTGAATTTTTGGCGCCCCATAGTGCACGTGCTATTCCATTGACCGCATCCCGGATTGTGCAGGCATGTGTGTATGGATGGGCTCTACAAACGTTCCAAATTTCAGCGTAATCGGATGAAAAACAGACGAGTTATTAGGGGTCAAAGTTTCAGACATTCCTACCAACTTTGGACTGCAAGTTTGAGCCTAATGTGACCTTCACCGATCCGGATGAAACTGGTGCCAGACGAAAGGTCTGGACCAATGACTCCCTGGGGCCAAGTGCCCAAAATTTCTTATCGCCCCTTTTTCGAGTTATGGCCCCTGAAAGTTGATATTTGCTAATGTTTGACCCCTAATAACTTACTAACGCACAGTCCGAATTTTCTGACAAATATTGTTTTATGTACTATGGTACTAGGACAATGTTTGGTGCTAGTTTCAGCTCGATCGGTGAAGGTCACCTTTAGTGACTTTTAATCTCTTTGTTCAGCAGGCGAGACCTAGGGACGCATTTCCAGTCCTTATATCTTTGCTTCTACTGCATGCAGCGCCATACAATTTGGCACGAATATGTACCTCCCTAAGGCCTATAAACCCTATAAAAAGCGCGCCTGTCTGTTGCGAACTGATGGAGTTATTAGGGTTTTTACGGTTTACCGCCCAAAATTCCATTGGGTGCAATGCAAATTTGAGGACCCATTTTCAGCAGGACGCATTGCCTCGAGTCCCTTGACTACCCTTTACATTTGTAGACATTAATGATCTGCGCATGCGCATAAATTTGCAGCACCGTGGGTGCTTCCTTTTGGCTGCTGTAGGCGTAAAAATGTTTATTTATTGAATATTTGGCGCCCCATAGTGCACGTGCCATTCCATTGACCGCATCCCGGATTGTGCAGGCATGTGTGTATGGATGGGCTCTACAAACGTTCCAAATTTCAGCGTAATCGGATGAAAAACAGACGAGTTATTAGGGGTCAAAGTTTCAGACATTCCTACCAACTTTGGACTGCAAGTTTGAGCCTAATGTGACCTTCACCGATCCGGATGAAACTGGTGCCAGACGAAAGGTCTGGACCAATGACTCCCTGGGGCCAAGTGCCCAAAATTTCTTATCGCCCCTTTTTCGAGTTATGGCCCCTGAAAGTTGATATTTGCTAATGTTTGACCCCTAATAACTTACTAACGCACAGTCCGAATTTTCTGACAAATATTGTTTTATGTACTATGGTACTAGGACAATGTTTGGTGCTAGTTTCAGCTCGATCGGTGAAGGTCACCTTTAGTGACTTTTAATCTCTTTGTTCAGCAGGCGAGACCTAGGGACGCATTTCCAGTCCTTATATCTTTGCTTCTACTGCATGCAGCGCCATACAATTTGGCACGAATATGTACCTCCCTAAGACCTATAAACCTTATAAAAAGCGCGCCTGTCTGTTGCGAACTGATGGAGTTATTAGGGTTTTTACGGTTTACCGCCCAAAATTCCATAGGGTGCAATGCAAATTTGAGGACCCATTTTCAGCAGGACGCATTGCCTCGAGTCCCTTGACTACCCTTTACATTTGTAGACATTAATGATCTGCGCATGCGCATAAATTTGCAGCACCGTGGGTGCTTTCCTTTGGCTGCTGTAGGCGTAAAAATGTTTATTATTGAATTTTTGGCGCCCCATAGTGCACGTGCTATTCCATTGACCGCATCCAGGATTGTGCAGGCATGTGTGTATGGATGGGCTCTACAAACGTTCCAAATTTCAGCGTAATCGGATGAAAAACAGACGAGTTATTAGGGGTCAAAGTTTCAGACATTCCTACCAACTTTGGACTGCAAGTTTGAGCCTAATGTGACCTTCACCGATCCGGATGAAACTGGTGCCAGACGAAAGGTCTGGACCAATGACTCCCTGGGGCCAAGTGCCCAAAATTTCTTATCGCCCCTTTTTCGAGTTATGGCCCCTGAAAGTTGATATTTGCTAATGTTTGACCCCTAATAACTTACTAACGCACAGTCCGAATTTTCTGACAAATATTGTTTTATGTACTATGGTACTAGGACAATGTTTGGTGCTAGTTTCAGCTCGATCGGTGAAGGTCACCTTTAGTGACTTTTAATCTCTTTGTTCAGCAGGCGAGACCTAGGGACGCATTTCCAGTCCTTATATCTTTGCTTCTACTGCATGCAGCGCCATACAATTTGGCACGAATATGTACCTCCCTAAGACCTATAAACCCTATAAAAAGCGCGCCTGTCTGTTGCGAACTGATGGAGTTATTAGGGTTTTTACGGTTTACCGCCCAAAATTCCATAGGGTGCAATGCAAATTTGAGGACCCATTTTCAGCAGGACGCATTGCCTCGAGTCCCTTGACTACCCTTTACATTTGTAGACATTAATGATCTGCGCAAGCGCATAAATTTGCAGCACCGTGGGTGCTTCCCTTTGGCTGCTGTAGGCATAAAAAGGTTTATTTATTGAATTATTGGCGCCCCATAGTGCACGTGCTATTCCATTGACCGCATCCCGGATTGTGCAGGCATGTGTGTATGGATGGGCTCTACAAACGTTCCAAATTTCAGCGTAATCGGATGAAAAACAGACGAGTTATTAGGGGTCAAAGTTTCAGACATTCCTACCAACTTTGGACTGCAAGTTTGAGCCTAATGTGACCTTCACCGATCCGGATGAAACTGGTGCCAGACGAAAGGTCTGGACCAATGACTCCCTGGGGCCAAGTGCCCAAAATTTCTTATCGCCCCTTTTTCGAGTTATGGCCCCTGAAAGTTGATATTTGCTAATGTTTGACCCCTAATAACTTACTAACGCACAGTCCGAATTTTCTGACAAATATTGTTTTATGTACTATGGTACTAGGACAATGTTTGGTGCTAGTTTCAGCTCGATCGGTGAAGGTCACCTTTAGTGACTTTTAATCTCTTTGTTCAGCAGGCGAGACCTAGGGACGCATTTCCAGTCCTTATATCTTTGCTTCTACTGCATGCAGCGCCATACAATTTGGCACGAATATGTACCTCCCTAAGACCTATAAACCCTATAAAAAGCGCGCCTGTCTGTTGCGAACTGATGGAGTTATTAGGGTTTTTAAGGTTTACCGCCCAAAATTCCATAGGGTGCAATGCAAATTTGAGGACCCATTTTCAGCAGGACGCATTGCCTCGAGTCCCTTGACTACCCTTTACATTTGTAGACATTAATGATCTGCGCATGCGCATAAATTTGCAGCACCGTGGGTGCTTTCCTTTGGCTGCTGTAGGCGTAAAAATGTTTATTTATTTAATTTTTGGCGCCCCATAGGGCACGTGCTGTTCCATTGACCGCATCCCGGATTGTGCAGGCATGTGTGTATGGATGGGCTCTACAAACGTTCCAAATTTCAGCGTAATCGGATGAAAAACAGACGAGTTATTAGGGGTCAAAGTTTCAGACATTCCTATCAACTTTGGACTGCAAGTTTGAGCCTAATGTGACCTTCACCGATCCGGATGAAACTGGTGCCAGACGAAAGGTCTGGACCAATGACTCCCTGGGGCCAAGTGCCCAAAATTTCTTATCGCCCCTTTTTCGAGTTATGGCCCCTGAAAGTTGATATTTGCTAATGTTTGACCCCTAATAACTTACTAACGCACAGTCCGAATTTTCTGACAAATATTGTTTTATGTACTATGGTACCAGGACAATGTTTGGTGCTAGTTTCAGCTCGATCGGTGAAGGTCACCTTTAGTGACTTTTAATCTCTTTGTTCAGCAGGCGAGACCTAGGGACGCATTTCCAGTCCTTATATCTTTGCTTCTACTGCATGCAGCGCCATACAATTTGGCACGAATATGTACCTCTCTAGGACCTATAAACCCTATAAAAAGCGCGCCTGTCTGTTGCGAACTGATGGAGTTATTAGGGTTTTTACGGTTTACCGCCAAAAAATTCCATAGGGTGCAATGCAAATTTGAGGACCCATTTTCAGCAGAACGCTTTGCCTCGAGTCCCTTGACTACCCTTTACATTTGTAGACATTAATGATCTGCGCATGCGCATAAATTTGCAGCACCGTGGGTGCTTTTTTTTGGCTGCTGTAGGCGTAAAAAGGTTTATTTATTGAATTTTTGGCGCCCCATAGTGCACGTGCTATTCCATTGACCGCATCCCGGATTGTGCAGGCATGTGTGTATGGATGGGCTCTACAAACGTTCCAAATTTCAGCGTAATCGGATGAAAAACAGACGAGTTATTAGGGGTCAAAGTTTCAGACATTCCTACCAACTTTGGACTGCAAGTTTGAGCCTAATGTGACCTTCACCGATCCGGATGAAACTGGTGCCAGACGAAAGGTCTGGACCAATGACTCCCTGGGGCCAAGTGCCCAAAATTTCTTATCGCCCCTTTCTCGAGTTATGGCCCCTGAAAGTTGATATTTGCTAATTTTTGACCCCTAATAACTTACTAACGCACAGTCCGAATTTTCTGACAAATATTGTTTTATGTACTATGGTACTAGGACAATGTTTGGTGCTAGTTTCAGCTCGATCGGTGAAGGTCACCTTTAGTGACTTTTAATCTCTTTGTTCAGCAGGCGAGACCTAGGGACGCATTTCCAGTCCTTATATCTTTGCTTCTACTGCATGCAGCGCCATACAATTTGGCACGAATATGTACCTCCCTAAGACCTATAAACCCTATAAAAAGCGCGCCTGTCTGTTGCGAACTGATGGAGTTATTAGGGTTTTTACGGTTTACCGCCCAAAATTCCATAGGGTGCAATGCAAATTTGAGGACCCATTTTCAGCAGGACGCATTGCCTCGAGTCCCTTGACTACCCTTTACTTTTGTAGACATTAATGATCTGCGCATGCGCATAAATTTGCAGCACCGTGGGTGCTTCCCTTTGGCTGCTGTAGGCGTAAAAATGTTTATTTATTGAATATTTGGCGCCCCATAGTGCACGTGCTATTCCATTGACCGCATCCCGGATTGTGCAGGCATGTGTGTATGGATAGGCTCTACAAACGTTCCAAATTTCAGCGTAATCGGATGAAAAATAGACGAGTTATTAGGGGTCAAAGTTTCAGACATTCCTACCAACTTTGGACTCCAAGTTTGAGCCTAATGTGACCTTCACCGATCCGGATGAAACTGGTGCCAGACGAAAGGTCTGGACCAATGACTCCCTGGGGCCAAGTGCCCAAAATTTCTTATCGCCCCTTTTTCGAGTTATGGCCCCTGAAAGTTGATATTTGCTAATGTTTGACCCCTAATAACTTACTAACGCACAGTCCGAATTTTCTGACAAATATTGTTTTATGTACTATGGTACTAGGACAATGTTTGGTGCTAGTTTCAGCTCGATCGGTGAAGGTCACCTTTAGTGACTTTTAATCTCTTTGTTCAGCAGGCGAGACCTAGGGACGCATTTCCAGTCCTTATATCTTTGCTTCTACTGCATGCAGCGCCATACAATTTGGCACGAATATGTACCTCCCTAAGACCTATAAACCCTATAAAAAGCGCGCCTGTCTGTTGCGAACTGATGGAGTTATTAGGGTTTTTACGGTTTACCGCCCAAAATTCCATAGGGTGCAATGCAAATTTGAGGACCCATTTTCAGCAGGACGCATTGCCTCGAGTCCCTTGACTACCCTTTACATTTGTAGACATTAATGATCTGCGCATGCGCATAAATTTGCAGCACCGTGGGTGCATTCCTTTGGCTGCTGTAGGCGTAAAAATGTTTATTTATTGAATATTTGGCGCCCCATAGTGCACCTGCTATTCCATTGACCGCCTCCCGGATTGTGCAGGCATGTGTGTATGGATGGGCTCTACAAACGTTCCAAATTTCAGCGTAATCGGATGAAAAACAGACGAGTTATTAGGGGTCAAAGTTTCAGACATTCCTACCAACTTTGGACTGCAAGTTTGAGCCTAATGTGACCTTCACCGATCCGGATGAAACTGGTGCCAGACGAAAGGTCTGGACCAATGACTCCCTGGGGCCAAGTGTCCAAAATTTCTTATCGCCCCTTTTTCGAGTTATGGCCCCTGAAAGTTGATATTTGCTAATGTTTGACCCCTAATAACTTACTAACGCACAGTCCGAATTTTCTGACAAATATTGTTTTATGTACTATGGTACTAGGACAATGTTTGGTGCTAGTTCCAGCTCGATCGGTGAAGGTCACCTTTAGTGACTTTTAATCTCTTTGTTCAGCAGGCGAGACCTAGGGACGCATTTCCAGTCCTTATATCTTTGCTTCTACTGCATGCAGCGCCATACAATTTGGCACGAATATGTACCTCCCTAAGACCTATAAACCCTATAAAAAGCGCGCCTGTCTGTTGCGAACTGATGGAGTTATTAGGGTTTTTACGGTTTACCGCCCAAAATTCCATAGGGTGCAATGCAAATTTGAGGACCCATTTTCAGCAGGACGCATTGCCTCGAGTCCCTTGACTACCCTTTACATTTGTAGACATTAATGATCTGCGCATGCGCATAAATTTGCAGCACCGTTGGTGCTTCCCTTTGGCTGCTGTAGGCGTAAAAAGGTTTATTTATTGAATTTTTGGCGCCCCATAGTGCACGTGCTATTCCATTGACCGCATCCCGGATTGTGCAGGCATGTGTGTATGGATGGGCTCTACAAACGTTCCAAATTTCAGCGTAATCGAATGTAAAACAGACGAGTTATTAGGGGTCAAAGTTTCAGACATTCCTACCAACTTTGGACTGCAAGTTTGAGCCTAATGTGACCTTCACCGATCTGGATGAAACTGGAGCCAGACGAAAGGTCTGGACCAATGACTCCCTGGGGCCAAGTGCCCAAAATTTCTTATCGCCCCTTTTTCGAGTTATGGCCCCTGAAAGTTGATATTTGCTAATGTTTGACCCCTAATAACTTACTAACGCACAGTCCGAATTTTCTGACAAATATTGTTTTATGTACTATGGTACTAGGACAATGTTTGGTGCTAGTTTCAGCTCGATCGGTGAAGGTCACCTTTAGTGACTTTTAATCTCTTTGTTCAGCAGGCGAGACCTAGGGACGCATTTCCAGTCCTTATATCTTTGCTTTTACTGCATGCAGCGCCATACAATTTGGCACGAATATGTACCTCCCTAAGACCTATAAACCCTATAAAAAGCGCGCCTGTCTGTTGCGAACTGATGGAGTTATTAGGGTTTTTACGGTTTACCGCCCAAAATTCCATAGGGTGCAATGCAAATTTGAGGACCCATTTTCAGCAGGACGCATTGCCTCGAGTCCCTTGACTACCCTTTACGTTTGTAGACATTAATGATCTGCGCATGCGCATAAATTTGCAGCACCGTGGGTGCTTTCCTTTGGCTGCTGTAGGCGTAAAAACGTTTATTTATTGAATTTTTGGCGCCCCATAGTGCACGTGCTATTCCATTGACCGCATCCCGGATTGTGCAGGCATGTGTGTATGGATGGGCTCTACAAACGTTCCAAATTTCAGCGTAATCGGATGAAAAACAGACGAGTTATTAGGGGTCAAAGTTTCAGACATTCCTACCAACTTTGGACTGCAAGTTTGAGACTAATGTGACCTTCACCGATCCGGATGAAACTGGTGCCAGACGAAAGGTCTGGACCAATGACTCCCTGGGGCCAAGTGCCCAAAATTTCTTATCGCCCCTTTTTCGAGTTATGGCCCCTGAAAGTTGATATTTGCTAATGTTTGACCCCTAATAACTTACTAACGCACAGTCCGAATTTTCTGACAAATATTGTTTTATGTACTATGGTACTAGGACAATGTTTGGTGCTAGTTTCAGCTCGATCGGTGAAGGTCACCTTTAGTGACTTTTAATCTCTTTGTACAGCAGGCGAGACCTAGGGACGCATTTCCAGTCCTTATATCTTTGCTTCTACTGCATGCAGCGCCATACAATTTGGCACGAATATGTACCTCCCTAAGACCTATAAACCCTATAAAAAGCGCGCCTGTCTGTTGCGAACTGATGGAGTTATTAGGGTTTTTACGGTTTACCGCCCAAAATTCCATAGGGTGCAATGGAAATTTGAGGACCCATTTTTAGCAGGACGCATTGCCTCGAGTCCCTTGACTACTCGAGGAAATTTGAGGATGAAAAACAGACGAGTTATTAGGGGTCAAAGTTTCAGACATTCCTACCAACTTTGGACTGCAAGTTTGAGCCTAATGTGACCTTCACCGATCCGGATGAAACTGGTGCCAGACGAAAGGTCTGGACCAATGACTCCCTGGGGCCAAGTGCCCAAAATTTCTTATCGCCCCTTTTTCGAGTTATGGCCCCTGAAAGTTGATATTTGCTAATGTTTGACCCCTAATAACTTACTAACGCACAGTCCGAATTTTCTGACAAATATTGTTTTATGTACTATGGTACTAGGACAATGTTTGGTGCTAGTTTCAGCTCGATCGGTGAAGGTCACCTTTAGTGACTTTTAATCTCTTTGTTCAGCAGGCGAGACCTAGGGACGCATTTCCAGTCCTTATATCTTTGCTTCTACTGCATGCAGCGCCATACAATTTGGCACGAATATGTACCTCCCTAAGACCTATAAACCCTATAAAAAGCGCGCCTGTCTGTTGCGAACTGATGGAGTTATTAGGGTTTTTACGGTTTACCGCCCAAAATTCCATAGGGTGCAATGCAAATTTGAGGACCCATTTTCAGCAGGACGCATTGCCTCGAGTCCCTTGACTACCCTTTACATTTGTAGACATTAATGATCTGCGCATGCGCATAAATTTGCAGCACCGTGGGTGCTTCCCTTTGGCTGCTGTAGGCGTAAAAAGGTTTATTTATTGAATATTTGGCGCCCCATAGTGCACGTGCTATTCCATTGACCGCATCCCGGATTGTGCAGGCATGTGTGTATGGATGGGCTCTACAAACGTTCCAAATTTCAGCGTAATCGGATGAAAAACAGACGAGTTATTAGGGGTCAAAGTTTCAGACATTCCTACCAACTTTGGACTGCAAGTTTGAGCCTAATGTGACCATCACCGATCCGGATGAAACTGGTGCCAGACGAAAGGTCTGGACCAATGACTCCCTGGGGCCAAGTGCCCAAAATTTCTTATCGCCCCTTTTTCGAGTTATGGCCCCTGAAAGTTGATATTTGCTAATGTTTGACCCCTAATAACTTACTAACGCACAGTCCGAATTTTCTGACAAATATTGTTTTATGTACTATGGTACTAGGACAATGTTTGGTGCTAGTTTCAGCTCGATCGGTGAAGGTCACCTTTAGTGACTTTTAATCTCTTTGTTCAGCAGGCGAGACCTAGGGACGCATTTCCAGTCCTTATATCTTTGCTTCTACTGCATGCAGCGCCATACAATTTGGCACGAATATGTACCTCCCTAAGACCTATAAACCCTATAAAAAGCGCGACTGTCTGTTGCGAACTGATGGAGTTATTAGGGTTTTTACGGTTTACCGCCCAAAATTCCATAGGGTGCAATGCAAATTTGAGGACCCATTTCCAGCAGGACGCATTGCCTCGAGTCCCTTGACTACCCTTTACATTTGTAGACATTAATGATCTGCGCATGCGCATAAATTTGCAGCACCGTGGGTGCATTCCTTTGGCTGCTGTAGGCGTAAAAATGTTTATTTATTGAATATTTGGCGCCCCATAGTGCACGTGCTATTCCATTGACCGCATCCCGGATTGTGCAGGCATGTGTGTATGGATGGGCTCTACAAACGTTCCAAATTTCAGCGTAATCGGATGAAAAACAGACGAGTTATTAGGGGTCAAAGTTTCAGACATTCCTACCAACTTTGGACTGCAAGTTTGAGCCTAATGTGACCTTCACCGATCCGGATGAAACTGGTGCCAGACGAAAGGTCTGGACCAATGACTCCCTGGGGCCAAGTGCCCAAAATTTCTTATCGCCCCTTTTTCGAGTTATGGCCCCTGAAAGTTGATATTTGCTAATGTTTGACCCCTAATAACTTACTAACGCACAGTCCGAATTTTCTGACAAATATTGTTTTATGTACTATGGTACTAGGCCAATGTTTGGTGCTAGTTTCAGCTCGATCGGTGAAGGTCATCTTTAGTGACTTTTAATCTCTTTGTTCAGCAGGCGAGACCTAGGGACGCATTTCCAGTCCTTATATCTTTGCTTCTACTGCATGCAGCGCCATACAATTTGGCACGAATATGTACCTCCCTAAGACCTATAAACCCTATAAAAAGCGCGCCTGTCTGTTGCGAACTGATGGAGTTATTAGGGTTTTTACGGTTTACCGCCCAAAATTCCATAGGGTGCAATGCAAATTTGAGGACCCATTTTCAGCAGGACGCATTGCCTCGAGTCCCTTGACTACCCTTTACATTTGTAGACATTAATGATCTGCGCATGCGCATAAATTTGCATCACCGTGGGTGCCTCCCTTTGGCTGCCGTAGGCGTAAAAATGTTTATTTATTGAATTTTTGGCGCCCCATAGTGCACGTGCTATTCCATTGACCGCATCCCGGATTGTGCAGGCATGTGTGTATGGATGGGCTCTACAAACGTTCCAAATTTCAGCGTTATCGGATGAAGAACAGACGAGTTATTAGGGGTCAAAGTTTCAGACATTCCTACCAACTTTGGACTGCAAGTTTGAGCCTAATGTGACCTTCACCGATCCGGATGAAACTGGTGCCAGACGAAAGGTCTGGACCAATGACTCCCTGGGGCCAAGTGCCCAAAATTTCTTATCGCCCCTTTTTCGAGTTATGGCCCCTGAAAGTTGATATTTGCTAATGTTTGACCCCTAATAACTTACTAACGCACAGTCCGAATTTTCTGACAAATATTGTTTTATGTACTATGGTACTAGGACAATGTTTGGTGCTAGTTTCAGCTCGATCGGTGAAGGTCACCTTTAGTGACTTTTAATCTCTTTGTTCAGCAGGCGAGACCTAGGGACGCATTTCCAGTCCTTATATCTTTGCTTCTACTGCATGCAGCGCCATACAATTTGGCACGAATATGTACCTCCCTAAGACCTATAAACCCTATAAAAAGCGCGACTGTCTGTTGCGAACTGATGGAGTTATTAGGGTTTTTACGGTTTACCGCCCAAAATTCCATAGGGTGCAATGCAAATTTGAGGACCCATTTCCAGCAGGACGCATTGCCTCGAGTCCCTTGACTACCCTTTACATTTGTAGACATTAATGATCTGCGCATGCGCATAAATTTGCAGCACCGTGGGTGCATTCCTTTGGCTGCTGTAGGCGTAAAAATGTTTATTTATTGAATATTTGGCGCCCCATAGTGCACGTGCTATTCCATTGACCGCATCCCGGATTGTGCAGGCATGTGTGTATGGATGGGCTCTACAAACGTTCCAAATTTCAGCGTAATCGGATGAAAAACAGACGAGTTATTAGGGGTCAAAGTTTCAGACATTCCTACCAACTTTGGACTGCAAGTTTGAGCCTAATGTGACCTTCACCGATCCGGATGAAACTGGTGCCAGACGAAAGGTCTGGACCAATGACTCCCTGGGGCCAAGTGCCCAAAATTTCTTATCGCCCCTTTTTCGAGTTATGGCCCCTGAAAGTTGATATTTGCTAATGTTTGACCCCTAATAACTTACTAACGCACAGTCCGAATTTTCTGACAAATATTGTTTTATGTACTATGGTACTAGGCCAATGTTTGGTGCTAGTTTCAGCTCGATCGGTGAAGGTCATCTTTAGTGACTTTTAATCTCTTTGTTCAGCAGGCGAGACCTAGGGACGCATTTCCAGTCCTTATATCTTTGCTTCTACTGCATGCAGCGCCATACAATTTGGCACGAATATGTACCTCCCTAAGACCTATAAACCCTATAAAAAGCGCGCCTGTCTGTTGCGAACTGATGGAGTTATTAGGGTTTTTACGGTTTACCGCCCAAAATTCCATAGGGTGCAATGCAAATTTGAGGACCCATTTTCAGCAGGACGCATTGCCTCGAGTCCCTTGACTACCCTTTACATTTGTAGACATTAATGATCTGCGCATGCGCATAAATTTGCATCACCGTGGGTGCCTCCCTTTGGCTGCCGTAGGCGTAAAAATGTTTATTTATTGAATTTTTGGCGCCCCATAGTGCACGTGCTATTCCATTGACCGCATCCCGGATTGTGCAGGCATGTGTGTATGGATGGGCTCTACAAACGTTCCAAATTTCAGCGTTATCGGATGAAGAACAGACGAGTTATTAGGGGTCAAAGTTTCAGACATTCCTACCAACTTTGGACTGCAAGTTTGAGCCTAATGTGACCTTCACCGATCCGGATGAAACTGGTGCCAGACGAAAGGTCTGGACCAATGACTCCCTGGGGCCAAGTGCCCAAAATTTCTTATCGCCCCTTTTTCGAGTTATGGCCCCTGAAAGTTGATATTTGCTAATGTTTGACCCCTAATAACTTACTAACGCACAGTCCGAATTTTCTGACAAATATTGTTTTATGTACTATGGTACTAGGACAATGTTTGGTGCTAGTTTCAGCTAGATCGGTGAAGGTCACCTTTAGTGACTTTTAATCTCTTTGTTCAGCAGGCGAGACCTAGGGACGCATTTCCAGTCCTTATATCTTTGCTTCTACTGCATGCAGCGCCATACAATTTGGCACGAATATGTACCTCCCTAAGACCTATAAACCCTATAAAAAGCGCGCCTGTCTGTTGCGAACTGATGGAGTTATTAGGGTTTTTACGGTTTACCGCCCAAAATTCCATAGGGTGCAATGCAAATTTGAGGACCCATTTTCAGCAGGACGCATTGCCTCGAGTCCCTTGAATACCCTTTACATTTGTAGACATTAATGATCTGCGCATGCGCATAAATTTGCAGCACCGTGGGTGCTTCCCTTTGGCTGCTGTAGGCGTAAAAAGGTTTATTTATTGAATTTTTGGCGCCCCATAGTGCACGTGCTATTCCATTGACCGCATCCCGGATTGTGCAGGCATGTGTGTATGGATGGGCTCTACAAACGTTCAAAATTTCCGCGTAATCGGATGAAAAACAGACGAGTTATTAGGGGTCAAAGTTTCAGACATTCCTACCAACTTTGGACTGCAAGTTTGAGCCTAATGTGACCTTCACCGATCCGGATGAAACTGGTGCCAGACGAAAGGTCTGGACCAATGAATCCCTGGGGCCAAGTGCCCAAAATTTCTTAGCGCCCCTTTTTCGAGTTATGGCCCCTGAAAGTTGATATTTGCTAATGTTTGACCCCTAATAACTTACTAACGCACAGTCCGAATTTTCTGACAAATATTGTTTTATGTACTATGGTACTAGGACAATGTTTCGTGCTAGTTTCAGCTCGATCGGTGAAGGTCACCTTTAGTGACTTTTAATCTCTTTGTTCAGCAGGCGAGACCTAGGGACGCATTTCCAGTCCTTATATCTTTGCTTCTACTGCATGCAGCGCCATACAATTTGGCACGAATATGTACCTCTCTAAGACCTATAAACCCTATAAAAAGCGCGCCTGTCTGTTGCGAACTGATGGAGTTATTAGGGTTTTTACGGTTTACCGCCCAAAATTCCATAGGGTGCAATGCAAATTTGAGGACCCATTTTCAGCAGGACGCATTGCCTCGAGTCCCTTGACTACCCTTTACATTTGTAGACATTAATGATCTGCGCATGCGCATAAATTTGCAGCACCGTGGGTGCTTCCCTTTGGCTGCTGTAGGCGTAAAAAGGTTTATTTATTGAATTTTTGGCGCCCCATAGTGCACGTGCTATTCCATTGACCGCATCCCGGATTGTGCAGGCATGTGTGTATGGATGGGCTCTACAAACGTTCCAAATTTCAGCGTAATCGGATGAAAAACAGACGAGTTATTAGGGGTCAAAGTTTCAGACATTCCTACCAACTTTGGACTGCAAGTTTGAGCCTAATGTGACCTTCACCGATCCGGATGAAACTGGTGCCAGACGAAAGGTCTGGACCAATGACTCCCTGGGGCCAAGTGCCCAAAATTTCTTATCGCCCCTTTTTCGAGTTATGGCCCCTGAAAGTTGATATTTGCTAATGTTTGACCCCTAATAACTTACTAACGCACAGTCCGAATTTTCTGACAAATATTGTTTTATGTACTGTGGTACTAGGACAATGTTTGGTGCTAGTTTCAGCTCGATCGGTGAAGGTCACCTTTAGTGACTTTTAATCTCTTTGTTCAGCAGGCGAGACCTAGGGACGCATTTCCAGTCCTTATATCTTTGCTTCTACTGCATGCAGCGCCATACAATTTGGCACGAATATGTACCTCCCTAAGACCTATAAACCCTATAAAAAACGCGCCTGTCTGTTGCGAACTGATGGAGTTATTAGGGTTTTTACGGTTTACCGCCCAAAATTCCATAGGGTGCAATGCAAATTTGAGGACCCATTTTCAGCAGGACGCATTGCCTCGAGTCCCTTGACTACACTTTACCTTTGTAGACATTAATGATCTGCGCATGCGCATAAATTTGCAGCACCGTGGGTGCTTTCCTTTGGCTGCTGTAGGCGTAAAAATGTTTATTTATTGAATTTTTGGCGCCCCATAGTGCACGTGCTATTCCATTGACCGCATCCCGGATTGTGCAGGCATGTGTGTATGGATGGGCTCTACAAACGTTCCAAATTTCAGCGTAATCGGATGAAAAACAGACGAGTTATTAGGGGTCAAAGTTTCAGACATTCCTACCAACTTTGGACTGCAAGTTTGAGCCTAATGTGACCTTCACCGATCCGGATGAAACTGGTGCCAGACGAAAGGTCTGGACCAATGACTCCCTGGGGCCAAGTGCCCAAAATTTCTTATCGCCCCTTTTTCGAGTTATGGCCCCTGAAAGTTGATATTTGCTAATGTTTGACCCCTAATAACTTACTAACGCACAGTCCGAATTTTCTGACAAATATTGTTTTATGTACTATGGTACTAGGACAATGTTTGGTGCTAGTTCCAGCTCGATCGGTGAAGGTCACCTTTAGTGACTTTTAATCTCTTTGTTCAGCAGGCGAGACCTAGGGACGCATTTCCAGTCCTTATATCTTTGCTTCTACTGCATGCAGCGCCATACAATTTGGCACGAATATGTACCTCCCTAAGACCTATAAACCCTATAAAAAGCGCGCCTGTCTGTTGCGAACTGATGGAGTTATTAGGGTTTTTACGGTTTACCGCCCAAAATTCCATAGGGTGCAATGCAAATTTGAGGACCCATTTTCAGCAGGACGCATTGCCTCGAGTCCCTTGACTACCCTTTACATTTGTAGACATTAATGATCTGCGCATGCGCATAAATTTGCAGCACCGTTGGTGCTTCCCTTTGGCTGCTGTAGGCGTAAAAAGGTTTATTTATTGAATTTTTGGCGCCCCATAGTGCACGTGCTATTCCTTTGACCGCATACCGGATTGTGCAGGCATGTGTGTATGGATGGGCTCTACAAACGTTCCAAATTTCAGCGTAATCGGATGTAAAACAGACGAGTTATTAGGGGTCAAAGTTTCAGACATTCCTACCAACTTTGGACTGCAAGTTTGAGCCTAATGTGACCTTCACCGATCTTGATGAAACTGGTGCCAGACGGAAGGTCTGGACCAATGACTCCCTGGGGCCAAGTGCCCAAAATTTCTTATCGCCCCTTTTTCGAGTTATGGCCCCTGAAAGTTGATATTTGCTAATGTTTGACCCCTAATAACTTACTAACGCACAGTCCGAATTTTCTGACAAATATTGTTTTATGTACTATGGTACTAGGACAATGTTTGGTGCTAGTTTCAGCTCGATCGGTGAAGGTCACCTTTAGTGACTTTTAATCTCTTTGTTCAGCAGGCGAGACCTAGGGACGCATTTCCAGTCCTTATATCTTTGCTTCTACTGCATGCAGCGCCATACAATTTGGCACGAATATGTACCTCCCTAAGACCTATAAACCCTATAAAAAGCGCGCCTGTCTGTTGCGAACTGATGGAGTTATTAGGGTTTTTACGGTTTACCGCCCAAAATTCCATAGGGTGCAATGCAAATTTGAGGACCCATTTTCAGCAGGACGCATTGCCTCGAGTCCCTTGACTACCCTTTACATTTGTAGACATTAATGATCTGCGCATGCGCATAAATTTGCAGCACCGTGGGTGCTTCCCTTTGGCTGCTGTAGGCGTAAAAAGGTTTATTTATTGAATATTTGGCGCCCCATAGTGCACGTGCTATTCCATTGACCGCATCCCGGATTGTGCAGACATGTGTGTATGGATGGGCTCTACAAACGTTCCAAATTTCAGCGTAATCGGATGAAAAACAGACGAGTTATTAGGGGTCAAAGTTTCAGACATTCCTACCAACTTTGGACTGCAAGTTTGAGCCTAATGTGACCTTCACCGATCCGGATGAAACTGGTGCCAGACGAAAGGTCTGGACCAATGACTCCCTGGGGCCAAGTGCCCAAAATTTCTTATCGCCCCTTTTTCGAGTTATGGCCCCTGAAAGTTGATATTTGCTAATGTTTGACCCCTAATAACTTACTAACGCACAGTCCGAATTTTCTGACAAATATTGTTTTATGTACTATGGTACTAGGACAATGTTTGGTGCTAGTTTCAGCTCGATCGGTGAAGGTCACCTTTAGTGACTTTTAATCTCTTTGTTCAGCAGGCGAGACCTAGGGACGCATTTCCAGTCCTTATATCTTTGCTTCTACTGCATGCAGCGCCATACAATTTAACACGAACATGTACCTCCCTAAGACCTATAAACCCTATTAAAAGCGCGCCTGTCTGTTGCGAACTGATGGAGTTATTAGGGTTTTTACGGTTTACCGCCCAAAATTCCATAGGGTGCAATGCAAATTTGAGGACCCATTTTCAGCAGGACGCATTGCCTCGAGTCCCTTGACTACCCTTTACATTTGTAGACATTAATGATCTGCGCATGCGCATAAATTTGCAGCACCGTGGGTGCTTTCCTTTGGCTGCTGTAGGCGTAAAAACGTTTATTTATTGAATATTTGGCGCCCCATAGTGCACGTGCTATTCCATTGACCGCATCCCGGATTGTGCAGGCATGTGTGTATGGATGGGCTCTACAAACGTTCCAAATTTCAGCGTAATCGGATGAAAAACAGACGAGTTATTAGGGGTCAAAGTTTCAGACATTCCTACCATCTTTGGACTGCAAGTTTGAGCCTAATGTGACCTTCACCGATCCGGATGAAACTGGTGCCAGACGAAAGGTCTGGACCAATGACTCCCTGGGGCCAAGTGCCCAAAATTTCTTATCGCCCCTTTTTCGAGTTATGGCCCCTGAAAGTTGATATTTGCTAATGTTTGACCCCTAATAACTTACTAACGCACAGTCCGAATTTTCTGACAAATATTGTTTTATGTAATATGGTACTAGGACAATGTTTGGTGCTAGTTTCAGCTCGATCGGTGAAGGTCGCCTTTAGTGACTTTTAATCTCTTTGTTCAGCAGGCGAGACCTAGGGACGCATTTCCAGTCCTTATATCTTTGCTTCTACTGCATGCAGCGCCATACAATTTGGCACGAATATGTACCTCCCTAAGACCTATAAACCCTATAAAAAGCGCGCCTGTCTGTTGCGAACTGATGGAGTTATTAGGGTTTTTACGGTTTACCGCCCAAAATTCCATAGGGTGCAATGCAAATTTGAGGACCCATTTTCAGCAGGATGCATTGCCTCGAGTCCTTTGACTACCCTTTACATTTGTAGACATTAATGATCTGCGCATGCGCATAAATTTGCAGCACCGTGGGTGCTTTCCTTTGGCTGCTGTAGGCGTAAAAATGTTTATTTATTGAATTTTTGGCGCCCCATAGTGCACGTGCTATTCCATTGACCGCATCCCGGATTGTGCAGGCATGTGTGTTTGGATGGGCTCTACAAACGTTCCAAATTTCAGCGTAATCGGATGAAAAACAGACGAGTTATTAGGGGTCAAAGTTTCAGACATTCCTACCAACTTTGGACTGCAAGTTTGAGCCTAATGTGACCTTCACCGATCCGGATGAAACTGGTGCCAGACGAAAGGTCTGGACCAATGACTCCCTGGGGCCAAGTGCCCAAAATTTCTTATCGCCCCTTTTTCGAGTTATGGCCCCTGAAAGTTGATATTTGCTAATGTTTGACCCCTAATAACTTACTAACGCACAGTCCGAATTTTCTGACAAATATTGTTTTATGTACTATGGTACTAGGACAATGTTTGGTGCTAGTTTCAGCTCGATCGGTGAAGGTCACCTTTAGTGACTTTTAATCTCTTTGTTCAGCAGGCGAGACCTAGGGACGCATTTCCAGTCCTTATATCTTTGCTTCTACTGCATGCAGCGCCATAAAATTTGGCACGAATATGTACCTCCCTAAGACCTATAAACCCTATAAAAAGCGCGCCTGTCCGTTGCGAACTGATGGAGTTATTAGGGTTTTTACGGTTTACCGCCCAAAATTCCATAGGGTGCAATGCAAATTTGAGGACCCATTTTCAGCAGGACGCATTGCCTCGAGTCCCTTGACTACCCTTTACATTTGTAGACATTAATGATCTGCGCATGCGCATAAATTTGCAGCACCGTGGGTGCTTTCCTTTGGCTGCTGTAGGCGTAAAAAGGTTTATTTATTGAATATTTGGCGCCCCATAGTGCACGTGCTATTCCATTGACCGCATCCCGGATTGTGCAGGCATGTGTGTATGGATGGGCTCTACAAACGTTCCAAATTTCAGCGTAATCGGATGAAAAACAGACGAGTTATTAGGGGTCAAAGTTTCAGACATTCCTACCAACTTTGGACTGCAAGTTTGAGCCTAATGTGACCTTCACCGATCCGGATGAAACTGGTGCCAGACGAAAGGTCTGGACCAATGACTCCCTGGGGCCAAGTGCCCAAAATTTCTTATCGCCCCTTTTTCGAGTTATGGCCCCTGAAAGTTGATATTTGCTAATGTTTGACCCCTAATAACTTACTAACGCTCAGTCCGAATTTTCTGACAAATATTGTTTTATGTACTATGGTACTAGGACAATGTTTGGTGCTAGTTTCAGCTCGATCGGTGAAGGTCACCTTTAGTGACTTTTAATCTCTTTGTTCAGCAGGCGAGACCTAGGGACGCATTTCCAGTCCTTATATCTTTGCTTCTACTGCATGCAGCGCCATACAATTTGGCACGAATATGTACCTCTCTAAGACCTATAAACCCTATAAAAAGCGCGCCTGTCTGTTGCGAACTGATGGAGTTATTAGGGTTTTTACGGTTTACCGCCCAAAATTCCATAGGGTGCAATGCAAATTTGAGGACCCATTTTCAGCAGGACGCATTGCCTCGAGTCCCTTGACTACCCTTTACATTTGTAGACATTAATGATCTGCGCATGCGCATAAATTTGCAGCACCGTGGGTGCTTTCCTTTGGCTGCTGTAGGCGTAAAAATGTTTATTTATTGAATTTTTGGCGCCCCATAGTGCACGTGCTATTCCATTGACCGCATCCCGGATTGTGCAGGCATGTGTGTATGGATGGGCTCTACAAACGTTCCAAATTTCAGCGTAATCGGATGAAAAACAGACGAGTTATTAGGGGTCAAAGTTTCAGACATTCCTACCAACTTTGGACTGCAAGTTTGAGCCTAATGTGACCTTCACCGATCCGGATGAAACTTGTGCCAGACGAAAGGTCTGGACCAATGACTCCCTGGGGCCAAGTGCCCAAAATTTCTTATCGCCCCTTTTTCGAGTTATGGCCCCTGAAAGTTGATATTTGCTAATGTTTGACCCCTAATAACTTACTAACGCACAGTCCGAATTTTCTGACAAATATTGTTTTATGTACTGTGGTACTAGGACAATGTTTGGTGCTAGTTTCAGCTCGATCGGTGAAGGTCACCTTTAGTGACTTTTAATCTCTTTGTTCAGCAGGCGAGACCTAGGGACGCATTTCCAGTCCTTATATCTTTGCTTCTACTGCATGCAGCGCCATACAATTTGGCACGAATATGTACCTCCCTAAGACCTATAAACCCTATAAAAGCGCGCCTGTCTGTTGCGAACTGATGGAGTTATTAGGGTTTTTACGGTTTACCGCCCAAAATTCCATAGGGTGCAATGCAAATTTGAGGACCCATTTTCAGCAGGACGCATTGCCTCGAGTCCCTTGACTACCCTTTACATTTGTAGACATTAATGATCTGCGCATGCGCATAAATTTGCAGCACCGTGGGTGCTTTCCTTTGGCTGCTGTAGGCGTAAAAATGTTTATTTATTGAATTTTTGGCGCCCCATAGTGCACGTGCTATTCCATTGACCGCATCCCGGATTGTGCAGGCATGTGTGTATGGATGGGCTCTACAAACGTTCCAAATTTCAGCGTAATCGGATGAAAAACAGACGAGTTATTAGGGGTCAAAGTTTCAGACATTCCTACCAACTTTGGACTGCAAGTTTGAGCCTAATGTGACCTTCACCGATCCGGATGAAACTGGTGCCAGACGAAAGGTCTGGACCAATGACTCCCTGGGGCCAAGTGCCCAAAATTTATTATCGCCACTTTTTCGAGTTATGGCCCCTGAAAGTTGATATTTGCTAATGTTTGACCCCTAATAACTTACTAACGCACAGTCCGAATTTTCTGACAAATATTGTTTTATGTACTATGGTACTAGGACAATGTTTGGTGCTAGTTTCAGCTCGATCGGTGAAGGTCACCTTAAGTGACTTTTAATCTCTTTGTTCAGCAGGCGAGACCTAGGGACGCATTTCCAGTCCTTATATCTTTGCTTCTACTGCATGCAGCGCCATACAATTTGGCACGAATATGTACCTCCCTAAGACCTATAAACCCTATAAAAAGCGCGCCTGTCTGTTGCGAACTGATGGAGTTATTAGGGTTTTTACGGTTTACCGCCCAAAATTCCATAGGGTGCAATGCAAATTTGAGGACCCATTTTCAGCAGGACGCATTGCCTCGTGTCCCTTGACTACCCTTTACATTTGTAGACATTAATGATCTGCGCATGCGCATAAATTTGCAGCACCGTGGGTGCTTTCCTTTGGCTGCTGTAGGCGTAAAAAGGTTTATTTATTGAATTTTTGGCGCCCCATAGTGCACGTGCTTTTCCATTGACCGCATCCCGGATTGTGCAGGCATGTGTGTATGGATAGGCTCTACAAACGTTCCAAATTTCAGCGTAATCGGATAAAAAACAGACGAGTTATTAGGGGTCAAAGTTTCAGACATTCCTACCAACTTTGGACTGCAAGTTTGAGCCTAATGTGACCTTCACCGATCCGGATGAAACTGGTGCCAGACGAAAGGTCTGGACCAATGACTCCCTGGGGCCAAGTGCCCAAAATTTCTTATCGCCCCTTTTTCGAGTTATGGCCCTTGAAAGTTGATATTTGCTAATGTTTGACCCCTAATAACTTACTAACGCACAGTCCGAATTTTCTGACAAATATTGTTTTATGTACTATGGTACTAGGACAATGTTTGGTGCTAGTTTCAGCTCGATCGGTGAAGGTCACCTTTAGTGACTTTTAATCTCTTTGTTCAGCAGGCGAGACCTAGGGACGCATTTCCAGTCCTTATATCTTTGCTTCTACTGCATGCAGCGCCATACAATTTGGCACGAATATGTACCTCCCTAAGACCTATAAACCCTATAAAAAGCGCGCCTGTCTGTTGCGAACTGATGGAGTTATTAGGGTTTTTACGGTTTACCGCCAAAAATTCCATAGGGTGCAATGCAAACTTGAGGACCCATTTTCAGCAGGACGCATTGCCTCGAGTCCCTTGACTACCCTTTACATTTGTAAACATTAATGGTCTGCGCATGCGCATAAATTTGCAGCACCGTGGGTGCTTTCCTTTGGCTGCTGTAGGCGTAAAAAAGTTTATTTATTGAATTTTTGGCGCCCCATAGTGCACGTGCTATTCCATTGACCGCATCCCGGATTGTACAGGCATGTGTGTATGGATGAGCTCTACAAACGTTTCAAATTTCAGCGTAATCGGATGAAAAACAGACGAGTTATTAGGGGTCAAAGTTTCAGACATTCCTACCAACTTTGGACTGCAAGTTTGAGTCTAATGTGACCTTCACCGATCCGGATGAAACTGGTGCCAGACGAAAGGTCTGGACCAATGACTCCCTGGGGCCAAGTGCCCAAAATTTCTTATCGCCCCTTTTTCGAGTTATGGCCCCTGAAAGTTGATATTTGCTAATGTTTGACCCCTAATAACTTACTAACGCACAGTCCGAATTTTCTGACAAATATTGTTTTATGTACAATGGTACTAGGACAATGTTCGGGGCTAGTTTCAGCTCGATCGGTGAAGGTCACCTTTAGTGACTTTTAATCTCTTTGTTCAGCAGGCGAGACCTAGGGACGCATTTCCAGTCCTTATATCTTTGCTTCTACTGCATGCAGCGCCATACAATTTGGCACGAATATGTACCGCCCTAAGACCTATAAACCCTATAAAAAGCGCGCCTGTCTGTTGCGAACTGATGGAGTTATTAGGGTTTTTACGGTTTACCGCCCAAAATTCCATAGGGTGCAATGCAAATTTGAGGACCCATTTTCAGCAGGACGCATTGCCTCGAGTCCCTTGACTACCCTTTACATTTGTAGACATTAATGATCTGCGCATGCGCATAAATTTGCAGCACCGTGGGTGCTTTCCTTTGGCTGCTGTAGGCGTAAAAATGTTTATTTATTGAATTTTTTGCGCCCTTCAGCGCACGTGCTATTCCATTGACCGCATCCCGGATTGTGCAGGCATGTGTGTATGGATGGGCTCTACAAACGTTCCAAATTTTAGCGTAATCGGATGAAAAACAGACGAGTTATTAGGGGTCAAAGTTTCAGACATTCCTACCAACTTTGGACTGCAAGTTTGAGCCTAATGTGACCTTCACCGATCCGGATGAAACTGGTGCCAGACGAAAGGTCTGGACCAATGACTCCCTGGGGCCAAGTGCCCAAAATTTCTTATCGCCCCTTTTTCGAGTTATGGCCCCTGAAAGTTGATATTTGCTAATGTTTGACCCCTAATAACTTACTAACGCACAGTCCGAATTTTCTGACAAATATTGTTTTATGTACTATGGTACTAGGACAATGTTTGGTGCTAGTTTCAGCTCGATCGGTGAAGGTCACCTTTAGTGACTTTTAATCTCTTTGTTCAGCAGGCGAGACCTAGGGACGCATTTCCAGTCCTTATATCTTTGCTTCTACTGCATGCAGCGCCATACAATTTGGCACGAATATGTACCTCCCTAAGACCTATAAACCCTATAAAAAACGCGCCTGTCTGTTGCGAACTGATGGAGTTATTAGGGTTTTTACGGTTTACCGCCCAAAATTCCATAGGGTGCAATGCAAATTTGAGGACCCATTTTCAGCAGGACGCATTGCCTCGAGTCCCTTGACTACCCTTTACATTTGTAGACATTAATGATCTGCGCATGCGCATAAATTTGCAGCACCGTGGGTGCTTTCTTTGGCTGCTGTAGGCGTAAAAAGGTTTATTTATTGAATTTTTGGCGCCCCATAGTGCACGTGCTATTCCATTGACCGCATCCCGGATTGTGCAGGCATGTGTGTATGGATGGGCTCTACAAACGTTCCAAATTTCAGCGTAATCGGATGAAAAACAGACGAGTTATTAGGGGTCAAAGTTTCAGACATTCCTACCAACTTTGGACTGCAAGTTTGAGCCTAATGTGACCTTCACCGATCCGGATGAAACTGGTGCCAGACGAAAGGTCTGGACCAATGACTCAATGGGGCCAAGTGCCCAAAATTTCTTATCGCCCCTTTTTCGAGTTATGGCCCCTGAAAGTTGATATTTGCTAATGTTTGACCCCTAATAACTTACTAACGCACAGTCCGAATTTTCTGACAAATATTGTTTTATGTACTATGGTACTAGGACAATGTTTGGTGCTAGTTTCAGCTCGATCGGTGAAGGTCACCTTTAGTGACTTTTAATCTCTTTGTTCAGCAGGCGAGACCTAGGGACGCATTTCCAGTCCTTATATCTTTGCTTCTACTGCATGCAGCGCCATACAATTTGGCACGAATATGTACCTCCCTAAGACCTATAAACCCTAAAAAAAGCGCGCCTGTCTGTTGCGAACTGATGGAGTTATTAGGGTTTTTACGGTTTACCGCCCAAAATTCCATAGGGTGCAATGCAAATTTGAGGACCCATTTTCAGCAGGACGCATTGCCTCGAGTCCCTTGACTACCCTTTAAATTTGTAGACATTAATGATCTGCGCATGCGCATAAATTTGCAGCACCGTGGGTGCTTTCCTTTGGCTGCTGTAGGCGTAAAAAGGTTTATTTATTGAATTTTTGGCGCCCCATAGTGCACGTGCTATTCCATTGACCGCATCCCGGATTGTGCAGGCATGTGTGTATGGATGGGCTCTACAAACGTTCCAAATATCAGCGTAATCGGATGAAAAACAGACGAGTTATTAGGGGTCAAAGTTTCAGACATTCCTACCAACTTTGGACTGCAAGTTTGAGCCTAATGTGACCTTCACCGATCCGGATGAAACTGGTGCCAGACGAAAGGTCTGGACCAATGACTCCCTGGGGCCAAGTGCCCAAAATTTCTTATCGCCCCTTTTTCGAGTTATGGCCCCTGAAAGTTGATATTTGCTAATGTTTGACCCCTAATAACTTACTAACGCACAGTCCGAATTTTCTGACAAATATTGTTTTATGTACTATGGTACTAGGACAATGTTTGGTGCTAGTTTCAGCTCGATCGGTGAAGGTCACCTTTAGTGACTTTTAATCTCTTTGTTCAGCAGGCGAGACCTAGGGACGCATTTCCAGTCCTTATATCTTTGCTTCTACTGCATGCAGCGCCATACAATTTGGCACGAATATGTACCTCCCTAAGACCTATAAACCCTATAAAAAGCGCGCCTGTCTGTTGCGAACTGATGGAGTTATTAGGGTTTTTACGGTTTACCGCCCAAAATTCCATAGGGTGCAATGCAAATTTGAGGACCCATTTTCAGCAGGACGCATTGCCTCGACTACCCTTTACATTTGTAGACATTAATGATCTGCGCATGCGCATAAATTTGCAGCACCGTGGGTGCTTTCCTTTGGCTGCTGTAGGCGTAAAAAGGTTTATTTATTGAATATTTGGCGCCCCATAGTGCACGTGCTATTCCATTGACCGCATCCCGGATTGTGCAGGCATGTGTGTATGGATGGGCTCTACAAACGTTCCAAATTTCAGCGTAATCGGATGAAAAACAGACGAGTTATTAGGGGTCAAAGTTTCAGACATTCCTACCAACTTTGGACTGCAAGTTTGAGCCTAATGTGACCTTCACCGATCCGGATGAAACTGGTGCCAGACGAAAGGTCTGGACCAATGACTCCCTGGGGCCAAGTGCCCAAAATTTCTTATCGCCCCTTTTTCGAGTTATGGCCCCTGAAAGTTGATATTTGCTAATGTTTGACCCCTAATAACTTATTAACGCACAGTCCGAATTTTCTGACAAATATTGTTTTATGTACTATGGTACTAGGACAATGTTTGGTGCTAGTTTCAGCTCGATCGGTGAAGGTCACCTTTAGTGACTTTTAATCTCTTTGTTCAGCAGGCGAGACCTAGGGACGCATTTCCAGTCCTTATATCTTTGCTTCTACTGCATGCAGCGCCATACAATTTGGCACGAATATGTACCTCCCTAAGACCTATAAACCCTATAAAAAGCGCGCCTGTCTGTTGCGAACTGATGGAGTTATTAGGGTTTTTACGGTTTACCGCCCAAAATTCCATAAAGTGCAATGCAAATTTGAGGACCCATTTTCAGCAGGACGCATTGCCTCGAGTCCCTTGACTACCCTTTACATTTGTAGACATTAATGATCTGCGCATGCGCATAAATTTGCAGCACCGTGGGTGCTTTCCTTTGGCTGCTGTAGGCGTAAAAAGGTTTATTTATTGAATTTTTGGCGCCCCATAGTGCACGTGCTATTCCATTGACCGCATCCCGGGTTGTGCAGGCATGTGTGTAAGGATGGGCTCTACAAACGTTCCAAATTTCAGCGTAATCGGATGAAAAACAGACGAGTTATTAGGGGTCAAAGTTTCAGACATTCCTACCAACTTTGGACTGCAAGTTTGAGCCTAATGTGACCTTCACCGATCCGGATGAAACTGGTGCCAGACGAAAGGTCTGGACCAATGACTCCCTGGGGCCAAGTGCCCAAAATTTCTTATCGCCCCTTTTTCGAGTTATGGCCCCTGAAAGTTGATATTTGCTAATGTTTGACCCCTAATAACTTACTAACGCACAGTCCGAATTTTCTGACAAATATTGTTTTATGTACTATGGTACTAGGACAATGTTTGGTGCTAGTTTCAGCTCGATCGGTGAAGGTCACCTTTAGTGACTTTTAATCTCTTTGTTCAGCAGGCGAGACCTAGGGACGCATTTCCAGTCCTTATATCTTTGCTTCTACTGCATGCAGCGCCATACAATTTGGCACGAATATGTACCTCCCTAAGACCTATAAACCCTATAAAAAGCGCGCCTGTCTGTTGCGAACTGATGGAGTTATTAGGGTTAATACGGTTTACCGCCCAAAATTCCATAGGGTGCATTGCAAATTTGAGGACCCATTTTCAGCAGGACGCATTGCCTCGAGTCCCTTGACTACCCTTTACATTTGTAGACATTAATGATCTGCGCATGCGCATAAATTTGCAGCACCGTGGGTGCTTTCCTTTGGCTGCTGTAGGCGTAAAAAGGTTTATTTATTGAATTTTTGGCGCCCCATAGTGCACGTGCTATTCCATTGACTGCATCCCAGATTGTGCAGGCATGTGTGTATGGATGGGCTCTACAAACGTTCCAAATTTCAGCGTAATCGGATGAAAAACAGACGAGTTATTAGGGGTCAAAGTTTCAGACATTCCTACCAACTTTGGACTGCAAGTTTGAGCCTAATGTGACCTTCACCGATCCGGATGAAACTGGTGCCAGACGAAAGGTCTGGACCAATGACTCCCTGGGGCCAAGTGCCCAAAATTTCTTATCGCCCCTTTTTCGAGTTATGGCCCCTGAAAGTTGATATTTGCTAATGTTTGATCCCTAATAACTTACTAACGCACAGTCCGAATTTTCTGACAAATATTGTTTTATGTACTATGGTACTAGGACAATGTTTGGTGCTAGTTTCAGCTCGATCGGTGAAGGTCACCTTTAGTGACTTTTAATCTCTTTGTTCAGCAGGCGAGACCTAGGGACGCATTTCCAGTCCTTATATCTTTGCTTCTACTGCATGCAGCGCCATACAATTTGGCACGAATATGTACCTCCCTAAGACCTATAAACCCTATAAAAAACGCGCCTCTCTGTTGCGAACTGATGGAGTTATTAGGGTTTTTACGGTTTACCGCCCAAAATTCCATAGGGTGCAATGCAAATTTGAGGACCCATTTTCAGCAGGACGCATTGCCTCGAGACCCTTGACTACCCTTTACATTTGTAGACATTAATGATCTGCGCATGCGCATAAATTTGCAGCACCGTGGGTGCTTTCCTTTGGCTGCTGTAGGCGTAAAAATGTTTATTTATTGAATATTTGGCGCCCCATAGTGCACGTGCTATTCCATTGACCGCATCCCGGATTGTGCAGGCATGTGTGTATGGATGGGCTCTACAAACGTTCCAAATTTCAGCGTAATCGGATGAAAAACAGACGAGTTATTAGGGGTCAAAGTTTCAGACATTCCTACCAACTTTGGACTGCAAGTTTGAGCCTAATGTGACCTTCACCGATCCGGATGAAACTGGTGCCAGACGAAAGGTCTGGACCAATGACTCCCTGGGGCCAAGTGCCCAAAATTTCTTATCGCCCCTTTTTCGAGTTATGGCCCCTGAAAGTTGATATTTGCTAATGTTTGACCCCTAATAACTTACTAACGCACAGTCCGAATTTTCTGACAAATATTGTTTTATGTACTATGGTACCAGGACAATGTTTGGTGCTAGTTTCAGCTCGATCGGTGAAGGTCACCTTTAGTGACTTTTAATCTCTTTGTTCAGCAGGCGAGACCTAGGGACGCATTTCCAGTCCTTATATCTTTGCTTCTACTGCATGCAGCGCCATACAATTTGGCACGAATATGAACCTCCCTAAGACCTATAAACCCTATAAAAAGCGCGCCTGTCTGTTGCGAACTGATGGAGTTATAAGGGTTTTTACGGTTTACCGCCCAAAATTCCATAGGGTGCAATGCAAATTTGAGGACCCATTTTCAGCAGGACGCATTGCCTCGAGTCCCTTGACTACCCTTTACATTTGTAGACATTAATGATCTGCGCATGCGCATAAATTTGCAGCACCGTGGGTGCTTTCCTTTGTCTGCTGTAGGCGTAAAATGTTTATTTATTGAATTTTTGGCGCCCCATAGTGCACGTGCTATTCCATTGACCGCATCCCGGATTCTGCAGGCATGTGTGTATGGATGGGCTCTACAAACGTTCCAAATTTCAGCGTAATCGGATGAAAAACAGACGAGTTATCAGGGGTCAAAGTTTCAGACATTCCTACCAACTTTGGACTGCAAGTTTGAGCCTAATGTGACCTTCACCGATCCGGATGAAACTGGTGCCAGACGAAAGGTCTGGACCAATGACTCCCTGGGGCCAAGTGCCCGAAATTTCTTATCGCCCCTTTTTCGAGTTATGGCCCCTGAAAGTTGATATTTGCTAATGTTTGACCCCTAATATCTTACTAACGCACAGTCCGAATTTTCTGACAAATATTGTTTTATGTACTATGGTACTAGGACAATGTTTGGTGCTAGTTTCAGCTCGATCGGTGAAGGTCACCTTTAGTGACTTTTAATCTCTTTGTTCAGCAGGCGAGACCTAGGGACGCATTTCCAGTCCTTTTATCTCTGCTTCTACTGCATGCAGCGCCATACAATTTGGCACGAATATGTACCTCCCTAAGACCTATAAACCCTATAAAAAGCGCGCCTGTCTGTTGCGAACTGATGGAGTTATTAGGATTTTTACGGTTTACAGCCCAAAATTCCATAGGGTGCAATGCAAATTTGAGGACCCATTTTCAGCAGGACGCATTGCCTCGAGTCCCTTGACTACCCTTTACATTTGTAGACATTAATGATCTGCGCATGCGCATAAATTTGCAGCACCGTGGGTGCTTTCCTTTGGCTGCTGTAGGCGTAAAAATGTTTATTTATTGAATTTTTGGCGCCCCATAGTGCACGTGCTATTCCATTGACCGCATCCCGGATTGTGCAGGCATGTGTGTATGGATGGGCTCTACAAACGTTCCAAATTTCAGCGTAATCGGATGAAAAACAGACGAGTTATTAGGGGTCAAAGTTTCAGACATTCCTACCAACTTTGGACTGCAAGTTTGAGCCTAATGTGACCTTCACCGATCCGGATGAAACTGGTGCCAGACGAAAGGTCTGGACCAATGACTCCCTGGGGCCAAGTGCCCAAAATTTCTTATCGCCCCTTTTTCGAGTTATGGCCCCTGAAAGTTGATATTTGCTAATGTTTGACCCCTAATAACTTACTAACGCACAGTCCGAAATTTCTGACAAATATTGTTTTATGTACTATGGTACTAGGACAATGTTTGGTGTTAGTTTCAGCTCGATCGGTGAAGGTCACCTCTAGTGACTTTTAATCTCTTTGTTCAGCAGGCGAGACCTAGGGACGCATTTCCAGTCCTTATATCTTTGCTTCTACTGCATGCAGCGCCATACAATTTGGCACGAATATGTACCTCCCTAAGACCTATAAACCCTATAAAAAGCGCGCCTGTCTGTTGCGAACTGATGGAGTTATTAGGGTTTTTACGGTTTACCGCCCAAAATTCCATAGGGTGCAATGCAAATTTGAGGACCCATTTTCAGCAGGACGCATTGCCTCGAGTCCCTTGACTACCCTTTACATTTGTAGACATTAATGATCTGCGCATGCGCATAAATTTGCAGCACCGTGGGTGCTTTCCTTTGGCTGCTGTAGGCGCAAAAATGTTTATTTATTGAATATTTAGCGCCCCATAGTGCACGTGCTATTCCATTGACCGCATCCCGGATTGTGCAGGCATGTGTGTATGGATGGGCTCTACAAACGTTCCAAATTTCTGCGTAATCGGATGAAAAACAGACGAGTTATTAGGGGTCAAAGTTTCAGACATTCCTACCAACTTTGGACTGCAAGTTTGAGCCTAATGTGACCTTCACCGATCCGGATGAAACTGGTGCCAGACGAAAGGTCTGGACCAATGACTCCCTGGGGCCAAGTGCCCAAAATTTCTTACCGCCCCTTTTTCGAGTTATGGCCCCTGAAAGTTGATATTTGCTAATGTTTGACCCCTAATAACTTACTAACGCAAAGTCCGAATTTTCTAACAAATATTGTTTTATGTACTATGGTACTAGGACAATGTTTGGTGCTAGTTTCAGCTCGATCGGTGAAGGTCACCTTTAGTGACTTTTAATCTCTTTGTTCAGCAGGCGAGACCTAGGGACGCATTTCCAGTCCTTATGTCTTTGCTTCTACTGCATGCAGCGCCATACAATTTGGCACGAATATGTACCTCCCTAAGACCTATAAACCCTATAAAAAGCGCGCCTGTCTGTTGCGAACTGATGGAGTTATTAGGGTTTTTAGGGTTTACCGCCCAAAATTCCATAGGGTGCAATGCAAATTTGAGGACCCATTTTCAGCAGGACGCATTGCCTCGAGTCCCTTGACTACCCTTTACATTTGTAGACATTAATGATCTGCGTATGCGCATAAATTTGCAGCACCGTGGGTGCTTTCCTTTGGCTGCTGTAGGCGTAAAAAGGTTTATTTATTGAATTTTTTGCGCCCCATAGTGCACGTGCTATTCCATTGACCGCATCCCGGATTGTGCAGGCATGTGTGTATGGATGGGCTCTACAAACGTTCCAAATTGCAGCGTAATCGGATGAAAAACAGACGAGTTATTAGGGGTCAAATTTCAGACATTCCTACCAACTTTGGACTGCAAGTTTGAGCCTAATGTGACCTTCACCGATCCGGATGAAACTGGTGCCAGACGAAAGGTCTGGACCAATGACTCCCTGGGGCCAAGTGCCCAAAATTTCTTATCGCCCCTTTTTCGAGTTATGGCCCTTGAAAGTTGATATTTGCTAATGTTTGACCCCTAATAACTTACTAACGCACAGTCCGAAATTTCTGACAAATATTGTTTTATGTACTATGGTACTAGGACAATGTTTGGTGCTAGTTTCAGCTCGATCGGTGAAGGTCACCTTTAGTGACTTTTAATCTCTTTGTTCAGCAGGCGAGACCTAGGGACGCATTTCCAGTCCTTATATCTTTGCTTCTACTGCATGCAGCGCCATACAATTTGGCACGAATATGTACCTCCCTAAGACCTATAAACCCTATAAAAAGCCCGCCTGTCTGTTGCGAACTGATGGAGTTATTAGGGTTTTTACGGTTTACCGCCCAAAATTCCATATGGTGCAATGCAAATTTGAGGACCCATTTTCAGCAGGACGCATTGCCTCGAGTCCCTTGACTACCCTTTACATTTGTAGACATTAATGATCTGCGCATGCGCATAAATTTGCAGCACCGTGGGTGCTTTCCTTTGGCTGCTGTAGGCGTAAAAATGTTTATTTATTGAATATTTGGCGCCCCATAGTGCACGTGCTATTCCATTGACCGCATCCCGGATTCTGCAGGCATGTGTGTATGGATGGGCTCTACAAACGTTCCAAATTTCAGCGTAATCGGATGAAAAACAGACGAGTTATTAAGGGTCAAAGTTTCAGACATTCCTACCAACTTTGGACTGCAAGTTTGAGCCTAATGTGACCTTCACCGATCCGGATGAAACTGGTGCCAGACGAAAGGTCTGGACCAATGACTCCCTGGGGCCAAGTGCCCAAAATTTCTTATCGCCCCTTTTTCGAGTTATGGCCCCTGAAAGTTGATATTTGCTAATGTTTGACCCCTAATAACTTACTAACGCACAGTCCGAATTTTCTGACAAATATTGTTTTATGTACTATGGTACTAGGACAATGTTTGGTGCTAGTTTCAGCTCGATCGGTGAAGGTCACCTTTAGTGACTTTTAATCTCTTTGTTCAGCAGGCGAGACCTAGGGACGCATTTCCAGTCCTTATATCTTTGCTTCTACTGCATGCAGCGCCATACAATTTGGCACGAATATGTACCTCCCTAAGACCTATCAACCCTATAAAAAGCGCGCCTGTCTGTTGCGAACTGATGGAGTTATTTGGGTTTTTACGGTTTACCGCCCAAAATTCCATAGGGTGCAATGCAAATTTGAGGACCCATTTTCAGCAGGACGCATTGCCTCGAGTCCCTTGACTACCCTTTACATTTGTAGACATTAATGATCTGCGCATGCGCAAAAAATTTGCAGCAGCGTGGGTGCTTTCCTTTGGCTGCTGTAGGCGTAAAAAGGTTTATTTATTGAATTTTTGGCGCCCCATAGTGCACGTGCTATTCCATTGACCGCATCCCGGATGTACAGGCATGTGTGTATGGATGGGCTCTACAAACGTTCCAAATTTCAGCGTAATCGGATGAAAAACAGACGAGTTATTAGGGGTCAAAGTTTCAGACATTCCTACCGACTTTGGACTGCAAGTTTGAGCCTTATGTGACCTTCACCGATCCGGATGAAACTGGTGCCAGACGAAAGGTCTGGACCGATGACTCCCTGGGGCCAAGTTCCCAAAATTTCTTATCGCCCCTTTTTCGAGTTATGGCCCCTGAAAGTTGATATTTGCTAATGTTTGACCCCTAATAACTTACTAACGCACAGTCCTTTTCTTCTGACAAATATTGTTTTATGTACTATGGTACTAGGACAATGTTTGGTGCTAGTTTCAGCTCGATCGGTCAAGGTCACCTTTAGTGACTTTTAATCTCTTTGTTCAGCAGGCGAGACCTAGGGACGCATTTCCAGTCCTTATATCTTTGCTTCTACTGCATGCAGCGCCATACAATTTGGCACGAATATGTACCGCCCTAAGACCTATAAACCCTATAAAAAGCGCGCCTGTCTGTTGCGAACTGATGGAGTTATTAGGGTTTTTACGGTTTACCGCCCAAAATTCCATAGGGTGCAATGCAAATTTGAGGACCCATTTTCAGCAGGACGCATTGCCTCGAGTCCCTTGACTACCCTTTACATTTGTAGACATTAATGATCTGCGCATGCGCATAAATTTGCAGCACCGTGGGTGCTTTCCTTTGGCTGCTGTAGGCGTAAAAATGTTTATTTATTGAATTTTTGGCGCCCCATAGTGCACGTGCTATTCCATTGACCGCATCCCGGATTGTACAGGCATGTGTGTATGGATGGGCTCTACAAACGTTTTAAATTTCAGCGTAATCGGATGAAAAACAGACGAGTTATTAGGGGTCAAAGTTTCAGACATTCCTACCAACTTTGGACTGCAAGTTTGAGCCTAATGTGACCTTCACCGATCCGGATGAAACTGGTGCCAGACGAAAGGTCTGGACCAATGACTCCCTGGGGCCAAGTGCCCAAAATTTCTTATCGCCCCTTTTTCGAGTTATGGCCCCTGAAAGTTGATATTTGCTAATGTTTGACCCCTAATAACTTACTAACGCACAGTCCGAATTTTCTGACAAATATTGTTTTATGTACTATGGTACTAGGACAATGTTTGGTGCTAGTTTCAGCTCGATCGGTGAAGGTCACCTTTAGTGACTTTTAATCTCTTTGTTCAGCAGGCGAGACCTAGGGACGCATTTCCAGTCCTTATATCTTTGCTTCTACTGCATGCAGCGCCATACAATTTGGCACGAATATGTACCTCTCTAAGACCTATAAACCCTATAAAAAGCGCGCCTGTCTGTTGCGAACTGATGGAGTTATTAGGGTTTTTACGGTAAACCGCCCAAAATTCCATAGGGTGCAATGCAAATTTGAGGACCCATTTTCAGCAGGACGCATTGCCTCGAGTCCCTTGACTACCCTTTACATTTGTAGACATTAATGATCTGCGCATGCGCATAAATTTGCAGCACCGTGGGTGCTTTCCTTTGGCTGCTGTAGGCGTAAAAAGGTTTATTTATTGAATATTTGGCGCCCCATAGTGCACGTGCTATTCCATTGACCGCATCCCGGATTGAGCAGGCATGTGTGCGTGGATGAGCTCTACAAACGTTCCAAATTTCAGCGTAATCGGATGAAAAACAGACGAGTTATTAGGGGTCAAAGTTTCAGACATTCCTACCAACTTTGGACTGCAAGTTTGAGCCTAATGTGACCTTCACCGATCCGGATGAAACTGGTGCCAGACGAAAGGTCTGGACCAATGACTCCCTGGGGCCAAGTGCCCAAAATTTCTTATCGCCCCTTTTTCGAGTTATGGCCCCTGAAAGTTGATATTTGCTAATGTTTGACCCCTAATAACTTACTAACGCACAGTCCGAATTTTCTGACAAATATTGTTTTATGTACTATGGTACTAGGACAATGTTTGGTGCTAGTTTCAGCTCGATCGGTGAAGGTCACCTTTAGTGACTTTTAATCTCTTTGTTCAGCAGGCGAGACCTAGGGACGCATTTCCAGTCCTTATATCTTTGCTTCTACTGCATGCAGCGCCATACAATTTAGCACGAATATCTACCTCCCTAAGACCTATAAACCCTATAAAAAGCGCGCCTGTCTGTTGCGAACTGATGGAGTTATTAGGGTTTTTACGGTTTACCGCCCAAAATTCCATAGGGTGCAATGCAAATTTGAGGACCCATTTTCAGCAGGACGCATTGCCTCGAGTCCCTTGACTACCCTTTACATTTGTAGATATTAATGATCTGCGCATGCGCATAAATTTGCAGCACCGTGGGTGCTTTCCTTTGGCTGCTGTAGGCGTAAAAATGTTTATTTATTGAATATTTGGCGCCCCATAGTGCACGTGCTATTCCATTGACCGCATCCCGGATTGTGCAGGCATGTGTGTATGGATGGGCTCTACAAACGTTCCAAATTTCAGCGTAATCGGATGAAAAACAGACGGGATATTAGGGGTCATAGTTTCAGACATTCCTACCAACTTTGGACTGCAAGTTTGAGCCTAATGTGACCTTCACCGATCCGGATGAAACTGGTGCCAGACGAAAGGTCTGGACCAATGACTCCCTGGGGCCAAGTGCCCAAAATTTCTTATCGCCCCTTTTTCGAGTTATGGCCCCTGAAAGTTGATATTTGCTAATGTTTGACCCCTAATAACTTACTAACGCACAGTCCGAATTTTCTGACAAATATTGTTTTATGTACTATGGTACTTGGACAATGTTTGGTGCTAGTTTCAGCTCGATCGGTGAAGGTCACCTTTAGTGACTTTTAATCTCTTTGTTCAGCAGGCGAGACCTAGGGACGCATTTCCAGTCCTTTTATCTTTGCTTCTACTGCATGCAGCGCCATACAATTTGGCACGAATATGTACCTCCCTAAGACCTATAAACCCTATAAAAAGCGCGCCTGTCTGTTGCGAACTGATGGAGTTATTAGGGGTTTTACGGTTTACCGCCCGAAATTCCATAGGGTGCAATGCAAATTTGAGGACCCATTTTCAGCAAGACGCATTGCCTCGAGTCCCTTGACTACCCTTTACATTTGTAGACATTAATGATCTGCGCATGCGCATAAATTTGCAGCACCGTGGGTGCTTGCCTTTGGTTGCTGTAGGCGTAAAAAGGTTTATTTATTGAATATTTGGCGCCCCATAGTGCACGTGCTATTCCATTGACCGCATCCCGGATTGTGCAGACATGTGTGTATTGATGGGCTCTACAAACGTTCCAAATTACAGCGTAATCGGATGAAAAACAGACGAGTTATTAGGGGTCAAAGTTTCAGACATTCCTACCAACTTTGGACTGCAAGTTTAAGCCTAATGTGACCTTCACCGATCCGGATGAAACTGGTGCCAGACGAAAGGTCTGGACCAATGACTCCCTGGGGCCAAGTGCCCAAAATTTCTTATCGCCCCTTTTTCGAGTTATGGCCCCTGAAAGTTGATATTTGCTAATGTTTGACCCCTAATAACTTACTAACGCACAGTCCTTTTCTTCTGACAAATATTGTTTTATGTACTATGGTACTAGGACAATGTTTGGTGCTAGTTTCAGCTCGATCGGTCAAGGTCACCTTTAGTGACTTTTAATCTCTTTGTTCAGCAGGCGAGACCTAGGGACGCATTTCCAGTCCTTATATCTTTGCTTCTACTGCATGCAGCGCCATACAATTTGGCACGAATATGTACCTCCCTAAGACCTATAAACCCTATAAAAAGCGCGCCTGTCTGTTGCGAACTGATGGAGTTATTAGGGTTTTTACGGTTTACCGCCCAAAATTCCATAGGGTGCAATGCAAATTTGAGGACCCATTTTCAGCAGGACGCATTGCCTCGAGTCCCTTGACTACCCTTTACATTTGTAGACATTAATGATCTGCGCATGCGCATAAATTTGCAGCACCGTGGGTGCTTTCCTTTGGCTGTTGTAAGCGTAAAAAGGTTTATTTATTGAATTTTTGGCCCCCCATAGTGCACGTGCTATTCCATTGACCGCATCCCGGATTGTACAGGCATGTGTGTATGGATGGGCTCTACAAACGTTCCAAATTTCAGCGTAATCGGATGAAAAACAGACGAGTTATTAGGGGTCAAAGTTTCAGACATTCCTACCAACTTTGGACTGCAAGTTTGAGCCTAATGTGACCTTCACCGATCCGGATGAAACTGGTGCCAGACGAAAGGTCTGGACCAATGACTCCCTGGGGCCAAGTGCCCAAAATTTCTTATCGCCCCTTTTTCGAGTTATGGCCCCTGAAAGTTGATATTTGCTAATGTTTGACCCCTAATAACTTACTAACGCACAGTCCGAATTTTCTGACAAATATTGTTTTATGTACTATGGTACGAGGACAATGTTTGGTGCTAGTTTCAGCTCGATCGGTGAAGGTCACCTTTAGTGACTTTTAATCTCTTTGTTCAGCAGGCGAGACCTAGGGACGCATTTCCAGTCCTTATATCTTTGCTTCTACTGCATGCAGCGCCATACAATTTGGCACGAATATGTACCTCCCTAAGACCTATAAACCCTATAAAAAGCGCGCCTGTCTGTTGCGAACTGATGGAGTTATTAGGGTTTTTACGGTTTACCGCCCAAAATTCCATAGGGTGCAATGCAAATTTGAGGACCCATTTTCAGCAGGACGCATTGCCTCGAGTCCCTTGACTACCCTTTACATTTGTAGACATTAATGATCTGCGCATGCGCATAAATTTGCAGCACCGTGGGTGCTTTCCTTTGGCTGCTGTAGGCGTAAAAAGGTTTATTTATTGAATATTTGGCGCCCCATAGTGCACGTGCTATTCCATTGACCGCATCCCGGATTGAGCAGGCATGTGTGCGTGGATGAGCTCTACAAACGTTCCAAATTTCAGCGTAATCGGATGAAAAACAGACGAGTTATTAGGGGTCAAAGTTTCAGACATTCCTACCAACTTTGGACTGCAAGTTTGAGCCTAATGTGACCTTCACCGATCCGGATGAAACTGGTGCCAGACGAAAGGTCTGGACCAATGACTCCCTGGGGCCAAGTGCCCAAAATTTCTTATCGCCCCTTTTTCGAGTTATGGCCCCTGAAAGTTGATATTTGCTAATGTTTGACCCCTAATAACTTACTAACGCACAGTCCGAATTTTCTGACAAATATTGTTTTATGTACTATGGTACTAGGACAATGTTTGGTGCTAGTTTCAGCTCGATCGGTGAAGGTCACCTTTAGTGACTTTTAATCTCTTTGTTCAGCAGGCGAGACCTAGGGACGCATTTCCAGTCCTTATATCTTTGCTTCTACTGCATGCAGCGCCATACAATTTGGCACGAATATCTACCTCATTAAGACCTATAAACCCTATAAAAAGCGCGCCTGTCTGTTGCGAACTGATGGAGTTATTAGGGTTTTTACGGTTTACCGCCCAAAATTCCATAGGGTGCAATGCAAATTTGAGGACCCATTTTCAGCAGGACGCATTGCCTCGAGTCCCTTGACTACCCTTTACATTTGTAGACATTAATGATCTGCGCACGCGCATAAATTTGCAGCACCGTGGGTGCTTTCCTTTGGCTGCTGTAGGCGTAAAAAGGTTTATTTATTGAATATTTGGCGCCCCATAGTGCACGTGCTATTCCATTGACCGCATCCCGGATTGTGCAGGCATGTGTGTATGGATGGGCTCTACAAACGTTCCAAATTTCAGCGTAATCGGATGAAAAACAGACGAGTTATTAGGGGTCAAAGTTTCAGACATTCCTACCAACTTTGGACTGCAAGTTTGAGCGTAATGTGACCTTCACCGATCCGGATGAAACTGGTGCCAGACGAAAGGTCTGGACCAATGACTCCCTGGGGCCAAGTGCCCAAAATTTCTTATCGCCCCTTTTTCGAGTTATGGCCCCTGAAAGTTGATATTTGCTAATGTTTGACCCCTAATAACTTACTAACGCACAGTCCGAATTTTCTGACAAATATTGTTTTATGTACTATGGTACTAGGACAATGTTTGGTGCTAGTTTCAGCTCGATCGGTGAAGGTCACCTTTAGTGACTTTTAATCTCTTTGTTCAGCAGGCGAGACCTAGGGACGCATTTCCAGTCCTTATATCTTTGCTTCTACTGCATGCAGCGCCATACAATTTGGCACGAATATGTACCTCCCTAAGACCTATAAACCCTATAAAAAGCGCGCCTGTCTGTTGCGAACTGATGGAGTTATTAGGGTTTTTACGGTTTACCGCCCAAAATTCCATAGGGTGCAATGCAAATTTGAGGACCCATTTTCAGCAGGACGCATTGCCTCGAGTCCCTTGACTACCCTTTACATTTGTAGACATTAATGATCTGCGCATGCGCATAAATTTGCAGCACTGTGGGTGCTTTCCTTTGGCTGCTGTAGGCGTAAAAAGGTTTATTTATTGAATTTTTGGCGCCCCATAGTGCACGTGCTATTCCATTGACCGCATCCCGGATTCTGCAGGCATGTGTGTATGGATGGGCTCTACAAACGTTCCAAATTTCAGCGTAATCGGATGAAAAACAGACGAGTTATTAGGGGTCAAAGTTTCAGACATTCCTACCAACTTTGGACTGCAAGTTTGAGCCTAATGTGACCTTCACCGATCCGGATGAAACTGGTGCCAGACGAAAGGTCTGGACCAATGACTCCCTGGGGCCAAGTGCCCAAAATTTCTTATCGCCCCTTTTTCGAGTTATGGCCCCTGAAAGTTGATATTTGCTAATGTTTGACCCCTAATAACTTACTAACGCACAGTCCTTTTTTTCTGACAAATATTGTTTTATGTACTATGGTACTAGGACAATGTTTGGTGCTAGTTTCAGCTCGATCGGTGAAGGTCACCTTTAGTGACTTTTAATCTCTTTGTTCAGCAGGCGAGACCTAGGGACGCATTTCCAGTCCTTATATCTTTGCTTCTACTGCATGCAGCGCCATACAATTTGGCACGAATATGTACCTCCCTAAGACCTATAAACCCTATAAAAAGCGCCCCTGTCTGTTGCGAACTGATGGAGTTATTAGGGTTTTTACGGTTTACCGCCCAAAATTCCATAGGGTGCAATGCAAATTTGAGGACCCATTTTCAGCAGGACGCATTGCCTCGAGTCCCTTGACTACCCTTTACATTTGTAGACATTAATGATCTGCGCATGCGCATAAATTTGCAGCACCGTGGGTGCTTTCCTTTGGCTGCTGTAGGCGTAAAAAGGTTTATTTATTGAATTTTAGGCGCCCCATAGTGCACGTGCTATTCCATTGACCGCATCCAGGATTGTGCAGGCATGTGTGTATGGATGGGCTCTACAAACGTTCCAAATTTCAGCGTAATCGGATGAAAAACAGACGAGTTATTAGGGGTCAAAGTTTCAGACATTCCTACCAACTTTGGACTGCAAGTTTGAGCCTAATGACACCTTCACCGATCCGGATGAAACTGGTGCCAGACGAAAGGTCTGGACCAATGACTCCCTGGGGCCAAGTGCCCAAAATTTCTTATCGCCCCTTTTTCGAGTTATGGCCCCTGAAAGTTGATATTTGCTAATGTTTGACCCCTAATAACTTACTAACGCACAGTCCGAATTTTCTGACAAATATTGTTTTATGTACTATGGTACTAGGACAATGTTTGGTGCTAGTTTCAGCTCGATCGGTGAAGGTCACCTTTAGTGACTTTTAATCTATTTGTTCAGCAGGCGAGACCTAGGGACGCATTTCCAGTCCTTATATCTTTGCTTCTACTGCATGCAGCGCCATACAATTTGGCACGAATATGTACCTCCCTAAGACCTATAAACCCTATAAAAAGCGCGCCTGTCTGTTGCGAACTGATGGAGTTATTAGGGTTTTTACGGTTTACCGCCCAAAATTCCATAGGGTGCAATGCAAATTTGAGGACTCATTTTCAGCAGGACGCATTGCCTCGAGTCCCTTGACTACACATTACCTTTGTAGACATAAATGATCTGCGCATGCGCATAAATTTGCAGCACCGTGGGTGCTTTCCTTTGGCTGCTGTAGGCGTAAAAAGGTTTATTTATTGAATTTTTGGCGCCCCATAATGCACGTGCTATTCCATTGACCGCATCCCGGATTGTGCAGGCATGTATGTATGGATAAGCTCTACAAACGTTCCAAATTTCAGCGTAATCGGATGAAAAACAGACGAGTTATTAGGGGTCAAAATTTCAGACATTCCTACCAACTTTGGACTGCAAGTTTGAGCCTAATGTGACCTTCACCGATCCGGATGAAACTGGTGCCAGACGAAAGGTCTGGACCAATGACTCCCTGGGGCCAAGTGCCCAAAATTTCTTATCGCCCCTTTTTCGAGTTATGGCCCCTGAAAGTTGATATTTGCTAATGTTTGACCCCTAATAACTTACTAACGCACAGTCCGAATTTTCTGACAAATATTGTTTTATGTACTATGGTACTAGGACAATGTTTGGTGCTAGTTTCAGCTCGATCGGTGAAGGTCACCTTTAGTGACTTTTAATCTCTTTGTTCAGCAGGCGAGACCTAGGGACGCATTTCCAGTCCTTATATCTTTGCTTCTACTGCATGCAGCGCCATACAATTTGGCACGAATATGTACCTCCCTAAGACCTATAAACCCTATAAAAAGCGCGCCTGTCTGTTGCGAACTGATGGAGTTATTAGGGTTTTTACGGTTTACCGCCCAAAATTCCATAGGGTGCAATGCAAATTTGAGGACCCATTTTCAGCAGGACGCATTGCCTCGAGTCCCTTGACTACCCTTTACATTTGTAGACATTAATGATCTGCGCATGCGCATAAATTTGCAGCACCGTGGGTGCTTTCCTTTGGCTGCTGTAGGCGTAAAAAGATTTATTTATTGAATATTTGGCGCCCCATAGTGCACGTGCTATTCCATTGACCGCATTCCGGATTATGCAAGCATGTGTGTATGGATGTGCTCTACAAACGTTCCAAATTTCAGCGTAATCGGATGAAAAACAGACGAGTTATTAGGGGTCAAAGTTTCAGACATTAATACCAACTTTGGACTGCAAGTTTGAGCCTAATGTGACCTTCACCGATCCGGATGAAACTGGTGCCAGACGAAAGGTCTGGACCAATGACTCCCTGGGGCCAAGTGCCCAAAATTTCTTATCGCCCCTTTTTCGAGTTATGGCCCCTGAAAGTTGATATTTGCTAATGTTTGACCCCTAATAACTTACTAACGCACAGTCCGAATTTTCTGACAAATATTGTTTTATGTACTATGGTACTAAGACAATGTTTGGTGCTAGTTTCAGCTCAATCGGTGAAGGTCACCTTCAGTGACTTTTAATCTCTTTGTTCAGCAGGCGAGACCTAGGGACGCATTTCCAGTCCTTATATCTTTGCTTCTACTGCATGCAGCTCCATACAATTTGGCACGAATATGTACCTCCCTAAGACCTATAAACCCTATAAAAAGCGCGCCTGTCTGTTGCGAACTGATGGAGTTATTAGGGTTTTTACGGTTTACCGCCCAAAATTCCATAGGGTGCAATGCAAATTTGAGGACCCATTTTCAGCAAGACGCATTGCCTCGAGTCCCTTGACTACCCTTTACATTTGTAGACATTAATGATCTGCGCATGCGCATAAATTTGCAGCACCGTGGGTGCTTTCCTTTGGCTGCTGTAGGCGTAAAAATGTTTATTTATTGAATTTTTGGCGCCCCATAGTGCACGTGCTATTCCATTGACCGCATCCCGGATTGTGCAGGCATGTGTTTATGGATGGGCTCTACAAACGTTCCAAATTTCAGCGAAATCGGATGAAAAACAGACGAGTTATTAGGGGTCAAAGTTTCAGACATTCCTACCAACTTTGGACTGCAAGTTTAAGCCTAATGTGACCTTCACCGATCCGGATGAAACTGGTGCCAGACGAAAGGTCTGGACCAATGACTCCCTGGGGCCAAGTGCCCAAAATTTCTTATCGCCCCTTTTTCGAGTTATGGCCCCTGAAAGTTGATATTTGCTAATGTTTGACCCCTAATAACTTACTAACGCACAGTCCGAATTTTCTGACAAATATTGTTTTATGTACTATGGTACTAGGACAATGTTTGGTGCTAGTTTCAGCTCGATCGGTGAAGGTCACCTTTAGTGACTTTTAATCTCTTTGTTCAGTAGGCGAGACCTAGGGACGCATTTCCAGTCCTTATATCTTTGCTTCTACTGCATGCAGCGCCATACAATTTGGCACGAATATGTACCTCCCTAAGACCTATAAACCCTATAAAAAGCGCGCCTGTCTGTTGCGAACTGATGGAGTTATTAGGGTTTTTACGGTTTACCGCCCAAAATTCCATAGGGTGCGATGCAAATTTGAGAACCCATTTTCAGCAGGACGCATTGCCTCGAGTCCCTTGACTACCCTTTACTTTTGTAGACATTAATGATCTGCGCATGCGCATAAATTTGCAGCACCGTGGGTGCTTTCCTTTGGCTGCTGTAGGCGTAAAAAGGTTTATTTATTGAATTTTTGGCGCCCCATAGTGCACGTGCTATTCCATTGACCGCATCCCGGATTGTGCAGGCATGTGTGTATGGATAGGCTCTACAAACGTTCCAAATTTCAGCTTAATCGGATGAAAAACAGACGAGTTATTAGGGGTCAAAATTTCAGACATTCCTACCAACTTTGGACTGCAAGTTTGAGCCTAATGTGACCTTCACCGATCCGGATGAAACTGGTGCCAGACGAAAGGTCTGGACCAATGACTCCCTGGGGCCAAGTGCCCAAAATTTCTTATCGCCCCTTTTTCGAGTTATGGCCCCTGAAAGTTGATATTTGCTAATGTTTGACCCCTAATAACTTACTAACGCACAGTCCGAATTTTCTGACAAATATTTTTTTATGTACTATGGTACTAGGACAATGTTTGGTGCTAGTTTCAGCTCGATCGGTGAAGGTCACCTTTAGTGACTTTTAATCTCTTTGTTCAGCAGGCGAGACCTAGGGACGCATTTCCAGTCCTTATATCTTTGCTTCTACTGCATGCAGCGCCATACAATTTGGCACGAATATGTACCTCCCTAAGACCTATAAACCCAATAAAAAGCGCGCCTGTCTGTTGCGAACTGATGGAGTTATTAGGGTTTTTACGGTTTACCGCCCAAAATTCCATAGGGTGCAATGCAAATTTGAGGACCCATTTTCAGCAGGACGCATTGCCTCGAGTCCCTTGACTACCCTTTACATTTGTAGACATTAATGATCTGCGCATGCGCATAAATTTGCAGCACCGTGGGTGCTTTCCTTGGCTGCTGTAGGCGAAAAAAGGTTTATTTATTGAATTTTTGGCGCCCCATAGTGCACGTGCTATTCCATTGACCGCATCCCGGATTGTGCAGGCATGTGTGTATGGATGGGCTCTACAAACGTTCCAAATTTCAGCGTAATCGGATGAAAAACAGACGAGTTATTAGGGGTCAAAGTTTCAGACATTCCTACCAACTTTGGACTGCAAGTTTGAGCCTAATGTGACCTTCACCGATCCGGATGAAACTGGTGCCAGACGAAAGGTCTGGACCAATGACTCCCTGGGGCCAAGTGCCCAAAATTTCTTATCGCCCCTTTTTCGAGTTATGGCCCCTGAAAGTTGATATTTGCTAATGTTTGACCCCTAATAACTTACTAACGCACAGTCCGAATTTTCTGACAAATATTGTTTTATGTACTATGGTACTAGGACAATGTTTGGTGCTAGTTTCAGCTCGATCGGTGAAGGTCACCTTTAGTGACTTTTAATCTCTTTGTTCAGCAGGCGAGACCTAGGGACGCATTTCCAGTCCTTATATCTTTGCTTCTACTGCATGCAGCGCCATACAATTTGGCACGAATATGTACCTCCCTAAGACCTACAAACCCTATAAAAAGCGCGCCTGTCTGTTGCGAACTGATGGAGTTATTAGGGTTTTTACGGTTTACCGCCCAAAATTCCATAGGGTGCAATGCAAATTTGAGGACCCATTTTCAGCAGGACGCATTGCCTCGAGTCCCTTGACTACCCTTTGCATTTGTAGACATTAATGATCTGCGCATGCGCATAAATTTGCAGCACCGTGGGTGCTTTCCTTTGGCTGCTGTAGGCGTAAAAAGGTTTATTTATTGAATTTTTGGCGCCCCATAGTGCACGTGCTATTCCATTGACCGCATCCCGGATTGTGCAGGCATATGTGTATGGATGGTCTCTACAAACGTTCCAAATTTCAGCGTAATCGGATGAAAAACAGACGAGTTATTAGGGGTCAAAGTTTCAGACATTCCTACCAACTTTGGACTGCAAGTTTGAGCCTAATGTGACCTTCACCGATCCGGATGAAACCGGTGCCAGACGAAAGGTCTGGACCAATGACTCCCTAGGGCCAAGTGCCCAAAATTTCTTATCGCCCCTTTTTCGAGTTATGGCCCCTGAAAGTTGATATTTGCTAATGTTTGACCCCTAATAACTTACTAACGCACAGTCCGAATTTTCTGACAAATATTGTTTTATGTACTATGGTACTAGGACAATGTTTGGTGCTAGTTTCAGCTCGATCGGTGAAGGTCACCTTTAGTGACTTTTAATCTCTTTGTTCAGCAGGCGAGACCTAGGGACGCATTTCCAGTCCTTATATCTTTGCTTCTACTGCATGCAGCGCCATACAATTTGGCACGAATATGTACCTCCCTAAGACCTATAAACCCTATAAAAAGCGCGCCTGTCTGTTGCGAACTGATGGAGTTATTAGGGTTTTTACGGTTTACCGCCCAAAATTCCATAGGGTGCAATGCAAATTTGAGGACCCATTTTCAGCAGGACGCATTGCCTCGAGTCCCTTGACTACCCTTTACATTTGTAGACATTAATGATCTGCGCATGCGCATAAATTTGCAGCACCGTGGGTGCTTTCCTTGGCTGCTGTAGGCGAAAAAAGGTTTATTTATTGAATTTTTGGCGCCCCATAGTGCACGTGCTATTCCATTGACCGCATCCCGGATTGTGCAGGCATGTGTGTATGGATGGGCTCTACAAACGTTCCAAATTTCAGCGTAATCGGATGAAAAACAGACGAGTTATTAGGGGTCAAAGTTTCAGACATTCCTACCAACTTTGGACTGCAAGTTTGAGCCTAATGTGACCTTCACCGATCCGGATGAAACTGGTGCCAGACGAAAGGTCTGGACCAATGACTCCCTGGGGCCAAGTGCCCAAAATTTCTTATCGCCCCTTTTTCGAGTTATGGCCCCTGAAAGTTGATATTTGCTAATGTTTGACCCCTAATAACTTACTAACGCACAGTCCGAATTTTCTGACAAATATTGTTTTATGTACTATGGTACTAGGACAATGTTTGGTGCTAGTTTCAGCTCGATCGGTGAAGGTCACCTTTAGTGACTTTTAATCTCTTTGTTCAGCAGGCGAGACCTAGGGACGCATTTCCAGTCCTTATATCTTTGCTTCTACTGCATGCAGCGCCATACAATTTGGCACGAATATGTACCTCCCTAAGACCTACAAACCCTATAAAAAGCGCGCCTGTCTGTTGCGAACTGATGGAGTTATTAGGGTTTTTACGGTTTACCGCCCAAAATTCCATAGGGTGCAATGCAAATTTGAGGACCCATTTTCAGCAGGACGCATTGCCTCGAGTCCCTTGACTACCCTTTGCATTTGTAGACATTAATGATCTGCGCATGCGCATAAATTTGCAGCACCGTGGGTGCTTTCCTTTGGCTGCTGTAGGCGTAAAAAGGTTTATTTATTGAATTTTTGGCGCCCCATAGTGCACGTGCTATTCCATTGACCGCATCCCGGATTGTGCAGGCATATGTGTATGGATGCTCTCTACAAACGTTCCAAATTTCAGCGTAATCGGATGAAAAACAGACGAGTTATTAGGGGTCAAAGTTTCAGACATTCCTACCAACTTTGGACTGCAAGTTTGAGCCTAATGTGACCTTCACCGATCCGGATGAAACCGGTGCCAGACGAAAGGTCTGGACCAATGACTTCCTAGGGCCAAGTGCCCAAAATTTCTTATCGCCCCTTTTTCGAGTTATGGCCCCTGAAAGTTGATATTTGCTAATGTTTGACCCCTAATAACTTACTAACGCACAGTCCGAATTTTCTGACAAATATTGTTTTATGTACTATGGTACTAGGACAATGTTTGGTGCTAGTTTCAGCTCGATCGGTGAAGGTCACCTTTAGTGACTTTTAATCTCTTTGTTCAGCAGGCGAGACCTAGGGACGCATTTCCAGTCCTTATATCTTTGCTTCTACTGCATGCAGCGCCATACAATTTGGCACGAATATGTACCTCCCTAAGACCTATAAACCCTATAAAAAGCGCGCCTGTCTGTTGCGAACTGATGGAGTTATTAGGGTTTTTACGGTTTACCGCCCAAAATTCCATAGGGTGCAATGCAAATTTGAGGACCCATTTTCAGCAGGACGCATTGCCTCGAGTCCCTTGACTACCCTTTACATTTGTAGACATTAATGATCTGCGCATGCGCATAAATTTGCAGCACCGTGGGTGCTTTCCTTTGGCTGCTGTAGGCGTAAAAACGTTTATTTATTGAATATTTGGCGCCCCATAGTGCACGTGCTATTCCATTGACCGCATCTCGGATTGTGCAGGCATGTGTGTATGGATGGGCTCTACAAACGTTCCAAATTTCAGCGTAATCGGATGAAAAACAGACGAGTTATTAGGGGTCAAAGTTTCAGACGTTCCTACCAACTTTGGACTGCAAGTTTGAGCCTAATGTGACCTTCACCGATCCGGATGAAACTGGTGCCAGACGAAAGGTCTGGACCAATGACTCCCTGGGGCCAAGTGCCCAAAATTTCTTATCGCCCCTTTTTCGAGTTATGGCCCCTGAAAGTTGATATTTGCTAATGTTTGACCCCTAATAACTTACTAACGCACAGTCCGAATTTTCTGACAAATATTGTTTTATGTACTATGGTACTAGGACAATGTTTGGTGCTAGTTTCAGCTCGATCGGTGAAGGTCACCTTTAGTGACTTTTAATCTCTTTGTTCAGCAGGCGAGACCTAGGGACGCATTTCCAGTCCTTATATCTTTGCTTCTACTGCATGCAGCGCCATACAATTTGGCACGAATATGTACCTCCCTGAGACCTATAAACGCTATAAAAAGCGCGCCTCTCTGTTGCGAACTGATGGAGTTATTAGGGTTTTAACGGTTTACCGCCCAAAATTCCATAGGGTGCAATGCAAATTTGAGGACCCATTTTCAGCAGGACGCATAGCCTCGAGTCCCTTGACTACCCTTTATATTTGTAGACATTAATGATCTGCGCATGTGCATAAATTTGCAGCACCGTGGGTGCTTTCCTTTGGCTGCTGTAGGCGTAAAAATGTTTATTTATTGAATATTTGGCGCCCCATAGTGCACGTGCTATTCCATTGACCGCATCCCGGATTGTGCAGCATGTGTGTATGGATGGGCTCTACAAACGTTCCAAATTTCAGCGTAATCGGATGAAAAACAGACGAGTTATTAGGGGTCAAAGTTTCAGACATTCCTACCAACTTTGGACTGCAAGTTTGAGCCTAATGTGACCTTCACCGATCCGGATGAAACTGGTGCCAGACGAAAGGTCTGGACCAATGACTCCCTGGGGCCAAGTGCCCAAAATTTCTTATCGCCCCTTTTTCGAGTTATGGCCCCTGAAAGTTGATATTTGCTAATGTTTGACCCCTAATAACTTACTAACGCACAGTCCGAATTTTCTGACAAATATTGTTTTATGTACTATGGTACTAGGACAATGTTTGGTGCTAGTTTCAGCTCGATCGGTGAAGGTCACCTTTAGTGACTTTTAATCTCTTTGTTCAGCAGGCGAGACCTAGGGACGCATTTCCAGTCCTTATATCTTTGCTTCTACTGCATGCAGCGCCATACAATTTGGCACGAATATGTACCTCCCTAAGACCTATAAACCCTATAAAAAGCGCGCCTGTCTGTTGCGAACTGATGGAGTTATTAGGGTTTTTACGGTTTACCGCCCGAAATTCCATAGGGTGCAATGCAAATTTGAGGACCCATTTTCAGCAGGACACATTGCCTCGAGTCCCTTGACTACCCTTTACCTTTGTAGACATTAATGATCTGCGCATGCGCATAAATTTGCAGCACCGTGGGTGCTTTCCTTTGGCTGCTGTAGGCGTAAAAATGTTTATTTATTGAATTTTTGGCGCCCCATAGTGCACGTGCTATTCCATTGACCGCATCCCGGATTGTGCAGGCATGTGTGTATGGATGGGCTCTACAAACGTTCCAAATTTCAGCGTAACCAGATGAAAAACAGACGAGTTATTAGGGGTCAAAGTTTCAGACATTCCTACCAACTTTGGACTGCAAGTTTGAGCCTAATGTGACCTTCACCGATCCGGATGAAACTGGTGCCAGACGAAAGGTCTGGAACAATGACTCCCTGGGGCCGAGTGCCCAAAATTTCTTATCGCCCCTTTTTCGAGTTATGGCCCCTGAAAGTTGATATTTGCTAATGTTTGACCCCTAATAACTTACTAACGCACAGTCCGAATTTTCTGACAAATATTGTTTTATGTACTATGGTACTAGGACAATGTTTGGTGCTAGTTTCAGCTCGATCGGTGAAGGTCACCTTTAGTGACTTTTAATCTCTTTGTTCAGCAGGCGAGGCCTAGGGACGCATTTCCAGTCCTTATATCTTTGCTTCTACTGCATGCAGCGCCATACAATTTGGCACGAATATGTACCTCCCTAAGACCTATAAACCCTATAAAAAGCGCGCCTGTCTGTTGCAAACTGATGGAGTTATTAGGGTTTTTACGGTTTACCGCCCGAAATTCCATAGGGTGCAATGCAAATTTGAGGACCCATTTTCAGCAGAACGCATTGCCTCGAGTCCCTTGACTACCCTTTACATTTGTAGACATTAATTATCTGCGCATGCGCATAAATTTGCAGCAATGTGGGTGCTTTCCTTTGGCTGCTGTAGGCGTAAAAATGTTTATTTATTGAATTTTTGGCGCCCCATAGTGCACGTGCTATTCCATTGACCGCATCCCGGATTGTGCAGGCATGTGTGTATGGATGGGCTCTACAAACGTTCCAAATTTCAGCGTAATCGGATGAAAAACAGACGAGTTATTAGGGGTCAAAGTTTCAGACATTCCTACCAACTTTGGACTGCAAGTTTGAGCCTAATGTGACCTTCACCGATCCGGATGAAACTGGTGCCAGACGAAAGGTCTGGACCAATGACTCCCTGGGGCCAAGTGCCCAAAATTTCTTATCGCCCCTTTTTCGAGTTATGGCCCCTGAAAGTTGATATTTGCTAATGTTTGACCCCTAATAACTTACTAACGCACAGTCCGAATTTTCTGACAAATATTGTTTTATGTACTATGGTACTAGGACAATGTTTGGTGCTAGTTTCAGCTCGATCGGTGAAGGTCACCTTTAGTGACTTTTAATCTCTTTGTTCAGCAGGCGAGACCTAGGGACGCATTTCCAGTCCTTATATCTTTGCTTCTACTGCATGCAGCGCCATACAATTTGGCACGAATATGTACCTCCCTAAGACCTATAAACCCTATAAAAAGCGCGCCTGTCTGTTGCGAACTGATGGAGTTATTAGGGTTTTTACGGTTTACCGCCCAAAATTCCATAGGGTGCAATGCAAATTTGAGGACCCATTTTCAGCAGGACGCATTGCCTCGAGTCCCTTGACTACCCTTTACATTTGTAGACATTAATGATCTGCGCATGCGCATAAATTTGCAGCACCGTGGGTGCTTTCCTTTGGCTGCTGTAGGCGTAAAAAGGTTTATTTATTGAATTTTTGGCGCCCCATAGTGCACGTGCTATTCCATTGACCGCATCCCGGATTGTGCAGGCATGTGTGTATGGATGGGCTTTACAAACGTTCCAAATTTCAGCGTAATCGGATGAAAAACAGACGAGTTATTAGGGGTCAAAGTTTCAGACATTCCTACCAACTTTGGACTGCAAGTTTGAGCCTAATGTGACCTTCACCGATCCGGATGAAACTGGTGCCAGACGAAAGGTCTGGACCAATGACTCCCTGGGGCCAAGTGCCCAAAATTTCTTATCGCCCCTTTTTCGAGTTATGGCCCCTGAAAGTTGATATTTGCTAATGTTTGACCCCTAATAACTTACTAACGCACAGTCCGAATTTTCTGACAAATATTGTTTTATGTACTATGGTACTAGGACAATGTTTGGTGCTAGTTTCAGCTCGATCGGTGAAGGTCACCTTTAGTGACTTTTAATCTCTTTGTTCAGCAGGCGAGACCTAGGGACGCATTTCCAGTCCTTATATCTTTGCTTCTACTGCATGCAGCGCCATACAATTTGGCACGAATATGTACCTCCCTAAGACCTATAAACCCTATAAAAAGCGCGCCTGTTTGTTGCGAACTGATGGAGTTATTAGGGTTTTTACGGTTTACCGCCCAAAATTCCATAGGGTGCAATGCAAATTTGAGGACCCATTTTCAGCAGGACGCATTGCCTCGAGTCCCTTGACTACCCTTTACCTTTGTAGACATTAATGATCTGCGCATGCGCATAAATTTGCAGCACCGTGGGTGCTTTCCTTTGGCTGCTGTAGGCGTAAAAAGGTTTATTTATTGAATTTTTGGCGCCCCATAGTGCACGTGCTATTCCATTGACCGCATCCCGGATTGTGCAGGCATGTGTGTATGGATGGGCTCTACAAACGTTCCAAATTTCAGCGTAACCAGATGAAAAACAGACGAGTTATTAGGGGTCAAAGTTTCAGACATTCCTACCAACTTTGGACTGCAAGTTTGAGCCTAATGTGACCTTCACCGATCCGGATGAAACTGGTGCCAGACGAAAGGTCTGGAACAATGACTCCCTGGGGCCAAGTGCCCAAAATTTCTTATCGCCCCTTTTTCGAGTTATGGCCCCTGAAAGTTGATATTTGCTAATGTTTGACCCCTAATAACTTACTAACGCACAGTCCGAATTTTCTGACAAATATTGTTTTATGTACTATGGTACTAGGACAATGTTTGGTGCTAGTTTCAGCTCGATCGGTGAAGGTCACCTTTAGTGACTTTTAATCTCTTTGTTCAGCAGGCGAGACCTAGGGACGCATTTCCAGTCCTTATATCTTTGCTTCTACTGCATGCGGCGCCATACAATTTGGCACGAATATGTACCTCCCTAAGACCTATAAACCCTATAAAAAGCGCGCCTGTCTGTTGCAAACTGATGGAGTTATTAGGGTTTTTACGGTTTACCGCCCGAAATTCCATAGGGTGCAATGCAAATTTGAGGACCCATTTTCAGCAGGACGCATTGCCTCGAGTCCCTTGACTACCCTTTACATTTGTAGACATTAATTATCTGCGCATGCGCATAAATTTGCAGCAATGTGGGTGCTTTCCTTTGGCTGCTGTAGGCGTAAAAATGTTTATTTATTGAATTTTTGGCGCCCCATAGTGCACGTGCTATTCCATTGACCGCATCCCGGATTGTGCAGGCATGTGTGTAGGGATGGGCTCTACAAACGTTCCAAATTTCAGCGTAATCGGATGAAAAACAGACGAGTTATTAGGGGTCAAAGTTTCAGACATTCCTACCAACTTTGGACTGCAAGTTTGAGCCTAATGTGACCTTCACCGATCCGGATGAAACTGGTGCCAGACGAAAGGTCTGGACCAATGACTCCCTGGGGCCAAGTGCCCAAAATTTCTTATCGCCCCTTTTTCGAGTTATGGCCCCTGAAAGTTGATATTTGCTAATGTTTGACCCCTAATAACTTACTAACGCACAGTCCGAATTTTCTGACAAATATTGTTTTATGTACTATGGTACTAGGACAATGTTTGGTGCTAGTTTCAGCTCGATCGGTGAAGGTCACCTTTAGTGACTTTTAATCTCTTTGTTCAGCAGGCGAGACCTAGGGACGCATTTCCAGTCCTTATATCTTTGCTTCTACTGCATGCAGCGCCATACAATTTGGCACGAATATGTACCTCCCTAAGACCTATAAACCCTATAAAAAGCGCGCCTGTCTGTTGCGAACTGATGGAGTTATTAGGGTTTTTACGGTTTACCGCCCAAAATTCCATAGGGTGCAATGCAAATTTGAGGACCCATTTTCAGAAGGACGCATTGCCTCGAGTCCCTTGACTACCCTTTACATTTGTAGACATTAATGATCTGCGCAGGCGCATAAATTTGCAGCACCGTGGGTGCTTTCCTTTGGCTGCTGTAGGCGTAAAAAGGTTTATTTATTGAATTTTTGGCGCCCCATAGTGCACGTGCTATTCCATTGACCGCATCCCGGATTGTGCAGGCATGTGTGTATGGATGGGCTTTACAAACGTTCCAAATTTCAGCGTAATCGGATGAAAAACAGACGAGTTATTAGGGGTCAAAGTTTCAGACATTCCTACCAACTTTGGACTGCAAGTTTGAGCCTAATGTGACCTTCACCGATCCGGATGAAACTGGTGCCAGACGAAAGGTCTGGACCAATGACTCCCTGGGGCCAAGTGCCCAAAATTTCTTATCGCCCCTTTTTCGAGTTATGGCCCCTGAAAGTTGATATTTGCTAATGTTTGACCCCTAATAACTTACTAACGCACAGTCCGAATTTTCTGACAAATATTGTTTTATGTACTATGGTACTAGGACAATGTTTGGTGCTAGTTTCAGCTCGATCGGTGAAGGTCACCTTTAGTGACTTTTAATCTCTTTGTTCAGCAGGCGAGACCTAGGGACGCATTTCCAGTCCTTATATCTTTGCTTCTACTGCATGCAGCGCCATACAATTTGGCACGAATATGTACCTCCCTAAGACCTATAAACCCTATAAAAAGCGCGCCTGTCTGTTGCGAACTGATGGAGTTATTAGGGTTTTTACGGTTTACCGCCCAAAATTCCATAGGGTGCAATGCAAATTTGAGGACCCATTTTCAGAAGGACGCATTGCCTCGAGTCCCTTGACTACCCTTTACATTTGTAGACATTAATGATCTGCGCATGCGCATAAATTTGCAGCACCGTGGGTGCTTTCCTTTGGCTGCTGTAGGCGTAAAAAGGTTTATTTATTGAATTTTTGGCGCCCCATAGTGCACGTGCTATTCCATTGACCGCATCCCGGATTGTGCAGGCATGTGTGTATGGATGGGCTTTACAAACGTTCCAAATTTCAGCGTAATCGGATGAAAAACAGACGAGTTATTAGGGGTCAAAGTTTCAGACATTCCTACCAACTTTGGACTGCAAGTTTGAGCCTAATGTGACCTTCACCGATCCGGATGAAACTGGTGCCAGACGAAAGGTCTGGACCAATGACTCCCTGGGGCCAAGTGCCCAAAATTTCTTATCGCCCCTTTTTCGAGTTATGGCCCCTGAAAGTTGATATTTGCTAATGTTTGACCCCTAATAACTTACTAACGCACAGTCCGAATTTTCTGACAAATATTGTTTTATGTACTATGGTACTAGGACAATGTTTGGTGCTAGTTTCAGCTCGATCGGTGAAGGTCACCTTTAGTGACTTTTAATCTCTTTGTTCAGCAGGCGAGACCTAGGGACGCATTTCCAGTCCTTATATCTTTGCTTCTACTGCATGCAGCGCCATACAATTTGGCACGAATATGTACCTCCCTAAGACCTATAAACCCTATAAAAAGCGCGCCTGTCTGTTGCAAACTGATGGAGTTATTAGGGTTTTTACGGTTTACCGCCCAAAATTCCATAGGGTGCAATGCAAATTTGAGGACCCATTTTCAGCAGGACGCATTGCCTCGAGTCCCTTGACTACCCTTTACATTTGTAGACATTATGATCTGCGCATGCACATAAATTTGCAGCACCGTGGGTGCTTTCCTTTGGCTGCTGTAGGCGTAAAAAGGTTTATTTATTGAATATTTGGCGCCCCATAGTGCACGTGCTATTCCATTGACCGCATCCCGGATTGTGCAGGCATGTGTGTATGGATGGGCTCTACAAACGTTCCATATTTCAGCGTAATCGGATGAAAAACAGACGAGTTATTAGGGGTCAAAGTTTCAGTCATTCCTACCAACTTTGGACTGCAAGTTTGAGCCTAATGTGACCTTCACCGATCCGGATGAAACTGGTGCCAGACGAAAGGTCTGGACCAATGACTCCCTGGGGCCAAGTGCCCAAAATTTCTTATCGCCCCTTTTTCGAGTTATGGCCCCTGAAAGTTGATATTTGCTAATGTTTGACCCCTAATAACTTACTAACGCACAGTCCGAATTTTCTGACAAATATTGTTTTATGTACTATGGTACTAGAACAATGTTTGGTGCTAGTTTCAGCTCGATCGGTGAAGGTCACCTTTAGTGACTTTTAATCTCTTTGTTCAGCAGGCGAGACCTAGGGACGCATTTCCAGTCCTTATATCTTTGCTTCTACTGCATGCAGCGCCATACAATTTGGCACGAATATGTACCTCCCTAAGACCTATAAACCCTATAAAAAGCGCGCCTGTCTGTTGCGAACTGATGGAGTTATTAGGGTTTTTACGGTTTACCGCCCAAAATTCCGTAGGGTGCAATGCAAATTTGAGGACCCATTTTCAGCAGGACGCATTGCCTCGAGTCCCTTGACTACCCTTTACTTTTGTAGACATTTATGATCTGCGCATGCGCATAAATTTGCAGCACCGTGGGTGCTTTCCTTTGGCTGCTGTAGGCGTAAAAAGATTTATTTATTGAATATTTGGCGCCCCATAGTGCACGTGCTATTCCATTGACCGCATCCCGGATTGTGCAGGCATGTGTGTATGGATATGCTCTACAAACATTCCAAATTTCAGCGTAATCGGATGAAAAACAGACGAGTTATTAGGGGTCAAAGTTTCAGACATTCCTACCAACTTTGGACTGCAAGTTTGAGCCTAATGTGACCTTCACCGATCCGGATGAAACTGGTGCCAGACGAAAGGTCTGGACCAATGACTCCCTGGGGCCAAGTGCCCAAAATTTCTTATCGCCCCTTTTTCGAGTTATGGCCCCTGAAAGTTGATATTTGCTAATGTTTGACCCCTAATAACTTACTAACGCACAGTCCGAATTTTCTGACAAATATTGTTTTATGTACTATGGTACTAGGACAATGTTTGGTGCTAGTTTCAGCTCGATCGGTGAAGGTCACCTTTAGTGACTTTTAATCTCTTTGTTCAGCAGGCGAGACCTAGGGACGCATTTCCAGTCCTTATATCTTTGCTTCTACTCCATGCAGCGCCATACAATTTGGCACGAATATGTACCTCCCTAAGACCTATAAACCCTATAAAAAGCGCGCCTGTCTGTTGCGAACTGATGGAGTTATTAGGGTTTTTACGGTTTACCGCCCGAAATTCCATAGGGTGCAATGCAAATTTGAGGACCCATTTTCAGCAGGACGCATTGCCTCGAGTCCCTTGACTACCCTTTACATTTGTAGACATTAATGATCTGCGCATGCGCATAAATTTGCAGCACCATGGGTGCTTTCCTTTGGCTGCTGTAGGCGTAAAAAGGTTTATTTATTGAATATTTGGCGCCCCATAGTGCACGTGCTATTCCATTGACCGCATCCCGGATTGTGCAGGCATGTGTGTATGGATGGGCTCTACAAACGTTCCAAATTTCAGCGTAATCGGATGAAAAACAGACGAGTTATTAGGGGTCAAAGTTTCAGACATTCCTACCAACTTTGGACTGCAAGTTTGAGCCTAATGTGACCTTCACCGATCCGGATGAAACTGGTGCCAGACGAAAGGTCTGGACCAATGACTCCCTGGGGCCAAGTGCCCAAAATTTCTTATTGCCCCTTTTTCGAGTTATGGCCCCTGAAAGTTGATATTTGCTAATGTTTGACCCCTAATAACTTACTAACGCACAGTCCGAATTTTCTGACAAATATTGTTTTATGTACTATGGTACTAGGACAATGTTAGGTGCTGGTTTCAGCTCGATCGGTGAAGGTCACCTTTAGTGACTTTTAATCTCTTTGTTCAGCAGGCGAGACCTAGGGACGCATTTCCAGTCCTTATATCTTTGCTTCTACTGCATGCAGCGCCATACAATTTGGCACGAATATGTACCTCCCTAAGACCTATAAACCCTATAAAAAGCGCGCCTGTCTGTTGCGAACTGATGGAGTTATTAGGGTTTTTACGGTTTACCGCCCAAAATTCCATAGGGTGCAATGCAAATTTGAGGACCCATTTTCAGAAGGACGCATTGCCTCGAGTCCCTTGACTACCCTTTACATTTGTAGACATTAATGATCTGCGCATGCGCATAAATTTGCAGCACCGTGGGTGCTTTCCTTTGGCTGCTGTAGGCGTAAAAAGGTTTATTTATTGAATTTTTGGCGCCCCATAGTGCACGTGCTATTCCATTGACCGCATCCCGGATTGCGCAGGCATGTGTGTTTGGATGGGCTCTACAAACGTTCCAAATTTCAGCGTAATCGGATGAAACACAGACGAGTTATTAGGGGTCAAAGTTTCAGACATTCCTACCAACTTTGGACTGCAAGTTTGAGCCTAATGTGACCTTCACCGATCCGGATGAAACTGGTGCCAGACGAAAGGTCTGGACCAATGACTCCCTGGGGCCAAGTGCCCAAAATTTCTTATCGCCCCTTTTTCGAGTTATGGCCCCTGAAAGTTGATATTTGCTAATGTTTGACCCCTAATAACTTACTAACGCACAGTCCGAATTTTCTGACAAATATTGTTTTATGTACTATGGTACTAGGACAATGTTTGGTGCTAGTTTCAGCTCGATCGGTGAAGGTCACCTTTAGTGACTTTTAATCTCTTTGTTCAGCAGGCGAGACCTAGGGACGCATTTCCAGTCCTTATATCTTTGCTTCTACTGCATGCAGCGCCATACAATTTGGCACGAATATGTACCTCCCTAAGACCTATAAACCCTATAAAAAGCGCGCCTGTCTGTTGCGAACTGATGGAGTTATTAGGGTTTTTACGGTTTACCGCCTAAAATTCCATAGGGTGCAATGCAAATTTGAGGACCCATTTTCAGCAGGACGCATTGCCTCGAGTCCCTTGACTACCCTTATATTTGTAGACATTAATGATCTGCGCATGCGCATAAATTTGCAGCACCATGGGTGCTTTCCTTTGGCTGCTGTAGGCGTAAAAATGTTTATTTATTGAATATTTGGCGCCCCAAAGTGCACGTGCTATTCCATTGACCGCATCCCGGATTGTGCAGGCATGTGTGTATGGATGGGCTCTACAAACGTTCCAAATTTCAGCGTAATCGGATGAAAAACAGACGAGTTATTAGGGGTCAAAGTTTCAGACATTCCTACCAACTTTGGACTGCAAGTTTGAGCCTAATGTGACCTTCACCGATCCGGATGAAACTGGTGCCAGACGAAAGGTCTGGACCAATGACTCCCTGGGGCCAAGTGCCCAAAATTTCTTATTGCCCCTTTTTTCGAGTTATGGCCCCTGAAAGTTGATATTTGCTAATGTTTGACCCCTAATAACTTACTAACGCACAGTCCGAATTTTCTGACAAATATTGTTTTATGTACTATGGTACTAGGACAATGTTTGGTGCTAGTTTCAGCTCGATCGGTGAAGGTCACCTTTAGTGACTTTTAATCTCTTTGTTCAGCAGGCGAGACCTAGGGACGCATTTCCAGTCCTTATATCTTTGCTTCTACTGCATGCAGCGCCATACAATTTGGCACGAATATGTACCTCCCTAAGACCTATAAACCCTATAAAAAGCGCGCCTGTCTGTTGCGAACTGATGGAGTTATTAGGGTTTTTACGGTTTACCGCCCAAAATTCCATAGGGTGCAATGCAAATTTGAGGACCCATTTTCAGCAGGACGCATTGCCTCGAGTCCCTTGACTACCCTTTACATTTGTAGACATTAATGATCTGCGCATGCGCATAAATTTGCAGCACCGTGGGTGCTTTCCTTTGGCTGCTGTAGGCGTAAAAAGGTTTATTTATTGAATTTTTGGCGCCCCATAGTGCACGTGCTATTCCATTGACCGCATCCCGGATTGTGCAGGCATGTGTGTATGGATGGGCTCTACAAACGTTCCAAATTTCAGCGTAATCGGATGAAAAACAGACGAGTTATTAGGGGTCAAAGTTTCAGACATTCTTACCAACTTTGGACTGCAAGTTTGAGCCTAATGTGACCTTCACCGATCCGGATGAAACTGGTGCCAGACGAAAGGTCTGGACCAATGACTCCCTGGGGCCAAGTGCCCAAAATTTCTTATTGCCCCTTTTTCGAGTTATGGCCCCTGAAAGTTGATATTTGCTAATGTTTGACCCCTAATAACTTACTAACGCACAGTCCGAATTTTCTGACAAATATTGTTTTATGTACTATGGTACTAGGACAATGTTTGGTGCTAGTTTCAGCTCGATCGGTGAAGGTCACCTTTAGTGACTTTTAATCTCTTTGTTCAGCAGGCGAGACCTAGGGACGCATTTCCAGTCCTTATATCTTTGCTTCTACTGCATGCAGCGCCATACAATTTGGCACGAATATGTACCTCCCTAAGACCTATAAACCCTATAAAAAGCGCGCCTGTCTGTTGCGAACTGATGGAGTTATTAGGGTTTTTACGGTTTACCGCCCAAAATTCCATAGGGTGCAATGCAAATTTGAGGACCCATTTTCAGCAGGACGCATTGCCTCGAGTCCCTTGACTACCCTTTATATTTGTAGACATTAATGATCTGCGCATACGCATAAATTTGCAGCACCGTGGGTGCTTTCCTTTGGCTGCTGTAGGCGTAAAAATGTTTATTTATTGAATTTTTGGCGCCCCATAGTGCACGTCCTTTTACATTGACCGCATCCCGGATTGCGCAGGCATGTGTGTTTGGATGGGCTCTACAAACGTTCCAAATTTCAGCGTAATCGGATGAAAAACAGACGAGTTATTAGGGGTCAAAGTTTCAGACATTCCTACCAACTTTGGACTGCAAGTTTGAGCCTAATGTGACCTTCACCGATCCGGATGAAACTGGTGCCAGACGAAAGGTCTGGACCAATGACTCCCTGGGGCCAAGTGCCCAAAATTTCTTATCGCCCCTTTTTCGAGTTATGGCCCCTGAAAGTTGATATTTGCTAATGTTTGACCCCTAATAACTTACTAACGCACAGTCCGAATTTTCTGACAAATATTGTTTTATGTACTATGGTACTAGGACAATGTTTGGTGCTAGTTTCAGCTCGATCGGTGAAGGTCACCTTTAGTGACTTTTAATCTCTTTGTTCAGCAGGCGAGACCTAGGGACGCATTTCCAGTCCTTATATCTTTGCTTCTACTGCATGCAGCGCCATACAATTTGGCACGAATATGTACCTCCCTAAGACCTATAAACCCTATAAAAAGCGCGCCTGTCTGTTGCGAACTGATGGAGTTATTAGGGTTTTTACGGTTTACCGCCCAAAATTCCATAGGGTGCAATGCAAATTTGAGGACCCATTTTCAGCAGGACGCATTGCCTCGAGTCCCTTGACTACCCTTTACATTTGTAGACATTAATGATCTGCGCATGCGCATAAATTTGCAGCACCGTGGGTGCTTTCCTTTGGCTGCTGTAGGCGTAAAAAGGTTTATTTATTGAATATTTGGCGCCCCATAGTGCACGTGCTATTCCATTGACCGCATCCCGGATTGTGCAGGCATGTGTGTATGGATGGGCTCTACAAACGTTCCAAATTTCAGCGTAATCGGATGAAAAACAGACGAGTTATTAGGGGTCAAAGTTTCAGACATTCCTACCAACTTTGGACTGCAAGTTTGAGCCTAATGTGACCTTCACCGATCCGGATGAAACTGGTGCCAGACGAAAGGTCTGGACCAATGACTCCCTGGGGCCAAGTGCCCAAAATTTCTTATCGCCCCTTTTTCGAGTTATGGCCCCTGAAAGTTGATATTTGCTAATGTTTGACCCCTAATAACTTACTAACGCACAGTCCGAATTTTCTGACAAATATTGTTTTATGTACTATGGTACTAGGACAATGTTTGGTGCTAGTTTCAGCTCGATCGGTGAAGGTCACCTTTAGTGACTTTTAATCTCTTTGTTCAGCAGGCGAGACCTAGGGACGCATTTCCAGTCCTTATATCTTTGCTTCTACTGCATGCAGCGCCATACAATTTGACACGAATATGTACCTCCCTAAGACCTATAAACCCTATAAAAAGCGCGCCTGTCTGTTGCGAACTGATGGAGTTATTAGGGTTTTTACGGTTTACCGCCCAAAATTCCATAGGGTGCAATGCAAATTTCAGGACCTATTTTCAGTAGGACGCATTGCCTCGAGTCCCTTGACTACCCTTTACATTTGTAGACATTAATGATCTGCGCATGCGCATAAATTTGCAGCACCGTGGGTGCTTTCCTTTGGCTGCTGTAGGCGTAAAAATGTTTATTTATTGAATTTTTGGCGCCCCATAGTGCACGTGCTATTCCATTGACCGCATCCCGGATTGTGCAGGCATGTGTGTATGGATGGGCTCTACAAACGTTCCAAATTTCAGCGTAATCGGATGAAAAACAGACGAGTTATTAGGGGTCAAAGTTTCAGACATTCCTACCAACTTTGGACTGCAAGTTTGAGCCTAATGTGACCTTCACCGATCCGGATGAAACTGGTGCCAGACGAAAGGTCTGGACCAATGACTCCCTGGGGCCAAGTGCCCAAAATTTCTTATCGCCCCTTTTTCGAGTTATGGCCCCTGAAAGTTGATATTTGCTAATGTTTGACCCCTAATAACTTACTAACGCACAGTCCGAATTTTCTGACAAATATTGTTTTATGTACTATGGTACTAGGACAATGTTTGGTGCTAGTTTCAGCTCGATCGGTGAAGGTCACCTTTAGTGACTTTTAATCTCTTTGTTCAGCAGGCGAGACCTAGGGACGCATTTCCAGTCCTTATATCTTTGCTTCTACTGCATGCAGCGCCATACAATTTGGCACGAATATGTACCTCCCTAAGACCCATAAACCCTATAAAAAGCGCGCCTGTCTGTTGCGAACTGATGGAGTTATTAGGGTTTTTACGGTTTATCGCCCAAAATTCCATAGGGTGCATTGCAAATTTGAGGACCCATTTTCAGCAAGACGCATTGCCTCGAGTCCCTTGACTACCCTTTACTTTTGTAGACATTAATGATCTGCGCATGCGCATAAATTTGCAGCACCGTGGGTGCTTTCCTTTGGCTGCTGTAGGCGTAAAAAGGTTTATTTATTGAATTTTTGGCGCCCCATAGTGCACGTGCTATTCCATTGACCGCATCCCGGATTCTGCAGGCATGTGTGTATGGATGGGCTCTACAAACGTTCCAAATTTCAGCGTAATCGGATGAAAAACAGACGAGTTATAAGGGGTCAAAGTTTCAGACATTCCTACCAACTTTGGACTGCAAGTTTGAGCCTAATGTGACCTTCACCGATCCGGATGAAACTGGTGCCAGACGAAAGGTCTGGACCAATGACTCCCTGGGGCCAAGTGCCCAAAATTTCTTATCGCCCCTTTTTCGAGTTATGGCCCCTGAAAGTTGATATTTGCTAATGTTTAACCCCTAATAACTTACTAACGCACAGTCCGAATTTTCTGACAAATATTGTTTTATGTACTATGGTACTAGGACAATGTTTGGTGCTGGTTTCAGCTCGATCGGTGAAGGTCACCTTTAGTGACTTTTAATCTCTTTGTTCAGCAGGCGAGACCTAGGGACGCATTTCCAGTCCTTATATCTTTGCTTCTACTGCATGCAGCGCCATACAATTTGGCACGAATATGTACCTCCCTAAGACCTATAAACCCTATAAAAAGCGCGCCTGTCTGTTGCGAACTGATGGAGTTATTAGGGTTTTTATGGTTTACCGCCCAAAATTCCATAGGGTGCAATGCAAATTTGAGGACCCATTTTCAGCAGGACGCATTGCCTCGAGTCCCTTGACTATCCTTTACATTTGTAGACATTAATGATCTGCGCATGCGCATAAATTTGCAGCACCGTGGGTGCTTTCCTTTGGCTGCTGTAGGCGTAAAAAGGTTTATTTATTGAATTTTTGGCGCCCCATAGTGCACGTGCTATTCCATTGACCGCATCCCGGATTATGCAGGCATGTTTGTATGGATGGGCTCTACAAACGTTCCAAATTTCAGCGTAATCGGATGAAAAACAGACGAGTTATTAGGGGTCAAAGTTTCAGACATTCCTACCAACTTTGGACTGCAAGTTTGAGCCTAATGTGACCTTCACCGATCCGGATGAAACTGGTGCCAGACGAAAGGTCTGGACCAATGACTCCCTGGGGCCAAGTGCCCAAAATTTCTTATCGCCCCTTTTTCGAGTTATGGCCCCTGAAAGTTGATATTTGCTAATGTTTGACCCCTAATAACTTACTAACGCACAGTCCGAATTTTCTGACAAATATTGTTTTATGTACTATGGTACTAGGACAATGTTTGGTGCTAGTTTCAGCTCGATCGGTGAAGGTCACCTTTAGTGACTTTTAATCTCTTTGTTCAGCAGGCGAGACCTAGGGACGCATTTCCAGTCCTTATATCTTTGCTTCTACTGCATGTAGCGCCATACAATTTGGCACGAATATGTACCTCCCTAAGACCTATAAACCCTATAAAAAGCGCGCCTGTCTGTTGCGAACTGATGGAGTTATTAGGGTTTTTACGGTTTACCGCCCAAAATTCCATAAGGTGCAATGCAAATTTGAGGACCCATTTTCAGCAGGACGGATTGCCTCGAGTCCCTTGACTACCCTTTACATTTGTAGACATTAATGATCTGCGCATGCGCATAAATTTGCAGCACCGTGGGTGCTTTCCTTTGGCTGCTGTAGGCGTAAAAAGGTTTATTTATTGAATTTTTGGCGCCCCATAGTGCACGTGCTATTCAATTGACCGCATCCCGGATTGTGCAGGCATGTGTGTATGGATGGGCTCTACAGACTTTCCAAATTTCAGCGTAATCGGATGAAAAACAGACGAGTTATTAGGGGTCAAAGTTTCAGACATTCCTACCAACTTTGGACTGCAAGTTTGAGCCTAATGTGACCTTCACCGATCCGGATGAAACTGGTGCCAGACGAAAGGTCTGGACCAATGACTCCCTGGGGCCAAGTGCCCAAAATTTCTTATCGCCCCTTTTTCGAGTTATGGCCCCTGAAAGTTGATATTTGCTAATGTTTGACCCCTAATAACTTACTAACGCACAGTCCGAATTTTCTGACAAATATTGTTTTATGTACTATGGTACTAGGACAATGTTTGGTGCTAGTTTCAGCTCGATCGGTGAAGGTCACCTTTAGTGACTTTTAATCTCTTTGTTCAGCAGGCGAGACCTAGGGACGCATTTCCAGTCCTTATATCTTTGCTTCTACTGCATGCAGCGCCATACAATTTGGCACGAATATGTACCTCCCTAAGACCTATAAACCCTATAAAAAGCGCGCCTGTCTGTTGCGAACTGATGGAGTTATTAGGGTTTTTACGGTTTACCGCCCAAAATTCCATAGGGTGCAATGCAAATTTGAGGACCCATTTTCAGCAGGACGCATTGCCTCGAGTCCCTTGACTACCCTTTACATTTGTAGACATTAATGATCTGCGCATGCGCATAAATTTGCAGCACCGTGGGTGCTTTCCTTTGGCTGCTGTAGGCATATAAACGTTTATTTATTGAATTTTTGGCGCCCCATAGTGCACGTGCTATTCCATTGACCGCATCCCGGATTGTGCAGGCATGTGTGTATGGATGGGCTCTACAAACGTTCCAAATTTCAGCGTAATCGGATGAAAAACAGACGAGTTATTAGGGGTCAAAGTTTCAGACATTCCTACCAACTTTGGACTGCAAGTTTGAGCCTAATGTGACCTTCACCGATCCGGATGAAACTGGTGCCAGACGAAAGGTCTGGACCAATGACTCCCTGGGGCCAAGTGCCCAAAATTTCTTATCGCCCCTTTTTCGAGTTATGGCCCCTGAAAGTTGATATTTGCTAATGTTTGACCCCTAATAACTTACTAACGCACAGTCCGAATTTTCTGACAAATATTGTTTTATGTACTATGGTACTAGGACAATGTTTGGTGCTAGTTTCAGCTCGATCGGTGAAGGTCACCTTTAGTGACTTTTAATCTCTTTGTTCAGCAGGCGAGACCTAGGGACGCATTTCCAGTCCTTATATCTTTGCTTCTACTGCATGCAGCGCCATACAATTCGGCACGAATATGTACCTCCCTAAGACCTATAAACCCTATAAAAAGCGCGCCTGTCTGTTGCGAACTGATGGAGTTATTAGGGTTTTTACGGTTTACCGCCCAAAATTCCATAAGGTGCAATGCAAATTTGAGGACCCATTTTCAGCAGAACGCATTGCCTCGAGTCCCTTGACTACCCTTTACATTTGTAGACATTAATGATCTGCGCATGCGCATAAATTTGCAGCACCGTGGGTGCTTTCCTTTGGCTGCTGTAGGCGTTAAAGGTTTATTTATTGAATATTTGGCGCCCCATAGTGCACGTGCTATTCCATTGACCGCATCCCGAATTGAGCAAGCATGTGTGTATGGATGGGCTCTACAAACGTTCCAAATTTCAGCGTTATCGGATGAAAAACAGACGAGTTATTAGGGGTCAAAGTTTCAGACATTCCTACCAACTTTGGACTGCAAGTTTGAGCCTAATGTGACCTTCACCGATCCGGATGAAACTGGTGCCAGACGAAAGGTCTGGACCAATGACTCCCTGGGGCCAAGTGCCCAAAATTTCTTATCGCCCCTTTTTCGAGTTATGGTCCCTGAAAGTTGATATTTGCTAATGTTTGACCCCTAATAACTTACTAACGCACAGTCTGAATTTTCTGACAAATATTGTTTTATGTACTATGGTACTAGGACAATGTTTGGTGCTAGTTTCAGCTCGATCGGTGAAGGTCACCTTTAGTGACTTTTAATCTCTTTGTTCAGCAGGCGAGACCTAGGGACGCATTTCCAGTCCTTATATCTTTGCTTCTACTGCATGCAGCGCCATACAATTTGGCACGAATATGTACCTCCCTAAGTCCTATAAACCCTATAAAAAGCGCGCCTGTCTGTTGCGAACTGATGGAGTTATTAGGGTTTTTACGGTTTACCGCCCAAAATTCCATAGGGTGCAATGCAAATTTGAGGACCCATTTTCAGCAGGACGCATTGCCTCGAGTCCCTTGACTACCCTTTACATTTGTAGACATTAATTATCTGCGCATGCGCATAAATTTGCAGCACCGTGGGTGCTTTCCTTTGGCTGCTGTAGGCGTAAAAAGGTTTATTTATTGAATTTTTGGCGCCCCATAGTGCACGTGCTATTCCATTGACCGCATCCCGGATTGTGCAGGCATGTGTGTATGGATGGGTTCTACAAACGTTCCAAATTTCAGCGTAATCGGATGAAAAACAGACGAGTTATTAGGGGTCAAAGTTTCAGACATTCCTACCAACTTTGGACTGCAAGTTTGAGCCTAATGTGACCTTCACCGATCCGGATGAAACTGGTGCCAGACGAAAGGTCTGGACCAATGACTCCCTGGGGCCAAGTGCCCAAAATTTCTTATCGCCCCTTTTTCGAGTTATGGCCCCTGAAAGTTGATATTTGCTAATGTTTGACCCCTAATAACTTACTAACGCACAGTCCGAATTTTCTGACAAATATTGTTTTATGTACTATGGTACTAGGACAATGTTTGGTGCTAGTTTCAGCTCGATCGGTGAAGGTCACCTTTAGTGACTTTTAATCTCTTTGTTCAGCAGGCGAGACCTAGGGACGCATTTCCAGTCCTTATATCTTTGCTTCTACTGCATGCAGCGCCATACAATTTGGCACGAATATGTACCTCCCTAAGACCTATAAACCCTATAAAAAGCGCGCCTGTCTGTTGCGAACTGATGGAGTTATTAGGGTTTTTACGGTTTACCGCCCAAAATTCCATAGGGTGCAATGCAAATTTGAGGACCCATTTTCAGCAGGACGCATTGCCTCGAGTCCCTTGACTACCCTTTACATTTGTAGACATTAATGATCTGCGCATGCGCATAAATTTGCAGCACCGTGGGTGCTTCCCTTTGGCTGCTGTAGGCGTAAAAAGGTTTATTTATTGAATTTTTGGCGCCCCATAGTGCACGTGCTATTCCATTGACCGCATCCCGGATTGTGCAGACATGTGTGTATGGATGGGCTCTACAAACGTTCCAAATTTCAGCGTAATCGGATGAAAAACAGACGAGTTATTAGGGGTCAAAGTTTCAGACATTCCTACCAACTTTGGACTGCAAGTTTGAGCCTAATGTGACCTTCACCGATCCGGATGAAACTGGTGCCAGACGAAAGGTCTGGACCAATGACTCCCTGGGGCCAAGTGCCCAAAATTTCTTATCGCCCCTTTTTCGAGTTATGGCCCCTGAAAGTTGATATTTGCTAATGTTTGACCCCTAATAACTTACTAACGCACAGTCCGAATTTTCTGACAAATATTGTTTTATGTACTATGGTACTAGGACAATGTTTGGTGCTAGTTTCAGCTCGATCGGTGAAGGTCACCTTTAGTGACTTTTAATCTCTTTGTTCAGCAGGCGAGACCTAGGGACGCATTTCCAGTCCTTATATCTTTGCTTCTACTGCATGCAGCGCCATACAATTTGGCACGAATATGTACCTCCCTAAGACCTATAAACCCTATAAAAAGCGCGCCTGTCTGTTGCGAACTGATGGAGTTATCAGGGTTTTTACGGTTTACCGCCCAAAATTCCATAGGGTGCAATGCAAATTTGAGGACCCATTTTCAGCAGGACGCATTGCCTCGAGTCCCTTGACTACCCTTTACATTTGTAGACATTAATGATCTGCGCATGCGCATAAATTTGCAGCACCGTGGGTGCTTCCCTTTGGCTGCTGTAGGCGTAAAAAGGTTTATTTATTGAATATTTGGCGCCCCATAGTGCACGTGCTATTCCATTGACCGCATCCCGGATTGTGCAGACATGTGTGTATGGATAGATTCTACAAACGTTCCAAATTTCAGCGTAATCGGATGAAAAACAGACGAGTTATTAGGGGTCAAAGTTTCAGACATTCCTACCAACTTTGGACTGCAAGTTTGAGCCTAATGTGACCTTCACCGATCCGGATGAAACTGGTGCCAGACGAAAGGTCTGGACCAATGACTCCCTGGGGCCAAGTGCCCAAAATTTCTTATCGCCCCTTTTTCGAGTTATGGCCCCTGAAAGTTGATATTTGCTAATGTTTGACCCCTAATAACTTACTAACGCACAGTCCGAATTTTCTGACAAATATTGTTTTATGTACTATGGTACTAGGACAATGTTTGGTGCTAGTTTCAGCTCGATCGGTGAAGGTCACCTTTAGTGACTTTTAATCTCTTTGTTCAGCAGGCGAGACCTAGGGACGCATTTCCAGTCCTTATATCTTTGCTTCTACTGCATGCAGCGCCATACAATTTGGCACGAATATGTACCTCCCTAAGTCCTATAAACCCTACAAAAAACGCGCCTGTCTGTTGCGAACTGATGGAGTTATTAGGGTTTTTACGGTTTACCGCCCAAAATTCCATAGGGTGCAATGCAAATTTGAGGACCCATTTTCAGCAGGACGCATTGCCTCGAGTCCCTTGACTACCCTTTACATTTGTAGACATTAATGATCTGCGCATGCGCATAAATTTGCAGCACCGTGGGTGCTTTCCTTTGGCTGCTGTAGGCGTAAAAAGGTTTATTTATTGAATTTTTGGCGCCCCATAGTGCACGTGCTATTCCATTGACCGCATCCCGAATTGTGCAGGCATGTGTGTATGGATGGGCTCTACAGACTTTCCAAATTTCAGCGTAATCGGATGAAAAACAGACGAGTTATTAGGGGTCAAAGTTTCAGACATTCCTACCAACTTTGGACTGCAAGTTTGAGCCTAATGTGACCTTCACCGATCCGGATGAAACTGGTGCCAGACGAAAGGTCTGGACCAATGACTCCCTGGGGCCAAGTGCCCAAAATTTCTTATCGCCCCTTTTTCGAGTTATGGCCCCTGAAAGTTGATATTTGCTAATGTTTGACCCCTAATAACTTACTAACGCACAGTCCGAATTTTCTGACAAATATTGTTTTATGTACTATGGTACTAGGACAATGTTTGGTGCTAGTTTCAGCTCGATCGGTGAAGGTCACCTTTAGTGACTTTTAATCTCTTTGTTCAGCAGGCGAGACCTAGGGACGCATTTCCAGTCCTTATATCTTTGCTTCTACTGCATGCAGCGCCATACAATTTGGCACGAATATGTACCTCCCTAAGACCTATAAACCCTATAAAAAGCGCGCCTGTCTGTTGCGAACTGATGGAGTTATTAGGGTTTTTACGGTTTACCGCCCAAAATTCCATAGGGTGCAATGCAAATTTGAGGACCCATTTTCAGCAGGACGCATTGCCTCGAGTCCCTTGACTATCCTTTACATTTGTAGACATTAATGATCTGCGCATGCGCATAAATTTGCAGCACCGTGGGTGCTTTCCTTTGGCTGCTGTAGGCATATAAACGTTTATTTATTGAATTTTTGGCGCCCCATAGTGCATGTGCTATTCCATTGACCGCATCCCGGATTGTGCAGGCATGTGTGTATGGATGGGCTCTACAAACGTTCCAAATTTCAGCGTAATCGGATGAAAAACAGACGAGTTATTAGGGGTCAAAGTTTCAGACATTCCTACCAACTTTGGACTGCAAGTTTGAGCCTAATGTGACCTTCACCGATCCGGATGAAACTGGTGCCAGACGAAAGGTCTGGACCAATGACTCCCTGGGGCCAAGTGCCCAAAATTTCTTATCGCCCCTTTTTCGAGTTATGGCCCCTGAAAGTTGATATTTGCTAATGTTTGACCCCTAATAACTTACTAACGCACAGTCCGAATTTTCTGACAAATATTGTTTTATGTACTATGGTACTAGGACAATGTTTGGTGCTAGTTTCAGCTCGATCGGTGAAGGTCACCTTTAGTGACTTTTAATCTCTTTGTTCAGCAGGCGAGACCTAGGGACGCATTTCCAGTCCTTATATCTTTGCTTCTACTGCATGCAGCGCCATACAATTCGGCACGAATATGTACCTCCCTAAGACCTATAAATCCTATAAAAAGCGCGCCTGTCTGTTGCGAACTGATGGAGTTATTAGGGTTTTTACGGTTTACCGCCCAAAATTCCATAAGGTGCAATGCAAATTTGAGGACCCATTTTCAGCAGAACGCATTGCCTCGAGTCCCTTGACTACCCTTTACATTTGTAGACATTAATGATCTGCGCATGCGCATAAATTTGCAGCACCGTGGGTGCTTTCCTTTGGCTGCTGTAGGCGTTAAAGGTTTATTTATTGAATATTTGTCGCCCCATAGTGCACGTGCTATTCCATTGACCGCATCCCGAATTGAGCACGCATGTGTGTATGGATGGGCTCTACAAACGTTCCAAATTTCAGCGTAATCGGATGAAAAACAGACGAGTTATTAGGGGTCAAAGTTTCAGACATTCCTACCAACTTTGGACTGCAAGTTTGAGCCTAATGTGACCTTCACCGATCCGGATGAAACTGGTGCCAGACGAAAGGTCTGGACCAATGACTCCCTGGGGCCAAGTGCCCAAAATTTCTTATCGCCCCTTTTTCGAGTTATGGTCCCTGAAAGTTGATATTTGCTAATGTTTTACCCCTAATAACTTACTAACGCACAGTCTGAATTTTCTGACAAATATTGTTTTATGTACTATGGTACTAGGACAATGTTTGGTGCTAGTTTCAGCTCGATCGGTGAAGGTCACCTTTAGTGACTTTTAATCTCTTTGTTCAGCAGGCGAGACCTAGGGACGCATTTCCAGTCCTTATATCTTTGCTTCTACTGCATGCAGCGCCATACAATTTGGCACGAATATGTACCTCCCTAAGACCTATAAACCCTTTAAAAAACGCGCCTGTCTGTTGCGAACTGACGGAGTTATTAGGGTTTTTACGGTTTACCGCCCAAAATTCCATAGGGTGCAATGCAAATTTGAGGACCCATTTTCAGCAGGACGCATTGCCTCGAGTCCCTTGACTACCCTTTACATTTGTAGACATTAATGATCTGCGCATGCGCATAAATTTGCAGCACCGTGGGTGCTTTCCTTTGGCTGCTGTAGGCGTAAAAATGTTCATTTATTGAATATTTGGCGCCCCATAGTGCACGTGCTATTCCATTGACCGCATCCCGGATTGTGCAGGCATGTGTGTATGGATGGGCTCTACAAACGTTCCAAATTTCAGCGTAATCGGATGAAAAACAGACGAGTTATTAGGGGTCAAAGTTTCAGACATTCCTACCAACTTTGGACTGCAAGTTTGAGCCTAATGTGACCTTCACCGATCCGGATGAAACTGGTGCCAGACGAAAGGTCTGGACCAATGACTCCCTGGGGCCAAGTGCCCAAAATTTCTTATCGCCCCTTTTTCGAGTTATGGCCCCTGAAAGTTGATATTTGCTAATGTTTGACCCCTAATAACTTACTAACGCACAGTCCGAATTTTCTGACAAATATTGTTTTATGTACTATGGTACTAGGACAATGTTTGGTGCTAGTTTCAGCTCGATCGGTGAAGGTCACCTTTAGTGACTTTTAATCTCTTTGTTCAGCAGGCGAGACCTAGGGACGCATTTCCAGTCCTTATATCTTTGCTTCTACTGCATGCAGCGCCATACAATTTGGCACGAATATGTACCTCCCTAAGACCTATAAACCCTATAAAAAGCGCACCTGTCTGTTGCGAACTGATGGAGTTATTAGGGTTTTTACGGTTTACCGCCCAAAATTCCTTAGGGTGCAATGCAAATTTGAGGACCAATTTTCAGCAGGACGCATTGCCTCGAGTCCCTTGACTACCCTTTACATTTGTAGACATTAATGATCTGCGCATGCGCATAAATTCGCAGCACCATAGGTGCTTTCCTTTGGCTGCTGTAGGCGTAAAAAGGTTTATTTATTGAATTTTTGGCGCCCCATAGTGCACGTGCTATTCCATTGACCGCATCCCGGATTGTGCAGGCATGTGTGTATGGATGGGCTCTACAAACGTTCCAAATTTCAGCGTAATCGGATGAGAAACAGACGAGTTATTAGGGGTCAAAGTTTCAGACATTCCTACCAACTTTGGACTGCAAGTTTGAGCCTAATGTGACCTTCACCGATCCGGATGAAACTGGTGCCAGACGAAAGGTCTGGACCAATGACTCCCTGGGGCCAAGTGCCCAAAATTTCTTATCGCCCCTTTTTCGAGTTATGGCCCCTGAAAGTTGATATTTGCTAATGTTTGACCCCTAATAACTTACTAACGCACAGTCCGAATTTTCTGACAAATATTGTTTTATGTACTATGGTACTAGGACAATGTTTGGTGCTAGTTTCAGCTCGATCGGTGAAGGTCACCTTTAGTGACTTTTAATCTCTTTGTTCAGCAGGCGAGACCTAGGGACGCATTTCCAGTCCTTATATCTTTGCTTCTACTGCATGCAGCGCCATACAATTTGGCACGAATATGTACCTCACTAAGTCCTATAAACCCTATAAAATGCGCGCCTGTCTGTTGCGAACTGATGGAGTTATTAGGGTTTTTACGGTTTACCGCCCAAAATTCCATAGGGTGCAATGCAAATTTGATGACCCATTTTCAGCGGGACGCACTGCCTCGAGTCCCTTGACTACCCTTTACATTTATAGACATTAATTATCTGCGCATGCGCATAAATTTGCAGCACCGTGGGTGCTTCCCTTTGGCTGCGCTAGGCGTAAAAAGGTTTATTTATTGAATTTTTGGCGCCCCATAGTGCACGTGCTATTCCATTGACCGCATCCCGGATAGTGCAGGCATGTGTGTATGGATGGGCTCTACAAACTTCCCAAATTTCTGCGTAATCGGATGCAAAAAAGACGAGTTATTAGGGGTCAAAGTTTCAGACATTCCTTCCAACTTTGGACTGCAAGTTTGAGCCTAATGTGACCTTCACCGATCCGGATGAAACTGGTGCCAGACGAAAGGTCTGGACCAATGACTCCCTGGGGCCAAGTGCCCAAAATTTCTTATCGCCCCTTTTTCGAGTTATGGCCCCTGAAAGTTGATATTTGCTAATGTTTGACCCCTAATAACTTACTAACGCACAGTCCGAATTTTCTGACAAATATTGTTTTATGTACTATGGTACTAGGACAATGTTTGGTGCTAGTTTCAGCTCGATCGGTGAAGGTCACCTTTAGTGACTTTTAATCTCTTTGTTCAGCAGGCGAGACCTAGGGACGCATTTCCAGTCCTTATATCTTTGCTTCTACTGCATGCAGCGCCATACAATTTGGCACGAATATGTACCTCCCTAAGACCTATAAACCCTATAAAAAGCGCGCCTGTCTGTTGCGAACTGATGGAGTTATTAGGGTTTTTACGGTTTACCGCCCAAAATTCCATAGGGTGCAATGCAAATTTGAGGACCCATTTTCAGCAGGACGCATTGCCTCGAGTCCCTTGACTACCCTTTACATTTGTAGACATTAATGATCTGCGCATGCGCATAAATTTGCAGCACCGTGGGTGCTTTCCTTTGGCTGCTGTAGGCGTAAAAATGTTTATTTATTGAATTTTTGGCGCCCCATAGTGCACGTGCTATTCCATTGACCGCATCCAGGATTGTGCAGGCATGTGTGTATGGATGGGCTCTACAAACGTTCCAAATTTCAGCGTAATCGGATGAAAAACAGACGAGTTATTAGGGGTCAAAGTTTCAGACATTCCTACCAACTTTGGACTGCAAGTTTGAGCCTAATGTGACCTTCACCGATCCGGATGAAACTGGTGCCAGACGAAAGGTCTGGACCAATGACTCCCTGGGGCCAAGTGCCCAAAATTTCTTATCTCCCCTTTTTCGAGTTATGGCCCCTGAAAGTTGATATTTGCTAATGTTTGACCCCTAATAACTTACTAACGCACAGTCCGAATTTTCTGACAAATATAGTTTTATGTACTATGGTACTAGGACAATGTTTGGTGCTAGTTTCAGCTCGATCGGTGAAGGTCACCTTTAGTGACTTTTAATCTCTTTGTTCAGCAGGCGAGACCTAGGGACGCATTTCCAGTCCTTATATCTTTGCTTTTACTGCATGCAGCGCCATACAATTTGGCACGAATATGTACCTCCCTACGACCTATAAACCCAATAAAAAGCGCGCCTGTCTGTTGCGAACTGATGGAGTTATTAGGGTTTTTACGGTTTACCGCCCAAAATTCCATAGGGTGCAATGCAAATTTGAGGACCCATTTTCAGCAGGACGCATTGCCTCGAGTCCCTTGACTACCCTTTACATTTGTAGACATTAATGATCTGCGCATGCGCATAAATTTGCAGCACCGTGGGTGCTTTCCTTTGGCTGCTGTAGGCGTAAAAAGGTTCATTTATTGAATATTTGGCGCCCCATAGTGCACGTGCTATTCCATTGACCGCATCCCGGATTATGCAGGCATGTGTGTATGGATGGGGTCTACAAACGTACCAAATTTCAGCGTAATCGGATGAAAAACAGACGAGTTATTAGGGGTCAAAGTTTCAGACATTCCTACCAACTTTGGACTGCAAGTTTGAGCCTAATGTGACCTTCACCGATCCGGATGAAACTGGTGCCAGACGAAAGGTCTGGACCAATGACTCCCTGGGGCCAAGTGCCCAAAATTTCTTATCTCCCCTTTTTCGAGTTATGGCCCCTGAAAGTTGATATTTGCTAATGTTTGACCCCTAATAACTTACTAACGCACAGTCCGAATTTTCTGACAAATATTGTTTTATGTACTATGGTACTAGGACAATGTTTGGTGCTAGTTTCAGCTCGATCGGTGAAGGTCACCTTTAGTGACTTTTAATCTCTTTGTTCAGCAGGCGAGACCTAGGGACGCATTTCCAGTCCTTATATCTTTGCTCCTAATGCATGCAGCGCCATACAATTTGGCACGAATATGTACCTCCCTAAGTCCTATAAACCCTATAAAAAGCGCGCCTGTCTGTTGCGAACTGATGGAGTTATTAGGGTTTTTACGGTTTACCGCCCAAAATTCCATAGGGTGCAATGCAAATTTGAGGACCCATTTTCAGCAGGACGCATTGCCTCGAGTCCCTTGACTACCCTTTACATTTGTAGACATTAATGATCTGCGCATGCGCATAAATTTGCAGCACCGTGGATGCTTTCCTTTGGCTGCTGTAGGCGTAAAATGTTTATTTATTGAATTTTTGGCGCCCAATAGTGCACGTGCTATTCCATTGACCGCATCCCGGATTGTGCAGGCATGTGTGTATGGATGGGCTCTACAAACGTTCCAAATTTCAGCGTAATCGGATGGAAAACAGACGAGTTATTAGGGGTCAAAGTTTCAGACATTCCTACCAACTTTGGACTGCAAGTTTGAGCCTAATGTGACCTTCACCGATCCGGATGAAACTGGTGCCAGACGAAAGGTCTGGACCAATGACTCCCTGGGGCCAAGTGCCCAAAATTTCTTATCGCCCCTTTTTCGAGTTATGGCCCCTGAAATTTGATATTTGCTAATGTTTGACCCCTAATAACTTACTAACGCACAGTCCGAATTTTCTGACAAATATTGTTTTATGTACTATGGTACTAGAACAATGTTTGGTGCTAGTTTCAGCTCGATCGGTGAAGGTCACCTTTAGTGACTTTTAATCTCTTTGTTCAGCAGGCGAGACCTAGGGACGCATTTCCAGTCCTTATATCTTTGCTTCTACTGCATGCAGCGCCATACAATTTGGCACGAATATGTACTTCCCTAAGACCTATAAACCCTATAAACAGCGCGCCTGTCTGTTGCGAACTGATGGAGTTATTAGGGTTTTTACGGTTTACCGCCCAAAATTCCGTAGGGTGCAATGCAAATTTGAGGACCCATTTTCAGCAGGACGCATTGCCTCGAGTCCCTTGACTACCCTTTATATTTGTAGACATTAATGATCTCCGCATACGCATAAATTTGCAGCACCGTGGATGCTTTCTTTTGGCTGCTGTAGGCTTAAAAATTTTATTTATCGAATATTTGGCGCCCCATAGTGCACGTGCTATTCCATTGACCGCATCCCGGATTGTGCAGGCATGTGTGTATGGATGGGCTCTACAAACGTACCAAATTTCAGCGTAATCGGATGAAAAACAGACGAGTTATTAGGGGTCAAAGTTTCAGACATTCCTACCAACTTTGGACTGCAAGTTTGAGCCTAATGTGACCTTCACCGATCCGGATGAAACTGGTGCCAGACGAAAGGTCTGGACCAATGACTCCCTGGGGCCAAGTGCCCAAAATTTCTTATCGCCCCTTTTTCGAGTTATGGCCCCTGAAAGTTGATATTTGCTAATGTTTGACCCCTAATAACTTACTAACGCACAGTCCGAATTTTCTGACAAATATTGTTTAATGTACTATGGTACTAGGACAATGTTTGGTGCTAGTTTCAGCTCGATCGGTGAAGGTCACCTTTAGTGACTTTTAATCTCTTTGTTCAGCAGGCGAGACCTAGGGACGCATTTCCAGTCCTTATATCTTTGCTTCTACTGCATGCAGCGCCATACAATTTGGCACGAATATGTACCTCCCTAAGACCTATAAACCCTTTAAAAAGCGCGCCTGTCTGTTGCGAACTGATGGAGTTATTAGGGTTTTTACGGTTTACCGCCCAAAATTTCATAGGGTGCAATGCAAATTTGAGGACCCATTTTCAGCAGGACGCATTGCCTCGAGTCCCTTGACTACCCTTTACATTTGTAGACATTAATGATCTGCGCATGCGCATAAATTTGCAGCACCGTGGGTGCTTTCCTTTGGCTGCTGTAGGCGTAAAAATGTTTATTTATTGAATATTTGGCGCCCCATAGAGCACGTGCTATTCCATTGACCGCATCCTGGATTGTGCAGGCATGTGTGTATGGATGGGCTCTACAAACGTTCCAAATTTCAACGTAATCGGATGAAAAACAGACGAGTTATTAGGGGTCAAAGTTTCAGACATTCCTACCAAGTTTGGACTGCAAGTTTGAGCCTAATGTGACCTTCAACGATCCGGATGAAACTGGTGCCAGACGAAAGGTCTGGACCAATGACTCCCTGGGGCCAAGTGCCCAAAATTTCTTATCGCCCCTTTTTTGAGTTATGGCCCCTGAAAGTTGATATTTGCTAATGTTTGACCCCTAATAACTTACTAACGCACAGTCCGAATTTTCTGACAAATATTGTTTTATGTACTATGGTACTAGGACAATGTTTGGTGCTAGTTTCAGCTCGATCGTTGAAGGTCACCTTTAGTGACTTTTAATCTCTTTGTTCAGCAGGCGAGACCTAGGGACGCATTTCCAGTCCTTATATCTTTGCTTCTACTGCATGCAGCGCCATACAATTTGGCACGAATATGTACCTCTCTAAGTCCTATAAACCCTATAAAAAGCGTGCCTGTCTGTTGCGAACTGATGGAGTTATTAGGGTTTTTACCGTTTACCGCCCAAAATTCCATAGGGTGCAATGCAAATTTGAGGACCCATTTTCAGCAGGACGCATTGCCTCGAGTCCCTTGACTACCCTTTAAGTTTGTAGACATTAATGATCTGCGCATGCGCATAAATTTGCAGCACCGTGGGTGCTTCCCTTTGGCTGCTGTAGGCGTAAAAATGTTTATTTATTGAATATTTGGCGCCCCATAGTGTACGTGCTATTCCATTGACCGCATCCCGGATTGTGCAGGCATGTGTGTATGGATGGGCTCTACAAACATTCCAAATTTCAGCGTAATCGGATGAAAAACAGACGAGTTATTAGGGGTCAAAGTTTCAGACATTCCTACCAACTTTGGACTGCAAGTTTGAGCCTAATGTGACCTTCACCGATCCGGATGAAACTGGTGCCAGACGAAAGGTCTGGACCAATGACTCCCTGGGGCCAAGTGTCCAAAATTTCTTATCGCCCCTTTTTCGAGTTATGGCCCCTGAAAGTTGATATTTGCTAATGTTTGACCCCTAATAACTTACTAACGCACAGTCCGAATTTTCTGACAAATATTGTTTTATGTACTATGGTACTAGGACAATGTTTGGTGCTAGTTTCAGCTCGATCGGTGAAGGTCACCTTTAGTGACTTTTAATCTCTTTGTTCAGCAGGCGAGACCTAGGGACGCATTTCCAGTCCTTATATCTTTGCTTTTACTGCATGCAGCGCCATACAATTTGGCACGAATATGTACCTCCCTAAGACCTATAAACCCTATAAAAAGCGCGCCTGTCTGTTGCGAACTGATGGAGTTATTAGGGTTTTTACGGTTTACCGCCCAAAATTCCATAGGGTGCAATGCAAATTTGAGGACCCATTTTCAGCAGGACGCATTGCCTCGAGTCCCTTGACTACCCTTTACATTTGTAGACATTAATGATCTGCGCATGCGCATAAATTTGCAGCACCGTGGGTGCTTTCCTTTGGCTGCTGTAGGCGTAAAAATGTTTATTTATTGAATATTTGGCGCCCCATAGTGCACGTGCTATTCCATTGACCGCATCCCGGATTGTGCAGGCATGTGTGTATGGATGGGCTCTACAAACGTTCCAAATTTCAGCGTAATCGGATGAAAAACAGACGAGTTATTAGGGGTCAAAGTTTCAGACATTCCTACCAACTTTGGACTGCAAGTTTGAGCCTAATGTGACCTTCACCGATCCGGATGAAACTGGTGCCAGACGAAAGGTCTGGACCAATGACTCCCTGGGGCCAAGTGCCCAAAATTTCTTATCGCCCCTTTTTCGAGTTATGGCCCCAGAAAGTTGATATTTGCTAATGTTTGACCCCTAATAACTTACTAACGCACAGTCCGAATTTTCTGACAAATATTGTTTTATGTACTATGCTACTAGGACAATGTTTGGTGCTAGTTTCAGCTCGATCGGTGAAGGTCACCTTTAGTGACTTTTAATCTCTTTGTTCAGCAGGCGAGACCTAGGGACGCATTTCCAGTCCTTATATCTTTGCTTCTACTGCATGCAGCGCCATACAATTTGGCACGAATATGTACCTCCCTAAGACCTATAAACCCTATAAAAAGCGCGCCTGTCTGTTGCGAACTGATGGAGTTATTAGGGTTTTTACGGTTTACCGCCCAAAATTCCGTAGGGTGCAATGCAAATTTGAGGACCCATTTTCAGCAGGACGCATTGCCTCGAGTCCCTTGACTACCCTTTACATTTGTAGACATTAATGATCTGCGCATGCGCATAAATTTGCAGCACCGTGGGTGCTTTCCTTTGGCTGCTGTAGGCGTAAAAATGTTTATTTATTGAATTTTTGGCACCCCATAGTGCACGTGCTATTCCATTGACCGCATCCCGGATTGTGCAGGCATGTGTGTATGGATGGGCTCTACAAACGTTCCAAATTTCAGCGTAATCGGATGAAAAACAGACGAGTTATTAGGGGTCAAAGTTTCAGACATTCCTACCAACTTTGGACTGCAAGTTTGAGCCTAATGTGACCTTCACCGATCCGGATGAAACTGTTGCCAGACGAAAGGTCTGGACCAATGACTCCCTAGGGCCAAGTGCCCAAAATTTCTTATCGCCCCTTTTTCGAGTTATGGCCCCTGAAAGTTGATATTTGCTAATGTTTGACCCCTAATAACTTACTAACGCACAGTCCGAATTTTCTGACAAATATTGTTTTATGTACTATGGTACTAGGACAATGTTTGGTGCTAGTTTCAGCTCGATCGGTGAAGGTCACCTTTAGTGACTTTTAATCTCTTTGTTCAGCAGGCGAGACCTAGGGACGCATTTCCAGTCCTTATATCTTTGCTCCTACTGCATGCAGCGCCATACAATTTGGCACGAATATGTACCTCCCTAAGACCTATAAACCCTATAAAAAGCGCGCCTGTCTGTTGCGAACTGATGGAGTTATTAGGGTTTTTACGGTTTACCGCCCAAAATTCCATAGGGTGCAATGCAAATTTGAGGACCCATTTTCAGCAGGACGCATGCCTCGAGTCCCTTGACTACCCTTTACATTTGTAGACATTAATGATCTGCGCATGCGCATAAATTTGCAGCACCGTGGGTGCTTTCCTTTGGCTGCTGTAGGCGTAAAAATGTTTATTTATTGAATATTTGGCGCCCCATAGTGCACGTGCTATTCTACTGACCGCATCCCGGATTGTGCAGGCATGTGTGTATGGATGGTCTCTACAAACGTTCCAAATTTCAGCGTAATCGGATGAAAAACAGACGAGTTATTAGGGGTCAAAGTTTCAGACATTCCTACCAACTTTGGACTGCAAGTTTGAGCCTAATGTGACCTTCACCGATCCGGATGAAACTGGTGCCAGACGAAAGGTCTGGACCAATGACTCCCTAGGGCCAAGTGCCCAAAATTTCTTATCGCCCCTTTTTCGAGTTATGGCCCCTGAAAGTTGATATTTGCTAATGTTTGACCCCTAATAACTTACTAACGCACAGTCCGAATTTTCTGACAAATATTGTTTTATGTACTATGGTACTAGGACAATGTTTGGTGCTAGTTTCAGCTCGATCGGTGAAGGTCACCTTTAGTGACTTTTAATCTCTTTGTTCAGCAGGCGAGACCTAGGGACGCATTTCCAGTCCTTATATCTTTGCTTCTACTGCATGCAGCGCCATACAATTTGGCACGAATATGTACCTCCCTAAGACCTATAAACCCTATAAAAAGCGCGCCTGTCTGTTGCGAACTGATGGAGTTATTAGGGCTTTTACGGTTTACCGCCCAAAATTCCATAGGGTGCAATGCAAATTTGAGGACCCATTTTCAGCAGGACGCATTGCCTCGAGTCCCTTGACTACCCTTTACATTTGTAGACATTAATGATCTGCGCATGCGCATAAATTTGCAGCACCGTGGGTGCTTTCCTTTGGCTGCTGTAGGCGTAAAAAGGTTTATTTATTGAATATTTGGCGCCCCATAGTGCACGTGCTATTCCATTGACCGCATCCCGGATTTAGCAGGCATGTGTGTATGGAAGGGCTCTACAAACGTTCCAAAATTCAGCGTTATCGGATGAAAAACAGACGAGTTATTAGGGGTCAAAGTTTCAGACATTCCTACCAACTTTGGACTGCAAGTTTGAGCCTAATGTGACCTTCACCGATCCGGATGAAACTGGTGCCAGACGAAAGGTCTGGACCAATGACTCCCTGGGGCCAAGTGCCCAAAATTTCTTATCGCCCCTTTTTCGAGTTATGGCCCCTGAAAGTTGATATTTGCTAATGTTTGACCCCTAATAACTTACTAACGCACAGTCCGAATTTTCTGACAAATATTGTTTTATGTACTATGGTACTAGGACAATGTTTTGTGCTAGTTTCAGCTCGATCGGTGAAGGTCACCTTTAGTGACTTTTAATCTCTGTTCAGCAGGCGAGACCTAGGGACGCATTTCCAGTCCTTATATCTTTGCTTCTACTGCATGCAGCGCCATATAATTTGGCACGAATATGTACCTCCCTAATACCTATAAACCCTATCAAAAGCGCGCCTGTCTGTTGCGAACTGATGGAGTTATTAGGGTTTTAACGGTTTACCGCCCAAAATTCCATAGGGTGCAATGCAAATTTGAGGACCCATTTTCAGCAGGACGCATTGCCTCGAGTCCCTTGACTACCCTTTACGTTTGTAGACATTAATGATCTGCGCATGCGCATAAATTTGCAGCACCGTGGGTGCTTTCCTTTGGCTGCTGTATGCGTAAAAATGTTTATTTATTGAATTTTTGGCGCCCCATAGTGCACGTGCTATTCCATTGACCGCATCCCGGATTGTACAGGCATGTGTGTATGGATGGGCTCTACAAACGTTCCAAATTTCAGCGTAATCGGATGAAAAACAGACGAGTTATTAGGGGTCAAAGTTTCAGACATTCCTACCAACTTTGGACTGCAAGTTTGAGCCTAATGTGACCTTCACCGATCCGGATGAAACTGGTGCCAGACGAAAGGTCTGGACCAATGACTCCCTGGGGACAAGTGCCCAAAATTTCTTATCGCCCCTTTTTCGAGTTATGGCCCCTGAAAGTTGATATTTGCTAATGTTTGACCCCTAATAACTTACTAACGCACAGTCCGAATTTTCTGACAAATATTGTTTTATGTACTATGGTACTAGGACAATGTTTGGTGCTAGTTTCAGCTCGATCGGTGAAGGTCACCTTTAGTGACTTTTAATCTCTTTGTTCAGCAGGCGAGACCTAGGGACGCATTTCCAGTCCTTATATCTTTGCTTCTACTGCATGCAGCGCCATACAATTTGGCACGAATATGTACCTCCCTAAGACCTATAATCCCTATAAAAAGCGCGCCAGTCTGTTGCGAACTGATGGAGTTATTAGGGTTTTTACGTTTTACCGCCCAAAATTCCTTAGGGTGCAATGCAAATTTGAGGACCCATTTTCAGCAGGACGCATTGCCTCGAGTCCCTTGACTACCCTTTACATTTGTAGACATTAATGATCTGCGCATGCGCATAAATTTGCAGCACCGTGGGTGCTTTCCTTTGGCTGCTGTAGGCGTAAAAAGGTTTATTTATTGAATATTTGGCGCCCCAGTGTGCACGTGCTATTCCATTGACCGCATCCCGGATTGTGCAGGCATGTGTGTATGGATGGGCTCTACAAACGTTCCAAATTTCAGCGTAATCGGATGAAAAACAGACGAGTTATTAGGCGTCAAAGTTTCAGACATTCCTACCAACTTTGGACTGCAAGTTTGAGCCTAATGTGACCTTCACCGATCCGGATGAAACTGGTGCCAGACGAAAGGTCTGGACCAATGACTCCCTGGGGCCAAGTGCCCAAAATTTCTTATCGCCCCTTTTTCGAGTTATGGCCCCTGAAAGTTGATATTTGCTAATGTTTGACCCCTAATAACTTACTAACGCACAGTCCGAATTTTCTGACAAATATTGTTTTATGTACTATGGTACTAGGACAATGTTTGGTGCTAGTTTCAGCTCGATCGTTGAAGGTCACCTTTAGTGACTTTTAATCTCTTTTTTCAGCAGGCGAGACCTAGGGACGCATTTCCAGTCCTTATATCTTTGCTTCTACTGCATGCAGCGCCATACAATTTGGCAGAATATGTACCTCCCTAAGACCTATGAACCCTATAAAAAGCGCGCCTGTCTGTTGCGAACTGATGGAGTTATTAGGGTTTTTACGGTTTACCGCCCAAAATTCCATAGGGTGCAATGCAAATTTGAGGACCCATTTTCAGCAGGACGCATTGCCTCGAGTCCCTTGACTACCCTTTACATTTGTAGACATTAATGATCTGCGCATGCGCATAAATTTGCAGCACCGTGGGTGCTTTCCTTTGGCTGCTGTAGGCGTAAAAATGTTTATTTATTGAATTTTTGGCGCCCCATAGTGCACGTGCTATTCCATTGACCGCATCCCGGATTGTGCAGGCATGTGTGTATGGATGGGCTCTACAAACGTTCCAAATTTCAGCGTAATCGGATGAAAAACAGACGAGTTATTAGGGGTCAAAGTTTCAGATATTCCTACCAACTTTGGACTGCAAGTTTGAGCCTAATGTGACCTTCACCGATCCGGATGAAACTGGTGCCAGACGAAAGGTCTGGACCAATGACTCCCTGGGGCCAAGTGCCCAAAATTTCTTATCGCCCCTTTTTCGAGTTATGGCCCCTGAAAGTTGATATTTGCTAATGTTTGACCCCTAATAACTTACTAACGCACAGTCCGAATTTTCTGACAAATATTGTTTTATGTACTATGGTACTAGGACAATGTTTGGTGCTAGTTTCAGCTCGATCGGTGAAGGTCACCTTTAGTGACTTTTAATCTCTTTGTTCAGCAGCCGAGACCTAGGGACGCATTTCCAGTCCTTATATCTTTGCTTCTACTGCATGCAGCGCCATACAATTTGGCACGAATATGTACCTCCCTAAGACCTATAAACTCTATGAAAAGCGCGCCTGTCTGTTGTGACTTGATTGAGTTATTAGGGTTTTTACGGTTTCCCGCCCAAAATTCCATAGGGTGCAATGCAAATTTGAGGACCCATTTTCAGCAGGACGCATTGCCTCGAGTCCCTTGACTATCCTTTACATTTGTAGACATTAATGATCTGCGCATGCGCACAAATTTGCAGCACCGTGGGTGCTTTCCTTTGGCTGCTGTAGGCGTAAAAATGTTTATTTATTTAATATTTGGCGCCCCATAGTGCACGTGCTATTCCATTGACCGCATCCCGGATTGTGCAGGCATGTGTGTATGGATGGGCTCTACAAACGTTCCTAATTAAAGCTTAATCGGATGAAAAACAGACGAGTTATTAGGGGTCAAAGTTTCAGGCATTCCTACCAACTTTGGACTGCAAGTTTGAGCCTAATGTGACCTTCACCGATCCGGATGAAACTGGTGCCAGACGAATGATCTGGACTAATGACTCCCTGGGGCCAAGTGCCCAAAATTTCTTATCGCCCCTTTTTCGAGTTATGGTGCCTGTAAGTTGATATTTGCTAATGTTTGACCCCTAATAACTCACTAACGCACAGTCCGACCATTCCTACCAACTTTGGACTGAAAGTTTGAGCCTAATGTGACCTTCACCGATCCGGATGAAACTGGTGCCAGACGAAAGGTCTGGACCAATGACTCTCTGGGGCCAAGTGCCCAAAATTTCTTATCGCCCCTTTTTGGTTTAAACATATTTTATTACATAATACAAGTACAACAAAGTAACAAATTTGACATACAAACGATATAGGATTAGAACGAAAGCATATAAATACTTATAGAGTTCTTCTCCTCTACGGTGTATATTTCGTTGTTGACTTGAAGGCAGATCGTTTCACAGATCAAGGAAAAATGTTGTGGTTCATATCATGTAAGAAGGTAAAATAAATTAGTTGACAAAACACACACAAAAAATATAGAATAAAAAAAAAGAAATAAGAATAAAGAAAAATTATAAAAAAATAAAAATAAATAGATAAATAATAAACAAATAATTCAATAAGTGTTTGTATTAAGAAAACAGTAGTAGGAATCAAACAGTGTATAACAAGGTATATGAAAATAGCATTCTTGGAGAGGAACAACTGAGCTTGCATCCACAGGCAGACAATGCAGATATTGTTCAGGACAAGTTTTTTTTTCGAGTTATGGCCCCTGAAAGTTGATATTTGCTAATGTTTGACCCCTAATAACTTACTAACGCACAGTCCGAATTTTCTGACATATATTGTTTTATGTACTATGGTACTAGGACAATGTTTGGTGCTAGTTTCAGCTCGATCGGTGAAGGTCACCTTTAGTGACTTTTAATCTCTTTGTTCAGCAGGCGAGTCCTAGGGACGCATTTCCAGTCCTTATATATTTGCTTTCACTGCATGCAGAGCCATACATTTTGGCACGAATATGTTCCTCCCTAAGACCTATAAACCCTGGAAAAAGCGCGCCTGTCTGTTGCGAACTGATGGAGTTATTAGGGTTTTTACGGTTTCCCGCCCAAAATTCCATAGGGTGCAATGCAAATTTGAGGACCCATTTTCAGCAGGACGCATTGCCTCGAGTCCCTTGACTACCATTTACGTCTGTAGAAATAATGATCTGCGCAAGCGCATAAATTTGCAGCACCGTGGGTGCTTTCCTTTGGCTGCTGTAGGCGTAAAAATGTATATTTAATGAACATTTGGCGCCCCATAGTGCACGTGCTATTCCATTGACCGCTCCCCGGATTCTGCAGGCATGTATATATGGATGGGCTTCACAACCTTTCAAAATTTCAGCTTAATCGGATTGAAAACAGACGAATTATTAGGGGTCAAAGTTTCAGACATACCCTAGAGTTATTAGGGGTCAAAATTTCAGACATTCCCTACCAACTTTGGACTGCAAGTTTGACCCTAACGTGAACATCACCGATCCGGATGAAACTGGTGCCAGACGAAATGTCTGGACCAATGACTCCCTGAGGCCAAGTGCCCAAAATTTCTTAGCGCCCCTTTTTCGAGTTATGGCCCCTGAAAGTTGATATTTGCTAATGTTTGACCTCTAATAACTTACTAACGCACAGTCCGAATTTTCTGACAAATATTGTTTTATGTACTATGGTACTAGGACAATGTTTGGTGCTAGTTTCAGCTCGATCGGTGAAGGTCACCTTTAGTAACTTTTAATCTATTTGTTCAGCAGGCGAGACCTAGGGACGCATTTCCAGTCCTTATATCTTTGCTTTCACTGCATGCAGCGCCATACAATTTGGCACGAATATGTACCTCCCATAGACCTATAAACACTATAAAAATCGCGCCTGTCTGTTGCGAACTGATGGAGTTATTAGGGCTTTAACGGTTACCCGCCCAAAATTCCATAGGGTGCAATGCAAATTTGGGGACCCATTTTCAGCAGGACGCATTGCCTAGAGTCTCTTGACTACCCTTTACATTTGTAGACATTAATGATCTGCGCATGCGCATAAATTTGCAGCACCGTGGGTGCTTTCCTTTGGCTGCTGTAGGCGTAAAAACGTTTATTTATTGAATATTTGGCGCCCCATAGTGCACGTGCTATTCCATTGACCGCATCCCGGATTGTGCAGGCATGTGTGTATGGATGGGCTATACAAACGTTCCATATTTCAGCTTAATCGGATGAAAAACAGATGAGTTATTAGGGGTCAAAATTTCAGATATTCTCTACCAACTTTTGACTGCAAGTTTGAGCCTAATGTGACCTTCACCGATCCGGATGAAACTGGTGCCAGACGAAAGGTCTGGACCAATGACTCCCTGGGTCCAAGTGCCCAAAATTTCTTATCGCCCCATTCTCGAGTTATGGCCCCTGAAAGTTGATATTTGGTAAAATTTGACCCCTAATAACTTACTAACGCACAGTCCGAATTTTCTGACAAATATTGTTTTATGTACTATGGTACTAGGACAATGTTTGGTGCTAGTTTCAGCTCGATCGGTGAAGGTCACCTTTAGTGACTTTTAATCTCTTTGTTCAGCAGGCGAGACCTAGGGATGCATTTCCAGTCCTGATATCTTTCCTTCTACTGCATGCAGCGCCATACAATTTGGCACGAATATGTACCTCCCTACGTCCTATGAACCCTTTTAAAAGCGCGCCTGTCTGTTGCGAACTGATGGAGTTATTAGGATTTGTTACGGTTTCCCGCCCAAAATTCCATAGGGTGCAGTGCAAATTGAGGACCCATTTTCAGCAGGACGCATTGCCTCGAGTCCCTTGACTACCCTTTACGTTTGTAGACATTAATGATCTGAGCATGCGCATTAATTTGCCGCACCAAGGGTGCTTTCCTTTGTCTGCTGTAGGCGTAAAAAGGTTTATTTATTGAATTTTAGGCGCCCCATAGCGCACGTGCTATTCCATTGACCGCATCCCGGATTACGAAGCCATCTGTGTAGGGATGGGTTCTACAAACGTTCCAAATTTCAGCTTAATCGGATGAAAAACAGACGAGTTATTAGGGGTCAAATTTCAGACATTCCCTACCAACTTTGGACTGCAGGTTTGAGCCTAATGTGACCTTCATCGATCCGGATGAAACTGGTGCCAGACGAAAGGTCTGGACCAATGACTCCCTGGGGCAAAGTGCCCAAAATTTCTTATTGCCCCTTTTTCAAGTTATGGCTCCTGAAAGTTGATATTTTCTGATGTTTGACCCCTAATAACTTACTAACGCACAGTCCGAATTTTCTCACAAAACATTGTTTTATGTACTATGGTACTAGGACAATGTTTGGTGCTAGTTTCAGCTCGATCGGTGAAGGTCACCTTTAGTGACTTTTAATCTCTTTGTTCAGCAGGCGAGACCTAGGGACGCATTTCCAGTCCTTATATCTTTGCTTCTACTGCATGCAACTCTATACAATTTCGCACGAATATGTACCTCCCTGAGACCTATAAACCCTATAAAAACCGCGCCTGTCTGTTGCGAACTCATGGAGTTATTAGGGTTTTTACGGTTTTCCGCCCAAAATTCAATAGGGTGCAATGCAAATTTGAGGACCCATTTTCAGCAGGACGCATTGCCTCGAGACCCTTGACTACCCTTTACGTCTGTAGACATAATGATCTGCGCATGCGCATAAATTTGCAGCACCGTGGGTGCTTTCCTTTGGCTGCTGTAGGCGTAAAAATGTTTATTTATTGAATATTTGGCGCCCCATTGTGCACGTGCTATTCCATTGACCGCAACAACTATTGTGCACACATGTGCGTATAGATAGGCTCTACAAACGTTTTAAATTTCAGCTTAATCGGATGAAAAAACAGACTGGTTATTAGGGGTCAAAGTTTCAGACATTCCATACTAATTTTGGACTGCAACTTTGAGCCTAATGTGACCTTCACCGATCCGGATGAAACTGGTGCCAGACGAAAGGTCTGGACCAAGACTCCCTGGCTTAATCGGATGAAAAACAAACGAGTTATTAGGGGTCAAAGTTTCAGACATTCCCTACCAACTTCGGACTGCAAGTTTGAGCCTAATGTGACCTTCACCGATCGGGATGAAACTGGAGCCAGACGAAAGGTCTGGACCAATGACTCCCTGCGGCCAAGAGCCCAAAATTTCTTATCGCCCCTTTTTCGAGATGGCCCCTGAAATTTGATATTTGCTAATGTTTGACCCCTAATAACTTACTAACGCACAGTCCGAATTTTCTGACAAATATTGTTTTATGTACTATGGTACTAGGACAATGTTTGGTGCTAGTTTCAGCTCGATCGGTGAAGGTCACCTTTAGTGACTTTTAATCTCTTTGTTCAGCAGGCGAGACCTAGGGACGCATTTCCAGTCCTTATATCTTTTCATTTACTGCATGCAGCGCCATACAATTTGGCACGAATATGTACCTTCCTAAGACCTATAAACCCTATAAAAAGCGCGCCTGTCTGTTGCGAACTGAATGAGTTATTAGGGTTTTTACGGTTTTACGCCCAAAATTCCATAGGGTGCAATGCAAATTTGAGGACCCATTTTCAGCAAGACGCATTGCCTCGAGTCTCTTGACTACCCTTTTTGTTTGTAGACATTAATGATCTGCGAATGCGATTAAATTTGCAGCACCGAGGGAGCTTTCCTTTGGCTGCTGCAGGCGTAAAAATGTTTATTTATTGAATATTTGGCGCCGTATACTGCACGTGCTATTCCATTGACCGAATCACGGACTCTGTAGGCATGTGTGTATAGATGGGCTCTACAAACGTTCCAAATATCAGCTTATTCGGATGAAAAACAGACGTGTTATTAGGGGTCAAAGTTTCAGACATTCCCTACTAGCTTTGGACTGCAAGTTTGAGCCTAATGTGACCTTCACCGATCCAGATGAAACTAGTGCCAGACGAAAGGTCTGGACCAATGACTCCCTGGGGTCAAGTGCCCAAAATTTCTTATCTCCCCTTTTTCGAGTTATAGCCCCTGAAAATTGATATTTGCTAATGTTTGACCCCTAATAACTTACTAACGCACAGTCCGACTTTTCTGACAAATATTGTTTTATGTACTATGGTACTAGGACAATGTTTGGTGCTAGTTTCTGCTCGATCGGTGAAGGTCACCTTTAGTGACTTTTAATCTCTTTGTTCAGCAGGCGAGACCTAGGGACGCATTTCCAGTCCTTATATCTTTGCTTCTACTGCATGCAGCGCCATACAATTTGCCACGAGTATGTACCTCTCAAAGACCTATAAACCCTATAAAAGTCGCGCCTCTCTGTTGCGAATTCATGGAGTTATTAGGGTTTTTACGGTTTACCGCCCAAAAGTCCATAGGGTGCTATGCAAATTTGAGGACTCATTTTCAGCAGAACGCATTGCCTCGAGTCCCTTGACTACCCTTTACGTTTGTAGACATTAATGATCTTCGCATGCGCATAAATTTGCAGCACCGAGGGTGCTTTCCTTTGGCTGCTGTAGGCGTAAAAATGTTTATTTATTGAATTTTTGGCGCCCCATAGTGCACGTGCTATTCCATTGACCGCATCCGGGATTGTGCAGGTATGTGTGTATGGATCGGCTCTACAAAGGTTCCGAATTACAGCTTATCGGATGAAAAACAGACGAGTTATTAGGGGTTAAATTTTCAGACATTCCCTACCAACTTTGGACTGCGAGTTTGAGCCTATTGTGACCTTCACCGATCGGGATGAAACTGATGCCAGACGAAAGGTCTGGACCAATGACTCCCTGGGGCCAAGTGCCCAAAATTTCTTATCGCCCCATTTTCGAGTTATGGCACCTGCAAGTTGATATTTTAATAATGGAAACTTACTAACGCACAGTCCGAATATTCTGATAAATAATGTTTTATGTACTATGGTACTAGGACAATGTTTGGTGCTAGTTTCAGCTCGATCGATGAAGGTCACCTTTCGTCACTTTTAATCTCTGTTCAGCAGGCGAGACCTAGGGACGCATTTCCAGTCCTTATATCTTTGCTTCTACTGCATGCAGCGCCATACAATTTGGCTCAAAAATATTTCTCCCTAACACCTATAAACCCTATAAAAAGCGCCTGTCTGTTGCGAACTGATGGAGTTATTAGGGTTTTTACGGTTTCCCGCCCACAATTCCATAAGGTGCAATGCAAATTGGAGGACCCATTTTCAGCAGGACGCATTGCCTCGAGTCCCTTGACTACCCTTTACGTTTGTAGACATTAATGATCTGCGCATGCGCATAAATTTGCAGCACCGAGGGTGCTTTCCTTTGGCTGCTGTAGGCGCAAAAATGTTTATTCATTGAATATTTGGCGCCCCTTAGTGCTCATGCTATTCCATTGACTGCCTCCCAGGTTGTGCAGGCATGTGCGTATGGACTGGCTCTACTGACGGTCCAAATTTCAGCTTAATCGGAGGAAAAACAGACGAGTTATTAGGGGTCAAATTTTAAACATTCCTACCAACTTTGGACTGCAAGTTTGAGCCTAATGTGACCTTCACCGATCCGGATGAAACTGGTGCCAGACGAAAGGTCTGCACCAATGACTTCCTGGGGCCAAGTGCCCAAACTTTCTTATCGCCCCTTTTTCAAGTTATGGCCCCTGAATGTTGATATTTGCAAATGTTTGAACCCTAATAACTTACTAACGCACAGTCCGAATTTTCTGACACTTATTGTTTTATGTAGTATGGTACTAGGACAATGTTTGATGCTAGTTTCAGCTCGATCGGTGATGGTCACCTTTAGTGACTTTTAATCTCTTTGTTCAGCAGGCGAGACCTAGGGACGCATTTCCAGTACGTATATCTTTGCTTCTACTGCATGCAGCGCACACAATTTGGCACGAAAATGTACCTCCCTAAGTCCTATAAACACTATAGAAAGCGCGCTTGTCTGTTGCGAACTGATGGAATTATTAGGGTTTTTACGGTTTCCCGCCCAAAATCCCCTAGGGTGCAATGCAAATTTGAGGACCCATTTTCAGCAGGACGCCTTGCCTCGAGTCCCTTGACTATCCTTTACGTTTGTAGACATTAATGATCTGCGCATGCACATAAATTTGCAGCACCGTGGGTGCTTTCCTTTGGATGATGTAGGCGTAAAAATGTTTATTTATTTAATATTTGGCGCCACAAAGTACGCGTGCTATTCCATTGACCGCATCCAGGATTGTGCCTGCATGTGTGTATGGCTGGGCTCTAGAAACGTTCCAAATTTCAGCTTAATCGGATGAAAAACAGATGAGTTATTAGGGGTCAAAGTTTCAGACATTCCCAACCAACTTTTGACTGCAAGTTTGAGCCTAATGTGACCTTCACCGATCGGGATGAAACTGGTGCCAGACGAAAGGTCTGGACCAATGACTCCTTGTGGCCAAGTGCCCAAAATTTCTTATTGCCCCTTTTTCGAGTTATGGCCTCTGAAAGTTGATATTTGCTAATGTTTGACCCCTAATAACTTACTAACGCACAGTCCGAATTTTGTTATTATGTACTATGGTACTAGGACAAAGTTTGGTGCTAGTTTATTATGTACTATGGTACTAGGACAATGTTTGGTGCTAGTTTCAGCTCGATCGGTGAAGTCGCATTTAATGACTTGTAATCTCTTTGTTCAGCAGGCGAGACCTGGGGACGCATATCCAGTCCTGATATCTTTGCTTCTACTGCATGCAGCGCCATACATTTTGGCACGAAAATGTACGTCCCTAAGACCTATAAACCCTATAAAAAAAAACGTTCCTTTCTGTTGCGAACTGACGGATTTATTAGGGTTTTTACGGTTTCCCGCCAAAAATCCCCTAGGGTGCAATGCAAATTTGAGGACACATTTTCAGCAGGACGACTTGCCTCGAGTCTCTTGACTACCCTATACTTTTGAAGACATTAATGATCTGCGCATGTGCATTAATTTGCAGCACCGAGAGTGCTTTCCTTTTGCTGCTGTAGGCGTAAAAAGGTTTATTTATTGAATTTTTGGCGCCCCATAGTGCCCATGCTTTTCCATTGACCGCATCCCTGATTTCTGATGTTTGACCCCTAATAACTTACTAACGCACAGTCCGAATTCTCTGACAAATATTGTTTTATGTACTATGGTACTAGGACAATGTTTGGTGCTAGTTTCAGCTCGATCGGTTAATATCACCTTTAGTGACTTTTTATCTCTTTGTTCAGCAGGCGAGACCTAGGGACACATTTCCAGTCCTTATATCTTTGCTTCTACTGCATGCAGCGCCATACAATTTGGCACGAAAATGTACCTCCCTAAGTCCTATAAACCCTTTAAAAAAACGCGCCTGTCTGTGTCGGACTGACGGATTTATTAGGGTTACGGTTTCCCGCCCAAAATCCCATAGGGTGCAATGCAAATTTGAGGACCTATTTTCAGCAGGACGCCTTGCCTCAAGTCCCTTGACTACCCTCTTCGTTTGTAGACATTAATGATCTGCGAATGCGCATAAATTTGCAGCACCGAGGGTGCTTTCCTTTGGCTGCTGTAGGCGTTAAAATATTTATTTATTGAATATTTGGCTCCCCATAGTGCACGTGCTATTCCATTGACCGTATCCCGGATTTTGCAGGCATGTGTGCATGGATGGGCTCTACAAACGTTTCAAATTTCAGCTTAATCGGATGACAAACTGACGAGTTATTAGGGATCAAAGTTTCAGATATTCCCTACCAACTTTGGACTGCAAGTTTGAGCCTAATGTGACCTTCACCGATCGGGATGAAGCTGGTGCCAGACGAAAGGTCTGGACCAATGACTCCCTGGGGCCAAGTGCCCAAAATTTCTAATTGCTCTTTTTCGAGTTATGGCCCCTGAAATTTGATATTTGCTAATGTTTGACCCCTAATAATTTACTAACGCACAGTCCGAATTTTCTGACAAATATTGTTTGATGTAGAAAATGAACCTTCCTAAGACCTATAATCTTGGTAAAAAGCGAACCTGTTCGCTGTGAATAAATAGAGTTATTACGGTTTAACATTTTCCCGCCCTAATTTCCATAGGGTGCAATTTAAAATTGATGACCCGTTTTCATCAGGACGCCTTGCCCCGACTTCCTTGACTAGCATTTTTGTATATAGGCATTAATGATCTGCGCATGCGCATATATTTGCAGCACCGTAGATGATTTCCTTTGCCTGCTATAGGCGAAAAACTGTTTATTTATAAAATGTTTGGCGGCCCATATTGCACGTGCTTTTCTATTGACCACTCCCATATTTTGCAGGCTTATTGGTATGGATAAGGGCTACAAACGTTTCAAACTCAGCTAAATCGGACGACAAATATGTGCGTTATTAAGAGTCAAAATATTGGATATTCTTTACCAGTTATATACTGCTTATTTCAGTCAAATCCGACCTTCCCCGATCGGAGTGAAACCTGTGCCAGATGAAAGGCCTGGGGCAATGAATCACTGGGGCCACCTGCTCAAAAATTCTGAGCCTCGTTTTCGAGTTTTATGCGTTGAAAGTTGACATTTACTCATATTTGACCCCCAATAACTCTCTAACGGATAGACCCAGTTTTCTGAAAATATCATTAATTGTAAGTATGGTCCTAAGGTGTCTTTCGGCACTAGTTTTGATCCGATCGGTGAAGGTCACCTTTAGTCTTTCTCAATCTCTTTGTTCATCAGACGACGCCAACAGACCCATTTCGAGTCCTTAAGTCTCTCCACGTATGTTGCATGCAGCGCACTTCTATTTGGCCCAAAATACACCTTTCTAAGAACTATAAACCTTGTAAAAAGCGCACCTGTTTGATGCGAATTAATAGAGTTATTACGGTTTTACCGTATTTCCCGCCCTAATTTCCATAGGGTGCAATGTAAAATTGATGACCCGTTTTCATCAGGACGCCTTGCCCGGAATCCCTTGACCTGCCTTTATGTATGTAGGCATTAATGATCTGCGCTTGCGCATATATTTGCAGCACAGTAGGTGAATTCCTTTGCCTGCTATAGGCGTAAAACTGTTTATTTATAAAATATTTGGCTGCCCTTATTACACGTGCTTTTCTATTGACCACTACTATATTTTGCACGCTTATTGGTATGGATAAGGACTACAAACGTTCCAAATTTCAGCCAAATCGGACGACAAGAAAGTGAATTATTTAGAGTCAAAATATTGGATATTCTTCACCAACTGTGGACTGCTCATTTGAATCAAATCCGACCTTCATAGATCGGAGTGAAACCTGTGCCAGACGAAAGGCCTGGGGCAATGAGTCACTGGGGCCACCTGCTCAAAATTTCTGAGAGCCTCGTTTTCGAGTTCTACGAGGGTCGTGGGAAACGTTCTGTCACCAATAGGCTTCCTTTGTTTTATCCCAGGTATATTTAAAATACTTCACTGCACTTAAATTGTGTGTTGAATAGCTAACGATACCCGTTTATTTCGTGCAAATTGCTTTCCAACTGACCGAGTGATTTCAAATTGAAATAGTTGCAGTCATATACACTGACCAGTTTACTTGTTACATTGGAACATGGACAAGAAGACTGAAATTTGTAACTATATTAAATGCCGCATTAGACTTTAGATTCAAAGAAGATATTTAATGAATTGTGTGGTATATATGGACCTCAAACCATTTTAATGCGCACAGTTTTAGGTGGGTTAAAGCTTTTAAAGCTGGGAAAGTTTCTGTTGAAGATGATACCCGTCCTGGAAGGCCTAAAACCTCTGTTACCAAGGCTAAAATCGCTGCTGTAAAAATTGTTGTCGAACAGGATGCACGATTATCTGTCAGAGATATAGCTAGTTGTACTGGTATATCAGAAGGCAGTGTGCAAACAATTCTGAAAAAGCGTTTGGACCTGAGAAAGGTTTGCGCTAGGTGGGTACCTCATTTGCTCAATGAGAAGCAAAAGACACAACGCCTTAAATGTGCCCGGGAACTTTTGAAAACACACAAAGGCTGTAATAGTCGGGTTATTTCTAACTTGCTAACAGGTGATGAAACCTGGGTGCACATGTTTCAGCCACAAAGAAGGGCTGATAATAAGCAATGGAAGCGAAAAGATCAAAAACGCCCATGTATTGCAAGGAGAACCATAAGTTCGAAAAAGATGTACGCAATTTTCTTTAATTCAAGTGGGCCAGTCGATCAAGTGCCTTGTCCGTCTGGTCTTACAGTCACTGGCCGATTCTATAGGAATTCTGTACTGAAAAAAGTAAAAGAGTTTTACAATAAGAAACTACCAAGCATAGGATGGTCAGGAGTCCACCTTTTACATGACAACGCCTCCTCTCATTGTGTGAGGTTGTTAAGTCTTTTCTGGTTTCTAAAAAGGTGAAAGTTTTAAAGCATCATAAAGCATCAAGCACATTGCTTAGTACTGGTTTCTACCCAGGAAAAAAAAGGGCCACATGGAAGATTAATACTAGATTACTTAATGTGTTACCCTCTACAAATAAAGTCGATTATTATTATTATTATTATTATTATTTTATTATTATTCCACCTTATATACCTGACCTGAGTCCCTGTGACTTCTTTTTATTTCCAAGGCTTAAGAAAATGCTTTCTGGAAATAAGTATACGTCTAGAAGTTCTCTTGGCAGCGCTATTTATCAGTGTCTCCAACAGATACCAAAAAAAGACTATTTATCTGCTTTTCGCGCCTGGGTAAAAAGGTTACAAAAAAATGTGTTTCAGTAAAGGGGGGATTTATTTGAAGGTTTGTAATAAAAATATGTTTGATAAACGTAGCACTGAATTAATCCGAACCCAGTGACAAAATTTTTTGCAGGACACTCGTAGGCGTTGAAAGTTGACATTTATCAATGTTTGACCCCTAATAACTTTCTAACGGATAGTCCGAATTTTCTGAAATATATCATTAATTGTAAGTATGGTCCCAAGGTGTCTTTCGGTAATAGTTTCGATCCGATCGGTGAAGGTCACCTTTAGTCTTTATATTTACAGCACCGTAGGTGCTTTCCTTTGCCTGCTATAGACGTAAAACTGTTTACTTATAAAATATTTTGCGGCCCATATTTCACGTGCTTTTCTATTGACCTCTACCATATTTTGCAGGCTTATTGGTATGGATATGGGCTACAAACGCTTTAAATGTCAGCTAAATCGGACGACAAATAAGTGAGTTATTAAGAGTCAAATATTGGATATTCTTCACCAACTTTGGACTGCTCATTTGAGTCAAATGCGACCTTCGCCGATCGGTGTGAAACCTGTGCCAGATGAAAGGCCTGGGGCAATGAGTCACTGGGGCCACCTGCTTAAAACTTCTGAGAGCCTCGTTTTCGAGTTCTACGAGGTAATACAACATAATTTACAACAATACAAAATATTTTCCAGGATCTGACTGTAAGCCTTAGCTTGTCTGAAAGTCATCTCCTGGTAATAAAGGCATATAACTTTCATAGATGTTATGAGTGGCTGAGCCTTTTGACATATTTGATCATAAGCAATTAAACCAAAAGCTTAATGACTTATATGCATGTATGTAAACCGTTACATACATACATACGCACGTACGTACGTACATACATACTTACGAACGCACGTACATGCGAACGTACATACATACACACATGGATACATGCACGCACGCATTCAGGCACATACACAAACGCATGCATACACTTATGCGTGCACGTGCACGTGCACGTACATCAAACCGATGAGAGAGAGAGAGAGAAAGAGACAAACAGACAGACAGGCAGAGAGAGAGAGAGATAGATGTTCCATGACTCCATAAGTTGATTCTTTCAATATAAATTGCATCAATGTTACGTTAGTACCTTTATATCATAGGAAACGTTTCGATTTGCTTATGAATTCTTGAACGTGGCAAAACATGGTTTCATTACTTAAATAGCTTGAGGAATTAAATGTTCATGTATGTGTTTTTGTATAACAATGATAAATGTGTTTTAATTAAGTAAATGAAAATCAGAATAAATAAATAAATAAATAAATTGGTAGAACCAAAGACTGACAGAAAGAAAATACATGCAACTTTTGTGATTTGATCTACTTTACAACTGACCTCCAAACAGTGATTTATTACTCAACAAATCACTACTAGAGCTGATCTATTTCTTAAATCAAATATACAAATAAATAAGTAAATGAAATGAATAAATGAAAAAAAAAATAAAAACAAACAATGTCTGTAGATATATATTATGTAGTTGTTAAAAAGTGATTTAATGTGGTCTTCGCCCTCCATTAGTTAGACAAGAAAAACCCAAGCTTTGATTTTAAAAATAGTTTGTTCAGTTTTGCAACTTTCACTGCAAACATATTAAAAAAATAAAAAATAAAAAATAAATAGATAAATAAAACAAAACTTGACATGAAGCGAGCCACTGGAAGGAAAAAAAATAGAATGAAATAAATAAAAAGAAAAACAAAGAAAACATTTGTGATATATTATAAACAATTTTGTATTATGATATAGAGAAAACAATATGATTTAAGAGACACTAATTGCTATTTATAATTTATAGATATAAAGTAATTTTACGAAAATAAAAAGAAATAAACGAATAAAAAATAATATATAATAAATTAAAAATCACTTCTAAAACATAATTTTTACAGTGCAACAAATACAATTTTGGAGTAGGTAAATGCCCGGGTGGGTTAATGTCCGATGGGTAAATGACCGGATGGTTAACATTATCACAGGCCATACCCCGTTTGAAACAGGTGAGTAGTAAAAATTATTTATTTATTGTCAAATATTATTGAAAACCTGAGAAAATTTGAGTATTGTGCCAGATGAAAATCATGTGATTAAAATCTAATCACACATCCAATATATAAAGTCCTATATTAGCATGTGAATTTGCGCATCTTGCTCGTTGCTACTCGTCCACACATTGTTTCATTCGATACGATCTGCACATTATCGTCTAACATTTAGATATAGCTTGCTGTACGCGAAATTCTAGATTACCATGTGTATCCGTGCATTCTGATCAGGTTCGTTGCTGCCCGTCTGTACATTGTTTCATTCGAACCGATTCTGTCCTTTCTCCGGCACACCCAGTCAGCATTCTACGTAAATCTATATCGGGCCGTCATCGGCCCGTCAGGGTAGCTGACGGGCTGATGACGGCCCAATGTAGATTTACGTAGAATGCTAGCTGGGCATCGTCTTCGTTTTATTTAAGCCTAAGTTATACCATGATTCCTGCACATGTACGATGCGATAATGCACAAGCGTGAGCAAGTGTACTAACGCACGTACATGTGCAGAACCTTGGTGTAACTGATTTGTCACATTTGCATGTATGTAAATCATCTACATCGTGAGATATTTCATGCTGAATATTGGGAACTATATGATAAATATAGGGCGTCTGCGCATTCTGATCTGGTTCGTTGCTGCTCATCTGTACATTTGTTTCATCTGATAGGATTTGCTGTTACTTCAGCACAGTGTCTTATAATACTTACATATACGCTTGCAATATGCAAAGTTCTAGATTAGAATGTGCATCCGCGCATTTGGGCCATTGCTGCTCGTCCATACATTTGTTTCATTTGATAGGACCTGCCTTTACTTCTAATATTTAAATATAGCGTGCTTAAGGTTAACAGCTTTGAATTATCATGCCAAAAATGTTTTCATAGTGGGCATTATAAGACCTTCATGAAAGCCCTCCAGCAAGTTATTTGCCACTGACCACATTATTGTCATGATGTGCACCGTGCATCGTATTTGAAAAGTAACGGTCCAAACAAGTAAAAATGAATCTATTCACATTTACAAATCTGATCAGTCTGAGCATTAGCTGGATACTGTGTGATTCATGTATCACAGTATTTTATACCAATGACCAAATCAGCGAAGTGGACGCCATTCTGCACTAGACTGCATCACGCACTCTGGTCTGAGTAATATATATGCATAAAGGGACATTTTCACCGGATAAGGATCTGTTGAAAGGATTAGTATTGCTGATACATAATTTCAGTGAAGTAGACCATAATAAATTTCAGTGAAGTAGACCATCTGTTCCAGCACCATTTTCTAAAGGACAGTGCGTATTTTTTAAAGGAAAGAAAATGGAAACATCACGAAAACACGCCTATGTAATTTTGACCCCCTTAAACCCCACTTTAATATAGTAAAACCGGGGTTTACAGGGGTATACATTATTTTTCTTATTTCTGCTCAAAAACATAGATTGTGGGTACTCGTTAGAACCGCCTCGGCGAGGCGGTTCTAACGAGTACCCACAATCTATGTTTTGAGCAGAAATATAAAAAATATCAGAATTTTTTTTATCTGAAAATTTTCATTTTTTGGTGGTAAAATTTTCAGTATATTTGAATAGGCATGTTTTCGTAATGGAAATATTACTCAAAACAATAATAGCAATTCACAGATTTGACGTAGTTCAGTTTGGTGCAGAGCCAAAATCCTTGATCTCAATCAGGCTGCGGAAGCAGATCTTCTTTGGTCCGGACTGGTTGTATATATGAGCCCCTTCGAATACATATGATAGATGACCTTATGGCATTTAAGACCAGCTTAGACCAATATTAGCCTTGCATCTGCGCAGTCTGATCTTGGTCTACACATATTGACAGCATAATACATTATGTCAGTGAGCAGTGTAAACGCTGCACAAACAAGGTTCATTATCTTATAATTAGTCAATGAAAGTGAATCTACTGGCAAAAGAATGGATACTAAGTACTGGTAAAAGAATGGATACAAAGTACTGGTAAACCATACCCAAGAACAGCTTGCCACATTCAAAATGACCTAAATGTGTTGAAGGGTCATAAACTCCAATGCAAACAAATTTATTTAACCATTAGGAGATCAAAACAATTCTGATATGTGGACCAATTTAATGATAATTGTTTGAGCTTGCGAATTAAGACCTATATTAAAGTCAATTGATGCCAATATTCATTTACTAGTCAAAGTCAGTCAAAGAATTGGCCACTCTGTACACTTCATGTACAAATATGATATCTGGAAGGCACAAATTAACTTGGGCTAAAACTAAATATATCTCATGGGATAATAATACCGCTGAAATATTATTAAAACATTATCTTTTGTCAAAATAAAAGCATTTAACAAATAATTATTATAAAAAGATAAGAAGATATATTGAAATGAAAAAATAATAAAAAAAAAAAAAAAAAAAAAAAGCATGTTGCTATAAACAAATGTAGAAGCACTGTACTTACTTTTGCATAATATTTTAGCCGAGTATGTTTATAGTGAATAGCCTGAAAATAATTGCTGATGAATTATTTAAGAATCGAGAAAATTGCAGCTTATTTATTTTCATTACTACATTTGGAGAAACTTCCGGAGGATCTTCTGCATCACTTGATTTCAAATTCTCTGATTACGAGGTTCTGGAGGCTGAATAAAGTCCCGCCGTGCCTTGTTTCATCATTCAAAAGTTTGAAGTTTTCTTTAGTTTTGTATATTCAGTCACTGTTTAACCCTTAAATCACTGCAATCACACAAACTGAATTTTCTGAAACAGAGTTATTTTTATTGAAGATTCAGATCAGCCTGCGAATCTGCACAGTCTGATCAGTCTTATCCACACGCGTCATGAGGGCATACTTCTTCTTCGTCCAAATAGCAAAGACTGATCAGGCTGCGGGGATGTGTAGGCTGGTCCGTGTCTTCATTGTACATGTGAATTTGCAGAAATTAGTGTGACCCAGTTCAATTAGAATTGCTATATTTTGACACAAAGAAACTAATTCTACCGAAAGAGCACTATAAAATAAATCTGGTGGGAAATAAATAACACAATAATAATAATTGTTTCCAAATTCTGAATATTCATTTTGTGCAACTGCATAAACTGAATTTTCTGAAACCTTATTATTTCTGCACAATATGTACAAAGAATATTCAGCAGTCTGAGCACGCTGTCTGGTCAGTTTTCACCGCAGGCTCTAAAAGGTATACTCCTTCTTCGTCCACATAACGGAAACACGTCTGTATAATTTTGACACCCTTAAACCCCACTTTTATATAGTAAAACTGGGGTTTACAGGGTATACATTATTTTTCTTATTTTTGCTCAAAAACATAGATTGTGGTACTCGGCGAGGCGGTTCTAACGAGTACCCACAATCTATGTTTCGATCAGAAATATGAAAAAAATATCAGTGTTTTTTTATCTGAAAATGTTCAGTTTTTGGAGTTGAAAATTTCTATATATTTGAAAAGGCGAGTGTTCGTAATGAAAAAGCAGAGACTGATCAAGCTGCGGGGATGCTCAAAATTGTGCTTTTTTCCGGGCAAAATGAATTTATTTCTTACACCTTTTCAGCGATTATCTTTTTACCAAGTTTCTCAAACAGCGCTACTGGAATTTATTGATACTAGTATTTTGTGATCAATAGGCCTACTCCGGAAAATGCAAGTTATGAAACTTTTGTGATAAGGGCTTTTAGTCTTCTATCACTTAATAGCAATTGATAAGACAAGAAAATCCTGAAAATTAGAATTAAATATCTAATTGGGTTTGGAGGATAGGGCTACTTAAAATTTGACATTTCCAAATATGGTCATTTGAGAAAAAATGTTTATATTTCCATAATCAAACCCAAAATTGCAAATCTGTTAACATATTATTACAGCTGTACTATCCAGGCACAAGTCTGCCAAATATCATAGCATTTGGATCAAAAACATTAATTTTATGCATTATTTTATACAGCAACCCAGTATGATAAGGCATGAGAAAATTGCTCATTTCTACCCACCTAGGTACATTTACAGCGTTTAAATTTTCTTTTCCAATATAACAAAGGGTTTCATCATGTAGATGCGCAATGGTCCCATCTGCCTGATGAAACCCTATGTGACTGACTATACTTTCAGGTCTTTTTTTTTGAGGGGGGGGGTTTTACGGCCCTTTCAAGAATATTTCACTTATATCGAGCCGATCGTTCATCAAAGGTGGACGAAAACCGGAGAACCCGGAGAAAACCACCTGACCATCCGTAAGCAGAACTTGGCTTTCCCACATGTGACCCGAGCGAGGCTCGAACCACAGCGGTGAGAAACCTAATGGATTAAGAGTCAACTCTCTTATCCACTAGGCTACGGGGGCCCGCACTTTCAGGTCTAGTCAGTAGAGTAAAAACATAAGACTGCCTTTGGGAAATAAGAACCATATTTTTGAAAATTTGAATTGCACAAACATGGAATATTTACACATATAAGAAAGTTGAAAAGACTGTCCAAACTTTCTTCAAAATAAAATTTTCCAAAAATATACCTCCAAATTATTAAATGTCACTCTGTCATTTTATACAGGTATAAGTGTCCTTCAGCACATTTCATCACTTGGTCCATAACACAGGGGTATACACCTGTAATATCCTTTCAATTGAATGTCAGTCATATGAAATCATGTCACAAAGGCACACAACTAGTTCCCTCCTCACGGGGATTCATAATTTACATTCTGGCACACTCAATAATTGGTGTCCATTGGACAGAAGGAAACGTCTTAATCAGCATTTTTAGAACACATGTAGCTTCTGATATGTCTGCCAAACCAAGCAGATTAAGGCATGGTAACACATTATAACACATTAAAAGCAAATACATAATACTATTACTAGTTGCATGGAAAGATTTATGGTATCATGATTTTTGGCACATACATGACTAAGGTACTGGCATATTGCACATGGTTTAATATGGTAAGTTTGGACATACATATACCAACATTATTGAAAATATGGTTCTCCTACTAAACTAATAAAACTACAAAACTACTATATACAGGGCGGGGCGGGCAGGGTAAGAAACTATCGATAGGATGTGCTCGGCTCGCAAGATTTTCGAAGAATGATGCCAAATTCAAAACACAAACGATCGTGCGCAGATTTAAATCATTGGCTGAGAAATTTGAAATCTGAGAATCCGATTGGTCATAAGTTGCCATGGAATCAAACAGGAAGAAAAACAACTCGCACCAAGTGCGCGGAATCGAAAACCCGTCAAGTTAAATGTAACAAGCTTTCTTATTGGTTCCAGAGTGAGATTCTCGCTATTACGAGAATAATAGGAATTAATGTTGATAATTATCAAGAATGCTATTGGCTGAAGTGCCTGCTACATGTGTGAACGAGAGCTACCTGTAAACAAAACGGCATTCTCGCAAAACGAGACAAACTATCAGATTATCAAGAAAGGAAAAATATGAACCATGTTAAACACTTGAATAATATTTAAACTGATAAAATATGGAAAACAAATGGAAAGCTGTATTTACCAGACCACATGAACCATCTAATGCCCACTTCCGGTACTGAGGTGGAAGTGGGTGGGGTTACAGTAAACAAACTACGGTAAGCTGCTGTTCCAAAGCCAATTTAAAACCAGATTAATATTTAATCTTTATATTAAATTTTCTTTTCCAATATAACAAAGGGTTTCATCATGTAGATGCGCAATGGTCCCATCTGCCAGATGAAACCCTATGTGACTGACTATACTTTCAGGTCTAGTCAGTAGAGTAAAAACATAAGACTGCCTTTGGGAAATAAGAACCATATTTGTGAAAATTTGAATTGCACAAACAAGGAATATTAACACATATAAGAAAGTTGAAAAGACTGTCCAAACTTTCTTCAAAATTAAATTTTCCAAAAATATACCTCCAAATCACAAAGGCATGTACCAGTAGGGCAGAAGTAGAGGAGAAATGAAGAAAGAGAATGTACATACATACAGAAGAAATGTCACAAAATTTTGCAAATAATTATACTCAAATTACATGAGCCAAAGATGGCAAGTCTGTCAGCATGATTTGCAACCCTGTTCCATAAAATGCACCCTAGCAGTTAGGAGTTAAGGTATTTCTCAGTCGCAAGACCTAGTGTTTTTGCAACCTGTCGTCTAAGATCCAATGAAGGATGGAGGTATCGTTCACATGCATTACTATTCCAGTCCCCTTGAACTTTTATAAGGCTGATGGGAAGCCCACATTGCAAGGCAAAACTTGCCCCTCCACGTCTGAAACTGTGACCAGAATATTTGTCAGTAGGTATACCTAATGCGGATAAACAGGCTTTGAGTTTTCGAATAAACAATGCCTGGGTGAGCACGGATAATAATCCCTCAGGACTTATGTATCTGAACAGTGGTGCGGGGATAGGACTTCCGGAACATTCATTGCAGAGTCCAAGAAGGGAGGTTGAAGGACAAAATGGGGAATTACTAATTTTTGGCAAGGGCACATGTAAAGTTCGTTCACGATACTGAATTACTTTTGACCACCGAATGGCTAATACCACCCCTTGGGGAGTGAACTCTACATCATGGACACAAAGATGTATGGATGGGTCAAATAATTCAGGGGATTGGATCAGTAAGTTAGATTTCCTAAAAAAGGAGAAAAACCCCACTAGACAGGCTGCCCAAAAGGCACGGTCAAATGAGTTGTGCAAGTTTAATGTTAAGAAAATACTGCGAAGTAACTCCAAGGTGATTGGAAGCATCTGGGCGCATGCATCGCCTTTTACCCGCCGCACCCCTTTCAAGATGGATGTTATATACCAATTGTTACTAAGTGAATTGGCATGGCCATTCTCCAAATGGAGTAAACGTACAATATTAAGGTACTGACGAATTGAGCTAAATGAAAGCTTTCTAGAGAGGTAAGCAATATATCGACCGAGGTCAGCTTGTGAAATCGGCACCGGGGCTATCCCTGTTTTGGTACAAAAGTCCAAGTAAGTTAACTGATGAACTGAATATGTTTTGGATGTTGAAGGGGCGAAAGAGTTTGTCCTATAGAAATGAACGTCGACATCAAGGCTAGAAGACAACTGCTGGCCTGGCTTCTGAAACAGCATCGAAGGTGTCTCGGGCTGGACTGGTTGGCTAACCTGATGACACTGGGAATCTGTTAATCAGAAAAGCATATGTATTAGGAGACATGTGCCAACTGAAGGGGGTTCTGTCAATGAAGGGTAACAACCTATGCAAATATCCTGGCAGGTGTAACCTAGATGCACTATCAGCTGCCACATTCCGGATACCTGGTATAAACTGTGCAGTTAAGTGGAAATTGTAGGTGGCTGAAAGCCAGAACAGACTACGAAGGCATTTCATGATCTCACTATTGCATGCTGCCCCTTTGTTAATAGCTGACAGAGTCACTGTGTTGTCTGACTGCACAATGATTTTCTTATTAGACCAGTACGGGGCCCAACGGTGAGCTGCTATGGCTACTGCTATTACTTCTTTCTCGTTTATGTGAAAGGTTCTTGCTTTGGGCCAGTCATGAGACCAGTTGAAATGAAACCAGTCCCCGCCAAAAATCCCACCTGCTGCTTCATCGCAAGCATCAGTGAAAACAGTTTCGATTGGGATGTGTTCTAGCACTGTCGATCTACCGTTAAATGTCTCTAAAAATTTTGACCACCAGAGAAAGTCTTTGCAGACTTCCCCTGTCAATAATGTCCTATGCGAATTATGCCTGAGCATTCTAATCTGGTTGAAAATGCGACGGAGAAACACTCGTCCGCCCCTTACAACACCGGCTGCCCAAGAAAGGCGTCCTGCAATGGACTGTAACTGCCGCCTGGTGGCTCGCTTACGGGATGTGAAACTCTGAAGTTCCTGTTTTAGAGCTAACAACTTATCATTGGGGAGTCTAAGACTCATTGTGAGGGAATCTAATTCAACACCAAGGAAAGTTATTCTTGTTGTGGGGTCAATTACTTTTCCCCAGTGAATAGCGAATCCAAGCTTCCGGAGAAGCTGTATAAGTACTGAAAGAGCTTCAGCGCATGCTGCTTTAGAGTCTGAAATTACCAAAAATCATCTAAATAAACTACAAGAAGGTCATAGCCTTTCCTGGCCATAATTCTTTTGACAGCTTGGGTGAGGCGATGGAAGATTCCTGGGCTTAATTTTGCACCAAAAGGTAACTTAGAGTCCCTTAAGTAAACAGTCTCTCCGTTAAGGACCCATTTTAAACCTGTGACTTCCTGACTAGCCTTACTAAGGTTTACAGACCTGTATGCTGAGCGCAGGTCTACCTTTGCAAAATAACAACCTGGTGACATAAATTTTGCCGCATCATCAACACGGGCAAATTTTTGGTGCCAGACGACATTACAATAGTCATTAACCGCTTTACCTACAGGGCGGGAACAATCATGAATGAGGCGCACATCCCTATCAGGCTTGGGGATGACACCCATAGGACTTACTATTTTGGGGACATCATCACAGATGATATAATTGCCACATTCGATTTCTTTAATTATTTGACTAGTGGCTGCCCCATACAGGGGGCTACCAGGTCTGGCTGAGGGGTGGTTGTCACAGCTGACAGGGGCAAATTCAGCATTGTCAGCGATTATGTCAAAACCATTCTCTATACCGGAAAGAATGAACTCTCGGTCTGGGTCATTTCCTAGTTCCTCACACCAAGCTGCCAAGGACAGGCCAGGCAAAGGCTTGACCTCAATATTTAGTTTTTTTCAGACACATGAGTAGTTGCTGCATGGGGCAGATTACACCCAGGCAGTATGCACTGATGCCTAAAACGACAAGCTGGGTATGTGCATCCTTTCTTCGAATTGAAATTGCGACATATCCCTGCCTCTCGCTTCTCTCCTTTCGGCTTCCCGGTTATGGGCTGTTTCCTCCCAACTATAGCAGTGCCTGTATTCACTTTCTCTCGGGGAATCAGGTGAAGCTTATGAAGGTGCTGCACATCAGTCCCCCAGCGAAAGCCCATAGCAGCCTGAAGTTTACGACACTCCCTGTCTTATTGAAATACAGAGGGCACACTATATCGTTGGTTAAACTGACATATTTTGGTTGTGTGAGAAAGGTAATCTAATAGCGCTGTACCCTGAAGCTTCCCTTCTCCAAGAAGTTTGTACAGAATGGCCATATTGGCCACCGACCACTGAGACAAGGTTATATTTTCTAAATGGGGCTTTTTGGGGCCAGACTTAACCACGATATTCTGTTCCCCATTCCCCCCAATAATGACCTCTTCCTCCATGGTGCTTGGTACAAAGTCGCAAATATCATAGTAGGGGCTAACAGACTTACCTGTGGCAGATGCGATATGTATCTGCGGATCATTCCAAGCAGGCTGAGTCACTGGTATTGCACTGAGAGATAATCCACCAATCGCTCCGGGTAGGTCTGTACGTTGACTGGTTCCCATGTTGGGACAGCTGTTGTTGGTGGCTGACCATGGTATTCAGCAGAGTCTGATCATATAATGACTCCTGGGTTGGCTGGGAGTTCCCCGTGAATAAAGCTGACGGGGCTTGACCTGATGATTGAACTTGGGCTACAGTATCCTGTTCCGTAGATGGGGAGGCGTCCTTCGAAAGTGCTTGTGAAATATGAAGAAGCAGACGGCGCTGCCCCTTGGGGATTTTTGGTGACTGTAAGTCTGAAATGTCCATAAGTTTAAATGCTGCTATACTAGTGTACCCCCTGAGAATGACTTCATCTATCACATCTTTGTTGATGTGATTTTCAAGACAATATTTAATAACTTTGTCTGTTTCGGACATGTCCGACACTGTAGCTAGCGTAACTGGAATAGGATCTATGCCTTCTGCCATTGTTAAAATTTATTGTGGAATGTTTTGCGTATTGCTAGTATTATTATACGTTTAACTTTTCTAAGCGTAGGAACAAAAGTAATATTTTTCAACACAGTAAGCCGAGCAGTCTAGTGTCCGGATCATTCTTGCTTCCATAACTGAAGTGGCTTCTTCCAAGATGTTTAACAGTTTTTTCTCCTCCTGGATTGGCATAACGTAAGAGCCCGGTAACCCGAAAATTCTCTTAACGATTTGGGACAGTCTATCGTTAGGTCTCTCCGCCATTATAGACATACACGCAGTCTAATTTTCGGAACAAACACTCACGTGATTCAGAATTAAATTCCTGTTTAATCCGAATACCACATATATCTACTGGCTGTAATCACTGTCACTAAAATTACGTTCTCCGTCGTAAGTCACATTATTTTTGCGTGTAATATTCTAAGAAACTATCGATAGGATGTACTCGGCTCGCAAGATTTTCGAAGAATGATGCCAAATTCAAAACAAAAACGATCGTGCGCAGATTTAAATCATTGGCTGAGAAATTTGAAATCTGAGAATCCGATTGGTCATAAGTTGCCATGGAATCAAACAGGAAGAAAAACAACTCGCACCAAGTGCGCGGAATCGAAAACCCGTCAAGTTAAATGTAACAAGCTTTCTTATTGGTTCCAGAGTGAGATTCTCGCTATTACGAGAATAATAGGAATTAATGTTGATAATTATCAAGAATGCTATTGGCTGAAGTGCCTGCTACACGTGTGAACGAGAGTTACCTGTAAACAAAACGGCATTTTCGCAAAACGAGACAAACTATCAGATTATCAAGAAAGGAAATGTATGAACCATGTTAAACACTTGAATAATATTTAAACTGATAAAATATGGAAAACAAATGGAAAGCTGTATTTACCAGATCACATGAACCATATAATGCCCACTTCCGGTACTGAGGTGGAAGTGGGTGGGGTTACTGTAAACAAACTACGATAAGCTGCTGTTCCAAAGCCAATTTAAAACCAGATTAATATTTAATCTTCATATTTATTAAATGTTCTATATATATTTTGGACGTCCATAACTCCGGAACTACTTAACATATCAAGTTCAAATTTTAACCTTTTTTTAGTTGTGGGAAGGCTACCAAATGCATGAAGTTTAAACATTCTAGGTGCACAGGTTTCAAAGTTGTTATTTTCCGGATAAGGACTATTGTTGGCACACAAAACTGTAATACTGAAAATGTAAAAAATTTAGACACATGTATATACAATGATTTTCACTTCCGTAAAACATGGAATATGTCAGCATTACGAAAACACGCCTATTCAAATATACTAAAATTTTACCATCAAAAAATGAAAATTTTCTGATAAAAAAATTCTGATATTTTTCTTATTTCTGCTCATAACATGGATTGTGGGTACTCGTTAGAACCGCCTCGACGAGGCGGTTCTAAGAGTATCCACAATCTATGTTTTTCAACAAAATAATAAAAATAATGTATACCCCTGTAAACCCCAGTTTTAATATATAAAAGTGGGGTTTAAGGGGGTCAAAATTATATAGGCGTGTTTTCTTGATGAGAAAGTGCTTAGACAATTCTGAATGTGTATTCTATGCCATAAAGCTTTTCTTTTTCTATCGTAGATAAAAAGGTTATTTGATGATAAATTAGCACATAAGCATAAGAATCTGTATTTCTCCATAAAACATGTTGTGAGTATTCACATTACGAAAACACGCCTATTCAAATGTATTGGAAATTTCATCACCAAAAACTGAAAGTTTTCAGATAAAAATTCTGATATTTTTCTTATTTCTGCTCATAACATGGATTGTAGGTACTCGTTAGAACCGCCTCGACGAGGCGGTTCTAACGAGTATCCACAATCTATGTTTTTCAACAAAATAATAAAAATAATGTATACCCCTGTAAACCCCAGTTTTAATATATAAAAGTGGGGTTTAAGGGGGTCAAAATTATATAGGCGTGTTTTCTTGATGAGAAAGTGCTTAGACAATTCTGAATGTGTATTCTATGCCATAAAGCTTTTCTTTTTCAATCGTAGATAAAAAGGTTATTTGATGATAAATTAGCACATAAGCATAAGAATCTGTATTTCTCCATAAAACATGTTGTGAGTATTCACATTACGAAAACACGCCTATTCAAATGTATTGGAAATTTCATCACCAAAAACTGAAAGTTTTCAGATAAAAATTCTGATATTTTTTCTTATTTCTGCTCATAACATGGATTGTAGGTACTCGTTAGAACCGCCTCGACGAGGCGGTTCTAACGAGTACCCACAATCTATGTTTTTCAACAAAATAATAAAAATAATGTATACCCCTGTAAACCCCAGTTTTAATATATAAAAGTGGGGTTTAAGGGGGTCAAAATTATATAGGCGTGTATTCTTGATGAGAAAGTGCTTAGACAATTCTGAATGTGTATTCTATGCCATAAAGCTTTTCTTTTTCAATCGTAGATAAAAAGGTTATTTGATAATAAATTAGCACATAAGCATAAGAATCTGTATTTCTCCATAAAACATGTTGTGAGTATTCACATTACGAAAACACGCCTATTCAAATGTATTGGAAATTTCATCACCAAAAACTGAAAGTTTTCAGATAAAAATTCTGATATTTTTCATATTTCTTTTCGAAACATAGATTGTGGGTACTCTTTAGAACCGCCTCGGCGAGGCGGTTCTAACGAATACCCAAAATCTATGTTTTTGAGCAGAAATAAGAAAAATAGCGTATACCCTTGTAAACCCCAGTTTTACTATATAAAAGTGGGGTTTAAGGGGGTTAAAATTACATAGGTATGTTTTCGTGATGATTAGAACTGCATTGGTGAGACAATTCTAATGAATAACAACCAGATATATTATATTGAATAAAGAGAAAAATATCAAATTATCATCAAAATAGCCACCTGTCCTCATCATAAACTTTGCTGATGCCCCTGATCTAATTATGCCTTATCGGACCCCACCTGTAAGCGTGGCCTAGCTTAGTCCCCAAGGATTTCTATCTTAATCTGCTTAGAGTCATAGGGTGTTATGCAATATAAATTGTGTCTTTAACACTAGCTGCAGTGAAGTAAAATAATTTGGAAACAAAGAATGTATAAACGAACGGAGAATCGACTTTAATTTCAAACTTAGTTTCAAACATTGCGAGGATAGAGGAAATGGTTAACTTTGCAAGTAGCTTTTTCTAGACGGTTAGAGAAATGTGATTTATTTGGTCATATCGAAAAATGCTATTTCGTAACATTGATTTCCTGAAAACTATGTTTAACTGTGTTTTGTATTTCTTTCGTATGAATTTAAAAACAGTACCTGTAAAATAAAAAAAAATGGAAAAACTTTGAAATATTCAGAAAATAAAATGCGTACTTACAAATAAAACTGTTACCGATTGAATTGGGAAACAAAGTACATACAAAAAAGAACAAAACTCGTTTTTATTAAGTCTCTTCATATTCATCAATGCGAAACTACATACCACCCCCACCCACTATCACCGGCTTAAGCGGTATTCGATTTTCAAAATAAAGAGAATGGCTTCAATGATCAAAGCCGCATATCACAATTAAGTCAAAACTTGTACCATTTCGATTTCTGACAATATCTTATTAATAAGTTTTTTGGGTTGCTATATCTTTGAAAACAATGCTACGAGATTGTTACGCATTCAAACTATATAATTTAGTGACAACAATATGGAGACCCCGACATGATTAATGTTTTATCCTAACTAGTCATATAGACCTCAGCAAACAGTGTAGAGCCAGATCCCAGATCAGACGCCACGTAACGTGTCTGATCATCGTTTTCACGGTTTGCTAGTCACCTTAAAGTCTTTAGACAGGTTTCAGGTTTAAATTTTAGGAAACACCTGTCAAGACATCCAAATATTTGTAAGTACGACCGCAAGAAAACCTACCTCTTATTACACATCTCATAACGTGCATTTTCGCATGCGATTATATTCAGGAAATAATTAAAATACTGTATATGGATTGGTTTGAAATGAGATTATGTTTTCTGCCACTGCGTAGGTAATTGCTAAGTTATTTTGCTTCGTAACAATAAATCGGTGCAGCATTAAAACAAACCCTGGCGAAATGTTCCGACCCCTTATGAAGCTAAACAAGCGCCGGTGATGTCTTTTTGGGTCGAGTGTTTCGTGTGAGTCGATTGTTTTGAGCCAAAGTATACATACAACAAAATTTCCTTAAGGTTGTCCACGTGATTTTCATTGACCAATGAAATCAAACCGCGCGTTAGACGGACCGACCAATTATTCAGGATATATTACCCACAACCTGTTGTCTCCGAACCAAACTCTATTCCCAAACTGAAAGTTTTCCAAATCTTTTTTTTTTTTTTTTTTTTTTTTTTTTTTTTGCGGGGGTGGGTGGGGGGGCGGGGTCAATTGTTCATTATCGACCAAAATTACTAAAGAATCGTATTTTTTGTATGAGAGCTAATTTATAGCTATAATATTCTTGTCGCTGTGACGTCAGATCCTGTGTAAAGAGGGTTGTCTGTAAACCTTGGACCGGGGTTTATGTTGGAATATTTCAAGCAGTGCAGACCCAGATCAGACGCCGCAGAACACGGCGTCTGATCAGGATTTTCACTGTTTGCTTAAAGTACAGGAAGTTAAGGATTAAATGAAACAGTCTTAAGTCCCCGTTCAGGACCATTTACCCAACCAACACTCAGAGCCAATCGACCCGCCTCTGCTGTCAGAGCTTTGATTATAGTAAACGGCCGTATTCGACCGAAAATGTATAATCTATAGAAGAACGCGCTACACGAAGACCCTACTCTGCTTGCTTGAATTCGCAGGCTGATCTTGTGTGCATGCGACGTAGCCTTTCCTTATGTTGCATGTAAAATATTTTCCACCTATCACCTTATATGCTTGTCATAGAATAATCAGGTTGGAATCTCCAACAAAATGCTATAAATAACACCTTCTCTGCGACGATATGTAGCTTATTGCATAATGAGATTGTAATAAATGAAACTGTATTAAGTTATACGTTTGATCTGTCAAGACTGACGTTACGTACAAGTAATAATTGAGCCAATTCACACCAAACCCTACAATAAGACTTGTGCAACCAGCAAAGACTCAGAAAAACCTGCGCATCCGCGCAGTTTGATCGAAGTCTTCGCTGATTGCGTGTGTCTTTGGCAGCCTCTGCGCTATCCAAAGAGGGATAAATGAGGACGATTTCTTTACTGGGCGACCTGAGTCCTTGCTGGCTATACAGCTGTTATTCTAGGTTTTAGGGAGTGGATACAATGTCTAAGGAATCATTGCAGCAAAAAAAGGTGTTTACATTACGAAAACACGCCTATTCAAATATATAGAAAATTTGATCTCCAAAAACTGAACATTTTTAGATAAAAAAAAAACTCTGATATTTTCATATTTCTGCACAAAACATAGATTGTGGGTACTCGTTAGAACCGCCTCAGCGAGGCGGATCTAACGAGTACCCACAATCTATATTTTGAGCAGAAATAAGAAAAATAATGTATACCCCTGTAAACCCCAGTTTTACTATATAAAAGTGGGGTTTAAGGGGGTCAAAATTATATAGGTATGTTTTCGTGATGACCTCACTTCCTAGTAGAAACCTACTGAGATAAAATATACTGGAAGGAAAAAGAAACGCAGGGTAAATTTTATTCCTAAATTTCATTCAAATTTGAAAAAGTTTGTTATATATTTTACTATGATTACAAAACGGTACATGTATGGAACAAAAGTTCCAAATTTCATTGGTTTGTGATCAACAAGTCTCGAGTTATTGAAGTTCATTGGTAGCTACCCCCCAAATCTTGAAATCAAAATCAAACTAAAAATCAATATCGGGTGTGCCCCCCTCTTGCTGCCGTTGCTGCCCTAATTCTCCTTTGGATAGAGTTAACCAAAGCATTGACAGTTCGCATCGGGATGTTATTCCATTCATCGATCAACGCATTCCTTAGTTGTGCGAGAGTTGCGGGGGGATTTCGGCGCTTCCTGACCCTTCTGTCCAGCTCATCCCACATGTGCTCTATTGGGGTCAAATCTGGACTGTATGATGGCCGTGCTAGTGGTGCGATGTTATTGTTTGCCAGGAAATCCTGACAAACTCGGGCAACATGTGGTCGGGCATTGTCCTGCTGCAGAATCAGATTACGTTGTTGCACAAGCGGGACTGCAACAGGACGCAAGATCTCATCCCTATACCTTACTGCGGTCATATTGCCCGCAACAATAATCAACTGTGATTTTATCCCGTGAGCAATGCCTCCCCAGACCATAACGGAGCCACCCCCAAACCGATCCCGTTCGACAACACAGGCGTCGGTAAAGCGTTCTCCGCGACGTCGGTACACACGACGTCGACCATCTGCGCGATAGAGAGTGAACCTAGACTCGTCCGTAAAAAGAACTCGTCTCCACTGCCTCATCGGAAATAGCCTGGGCGCATGCGCCGTCAACCACGCCATACGAGCAACCTACGTGCTTGGGTCAGAGGCAGACCAACGTATGGACGACGAGCTCGAAGACCAATCTCACGCAATCGACTTCCAACAGTCTTCGGAGAAATTTGTCGATTATGCGTACCTACTGTATTAAGGGCAGTTTCGGTAGCAGTGAGATGACGATTCCGCAAATATGCCAGACGGATTGTCCTGTCTTGACGTCGCGACGTCACGCGTGGACGCCCAGACCGCGGTCGGTCTGCTAAATGCCCTGTCTCCCTTAAACGTCTAACAAGACGTTCAATTGTTGAGACGTTAACCCCAAAATGATTGGCAACTTGCTGTTGCCTCTGACCCTGCATCAGCAACGCAATTGCCCTACCCCTCTGAACATCAGTCAATCGTACCATGATTGAAAAAAGTTCAAAGTAGCGTAAAAATGAAAAGAAAAATCGGTAAAAGAATCGAAGAGCGTTGTGTATCGTTGAAGTGTACCAAATGGTGTGAGGAAATCTTGTGCTGAAGGTTTAAACATGCTTGTTTTGCACGAAATTTTGGCATTCCGTATTGTCCGTGCAATGCACTGTGTAGTGCACGGTTGAATGATTTCACACACTGGGTAGATAGCACATCGACCAAAGACTCGTATACCCGCGGTTCACATTCACAGGACAATCTGTAAAAGTGTATGGCTATAGTAAACACCGTAAAAAAATGGTTAAAATAAGAAGGAAAAAACTCTACCCTGCGTTTCTTTTTCCTTTCAGTATAGTTTGCTTCCAAGATTCCCCATAAGACAAACTTCTTTCCTTTTTAGACTAGACCCTTTCTTCAGGTGGGCATGGTTTGCAACCTGACTAAAATGTGGTCACAGCAGTCGAGACAATTACTGTGACCACATTTTTGTTAGTTTGCCAACCATGCAACCATGCTCCACTTGAAGAAAGCTAGCACAAATCTGGTCACAGAAGTCAAGACGATTACTGTGACCAAATTTTTTGCCAGCTTGCAAACCATGCCGCACCTGAAGAAAAGGTCTAGTCTAAAAACTGGAAAATCTACGGATTGTATTAACTTCCCTTAAAGCGCAATCTAAATTATTGTCTTTAGTTTTTCTCTGAGAAATTATGGTCTTTCCGGAATATACTAGTTGTATTTATTTCTTTTTCATGTGTATTAACCCATTTACCTCATATTTTTGGACAGGTCCATCTCCAATAAAAAGTGTGTCTGGGTAGTTTTATTATTACCATGTTTTTAGAGAATTCCTGTACATGATGCAAATGGTGTAGACCCTAATCAGGCGCATGGAACCTTCTGTCGGAAGGATATTAAGAATTTGTTTGAACTGTTCCGCCCCATTGAACAAGATGGCTGTCACGACCATATATGGTAAAAAAAAACACTAAATAACTTGTTCAGAATCAAGAACGCTTTGAGGCTGAATCTTGGTTTATAGCATTGGGGACTTAAGGTCTATCAAGTTTGTTCAATTAATGGTAGAAAGTTTACTTTTGACATTTTCACGGCAAGGTCAAATTGTGCCCCTATACATGTGTATGGGGAAAATGTTGAAAAATCATTTTCTCATTGGATAATAAAGACTAATAGCTGAAACTTACAATATAAGATTAACGTAGTCGAACGTTTTAGCTACTGTCAAAATTTAAGGCTATATAATTGTATAAAATTATGTAATTATTAAATATTTTCTTCTCTGAAACAGCTTGACCAGTTTTCTCTACACTTAACAATAGTAAAGTATGTTGACAACTTGTTCAAAAGGTTCTGCTCCATTGGAAAGGTGTCATGTCCATATAAGGTAAAACAATTTAACTTTTTCTTCCCCAGAACTAAGAAAGCTCTGAGGATGAATCTTGGTATCGAGCATCAAGGACAAAGTCTACTAAGTTAGTTGAGGTGATGATTTTAGGATGACCTTTTACCTTTTTATTGTAGGGTCAAATTTATTTCCTAAGTGCTGTGACAATACTGAAAGAAGTTGTATGGCATTTGCAAATATGCAACAGCTGTTGTAATCAGGTGAGCGAAACGTGACCCATGGGTCTTTTTTTTTTTTTTTTTTTTGGTCAAATGATTCTGCGTCATTGAAAAGGTGTCATGCCCATATAAGATAAAACACTTAAAAATTTTCTTCTCCAGAACTAAGAAAGCTCTGAGGCTGAATCTTGGTATCAAGCATAATGGACTCAAAGTCTACTAAGTTAGTTGAGGTGATGATACTAGGATGATCTTTTACCTTTTATGGTAGGGTCAAATTTATTTCCTATTTGCTGTGGCAATACTGAAAGAAGTTAAGTTGTATGGCATCATTTGCAGATATGCAACAGCTGTTTTAATCAGGTGAGCGAAATGTGGTCCATGGGCCTCTTGTTTGTTTGTTTGTTTGTTTGTTTGTTTGTTTGTTTTTTTGTTTTTTTTTTTTTTTTTGTTGTTTTTTTGGAGGGGGGGGGTTGTTGTGTTTTGTTGTTGTTGTTGTTTTTGTGTGTTTTTTGTGTTTTTTTGTTTGTTTTTTTTTGTTTTTTGTTTAGTTTTGTTTTTGTTTTGTTTTTTGTTGTTGTTTTTTCATTATCATTATTATTCATTAGAAAACATGGAATTCCGCAGTCCTGGCCAGCAAACATCTGTGGACGTACAAAAATATGAAGAGTTCCACAAAAATATCACCTATGTCACAAATGTGACAGAATTCTTTATGACAGCTGATAGAAATTCTTTATGGATTTGTTTTGTTTGTGCTGAGGTTTTACGGCCCAGTCAACCCAGTGGGGTCATATCGAACGCGGTCAGTTTACTCAACTACACTTTTACTGGGCAGGCTTAGTCCTTCAAGCGGTTAACCAGTATTGTGCACATTCTTTCACCAGAAACTGACAACTGCCCTTCTTGAATCAGCGGAAGGGAGAGAATGACCGTAAAAAACTATTTCATGATCAAATCTCCACGAAAGAATGTTGCCGACCTCGGCGGGGGTCGATCCCGCGGCCTCCTGGTCTCCAGTCGGACGCGCATCTGAGTCACCGAGAAAATTCATTATGAAAGCCCTACGGATTCTTTACGCATTTATTTTGTTCAGCTTAGAGTGGGTTAGAGAAACAAAAATAGCACAGTTTTGAAGCCGGTAAGTATTCTGTTTGTACAGATTTTTGCTGTGAAAGTCTTGGGCTTTGTTCTGTCTAATTTCAGCAAAAGTTTGAAGTTTTATTTGGTTTTGTTATTCTTTTGCTACTTATAAGCATCAGAGTATGTTAAAGCTATCAGAGTATGTTAATGCAGAATTTAGTGTTATCAGCGTTAGCAGGGAACTATTTTGGACGGCGGATTTAAGTAGGTTTTAAGAAAAATTATGGATAGCTGAAACGCTGTATGTCAAATCTGGTGGCGGTTTTACAACCACCCTCTAAATGGCATAACTGATTTTTGTGTAATCTACCCAAAGTATACATACACCAAAATGTCCTAAGGTTGTTTCAATCGTAATTATCATTGACCAATCAAATCAAACCGCGGGCTAGACGGACCAACCGATTGTTCATGATATAAAACCCATACCCTGTTGTCTCCGAACCGAACTCTATTCCAAAACTGAATGATTATTTATAAAGCAGATTCTTCAGTAATTTTTGGTCGGTCGAATGTTTTTAAAACAACACAATCTTACTAAAAATTCTGATTTGATTCTTTAGTAACTTTTGGTCAGTCGATTCTTTGAATGAGTTACATTGCTGTTTATCGCATGGCTGTCGCTGACCAATTAAGTTGATCCACGCAAATAGCGTTAGTACGAAATCCAGGTAACGGCTATTTTTTTGCCGTGCTAGTCCTGTCGCTGCGACGTCAGACTGCTGTGTAAAGTGGTTTATCTGAAAAACACGGACTGGGCTTTGTGCTGGAACTTTGGCAAACGTGGCGTGTGATCAGGACCTGCGCTGATTGTCTGAATTACAGTTAAGGGTTAAATGGCACACTCTTAAGTCCCAGTTTAGGGTCATTTTCCCAGTTTAGAGTCAGAGGCAATCGACCCACCGGTACTGTCAGTGCTTTGATTTAGTGGAGAAACTATACAAACACAAGGTGCCTTGATATAACCAAATAAACTGGATTGGTTTTCAATTAAATGTTAAATTGTTATTAAATGCAGTGACTACTGTTGTGCAAAAGAGTACAACGAGAGGAGTCATTGTGAATCAGCACATGAATTAGCGCATACATCACGAAAACATGCCTATATAATACTGACCCCCTTAAACCCCACTTTTGTATAGTAAAACTGGGGTTTACAGGGGTATACATTATTTTTCTTATTTCTGCTCAAAAACATAGATTGTGGGTACTCGTTAGAACCGCCTCGAGCAGAAATATGAAAAATATCAGAATGTTTTATCTGAAAGTTTTCATTTTTTGGTAATAAAATTTTCTGTATATTTGAATAGGCATGTTTTCGTAATGAAAAGTAAGTGTATGAAAGTGGAAAAAGAAACACAGAGTAGCAAAATACAATAATATAAGGTCTAAATAAAACATTTACGCACTTCTCCTTTACATTGTATGATCAGGGGTATCATTTATTCTATTTTCAGATGTTACGTTTTCTTACACCTCGAAGGATAATGCAGTTATAATATTGCAGAACCGCTCGTTTAATTTTCCGATGAAAAGTGCGAACTTCAGCAGCCATGTACACAAATAATGTGTCATATTTAGGTAAATATGTGTGTTGGCCTACACTCTCATCTTGAACATACAATATATATATAAATATATAATATATATTTATATGGAGACTTAGTATTTCCAACAACTTTTTCTATTTCGTTTGTTTGCCATCATTTCAACAGCCAATGTATATGCAGAGCACCTATATCAAGTACGTGGAAGAACCCGTGCGTAACCAGTGAACTGTCCAGTTTGCCTGTTATGTCACGTGGAAGCACGGATGCACTGTGTAACCGATAAAAAGTCTCCCTGCAGTTAAAATACTGCTTGCTGAGAGCCTGAAAAACAGATCGTTATTGTTGTGATTGACCGCGTTGCACTCACAAACGATACACAGTATACCTGTAATGTGTGTATTCCAATCGTATCTTTTTTTTATGTTTTCGCTGGTTCCTTATACCATAAGGTTGTTTCACTTTGGAAGGCGATGCGATGTCGATGTTTCTCTTACTCTGTGTAGGTTTTTGGTTTATTCTACGAGGCGATTTATATTAAGTCTTGCCTTGTGTTTTGTCCTTACATTTTAGGACTTTTGGCATTGCAATCACCTTTCTTTTGGGAAAAGAGAGCTAGTCTGTGTGTTTTCGTGCATTTGTTTGTTTAGCGCCAGCTGGTTAGTGTCTCTTTCCTCTTCCTCTTGATGTCGAAGATTGGCTGACTCTTGTGGCTGCGGCACTCCCTGCACTTTAATTTAGCTTTTTGTTTTACTATACACTTGTCGCAAATATCATATGGTCATTTTCTACTTGGAAAGAAATTTGCTGGCTGGTCTGTGTTTAAACTGGTCTCAAATGTCACACGATCGTTACAGTCTAGAAGGCAATGCACCAGCTTGTGTGGCTATACACTGGTCATATATATCATAAAGTTTGTTCCTATCTGAAAGGCGATGCGCCGGTTGGTCTGGGTTTACACTGGCCACACGTCTTAAGGTCTTCATCTGTTTGGAAGGAGATGCGCCGGCTGGTCTTGGTTTACCGTGGTCCGATATGTCACCAGGTCGTTTCAATGTTAAAGGCGATGCGCCGGCTTATATGGCTATACATCGGTCGCAAATTCCTATTGAGAAGGCGTTTCTCAGGTTCGTCTGGGTTCACACGGTCCCGTATGTCACAATGTATTTTACTATTTGAAAGGCGATTTGCAGTTTTGTGTGGCTAAACACTGGTCGCAGATATTATAACGTGGTTTCTTATTCGGAAAGGCGATTCGCAACTTCTTGTTTTACACTTGTTCCATATGTCACAATGTCGTTTCCTATTTGAAAGGCGATGTGTAGGCCTGTGTGGGTATGAACTGGTCGCATATATCATTAGGTCGTTTCCTAATTGGAAGACGATGTGTAGGTCTGTGTGGGTATGAACTGGTCGCATATATCATTAGGTCATTTCCTATTTGGAAGGCGATTTGTAGGCCTGTGTGGGGTATAAACTGATCGCATATGTCATTAGGTCATTTCCTATTTGGAAGGCAATGTGTAGGCCTATGTGGGTATGAACTGGTCGCATATATCATTAGGTCATTTTCTATTTGGAAGGCGATGTGTAGGCCTGTGTGGGGTATAAACTGATCGCATATATCATTAGGTCATTTCCTATTTGGAAGGCGATGTGTAGGCCTATGTGGGTATGAACTGGTTGCATATATCATTAGGTCGCTTCCTATTTGGAAGGCGATGTGCAGGCATGTGTGGGGTATGCACTGCTAGCATATATCATCAGGTCGTTTCTTATTTGGAAGGCGATGTGTAGACCTGTGTGGGTATAAACTAGTCGCATATATCATTAGGTCGTTTCCTATTTGGAAGGCAATGTGCAGGCATGTGTGGCGTATACACTGCTCGCATATATCTTTGGGTCGTTTCCTATTTGAAAGACGATGTGCAGGTATGTGTGGGTATACACTGCTCGCATATATCATTGGGTCGTTTCCTATTTGGAAGACGATGTGCAGGCATGTGTGAGGTATACACGGCTCGCATATACCATTTGGTCGTTTCCTATTTGGAAAACGATGTGCAGGTATGTATGGCGTATATACTGTTCGCATATATTATTGGTTCGTTTCCCATTTGGAAGACGATGTGCAGGCATGTGTGGTATACTCTGCTCGCATATATCATTGGGTCGTTTCCTATTTTGAAGATGATGTGCAGGCATGTGTGGGGTATACACTGCTCGCATATATCATTGGGTCTTTTCCTATTTGGAAGACGATATGTAGGCCTATGTGAGGTATACATTGTTCGCATATGTCATTAGGTCGTTTTAGCAAGGCGATGTGTAGGCCTGTGTGGGTCTACACTTGTCGCATATATCATAAGGTCATTTCCTATTTGGAAAACGATGTGTAGGCCTGTGTGGATAAAAACTGTTTGCACATATCATTAGGTCGTTTACTATTTTGAATGTGGTGCGCAACGTCTTGTTAAACATTTGTTCCTTATGTCACAATGTCGTTTCGTATTTGGAAGGCAATGTGTAAGCCTGTGTGGATATACACTTGTCGCATATATCATAAGGTCGTCCTATTTGGAAGACGGTGCGCCAGCTGGTCTGCGTTTACACTGGTCATATATGCCATAAGCTCGTTTGACATTAAAAGGTGCTAATCCGGCTTATGTTCGTATACACTGGTCCCATATATCATAAGGTATTTTCCTTTTCGGAAGGAGATGCGCCGGCTGGTCTGTTGGAAGGCGATGTGCAGGCTTTTGTGTGTGTACATAGATCGCATGTACCTTAAGGTTGTTCATATTTGCACCGGTCGGTCTGGGAAAATACCAGTCGAAGACTTGTGTGGGTTTACACTGGTCCAATATGTTTTAAGGTCGTTTCATATTTGGAAGGCAATGTGCAGACCCTGTTGCATATACGCTTTTTTTGGAATGCGATGCGAAGACTGGTCCGGATTTACACTGGCCGCATATATCATGAGTTCGTTTCCTATACGAAAGGCGATGCGCAGGTTAATCTGTATTTATACCCATATATCATAAGATCTTTCTATTTGAGAGGTGCAGGATTATGTTTTTATACCTGCCCACTATGTCATACGGATGTTTTCGATTTGGCAGTCGCGGTGCAGGCTGGTCTGGATTTGCACTGGTCACATATTTCATAAGGCCGTTTTCCGTTTGGAGATTAACAGGCTGATGTGGGTTTAAACTGGTCCAATATGTCATAAGTCCCGTTTTCTATTTAGAAAATGATGCACAGGATATTACTTACAGTGGCCCCATACGTCATACGGATGTTTTCTTTTTGAAAGGCGATGTGCAGTCTGGTGTGGTATTACAATGGTTCCATATGTCATAGGCCCGTTTCTGGTAGTGCACTTGCTCCATATGTCATACGACCTTCTCTATTTGGAAGGCGATAAGCAGGCTGGTCATTTGTCATAAGGCCGTTTGTTTTAGGAAGGCGATGCATAGGTAGGTCTGGATTTAAGCTGGTCCCATATGCCATACGGCCGTGTTCTTTTTGGAAGGCAATGCACAGGCTTGTCTGTGTTATGTTATAAAGCATTTTTATATTTAGTAGGCAATGCGCATGCTCGTCTGGATTTATGTTGGTCCAATATGCCAAACCACTGCTATTTATATGGAAAGTGATGCACAGGCTGTTCTGTGTTTACGCTGACATAAGACCGTGGTCTGGTTTAACACGATTCCATATTCCAATTTGAAAGCCGATGCGCAGGCTGTCATAAGGGCGTTTTTCTATTTGGTAGTTGATGCGTAGGCAGGTTTGGTTTTACGCCTTTCTCATATGTCATGCGGTGTGTTCATTTTGGAAGGCGATGTACAGGCCAGTCAGTATCAAAAGGCCGTTTTCTATTTGGAAGGCAATGCGTAGGCTGGTCTGGATTTATGCTGGTCCAATATGCCAAACGGCCGCTTTTATTTAGAAGATGTGCATGCTGATCCAATATTCAAACGGCCGCTTTCTTTTTTGATGGCAATGCGCTGGCTGGTTTTGCTGGTTGTATTTGTTATAAGACCGTTTTTATATTTCACGAAGCGATGCGGAGGTTAGTCTAGGTTTATGCTGGTCCTATATGTCACTAGGCCGTTTTCTTTTCGAAGTGCGATACGCAGGCTGATGTAAGTTTTACGCTGGTCCCATATGACAAAAGGTCGTTTTCTATTTATAGAGGTGATGCGTAGGCTGGTAACTGTTAGTTATATTTAGACATAGTGTAATGTTAGGGTTAGGGTAGACTGGGTGTGCAGTTAATGTTAGTTATGGTTAAGTTTAGAATGAGCGTTGGTAACCTACCCTTACCCTGACCGCAGCCCTACCCCAACTGAGGGGTAAGTAACCTACCCTAACCTTTACCTCAACCTTTATCTAACCCTAATGGTTATTTTTAGTTAGTGTGATGGTAGGTGAGGGTAGGCTAGGATTAGTGTACATTAGTGTTTACGATGATCGTACGTGTATGTCAAAAGGTCGTGTCAATGCGCAGGCTGGTTACGGTTATTTATGTAATAGGTGACAAAATGGAAATAACATTTTTCCTCGACTGGGGATCGAACCCGGGTCGTCTGCATGACAGGCTAACACTCTACCACGTCGCTATAAAAGTCGGCTTGTACCGCAAGGCAGTACAAGTATATCATATACCTATACCCGGTGACATTCTCCCCCTCCAAATTGAAGTTCGTCCCTGAATTTCTAGGAGTTCGAGAATCATGTGAAATGAAGCTCAAGGAGTTTTATGCACATATGTGGGTTATTTACGGTGGGCGCCAAATGTAACAGGAGAAAAAATGGAAATAACATTTTTCCCAACCGGGGGGCGAACCCGGGCCGTCTGCGTGACAGGCCAACACTTTACCACGTCGCTGTAAAAGCCGGCTTGTACCGCAAGGTAGTACAAGTGTATCATACACCAATACCCGGTGACATGTATGTTCATAGAGATAGGGTTAGTGGTAGTTATGGTTGGGGTTGGGTTATGGTGAGCCCAGTCAGCATTCTACGTAAATCTATATCGGGCCGTCATCGGCAGGGTAGCTGACGGGCCGATGACAGCCCGATGTAGATTTACGTAGAATGCTAGCTGGGAGATTAGGGTTAATATACGTTATGATTAGGATAGTCAGTTTAGGGTTTATTTTGGTTAGGGCTACAGCAGGGTAAGGGAAGGTGTAAATGTTAATAATGGTCAGGGTTAGTGGTACTTAGGGTTAGGATTAGGGTTAGGGTTAGGGTTACGGTGAGATTAGCGTTAGGTTTAATACACATGTACGTTATGGTTAGGGTGGTCAGTTCAGGGTTTATTTAAGTAGCGCTACGGTAGGCAACGGGTAAGTGCAAATGTTAGTAGTGGTTAGGGTTAGTGGTACTTATCGTTAGGGTTAGCGTTAGGGTTAGGGTGATATTAGCGTTAGATTTAATATATGTTATGATTATGGTGGTCAGTTCAGGGTTTATTTAGGTTAGGGCTACGGTACGGTTGGGTACGGGTAAGTGCAAATGTTAGTAGTGGTTAGGGTTTGTGTTGGTAAGGGTTAAGGTTGAGGGTTAAAACTACTAGAAAAAGAAATATCTAATCGACGAAAATGTTTACTTGAAGAAAAACCTAATATACTTTCAAGGGAGGCAACTCTACTAAAACTATTTTAGCGCCTTCTGAAAAAGCTGGTAAATAATTTCCACCAAAAAGGATGGAATTTGCTCCCAAGAGCAAGCTCTTTGCTTTTAGAGTAGATCCTTTTTTTCAAAAGCGGATTTGTTTACACGGAAACAAACAGGAAGTTATAAAAGTTGTCTCCCTTGCCAAAAAGGCGGGATAAGTAGCAAGTGTACTTGTTTAACATAGCCCGTTCATCCCCGAGTTTCTGAAGTGGACTCTTCCATCTTTGAATCTGGTCAAAGCCACTATTCCAGACGGGGACAACAGTCAAAACGCAACAGAATACAAACAGTGTAGATCCCGATGATACGGTTCATCATGAGACGTCTCATGAGGATCTACACGGTTTGTAAAAATCTTGTTTTGGTTTGCAGGGCTGAAAAGGCTAAACAACAAGAAGAGACAAATATTACACTGGTTGCGATATGGTAAATTATCAACAGCAATTTGGTCGCATTGCAATAATGGCTTTTATGTCAAATGCGAACAGCGCATTCCCAGTTTAGTCTGTGCAGTCTGATTTAGGGCCTGTCGCTCGACGTAATATTGCTCAGTAGCAAAAATACTGCGAGTGTTCAAAAATACACTTTACCAGAGAAGGTATGAATGCCTTCAGAAAACTTCTATTAGTAAAATCCTAATAGACTTATAAAAAGCATGTAATGCACAGGTCTGTGACATGACATAATACTTACCTGTGCTACCACGAGTTATTTATTGTATAATACGGTTGAATGCTTGCGGTTAGGAAGTTAAGTGCCAAGTCCCGCGCTATAACAGCCTACAGATGTTCAGATCTCGTGGTATTGTCGGATAAGTCGATGGATGTTTACTGACCATGACGCAGCATGGAATTACCATGTTTCGCAATGTAAAAAGCACGGACGGTATGGTCTGATTTGTTCCTAATGTTTAGACCGCTCTTGCGGCTCAAATAGATAAATGATGCGGAATATATTGGTTCCGGTAGGAAGAAAAATGTCTTGTCTACACAGTCCTGTCATCATACAGCCAAAACATATGGCAGAGTGTACATGTTTGTTTTTTTTTGTTTTTTTGTTTTTTGTTTTTTTTTTTTTTTTTGTTTCACGAGACACGCCAAGCCACGTCCAAGAAAAGGTTTACTCTAAAAAGAAAGAATTTACTTCCTTTTCAGAAGGAGCTTTATGTGCAGGAAAGCACAGGAAGTCATTAAGGTTGTCTCCCTTATTTAACAATGGCGGCAAAGTACCACTTGTATTCACTAACCTTAATAGCATTTACCTTGTGTCTACTGAGACAGGGAAAGTATACAGTATCGTAACCGCGAACCAAAGAAGGCCCAGATCAACCAGTACGTCCGCGCAGTCTAGGCAGGATCCTCCTTGTTCATTAATACGTAAAGGGTAATAGAGCTTTCATGAAGTTCTCATTATTTTAATACCCATGTATAAACGGCCGACTGCCATCATTTGAGTTTGTCAGACGCTGCTCAGTTTATAAATTCGCCGGAATAACAATGTGAAACTATATATTTTTTTAACAAGAAACAATATTTTAAATTCATGAAGTTCTCATTATTTTAATACCCACGTATAAACGTCCAAGTCTGCCATCATTAGTCAGACGCTGCCCATTCAATTTATAAATTCGACGGAATAACAATGTGAAACTATTTTTTTAAGTTTCAACACTTATTGGTGTATGTACACACGATAGGGCTTTTTAACCCTTGTCCTGCTGAATAAATTAAGATGCCACGCCCACTTCTAATTTTCAGCCAATCAGATTACTTGATCTGGATTTTTGCTATAAATTTACATACTTAATGGCAAACAGTGCAGATCCAGATCAGTTGGCTTCTTTTTAGCTAGTTCCGAATTTATTAAGTAATATTAAAAAGAAACATTTTCTGTGCAATGCATTATATGTGGATATGGAGAAATGTAAAGTTAAAAATCTGTTAAATTCCACTGATGACCAATGATAAAAGCAGAGGATTCCAGTTAGAAGGACCTAGTTAGTATTTGACCTCCTTGGACTTTACCTCTCAAGAGAGATAATAGAAATACTGCTGCTATCTCTCATTCGCACGAGTGTAACTGGTTTAAGACTCCAGTAGTTTTTTTTGTACTGCGCGATTCCTCTACTGCGGTTCTTTGTTTTGCGTCGATGGTTTCATATTTGGTGTTTCTTTTGTTTGTTCCTCATTAATCCTTCTTGAGGTGCCTCGAGAAGGTTGTGCTTCGTGATTCATTACGAAAACACGCCTATTCAAATATATTGATAATTTCACCACCAAAAACTAAGAGTTTTCAGAAAAAAAAAATCTGATATTTTTCATGTTTGTGCTCAAAACATAGATCGTGGGTACTCATTAGAACCGCCTCATCGAGGCGGTTTTAATGAGCACCCATCATCGCCGAGGCGGTTCTAACGAGTACCCATAATCTATAATTTTGAGCAGAAATAAGAAAAATAATGTATACCCCTGTAAACCACAGTTTTACTATATAATAGTGGGGTTTAAATGGGACAAAGTTATATAGATGTATTCGTGACGGCGGCATTTCCGGGTATCTTGACATATTTTTACACTCAGCAAGTGACTTCATTCAGTCCATACTGTGAAACTATGAAGACGTAAATTCGACTGTGCAGCTTTGCATTTGAGCCGCAGTGAGTAAACGTACCATCTGACATCTATGCCCAATAGAGACAAATCAGCTTGCTCATCCGCACTCTCTGATCATAGTCTTCGTTGTCCGCATGAAGAAACCATGCATACTTGGCTATCCAAAATTCGCAAAGATTTTGATCGGACTGCTTGAATGCGCAGGCCGATATGAATCTTCGCTGGGCGTTCGTATACAAAAGTACGTTTTCTGACGTTGGGGCACATTTAATGTTATTCTTGTACTCGTATATTCGAACTTCAATGGCTCGAACATCTTAGGGGCCATGGCAATTCGTTCTAGACATGGGTAGTTCGAGCCACTGAGGGTTAATCATGGCGCCAGGCCAGGAAGCAAATGGAAATACGTTAGGGATATTCTTTCGATCTTCTGTGAAATATTGATATGTTAAGTGTAGTCATTTGAATCGCCTCAATAGAGCGATCCCAATGAGTAGAAGACATACATGTTCATGCTGAAATCCCCCAAAATATGACTAAACATTCATCACGAAAACACGCCTATGTAATTTTGACCCCCTTAAACCCCACTTTTATATAGTTTACAGGGGTATACATTATTTTTCTTATTTCTGAACAAAACATAGATTGCAGATATTCGTTAGAACCGCCTCGCCGAGGCGGTTCTAACGAGTACCCACAATCTATGTTTTGAGCAGAAATATGAAAAAATATCAGTTTTTCATTTAAAAATTTTCAGTTTTTGGAGGTGAAATTTTCTATATATTTGAATAGGCGTGTTTTCGTAATGTGTGTTCTTTAGTTATCGGAGGAATTTCCTAGGGACTCAAGAACGAGTTCGAATCAGCCACAGTAAACGAGTAGTCGGTGTTCTACGTTTCACAATATATGTAATTATAGTCTGATTCTATCGCATAGACGGATGTCTGGACTTTGACATGCATCGACAGAATTTGAAGGGTGATGGAGCCATTTATGAAGAAGAAGAGACAATCACGAGACAAGAGAACTTCTGCTGTCTAGGTTCGAACATATGGCCATGACCTCCACCTCACTGAGCAATGCATGAACATATACAGATGACGTCATTTTTACTTTTCTTAAAATCTAAAAGGGCAGCTGTAAATAATTTATCTAAAATACCTTGCCGATTGTCTTGATGCAGGAAGGAAATCGCATGTGCATCAGTTAATGTTTTTGTTGTTGTTGTTGTGTGTGTGTGTGTGTGTGTGCGTGCGTGCGTGTGTGCGTGTGTGTTCATTGGTAACCGCGCGTATCTGGTACAAGACCGTGGCATGTCTGCCTTTTTTCTTTGCTTTTCTCCGAAAGGAAAAAAAGCGAAGAGAGAGAGAGAGAGAGAGAGAGACAGAGAGAGAGAGAGAGAGAGAGAGACTCTATATAGCGATGTCATGCAATAAAGATCCCTAGGGCATGTATGAACAGCGCAGTTTCAGTTTTCAGTGTTCAGATTTTTAACGCTGCCAGGCAACTGAGTCACATAGAGGCAGCGCCAGATAAATCTGGATTAGTTTTACTAGACTACTGGGTTGGCTTGAAACGGTGCCTAGTTATATTTCATAACTAGGTCACCTCGCCCAGACACGGAGTGCGTGCACGTCCAGACACGGTGCGGGCGTGTTCGAGACCTCGTGCGAGAGTAGTAGTCCAGCCTGTAAGCAGGTAAGTTGCTGAATTTTGCATATCGGTCGGAACGTTTGAGCTTTTAATCTCGTACCTAATGCGTGTCAATTCCGACTGCATAATGCATTAGGCACTCAGCTCGAGTCGTGTGAAAGTTTCAGACACAGGCCACATGTCAGTCGATCGGGCGCCGGAAAGAGTGCAAGGTGGGTGTCCTCACCCAGGAGCCGAGTGGGTGTCCTCACCCAAAAGATGTGGAGGGGGTGTCCTCACCCAGGAGCAGAGAGTGTCCTCACTCAGGAGCCGAGAGGATGTCCTCACCCTATGACCTATTGGGTGTCCTCACCCGAGTCCGCGTGCCGCCAGCTGACCTACTTAGAGTAAGTCATGCCAAGGTAACTTGGCGGCACGAGCCGAAGTAGCGGTGGTCCTCCACCATCCCTAAGGGATCTCGACAGGATTTTTCCAGGACGTCGTACCAATACTCCGTGTGTGTCTGTCGCACGCCGGTCGCCCCGATCAGCAGCTCGATGTTGGTGTACCACGGGTCATCATAAAACTTAATCTGTAACCAGTGCTTGGTTTCTTTCTGGTAGACGAAGAATACTGGAAGATCTATTATGAGTTCTTCGTCTTCCCCAGGCAGTTTTGTGGTTTTAATGATGACCTTGCAGGTGATGGCGTGGACGTCCTTAAGGTCGTGTTTCTCGTGTAGAAGATATTCGTTCTCTATGTTGACATGGAAATACTGTGTCGGCTTTTTGGTCGTGTACTTCGGCGACTTTGTTCTCGGTCTCTTGGCACGTGGAGTGTCTGGAGAAAGAGCCGGTGTAGTTGGTTTCTTGATGTATGGAGATGGCGTGAGCTGTGCTGTCTTTGATGGTCTTGTAACTGTGATGATATCTGGTGTGTTGATCTCCAGTGTCTGTAGGGCTGGCGGTGAGGTCTCCTTCGGTGCTGTCGGTTCTCGGTTCTGTAGGCGTCGATCTGGTCGTAGGTGGACGCCTAGCAGCTGTGGGCTGGCGAGGCCACTCGCCAGCAGACGGTGCAGGCTGCCTCCTGCTTTCGGCCTCCTCTTGTAGACAGGTAGCGTTGGTAAATTCTTATGGAAGGTCAGTTCAACGCGAACATGATCCTTCCCGTCACCCATCCTCCAGAGAGGATGACCGACAAACTTGTACTCACTCAGGGCCCTGGGTAGTACTGCAGGTACGTATAACAGACTCAGACATGGTTATTCTTTATTTATTCTGCAGACGATGTTGACACTTCAGAGGTCGAAGATCGAATGATGAGGGATGTTGAACAGCGCCGATCTGCGTCAGCTTCATACCCGGCAGGCACATGACGTAAATATAATGTCGCCTCAACGTCGATGCAACGTCATGACGTTGCATCGACGTTGAGGCGACGTTATATTTACGTCATGTGCCTGCTGGGTATATACTGCAGATGAGACGCAATGTTCAAAAACGTACCTTCTGACGTGTGTACCCAACGGAGACTGAAATTAGTCTGCGCATCCGCATTCAGTATTCATGCTTAGATTAAATAAACCTGGATATTGTGTAATCTCAACCAGTGAAATCATTGAGCAGATTGCGCGACTCCGCAAACAGATTCATGCCTTCTATTCACTTCTCGCGTGTGCACTGAAGACTCATAAAAGTTGAACAGTATGACCAACAAAACCCCGGTACAGTTCAATACGAGTCATCACTGAGGAGTTTGTTTCAAATGGCTATAACAGTCTTAAATGACATTAAATTTAGAGACATAAAAATCCGATAAGTCTGGGTCATTATGCACCCCCCCCCCTCACCCAAAGTGGGAGTGGGGAGGGGACATATTGTTTTGGGACGGATCCCGTTGGCGTTGGCGTCGGTGTCAGCGTCGGCGTCGGCGTAAAACTTCTTGTCCGCTCTGTAACTTGAATACTTTTTGGAATATTTTGATGATACTTAGTAGAAATGTAGAACAGGACCAGACGATATGTCGCGTACAAAAATGACAACTCTGCCTTTCTTACTTTTGGAGTTATCATCCTTTGTTTCATTTGAAAAAGATTTCGTGTCCGTTCTGTAACTCGAATACCCTTTGGATTATTTCGATGGTACTTGGCAGAAATGTAGAACAGGACCAGACGACGTATCGCATACACGAATGACAACTCTGCCTTTCTTATTTTTGCTGGTATCTCCCTTTGTTATATTTGACAGTGATAATCCATTGATTTCGTGTCCGCTCTGTAAGTCAAAGATCCTTTGGAATATCTTCGTGTTACTTGGTAGAAATGTAGAACAGGACCAGACGACGTGTTGTGTACAAGAATGACAACCTTCCTTTCTTACTTTTGGCGTTATCTCCTTTTGTTATGTCTCACAGTGATTATCCATTGATTTCGTGTCCGCTCTGTAAGTCAAAGACCCTTTGGGATATTTTTATGATACTTGGTAGAAATGTAGAACAGGACCAGACTATGTTTCACGTACAAGAATGACAACCTTCCTTTCTTACTTTTGGCATTATCTCCTTTTGTTATGTCTCACAGTGATTATCCATTGATTTCGTGTTCGCTCTGTAAGTCAAAAACCCTTTGGAATATTTTTATAATACTTGGTAGAAATGTAGAACAGGACCAGACGACGTGGTCGCGTGCAAGAATGATTACTCTGCCTTTCTTACTTTTGGCGTTATCTCCCTTGGTTATATTTGAAAGTGATAATCCATTGATTTCGTGTCAGCTCTGTAAATCAAAGACCCCATGGAATACTTTATGATACTTTGTAGAAATGTAGAACAGAACCAGATGACGTGTCGCGTACAAGAATGACAACTCTGGCTTTCTTACTTTTGGCGTTGTCTTCCTTTGTTATGTCTGACAGTGATTATCCATTGATTTCGTGTCCGCTCTGTAAGTCAAAGACTCTTTGGAATATTTTTATGATACTTGGTAGACATGTAGAACAGGACCAGACGACATGTCGCGTATAAGAATGACAACTCTGCCTTTCTTTCTTTTGGCGTTGTCTCCCTTTGTTATATTTGACAGAGGTTATCCATTGGTATTGTGTCCACTGTGTAAGTCAGAGACCCTTTGGAATATTCTATGATACTAAGTAGAAATGTAGAACATGAACAGATGACGTACCGCGTACAAGAATGACAACTCTGCCTTTCTAACTTTTGGTGTTATCACCCTTTGTTTTGCTTGAAATAGATTTCTCGTCTGCTCTGCAACTGGAATATCTTTTGGAATATTTCGTTGGTACTTGGCAGAAATGTAGAACAGGACCAGATGACGTGTCGCGTACAAGAATGACAACTCAGCCCATCTTACTTTTGGCGTTCCCTCCCTTTGTTATATTTGACAGTGATAATCCATTGATTTGGTGTCCGCTCTGTTAGTTAATTTGGAATATTTTTATGATGCTTTGTAGAAATGTAGAACAGGACCAGACGACATGTCGCGTACAAGAATGACAATTTTGCCTTTCTTACTTTTGTCGTTATCTCCCTTTGTTATGTCTGCCAGTGAGTATCCATTGATTTCGTGTCCGCTCTGTAAGTCAAAGACCCTTTGGGATATTTTTAAGATACTTGATAGAAATGTAGAACAGGACCAGACTATGTTTCGCGTACAAAATGACAACTGCCTTTCTTACTTTTGGCGTTATCTCCCTTTGTTATGTCTGACAATGATTATCCATTGATTTCGTGTCCGCTCTGTAAGTCAAAAACCCTTTGGAATATTTTGATACTTTGTAGAAATGTAGAACATGACCAGACGACGTTTCATGTACAAGAATGACAACTCTGGCTTTCTTACTCACTTTGTTTTGTTTGAAATAGATTTCTCATCTGCTCTGTAATTGGAATACCCTTCAGAATATTTTGATGGTACCTTGTAGAACTGTAGAAAGGGACAAGACGACATGTTCCTTACAAGAATGACAACTCTGCATTCCTTATGTTTATTATATTTGACACTGATTATGCATTGTAATTCGATAATTAGTGTCTGCTATGTAATTCAAACACTCTTTGAACTTTTTTGATGATACTTGGCAGTAATGAAGACCAGGACCAGACGACATGTCACATACAAGAACGACAACTTCGGTTTTTTTTACTTTTGGAGTTATCTCCCCTTCTTGTGTTTGAATTTGATTTCTTGTCTCTGCTCTGTAACACGAATACACTCATCATTTTGATGATGCTTGGTACAAATGTAGAACAGGACGAGATGACGTGTCGCGTTCAAGAATGACAACTGTGGCGGGATCGGGAGGAACATTTGTTTTTTGTTTGTTTTTTTTTTGTTTTGTTTTTTTTTTTTTTTTGTTTTGTTTTTTGTTTGTTTGTTTTTGTTTGTTTTTTGGTTTGTTTGTGTGTTTTTTTGTTTTTTTTTGTTTTGTTTTTTTTGTTTTTTTGTTGTTGTTGTTGTTTTTTTTTTTGTTTTTTTTTGTTTTTTTTTTTGTTTTTGTTTTTGTTTTTGGTTTTTTTTTTTCCTAAAAAATCTTTTCTAGTTAGACTTATCTCTGATAAGGGACACTGTGTGATAAATCCTGGTATTCTATCAATGAAAGATAAACAGGAAGTGGCTCCATAAGGGGGAGGGAAATATAATATTGGGGAATTTAGAACTGACTTATTTATCTGCTACATACGTAATATCATATGAGCGACCGCACGTCCTACGAAGTTACCTGTGGGCTGAGGGGAGAGTCACGCCAGTCTGCACATCTGATCAAAAGATTAAGCAGACTATGGATGTGCTGACTGGTTGAGTCTTCACTAGGCACACGTTTTTTTTTTTTTTTTGTTTTTTGTTTTTTTTTTTTTTTTGTTTTTTTTTTTGTTTGTTTTTTTTTTTTTTTTTTTTTTTGTTTTTTTTTTTGTTTTTGTTTTTTTATTTTGTAGGGTGTACTCTACAGTATTATTCTTCATTATTAAACACGAAACATAAACTGTCCAGTGGACAATAATAATAATAATAATAATAATAATAATGTTATGAAAATATTGATCCTTATAATTTTATAATCCACTGTGGAATAAATCTAAACTCGAATTATGCACAGTTCTATTTATTGAGACATTTTTCTTTTGCACTAATGAATAATATAAAAACTGAAGCAGAGCAATTTCTACAAAATGGCATGTGCACCCAATGCAAACTCATACCAGCCTAAAGAACCTGCGCTGGCTGATTTTAGTCTTGACCGGGCAGGTATATAAATAAATACATAGAAACAAATAAATGAACAATATCTAATTAATAAACAAAATAAAGAATAATAATGAAAATTACTTAAAGAAAGAAGAAACAAATTAATATAAATTAAATTAATACAAAGTAAATCACCCAATTCCAATCGACCCTCCAAATAAATCTTTTTTTTTTTTTTTTTTTTTTTTTTTGCTGTTTTTGTTGTTGTTTTGCAAAATATTTGGTATCCCTAAAAAAACACAACAATGAATAAATACTCTAACTTTGAAAGAAACAAATTAAGAAATAAAATTTTAAAAAAAATCATTTTTTTTTTTTTCAAAATATTTGTTATGCCAAAAATATTTATAACACTTTAAATACATATAAATAATAAAAAAAAAAAACTTTCCAATTTACCCTCCAAATTAATCAATTTTCCAAAGTATGTTTTATTCCTTCAAAAGCCTCTTGAATAAACAAAAAAAAGTAAATAAAATTAAATAAATATTGTAAGTATGAAAGAAAAAAAAATAAACAAACCATTCAAATCTGCTCTCCAAATAAGTCTATTTTCCAACCTATCTGTTATCCCCTCAAAAGTATTGATTACCCTTTAAGAGGCCTCTTTAAATGCCCCCTGCTAGTGATTCATTTCAATCACCTCTGTAGGACATGTCTTTGATCTACCTTGCATAGCGACTAAGTAGGGGCAATGGTACCACATTTGGTTGGTCTCATTTTGCCTATGCCTTTTACAGACACATATTCCATTGCGTAACATCCTAGTGACCCTATTAATGAAATATGCAGATTCCATAGTGCCCTATGGCTCTAAAACAGGTAGGGGCCAGATATTGGGAAATCAGTTTTGAGCAGAAGATAAATGATAGAAGTATAAAATAAGTATTTATTGATTTATCCAATTAAAACCATTTTGATAAAGTATAGAATATGAATATTTAAAAAATTCATAAACAAGTGTAACTTTATTTGTTTAAAATTACTTAGATAAGTGTTTGATTTTTTGTTGTTGTTTTTTATTTTTATTTATTTATTCTTTTTTAATCAGGAATTGTACATTTAATCACTATTATTATGAATTGTATAATAGCCTCTTTCTGTTCTTGGGTATAAACTCCATTACGAAAACACGCCTATTCAAATTTACTGAAACTTTTACCACCAAAAAATGAAAATTTTCAGGTAAAAAATATCTGATATGTGTTCATATTTCTGCTCAAAACATAGATTGTGAGTACTCGTTAGAACCGCCTCGACGAGGCGGTTCTAACGAGTACCCACAATCTATGTTTTTGAGCAGAAATAAGAAAAATAATGTATACCCCTGTAAACCTCAGTTTTACTATATAAAAGTGGGGTTTAAGGGGGTCAAAATTATATAGGCATGTTTTCGTGATGCCAGTGTTATCTTTGTGTAGACATTTTCTTTTTTCTTTATTCTTTGGTGAAACATTAAGTGTTTCTGCAAACTACAAATTATTGTTGTTGTTGTTGTTGTTGTTGTTGTATTTTTTTTTTTTTTTTTAATATGTCATAACCAATAAAAAATGCATGGTTTTATGACATCTTCTAAACAAATAAATGATATTTATATCGTGTAACACATTGTAAAAATATTAGGTGATGAAGTTTGAAGTACGATGTGAATAAAACTATATTGTCACACTACGAAAACACGCCTATTCAGATATACTGAAAATTTTACCACCAAAAAAATGAAAATTTTCAGATAAAAATTCTGATAATTTTCATATTTCTGCTCAAAATATAGATTGTGGGTACTCACAATCTATGTTTTTATGTCACCCTTTTTGTTCTCAATGTATGTGAATGATTTGGAAGAAGAGTTCCGATTAAATGGTTTAGATGGGATTGATATAGGATCTTTAAAGTTATTATTATTGCTATATGCAGACGATATTACATTATTTTCTGAAACTGAGGAAGGATTGCAGAATGGTATAAATATTCTAAATGCATATTGTAATAGATGGAAGTTGAAAGTTAATATCTCTAAAACAAAGGTGGTCGTATTTAGAAAAGGGGTACACTTCCAAGAAATTTGAAGTTTTATTATGACGGGCAAGAATTAGAAATCGTTTCTTCTTTCTCATACTTGGGTATAGTTTTTACGTCTGGAGGTTCTTTCTCTGGGGCACAACAAACATTAGCAGGACAGGCACAGAAAGCTGTTTTTAAATTAAACAGTTATCTGCATAAATTTACAAACATTGATGTCAAACACACATTAGAACTATTTGATAAGCTTGTAACTCCAATAATGAATTATGGGGCGGAAGTCTGGGGATTTTGCAAAGCTGTGCATATTGAAAGAATACATCTTCAGTTTTGTAAAAGGCTTTTAGGTGTTAAGATATCTACACAAAATAACTTTATTTATGGGGAGTTAGGACGAACTAGTTGTCAAATACAAAGATATTTAATTATTGTACGTTTTTGGTTAAAGATTGTTAACACAAATGCAAATAAATATATCAGAGCCGTTTATGATATGATGATACGGGATTTGGAAATTAGTGATAGAATTATTAACTGGGCATCTTTGGTAAAGCATTTATTATGTAACTCTGGATTTAGAGAGGTCTGGTTGCAACAGAACGTGGGGGATATTAAAATATTTCTGTCGATGTTTAAACAGAGGTTAAAGGATATTTTCATCTAGAATATTACTGCAGAGATTGAAGGATCATCACGAGCACTGTTTTATCGGAATATATTTAGTTTTGATTTCCAGTTATATTTAGATTGTGTAACTGCTAAAAAATTTCGAATAGCTTTGACCAGATTAAGAGTTTCGTCACACAGATTGGAAATAGAGGCGGGGAGGTGGTCTAGGCCGATAAGGGTAGATATTAATGAAAGGAACTGTAGTTATTGTAATGTTTTAGAAGACGAGTATCATTTTGTATTGGAATGCTCTAATTACGCACATCTTAGAATTTTATATATACCTAGATATTTTCGGGTTAGACCAAATATGCGTAAATTTGTTGAGTTATTAACGTCAAACCGGAAAAAAGATATTCGCAGTTTGGCTATTTATACATATAAAGCCTTTAAAAAAAGAAATGAGCTTGTATTTTTAAGTAGTTTGTAAAAACAATACTAGTGGAATTCTTTCTCATGGGTTTTAAAACGTAGGTTTCTGTACTTGTTTGCAACTGGCCATATTGTGCTTAGAGGTATTTGCCAATCATAAAAAGAGATATATTAAAATGTTACTGGGCATGGTGAGTCAGGGTAAACAGACGGAGTTTGGGAGAGGAGATAATTATCTCCCCTGGTAAATTCCCTTCTGGTTCCCACATAATAGAAATTAAATGTTAAAGTTGTTTGATAAACAAGTTAGTCTGGGACCAGGCTGAGTGAATACGTAGACTGAATTGAGATTTCATTTATTCAATTTGAGTTTATCCAATTTATTTGTAGTTACCCGATGATCGAGGAGGTCAGGGATCGACCTATGCGATCTGATTATGAGATGGCATAGGCTGATCTGGGGCTGATCATGGATACCAAAACCTCAGATTTCGGTATTTGTTTGCACTCTGTCTTATCGAACATAGAAGTAGATGTCTCTTAGGGAAGGCGGGGTATTCTTTGCTATTGAGCATGATTAGTATGGGTAAACAGGGAATTTTGGGAGAGGAGATGGCCATCTCCCCTGGCAGAATTCCTTACTGGTTCCCACATAATATTAATAAAACGTTTGAAGTTGTTTGATGACCAGGTAAGCCTAGGATTCAGACTGCGCGAATGTGTAAACGGATTTTTGATTTTGTTTTGCAAATTTGGGAATTTAACATATAGTTATCTGTGATAGAACTGATCTCGGATCAGCCTGTGCAATTGGGCCATGTGGTTGCATAGGCTGATCTGAGACTTCACGCCTTACATATCCGTTTCCTTATATTATATGCTTTTGTCAACCATGTAAATGAGGGATATCCGTGTTTACTTACGTGATGGAAGTGGGTAAACAGGGGGAGTTTTGGGAGTGGAGATAATTATCTCCCCTGTCAAGATTCCTAACTGGCCCCACGCACATCATATATAGCTATGTAACAAAGTAAGTTATTATCGATGATGAGAAACCATATAAAAAGATATTTGGAAGTGTGTCGGTGCTTACAATCTCTCCGTACAGTGCATAATAGTGATAATAGTATATTGAAATCTTAAATATGTTGAACAGCCTAAAATCACTGTTCACAAAATGGAAAATGCAATATTGTTCGCCATTTCTGTACTTTATGTACACACTTAGTTATATGCATACCTGTAGAACTCAAGGGCCAGTAGGCTTATGTTTCTGAAATAAATTATCTATCTTATCTTATCTTATGTTTTTGAGCAGAAATAAGAAAACTAATGTATACCCCTGTAAACCCCAGTTTACTATATAATAGTGGGGTTTAAGTGGGTCAATATTACACAGGTATGTTTTCGTGATGATCAAATACAAAGACACTTTATGACACTTGTAAAAACAACAACATATAAAACCAATCAAAATGTATTATCTGTGTAAACCGAGACTTTTTTCATTGTGTTCATCTTTTATCTAATAATATAAGTAAAAAGTAAATGAAGAAATGGTTAAAAATCTGTTGTTTTTTATTTTTTATTTATTTATTTATTTTTTTTTTTTTTTTTTTTTTTTTTTTTTTTTTGACAACTCTGAAATCAAAGAATTCATTTATTCACTTTTTAATTCAATAAGAATATATCAAAGAAAAAAAACTAATGCATAAATGAATTTAGATATTTCTTATAAAAAAAAAAAATAATCAATAAAATTTATGATGAAATCAAAATGTTTATATAGTTCAAGTAAAACAAGGAACACTTTATTAGATTATATTCGTTTTCTTCCTTTCTGGTCACACCTAAATTTTTTAATCCACCTAAACAGACTTTGAACAGACAGTGATAATCACCTCATAATCACTTAGATCATGAAGATAAACTGCAGTTCGAGGCTAAGATAAAAATCTGTTGACATTTTTCCTGATGGTTCTTGGTTAAACGTAGTGTAAAACTGTATCAATATAATAATAATAATAATAATAATTGAATAATAAAAATAATGATAAAGTCACGTTCATTGTTTGTGGCGTACATTTTAATTTCCTTTCCAAGGTAGATAACACAACATCTGATGTTTTTGCTGGCGGTGGATTCAAAATGACAGAGAAGCAATTGTCACCATTTCGCAGTGTTATTGGACAACATGTCACAATTTTGGTAAAAGGAATAGAACAAATAAATATTTTTGTTCATTTTAATGTTGAAAAATAATTGCACCCATTAATCTATGGATTACAAAATCGTGTTTGGAGCTGCTGTCAGATTCGGACCATGGCTGATTCGGCCTTAGTCCATTCGACATCACTCGGAGAGGCTTTTTTTTTGTTTTTTTTTTTTTTTTTTCTTTTTTTTTTTTTTGCTTTTCGCTTGGCATTTTATCTTAAATGAAAATGTTTTGTTCTGATTGACCATATCTTTCTCCTTTTTTTCTTCCTTTTTCTTTGTATACTGTCACCACCCTCAGACATTCTAGGCAGGTGTACATTGTACACTCCAGGTTGCAGAATGGGGACCGAGACAGTTCACAGACAAGACAGTCCATCGACAAGTATTTTGGAGACAGTTCACTGACACATTTGAAGACAGTTGACCGACAAAGAAGTACTGTTTTATGGGTTTTAATGAAGAAAAGGGTGGTTTTGAAATAAAATAGTAAGATTTTCACTTAAGGAGATGGAAAGAAATGTCAGAAGCTACTGTCTTTGTTGTTTATTTGCCAAAGATTCGATGACACACTAGACAAGAAATGACATCATTTACTGGGAAAACTAAAAGTTAACATCTTGTTTGTGAATTTTGTTACAAAGTTTTGTTGTCTGCCTCAAATGCCATGCGAAGATGAAATAAATAAATAAAAATATTTAGTATATGAATCATTATATAGATCATATAAAATTTTACGCTTTTCATGATTTATTTGTAATACAAAGACGTGTATTTATTTTTATTTATAAAACTAATAGGTATTTTCAAACAAAAAGCAAGATCTATTACTTTAAAAACAAAAACTGCTGGGTTTTATGGACCTGTGAAAGGTGCAAATACTACAGCAGGGAGCAAAGACACATATCAGCCTGTGCATGTGCGCGTATTTTTGTTTCGTTTATCTAAGCAGTGGAATAATATGCCTAAGGAATAGCATACTCGGACCCGAATCAAATTAATAATATATTAAAAACAAACAAAAAAAACTTTTTCCTGGAAAAGGTCAGAGTCTGCATGTTTGTCAGCTTGTTGAATGAACTTTGTAATTTAAGGATAAGTAAGGGAAGGAGTTATGGTGTCTGGTGTAACAGTTTATCTTGCCCCCCTGGGCAGCTTGCCCCTGGGGGGGGGGGAGGGGGGGGGCAAGATACCCTAGGGTATCTTGCCCCCCACCCTGGGCAGCTTGCCCCCCATCCCAGAAAACCTGGGAAACTCAATTCAAAATGATATTTATTTTTTTTTTTTTTATTATAACAAATGTATATCACACAATTATCAGAACAGTAGTAATGTATGTTTTTCATTATTTTTCCCTTTATGGGAGGAGGTTGGGGCTAAGATACTGAAGCCTTAGCATTTTCCTCCCAAACTCAGAAGTAAGTCCTTGCAGAGACAATTCAGAAAGATATTTTATCACTTTTAATAGAATTTCCCATTGAATAGGTCATTAGAGAATTTCCAGTATTTGATACAACCTATCTTCTAACACGAAGGGGTGGGGGGTAAGATACCCTGGCCTGGCCCCCCACCCCTGGAAACTTGGCAGTCTCCGATCTGAAAAGCTATTTAATCATTTACAACTTATAATTCTAATGCACAGACATTAGAATGTTAGTAGTACCCACTTTTACCTATTTTTTTTCACTTTATGGAAAGGGATTGAGGCCAGAATACTGTGGCTCAAGAAGTTTCCTACCAAGCTTAGAAAATCTTGTAAACAAAATTAAAGTTTAGAATGTTATTTTTACCTTTTTAAAACAATTTCCCATTTAACAGGTTGTTGAATATTTCTATTACTTTTTATTATTTATCTTTCTTCAGATAGGCTGGGGTGGGGGGTGAAGATACCCTGGCCTGGGCAGCTTGCCCCCTGGAAACTTGGCTAACTCCAATCTGGAAAGCTATTTAATCATTTACAACTTAAAATTCTAATGCACAGACATTAGAATGGTAGTAGTACCTACTTTTACCTATTTTTCCACTATACTGGAAGGGATTGAGGCCAAATTACTGTATCCCAAGAAGTTTGCTTCCAAGCTCAGAAAATCTTGTAAACAAAATTAAAGTTCAGAATGTTATTTTTATCCTTTTAAAACAATTTCCCATTTAACAGGTCATTTTCTATTACTTTTTATTATCTATCTTTTTTCAGATAGGCTGGGGAGGGGGGTAAGACACCCTGGCCTGGGCAGCTTGCCCCCGGGGCTGAAGATACCCTGGCCTGTGCAGCTTGCCCCCCACCCCTGGAAACTTGGCAAAATCCAATCTGAAAAGCTATTTAATCATTTTACAAAATTCTAATGCACAGACATTAAAATGGAAGTAGTTCCTGCTTTTACCTATTTTTTTCACTTTATGGGAAGGGATTGAGGCCAAATTACTGTGTCACAAGAAGTTTCCTCCCAAGCTCAGAAAATCTTGTAAACAAAATTAAAGTTCAGAATGTTATTTTATCCTTTTAAAACAATTTCCCATTTAACAGGTCATTTGAATATTTCTATTACTTTTTATTATCTATCTTTTTTCAGATAGGCTGGGGTTGGGTGTAAGATACGGTGGCCTGGGCAGCTTGCCCCCCCGGGGGTGAAGATACCCTGGCCTGGGCAGCTTGCCCCCCACCCCTGGAAACTTGGCAAACTCCAATCTGGAAAGCTATTTAATCATTTTAAACTTATAATTCTAATGCACAGACATTAGACTGGTAGTAGTACCTGCTTTTACCTACTGTTTCACTTTATGGAAAGGGATTGCGGCCAAAATACTGTGGCTCAAGAAGTTTCCTCCCAAGCTCAGAAAATCTTGTAAACAAAATTAAAGTTCAGAATGTTATTTTTACCTTTTTAAAACAATTTCCCATTTATGAGGTCATTTGAATATTTCTGTTACTTTTTATTATCTATCTTTCTTCAGACTGGCAGGGGTGTGCGGGGGGTGGGGGTAAGATACCCTGGCCTGGGCAGCTTGCCCCCCGGGGGTGAAGATACCCTGGTCTGGGCAGCTTGCCCCCCACCCCTGGAAACTTGGCAAACTCCAATCTGAAAAGCTATTTAATCATTTTAAACTTAAAATTCTAATGCACAGACATTAGAATGGTAGTATTAGCTCCTTTTACTTACTTTTTCACTTTACGGGAAGGGATTCAGGCCAAATTACTGTGTCCCAAGAAGTTTGCTCCCAAACTCAGAAAATCTTGTAAACAAAATTATTTAAAAGAAGAAAAAACTTACTGAAATGTGTAAGATTTTCTTGAGGCAGGGGTCATGCTGCCCAAGCCAGGGTATCTTCACCCCTGGGGGGCAAGCTGCCCAGTCCATGGTATCTTACCCCCCACCTCTTCCTGTTTAGAGAAAAATGGTTAATGGTCGATATTATGAATATTCAAATGACTGTTCAATAGGAAAGTCTATTCAGTGATAAAGTATCTTTTTGAATGGAGTGTCAGGTTTTCTGGCATAGGTGCAAGCTTATAAGGCTCTCAATTTCCTCCAATCCAGTAAAAGATGCATATGTACATAAAAAATCAGTTTTGCCATGTTTCTGTTATAAAGATTTTTATTTAAAAGTAGAAAAAACTTACTGAATTAAGTTGTGTAAGATTTTCTTGAGGCGGGGGGCAAGCTGTCCAAGCCAGGGTATCTTCACCCCAGGGGGTGGGGGGGGGGGCAAGCTGCCCAGGCCATGGTATCTTAACCCCCACCCCTTCCAGGCCATGGTATCTTACCCCCCACCCCTTCCTGTTTAGAGAAAAATGGTTAATGGTCGATATTATGAATATTCAAATGACTGTTCCGAGTAGGAAAGTCTATTCAATGACAAACTATCTTTTGGAATGGAGTCTTCCAGGTTTTCTGGCATAGTTGCTAGCTTCTATGGCTACTATATTCTGGACCTCAATTTCCTCCTATCAGGTAAAAGATGCATATGCACATAAAAAATATGTTTTTCCATGTTTCTATCATAAAAATTTTTATTCAAAAGGAATAAAACCTTTCTGAATAAAGTTCTGTCAGGTTTTCTAGGGATAGGGGGCAAGCTGCCCAGCCATGGTATCTTACCCCCGGCCTCACCTCCAGCCATAGAAAAATAGTTAATGGTCAATATTAATAATATTCAAATGACTGTTTAATAGGAAAGTCAATTATTAAGTGATAATTTGTCTTCTTGAGTGGAGTCTGCCAGGTTTTCTGGCATAGGTGCAAACTTCTAAGGCCACTATATTCTGGCCCTCAATTTCCTCCTATCAGGAAAAAGATGCATATGCACATACATGTAAAGATCAGTTTTCCCGTGTTTCTACTGTAAGGATTTTTATTTTAAAAAAAAAATAAAATCTTTCTGCATTAAGTTCTGTTAGGTTTTCTGGGGATGGGGGGCAAGCTGCCCAGGCTGGGGTGTCTTCACCCCCAGGGGGCAAGCTGCCCAGGGTGTGGGGGGCAAGATATCGCGGGGTATCTTCACCCCTGGGGGGCAAGCTGCCCAGAGGCAGCTTCACCCCTGGGGGGCAAGCTGCCCAGGGTGCAAGATAAACCGGTACACCAGATATATTGGTAAACACAAGACAGTACCATACATGTCCAGAAAGTATGATGTGAAATATTAATACAAATATCTTCCTTTTTTACAAGTACATGCGTGCACATATGCCTTTTTTTCTTTATCTTAAGTTTCACAAACATTTTTTGTGTTGGTTAACTGTCTTCAAATGTGTGAGTTAACTGTCTCCAATTTTGTCGGTAAACTTTCTCCAAATTACGTGTCGGTGAACTGTCTTGTCGGTGAACTGTCTCGAAACCGCAGAATGAAAGCTTACAAGTAACCATTCGAATTACCATAGGATTCTTAACCTGCTCAGGGTGTGACTTTTCCTGCACAGGGCCTCCAGTTAACATTCCAGTTCAAAAGATGGTGCTCTGTATTCATGTAATGCCTGCATGCAAATGACACAAAGCGTGTTCGGATACTGAAAATTCCCTTCCCTGCCTAGGATTGAGCCACTTATCTTTAGCTCTTGAGGCCAGTGCACTCATCACTCAGCTGCCACACTCTCAAGCAGTCAGTCTTATCAGAAATCATTTGTGTTTTTTGTTTCTGTGTTTGATTTTCAAATATGTACACTAAAATAAAATTTACTGCCAAAAACTGGTCTGACCTATGCAATTTAAAAGTAAAGTGATTTTTTGGAATTTTTGCCTGTGAAATCAATTTTTACTTTTCTTTGCTGAAATGTAATTATTGCTGTTTCACAACAATACTGTGAAAATTTCAGAAAAATTTAACAAGCATAACTTGTTAAAATCTGCCTCCTACTGTCCTTTTGACATCTCTCGGAAAGACGTTTTTGCTTGGCATTTTATCTTAAATGAAAATATTTTGTTCTGATTGACTATATCTTATCAGAAACCATTTGTCTTTTCTGTTTCTGTGTTTTGTTCTCAAATATGTACCCTAAAATTAAATTTATCGCCAAAAATTGGTCTGACCTATGCAATTTCTATAGTAAAGTGATTTTTTATTTTTAATTTTTGTCTTAGTGAATATTTTTTACTTTTCTTTGCTAAATTTAAATTATTGATGTTTCACAACAATATTATGAAAATTTCAGAAAAATTGAATAAGCAGAACTTGTTGAAAATCTGCCTTCAAATTACCTACACTACAAATTTCTGCATAATTTTCATTCATTTTTACTATGGGAAAAAGTGAAAATATTAATCAGTGACTAGAATAAAACTTTTTGTGCATAGGTTGTTACGACAAATGGTTTTACATTAAACTTGAAAAAAGTTTACAAATTTACTTCTTCTGTGTGAAATGCCGAGCAAAAAACAACTTTCTGAAAGATGTCGAAAGCAGAGTAGTCCTACATGTATTTCGTGCCATATTCATGTTCCACTAATGCTTCAGGTCTTGGTCAATCAGTGTAAGTCTGAAAAATCAATACATTTAATACAACTTCACTGGTAGACATGATGTGTAAACATACCGCATATATTTGCCGGCCTCGGTGGCTCAGTTGGATGCGCCGTCCGACTGGAGACCAGGAGGTCGCGGGTTCAACCCCCGCCGAGGTCGGCAACATTCTTTCATGGAGATTGATCATGAAATATTTTCTATGGTCATTCTCTCCCTTCCGCTGATTCAAGAAGGGCAGTTGTCAGTTTCTGACGAAAGAATGTGCACAATACTGGTTAACCGCTTAGAGGACTAAGCCTGCCCAGTAATCGTGTGGTTAGGTAAACTGACCGCGCTCGACATGACCCAATTGGGTTGACTGGGCCGTAAAACCTCAACACAAACAAACAAACAAATACCGCATATATTCTAATATAAGACCCTACTCGAATAAATGCCTCACTCCAACTTTTCTAGGAGAAAAGCATTACTAAACACATGCAAATTTGAGTTCAGGCATCAAAATATCTTATGTTTGGTCCAAATTTGGACTTAATACAATGTACTGTCATTTTAGAGGCGATGAATTGCAATGCCCCCGGGGCCTATATAAGAATAAATGGTATTTCCATTACGAAAACACGCCTATTCAAATACATGTATATAGAAAATTTCACCTCCAAAAACTGAAAAGTTTCAGAAAAAAACTCTGATATTTTTCATATTTCTGCTCAAAACATAGATTGTGGGTACACGTTAGAACTGCCTCGGCGAGGCGGTTCTAACGAGTACCCACAATCTATGTTTTTGAGCAGAAATAAGAAACATAATGCATACCCCTGTAAACCCCAGTTTTACTTTATAAAAGTGGGGTTTAATGGGGTCAAAATTACATAGGCATGTTTTCGTGATGAAAAACTTCTGGCACTGACATCCAGTAAACTTGTTTGGCAACATTAATTCAATGATATGATAAAAAATCATTTCATTTTTTGATCCAACTCAAGAATGAGAGACTTACATGTAACTGAAATTTTACAGGCTGTCAGATGCCACATTTTATGATTGTAGTAATACCAAATATCATTTAAAACATTTCTTGGACAATAAAGTGTGTATTTTTGAAGAATATGGAGTCTTTATCTATGTTGAGTAAAAAAGAAAATGCACATGTTTATGAAATGAAAATACTAAATATCGTGCTCTTCTGCAAAGCAGCCTGTAAATACCAGGCAGCACAATGTTATCGAACTTGACTGTATTTTTCTTCTTATTGCAGATGTATTCACTTCTTTTTTTGGTCAGCTGTAACTGGAGTAAGTTTTGTTGATTTTAAAGTACTTTAAATTCAATCAGTTTATGCTGATATTTGGAATCAATTGATAGTTTCAGGAAATAGACAGTTTTAAAGTAACATACAATTACTTGCTTGTATTAAAGCCAATTGCATCACCACAATTATGATTGGTTGCTTAGTTACTTACTTCATGTTTGACATCTAGCAGGTCATATTACACATCTAAATCAAATAGTTGTTATAATATCCCTAAATGGAAGGGCAAAGGCCCATTCTCTAGACATTACAGCATTCCGTAACAGCTGATTTGGGTTTACACTGTTTGCTTGGACCTGGCTGTCCCAATACTCAGGGTTATTACAGTAGTTTGTGACTGGTGTTTTATTGCACATGACCAGTTAGGAGCATAACTTCTAAAGCATAACCAAATGCAATGGAAAAGGTAGGCATGCAGCTTGCTAATGTCCCTAGGCAGAACAGGGTCTGTACTATTTACTAAGGCTGGCTAATCACAGCTGAAAAGATAATTGATTCTCAGTCCTGCCATTATGATCGATAATCGATTAGTAATCACTGAAGATTTGGTCATAATTTTAACTGTCTGAGCATGACTCTTACCATATGTTATACTTCACTGTATATATTTGGTCAGACAGGCCTGAGCAAACAGTGTAGACCCAGATGAGACACTGCAAAATGCAGCATCTAATCTGGGTCTACACTGTTTGCCACTCATCCAGCAATTTTTTAGACACAACATTGGGTGGTAAATTGTACTTGTTCAAATTTTAGATAAAGTATAGTAAGGAGTTGAGGTGTCTGAATACTAAGGGTAAATATGGTCAAGAAACAGACAGAGAAGTCAAAATCGATTAGAAGCAAATCTGTATTGATAATATTCTTTGTGGAATTTATCAATCAATTAATAGATTATCCGATTAATTGTGCAAGCCTTTATACTGTTTGCAGTACAGCCTCAGTTGAGACTGAACACCACTTCTTGTTGGAATGTAACACATACAGTAGTGTACAACATGTCACTTCTTCCTGAAACTTAAAAGGCTAGGTATTAACACTTGTCCTGCTGAATGAATTAAGAAGCCACACCCATTTCTAATTTTCAGCCAATCAGATTACTTGATCAAGGTTGTTGATCAGGGCCTGACAAATCCAAATTTCAGCCACTTGCCTGGCAGTCCTTGAAACACCTTCCAAATGGCTTGGAATTACAATATTCCCTATATACTCTATACATTTTTCTGGGCAAGTGAGATAAAAAATCACTTGCCCAGACAAAATTTGGACTTGCCCTGGGCAATGGATTTGTCAAGCCCTGTTGATATAGATTCACATACTTGATGGCAAACAGTGCAGATCCAGATCAGTTGGCTCTTTCAGAAGCCAACTGATCTGGATCTACACTGTTTGCAAAGGCAGGGTATATCCGGGCTCTGCAGGACAAGGATTAATGTCTATCCCCCATTGTATGCAAAATAAGTTTCATCTTCATTGTCTTTTCAATAGCAAGAATATAACTGTATTAATTTCTACTTTTATCCATGCACAGAAGCAGATGAGGCCAATGGTGGTGATCAAAAAGCTACGTAACAGATCTGTCATGCAAAATTAACCACTTGCCCATGAACATTGCTGTTACATGTCTACAATCAGAGAAGTGAAAAAAATGGCACAAATTAGAAAATAACTGAAACTAGTTAAATCCACAGACTGTAGCAAAATTGTTAACTCTTGAGTTAAAAACAAAAAAAATTAGAAGTTATGCTCCTGACTGATGACATAGCCTTGAATTATCACCTGCCACCTCTATTTAATTGAAACAACAGAAAAACAAGCATATATATATACATGTAGCAAATGATTGAGATATGATCTATGAACCAGCATAACATATATACAGCTGACCATGAGCGACATATAAATAAACAACCTTGTCATCATTATTGTATTTGTTGTTTTTTTTCCCTAGAAGATAGGACTTGACATTTCATGGCAGTGCCTCACAGAGAAAAAAAAGAAAATAAATAAATAAATCACCATCACAACACATTCAGTGCAAAGTAAGCATTGAAGTGAGGTTTTACAGAAAGATCAATAGAGAAGTCTATGATCACAATATATGGATATAATTCCTGTTTAAATTTGGGAAAGCTTATAACAGCTTTAGATGGTTTTCACTGCTCAATGTTTCACTTAATAACTATAACACTCAAACATTTAAAGATAATTGCAGACAGCAACAAACTTTTTGGGGTGTGGATAGGGTAGTGAATTTAAATGAAAAGCAATGAAAGAGGGGGCCACTAGGATATATTTTTTTGAGAAAACTAAAAAAGAACAACAATAAAAAAACAAGAAAGCTTTATTTCAATAAAACGAAAGTTTGGCAGTGTTCGCCACTCAAGTGAAGTAGGTTAGAAGTCAGGTCTCCCTATCTTGGAAGATGTCTCCCTATTTTCCCATGAGATATGACATCTCCTAAATTTTCTGGGCCAGCTTCATGTCTGATTTTGTTTATAATTTATTCTTGTAGTTGTACCAATCCTGTTATTTTTTGGCACAATTTTTCTATAAAGATAAGTTCATCAACATGGTTGTAAATGCACACTCAATATATCTGTCATGACAGAACAAGACCTATTTCCATATCCTGGACAAAAATCACAGTCCATGGTATGGACATACTTCAGTTTCCTGCCCAAAGGAAGAATGGCTAATTTTTCAATAAATTTTTCTTTGCAAAAAAAAAAAAAAAAAAAAAAAAAAAAACACAACCTACCTACCCAAATTTTTCCAGGTGGGTAGAAAGAGAACAAACAAAAATAATTTTAAGTGTGGCCGATTTTGTCATCTGCTGATTTTCCCCAGAGAATATTAAAGGTTAAGAATGTTTAACAAAATTTTGCATTTTTTGCAGGTTGTTGGGGAAGAAGGTACAAGTAAACATGAGTTCTCAAAGTCTCTGGTTGACATGGTAACACCATACAGAGTTCATGTGTAAGTTGACCAGAATAATTTCCCAGAAGTTCTGCTTTCTTCTGGCACTATTCATAGCTCGGGCTGAGGTGCTTTTCAACCAAAAAGTACTGATATTTTTATACCCCACCACACAATAGTGGCACGGTATTATGGTTTCGTGTTGGTCGTCCGTGTGTCCGTCCATCTGTCTTGCGTTCCTCAGTCCATATTTCTGTTTCTGGACGATAACTTGAGTAAACATCAATGGATTTTTGCCAAACTTGGTATGTGCATTGATATTGTGGAGATCTGGTTTGGAATTGCTGATGTTTCTCTTATGGCCCTTGAACAAAATTTCCAAAATGTTCTGCTCGGCTGAACAAAATGGCCACCAGAGCTAAAAATAGAAAACTTTTAAATGACATCTCCTTTGGAGCCAGTGGCCTAATTTCAAAATTATTTCATAAAAATGTTCCTCTTAGGACCTTTTACAAAAATTGCTAAAACAGTTTCACTCGACTGAGCAAAATGACAGCCAGGCCTGAAAATAGAAAAAAAAACCTTTAAATGATGTCTTCACCTAGGCCAGTGGCCAGTGGCTGGATTTCAAAATAATTTCACAGTTTTGTTGCTCATATTCCCCTTTAACCCATTGTAGACTCCCCCACACTATATATTGAAAGAGTCCAATTTTAAATTTAGGTACACCCTGCTATGAGATTTAGTTATTCCTAGAGAAAAATTGCTGAACTATTTACAAACAGTGGAGACCGTGATCAGATGTTGCTTTCTGCAGCGTCTGATCTGGGTCTACACTGTTTACCAATTACCCTTTTAGGGGTCTGACATTCAGTAGGTTAAGCAAAATTGCTAAAATGGTTCAGCTTGGCTGGACAAAATGGTCACCAGAGCTAAAAGTAGAAAAAAAAAAACTTCTAAATGACATCTCCTAGCCCAGTGGCCCGATTTCAAAATAATTTCACAGATATGTTACACTTATGTCTTTTAAACAAAATTGCTAAAATTGTTGCACTCAGCTGAACAAATTGGCCACCAGAGCTAAAACTAGACAAGGGACTATTTTCCCTGCTGGCGCTTCACAGAATCTTCTTTCCCTGATGGTGCTTCACATGGTCTTCTTTCCCTGCTTGTTCTTCACACATTTCCTACTTCTAAGTTCTGCCATGGTGACCAAACAAAATGGCCACCTTTCATTAACATCTCACAATCCATGACACCATCACTTCCACAAGCTATCTTGAGCTGTCTTGTTTTTTCTTTTAGCTCACTTGAGCACAAAGTGCTCAAGGTGAGCTATTGTGATCAGTCAATGTCTACCATGCGTCATCTGTTGTGCAGTGTCAACAATTTGCTTTAAAAGCCTACTCCTCACACACTTGGCCTAATTGACTCGTAACCTAGTAAGAAGCATCTGGTTGATCTGTACATGTATATTAAAAGTAGCTTAAATCAGTCTGATAGGAAATCCAGGATGGCTGCCATCTTGAAAATCTTTTTTGTGCTTCTGAACTGAAGGGCCAATTGACTCGTAACTTGGTAGGAAGTATCGGGCAACTTGCATATAAAAAATAGCTAAAATTGTTCTGATGAGACAGCCAAGATGCCTGCCTTGGCGGCCATCTTGAAAATCTATTTTGTGCTTCTTCTCCTGACCCAAAAGGCTAATTGATTCAAAATTTGGTAAGAAATATCAGGGTAACTTGCAGTTCAAAACAGCTAAAATGGTTCGGATCCACTATCCAAGATAGCCACCATGACGCCCATCTTTAAACTCTATTTTGCGCTTCTTCTTCTGAACCAAAAGGCCAATCGATTGAAACTTAGTAGGAAGTATTTGAGCAATTTGCAGATCAAAAATGGCTAAACTTGTTCCGATTGGAATCCAAGCGGCCATTTTGCGCTTCTACTCCTGAAGCGAAAGCCCAATTGACTTGAGACTTGGTAGGAAGTATCGGGGCAACTTGTGGATCAAAAACAGCTAAAATCATTCAGATTGGAAATCCAAGGTGGCTGCCATGGTGGCCGTCTTGAAAATCTGTTTTGCTCTTCTTCTCCTGAATCAGAAGACCAACTGACTTGAAACTTGATAGGAGTATTGAAGCAACTTGTAGATCAAAAATGGCTAAAATAGTTCTGATTGGAACTCTAAAATGGCCCCCATGTCTGCTACATGTATCTTGAAAATCTTTTTTACTCTTCACCTACTGAACCGAAAGGCAAATAGACTCCAAATGAGGTAGAAAGTATTGGGGCAACTTGTAGATAAAAATAGATAAAATCATTCCTATTGAAACTCTAACATGGCAGACAGAGCCATCATTTTGAAAATCTATTTTGCGCTTGTTCTTCTGAACCTAAACACGCTAAAGGCCAGTTGACTCGAAACTTGGTCAGAAGTATCAGGGTGACTTATAGATCAAAAGAACCTAATATTATTTTAATCACAAATCCAAGATGGCCACCATCTTGAGAATATTTTTTGCACTTTTTCTCCTGAAACAGAAAGCCAGTTTACTCGAAATTTAGTTGGAAGTATTGGGATGGTTCTGAAATCCAAGATGGCTGCCATGGCCACCAGCTCTAAAATCTATTTTGCTCTTCTCTCCTGTACTGAAAGGTTAATTAAATTGAAATTTGATAGGAAGTATCAGAGCAAGTTGACTGCTCAATGTTTCAAAAATTGGTAAAGTCATTCCTATCAGAAGTACAAGATGGCCGCTATCTTGGAAAAACTATTTTGCGCTTCTTCTCCTGAACTGAAAGGTGAGTGTGAGTTGACTCGAAACTTGATAGAGGAATAAGGGTGACTTGTAGGTCAAAAATAGCCGAAACTGTTCCTATTGGAAATCAAAGATGGCCGCTATGGCAGCCATCTTGAAAATCTAATTTAAAGTACTCTTTAATGGAAAGGCCAATCGACCTAAAACTTGATAGGAAGTATCTGGGTGACTTGTTGATCAAAAACAGCTAAAATATTTGCGATTGAAAATCCAAGATGGCCTCCACGGTTGCCATCTTGAAAATCTATTTCCAACCACCTCAGCTGAAAGAAAGGCCAATTGACTAGAAACTTCCTTGAAAGTATCAAGTTCATGTTCATATTACAGCCCTGAGATAAAAAATGGCCACACCCTGGGGCCACTTTTCTGGCACTCAGGTGAGTGATACACAGCCATCTTAGTCCTCTTGTTTTTTTATGCTTGTAGTATTCCCTACAGCCTGAAAAGAGGGCAGGATTGTTGTTCAGTCTGCAATAAAGCTCCAGTTTAATTTGCACAGATTCAGGCAAGGTGTAGAAGTGTACATATGATGGAATTGGTTCTATTGGTTTTTTTTCTTGTTTTGTTGCAGGCATACTTTTTTCTTGTTTTGTTGCAGGCATACATGTAAATGTTTACCAGTGCCACAAGGAAGTCACCTGTACAATGTAAGAGTGGACTTCATCTGTTTTATTCTGCATCAAGCCAATAAAGGGAGGTAAGTATAAATACACCATTCATAGCTCCAGATAAGGCTTTTTTTTTCAGCCAAAAAGCAGATATTTTTGTTATTTGCTCCACAAAAACATATGCTGTGGTAGTCATCATTAGAAGTGTCTTGCTGAGGTGCTTCTAATGAGTACCCACAACATATGTTTTTAAGGAGAATTAGTATGTAGATGGCCCCTCTAATCTGGAGCTATCACCTTTTTCATTTGGTGTGACTATTTGTTTTGAGTAGGCCAGGAATGATTTTTTTGTCTCAAATTGCTTTGAGTAGGCTAGGAATAATTTTTTGACTCAGTTTATTTTGAGTAGGCCAGGAATGATTTTTTGACTCAAATTGTTTTGAATAGATCAGGATTGAAATTTTTGACTGGATTTGTTTTGAGTAGATCAGGAATGGTTTTCTTATTTGTTCACATTTTAATGAAGAAAACATTTCATTGTGCTTTGAAAAAAAATACATAAAAGGGGGTAAAATCTAGGGGTGTAACGATACGTGGATATATCGATGCATCATAACAGTGCTATTTTCAACTATCGATAACTCTCACCGAGTCTCTTCAACTATTGGTACATATAGTTTTTGTCCCTGTACATTTTCTCCTTCTGTAATACCATTCTGAAGCTTTTTTTTTTGTCTTAATTAACAAAGTATGAGAACAAAAAGGATTTCTGTTTTGCAATACTGTTTGTTAAAATGGTAGCAAAGCTGATATTTGAGAGGGCAGTATTGTTATGTATCTTTTATTCTTTACAGGTTTGTTTGTGCTGAGGTTTTACGGCCCAGTCAACCCACTGGGGTCATGTCGAGCGCGGTCAGTTTACCTAACCACACGTTTACTGGGCAGGCTTAGTCCTCTAAGCGGTTAACCAGTATTGTGCACATTCTTTCGCCAGAAACTGACAACTGCCCTTCTTGAATAAGCGGAAGGGAGAGAATGACCGTATAAAATATTTCATGATCAATCTCCACGAAAGAATGTTGCTGACCTCGGCAGGGGTTGTACCCGCGACCTCCTGTTCTTTACAGGTACTGTGCTTTCAACATCTTTCAGAAAGTCGTTTTTTGCTTGGTGCTTTACACAGATGAGGTTAATTTGCAAACTTTTGTCATGATTTAATGCAAAACCATTTGTCGTAACTACCTATGCACAAAAAGTTTTATTGTAGTCATTGGTTTTTTAAAAAAAAAAAAAAAAATATTTTCAATTTTTCCCATAGTGAAAATGGATGTAAATTATGCAGAAATCTGTTGGGTAGGTAACTTAGAGGCAGATTTTCAACAAGTTTCCCTTGTTCATTCAGTTTACTGAAATTTTCACAATATTGTTGTGAAACATCAATAATTCAAATTCAGCAAAAAGTTAAAAAAAAAATTTTCTTAGACAAAAATTCCAAAAAATCGCTTAACTATAGAAATTACATAGGTCAGACCAATTTTTGGCCATAAATTTAATTATTGGATAAATATTTGAGAACAAAACACAGAAACAGAAAAGACAAATGATTTCTGATAAGATGTGGTCAATCAGAACAAAATATTTTGATTTAAAATAAAGCGCCAAGCAAAAAACATCTTTCCAAATGATGTCGAAACGACAGTAGCCTGGTTTTATAAAATCAACGAATTTCATTAAAATACTGCATGATACGGAGATGGTGATAGTATCGTGATATATCATGATATTAGAACCTTGATAGTGATAGTATCGTGATAGGGATACCTCTGATATTGATAGTATCGTGGTAGTCATAATTTGGCAGGATAGTCAGCCCTAGTAAAAATGAACTGGTCACAGCTTGAAAACAAAGTAACTTACATTGCGTGGCCAGCAAAGACCTGAAGCAGCATGTACATTTATATTCAGTCTCATAGCAACAGATAAGGCGCATTTTTCATCTGAAAAATGCTGATTCATCTGAAAAATGCTGATATCTTTCTTATTTCTCGATAAAAACGTATGTTGTGGTACTCATTAGAAGCGCTTCTAATGATACCCACAACATAGGTATTCGTCGAGAAATAAGAAAAATATTATGTGGATACCCCCTCTTATCTATCCTAACAGTGCCTATCAAAAACTTACCAGAATGCGCAGTTCATGCATAGCTCCAGAGGAGGTGTTTATTTGCATTGGAAAGGTGTTGGTATTTTTCTTTTTTTCTCAAACACATCACGAAAACATGCCTATATAATTTTGACCCCCTTAAATCTCACTTTTATATAGTAAAACTGGGGTTTACAGGGATATACATTATTTTTCTTATTTTTGCTTGAAAACATAGATTGTGGGTATTCGTTAGAACCGCCTTAACGAGGTTCCACAATCTATGTTTTCAGCAGAAATATGAAAAAATATCAGTTTTTATCTGAAAATTTTCAGGTTTTGGAGGTGAAATTTTCTATTAATTTAAATAGGCATGTTTTTGTAATGATCAAACATACACATTGCTATTTTCATATCTCTCCAATAAAACATATGTTGTGAATAATTATTAGAAGTGCCTCGCTAATGAATACCCACAATCTGTTTTGATGAAGAAAATATTTATCCAGATATGCTCTTACAGCTATGATGTCAGATATACAGGATGATATGGTTCCATTATGAAAACATGCCTATTCAAATATACTGAAAGTTTTACCACCAAAAAATCGTAAAATTTTCAGACAAAAATTTTTGATATTTTTCATATTTCTGCTCAAAACATAGATTGTGACTACTCGTTAGAACTGCCTCGATGAGGCAGTTCTAATGAGTACCCACAATCTATGTTTTTTGACAGAAATAAGAAAAATAATGTATACCCCTGTAAACCCCAGTTTTATGATATAAAAGTGGGGTTTAAGGGGGTCAAAATTATATAGGTATGTTTTCGTGATGTTTGCTGCATTACTAATTATGACTTTGATTTGTCTACGACTGCTGGTCATATGTGAATTTAGGGAATAACTGTATTCATAATTGTCATTTGGGGAGGTAAATGGGCATATTTACAGTTGGAAATTTCATTTTACGGCAAGTTTCCCCATTCTAATGTATTTATTAATTTGTTTTGTTAAAAAAAATAGTACTATTTGCGTAAAACCAAATGCCACCCAATGAAAAGCAACATTACATGATGACGTCGTGTTTCCGACAGTATCGCAGTCCAATCAGATGTCACACTACACATGCAAGTGTACCGGCACAGTGGCTCAGTGGTAGAGCGTCCGCTTTGTGACCGGGAGGTTGGGGTTCGATCCCCGGCCGGGTCATGCCAAAGACTTTAAAAATGGTACTAGCTGCTCTTTCGCTTGGCACTCAGCATTAAGAAAGTAGAGCTAGGAAACAGAACTGGTCAGCTCAGTGTCAGTATAATGTGACTGGGTGAAATATCATGTCAAAGTGTCTGCTACAACCAGACACCGTCGCGATATGACTGAAAGATTGCCGAAAGCGACGTTAAGCCTAAATCAAACAAACAAACATACATATGCAAGTGCATTAGAATGTTTCTTATTTGTCCACAAAAACATGTTGTAAGTACTTTTTAGAAACACCTCACCAAAGAGCTTCTGATGAGTACCCACAACATAAGTGTTTGTGGATTTAATAAGAAACATGTACTTTGGCACTTTGCCCTCCTTATCTATGTTTATTTATCTTTCCTTATGTATTTTCAGTCTGAATGCAGTACAAGACAGTCTAAGACAAATTGATGTGTCATATTTCCTTGGAAGGTCAGCTATAATTGTTAATACAAAAGGTAATAAACTTTTGCAACTCTGGACAGATTCAGCAGATATCAAATTGATGATATTTTTCCCAGAAAACAGACATTGACATTTCATGCAAATTATCACCTTTGGAGACAATTTGCATGAAATGTCAAAGTCTATTTTCTGGGAAAAATAAGAAAAATATTTTAAAATGGCTGCTGAAATTTGTTATTTCAATTTCATCCGGAGATGGGTAGTCCGGTAAATTGTTTCCTACTGTCTGAGAAAAATAAGAAAAATATTTCAAAATGTCATCTGAAATTTTTACTAAGCATTAAAAATGTTTTTGAACTAACTATTTCAGGAGAGACCTGATGAGAGTATACATCCCAAGTCATTAGAAAGTCTTGGCAAAAAGTGTGGTATACCAGTCTTATTTAGAGATATAGAAGTATACCAGTCTTATTTTCAGAAGAGATGTGTGATGAGAGTATACATCTGAAGTCAGTAGGATGTCTTGGTAAAAAGTATGGTATACTGGTCTCATTTTGTTTCAGGAGAGACATGTGATGAGAGTATATATTCCAAGTCAGTAGATGTGCAGAGAGTGGAAGCTCTCGGCTATCAACCCTCATGATAGACGTACCTGGAGATCTGGTGTGAAATCTGCCATGCGTGCAGCAAGCCAGCTATCTGGAAGGGGGCCCACTGATGTGGATGTTGCCCCTGTACCTGCACGTTAATCAAAAATCCGATTATGATATGATATATATAGAATGTTTTGGTAAAAATAATGGTATATCAGTCTTATTTTGTTTCAGGAGAGACGTGATGAGAGTATACATCCCAAGTCAGTAGAATGTTGTGTTAAAAAGTATGGTATATCGGTCTCATTTTGTTTCAGGAGAGACATGTGATGAGAGTATACATCCCAAGTCAGTGGAATGTCTTGGTAAAAAGTATGGTATACTAGTCTTATTTAGAGATATAGAGGTAACAGCTTGAATACATTTTTATATTATATGATGCACCATGTGGGAAAAGGGCTGTCATATACAAACAGTGAAGATCCAGATAGACATGCACATCTGTGCAGTCTGATCTGGACATTCCCTGTTTGTCAGTATATCATATCCTACAATATCTGTTGATACTTTAAGTGGACAAGGAAAGCCTAGATCAGCCTGCACATTTGTGCAGGCTGATCTCGGCCTTCATTGTCTGCAAATTGTGTAACAGTCCTTTTTTATGCAGTATGCATCATAGAATGGGATGTCAAAATAAAAAGTGCGTAAAAGTTTAATTACATGTATGTACTATATTTATGGCAAGTTTCTTAGGAAATGGCTCTTTGTTCTAATCAGTTTGTTAGAAGTGTGTGCCAGAAGAATGGCACTTATACTTCGGGGCATAAATAGCTCTATTAAAGTAATGCACTGCTATTTTTTCAGTCAAAAAGTATTAATACTTATCTTATTTCTCCACAAAATTACATTATGTAGATATTCAGTGAGCCACTTCTGATGAGTTTGATGAGGTGTTTGGTATGAGTGCCCACATAATCATTTGAAGAGACTTAATGAGGTGCTTCTGTGTGAATACCCACATTTTCATGGAAAAATAAGAAAAAAATATCTGGATACTCTGTCAGAGCCCCAGAAAAATGTAAACTTTGTTACTTCCGGACATACACAAAAGGCCACTACATCAAACAGCAAGAACTTAAGCTTAGTGCTAGCAGCTTAAGAATTAAAATGAATGTATGCCCAGCCTTTAAGGGACTCCCAAGAAATAGCTGACTGGATAAAGTTTTAAGCTAAATGCACTGTACATCCAATATATCACAATACCAGGGCCCATTACGAAACAACAACAACAATAATGATGTCCTAAACTGTCAAATTTAGTGATTCCTTGTTTTCAATGTAAAATGTCAAGCTCTGATTAATAAGAGAAATTAAACATTCCTCATAGCTCTATATAAGAGGATATCCAGATTATTTAAATAGTTGTCTCCCCAAAAGTATGTTGTAGGAATTTATAAAATTACTTTGTTGAGATGATTGTAATGTCAACCTAAAACATATTTTTGTATAAATACTCATACATGGAAAATGGCAACATTTTCTGGTTGACAACAGTACCTTATATAGACTATGACCCAGTATTTGATGCATTCTGATTTAGGAAGGTTAGCCCTTAGTGCCATTCACAATTGTAACATATGGCTATAGGAGACCACATTCTGTTGTTGTTGTTTTTTAGCTCACCTGAGCAAAGCTCGGGGTGAACTATTGTGAGCACCCTCTGTCCGTTGTCCGTCGTCAACAATTAGTTTGTTAACACTCTAAGAGGCCACAGTTTTTACCCAATCTTGATGAAATTGCTCAGAATGTTTGCCCCTATGAAATCTAGGTCAAGTTCGAAACTGGGTCAATTGGGATAAAAAAACTAGGTCACCAGGTCAAATCAAAGGAAAATATTGTTAACATTCTACATGTCACATTTTTAAAGCAGTCATCATGAATCTTGCTCAAAATGTTTGTCTTGATGATTTCTAGGTCAGATTTGAAACTGGGTCACTTGGGGTTAAAAAGTAGGTCACCAGGCCAAATCAAAGGAAAACCTTGTTAACACTCTAGCAGTAACATTTTTGAAGCAATCATCATGAAGCTTGCTCAAAATGTTTGTCTTTATGATTTGTAGGTCAGGTTTGAAACTGGGTCACTTGGGATCAAAAACTAGGTCACCTGGCCAAATCAAAGGAAGACCTTGTTAACACTCTATAGGTTACATTTTTGAAGCAATCATCATGAATCTTGCTCAGAATTTGTCTTAATGATTTCTAAAGTTCAAAACTGGGTCACTTGGGGTCAAAAACTAGGTCACCGGGCCAAATCAACAGAAAACCTTGTTAACACTCTAGCGGTCACTTTTTTAAGCAACCATCATGAATCTTGGTCAAAGTGTTTGTTTTGATTATTTCTAGGTCAGATTTGAAACTGGGACACTCTGGGTTAAAAACAATGTCACTGGGCCAAATCAAAGGAAAACCTTGTTAACATTGTAGAGGTCACATTTTTGAAACAATCATCATGAATCTTGCTCAAAATTTTTGTCTTGATGATTTCTAGGGTCTTGATGATTTCTAGGTCAAGTTTGAAACTGGGTCACTTGGCCAAATCAAAGGAAAACCTTGTTAACACTCCAGAGGTCACATTCTTTGAATAATCATCATGAATATTGCTCAAAATGTTCCTCTTGATGATTTCTAGGTCTTGTTCAAAACTGGGTGCCTTAGAGTCGGAAACTAGGTCACCAGGCCAAATCAAAGGAAAACCTTCTTGACACTCTAGAGGTCACATTTTTGAAGTGATCATCATGAATCTTGCTCAAAATGTTTGTTTTTATGATTTCTAGATGAAGTCTGGAACTGGGTCACTTAATGACGTATATTTCACGGTTCGGTGACTTTCTTAAGTTTTTCTGTTTTGGTCAGTTTCTTAGTAAATAGTGGTCCTACAGAGCGATATTTGGCACTTGTGAAGTGTATGTGTTTAGGTTAGTTTCTCAGTACCGTAACTATTGCTCCTACAGCCAGTGATACTTAGCACATGCATATATCTTAGCATGGCCTCTCAAGTGCAGTCATCCATATTTGACCTTGACTTCTATTTTACAGTCCATTAGACATGCTACACATTGTCTTATTTCTTAATATAATCATTATGAATTTTGGTCAGAATGTTTGCCTTGGTCAGTTCTAGGTCAGATTCTCGAAGTGCTATGATCCTCAGGTAAATGTTACAGGGCCATCATGGCCCTCTTGTTATTTATATGAGAAAATAAGGCTTGATATTTCATGTGAATTGTCTGCCTAGCAGGCAGTTCAAAGTAAAATCAAGACATTTTTTGGAAACAATAGCAAATATTTTAGAATGTCATCTGCTGCTGTTGTGACTGGCACTTTTAGGATATAGACCTGTCAATTTGACCTTTACATTAGTATTTATAAGGATGCGTCCACTGTACAATTTAGGCATGACAGTCAGAAAATCCTGCATTTTACGTGAAACAGGTATTCACTCACATGTACAGACAGTTTCTGTTTACATGGTAAACTACACTAATAACATCCTTTTTGGTAAACGTTCGGTAGTGTGTCACTTACCAAATTTTTTTTTTTTTTTTTTTTTTAACAGTTATGTAAGTTAAAGATATTTCAGTTTACTTTGAGTAACAGAGTTGCCACCTTTTTGGGAAAGGGCTGCCAACTCGGTCTTTCCCTTTGATGTTGGGAACTTGATGTGGATCTGATTGTATCAGTTCCTGGGTTCACTTGTTTACTTTATCAATATTGTAATCAAAAGGTCAAAATGACAGGTCAGTTTGGTCTGCCTATAACAGAATTTCATGGATGTCTTACAGAGTGAAGTTTTTGTTTATTTTAGGAGCAGGAAGAGAAGATAGACTTATCACGGAAAATAAAGAACATGATTGAAATTGCTTGTGGACTCAAGAAAAACCTCTCTCCTTTGTTCATATGATACAAATATCAGTTTTGTTACTGCTTGTTGAATAAAGACTAATCTATCACACACACACACACACACACACACACACACACACACACACACACACACAGACACACACACACACAAATGACTTGTTAAGGAGAAGTTGTTAATTCTTAGCTAATTTTGTCCATTTCTCCATAAAAACATGATTTAGGTGATCATTAGAAGCTCCTCGATTATGCACTTCTAATGAGTACCCACAACATACATGTGTTTAAAGAGAAGTAGGAAAAATTGTATCGGAAATCATCAAATACTCCTCCATACCAAGTCCATACTCTCTCTATTCAAATGAGGACTTTCAAAGTAATAAGCAAACACACACACATACAAAAAAAAAAAAAAAAAAGATCTTCACTCAAAACTTTGTATGAAGTGTTACTTAAAAATGCTCAAAATGGGCCATAATGTTTACATTTGATGTTACATTAATTTACATAGCACTGATGCCCTGGAATAAGCATTTTGTCTTAATTTTGTTGAAGTGAAAGTATTTTTAATTTTCTTGAAATAATATTATTTTATACAACATACTAAATATGACGAATTTGATTCTTTTTGGGGCTTTTTGATGAGATTTTTAAATGGGAATCATACAAAAAATGCAAGATTAGCAATCATACATTTTTTCATTGCATTAACATTTGCCAGGTCCCTCTGAAAAAAAAAATTAACGCAGCTTACATCCTTATTTGCAGACAGCTTGCTAGACTTCATGGGGGTGATCTGGTGGTGCGAAGGTGTCATGTATCTTACATCACTGGGACGTCCAACTGATATTAGCTTACAGTTAGGCAAGGCCTGCTATCCTTGTAGCAGGTAAGGGTAGGGGGGCAAATGTTTTTATTTCTTCTGTTTCTTCACTTTCATTTCTGTTCCTCTTTCTTCCCTATTCCTCTCTTTCATCTCCTCTACTATCTCTTTTCTCCCTTTCTCTGGGAGATGACTCAAAAAGACCCACAAAGGTTGAGGTGTTGTTTAATCCCAACACAATCAAAATCCTAGAGACTTGGCAAATGTTGATGCTTGAAAAAAAAAAATGATCCCTGTATTTTCTCAAAAATTACTTGACAAGTATAATTTTGCCCCAACAAACAAGGTTTATATTGGGAGGAGTGGGAGACGTCTATATAGGAATCGTTATCCTGAATCTTTTTCTTTTTTTTGGCACCTGTTTTTTAGCAAGTGAATGCAGTATTTGGGTTAGGTTTTCTATCCATCCTAAAGTTTGTCCCTCCATTTACTTCTGGGGACCATTTTTAAACTGTATTAAATCCGAACTCGTCTTATAAAAAGGTTTGTCATTGTTTTAAGAATAATTTCAGAATTATGTAACTGTAACCTACAGGTCTGGTTTTATATTAGAACTTTGTTATTGCTCAAAAGCTGTTTGATTTATGTCCTGTCCTAACAGTGCTCTAATGCTTTTGTCTGCTCATTATGCCCGCGCTATTGACATGATAGTGATAAGGTTGTGCGTACATGCATATCTTGTTCCATACGTATGTACATGATCCAATTAGACTCGGGTTAAGATTTCAGGGTTCCTATCATTGTAGCACCTTGAAATTTGGTATGACAAATAATGTCTATGAGTACAATAGGAATATACAAGAATGAAGTAACAAAGACCCATTTGTCATGGTCCACTGACTTGGGGCTTCGGCTAATTTTTCAAGATTAAGATTTTTGTAAGAGGTAGATTTTAGGGGTCCTATTATTGTAGCAACTTGAAATTTGGTATGAGGATTTATTTCTACGAGTACAACAGGAATATACAGTCGACTCTCCTTATCTGGACTTCACTTATATCGAATAACCATTTATCTCAAAGTGAAAATCTGGTCCCTGTTTTAACATGGAAATCAAATAACAGGTAACAAAATATTCTGGAAAAGAGGAGAAATTGCTCCTAAGAAGCAATTTCTCCACTCCTAAGGAGCTATTTCTTCTCTTTTCCACAATATTTTCAATATATCTCTAACTTCAGGAGTCAAATTACATATTCATTTGTAAAATGTGGTTGTTGATTTATTTTTTCCCTGAATTCTGCAACTCTGATTTGTTGAAGTACGGATATCTCGAAGTATTTCAGAGAGTCCCTTGGACTTATCTATAACGAGAGTGGACTGTACAAGAATTGTCACAACAACCTATGGGTCACGGTCCACTGACTTCTGCTTAGGCTAATTTTGTAAAGTTAAGATTTTTGTAAGAGGTAGATTTCAGGGTTCCTATTATTGTGGCAACTTGAAATTTTGTATGAGGACTTAGGTCAGGAGGTACCCAAGGCGGATGCATCTCTGTACTTTAGACACATTTCTAGTTCATTGTATCTTTTTAAGCATTATGTAAGTTTTATTTAGACTCTTTGTTAAAGATGGCATGTGTGTGTGTTTCACCAACAGGTTTATTAGCTCGGCTGTTTTCGAAGAAGGTATTGTCATAGCTCTGGTGTCGTCTGCGTCTGCATCGTCATCGTCATCGTCGTGCAAAAACTTGGACATTTTGTAATATCTCTGTCATTACTGAAGATACTTACTTGAAACTCTGACTAGTTGTTCATTATGAAAAGGGGAACTCATACCAATAGGGGAGGTAACCCTCAAAATATTTTTGGCACAGGTATGCCCCTTTTTCGACTTAGAATTTTTGTTGAAAAATGGTTTCACTGCGATTTCTCAAGAACTGATGGATGAATTCTGATCATGTTTGGTATTAAATAATTATGGCACTTCCAATTTAATGTATTTAAGTTGGTCTGTTGCTTATAATCAAACATGCCCTATATATTTCTAAAAGAAACTGCAGCCGAGCGTTGGCACCCGCATGCGGTGCTGTTGTTTTTTATATGTTGTGTATTAGAGCTAAAGGTACCTGTGTTACATATATGAACAGGAATGGTCTTGGCAGCATGGATACACAGTCTTATGGGAAGTGTTTGTGTAGCTGAATGATTAGTGCTCTCACATTTAGATCTTCAGGCCCTGGGTTAGAATCCCGCTGGGGGCAGAATTCAGCTCATGACTGAATGGCACTTTATAGCACAGATCCTTCTTACTATGACTTAATAGTGTTGAAAAGGACATTAAACTCCAAATCATCATCATCAACACAGTCTAATGACTGCCTGTTCTCATAGTAGTACTGAGAGATCGGGGATATTTTCCATAAAAACATGTTGTGGGTACTCAGTAGAAACCCTCCCTGAAGACTTCCACTGAGTACCCACAACATATGTTTTAGCCCATTGTTGTCGGGAAGACCCTTAAAAGGGTAATTGGCAAACAGTGCAGACCCAGATCAGACGCCAGACCCAGATGTGGCGTCTGATCAGGGTTTTTACTGTTTGCAAATAGTTTAACCATGTTTCTCTAAGACTATCTAAATCTCATAGCCTGACCTACCTAAAATTGAAACTGGACACTTCCAATATATAGTGTGGGTAAATTCATTCCCTCTACAATGGGTTAAGAAGAAAAAATTATCCCAGAATTTTCACCAAATACTCCTGCTTAAAAGTCTTCTGGGACTGAAACAAAGTTCCAGGTACCATATTTGCCTTAAATGTTTTGGAAAATTTAACTGTACCATTATTGTCCTTAAATGTGTACCAGTCCATTTTACTACCCGTTATCGTGCCTGAAAATGGCTGAATGATGGCACACAGTACTGGTATACACCCTGTTCAGACACCACATTTCTATTGACATCTGTTGCGGGCATACAGTTTGTTCAGGCCAATCTGTCTAAATACCTAGGGTATATATGGTAACAGAGGTTGTTAAAATATGTATTAAAATTAAATATAGCTTGAGTTTCATGATGTAATTTACAACATATATTTTGCTTCTCTTTAAAGGAAAACCCTGATAGAAATAAAAAAGCCTTCCAAGCCGAGCATTTGGGTCAAAATCAGTTAGTTTGGAAATAAGAAAGTCATTTAGAAAATGCTCTGATGGAAACTTCCTTTTTTATGAGTTAGTGATGTCATTATATACAGAACCAAATAAATAAAATGTGCAGCAAGATTTTATTGCTATATGTAAGCTTGTTCATACATTAATTAAGTACCTTATATAGTATCTATATTGCCAAATCACATCACGAAAACATACCTATATAATTTTGACCCCCCTCAAATGCCACTTTTATATAGTAAAACTGGGGTTTACAGGGGTATATATTATTTTTCTTATTTCCGCTCAAAAACATAGATTGTGGGTACTCGTTAGAACCGCGTCGTCAAGGCGGTTCTAACGAGTACCCACAATCTATGTTTTGAGCAGAAATAGAAAAAATATCAGAGTTTTTCATCTGAAAATTTTCAGTTTTTGGAGATGAAATTTTCTATATATTTGAATAGGCGTGTTTTTGTAATGAGCCTACTTCATACGAATGACAAACTGGGCCAATACAGATAAACGAGTTGTATTGGTCAACTTTTTCTGTATTGGCAGATTTTTATCTGTATTGGTAGACTTTTTCTAAACTGGCTGAGTTTGGTATTGGTATGGATGGTATGCAGTTTTACCCAGTTTTACATCATTTTCAAAGAATTCCAGTCATATTAACCCATTGTAGACCGAATGAACTCCTCCACACTATATATTGGAAGAATCCAATTTCAGTTTTAGATACGTACTGCTATGAGATTTACATGTTCCTAGAGAAAAATGACCAAACTATTTGCAAACTGTGGAGACGCTGATCAGACACCACATTTTGCGGCATCTGATCTGGGTCTGCACTGTTTGCCAATTACCCATTTAGGGGTTTCCAGACTACAATGGGTTAAGAGGATGGAAGGCATGGTATGGACTTGGCCGTTTAGCTGCTGTGAAAAATCTTATTTATTATGATAATCTTTGCTGAGCAAGATGTTTTAAAAGTTAATAAAATTTTCATTAATCAAGAAATTTCTTATTGGCCAAGTTATAGGTCCTTTGACTGCTCTATTCACACTCAGTCTTTGGCCTAGGGCCTATAGAACAGACCTCAGGCCTGTAAGTGGGCCAATACAAAGTATCTTGATTAATAATATTATATCAGTAATATAAGCAGCATCCTTCTGTCAAAAGGCAACTTTTATTTGTCACTTGAAAAATACATCACGAAAACATGCCTATATAATTTTGACCCCCTTAAACCCCACTTTTATATAGTAAAACTGAGGTTTACAGGGGTATACATTATTTTTCTTATTTCTGCTCAAAAACATAGATTGTGGGTACTTGTAAGAACCGCCTCGTTGAGGCGGTTCTAACGAGTACCCAAAATCTATGTTTTGAGCAGAAATATGAAAAAATATCAGAATTTTTTTATCTGAAAATTTTCATCTTTTGGTGATAAAATTTTCAGTATGTTTGAATAGGAATGTTTTCGTAATGAAACATAGAATTAAATAATCAAAATGACAGCCAATGCTCAGTTGTAAAGAATCATACCAGTATTCTTAATCTGTGTTCTTTAAGGCTAATCATTTGCCATGTGTAGCACATATGATAAATTATTAACAAAAACTGCAAGTTGAACTCTTTGCCTTACGCTTTCAATTTAACCCTTGTCCTGCTGAATAAATTAATAAGCCATGCCTACTTTTAATTTTCAGCCAATCGGATTACTTGATCTGGATTATTGCTATAAATTCACATACTTAATGGCAAACAGTGCAGATCCAGATCAGTTGGCTTCTGAAGAAGCCAACTGATCTGGATCTACACTGTTTGCAAAGGCAGGGTATATCTGGGTTCAGCATGACAAGGGTAAAAAGGTAAGTGCATGCAAAAAATTAATGCATATTTAGAGTCCTGAACAAAAACATTTAATTAATTTGAAAAAACGTACCTTCTAACTTGGTGCAAATTTGCCACAAAACATTGGCTTTTTTTATTTTCATGAATACATCAAACATATAATACTGTACTAATGTGATTTTCTTTTACAATGATCCATCTAGGGAACGGAAACTAAAATGTTCAGATTTATTCAAATAAAGGTATATTTTGGCTACAAAGTAGGCTACTCAAAAGAGCTCTATGCAATGTACATTGACAGTATATATATATAATGTACTAAGCTGTCCCCTTACACATGCAGATAGAATGCAGTGAGAATACAAACCAGAATTCATTTCATTATATGCATGAAATTTTTGTGTATCAGTTTTGGTACCTGTGGACACTAACATATTGTGTTTTTATTTGAAAGTTTTGGATATTTTAATTTCTGGCCGCTCAAGAGGGAACTTTGTGAAACAAACTGACATTAATATTTTCTGTGTTCATGAAAAAGGAAAGGGAACTTTTTTGTCTTGAATTAGCACAAGTTAGAAGGTTAGTTTTTTCATATGTACTCATAAAAGATATTATTAATCAACTAAATAAATGTTCTAATATATGCCAAACAGCCTGCATCATACCACTGCAATGTTTGGCATGATTTATATATGTTTTTGGTCCGAGCTTTACTGGAGAGCTAAACCGGCACAATGACTCGGTGGAGCGTCTGCTTTGTGACAGGGCGGCTGCGGGTTCGATCCCCGGCCAAGTCATACCAAAGACTTTAAAAATGGTACTATCTGCTCTTTCCCTTGGCACTCGGCGTTAAGAAAGTAAAGCTAGGAGTCAGAACTGGTCAGCTCAGTGTCCATATGATGTGACTTGGAATATCATGTCAAGTGTCTGGGGCATGATATTTATACCCCCAGCATACGAAATATGCCAAAGGGGTATATAGTTTTCGTCAGTTCCCTCCGTCTGTCTGTGCATCCGTGATTCTGTCCATTAACTTTTTCTTTAACCAAGTTTAACTTCGAATTTCTTTTATTACATATCTCTGCAGCCACTGATCAAAAACCTTTCATATTTGATATAAGGGTACCTGGGAGGGTTCTCTTCCATACTACATCTGTGATCCCCTGGGTCATGCCCCGGGGCAGGACTAGAGGTCAAAAACTAGGACACCCCAATAAAGTAGTATATTGCAGTTTGTTTATACAAACAACTTAATAAAGAAGGATGGGCATCAGACCTGTTTATCACATCAACATTCAGTGTAATAAGGTAAAGGTCATTGTGACCTTATTTTCATGTTCCAGTGATTTTGCATTATATTTTGAAGACAATTTCATGGATTAATGTGATACTTGGGATATTGGTTCTGTGTGACACCACAATTGACATCTATATAAATGTAGGTCACCTCGATCTATATTTTATGGTCCAGTGATTTTGCTTTATATTTTGAATGTTATTTGATGTATGAGCATCATTATTTAGGATTATGAATCAATATGATCGAACAGTTGACCTAAAAGTAAATGTAGGTCACTGTTACCTATATTTCATGGTTCAATGATTTTATATTACATCTTGAAGACAATTTGATGTATGACTATCATAGTTTGGGATTATGTGACCTAGGTTTCATAGCCGTGTGATTTTGTCTTATATCTCCCACTATTTGATGCCGTAGTGCCATATATTTACATATGATGACACAGTGTGACCCAAATGTTGACCTCAAAGTAAAAATAAATCAGCATAACCTATATTTCATGGTCTAGTGATTTTGCTTAATATCTTCTAGATTATTTAATGGATTAACATCAAACTTGGTATAATGGATAAATGTGACCATCAGATTGACCTGTCATGTTAATACATGTATGTAGGTTAATGACCCATATTTTATGGTCCAGCAATTTAGCTTCAAGTCATGAAGACTATTTAGTCCAGAAAAAGTGTACTTTGGATGATAGACCAGTGTCACTCAGAGACAGATCTTGTAAACTATATATGGGTCAGTGATCTATATTTTGTGGTCCATTGATTTTGCCATTTATCATTGTCATTGATTTTAAAATATTTTATGATTGAAAAAATAGTGCCAGCCAGGGGTATTTGTGATTTGTGACCCGCTAGGCACTTCCTCTAGTTCAGTGGGGCAGCACTCTAAAAATAAGCATTGAGCTCCCTGCAACATCCAGACACTGTCGTGATATGGCTGAAAGATTGCTGAAAGTGATGTAAAGCCTGAATAAAACAAAACGAATTACACAAGGGCTAATATTGAAAATTACAAGGATTTGGAGCAAAAAAAAACAATGAATGAGTTATTCTGGAGGGTCAATATTTTATGGTATTAATCCTGCCTACACATACAAAGAAAAATGCTGTTGAGAAGTTGATTAATAAAAATGTCGTTAATCGGATGTTTTCATAGTGGCCCTGTTACAGATCCTCTGCCAGTCATATTGGCCTTCAGATGGTTGTATTGGCCCTTGGCTTTGTCTCAGGCCAGTACAGCCATCCTCAGGCCAGTACAACTCACCTCGGACCTGTAACGGCCAGTGTAAAATATCCCTTAAATAACATTATATTTGTATCTTATTAACCACTTGATAGGCTTTGACAGTTAAGATACCAGTTAAATTTGTGAGACATTTCATTTGTGATTTTTGTTGACATTTTATGATGACATGTAGAGGTGGCAAATTTCGCCACTATATAAGGGCAGCCGGCAGATTAGCCTAACCATTGTCTCTCAGGGAAATTTCAGCAGACTCAGCGATGTTAAGGATAATCCGCTGCTGCCCATAGCTTGTTTGCAAAATTTGCTTTGTGTGCCACTTATGATAGATTGTTAACAAAAACTGCAAACTGAATGCTTTCCTCTCACTTTCGATTTAAAAAGTTAATTCTAACATATTTTGTGTAAACTTACCTTCAAACTAATTTATGACAAAACATTTCCTCTTCTTAATGAATACAAAAAAAACACTATCATTTGGTTTTACAATATATCATCTAGGGCAGCTGGAAACTAAAATATCCAAAGTCATTCAAATAAATGCATATTTTGACTATAAAGTAGGATACTGGAAAGCTCTATACATGTACAATGTACATTGACTGTAAATATATAATGTACTTAGCTGTGCATGTGCAGATACAATACAAACCAGATAGAATACAAACCGTATTTTATATACATATATGGACAATATTTTAGTTTTGTGTATCAGTTTTGGTACCTACGGACATACATATATTGTGTTTTTTATCGCACCTGCTTGTAGCAGGGTGCGATATAGGCGTCCGATTTTCCGTCAGTCCGTCCGTCCGTCTGTCAACATTTATGTCGACGTTCGACATTTATGTCAAAGTTAGTATTCTAATCAACTACAAGACTAAACAACCATCAAACCTTGCATGAAACATCTCCCTCACCTCCTGACTTTGCAACATAGGTGTCCGCTTTTCCGTATGTCTGTCCATTCGTCCGTCCGTCTGTCAACATTTATGTCGACGTTCGACATTTATGTCAAAGTTAGTATTTTAATCAACTACAAGACTAAACAACCATCAAACCTTGCATGAAACATCTCCCTGACCTCCCGACTTTGCAACATAGGTGGCCACTTTTCCATTCGTCTGTCTGTTCGTCTGTCCGTCTCTTAACAGTTCTGTTATGTCGAAGTTCGACATTTATGTCAAAGTTAGTATTCTAATCAACTACAAGACTAAACACCCATCAAACCTTGTATGAAATACCTCCCTGACCTCTTGACTTTGCGACATAGGTGCCCGCTTTTCCATTCATCTGTCTGTTCGTCCGTCCGTCTGTCTCTTAACAGTTCTGTTATGTCGAAGTTCGACATTTACGTCAAAGTTAGTATTCTAATCAACTACAATTCTACAACAACCATCATTCCTTGCATGACACATCTCCCTGACCTCCTGACTTGGCAGATATGTTGACCCAGTGACCTTGACCTATATTTTGCGCTCCATTGACTTTGACACAATTTACGTTGACGTTCCAGATCTTCTCAACTATTAGGCGTACAACTACCAAACCTTGCATAGTGCTTCTAGATGTACAGACTTGGCAGGTACCTTGACCCGGTGACCTTGACCTATATTTTGCGCTCCAGTGACTTTGACATATTTTGCGTCGACGTTCGATATCTCCTCGACTATAAGGCCTACAACCATCAAACCTTGCAAAGTGCTTCTCCTCAATGTACTGACTTAGCAGATACCTTGACCTGGTGACTGTGACCTATATTTTGGCTGAGTGACTTTGACATAATTTACATCAACGTTCCAGATCTCCTCAAGTGTAAGACCTCTAGCCACCAAACCTTGCATAGTGCTTCTCCTATATGTACTGACTTGGCAGGTATCTTCACCCGGTGACCTTGACCTATATTTTGCGCTCCAGTGCCTTTTACACATTTTACGTCAACGTTCAATATCTCCTCAACTATAAGGCCTACAACCATCAAACCTTGCATAGTGCTTCTCCTCAATGTACGGACTCTGCAGGTACCTTGACTGGCTGACCTTGACCTATATTTCACGCTCCATTGACTTTTACACCTTTTACATCACCCTTCCATATGTCCTCAACTGTAAGGCCTGCAACCACCAAACCTTATATAGCACTTCTTCTCGATGTACTGACTCGACAGGTACCTTGACCTTCTGTTTCTTCACTTTCATTCCTGTTCCTCTTTCTTCCCTGTCCCTCTCTTTCATCTCTTCTGCTATCTCTTCTGTCTCTTTTCTCCCTTTCTCTGGGAGACGACACAAAATGACCCACAAGGGTTGACGGGTCGTTAAACCCCAACTCAATCAATCAATGGTGACCTTGACCTATATTGTGCACTCCAGTGACTTTGACACATTTTATATTGATGTTTGGTATCTCCTCAAATATAAGACCTACAACCACTAAACCTTGCATAGTGCTTCATCTCATTGCCCTGGCTTGGTAGGTACCTTGACCTATATTTGACACATTTTTATGTTGATGTTTGATAACTCCTCAACTATAAGGCCTACAACCACCATACCTTGCATTGTGCTTCTCCTTGATGTACTGAATTAGCAGGTACCTTGACCCGTGACCTTGACCTATATTTCATGCTCCAGTGACTTTTAAGGGGGTGGTCGGGTGGTGCGAAGGTGCTGTGTATCTTACATCACCAGGGCGTCCAACTGATATTGGCTTACAGTTGGGCAAGGCCTGCTATCCTTGTAGTGGGTAAGGGTAGAGGGGGAATGTTTTTATTTCTTCTGTTTCTTCACTTTTATTCCTGTTCCTCTTTCTTCCCTGTCCCTCTCTTTCATCTCCTCTACTCTCTCTTCTATCTCTTTTCTCCCTTTCTCTGGGAGACGACACAAAATGACCCTCAAGGGTTGACGTGTCGTTAAACCCCAACACAATCAAAACCAGTGACTTTTACACATTTTACGTCAATGTTCCATTATCATTGGGCTGTATAATACGAAAAGTCAGTGCTGAAGATATAGCCATTACAGGGAATGGCACTTGCCTGGAATATATGTGCCCCACTAGGCACTTTGTCTACATTTTTTTTCAACCCAGTTTTCCAAGTAAGCACTGCTAAGAATGAAATAAACTTATTTAATAACCACATTCTGATTGTGGCTCCTGTGACTTTTGCGCCAGCAGGTGCGATGACGCCTTCCGCGGAATTCTTGTATTTGAAAGCTTTTTGATATTTTAATTTCCGACTGCTCTACATGTAACATTTTTGTGAAACAAACTAACATTAGTGTTTTATGTATATGCATGCATAAAAGAAAAAGGAACTTTTTGTCACAAATTTGCACAAGCTAGGTTAGTTTTTTCATACTTATAAAATGTACTTTTATCTATTATTAACCATTTGATATGCCTTGACATTTAAGTTGACAATTAAATTTGTGAGACACACATTTCATTTGTGATTTTTGTTAATATTATATGATGACGTATAGTGTTGGCAAATTTCGCCGTCATGTTTGGACAGCTGGCAGATTATTTTAAGTCTGCTTATTTTTTTTAGTGTGACTAATATTTGGCTCCATTTTTCCTAGCTACTCTAGTGTGAAGAGGTCTATTTTTTCCAGCCTCTCAACATAATTATAGCACCCCCCCCCCCCCCCCTTTGCAAACTGTGTTTGTAGAGAGTATACCGTTTTCACGTCTGTCTGTCCGTTATGTTTTGGTTTCTGCTTCTTATCTTGCTAAATAATTTAAGGAACCTTTTCAGATTTTGCATAATCATTGATCTTGAATAGATGTTGTTGCACAGAAATAAGGGCCTATGGATTAATTCCTTTAGAGTTATTTTCTTTTGTTATTTTTGAAAAGACATTTTGGTTTCTGCTTCTTATCTTGCAAAATAATGTCAGGAATCTTTTCATATTATGCATAATTGTTGAAATGGATGACTTGTTTCTGTTAGGCAAAAATAAGGACCTAGGGGTAAATTCCTGTAGAATTATTTCCCTTTGTAATTCTTGAAAACCTGTTTTAGTTCTAATATTTTATTCTATTCTATTTTATTGGTTTCTGCTTCTTATCTTGCTAAATAATGTAAGGAATCTTTTCATATTTTGTGTAAATATTGGTATTGATAAGGTGTTGCTGACAGACAAAAATAAGGGCATAGGGTTTAATTTGTTTAGAGTTATTTTTTTTTATAATTCTTGAAAAGGAGTTTTGGTTTCTGCTTCTTATCTTGCCAAATAATTCCAGGAATCTTTTCATATTTTGCATAAACATTGATATTGATGAAGTGTTTCTGTTACATTATGAAAACACGCCTTTTCAAATAAATAGAAAATTTCACCACCCAAATCTGAAAGTTTTCAGATAAAAATTCTGATATTTTTTATATTTCTGCTCAAAACCTAGATTGTGGGTACTCGTTAGAACTGCCTCACTGAGGCAGTTCTAACGAGTACCAACAATCTATGTTTTTGAGCAGAAATATGAAAAATAATGCGTACTCCTGTAAAACCCAGTTTTACTATATAAAAGTGGGGTTTAAGGGGGTCAACATTATATAGGCATGTTTTCATGATGTATAAATTAGCTGAAAATTTGCAGTTTTTGGTAGTGAAATTTTCTATACATTTGAATAGGCGTGTTTTCGTAATGGGAATCTTTTCATATTTCGCATAAATGTTAATAATGATGAGATATTATTGTCAGTGAAAAATAAGGGCCTAAGGGTTAATTCCTTTATAGTTGTTTCCCACTGTTATTCTTGAAAAGATATTTTGGTTTCTGATTCTTATCTTGCTAAGTAAATAAAGGACTCTTTTCTTATTTTGCATAAATGCTGATATTGATGAGATTTTGTTGAAGAGCAAAAATTAGGGCGTTGGGGTTCATTCCTTTAAGGTTAATTCCTTTTGTTATTCTTGAAAAGTTGCTTTGGCATGACAATAGTGCATGCACAGTGAAATCATCTCAAAGTATTTGTTGAAACAATCTGAAACTTTGCAGACTCATTACATACATACTAAAGATGTGCAGGAAGAAGTGTCATGCTGTAATGATTATTTTCATCAAAACAACAGCTTTTTTCACTTAGCCATTTTTTGGTAAATCTTGACTACTGGGTTTTGTCTCGGACCTAACAATACCGTGTATACTGGGTCTAAGGTTTTATATGCTCTAAGAAGGTGCAGCTGAGATAGTGCATGCATGGTGAAGTCAACTTGACTCGAAGAATTTGTTTACAAATTCTGATACTTTGCAGATTCATTAAAGACATATTGAACATGTGCATGAAGAAGTTTGCTACTGGAAAAAGTCATTTTTGACAAAATGACTGCCACTTTAAATTCACCATTTATATATATCCATATGTCTGTCTGTCTGTCTGTATTGGTTTTCCCAATCACATACAACCTGAAGCAAATATGCGTTTTAATACATTGCTTTTCAGTACCCACAAGGAAGTCATTATCTGAGGGGCGGGGGTTGGGGATATCTAATAAGCACTGCGTATTGACTGCGTATTGACAATTCTTGTTCTTCCCCGCCCATTAAGTCTCTCTCTCTCTCTCTCTCTCTCTCTCTCTCTGTTATCACTGGCTTTCAGCATCTTGTAGCTAAATATCCCACCGAAATGTCATCTGGCGTATTGGAAAGGTGGTACGGGGATGTAGATCTGAAAAGTTGTCTTGAAAAAAAAAGTGTAGATGCTCTCACCTGCGGAATTATGTAAGTTCATTGTTGTTGTCGTTTTCTTTTCACTCCCGAGTCCATTGACGAAATTATCCCCCAGAAACACACTAATGAAGGCGGACATCAAATACCACGACCTCCAGTCTTGTTTCCCTGGGGGGCCATCCAAGGATCACCCACTCCACTGCTCGCTCACTCCGACGAGTGAGATTGCGCGGCCGCTTTGGAGCGAGATTCCCCGTTCAGGCCCGGATCTGGCAATTCAGACATTTGTCCAGATCCCTAGCAGAAGTTTGGGCGTAGCCTAGCTGCCCCGAAGCAGGGAGAGTCCGCAGACCCTCAGGGCCTGGCCCTTAGAAAAGAACCAGACCCCAGTAATGTTATCTCTGTCTTACTTCGTACATAAAGTTCGAAGTAAGCGGCTACGTGAGTACAAAGACCCAACTGAACGCGTCGGGCGCATCCTCCAGATGCAAGGCTGTACTGAAGTTCTGAGTGTCTAAACGCCCTATTTATACATTGTCAACTTCCGCGTGTCAGTACCTGGTTCCAGTGTTTTCCCTATATTTCTGTATTAAGTGTGTAATATGTGAGAACCAACATGTTGATCTCATTTCCAAATATAGATTTATCGAGTCAGTTTTTCTTAATATAGAATATGACGACAAAAACACTGTATAATTGCCTGCTCAGCACTAGTTATGTCACGAAATGATGATTACCGTGGGAAAAAGACCCTTATGTCATATGTGAACAGGGAAGATCCAGATTAGCGTGCGCATCTGCACAGTCTGATTTGCCCATTTGATATAAGTTTGTCCCATTAAACCCCACTTTTATATTGTAAAACTGGGGTTTACAGGGGTATACATTATTTTTCTTATTTCTGCTAAAAACATAGATTGTGAGTACTCGTTAGAACCGCCCCATCCAGCCTCATCTAGGCGGGTTTAACGAGTACCCACAATCTTATTAGCTATGTTTTGAGCATAAATATGAAAAATATCAATTTTTTATCTGAAAATTTTCATTTTTTTAGTGGTGAAATTTTCTATATATTTGAATAGGCGTGTTTTCGTAATGTCTTTGTTCGTCGAATATACTACAGTATCCATTGATTATGTTGGTGGAGAACGAAAGGTCCTGATCAGCCTGCACTGTCTGCAAATTGCATAAGGACATTTTCATGTGTTACGCATCAGCATTACGAAAACACGCCTATTCAAATATATTGAAAATTGTACAACCAAAAAAGGAAACTTTTCAGGTAACAAAATTCTGATATTTTTCATGTTTCTTCTCAAAACATAGATTGTGTTACTCGTTAGAACCGCATCGGCGAGGCGGTTCAAACAAGTATCCACAATCTATGTTTTTTAGCAAAATAAGAAACATAATGTATGTATACCCCTGTAAACCCCAGTTTTACTATATAAAAGGGGGGTTTAAGAAAGTCACAATGATATAGGTATGTTTTCATGATGCATATCGTTTGCTCGAGTGATTATTTAACCCTTAAAGCGCCAATCACAACTGCAGCAGACGACATTTATTTATTTATTTATTTATTTATTTTTATATTTTTTTCAAAGAAAACAAGTCTTGATATTTCATATGAATCGTCGGCTTCACATGAAATATCAATACTTGTTTTCTTTGAAAAATTAAAAAAAAAAAAAAAAAAAAAAAAAAAAAAATTAATCGTCTGCTACAAATTTTGCTTGGCGCTTTAAGAGTAAAAGGCTTGATATTCGTCAAAAATAGACATTTATTTAATCCAAGAAAGGTTAAATGAATTGATTTACGCCGGGCTCCAGCGTATCCGTGTAATATGTGTATGCATTTGGAGAACATGGTTTTCTTCCAGTTTTATGGGGTTCTTAGTAGGGTTATATATAACTATTCATCCCCCACTTTTTTATTATTATTATTCAGTCACACTTTTGCTGCAGAGAACTGTGCTATTGGTAACATAGTGAAATAAAAAAAAAATCTGAAATACTGTGTAGAATTAATGTAGCAGTGTGGGTTTTGCTCATTTAAAAGAGAAATGAGCGGAATTCCCATAGGAGCCCCAGTTTGACCATTCGACCTGAAATGAGCTTGTTGTTGTCAATATTCATACACGTTTGAATTTTTTCATTTCGTTTTTGGGGGTGGTCGGGTGGTGCGAAGGTGTCATGTATCTTATGTCACCGGGGCGTCCAGCTGATATTGGCTTACAGTTGGGCAAGGCCTGCTATCCTTGTAGCAGGTAAGGGTAGGGAGGTGATGTTTTTATTTCTTCTGTTTCTTCACTTTCATTCCTGTTCCTCTTTCTTCCCTGTCCCTCTCTTTCATCTCTTCTGCTATCTCTTCTGTCTCTTTTCTCCCTTTCTCTGGGAGACGACACAAAATGACCCACAAGGGTTGACGTGTCGTTAAACCCCAACACAATCATTTCGTTTTTTTTTTTTTGTTTTTTTTTTCCGTCGTACTACGAAGAAGAAACAAAAGATATTTTTCTTTGTTTACGATTGGAAATATGCATTCTCAAATCGAACGGATTATAAGCTGGTTTAATAATACAGTTTAATTTGATATTCAAGTATGGAAAGATTTGGGCCGAAAGAAAACGTTATGAGTAGAGAAAAGAACGAAACACTGCTACATGTACATAGATGATTTCGGATATAGTATGTTCGGTCTAGGCTATGGATGGTGACGTGTAATTATGTATGCAGGCTAGAAAACAGACGATCATAGTTGAATTTTTTACATAGCTCTGATAACGTCTATAATGTTTTTTTATCGTTAAGTATTGCGATAATTTATATAATAACAACCTTTCATAAATTCATCACGAAAACATGTCTATATAATTTTTACCCCCTTAAACCCCACTTTTATATAGTAAAACTGGGGTTTACAGGGGTACACATTATTTTTCTTATTCCGCTCAAAACATAGACTGTGGTACTCGTTAGAACCGCCTCGAGTACTCACAATCTGTGTTTTGAGCAGAAATATGAAACATATCAGATCTTTTTATCTGAAAATTTTCATTTTTTTAGTGATACAATTTTCAGTATATTTGAATAGGCATGTTTTCGTAATGTATAACATTTTTTCACTATACTACGATCTATAGGGAGCTAAGAAATGCATGACAGATTAGTTTTCGGGCGTATTGATGCTTTGCATCAATGTTTTCTTGTATATAGTTTTAATACGGTCATAAAATGTGTGGTAGCTGACAGCCTGTAAAATTTCAGTTAAGTCTCTCGTTTTGAACTGGATCAAAATGAACTGATTTTTTATCATATCACTGAATTAATGTTTCATTTCAAGAAGGAGAGACTAAATGAAAATTGACAGACTGTCAGGTGCCACATTTTATGATTTTATTAATACCATATATCAATTTATTAAACCTTTCTTGGAGCATAAAATGTATATAACAAAACGTCATCCCCTGTGGATCATTCAGTGTCTTTTTCCTGAGATGGAGGAGAGGAAAGAGAAATGGAGAATGAGTGAAATAGCAAATGACTACAGAAGCAGAAGGAAAACTAACATGCACCTCATATGCTGCCAACTCACCCTTAAATATCACCGCACCGCCCACGACGGAGCTTAAATATCATCACGAAAACATGCCTATATAATTTTGACCCCCTTAAGCCCCACTTTTATATAGTAAAACAGAGGTTTACAGGGGTATACATTATTTTTCTTATTTCTGCTCAAAAACATAGATTGTGGGTACTCGTTAGAACCTATCAGAGTTTTTTTTATCTGAAGATTTTTCAGTTTTTGGAGGTGAAATTTTCTATATATTTGAATAGGCGTGTTTTCGTAATGTTATGCCGTGCTTGTTTTTATGGGCATGCCATTACCATTTCTCTCCCATATCCACTGTTTTGCGAAGTGGATTTGTTCTGAAAACAGAAACAATCCGTGATGTAACCGTCAATATATCCTTTTACAGCAATAGTAAAGAACATAGAAAACACGACTTCATTACGAAAACATGCCTACGTAATTTTGACCCTCTTCAAGCCCACTTTTATATAGTAAAACTGGGGTTTACAGGGGTATACATTAGTTTTCTTATTTCTGCTCAAAAACATAGATTGTGGGTACTCGTTAGAACCGCCTCGCCGAGGCGGTTCTAACGAATACACACAATCTATGTTTTAAGCAGATATATGAAAATTATCAGAGTTTTTCATCTGAAAATTTTCAGTTTTTGGAGGTGAAATTTTCTATATATTTGAATAGGCGTGTTTTCGTAATGTCAAATAAGTTGCTGCTTCTCATAAGTATATACTACTCCATTTTTTTGCAAACGCTTAGAACTGCTAACTTTTTCAGCAGACGACATATTGAAATATTTTTCTTATTTTTTTTTCCGGAATAGATGTTTTAACATTTCATGTAAACCGTCTACTGAAGCGGTGATAGCTGCGAGTGTCAAATTTTGCATAGTAATTGTCTGCAATATAATCTTCAAGCATGCACTATTACCTGGTGCCCTTGACCTAGATTTCGCGCTCCAATGACTTTTCTAATGATTATAAGTCGTCTATCATAAAAGTGTGTTTCTCAGAAGCAGTGTTAGCTGCGAATGAAACCTTGCATAGTAATTTTCCCTGATATACCCTTCAAGCATGCACTATGACCGTTTAGCAAAATTATAGCAGACGACTTTTTTTTTATTATTTTTCAGAGAAATAGGACTTGGCATTTTGACGTCAATAGTCTGCTAGGCAGACGATTCACATAACATGTCAAGCCTTTTTTTTCTTTCTGAAAGGGGAAAAATCAAAATGGCGTGTGCTGCAGTTATCGTTAGCACTTTAACCTTTACCACTCTCTGGGCATTTTCAGCAGACTGCAAATTGATGATATTTTTTCTTATTTTTCCCAGAAAACAGGATTTGACATTTCATGCAAAAGTCAAATCTTGTTTTCTGGGGAAAAAATAAAAATATCTCAATGTCGTCTGCACGAAATTCTACCCAGAGTGTTAAGCGTTAAGGGTTAATTGTAGGCGTATGTATAGGAATGTTTTTCTTCGATGCGGCTCACGTCTGAACTCTTTGTTTTGTTGACAGTATAAAAATTGGACGTGACACAAATATTTACCTTTTGTAGTAACCTAGTTTTGATACAAGTGGCGTGATTGTGAGTTAGAATCAGGAAGTAAGAAGACGCGCTGTGATTGGCCTGTCATCCTTTAGATAATTTTCTGATAACAAGAATGACCCAGGTTATTGGGTCAAGATAAATTTTCTGAAAACGGTAGGGTGTTATATCAGAAAATCAAAACTGAAACTACATTTCTTCCTTTAAAGGAAACCTGACCTTTGCCACTCTGTGGGCAAAATCAGCAGATATAAATTTGACATTTTTTTTTTTTTTTTTTTTTTAATTTCCCCTGATAGTGGGCTTTGACGTTACATGCAGATTGTGTCATGAGATAATTTTCTCGGAATGTCAAAGAGGAACAAAAAAAAAAACAAAAAACATGTTCTCTACTGAAATTTTTTACCAAGCATGCTAATTGTTAAGAAAATATGAGGGTGTACGAACCAACTATACGCAAATCGGATTTAGCGTTATATATATATTTCTGTAAACAAGAGAATCGTTGTGAGTTTTCTCTTTGCAACTGAAAAACCAGATAAGTTGAATGGAAACAACAGTTTTGTTGTTGTTGTTGTTTGTTGTTGTTTTTCAATGATTTTAATATCCCTACTGCATCTGTCGTTTCGCCTAAAACGGGAACAACTTCACTGTCCTGTGTTTATATTACATTTAAGAGATGAAGCAAGACTGTTAAAGACATTCTTTCTCACAGATTCTTCGATTATTGGTCCTTCTTTGATGTCTTATTACAGCTGTAGAGGTCGCTCTAGAACTGGAATCCAGCACCGTTAATTAATAAGTCCTTCTCACAACAGGTTTTGATTGTGTTGGGGTTTAACGACACGTCAACCCTTGAGGGTCATTTTGTGTCGTCTCCCAGAGAAAGGGAAAAAAAGAGATAGAAGAGAGAGTAGAGGAGAAGAAAGAGAGGGACAGGGAAGAAAGAGGAACAGGAATGAAAGTGAAGAAACAGAAGAAATAAAAACATTCCCCCTCTACCCTTACCCACCACAAGGATAGCAGGCCTTGCCCAACTGTAAGCCAATATCAGTTGGACGCCCCGGTGATGTAAGATGCTATGGACAATTATCATCACACATGTGTACCAATTAATCTTTGAAACGGCATATGCTATCCATTTGCAGCGGAATATTATGTTTTCCTGTTTGAGTATATGTCCATCCTATGTTAACCCTTGTCCTGCTGAACCCGGATATACCCTGTCTTTGCAAACAGTGTAGATCCAGATCAGTTGGCTTCTGAAGAAGCCAACTGATCTGGATCTGCACTGTTTGTCATTAAGTATTTGAGTTTGTATGAACAACTTGGATCAAGTAATCGGATTGGCTGAAAATTAGAAGTAGGCATGGCATCTTAATTTATTCAGCAGGACAAGGGTTAAATAATGGAAGTATATGGTACCACATTGGTGCCCCAATGACCGACAAGTTTAACCATTACGAAAACACGTCTATTTAATTATACTAAAATGAAAATTTTCAGATAATACATCCTGATATTTTACATTTTTCTGCTCAAAACATAGATTGTGGATACTCGTTAGAACCGCCTCAATGAGGCGGTTCTAACGAGTACCCACAATCTATGTTTTTGAGCAGAAATAAGAAAAATTATATATACCCCTGTAAACCCCAGTTTTACTATATAAAAGTGGGGTTAAGGGGGTCAAAATTGTATAGGTATGTTTTCGTGATAGGACTGAAGTGAGGCGGCCTATGTGGTACCACCCGAGTACTATAACTGATATATAGTATGATTCGGAAATTCTTACTGTTTTTCACAAAACAAATCTACTCTTTGTTTTGTCTTTGTTACAGCTACCGCACTGTAAGCTGTAAATGTAACACGCAGGAAGATAGTGTTTTTCCTAGCCCCACCCACAACCCCCACCCCACTCAGAGGTCAGTAATTGAATTTGAATAAAACAGGAAAGAGGAAGCAGTTGCTGATTAATTCTTATAGATAATATCTTGAAACTATATCGAAGCCAAAACAAAACAACAAACAGCTGCCTGGAGCTAAACTTACAAATAATTATCACCACAGTTAGGCTGTTCTCTTCACTAATCGCTAATTTCGGTTTGTGTAGAGTTGGTTCTCACACGATGAAAATGCGCAATGTGATCAGAACCTTCACTGTCCGCTAACAGAATCATTGTCTACTACAATCACACTGGTCTGGCTTTCATAATAGGCAACGAAACAAACGTACATGGCAACGACATTTTCTAACCGGAAAAAAAAAATCGATTTTTTTACAAGTTACATAACTTTTTTTCCTTACAGGCCGCCCACATCTTTTTTTCTCAAAATATGCATGTCAGTCTTTACCGAGTCGGCATGAAATGAATATGATTACAATGCTGAATTTAGTTTATTTATTTAGTTTATTTAGTCCTACAACGAACATGGAAACGAATTCATCATTTTTTTTTTTTTTTTTTTTTTTTATACTGCGCCTTGGATGGAATGCATTTGCAAACCCTCTCTGGACAAGAGGCTGAACTAAGGACCAGGTCCGTAAGAATAAAAGTTTGAACGAACATTAAGTTACTTGTGAAGAAAGTCGATTTTAGGGTTAGAAAGTTTCGTTGCCCGTTATGAATGCCTGACCAGTGTGACAATTGTATGGATAGAGAGCAAATTTGCGCATGCGCTAGACGAATCTGAATCGGTGCATTTTTGCGCGCTCGAAGACACATTTTCTCTTGTCTGTCCATATTGTTATATTCTAATTGATAGTACGAAGTAAGAAGATAGCCGTCGGCCTCGGTGGCTCAGTTGGATGCGCGTCCGACTGGTGATGAGGAGATTGCGGGTTCGACCCCCGCCGGGTCGGCAACATTCTTTCGTGGAGATTTGACCATGAAATATTTTCTACGGTCATTCTTTCCCTTCCGCTGATTCAAGAAGGGCAGTTGTCAGTTTCTGGCGAAAGAATGTGCACATTACTGGTTAACCGCTTAAAGGACTAAGCCTGCCCAGTAACAACACATGATCCGTGATAAGTTGTACCCGTGTTTCAAGATAGTGTGATAGGAAACATCGATACAATTCTTTTTCTAAAAGTTTTTATGCATGATCAGAAATAGTATATTTACTTCAATACCTGGAGACATGAAAAAACCCTAGAATGGCCGTGTACATGCCATTCATCTTTACTTGACAGACCCTTACAACGAGAAGTTGTGTTCTTTTGCCTATTGTGGCCTAATTTGTAGCTTTGCTTTTCTTTCTCTGACCGTGTCATAACTTAAAATTTGGACAAAACAACAAAAACACATCTTCTTGTAATCCAATAACCACCAGAAAACGAAACTCTTCATATTTCCTTCAAAATAAAGGACACATTGAACTTACACTTTTTCCCATCAACAAAATATCAACTGCGTTCGTTGTTCCCAGTCGCGTTCGTTGTACCGCGGTAATCGGCGTGGTTAATGGGGGCGGTTGCCTGAAACGTTTAGAGGTCTCTAGAACTTATTGGGATTTACGCTGAAATTAAAAAAAAGAAACACACACACACACACACACACACACACACACACACACACACACACACACACACACACACACATAAAGATACACAAATTTATTTGTTAAATGTAATCTAAGAAAGCCAGTCATGTACGACGACCTATGTTAACATTTTGCAGATTTGGAGGCTTGGTATAGATAGCCCGTTTTCGGTGGAAAAAAGTCATCACCTGAGATTGTACTCAATATGATTACAATCTTATTTCTTCAAAAGTTTTAAATTACGAAAATTACGAAAACACGCCTATTCAAACACACTGAAAATTTTACCACTAAAAAATGGCAATTTTTCAGATAAAAAATTCTGATATTTTTCATATTTCTGCTCAAAACATAGATTGTGGGTACTCGTTAGAACCGCCTCATCGAGGCGGTTCTAACGAGTACCCACAATCTATGTTTTAGAGCAGAAATATGAAAAATAATGTATACCCCTGTAAACCCCAGTTTTACTATATAAAAGTGGGGTTTAAGGGGGTCAAAATTATATAGGCGTGTTTTCGTGATGCATAGGTTTCACTATAATCAGATGAGGTTAAACGATTTTCTGAAGTTCCGTAAAACGTGCACCTTTTGGAAATCATTCGAATTATCTAACGGAGATGATATTAAAATGATCTTCTTACGCAAAATCTCTCTAGTAATACATCACGGAAACATACCTCTACAATTTTAACCCCCTTAAACCCCATTTTTATATAGGAAAACTGGGGTTTACAGGGTATATATTAATTTTTCTTATTTCTGCTCAAAAACATAGATTGTGGGTACTCGTTAGAACTGCCTCGTCGAGGCGATTCTAACGAGTACCCACAATCTCTGTTTTGAGCAGAAATATGAAAAATATCAGATTTTTTAGCTGAAAACTTTCAGTTTTTGGTGGTGAAATTTTCAATATATTTGAATGGGCGTGTTTTCGTAATGGAAGAGAAAATACAGCTAAATGTTCCGCTTATCCAACGCCTTGAACCGTTTAATCATTACTTTCAATACAAGATTATATTTAGAAAATAATCTAGTATGTCAACGATAAAATTTAGAAAATGTATATATTGTCATGTAGTAAGATGGTTGAAAAGTGCAGTAAGTTGGTCACGCTGGTTGCGCTTTTGAAACGAGATTTCGGTTTAGATTTTCGAGAAAAAAATGCGTTTGGTTTTATTTTGGAGGAACAAAATACTTTTTATTCTTTTCGATAATATTTATATCAGATTTGGTATTAACTTAAATTTGCAATCTGTGGGTATTCCGATGGGTACCAGTTGTGTAATTATTGTTGCTGTTCCGTTTTCTAACGAGAGGGACTTAATGAGATGTCTCTCTCTGCAGAAACCCAACCGATGTAATTGAGGCGTTAATTCAACTCCTAATATCTAGAGGATTTGCTTAATATTTATAACATTTCTTTTCAGCCAATGATTGATAAAATTTATCCTAAAGAAAAAAAATAATTCAGCACGGAAATCGGAATTCGAGTGTTATGGTGATATAGTTCTCGAACTCGGGAAAATTATAAGTAATCCTGATATTTTAGAAAACAAAACCTTATCTGTGATTCATCACAGCGAAACACATATAATAATTAAAAAAAAACACTGTGATGAAACAAATAGGGTTCAATGGCGATCAGGAACCAAAACAGCAGGTAAGGGAAGAGGGGGTGGGGATGTTTTTATTTCTTCTCTTACGACATGAAAGTCGTAACAAAGAAATAAAGCATAGCTGAAAAAAATCCCACCTAAGGTGGGATTCGAACCCGGTGTGCCCGGATAAAAATCCAATGCTCGAACCACTGAGCAAAAGAGTCGAACCCTGACGCAGATGTCAGAGATTGAATGTATACCTACAAGCTATGCGGAATCTGCAGGGCAGATTATCGAAGGGAGGAGTGACAGGCCGCCTCAAATAGAAGTGTATATTTATATAAAATCTTACGACACGAAAGTCGTAACAAAGGAATAAGCATAGCTGAAAAAACTTTCCGCCTATCGTGGGATTCGAACCCGGTCTGCTCGGATAAAAATCCAACGCTCTAACCACTGAGCCAAAGAGTCGACTTCCCGCCTATCGTTGGATTCGAACCCGATCTGCCCGGATAAAAAAATCCGATGCTCTAACCACTGAGCCAAAGAGTCGACTCACTGACGCAGATGTCAGAGATTGAATATATACCTACAAGCTATGCGAAATCTGCAAGGCAGATTATCGAAGGTGGGAGTGTTAGGCCGTAACACCCCTGACCCCTCCCCCCACCACCACCACTTCAAAGACATCATTTATGATGACGCGAAACAATTTTTGGCGAAGTAAAGTCCGATCCCGGACGGGCCCTCATATTACGACATGAAAGTCGTAACAAAGGAATAAAGCATAGCTGAAAAAAATCTCGCCTATCGTGGGATTCGAACCCGATCTGCCCGAATAAAAAATACGACGCTCTAACCACTGAGCCAAAAAGTCGACTCCATGACACAGATTTCAGAGACTGAATATGTACCTACAAGCTATGCGAAATCTGCACGGCAGATTTTCGAAGGTAGGAGTGATAGGCCTTAACACTTCTGTTTCTTCACTTTCATTCCTGTTCCTCTTTCTTCCCTGTCCCTCTCTTTCATCTCCCCTACTATCTCTTCTTTCTCTCCCTTTTTCAGGGAGACGACACAAAATGACTGACAGGGATTGACGTGTCGTTGGGGTTTAAACCCCAACACAATAAAAAGAAAAGAAAACCACAAATAGGACCACGATGAGCCCGACCACAGACAGTGATAGTAAGGAGCCGACCATCTAAAACAGATTGAGGAGGGAGCCGTCATTTAGTCTAAGGACAGACCCAACGTCGTGCAATTATAAACATTCATCCAGATAAAAATTATTATGTTTGTTATTATTATTATCATTATTATTATTATTATTATTGCTAAACAAATATGATGCACTTTATACATACTGGAAGATAGATATATGATCATTCCTCCTTCATTTCGGTTTCATTTGCTATTTATACTATATTTGCAATAATTATCATGTACATAAAACAGAGTAAAACTGTTTGTTGCTATCAATTACGTTTGCTAGGCTCCGCCCACTTACACTGCCCAGCATCTGATTGATATAGGTAAATCTGCTGGTCAAATGTCTTTCAAGGTATAATGTTTTTAAAGCAGATTGAATCTCGTCTTGTGAACAAAATCGTCTGCTACAAAAAAGATAACCGTAACCCTGGGCAGAAAAACTTACTACACATTGGGAACTGGATAGCAAAAGTCAGATATATTACAGATGCGGCTGGAATAAGCCAGTCTTGTATTTATAAATTCTTAGAGAGAATGAAAGAGAAATATTGAAAATGCTTATCGAAGTGGAAGACCAGGAAAACAGGGGTAAGGGTACATAAAAAAAGATATTACCTGACCCTGGTTCCGAAAGAAATGTCAGAAGGCGGCTTCGTTTCTTCAGCTACACAAGAGGAAGGAATTTGTTTTGAGAAAAAATCCAACGAAAGTTTGATGCCTGAGCGATTAGGACACAAAGGTCGTACAAAATATTCAGTGATATATTGGCGTCATCTTAGATATAATGGACTGGGCAATGGAAATATTCTTTCAGATAAGAATATTCGGTTCTTATACCACGTTGTCTTGCCAGTAAAAGAATTCACGAGGTGGTTTTGTATTCAGTAGGACAAAGCTCCTTTGCATACCATTTTGTACTTCTAATGACATGTTTCATCATTATGTTAATGTGGTACGCGGCTAACTATAAAATGCATACCTTTCACAGGGAGGTGCTTGGAGGAGTTGGGTTTTAAATTAGGCATTTTAACTCCTCTGTGGTCTCTGCAGCAACTGTAGTAGGGGGCAAGCTAAGCCAAACGGGAATATTCTCGGGAAAAGGAATTCTTCAGAGCTTCGTGATTGTGTGGTATTGTCTTGGTATCCTCATTAATATTCTTTCAGTATACAACAGATATCTTGTACATGTACGTTGTAAATCACTCGATGTCCTAGTTTGTCTCAATCCAGATACCCGGTCAAATGTTTTGGTCTATTTGGATAAACAGCGCCTGTATGGATTTTGTGGAAGAATGCAAGAGAAGCCCGCCGGGCTTTCAGTGTTGGCCATTGCAGGTCATTCAGCATCTAAGGGATGTGACTGGTGTTAAATTATGTGTTTATGGTTTCCAAACTGGAGCTGCTATCTCCAGCTTGGAATGCACAGTGGTTTTCTTCGCAGTTTCCTTGATTTCTCTAGGTGCCAGAGAAAGGTTGCGGCGGAGAAAACCAAGTGTCTTTGAAATAAATATCCGAGACACGCTGACTCCAATCCATATTGTCATAAATAGTAATACCCACCTCAAGATAGATTAAATTGTCTAAAAGGAATGACCCTTGAGAGCACTGAACACACAATGAACAATGGAAACGAAAACCAGCTGACGTGCCAAAGTTTCTGGGCCAGACTAGCTAGTTTCAGCCAATAATGCTTCATCAGTGACCCACATATAAATTTTTAAACATTCCGGAATTGGCAGAATGCTCACGAATGATCAGAAAATATAAACTACACTGTGGTTACTACACTGTATTAAATAGATTCTAAAACTCATTACAAAAACACGCCTATTCAAATACATAGAAAATTTCACCTCCAAAAACTGAAATTTTTCAGATAAAAAACACTGATATTTTTCATATTTCTGCTCAAAACATAGGTCGTGGGTACTCGTTAGAACCGCCTCGGTGAGGCGGTTCTAACGAGTACCCACAATCTATGTTTTTGAGCGGAAATAAGAAAAATGATATATACCCCTGTAAACCCCAGTTTTGCTATACAAAAGTGGGGTTTAAGGGGGTCAAAATTATATAGATATGTTTTCGTGATGCCTTTAAAGAGCAATATGATATTCCTTGCGACTTGCATGATCTGGTCTCCCCAAGCCTCAGCTTAGTTTAATTATATACCACAAGTTCTCTTAACAGTATTTACGGCTCTCTCCCAAATTCCAGAAATTAATATTATTGACAATGCCAGTTTGGAAAGTTATTTCTAATTTATTTTGGTTTTGCTCTTGAATCCAATCTGACGGCCATTTTAATTCCTTTGGGCATATTCTGTAACCATGGGAGTGACAGAGTCTACTACGATATGGAACAATGCTTTCAAGTGTGTGTGTGTGTGTGTGTGTGTGTGTGTGTGTGTGTGTGTGTGTGTGTGTGTGTGTGTGTCCGCAGAGTATGATGTTGATTTGTGACTAGGGTGGGCCTCTAAGGATGATTCAATTTAATAACCTGTGAATTGCCAATATACGGATAATCTTTAGTTCATCACAGGAATTGTTACTTCACATATTTATTAATGTTATGCCGTGTTCACACATCTTTAATTTTGATTTGTCTTTTAGGTTCAAATCTCATTATTGTTGATCATGTGGTTAGACTTACTGCATGATGCAGGGCAATTGGTATTGTCTTGCTACTGCAGCCAATCAAAGATCAAGGTCTTAGCCTTAAATGCGTCAAAGCTTTGCGTCAAGTTCTTTTGCATGTTTCTGTTTCTGAAAGTATTTATCTCCGGTTGTTGTATGTTTACATTAATATTAGTACAGGCTGGCTGCACCTTAGTTGACACAATTTTGCCACTGTTGCAGGCCAAGAGTCAAGGTCACAGCACAGACTTAGAATTTTTGTTAGCATTCGTGTCATGGTTTGTGTCATGGCTTTATGTTGGGGTATTGTGTTTGCTTCGCTTATACTTCTGAAAGTCTTTACTAATGTTTAATAATACTGCTGGTTGGGCACATTGTAGCTGACATCATCTTGTGGAGTTCGGCGGACGGATATTTCAGCATACAGTCGGCATACCGATGGGTACTAACTGTGCACCGTTGCTTTCCGACTTCTTTTTAATACTCGTATGAGGCGGAGTTTGTACAAAGTCTCCTCAAAATAGGTAAGAAACATCTTGCACAACAATTCAATTTCACCTACAGATATATAGCTGATGTACTGTCTCTGAAAAACACAAAATTTGCAGAGTATTTGTAATTCATCCATCCACGTGAACTTGAAATAAAGGAAACAACGGAGACTGCAGCCTCCTCCTCTTCTTTGATTGTTATCTCTACATTGACAATGGAAAGGCTTTACGACAAACGGGATGACTTCAATTTTCCCATTGTTAACTTTCCATTCCTGAGCAGTAAGATCCCTTCTGCATCAGCATACGGCGTTTACGTTTCACAGTTAATCCGATATACCAAAGCCTGTTCAAATTATCAGGACTGCATGAAGCGTGTGAAAGTGCTCACTACAAGGTTGTTGAGCCAGGGGTATCAAAAAAAAAACTGGTAGCAACACTTAAGACGTTCTATTGGAGTCATCACGATCTGATCAATCCCTACAATTTCCAGCCTTGTTTCTGATGTTTTTGCCAATGACGAGCCATAAGTAGACTTCCAAAATCCCGGACATACGCTTCTACCTACATTTCCTTCGTTCAGGCATATGGGTATGGTGGCCGAAGCTGAAGCTTGCTTACCAAGTAACGTTTACTATCCGCGGACGCCTGACTACACCCTTTATTCTGGGGTCCATGATTTTTTTATCTGAGCATTCTGATTCATCATTCATTTACGGATTTATGAGTTTGGATTACGGCTAGGGTACCATGACCTATTTGCTACTGCTGTAGACCAGATGTCCAGCCCATGAACTGTTAACCCATTGAAGACTGGAGACCCCTAAACGGGTAACTGGCAACCAGTGCAGACCCAGATCAGAAGCCGTCTGATAAGGGTCTCCACTGTTTGCAAATAGTTCAGTCATCTTTTTTTAGGAATATCTACATTATATAGCCTGACATTCCTTAAACCGAAAATGGACTCTTCCAATATATAGTGTTTGGGAGTTTATCAGTCTTTAATGGATTAACATTTACATCGACAGTTTATGTCAAGCTATTTTGCTATTCTTATATTTCTGAATATTGTATGACCCGCAGAAAAGACTGACTGACTGTAAGGTTGACTTTCGGAGTGTACTTTATAATCGACTTGTGAGTCTGTCCGTCCGTAGTCAGTTAGCGAAAATGGCCGTGACTCTTGGACCGTTAACATAATTTGATAATTCTTCGCACAGATCACAGGGGTAACAACCTATGTCATCAATATGGTGACATGCACATAGCTGCGACTGTATCATTTGTTCGGATTTATGCCAAAATCATAAAGAGTGCACAATGGAGTGAAAAATCATTAAGTGCACCAACCATGTCCATTTTGGTACTGTCTTTCACCCAAAATGCAAACTACGTACACATTCTTGTTGTTGTAGATACTTCGACCAATTAGGCTTAAATGATTAGCATTATTGAATTAAAACATAGATGGTCGAAGTGTCTGAATATCCGTTACGTTTCAGAAGCCCGATTGTTCGAAAGACAGACAGTTCGCATATCAATGAATTTTGTACCTTAACTTAAAATTCTGGACCCAGTTGTTCAAAGTGTCGTTAGCTTAACGAGCTCGTTAAGGGTCATTTCGTTAACTGTTTTAGCAGATTCAATATACAATATTCTGATATTTTTGCTGAAAAAATATGAGTAGATTTTGCAAAAGCTACTCACATTTTATCAGCAAAAAAATTCAGCATATTTGCGTATCACTCGATTTAAATTTCAACGAATCGTTAACTAACGACATCGTTAGTTTTGAACAACTGGGCCCTGGATTTCTCAAAAACCTACTTAATTCATCAAGTTTCCGAAAAAGACATATTACTGACGAAAACACGTGTTTTCATCATCATTATGACGTAGGTTGTAGGGGTTGGATCAATACCGATGATATCTACCCAGTTTGCTTACCAAATGCCATTTTCATTGTCCGAGGCTAAGCTGAGGTAAATATGAAAATATAGATATGGCGATAGGTCTTCGACCATATGGGATATGTTTGTAAAAGTTTGTATACACATTAATCTTGACAATATCTAGCGAAAGGAATTTCCCAACGCTATTTTTATTGACCGCGGCAAAGAGAGTCAAAATTCTTTTCTCTAACCAATTAGCGAAAGTGACCATCATTCTGCAACCGTTAGGAATACTATCATTATTTTTTGCACAGAGATTGACATCGACACGTTCTAGTCAACTGCTTTAAAACGTTATTTTTTATTGCCAGAGGCTTAGCTGAGACCAAAATATCTGAAAATATAACGGGTCGTACACTTCTACTAAAGGTCGAATTTCGCTTGAAATTGTTGATATGTAGATACAGTTACTACAGCTCAGACAACAGCATCATGGGAAAAGAACCCTTATAGCACATATGTTACCAGCAAATGTTTAGACGAGCCAGGACCTATGATTTGTGCTCGCCTAAGCGTTAGGAAAAGGAGAAATGTCAGCTAAAGAACTGGATATGTGGTCTCATTAAATGGCGGACTTGCACACTGAAACATTGCTTCGACGGAAAGACCGAATGACATTTACCCAGTAAGCATTCTACATGAATATATAGCGGGCAGTTATCGGCCCTGATGGGCCGATAACTGCCCGCTATAGATTTATGTAGAATGCTTACTGGGTTTTTCTCTTAGAGCCTTTGCATTTGCTTTGGCGGTGGAGACAGCTTGGGTATACACCATCCTTTGGTCACTTGATATGATCTTTATTACATTTCTACATAAACTCCTTTATCTGATAATGCAAACAAGATAGAACCTGATCAGATGCTGATTTTCCGTGGCGTCTGATCTAGACTTTGCCAATGATCATTTTTATGGGACGCTAGGCCGGGGATTTACGTGATCCTGTGGTCACTGGCTCTAGTCTTTTATTATCTATACACAATTTCCTATACTTAATACAAACAGTATAGACCCTGGATAGACGCTGCATTCTATGGCTTCTGATCTGGATTGCCACTGTTTGCCAATGTCCCTTTTTATGGGACGCTTGGCATTAATGGATTAATTTTATACACAGTATTCCTGTTTTCTGTGCTAAGGAAGATCGTGCTTTAGGATCACGACCTGTTCTGAGTACCTATATTTATGACCATATATATACTCGTAATGGAACTGTGTTTGTGTACTTTCTCTCTCACTTATATTCCAGTCTGTTTGCTCCCAAACAATTATAAATAAAACTAGCGAGGTCAGAGGAAAACGTGACATGAAATATACATAATCTTAAAGGACACAGAAAATAGAATAAAATAAATGCTAGAATAAAGAATAGATACCCCAATATGCCTTCTCCACTTTAACCCATCTAGGCCGAATAGACTATTCTACCTAAGCTGTTTGGACAGGTCCATTTCTGATAGAAGGGGTGCCTGGTAAGTTTTTATTAATACCATGTTTGTTTGTTGTTTATTTGTTTGTTTTTTATTTGTTTTGTGTTTTGTGTTTTATACACATTCTTCTTTTTAATGCAAACAGTGTAGACCCAGATCAAACGCCGCGTTCTGTAATGCGGCGTCCGACCTGGTTTTGCACTGTTTATCAATACCTCTTTTTATGGGGCGCCAGGTATGAATGGTTTAATAATCAAGTAATTTTTACTCGCATAGCTGCAGCGGCAAAAATAGTTAAAGACTAAAACTGAATAGAACAGTCCTTATATCAGCCGTGTCGCGAGAAGAAGGCACTTCAAACCTTCCATCGAACCAATCTTTTAGAATGTGTTTTTAGTCCCTTACATTACGAAAATACACCTAATCAAATATACTGAAAATTTTAACACCAAAAAATGGAAATTCTCAGATAAAAATTCTGATAGTTTTCATCGTTCTGCTCAAAACATAGATTGTGGGTACTCGTTAGAACCGCCTACCACTATCTATGTTTTTGAGCAGAAATATGAAAAATAATGTATACCCCCTGTAAACCCCAGTTTAACTATATAAAAGTGGGGTTTCAGGGGGTCAACATTATATAGGCATGTTTTCGTGATGGACAGGGCACGCCCCAAATTCTGATGCACCTCCAGCTTCCAAACATATTTTTGGCACACATAAGGGTCCTCTAATTCATCAATGAAACATCACATGGAAAAACACACTTACTAACACTGTGATGAAATAAAGCAAATGACTCAACATAAGAAAACAAGAAACAGGACTACGATAGGCCCGACCACAGGCAGTGATAGTTGGGCTAGTAGAGATATCCGTAGATAATCCGTAGATTAATTTGATTTTTATGTTTTCGCTTTGATGCATTGACTGAGTTGGGAGCCTTTATGCGAACCGAATTTTTATGTATTTCTGTATTAAGAGTAGCATCGGGACTCAGGGTGAAGTTAGCTAGCTGTAAAAGTGCTTTAAACCGACCGTTCTAAGACGGTGGTCCCGGTGTTAGTCTTACTCTTTGTTGCTTTGTGGTTTATTCTACGAGGCGATTTGTTGTATGTCTTTCCGTGTGTCATTTTGTTCTTGTGTTTTTCAGTCCTTTTAGTATTGCGATTACCTCGCTTGGGGAAGAGAGAGCTAATCTTAGTGTTTTTCGTACGTTTGTTCGGTTTGTGCTTGTTTAGATTTGTCGATTTCCTCTTCCTCTTGGGGTCTGGGAAGGGCTGCGGTTTGTGATTGTGGCACTCCCTGGACTTTTCTCTTACCTTTTTTTATACATATATATTCATCCATAATTTCTATTCGGCTTATCAAAAGAAGTTCTCGTCGAGAACTATCATCAGACTATGACTTTGACTTCGTGATCACAAGTTCAAAGTCACAGTCTAATGATGGTTCTCGATGAGAACCCGTACCGTCACAGTAAAAGAAAAAATCGTGTTTGGATAGATAACACGAGTTCAAATAAAAATCAAAAAAGATTGCCGTTGGAAACAACCCAGCTAGCATTCTACGTAAATCTACATCGGACCGTCATCGGCCCGTCAGCTACCCTGACGGGCCGATGACGGCCCGATATAGATTTACGTAGAATGCTGACTGGGAAAGAACACACAAAATCACGAAAATCGGAGACTCGGTTTGACTGAGTCTCTTCATATGCAAAACTGTAGTTGGCGAGGCTGCATACACCCCCTAGCACCGGCTTAAGCGGTATTCGATTGTCAAAATAACCAGGATGGGCTAAATGATTCCAAAGGAATTAAAATATAACCTGCACGTACGGATGTACGGAGATACTTTTTACAGCCGCCACACGGTATAACACCGGCTACAATAGAGCAAAAAAAAAAAGTCAAAACGGACTGCCTTTGAAAAGAAAGAACAAACAAAATCAGGAAAATCGGAGACTAGGTTTGATTGACTCTCTTCATATGCAACACTGTAGTTTGCGAGGCTGCATACACCCCCTAGCGCCGGCTGAAGCGGTATTCGATTTTCAAAACCAGATGGGCTCGATGATCTCAAAGGAAATAAAATATAACCTGCACTGGTTCTCGATGAGAACCAAAACTGTCACATGAAGTGAAAAATTCGTATTTGGATAGATCACGAGTTCAAAGTCATAGTCTAATGATGGTTCTCGATGGAGAACCAAAACTGTCCCAGTAAGTGAAGAATTCGTATTTGGATAGATCACAAGTTCAAAGTCACAGTCTAGTGATGGTTCTCGATGAGAACCATAACTGTCACAGTAAGTGAAAAAATCGTATTTGAATAGACCATAAAATATAACCTGCACTGGTTCTCGATGAGAACCAAAACTGTCACGGTAAGTGAAAAATTCGTATTTGGATAGATCACGAGTTCAAAGTCACAGTGTAATTATGGTTCTCGATGGAGAACCAAAACTGTCACAGTAAGTGAAAAATCGTATTTGAATAGATCACGTGTTCAAAAGTCACAGCCTGATGATGGTTCTCAGTGAGAACCGAAATTGTCACAATAAGTCAAAAATTCGTATTTGGACAGATCACGTGATCAAAGTCACAGTCTGATGACAGTAAGTAAAAAAATCATATTTGGATAAGAAATGGATTAATGTTCTGTCCTGATGAACCTATTCAGTGATATACATATATATTTCTCCCGATACCCCTCTCTCTCTCTCTCTCTCTCTCTCTCTCTCTCTCTCTCTGTGTGTGTGTGTGTGTGTGTGTGTGTGTGTGTGTGTGTTAAATATATATATATATGCGTGTATTATATATACATATATATGCGTGCGTGTGTGTGTTTGTGACCTTTGGGAACAATAAGCATGAATGTAAGGAACATTAACCAATCAGTTATATGCATATTTGCCCATCATCTTCCTGTTTGGGTATTACTGACTGAACACCTTCACAGAAAGTAAGCCATCCCTAAAGTCATCATTATCATATCATAATATAATCAGTTTTTGTACATGTAAATATGACACACCTTGATATCATAAGAACACCTAGACCAGGAAGAACTACACCCAAAATTTCATTGGTGATTATAAACGCTTAGCACTCTGGGTAAAATCTTCAGCAGATGACAGAGAAATATTTTCTTATTTTTCCAGAAAACAGATTTTGACATTTCGTGTAAATTGTCTCCTACGGATACAATTTGCATGAAATGTCAAAATCTGTTTTCTAGGAAAAATAAGAAAAGTATTTCAATATGTCGTCTGCTGAATTTGCCAAAAGAATGGTAAAGGTATACAAATCAGAGCGTGTCTAGGGCTCAGTACGAAGAACGAGTCTTGATAATGTCATACGCTATGGAACAAAAAGAACACACAAAACCTGAATGGCTGGCTTTAGTTTATTCGTTTGAGTTGGATATAATGATGTTTTGAATAGATGCCATTGAACTCGTTTCAAAACATTCAAAACTGGATTAACGAATAGACAGCTGTTTACTTCACCCTGTTCTCTTTCTGTTTACTTATTTTCTCTTTTATACGTAATAACTCAAGGTAAGCTTCCTACATTCATATGTGGTCATTTAAAGGTTTAAATTGTAATTCCATAAATTATAAAGTTGTCATTGCAACATAGATATTGTCATTGTTTTTGCGAATAGCAGAACATTATAAAAGCAAACATTTCAAAAGACAAACAATGAAAATATATTTAAATAAGAAATCCAGAGACAAGAAACGCAAAAAGCAGATGTTAATTCGACTCGCATCTCTCCTACCAGAGTACTTGTTTTAGTAAAGTTTGCTTCGTAGTCAATGCTGAATATTCTTGAGCTTGCAAAATAGCCGGTTTTGAAAACACACAAATAAACTACAAATGGTCTACTATTAAAAATGACTTTAAAATAAATTGCTTTAAGAAAAATAGAAAATTTTAAATGGAAGCAACTCTGTTAACATTATCCCCTCCTGAAACAGGGTCTTATCTAAATAGAAATAATTTGTCCCGAGGGGAGCAAATTCTTTCTTTTTAGAGTAGACCCATTTTCAGAAGGGGCTTGGTGTGAAGAAAAGTACAAAGGAAGTCACAAAAATTATCACCCTTGAGATACATGGTAAAATAGAGTGTATCCAGTGCCCTTAAATTCAAAACTGACTTGACAATAAAGCCTAATTGTAAGTGGTTGGGCTATTCATAGTTCTTCTTGTGGTTTTCTGATTTTCGTGATTTTGTGTGTTCTTTGTTTTCAAAGGCAATTATTTTTTACTTTATTTCTATTGTTTTGACTTTAAGTCTGTAATCGAGCACTAATCTTTCATATCTTTATATTTTGTTTATGTCAGTGTTGATCCACTAATTAGTTAGGGAATCCCTTTGCGGACCGAAAAATTATGTGTACCTGAAACTTTAACAGGACCAGGAGCGACGGCAGATTTGGACAGCGACAGAATCAGACGAGCTGAATACCTGTAAATACAGCAAGTTATTTATGAAAATAATAATTGCACTTGACTTGGTTTGGAGGCAAATAAAAGAAGTTTGAGCTATATCCATGTACCATAATGTCTGTAGCTCTGATAGTTTATTATAGTATAAGACAGTATAGTATAAGACAGAATCATAGCCTCGTGAAAAGTGGCGCATATTACGCATATTAGTACTTTTTTTTGTTTTCTTTTTCTTTTTTTCTTCTTAATTTTGCGTACGTTAATGGTTATTACAAACGTTTCAGAATCTCCTAGTTTAGAAAAGAAAACGTGCGTTACCCAATAATCTAAGAGATGTTTTTTGTTTGTTTGTTTGTTTGTTTTTTTTTGGGGGGGGTTGTTTGTTTGTTTTTGTTTTTTTGTTGTTTTTTTTGTTTGTTTTTTGTTTGTTTTGTTTTTCTTTTGTTGTTGTTGTTGTTGTTGTTGTTGTTTTGTTTGTTATTTATTTTGTATTTTGCTGTATAAAAGTATAACATTTCATGTATTTTATAATATACTTCGAATGCAACTGACATATTTGAAAGCTAAAAAACCAACGTTTATATTAAGGTAAAACAAAAAATATAACAAATGAAATTAAAACGAAAAGTTTCCAACGACATGAAATAACAATGCATGTATTAAGGGCAAGCGGTGCTGAGACTTCATGTTTTAACTTGAAGGTGCAAATAAAGTTTAAATGTGCTTATTGCTTTTGAATATATCTATGAAATAAGCAGAAAAGATATATTTCACTCAATACTCAGAATTTTTCAGAATATTTGTGGCCGATAAAATTAAAAGGATTGAGTGAAATTGATTCGTATCACTTTCATAATTTTATCTTGCATTGAATTGTTTGAATTTTAATAATAATAATTATTATTATTATTATTATTATTATTATTATTATTATTATTATTATTATAAGCAAATATATACTTTAATAACATGTGTACCTTAAATTGAGGTTTATTCATTATAATTGCCTCTAACATGTGATCGTATAATTGACATTTTGATGCAAAATAAAACACGTCATTTAACAAAATCATTAAATTATTGTTTTCGATGCCATTTTGGTTTCGATGCCCTAATATATATAAAAGGAAACCAGACATTGTAAAAGATTAGATTGTTTGTTTATTAGTCCCATCATGGTACACATAAGAACATATACATACATAAAACAGCTACTATAAAGTCCCATGCCATTCTATGACAGAATTATAGAGGCTATAGAATACATATCACATATACAAGACAGATATTTACAAAGATATATTCGCAACTCAAACATCTCGCGCGCACAGAAATTAAACATCTCGTGCGCACAGACATTACGGTAAGCCCTTGAGTCAGAAATAAGCAAAGTATATATGCATATACTGTGTTACTGTGTTAACAAGGTCTACAAAGAAACTAGACAAATATATATATATATATACACATATGTACTTCGTGGCTTTAACAAGGACTGTAAGGAAACCAGACATTGTTAAATGAACAAAATATTTATACACGTAGTTTATAGATTTAACAGGGTCTATATAAGGAAACTAAACGTTTTAAATGAACAAACTATATATACTCGCACTTTTCGGATTTAACAATGTATGTAAGGAAGCTGGACATTGTAAAATGAACAAAGTATAAAGAAATTAGACATTGTTAAACGATACATATATATAAGCATATAAGAAAGCTAGACATTGTAAAACAATACAAAATGTATAACTTGTTGATGTTACCATGTGTATAACTAGACATTGTAAAACAACACAAAATGTATAACTTGTTGATATTACCTTGTGTATAAGGAAACTAGACATTGTTACATCAACAAAATATATATGCTTTGTTGATTCAACCATGTCTAGTTTCCTGAGACAGATCATGTTACTGAATATTGCGCACAACAAGGCAAATGCCACAACCATCTATAACAACAAAAAACAATCGTGAAGAGAATCTAATATATGCTTTTATAAAGAATAAATTACGAATCGGTAACATTATTATACTATAATTAGTAGCAGCATGGAACAGGTCGGGTGCGATTCTAGGAATTGCTCTTTTCCGATGTTGATATCAATTGTGGTGACATGTACTTGTGGGCATATTAGATTATAGATTCTAAAAGTAACTCCGCGGTGCGTATACTGTTGGGCTGTATCAGATTTACAAATTATTATGAAATATAAAATGAATATTATTGAAACTGATTTTTACTTTTAATCATATGTAATAACATAAGTGAAGGTATAAAAATGTGATTTACACGTACGTGGCTGCATGTTTACTGGAAAAAAAATCACAGGCTAAAGACTATTATTCAAATCAAAGCCATAATAATTTGTTACCCTTATACAGTAATGTTAACGCACAGATTACAATTAAATATATGAGATTTTATTTTGCAATGCTAAATAAGGCATTGTCTAATTTATATCCATCCGACTGGAGGAAACAAATAAGACGCTTAAAAATAGAAAAGTAAATACCATTAAGATCAGTATTGTTGCAAATATTGTTACTATATATTTGAAGAAAAAAATGCATAAATAAATTCTTAAAGGTAAGCCTGCAAAATTCTGATAAAAAATGGTTTGGGTTATGACAAACATGAGTGTGATCAGAAACTCTTCAATCTCTCATTTCACTAGATATGACGTTAACCTTTTAGATTTTTATTTATCACCGGTCAAGCAAACAGTTTAAACAAATAGTGTATAGTAAACCAAGAAAATATTCGATAGATAGGAGTTGATTGAAAATAAAGAAACCTACAGAACTGTAAATGGCTAAGTTGGAATTATTTCTGAGAAGTTTGTGGCACGTAAGTAATAATATTTTGCCTGTTCTCGATGTGACTGTGTGTCATTTTCCGATTTAACTCTTTGTCGGCTTTTCTTAATTCATTTGCAAGGCCGCAAAACAATTGATGCGTTTGACACCACCAAATCAAGTATTTCAAATAATAGTGACATACATTGTACTTTCTTTTAATTGAAAATAATTTAGATAGAACTATTTTGAATGATAGTTATTTTTTAATCTACAATTCGATGGTAGAATGGAATGCGAAAAATCGACGTTTCATTTTTTATAGGAATATTACAATCAATTCTGCTGAAAAAGCGGCATTTTACACATAATTTTTCGAACGGGCTTTCCTATTTGTTTATCAGTTTTGCTCCTTATCAACGTGTAAGTGAAATTTATAAAGCATATAGTGAGTCTGCCTAGGTTAAGCCCCCAGTGGGTAAAACTCGTTTAAGACCCGCCGCCCGGCACCGCCCCCCCCCCCCCCCCACGCCCCGCCCCCTCCGCCACCACCACACACTCCCTTCTCCCCACCTCAGTATGTTTTTTATTGATAAAGGCGGTTCCTTTTTAGCAGTTCTTGTTTGCACGTCGGTGATTTGACACATGTCCAGCGCACGACAAAACCTACAATAATACTTGTGCGACCAGCGAAGACTCAGATCAGCCTGCGCATTTGCGCGGTCTGATCAGTCTTTGCTGATCGCATGTGCCTTCTACAACCTCCTGGCTATCCAAAGAGGGATGAACCTGGCCATGCAGGCTGATCTCAGTTTTTGCTTGTCACATAGGTCTCATTGTAGTTTTAGCGCTGGCTCATAAGTCGTTTGTTTTGTCATTATTCCATCACGAAAACATGCCTATATAATTTTGACCCCCACTTTTATATAGTAAAACTGGGGATAACAGGGGTGTGCATTATTACTCTTATTTCTTTTCGAAAACATACATTGTGACTATTCGTTAGTACTGCCTCGTGGGGGGTGTTCTAGCCAATACCCACAATCTATGTTTTAGCAGAAAAACAAATCAGAATTTTTTATCTGAAAATTTTCATTGTTTGGTCGTAAAATTTTCAGTATGTTTGAATAGGCATATTTTCGTAATTTGTTTATCATTCAACCTTCTTTTGGTGCATCGGGAAGTTGTGCTTTGTGATTGTGAAATTTCTGGGTATGGTATAAATAAATTCAATATGGCTCTTAATAACATCGAATGCCAAGAGCAACCTCTTCTTTTCGTCGATATTTCCTGCAGTGTCCACTGATTCTCATAGACTGCGAGAATATAACTGTGTTACCAACTTCTTGTAATATATACCAATGGTCTTTATGGTACAGTAAACTTCAGCCATTAAGACCACTTTTGGGACTATTAAAAGTGGTATTATTAGTGGAGTGGTGGTATTATTGAATACTGAACAAAGTAAATGTCCTAAAATTTCGAACAATTTTTAGTCCAAATTTTCGCTTTTATGCAGTTTTTCCTAAAATATTTAGTTGAATGGGAAATAGTATAAACCCTGAAAAAGCAGTCTGATCTGGATCTACACTGTTTGCACATGCCATTTTGTCAGAAACCTTGAAAAACATATGGGACGGACAAAAGCTGGTCTTAATACTGGAGTGGTCGTAACTTCGTGTGGTCGTAATAGTAGAATTTTACTGTATATAGTACAAACCGGAGTATAAAGTGGTCTACATAATTATAATGCGGATTTTTTAACTTTGCAATTTTCCAAACCGCTTTTCAATTTCTTTGTTACTGTTAGCAACCTTTTGATTGCAATTGATAAGCTATCATAATATGCTTTATAGACAAATCCGTTCACAGTTTCTTTATTGAAAATGCCTTTCTATACGCTTCTTATTTCTCGACGAAAATGTATGCCGTGGCTTCTTATTTTGGAACACTCTGCGAGGCGCTTCAAATGAGAAAGCATAATATATTAGACTTTTGATGGAGCTACATCAGAATTAAGGGCGAGGTCTCGGCAAGTAGAACTAGTTTAAGTCCCCAGTAGTTTTTCTACTGACCGTTCAAAGGCGGTTGCTCGGCTGCAATTCTTCCTTCTTTCTTTATGCGTCTGTGGTTTCATATGTGGCGTCCGTGTTGTCCTTATTTGTTCTTCATCTCTCCTTCCTTTGGGGCTCGGGAAGACTGTGCTTCGTGATTGTGGCATTTTCTCATTACGAAAACACGCCTATTCAAATATATTGAAACATTCACCATCAAAAACTGAAAGTTTTCAGATAAAAATTCTGATATTTGTCATATTTCTGCTCAAAACATAGATTGTGGGTACTCTTTAGAACCGCCTCGCCGAGGCGATTCTAACGAGTACCAACAATCTATTTTTAAAGCAAATATGAAAAATTATGTATACCCCTTTAAACCCCAGTTTTACTATATAAAATTGGGGTTTAAGTGGGTCAAAATTATATAGGTATGTTTTCGTGATGTTCACTTATATTTATGAGGTACCAATAGTCCCCCTTGGGTATAAGTTGTGGAAAGCCCATTACGAAAACAAGCCTATTCAAATATACTGAACATTTTACCATCAAAAAGTGAAACATTTCAGATAAAAATTCCGATATTTTTTCATAGTTCTGCTCAAAACACTGATTGTGGGTACTCGATAGAACGAGTACCCCTCAATCTATGTTTTTGAGAAGAAATAAGAAAAACAATATATACCCCTGTAAACCCCAGTTTTACTACATAAAAGTGGGGTTTAAGGGGGTAAACATTATATAGGCATGTTTTCGTAATGCTATTCAAAATATTGTAAAATAGCGTTGGTGCTTAATGCTTAATATTAACAAGAAGATGTTTTACAGCCTTTAAGTATTTAGATAGTTTTGCAGATCTTAGATTTCGGTTAAGGATAGAAAGTATTAAATATGTTATAGCTTCAAAGAAAATCAAAATAAGCAACAGCCTTGCTTTACCAGAAAATATAGTAATTTATATTACATAACACTATATAGAACATGGCAAATCCAAAATTGATTTTCACGCTCAAATGTACCCACACGTCGCTGCTTCATTTGATTTAAGGAATTATGCTGGAAATTATATCTTTTATCGTTTGTTAAATTGTTCGCCAGTATTTTAACGCAAAACAGTAAAACGTGTCCTATTCAGGGCTGTGTCTTCAGGCCCCGAGGTTAAAAAAAAACTTTTTTCATGCTAAATTTAGCTGACCATGAAACTTGTCCTGCTAATAGATATTAAATTATTAACAATTTCAAGTTCTCTCTACCTTAGTGTAGCTGAACATGAAAGTTTGTCTTCTAATAAATATATGAAAATGCCAACTACTATTTTTCATGTTTATTAGCACAAAAATTCCATGCTCAGCTCAGTTGCTCATGGAAAAGGTTTTATAACATCGGGACCAGAATGCAGTTTTAAAATATTTCCAGCAGTGATTAGCATGCAATATAAGGTTTTAAACAACAACACAATATCGGTTCAGTTTTACTTTCGTTTGGACAAAGTAAATAACTTTACTGTTGCATAATTAAGAGGGAAATATACAAACACACTCATAAAACAATGGTACAATTTTGTTTTGATCGGATTTCACTTTACCATCTTCGTAAATGCAAGCAAAGAATCAAATTACTACCCACCTTCATTTTTAGTCTGAGGCCCGACGGTGGTTCATGCCTCAGACTCAATGACGGCCTCTTCGTAAAACTTTAACCAGTGGGTTGGGGCTTTTTGGCTTGGCCCGCCGTGGTTCAACTATTGGTTTTCATTTACTCTGGCATACAGTAGAATTAGCCATGAGTACTCGTCTTTGTTTATTATAGTGGTTAATTTAATTTTTATGTTTTCGCTTTGATGCATTGACTGAGCTTTTATGCGAACCGATTTTTATGTATTTCTGTATTATGAGTAGCATCGGGACCCAAGAAGAAGTTGGCTAGCTGTAAAAGTGCTTTAAAACCCACGTTGGTTTACTGTACTGACCGTTCTAAGGCGGTAGTCCCGGTGTTAGTCTTACTCTTTGTTGCTTTGTGGTTGATTCTATGAGGTGACTTGTTTTATGTTCTACCTTGTGTCATTTTGTTCTTGTGTTTTTTAGTCCTTTTAGCATTGCGATTACCTCGCTTGGGGAAGATAGCAAACAATATTTAATTTTTAACTCTTGTCAACCCAAACACACTAAACCTAGTATTCCATTCTCACTAGCACGCAGAATAAGAAGTATTGTTACAAATAAGGAAACGCTAAAAATACGCTTGGATGAATTACGAACAGCATTAACACATCAAAAATATCCAAAAAAAATATTAAAAAAGTAAATGTCAACCTTGGAACCTGAAGAGACTATTAACACGAGCAAAATTTAATGAAACACAAGAATCACCGAAAGTAACCAAGTGTTACAGACCAAACTGCGGAGTATGTGCATATTTGATAACAGATAACCATTATCTGTTTAAATGCGGTAAAACATTTAAGGTAAAAACGTCTATGTCATGTGACACCAAAAATCTAATTTATCTAATTCAGTGCAGTGGCTGCCAAGAAGAATATATTGGAGAAACGGGCGACACCCTCCGTCACCGACTTACGGTCCACCGACAACAAATAAGAGATGCTAGATTAAGAATGCTTTATGTCAGTGGACATATCGAAGATTGTGCAAGAAATGTTAGTGAAATTTAGAACACTACCACTTTACAAAATGCAGACTGTTAGCGCTTCGGCAAGGAAACTAAAAGAAAATCATTTTATTCGTCTTTTTATACCAAAATTAAACAGACAAATTTAGGTTTTATGCATCTGTCAAGCTTTTTCACATGTGTAACCCTTTTCTTAACATTACAATACCTGTGATATCACTTCCTGTATATAATAATGCTGTTGCTATAGACGCTTACGTCGTTTTTCATTATGTCTTCTGAAGATCTACATTGTTAGTAGTGAAACGCGTTAAGACATTAAATTTGGAGAAAAATCAAGGCAATCTTTTATTTATTACTTTCGGATATATTTTCCTGTATTGTTGGCTCTCTACACCCTAATGGAAAACGAAGAAAGTTATCAAAATATATATTTAATAAATGTACAAATTATATGCAATTATAATTAAACATAGATGTTGTTAAGACTTTAAAATCGATAACTCTTTTAAACTCCATTGAGAGACCAGATAACTTAAGAATAAGTGGATCAATGCAAAACAGTATGGCTGCAGAACAGAAAAAAAATACCCTATGAAAGTTAAACATTCTTTCCAAATATACATGCAATTTCCACTAATGCCAAAATGAGACATGACAAGACTTCATTTTGAATATATCTGCGAAACTCAGTAATTGAGATTTTGTGTTAAGATTTCAAGCAAAAAACAAAAGAGTATTATCTGACTGCATCTGTACTTGTATGATCTGTGATCTGAAATGTATTCTTATCTCTTGAAAATACCTTGATTTATTCGAAGTTAGGTGAAGGAGGGGTTCGAATGAAAGGCTGTAAATCTGGAAGACTTTATGCCAAGATCAAATGTGTTACAATTAAAGGACGGATCATTTGATTTTCTTTAGAGAGGGGTCGGGGAGCTGAGTTATTTTCTTTAGCCAGAAAATAATTTTTTCACTGACCATGAAAAAACAAATATTTTTCTTTACATGGCCAGAGAGCCAATTATTTTTTTTTCTCAGAAATTCAAAATCCGTATTATTTTTTAGGCTGCGGCTACTGACAACCGGTTGTCAGTAGCGATTTCGCTATTGACAACCGGTTGTCTATAGCGATTTCGCTACTGACAACCGGTTGTCTATAGCAAAATTACTGCTGACAACCAGTAAGATGTTTTAAAGTTTAAAGTTTTGATTAGTATCATCTGTTTCAATATAGAATGATTATTTAATAACTACAAGAAACATATAACTAGTTTTATTTTAAAGCACTTTTTATAAAGTTCACATTGGAAACCTTCAATGGTGTGCCTTCTGCCGGTATTACTACATGTACTTAATTGCACCGTGTTATGTCCCCGCCCCCCCCCCCCCCCACCCCCCACCACCACAGAAGGGGAGGGGCATATTGTTTTTGCTGCACATTCCATAGGCCTTAGTGTTACACTTAATGTCTGTTTGATATCTTGTGAACCTTGTCTCTTTGATATCTTTGATATCAGAATTGGCTGACACTGATTCTTACCAAATTTACATTGATATATAGCATATATCACTATAACCGGTTAAAAATTGGTTAGCTTTGGTTACCCTGACCTAATTTTCAAGGTATCAGCAAGACTGTTGAAATTAGGTCAAAAAGGATTTGTAATCTTACCATATTTGTGTGGCTGTATCACTGTGACAAGTTAAATTGATTAGGTTTTGGTGACCTTGACCTGGTTTTCAAGATCAAAGTTTGGCTTAACATGCCAAATTAAGGCCAAAAAGGGTGTATTTGCTGGTTCTCATGAACCATTGATTGGATTTTTCACCAAACTTGCATGAATATATGCTTGTGACTGGATGAAGAATTGATTTAAGGTTATGGTGACTTTTACCTAATTTTCAACATCACACTGGGACTGAAACTAAGCTTATATACATAGTATCTCACAAACTACTGGAAAGAATTCGAACCAACTTTCATGAAAATATAATTGGGACAGGACAAAGAGCTAATTAGTGTTGGGTGACCTTGGCCTAGTTTTCAAGGTCACAGCTACACTAAAGCTGTTGAATTAAAGTTAAATAGGGTTTGTCTGCATGGTATCTCCTGAGCTGATGGGTGGCTTTTAATCAAATTTACATTATTTTATCACTGGTACATGATAAAGAGTTGCTAGTTATTATGACGTTGACCTTATTTTCAAGGTCAGTGCAGGATTTCATTTATAGCAACATTTGGCTATGATGTCTGTTATCTGTGTCCATACTCAATCAAAGAAATCTAAAAAAAGGTTAAAACTATGTTAATACACTGAAAAATGTCTTGTCCATTGACACCTATCTTTGTCTATATAGTGCAAAAGTTAACTGGATAAATAAACGATGTTTTAAATTTATATTTTGCATTTTGACATGGATATATCTGTGTTATCATAACTGAATTAAAGCACATATTTGGCCTATGTTTCTGTCTGTATTTCGTTGTGATTTGAAATTTTGACTGCTGAAATCTCCGCACAATGTATTCTGAAGCCAAAGAATGCAGTTTAACTCCAAAATATTTGTTGTAATTCATAGTATGTGTCTAAAATATAAAGGTTAACAGGTCTTGCGTGGCTAGAAGTTGGTATTTTATCTATATTTATCTTACTAATCATTACTTTAGAATGTCTACAGACAAGCCATTTTTAGCTCGCCTATACGAAAGTACAGGAAGGGCTATTGCACTACCTCTGGCATTGGTGGTGGCAGCGGCGTCGGTGTTAACAAAAATGTTAAAGATTTACATCAAAGTTTTGATGGATTTAGTTTATATTTGGTATTATTATAGATGTTGGTCTAGAGTTGTTCACATTGATGATGAAGTCAATGCTAGAATTGCCAAAGCTAATGCAGCATTTGGCCGGCTATGTGGAAGTATTTGGGACCGAAGTGGAATCAGACTTGACACAAAGCTGAAAGTATATAGATTGGTAGTGCTGCCAACACTATTATACGCATGCTAAACTTGGACAGTTTACCAACGGCATGCCAAAAGACTGGACCACTTCCATACGCTGTCTTAGAAAACTTCTAAAGATCAAGTGGCAAGACAGAATTCCAGACACAGAAGTCCTGAAAAGGGCAGGGATGCAGAGTATACATACTCTTCTGAAATTGGCACAGTTAAGATGGACAGGCCATGTTACCAGAATGCCTGATGAACGTTTGCCAAAGAAAATCCTCTATGGAGAACTTCAAGTAGGAAAACGCTCCCATGGTGGTCAGAAGAAACGATACAAGGACACCCTCAAAGCCTCCCTTAAAGACTTCAACATACCAACTGAGTCATGGGAACAGATTGTACAAGATCGTACAAAGTGGCGAGGCCTCATAAAAAGGGGAGCTGGTGAATACGAAGCAAAAAGAATCAGCGAAGCCGAGCAGAAACGTGCACAGCGGAAAGCCAGAGCTAAGGCATCACCAACAGAGCTTTCTTCCTCAGACCTCTCTTGTTCTATCTGCAACAGGCAGTTTAGAGCTAAGATTGGTCTCATCAGCCATCTTAGAACACACAAATAATAATACATCACACAGTTGATTAGGATTGGTCATTGTCAGTAATGACAGACGAACAAATAGATTTTGGTCCAAAACTTTGTTGAGCCCTATCCACACCCCTGCTCATTATCTATAGGTCAAGGGCACGGACTTAGAAATTTTATGTTAAAGTTTTGCGTCAAAGTATCTTAGATCTCTTAATTTCTAAATCATATCATGGATTTACTGTATATTTGGTATGATAATAGATATTATTGGTCCGAAATTTTATTTGGCACTACCCCCACCCCTGCTTATGACCTAAAGGTCAAGGTCACAGACTTTATCTTAAAGTTTAGCGTTTAAGTTTTCAAAATCTCTTAATTTCTAAATCCTTGTATGGATTTATGAACTTATGTGTCCAAAAAGGCGTTTTTTTATGAAACAATATAACACTAATTTTTGCCCATTTTTGGACTATTTTGCTTAGTACTGTGGCAAACATGAATTCCAATAAAAACACCGCAAGCATAATACACCGCCACAGCAATTATTTGTTTATGTATTAAAGTTATCGTTGCGAAAATGTGTGGAAAGAAAATAACGGAGGGACAGATAACAGTCCTAAGCCAGATCTTGATAATATCAATGGACAGATAACAATCCTAAACCAGATCTTGATAATATCAATGCATATAGCAAGTTTGGTTTAAACGCCTTGTTATTTACTCAATATATCATGCGGAAACGAAAATATGGGCGTGTCTCGGGCAGATAACCGTAAAAATTTGACGAAATTTGCCCATTAGCAATTCCAAAACAGATCTCCTTTATGTCAATGTATATAGCAAAAAAAAGTAGGTTTGATTAAAATCCCTTGTTATTTACTTAAGTTATCGTCCGGCAACGAAAATATGGGCGTGTCACGGGCAGATAACTTTGTAAAATTTGCCCATTAGCAATTCCAAACCAGATCTCCTTAATGTCAATATATACAGCAAGTTTGGTTTAAATCCCTTGTTATTCACTTAAGTTATCGTCCGGAAATGAAAATATCGGCGTGTTTCGGGCAGATAACTCCGTACAAAAAATTGACAAAATTTGCCCATTAGCAAGCCCAAAACAGTTCTCTTAATGTCAATGCATACAGCAAGTTTGGTTAAAATCCCTTGTTATTTACTCAAGTTATAGTCCGGAAACAAAAATATGGGCGTGTCTCGGGCAAATAACTCCCGTCAAAAATTGACGAAATTTGCCATTAGCAATCCCAAACCAGATCTCTACAATATACATACCAAGTTTTGTGAAAATCCATTGATGTTTACTCAAGTTATCATCCGTAAACGAAAAACGGACGGACGGACAGATACACGGACGTCCAACGGGAAACCATAATACCCTTAAAAAGGGGTTTAAAAAGTATATAGGGGTTTTGGGCTGTTGAAGGCGGTCTCTGAGCACTTCCCTGAAACAAAAAAAAATGTGTGTAAGTCTATTGTAATGCATAATAGAGGCATATAACAAGCCTTAGGTGAACAAAATTGCATCTGATCTTGGCTGAGCCATATAGCCTAAACTGTATTTCTGTGTCAGTTCATTCAGTACATCTTTAAGCATTTTACCTTGTGATCTTCCATTAATTTTTTTTCTGTTTTACTGTCTGTTTAATATTATTGATGCCTTTGTTTATAACACTTTCACCTGTTTTAGATGATACATACTGCCTAATGTTTTTGGTTTCAACATTCATTTCAATGAAGGGTTTTATTTCATAATTTCATCTGCCGTCAGAGTTCTGTTTTTGGAGTACATTGGCAATGTATGTGCTGGGACAGGATGATTATGGTCAAAGATGAATTTTGTTACTTTATATTTTTCTCCTGTGCTATCAAGATGAAGCCTGAGAACAGCTGAACAACCAGTTGCAAAATATTGCTGCACAGGTCTTTTACCCTCACTCCTTATTCTTGGTTTGCCATAATGTTTTTCACACCTTCACCCATGACAAAAGGTTATATTCATTGTTTTATCTTAAAGACATAAAAGTCTGATGAGTCTGGGTCATTAGTCTTATCTCTGGGTACGATAAAACCTTGTATTCTGTAATTGAAAGATAAATGGGTAGAGGATCAATAGGGGGATTATAATATTGGGGAATTTAGTATTTACTTATTTATCTGTTCCATAGGAAATATCATATGAGCAGGTGCACAGCAATTGTCCTTCAAGGCTGAGCGTAGAGTCACACCGGTCAGCACATCTGATCAGAAGGCTAAGTAGCCTATGGATGTGCAGGCTGGTTGAATCTTCACTTGGCACAAAATATTTGCTGTTCTTAAAAGTATTTATAACCCTTTAGAAGGCCACTAAAGACATAAGTAAAAATATAGAAATAAATAATTACTCCAACATTGAAAGAAACAAATAGTTGTTATCCCTAAAAATATTTATAAACTTTCAGTACGCAACTTAAATACATGAAATAAAAAAAAAATAATAATAAACTATTTTAACAATGAAATAAATTAATTCATAAACAAAAAACACTTTCGCGTCCACCCTCCACTTTTCCAAACTATGTTGTATTCCTTCAACATATTTATTACCCTTCAGAAGCTTCTTAGTAAACAGAAAATATGAAATAAATAAAATCAAATAAATATTGTAAGTTTTGAATGAAACAAATTATTAAATAAACCATTCAACTCAGTTCTCCAAATAAGGCAATTTTCCAAATTATCTGTTATCCCCTCAAAAATATTAATTACCCTTCAGGAGGCCTCTTTCATAATCACCACTTCAGGACAAGTCTTTGATCTACCTTGGAGAGCGCCTAAGTAAGAGCAATAAAATCATTAGTGAGTGGTACCACTTTTGGCCTCAGTTTGCCTATGTCTTTAACTGTAAGTCAGTGAAATAGTTATTATTATTATTAAAAGAATTTTGTACATTTGTGTAATGATGTTTCAAAATCAGTTCTTAAATAATATTTTACTGGTTGTCAATAGCGAAATCGCTATTGACAACCGGTTGTCAATAGCTACTTCCTACTTTTTATCTCACCTGAGCCGAATGCACAGGATGACCTATTGTGATCACTTGCCGTCCGTCGTTGTCCGTTCCTCGTCCATCCGTCCGTCGTCCATTCGTCCGTCCGTCTGTCGTCTGTCCATCCGTTTGAACAACTTCTGTGAAACCCCTGGGCCAACTTATCTGGAGTTCTGTTTAGGATGGATTGAAAATTTATATATATATAAAAAAAAATGTCACGGTCTGTGAATTAAGATGGCCACTATGCCCATATATATATATATATATATATATATATATATATATATATATATATATATATATATATATATATATATATATATATATATATATATAACAAACAACTTAAAAATATTCTTCTCCAGAACCAAGAAAGTTTTGTGGCTGAATCTTGGTTTATAACATCAGAGAATCAAGATCTACTAAGTTTGTTCAAATGATGACCATAGATTGACCTTTGTCCAAGGTTAAATTTGCGTCCCCATGCATACATATGTAGGAGGAAAATATTGAAAAGTCGTTTTCTCAAACGGTATTAAAGACTAATGGCTGAAACTTACAATGTATGATAAAAGTAGTTATTATAATATCTTTTTAGTTACGATCAAAATTCTGTCTCCTAGGGATTATATGCCCTTGCCCCTGGGCTATATACATGTAAAAAATTGTGTAATTTTTAAACGTCTGCTTCTCTGAAACCGCTTGAGCAATTTTGTAGGGCCTTCCGTCGAAAGGATATTGGCAATTTGTTCAAAACGTTCAACGCCGTTGAACAAGATGGCCGCCATGCCCATATATGTTAAAACACTTAAAATTAAAAATCTTCTTCTCCAGAACCAAGAAAGCTTTGAGCTTAAATCTTGATATGTAGCATCGGGAACTCAAGCTCTACCAAGCTCGTAGGTTGACCTTTCACTCTTTATTTACGTCAAGGTCAAATTTGTCCCCACATACGAAAATGTTGAAAATTATTTTGTCAATATGTATTAAAAACTAATGGCTAAAATTTACAATGTATGCTAACGGGGGTAATAGCAAAGTAACCGTCTGTTCTGTCGAACGAGCCAGTACTGCGTAAAGTAGCTGTTGACCGAGAAATACAATTTTCGACCAAGCAGTACGGATGTCGACAGAAGAATGATTTATTTGGATGCCCATACAGTGGCGAACACATACGTTTTAACATTTTCAAACAGCGTGAAATGTTTTAAAAGATATCGCATTATTTTGTCTGTTCACTAATACAGCCTTGTGACACCGAACAAAAAAGAAAATAATAAAGACAGTTCTGTCAAAAACATCGATTTTCATAGAATATCGATAGTTGAATGTATTTAAATAGGTCAGAAAACGATAGAAGTTCTGGTATATTTTACTTATCACTTCTACTTCTATAAGAAGGGTGTTTGGCATAATCTATGCGCTCAGATTTTAGGGGCATTTAAAAAATACGAGAAACGGCCGTCGATTACCAGCGATACGACCGTCGATGGTATCGTAGTCTGTGTGGTACGGCTGTCGACAAAATATGAAGACGATAGCTTATCCACTCGAGTTAAAATAAACGTTGTTTTTTTTTTTCTGTGACCTACTGAAAGCTGCACTATAAGACAGGTTTTACTTTGAATCATAAAGAAAAGCGTATGTTTTGGTACAGACTGATGTCAAGAAAACGTGAAAGCCCTGATCAGACTGGCAACATATGCCCGAAGTCACGTTTTCGCATGGCGCGGCCCTTATAATATCACTGCCCTGTCTAATCGAAAAACTGGTTACACGATCGTAACGTCGGTTAAACATAATTGTAGCAGATTCGCGTAAAAGTTATGATGGCGGCGACCGTACAAGATAAGTAATTTATTGTTTCTTTGCTCTCTTAATTCTTTTTCCACTAAAAGAGATAGTGTATTCGGCGGAGAAGAACTTATTTTACCATGTATGTGTAGATGCAGAGTCATTTATATCCGATTTCTTCACACGCTGGACTCACAGTTGGTAGAACAGTTTCGGCCATGGGCTCTCCAGCCAATTTGTTCCCAAACATTTCGTGTTTTTGAGAATACAAAGACCTTCTGAACATTTCAAGTGTTTACTATGTATCGTTGGGTGTATTTCATATTCACTTTGCGATTTATTAAAAAATGATACTTTAAAAAGCTAAATAAGAAACGGGTTAAAACATTACAAGAATTTATCTAACGTTTTGGTGGTATCCCAGTTAACTTCCCTGCACTATTCAAGATTGTTGTGTTAGCTTTTATTTTAAAGATCAGCATGTTCATATAAACATCCTATGCCGTCGAAAATATTTGGACACTCAAAAGGGGCAGATAACGGTCCCACACCAAGCTACTCCAACGATACTTCTTATACTAAGTAGATAGCTTACTAAATTTTCGTCTCTATCCCACCCCATAATGCATCGTCAATCTCTCTTCACCGATCATCGTAACTTGACTCATCACATAAACCACTCTCTTACCATCTATATACCCCAGCCGCAACAACTAACATGATTTCTTTGGCGATATATGTTACGCCAAAAGGCGTCCAAGACGCACTGAGGGTGACTTCCTATTTGATTAAGCTCCGGGTTGGCCAATGCCTAACAGTACCACTACACAGAGACTCTAACAACGTTAGAAGTTTTAACATTTTAAAACATATACTGTTTATAACAGACAATCACAATAATACATTACAATTTTACATAATACTTACAATTTTCTTCACGTCGGTCTCGGCAGAGAACATAGTACGATCGGAGACTAAACTGGTCTATAAGTTGATAAACCTGGCTTGGTTAATCGATTTTTTGAACGACCAGTATAACCCCAACCCAACTCTACCGTGCAGATACTAAGAGAATGCCTTTCCCCCATAACACCTTTTAATCGCATCTAGTTGTTTTAGTCCGTTTCTCTGCTTGCCTTATGGCTCACTTTTAGCAATTTTCTCTGTTAGCCTTATGGCTCACATTTATCAATTTTCTCTGCTAGCCTTATGCCTCACATTAATTTTCTCGGTGGTGTGTTACTTAAAGCTTCTGACTTCATCTGACTTGTCAGAGGACGTAGTCAGAGGTAAATCATGGAGATATCTACCATGGGATCACCTTGGAAGGATTATCTATAATAAAAGAATAAACCTACAACTATACAATTCTACAGATCTACAAGAAGCTGTTATGATTCTATACTTTCTTCTACAATGACGACGTATGTCACTAAGTAGAGTGAGTGACGTCTTTGCCGTCGCGGCTGAATATCCGACATCATGATTAATCTATCACTGATGTCGACGTGACTCATCCGTGACCTACTTCTCTATTGTCGACGTTGGCGCCGTCCGCTTACTGCCGGCAACGTCGCCCGCCCAACGTCATATGCGAACTCTGTTTAAATTAACAAATTTCCATATTCGTCAGCTAATTTCTGGTACAGCCAGAAAATAGGACAGTCTTGATTACAATTATGGTCTCGACATTTGGAATGTCATAGCCCTGTTTGTTATCCGATTTGGGACATTTCATATCGGGTTCATGGCTTTTTTCATGCCTTCTCAAACACTTCTTGCTTGAAATGACTTTTGAAGAAATGCACATTCAATGTTTTTTTTATGTACCAAATTCCTGTGATTGTGCATTGATGATTTAGACTAAAGGCACATTCCACATACGTACGCCACAGATTACAAAATGATCTCCTGTGTCAACATGAGTTCTCATGTGAGCACTGAACCTATCTTTTTTTTTCGAAAACAAAAAAGATTTGGTGCATGCAGTGCAGTGATGTGTCTTGTCTGCATGCCTCTTAAGACACATAGCCTAAGCGGTCCGTGTCTAACCCTAGGCTCTGCCATCGACTCAACTGCTTCTTGAATAGTTAAGAAGCAATAGAACACGTTTGTATCATACATGAGTAATTTACATGTGTGCGAAAATGAGTTGATATACAGCGGAGTTTTGCAGTTATTCTCTAACAAACTGCAGATATGCCTTTATTTGTCGACGCTACGATATACAAATGATACACAGCACTTGCGGCGACACACAATGGTGTAAATTGATTGTGTGAATTTGTAAATTGGTACCCTTACTAAGAACATAAAGAGTAATGAAGACTGTAGCAGTTATTTTATTTAGTTATTGTCTCTCTTTTGTTTTTGTTGAATCATCAACTGCGATCGACAACATTACCCTACAAAATTTCAGCTCGTCGACATTAGTATCGACAAACATAAAATGTACCACAAATGCATATTAAGCACATAGACACACAAGTACGTGATTATCATGTATATTTGTGATCTAGCTACATAGTACTGTCCTCGATTTGCCATAACACAGAACAAATACCACGCAATTTTCAGAATTGTTCAATTTCAAATTTTCCTGTTTGATTTCTCTCAGCGTAAACAGGAGGGTCAGTATGGCCCTGTATCGCTCACCTGATTACCAGTCAAGTTTCGAGTCAATTGGCCGTTACGTTCAAAAGAAGTTTAATTAAGATTTTCAAGATGGTAATCAGCTTGAATTTTCAATCAGAACAATTTTAGCTACTTTTATTATTCAAAAAAAGGTAAGAGAAAAGTCCAGGGAGTGCCACAATCACAAACCGCAGCCCTTCCCAGACACTAAGAGGAAGAGGAAACCGACAAATCCAAACAAGCACAAATCGAACAACCGTATGAAAAGCACTAAGAATAGCTCTCTCTTCCCCAAGCGAAGTAATCGCAATGCTAAAAAGGACTGAAAAACACAAGAACAAAATGACACAAGGTAAGACATAAAACAAATCGCCTCGTAGAATAAACCACAAAGCAACAAAGTGTAGGACTAACACCGGGACCACCGCCTTAGAACGGTCAGTAGAGTAAAAAAAAAAGGTAAGAGAAAAGTCCAGGGAGTGCCACAATTACAAACTGCAGCCCTTCCCAGACACCAAGAGAAGTCGCCCCGATACTTCAAATGAAGTTTCGAGTCATTTGGCCTTTTAGTCCTGGAGTAAAAGTTCAAAATAGATTTTCAACATTGCTGCTAAAGCGATCATCTTGGATTTCCCATCAGAATGACTTTAACTGTTTTCGATCCACAAGTAACCCCGATACTTCCTATCAAGTTTCGAGTCAATTGGTCTTTTTGTTCAGGAGAAGATTTCAAAATAGATTTTCAAGATGATGACTTTGGCGGCCATCTTAGATATCCGATAAGATCAATAATTTTAGCTTATTTTGATCTTCAAGTCACCCCGATGCTTCCTACCAAGTTTCGATTCAATCACCTTTCGGTTCAAGAGAAGAAATGAAAAATAGATTTTCAAGATGGCAGCCATGATCTTGGATTTCCGATTGGAACGATTTTGATCTACGTTATTCCGATGCTTCCCACCAAGTTTCAAGTCAATGTTTCTTTCGGCTCAGGAGAAGGAGCAAAATATAGATTTTCAAGACGGCGGCCGTGGCAGCCATCTTAAAATTAGCTATTTTTTATTTACAATTTACCCTGATGCTTCCTTCCAAGTTTCAAGTCATTGTGCCTTTCGGTTAAGGAGAAGAAGCGAAAAATAGATTTTGAAGATGGCGGCCATGGCGGCCATTTTGGACTTCCGATACAAACTATTTGATCTACAAGTCACTCTTATGCTTTCTACCAAGTTTCGTGTCAACTGGCCTTTCCATTCAGGAGAAGAAGCACAAAATAGATTTTCAAGAGATTGGCCATGGCGGCCATTTTGGATTTCCGATTTGAACTCTTTTAGCTAGTTTTTTTTATAAACAAGTTATCTCGATGGTTCCTACCAAGTTTCGAGTCAACTGACCTTTCAGTTTAAAAGAAGCGAAAAATAGATTTTCAAGACGGCGGCCATGGTGACCATCTTGGATTTCCGATCGGAACGATTTTAGCTAGTTTTATGTACAGGCAACATTAATGCTTCCTACCAAGATTCGAGTCAATAGGCCTTTCGATTCAGGAGAAGACGTGAAAAGTAGATTTTTAAGACGGCAGCCAAGGCGGCCATCTTGGATTTCAGATCGAAACGATTTTAGCCGTTTTTGATCTACAAGTCACCCCGATGCTTCCTACCAAGTTTCAAGTCAATTTGATTTTCTCTTCAGGAGAAAAAGTGAAAAGTAGATTTTCAAGATGGCGGTCAAGACGGCCACCTTGAATTTCTGATCGAAATAATTTTAGCTGTTTTTGATCTACAAGTCATCCCGATGCTTCCTACTGAGTTTCAAGTCAACTGGCCTTTCGGTTCAGGAGAATAAGCAAACAAGGTTTCAAAGCAATATGACCTAGTGACCTTGTTTTTCATCCAACATGATCCAACATCAAACTTAACCAATATATCATAAAGGTAAAGTTTCATGGTGATTGAAGAAAAGCTGTGGCCTCCAGAGGGTTAAAAGGGGTTTTAAGAAATCTGACCTAGTGACATAGTTTCTGACCCGACATAATCCATATTCAAACTTGCCTAAGGTATCATTGAAAACAACTTTCTGGTAAAGTTTCATGAAGATTGATGTAAAACTATAGTCTCTAGAGGGTTAAAATATTTTATAGAAATGTAAACTAGTGATCTAGGTTTTGACACAACATGACCCATATTCCAGCTTGACCAAGATATTATCAAGACAAATATTCTGGTAAAGTTCTTTGAATATTAAAACAAAACTATTGCCTCTAGAGGGTGTATAATGTTTTAAAGAAATTGGACAGAGTGACCTGGTTTTTTATCGGACATGACCCATATTCTGACATGACTTATATCCGAGATATCATCAAGTCAAATATTCTCGTAAAACTCCATAAGATTGAAGGAAAACTGTGCCCTCGAGAAGGTGAACAAGGTTTTAAAGAAATTCGACCTAGTGACCTAGTATTTTTAACTAACATGACGAACATTCAAACTTGTCCAAGATTATATCAAGAGAGATATTCTGGTATTTGTTTTCAAGATTGAAGCAAAACTAAGGCCTCTAGAGGTGAACAAAATTTAAAACAAATCTGACCTAGTGACCTTCTTTTTGACCCAACATGACCCATATTCAAACTTGACCAAGACATCATCAAACAAACTTTCTGGTAAAGTTCCATGAAGATTAAAGCAAAACTATGGCCTCTGGATGGTGAACAAGGCTTTAAAGGAATTTTATCTGGTGACCTAGTTTTTGACCCAACATAATACATGTTCAAACTTAACCGAGATATTACTATGGTACACATTCCGGTAAAAAAAATATAGAAAGCAAAACTGCGGCCTCTGGAGGATGAACAAGGTTTTGAACAAATCTGATCTGGTGGTATAGTTTTCTTCCGACATGACCCATATTCAAATTTGACCAAGATATTATTAAGACAAACGTTCTGGTATAGTTTCATGAAGATTGAAGCAAACGTATGGCCATTAGAGAGTGAATAAGATTTTTAAGAAATTTGACCTAGGGACCTATTTTTTACCAGACATGACCCAATATTTAAACGACAGAGTTATCATCCAGACAAACGTTCTGGCAAAGTTTCATGAGATTGAAGCAACACTGTGGCCTCTAGTGGGTGAACAAGGTAAATGTTGACGACGGACGACAAATGACGGACACATGGTGATCACAACAGCTCATCTTGCGCACTTCATGCTCAGGTTAGCTTAAAACAAGCGACCAGCTAGCTACACCAACAATTTTAAGAATAGCTTAGTATTTTAAGAATAGTCTGACCATAAAGCTATCAAAACCTACCCTAAAAATACGCTCCGTGCGGGCATCCAAACAAAGTCATTCCTCTGTCGACATCCGTACGGCTCGGTCAAAAAAAAAAACATATTTCTCGGTCGACAGCAATTTTACGCAGCACCGACTCGGTCGACAGCACAGGTGTCTATTTTGGTATTACCCCCGTGATGATTAAAGTAGTAAATATTTATATTTACGAGCAAAATTTTGCCCAGGGATTATCTGCCCTTGCCCCTGGGCTATATACAGGTATAAATGTTTTCTTCTCTGAAACCGCTTGATCATTTTTCACCAGATTTCACATTTGGCCTTCTATCAAGGGGGTATTGATTATTTGATCAAATGATTCTGCACCTCTGAACAAGATGGCCACCATTCCATTCCCATATACGGAAAAAAAAACACTTAAAAATCTACTTCTCCAGAACCAAAAATCTTTATGGCTAAATCTGGGTATACAGCACAGAGGACTAAAGCTATCCTTTGACTTTTGCACAGCAAGGTCAAATCTGCGTCTCCATACATTTGTATGGGGAAAACGTTGAAAAATCATTTACTCAAAATATATCAAAACTTCAAGGTATATTTAAAGTAGTAAAATTATTTAGTTACCATTAAAATGTTGTAGTTTATCTGCCCTTGTCCTAGGCTATGTACATGTATAAAATCGTGAAATCTTTAAACGTCTTCTCTGAGACCGATTAAACAATTTTCTCCAGATTTTACATTTGACATTTGTCGAAGGGATGTTGACAATTTGTGTTCAGCACTACTGAACAAGATGGCTGACATGCCATATATGGTAAAACACTTAAAAATCTTATCCAGAACTAAGAAAGTTTTGAGGCTGAATCTTGGTATACAGCATTGGAGACAAGGTCTACCAAGTTTGTTCAAATGATTAGATTAGGATGACAATTCACTGTTTTACGGTATGGTCAAATTTGCGTCCAAGTTGATTAGGTAATACCGAAAGAATGTTGCAAGGCCTTTGCAGATATGCAATAGCTGTTTTTATCAGGTGAGCATATCGCGGCCCATGGGCCCATTGTTTTACCTTTAAAGCAAACTTCAGACCAGACTGATAGACTTTCAAGCTCAACTTGGCTTAAGAATTTCTTTAATACGGATTATGATAATTCTCAATAAATATTTGATATAAAAGATACGTTCTTACTCCTTGAAGCCAATATTTTGCATACAGCATTATGCATCTATCTATCTTTCTGAATAATTCCCATCAACAATAACTGATAGAGTAATACTATAAGTAAGGAAGTAAAAGAAGTGTGCCTTGAAATGCATATTGCAAACCTAAAGCCCCACAAAGCCAAAAGTATCTTTCCAATTATTTGAATGGTGTTAAGCCTTAAAACTAAGAAATCTCCATGACAAATAATGTCATAGGAAGTACTGCAGCACGCGCCTGCATGTATATATATATATGCAAGCATTAGCAGGCTGATTCAAGATAGCAATGTAATCAAATGTTTAGACCGAATAATGGAGAGGGGGTGGCACACCCACACATACACCCCAGAAGCCATAGCTTTTCCAATATTTTCCTTAAAAGTTTTCCAAACACAGACTATTTTAAGTCAATGGCCATTTTATTTTTTTCTCTTTTATCTTAAGCCAGATTATTAGCTCACCGGAACGGAAGGCTCACATGGTGACCCTATAGTAAAAAATAAATTTGAATTTACTTTTTATCCCGGATCGTGTCTCTGTGTAATTCTCTTCCAACACCAGTGGGTGAGACCCCTTCTTTGGTATCTTTCAAGAAGGGTTGACTCTTGACCTTCTAAGCAAATTTAAGGACCCATTTGCCTAGTAAGTCATCTGGGTGGGGAGCTATGCTGTCGGGGACGTAAAGGCTTCGTACCGCAACAGAAGGCAGATTGGTCTTTGCCTGGTGAGCCAAAACATTTGGGAATTTTTTTACCTCCTCCTCTTTTTATATCGTAGCCTTAAGTATATATTTTACCATTTTACACATTATGTATTTATATCACATTATTTCTCAGTAATATTATGATACTATATTTTCTTTTCTCTTACTATTTTCTCTTTGTTTTAACCCTTGTCCTGCTGAACCCGGATATATCCTGCCTTTGCAAACAGTGTAGATCCAGATCAGTTGGCTTCTGAAGAAGCCAACTGATCTGGATCTGCACTGTTTGCCATGAAGTATGTGAATTTATATCAACAATCTGGATCAAGTGATCTGATTGGCTGAAAATTGGAAGTGGGCGTGGCATCTTAATTTATTCAGCAGGACAAGGGTTAATCTCTCGAACGTTACCACCAGAAGTCAAACCGTTGAGTAATAGTCATATATGCCGGTTCAACGTAAAGCTGTAGATGGAGATGCAGTATAGCAAAGCTCTGGCGTCCGTCGTCCGTCGTCCGTCGTCCACACTTTTGCACATATATCTCCTAGACCAGGGCCCAGTTGTTCAAAGCGTCGTTAGCTTAACGAGCTCGTTAAGGGTCATTTCGTTAACTGTTTTAGCGGATTCAATATACAATATTCTGATATTTTTTGCTGAAAAAAATGTGAGTAGCTTAAGCTACTCACATTTTTTCAGCAAAAAATTTCAGCATATTTGCGTATCACTCGATGTAAATTTTAACGAATCGTTAACTAACGACGTCGTTAGCTTTGAACAACTGGGCCCAGTTGGTAGGTTTAGTCAAAATTGATCAGAAGTATCTTTTGGGTGGGGAAAAGACCGCATTAAGTTTTGGGGGCAGATCGGATTAAAACTCTGGTTTCCATGGAAACAGAAATTCCCAGTTGACTATCTGTTTATTTTCATTTCCTCAGCATGTTTCTTTCAGCTCAGAGAAGTTTTGAAATATAAATATTTGGTGTCCACGTCACGCGAAAATACGTGTTAATTTTTTTGAGCATATGCATATAAATTAGTGCAAGTAAAAATCATTTGATACCGTTGATTGTATAAACAGGCACCATTGAGACCCTTGTAATTTGTTCATTCTGTTTTAACTATAATGACATATCCTTATCCTAATGGCATCACAATCTATAAAGATGATTAAATAATGCCCATGTTTATTGTTTTACCAGCACAAACGATTAGGTGGTAGGGTGGTTGGAAGGGCCTGCTGTAGCTTGTAGCAGGTAGGGGAAGTGCTAGGGCATGTTAGTACTCGTATTTCTTCTTTTTCATTACGAAAACAAGCCTAGTCAAATATACTGAAATGTTTACCACCAAAAAATGAAAAATTTCAGATAAAAATTCTGATATTTATGCCCCCAACTTCGAAGAAGTTGGAGGGGCATATTGCTTCTGGGGTGTTCGTCCATCCATCCGTCCGTTCGTCCGTCCGTCCGTCGCGCTTTTTGATGCATGGCATAACTTTAGAACCGTAGATGCTACTGTTTTTGAAATTTCTTATATGGATTCCTCATGAAAAAATAGCTGACACATATTTTTTTTTGTTTGATAGGATTATGCCCCTTTCCTGGGTTATGACCCTTTGAAAAAATATGGGTGCAAAATATCTCAAAAACTATTGAAGCTAGAGCTTTGAAACTTTATGAATAGACATGTAGTGATGAGTAGACAACCTGATTAAATTTTGAAAAATACTTCTTGAGTTATGGCCCTTTGAAATTTTGGGCATTTTTACCTTGACAGCAAAATATCTCAAAAACTTTTAAAGCTAGAGCCTTGAAACTTGGTGATTGGATTTGTAGTGATGAGTAGATGGCCTGATTAATTTTTAAATAAATTCTGAAAAAATATTTCATGAGTATGGCCCTTTGTAAATTTGGGCATTTTTCCCTTGTCAGCAAAATATCTCAAAACATTTGATGCTGGAGCCTTGTAACTTGATGAATATATTGGTAATGATGAGTAGATGACCTGATTTTGAATGACACTGATGAGGCGTATTATTTTGCTTTCGTTCGTCGGTCCGTCCGTTGTTATTTTTATTTATTTATTATTTTTTCTCTTTTTTTTTTTGTGCATGCCATATCTTAAGAACCCTGCATGATAAGGGTTTTGAAATTTTATATATGGGTTCCCAATGAAAACATAGCTGACCCGTATTGTTTTGTTTTTTTTCTTGTCCGGCATATTTGTTTCTTTTTTTATTTAGAGTTATTTCTCTTTTGATAAAATAACATTGAAATGTCGTATATTGGTACTGTTGTTACCGTCATGGGCAAGCAGTGTTGGGAGTCAAACAGTATTAGAGTCAGGCAGTTGGGGACATAGTGTTCTACAAACATCAGCTCTAGTGTTTCATATTTCTGCTAAAAACATAGCTTGTGAGTACTTGTTCTAACCGCCTCGGCGAGGCGGTTCTAACGAGTACCCATAATATATGTTTTTGAGCAGAAATTAAAACATAATTTATATCCCTGTAAACCCCAGTTTTTTTGTTGTCATCACGAAAACATGCCTATATAATTTTGACCCCCTTAAACCCCACTTTTATATAGTAAAACTGGGGTTTACAGGGGTTTACATTATTTTTCTTATTTCTGCTCCAAAAATATATTGTGGGTACCCGTTAGAACCGCCTCGTCGAGGCGGTTCTAACGAGTACCAACAATCTATGTTTTGAGCATAAATATGAAAAATATCAGATTTTTTTTTATCTGAAAATTTTCATTTTTTGATGGAAAAATTTTCTGTATATTTGAATAGGCATGTTTTCGTAATGGTTTTTTTTATATATATATAAAAGTGGGGTTTAAGGGGGGTCAAAATTATATTGGCGTGTTTTCGTGATGCTACACTGTCATTCAAGTTTTACCTCATCCTTGATGCATTTCTCTTGGAGACGACACAAAATGAAACATAAGCGTTGACGTGTCGTTAAATAAAAACTTGAACAAACGAAACCTGCCCTAACCAAGTTTGAGATCAGGTATGCAGAAGTTCTCATGTCGGTCTGTTGTACAATTTATCCAACGTTGTGGCATAAATTACATGTTCAGTTTTTGTAAGATATTCATAAAAAGTTCACACACAGGAATAATCAGCAGTGTGTTAACTTATTCGCTTTTTATTGGCGGGTTATCTGCCTTTGCACTAAATTTCATTTAAACGGGTTTGTGACCGCACTTGTTAGATTTTTCAAAGAACTTCGCAGAATAATCAGTAGAAGCATGATAATGCGTGTTATTAAAATTATCATTTCATAATTCGTCCTCGTTTTTTGGCAATTCGTCGATTTCGAAGGAAATCTTCTTAAATAAAAGAAAAAAATGAAAAACTTCCAACTAGATCGCGCAGTCGACGACACGCTATCGCAAATCCCAACACCGTCTCCAGATTCAAATGAGTTTAAAATGTACAAGTGAACAAGTCAATCGGACAATCTGATGCTGTGTCTAAAACCCTGCTAGATGAAGAGCAAACAGTTGCGGCGTCTGATCTAGGTCTACACTATTTGCTAAGGCCTGCCTATCTGACTACATAGGCTAGATACGTGTATTTGTTGATGTGTGTTAAATTGCTGGATAAAAGGCAAATATTGGAGACCTCGGGTCTACACTGTTAGCTCAGGCATGTCTGACCAAATACTTAAGGTAAATAAGTACATAAAATAAATACGGGCGCACTGTCTTATCAGAATATTCACTGGGCGCATTTTGGATAGCCAAGAATGCAAATTTCTTCATGCGGACAACGAAAACTCCGATTTGACCACGGGGTGCGCAGACTGATTTGTGTCTTCGTTGGGCGCACATATCAGAAGGTACATTCCCTCAGGCTGTGGTTCAAGTATGCATTTTTTAACCTTTACAACTCCTCTCCGGGCTTATTCAGCAACGACAGTTTGCTATGTTTGTACTTATTTTATCCAGAAAACAGAATTTGTCATTTTATGCAAACTGTCTCCATTTGAGGCAATTTGCATGAAATTTCAAATCTCCAATGGAGACAATTTGCATGAGATGTCAAAATCTGTTTATCGTCTGGTGAAAAATTTACCCAGAGTCTTACGCGTGAAAATACATGGGTCATGTCATGCAAAAAAAAAAAGCCTTGATCGCATACGTTACAAAAGCCTATATCAGCCTGCACGTCCGCGTACTTTAACCCGGATCTTCATTGTCAACGTACAGATTCATTTCAATACAGACAGTTGACATGATTCTCTAAAAAAAAAACAAAGGAAATATATGTAATCCATTTGTCGTCAGAGAGTAGTAAATGCTACAATTAGGTACATCCTTATCAGGGTAGCTTAAAATGAATTGCTTATATTCCTCTCATTCGCTTTTGTATGCATGGCTGCACACATAAATGAATGCACTCTTGTATTGTGTAAACAGCGCGAAATTAAATAAGGAAGTTTTAAAACGCTATTTTGTTTTCGTCTTGCTTGACTAAATGAACGAATTTCATTGTCGGATTACCCCAGTAAGCATTCTGTATAAGTCTATAGCGGGCCGTTATCGGCCCGTCAGGGTAGCTGACGGACCGATAACGGCCCGCTATAGATTTATAAAGAATGCTAGCTGGGACATGATCAAAATCCCGGTTTTGAATTATTGTGTGATAGCCTTGGTGCATATTGGTTTCAAGTCCACATACGACTTAATGTCACCGTTAGCACAGAACTATGAGCGAAACTCGAAACCGAGACTAAAATCACAACCTGGATACAGTAGGCCTCTTTCTGTGTGCAGACCAACCCGCGCGTTCGCACATAGTATATAAATGCATCATCATTCTGTTTTGCGAAGTCCATTTTTTATAAAAATTAACAACCCGAACTTCGAAAGGCTTATTTCCAAATATGACAAATAACAGCCCGATCTATAGCAAAAACTTGACGTGTTTAATCTGGTCTGCTAAATGAATGATTGTTTGTTACATGTACTTGCTTGTACACAAACAAATTAGCCTTCCGAGTATAATTACACTGACTGACGGCCGTTGTATACAAAGATCAACGTGTAGCTGTCCGATTATTTAGTTATATATGATATTAAGCAATGATATCATCACACGGATGGGTAATCGTTAAAATTTCACGATAATTTTGCAAAATAGTAAAGAAGATGTTAAGTTCGAAACATTGTTTGCGCGTCCATTTTGTCTGTCCGTCCGTACGCCCACACATCTGTCTGTATTTTATTAGTACTCCGTATAACCACCTCGAGAGGTTTTTCTATGAATATCCACAACCATATTTTTATAACAGAACAAAATATTTTTAAACACGTCGCGATGATGTAATTCTTTTAGTACTAACAACATTGCTTTACATTAACAAGGCAGTTCTAATTACCCACTACATAATATTTTTAAACATATTGTGGGTACTTATTAGAACTACCTTGACGACGCAGTTCTGTACAGTATGTAGAGACAAAGATCCGAATTCATAACTATTGAGCATCAATTCTGCTTGACTACACAACAAATGCCCGTCAACCTTGAGATGAAACCGGTAAAAGCGGGCTAATCAAGATAGTCGTTTAGGTCTAAACCAGAAAAATCGAAAATGATCATCTAATTGGAGGAACATGTAGAAATGGTAGTGAGCTAGAACCTTTTGGAGAAGTTTGCGCTGGTCCTCCTGTACAGCTTTCTTGCTGGACATATTTTGCAAAATAAAAAAAAAAAAACAGTTATTGTCGAAAATCACGCGAAAAAAAAGAGCTGTTTTTTTTTTAGCCGCTTTATCATTGTAAAGACCCCAGTAACTGTTTCTTTCATTCCACACTCTGACCAACTCCATTAGTAAGTAGGCGATCGACAGGTTAGTTTTCAATCAAGCCAATCAAGCCAATACATCTACAGACAAAAAATAACATTTTTTGTAGGAACATCCGTACAATTCACCCTTAACATGAAAAGTAATAATATTTCAGTGAAAGAATTACTGATCATAAAGAGCTGTGTATACAATTTCATGTCCGTGTACTTGGTGCATATTATAAACATTCCCGAAACAAAAAAGACTCATTATATGGTGTCCCGTTCTCACAATAATGAAGCCGATATTATTGAAGCATTCAGTTCAACTTCTCGACATTTAGATGTTTCACTTAATATTGATAATGATTATTTTGACCAGATGTTAGATAACAGTTATCCAAAAGAACTGCAGCTAAACAAAGCCATTGCATGTTATTGGAGCATTCAATTCACCTTCTTGATATTATGATGTCGTCTTTTATATTGATAACAATTGGTTTGATAACATTTATCTAAAGGAACTGTCGCGAAACAAAGCTGATTCCTCTAATATAAACAAATGCCTCTAATATACGAGGGATGTTTGAAACGAATAGCTTATTTTGACCGGGAACATTCAAAATGTAAGTAATTACATTTCTTGCCCTCAAAGTAGTCCCCATGACTACAAATGCATAATTTCAGTCGATGAATGCACTTCCGGAATGCGTCCCAGCGCGGTGATTTATGTTTACTGGTAAGGTACTGGTATATGGCAGATCAAAGCGCCTGTCTGGACCGAAGAAGGTTTTCAATTTCGGAAAAGAGTCACAACGGACAAGGTCTGGTAAATAAGAATGGTGTGGTAAAACTGTTTCCTTCCCTTTTTCCAAAAACATTGTAACAATGGCAGACGTATGGGCTGAGATATTATCATGTAGAAGTCGGACATGTTCGAAACTCGTGACTGGGCGCCGTTTCTAATACATTTCTTCAATACCACGTCTTTGTAGTATTTATCGGTGACGCTTTTGCCCTTTTTCACTGGCACCTGTATTGCAAAGCCTTCACCAAAGAAGAAGTTTGCAGACAAAACCTGTTTTGCACTTAACGTGCGTTTAGCAATTACTGGTCTTTTTCTGTTTTTGGTGGCCCATATTTTATTGCTAGCCTTCCTAACAGATTCAAAATAATGTACCCAAGTTTCTTCGCCAATGACTACATTTCTTTTCACCATATTCATAATCTTTTTGGATGGTTATTTTGAGCAGTAGTTTGGCTATTTTAATTCTCTGCTTTTATTGACCATCAGTCAACAATTGAGGCACCCTATTGGCAGAAATTTTCCTAACATTCAAGATATTCTTTAGAATGTAATGAACTCTTGATAGTGAGAAGCCACCCATTCGTGCTTAATCACGTGCTATATACCTAGCATGTCTTTCAACAATTTCTTTACTTTTTTATTGCAATTTCGCTACAAGACGCAGAATTTAGCCGTCCTTATTTGGGTGCCTTGTCGATCGATTCTAAGCCAGAATCAATTTGATTTTTCATCTAGGAGCCTTGTCATAAAACACAATAGTAGATCCGAAAACAACAGAAATTTCAGCAGATATCTGTTTCAAAGAACAGCCTACCTTAGAGATAGCTTTTATGCAGGCTCGTATTTCCCCTTTCTTGACAACCCTTTTACAAACCATTTCACTACATTAGTCAATGACTGCGTTTATTCAGATAACAAATTATCTGTTTTAGATTTATGGGTACAGATAGATATTGGAAAGCGCTATACAGGAATTTATTGATTTGTTTCAAGTTCCACATGGATATCGAGCAAATAATTTTGGAACACCCCTCATAACCTGGCAACAAGTGGTGGGCGGTCCATAATTTGGTCGCTGCCTACGGACTGTTCGATTCTAAAACAGTGTATTTGTGTATTGCAGGTGACACAACTTATCATTTTACCTGTGAAGCAAGCTCATCTGATTTATACATAATATAAATGACAGTCCCAGCTGTTTAACAACGGATGTACCTTGTTATTTGTGGCTACACGCTTCAGGGCATTTTTCGTGTTTTGTCTTGTTCGTTTTCTAATTGCTGTGTTAAGTGGATCCTGTTTTTTAGTTTTATGATCTCCTTGTTGGGCAAGAGGGAGCTGGTTGCTTTGCTTTTCTTTGATTTGTAGCTTGTTGTCTGTCTTGGTTTGTTTGCTCTTTCTCTTGGTGACATTAATAGGTTATACTCCCTGATTGTGGCGTTTCTATGACAACTTTTATACTGTCTTCCATTCACCTGATGTCACTGAAATACTACCGAAAAAGTCGTAAAATTCCAAACATGTTGACTTTATGTATATTTGAGCCGGGGCACAGCATTTCCTACACCACTGTTTGTGGTTGATTTTACGAGGCGATTTGTTTTATGTCTTACCTTGTGCCATTTTGTCCTTGTGTTTTTCAGTCCTTTTAGCATTGCGATTACCTCGCTTGGGGAAGAGAGAGCTAATCTTAGTGCTTTTCGTACGTTTGTTCGATTTGTGCTTGTTTGGATTTGTCGGTTTCCTCTCCTCGATGTCTGGGAAGGGCTTCGGTTTGTGATTGTGGCACTCCCTGGACTTTTCTCTTACCGTTTTTAGTATATAAATTCAGAAACATATATGCTTGCAATGATTATAGCACTCAATTTTGTAAAAGCATTCTTCGATATATAAAGATTGGGTACAACATAAATGTAATACGGCAGACTGCATGCATGGTAGTTCACCCAATCACGTTTAATAACTTTGCTTCCCTCTTTGGTTGCTCCCGGCGGGTCAGGCCTCAGACTCTCTGACGGCACAGGCCTCAATATCTTTAGTAAGTAATTCGGTGCCTGATGCTCTGGCTGTGGTCGGGCCCACCGGAGTCCTACTGTTGGTTTTCTTTTGCTTCAGCATTTCAGTTATTTCTTGCTGTCGAGTCCTCATCGTTGTTTCATCTCTGTATTTGTTTGATTTTATGTTGTCGGAGATATTGAACTGAAGATTTATAAAACAAAAAGGTTAGACAAAAGTAGAGGGAGTGTCACAATCACAAACCGCAGCCCTTCCCAGACCCCAAGAGGAAGAGGAAACCGACAAAACCAAACAAGTGCAAATCGAACAAAAGTACGAAAGCACTAATATTAGCTCTCTCTTCCCCAAGCGAGATAATCGCAATGCTAAAAGGACTGAACAACACAAGAACAAAATAACACAAGGTAAGACATAAAACAAATACCTCGTAGAATAAACCACAAAGCAACAGAGAGTAAGACTAACACCGGGACCACCGCCTTAGAACCCTTCGCGCGGACTTGTGTATACCAAGGCAGAACTAAGGCTGAGGGTTGTGGCCACGTAAAATCGATCTAAGCCCCCTCCCCAATAATATTTTACTGACCGTTCCAATGCGGTGCTTCTGCTGTGGTTCGAACTTAGTGACTTTAACTACCGTAATAAAGCCCTTACTGCCAAACTTCTTAGGCAGGGCTATCGTTATTTTAAATTTCGTAAGGCGTTTTTGAAATTTTATCACAGACACAGTGCCTTGGTAGAAAAATATAGCGTCAGTCTGAAAACACTTCTGCAACAAGGTATATCGGAACCAGAATTTTATTTTACGGTGACTTAGTGTACAGATTTAGAAAAATTGTATGAAAAACAAAAATTAGTAATCAGCTTAATTTGTATTTGGCCATATTGTAAGCAATATATTTATAAACTTTAATGAGATAAAATACAAACCATGCAAGAAATATATACCAAGCACTATACAAGACACTATAGAATGTATCAACGGAGAGCAAATGCCCGGGTGAGACTTTGCTCATGCGTAGGATGAATCTGCAGCTCTGCATTTTGCGCATGCTCGACAACACATTTTCGCTTACCGCGGCCCAATGATAGAAGTACAGAGCGAGATTTGACGGCCGCCACACAAGCTCTTAACAAAAAGCTACTACAAACACAAAATATATTGAAGACATGTGTTACGTGTCGTTTAGTAATATTGACCAAGCTGTATTTAAAGAAAAAAGAACAGGCTCGGTGTGACGGCATCTGCACTTGACCTATAATGACACAACGACCTGTTTATGTTTTTAGAAAAAAAAAATGAAGGTATGCAGGAAATGCAACAATCGCAAAACACAGCGCTCCCAAGCACGAGGTAGGGGTTTACTATAGAGGGCGTAAGTAATGTTGCAAACTTCATTACTGCTTATGAAGAGTCTCGATAAAACCAAGACTGCCATTTTCTAATTTGTAATATGTTCTTTGTTTCCAAGGGCAATCTTTATGAAGTTTATTCAATTACATGAAATGTCATCACAAAGCAGCACATCATCGAAAACACAACAAACAAACGAAACGAAAAGAACCAAACTAAGTACAACTGCAACAAAAAACGCTGTAAAACACTATAAACTGCGGAAGAGTTAATTTCCTTTGGGATTCTTTTTTATTACCTTTGGAATCATTGAACACATTCCCACGCCGGTTATCGCGGTACAACGGACGCGACTGGGTACAACGAACGCAGTTGAAAATGATGACGTCAGAATAATCTGTTCGGTAAGAAAAAAAATATTTTAGCCATATTCATAATCTTTTTGGATGGTTATTTTGCATAGCTGCAGGAAAGCGGTATTACCTTTTACAGATACAGTTGCAGAGAAATCGGTTCATAATAAATAAAAATAAAAACATTTTTTCTTTCGTCAAGCATGTTTTCACCACCCCCAGCATACTTCTGTCAATGTTTTCTGACCGTTACAAATCTTGTATGCAAACGTTTTTGTGAATAATATATTATTGGGACTCTAGAGCCTCCATTGATGCATTTCTTTGAGCCCCAAGTAGTGCCAATGTCCATTGAAACCGCGAATGGTTCAAAGCTTGAATTTTTGTTAGGGTACAACTTACCACGGGTTACGATACACCATAACGCGGTTAATCAGCACAGTTTGGGAACAACAAACACGGATTGTAATACTAATGCACTGAGACAAAACTCTTTAATCCGCATGTAAAGTCCGGATAAATAATGTTGTTTTTGAATTCCAAACGATCTATTTGACTGTTATATACTCTTTAACGCCTTTCTGGGTCTCAATTTTATGATTTCTGTACATATGCATGGCATTGTTTCTGAATTTAATGGGTAATCTTTGAATTATGAAGTGCTCACTTGTACCCAGAATCAGAACTGTTATTGGTGACACGGTCAAATGGCATTCATTTAGAAGGATCTGTGATGTGGGGTGTTAGTTCCTAGCTCTCAACAAAGAGGTACCCAGACGGCATCCTACCGTTGGGCCAACGTTGAATAATGGTTATCCATTTCGTTGACCCAATGTACACATTCAACGTTGGTCCAACGTAAGCCTACTTGTTGGGCCATCGTTGGGCCAACGTGTAGCCATTCCGTTAGGCTAACGTATGTTAATGTTAATTTCAACGTTTTGCCAACGTGTGGCCATTCCGTTAGGCTAACGTATGTTAATGTTAATTTCAACGTTTTGCCAACGAAAGCCCTACAATTTTAACATTAGGCAAGCGTATAAATTATATATGATGCCAAACGATATTTTGCCAGTGAAAAGGGGCATTTCCGGGCCGCCTGGGTGAAAATCCACTGCTCTAACCACACCCAAAGAGTAGATTTACTGATGCAGTTGCCAGAGATTGGTTATAACCAATACCCACCCTTTTTACACAGCAGCCTAACGTCACCAGAGGAATAGCGCTGCTATTGATAAACGTTACCTGGATGTATAATCAGCAAAGGTAGATAATTGAGATTAGGTGTTACTCTCCCCACACACCCGCCCCCATCTGCCCCCCTCAAGGAAGTCATCATTTATGGTGACGCGAAGCCATTTTCGCCGAAGAAAGTCCAATCCCGGACGGATCCGGACGAGCCACCATCTTACTACATGACAGTCATAACGAAGATTGGAAGCATGGCTTAAAATCAAACCACTGATAGCTCTGGTGGGTCGATTGTCTCTTAGTGAGTGTAGGCCGGGAAAATGGACCTGAACGGAGAATAAGACAATTTCGTTCATCCCTAAAATATCTGTACTTTAAGTGACGATCCTGATCAGACACCGCGTTCTGTGGCGTTTTGATCTGGGTCTACACTGTTTGCCAGTGTCCAAATACACGAGCCCTGTACAGATTTTCTAGTTTACCCACGCTTTCAAGAAAGCGCTCTGACGACACGGGAGGAATAGCGTTGCTATAAATAATCGTTACTAGGTCTGACGTCGACAATAGCAGGCGAAAAACTTCTGTAACTAGTAACTTTGGGTAGATTTATAAACAACTGACCCAAAAAAAAATCCGGCTATGGCGGTGTTTGACCCTGAGCCGCTCGGGTGGACATCCAGTGCCCTAACCACTGAGTCGTACCCCTGACGAAGTTTAAACCTATAAGTTATATAAGCTTCCAAGGTAGAAAGTTGAGGTTAGGGGTCTATTTGTTAAAACGGGGATATTAAACCAAATGTACATTTCTATAGTTTACATGTACACGAGCAGGTTATTTTGTATGCCACATCCAAACTTTGTACATGTACACAGGCAGGTTATTTTGTATGCCACATCCAAACTTTATGGGTCAGGGCGACATTTCATTGTGCGTCTGATGTATAAAGAAGTTGGTTACATGTCATAAACTATATGCTCTGGCACTCAGCTACACGAAATGTCAGCGATTTCGGAATGGCAAGCTCATCAGTTGATGTTGCAGTTTTACAACGTAAGGGGCAGATATGTGCCGGTCTTCTCGGCTAATTCTTGAAAACTGGCTCTTGTAATGGGGGGAAAAACGTCCAAATTTCAAGTTTCCATATCCGTGTTCGTTGTACCATCTGTTCCGTGTTCAGTGTACACAGACACAACACATGACCCGTGGTAAGTTGTACCCGTGTTTCAAGATAAATCGATATAATTCTTATTCTAAAGATTTTTATGAATTATCAATAATAGTATATTTACTTCGATACCTAGAGACATGAAAAACTCTGGAATGGCCGTGTACATGCCTTTTGATTTTAACTGATGAATCCTTGAAACGAGAAGTTTTGTTGTTTTTTTGTTGCCAATTGTAAGTTTCTTTTCCTTCTCTGATATTGTCATAACTTAAAATTTGGACAAAACAACAAAAATACAACCTCTTGTAATCACATAACCACAAGAAAACGAAACTCGCGATATTTCCATCAAACTAAATGAAATATTGAACTTACACTTTTTCCCTCGTCATCAAAATTTCAACTGCGTTCGTTGTACCCAGTCACGTTCGTTGTATCGCGGTAACCGGCGTGATTCCGGTTACTTTGGAAATCGAATACCGCTTAAGCCGGTGCTAGGGGCGTATATGAAGAGACGTAATAAAACAGAGTCTCCGATTTTCCATCACGAAAACATGCCTATATAATTTTGATCCCATCAAACCCCACTTTTATATAGTAAAACTGGGGTTTACATGGTGTCAAGTGAACGGACGAGCGTTGGGCCGGTGACGATGGACTAGACGCAATCGCAGGATAAACACAACACTTTGTAAAATAAAAACAAGCATGTATTTAGAATAGTTCAAAGAAAAAAAACTATAATTAATTCAAATTTCCATGTCCTGAAGCTTCCATAATCCATAGGTATTGTTAAACTTCATAATCTGAAAATACTGTTAATTTCCATAATTAAATATACTGTAAATTTGAAGTAAATACGTATCTTAAGATGAAGTTCACGGATGTATCCTCTATGATATTTCCGGTTATCACAAAAACACTAGATTCTATAGAACTTTGAACAAAACTTGCCGGAAAACATTTGATGGTCAATCATAGTGACGATAACTAGAGGACACAATCACAGTGACGAAACAGATACATATACGGATACGGATACGGGACCTGAAAATAAGTATCATGTCCTAGAACTCTCGATATTAAACATGACAAGGTATTGCCTTATAATTTCCACTAGATATACAGGAGTGTGTACGCCAAATGTTATAAATGCGACAAGTCCGTTGCAATTGATTATTATATAGCAAAATCAGAAGATCCTAAAACCACATGGACGCTGTTAATGACATATAATATTGTACAAAAATCCAACACAGGCAGACACACAGAATATATCCGACAACCATATTAAATAATCGGAGGAATGGCATCTCGACGATTACACATTCTTACAGGAAGAACCCATGCGCCTTCCACTGTAAGAATCCCTTTAGAATGCTAAAGGCTAAAATAAATTATAACTGCCATTATACCACAATGATTACACGATCACACATCGTCCCCACGTAATCATTGGGTACAATATCAACATGCCATCGTCATAGCCTCAAACATGACTCCTTGCTGCTTGAGCCAGTTCATAATATAAAACTCTAGTGAACAGACTTGTGATTAAAATAAAAAGGACCTCTGTATATGTGTTTAAGGTGAATATAGTATGTGTCATTTGTGTAAATCGCGCTAACTACTGAATGTGTATGCAGTTAACATAACGCCTAACGGTAGCGTACGTTTACGCGTATATGTACGGTGTGTGCGGTTAACATAACGACATAACGCCTAACTGTGTCATACATTTAAGCGTATATGTCTGGTATGTACATGTCAGATGAGAATATGTAATATCAAAGTACGGTAGTGCTATCATTGCGCCGATCCATTTATCTTATTCAAATAAAAATATTAATGATTGCATTCTGATCAGGGTCTACAGAACCTATCAGACTCACCAGACTGACCAGGATCCATAGAATCGATCAAACTTAACCTCCCTATTCGGTTTATAGTTTACACACCCGACACGGCTTATTCGTCTGATCAGGGTCTACACATATAACCAAAGTGTACACATCTGATCAGGGTCTATCTACTTATCATGCCGGGTTTGTAAGTACGAATGATACATAAAATCGCAACGTAGTAAAGCAATAAATTTACCTACTCGAATTTTAGCTGCGTTAAAGAAGAGCAAGAATATTGCAAGAATAAAATTAAATAAATTATTGACTTACCATGGTCAGATTCACATGAAGATTAGAAAAAGGAAGACAAGGATCAGTCTTCGATGAAATAAATTTTGTAGTGTGTATCGTTCTATTCAACCAGGGAACTTTTATAGTAATGTGGCACGTTTTGAAACATTGTGCCCACAAGAAATCCGTGAAATTCAAGATCTAAAAATAATATTCACAAGAATACCGTGATAGACAAGATTTAAAATAACCTGTTCGATTTTCCAAACGGTGCAAAGTTTCACACAGCAACTGCTAAAACTATGAAGGAATAAACATTTTTTCTCTCGGAACGCTACAAAACTGCAAAATTTCGACAGAAAATTGTCTCCCCTTTCAAAAGATAGCCTTGAGACAAAAACCAATCCCAGAACCGTGAAGATATTGATCACCGAACCTAGGTTCACTCGGAATGTATAGTGTTCTGGTAACCGCTCAAGTATATAGACGTAAATAATCAAATACACCCTCAGCATAACTATCTCGTGATTACCGTAATACCGTAACTTGAAAGCTGAAGTGTACCTACTTGCTTAAAAAGTAAAACTCCATCATAATCAGTGCTCCAGTTACAAATGCAATAATCTAACCTGGTTAATAAAAAATCGATACAAACTTCTTTTTATACTATGTACATATAAAAATATATTCAAGATAAAACAGGGACGTGACACAGGGGTATACATTATTTTTCTTATTTCTGCTTAAAACATAGATTGTGGGTACTCGTTAGAACCGCCTCATCGAGGCGGTTCTAACGAGTATCCACAATCTATGTTTTTGTATTTGAAAATTTTCAGTTTTTGGAGGTGAAATTTTCTATATATTTGAATGGGCGTGTTTTCGTTATGGTCTCCGATTTTCGTTTTTTTATGTCTTCTTTGTTTCCAAAGGCAGCCTTTTAGATTTTTATCAAACAAGATCCTGGTTTTAGGGGCATCCAGTCCTCGCCCTGAATCCTTATACAGTTTCAGCTGCATTTGTGTTCCTCTGTAAAGCGTTATCTTAGCATTCAGTAGATCAGTGAACAATAAATTATTTTCTGTCTTCTGTACAGAGCATATGACCTCTTGCATTGACAAGCAAATTATCAATTGCAAAGATATTTTGGGTATCAGCTATATACAAAATTCAGGCTACGATAATAAGCAATATCCCAGTGGGCATATTCACGTAAATGCAACGTTGCATCGGCGTTAATGCGATGTTGTATATAGACAATATTACGTGCCAGCTGGGTACTTACATAGAGTTACTCAAGAGTTCTTGTACAATAATTATGCGAATATAAAAATCCTGAGAAAAAGATTCTTAAAGAAATAAAGCTTGATAAATAGGAACGATCAGAACACTGAAAACAGGCTAAGTACAGTCGAACTTCAATGACTCGAACACCTTTGGGACCATGGAAAATTGTTCGAGCCACGGGTAGTTCGAGCCAATGAAGGTTAATCATGGCGCCAGGTCGAGAAGAAAATATCGCTAAGTCTGGGAAATCTATCGATCTTCTACACAATAATTGTATGTTGAGTGTACTCATTAGAATCGCCTTCTAATGAGTACACTCAGCATACAATGTCATAATGAAATAAGAAAGCTTCCTTAAATATTTGTTTTCTTGATCTATCGAAAGAATTTCGTAGGGACTCAAATCCGAGTTCGAATTAGCCATGGTGAACGAGCCATCGGTGTTCGAGCTTGCGATTCGACTGTATATGTAAACTTTTCTGTCCCAGACTAGCTAGACTAGCTAAAAGCTGCTCAGTAGGGCATGCGTTTGGCTAATGACTACCTACACACTCCCATTACGAAAACACGCCTATTCATATATATAGAAAATTTCACCTCCGAAAACTGAAAATTTTCAGATAAAAAAAAAACTTTTTCATATTTCTGCTTAAAACATAGATTGTGGGTACTCGTTAGAACCGCCTCGGCGAGGCGGTTCTAACGAGTACCCACAATCTATGTTTTGAGCAGAAATATGAAAAATAATGTATACCCCTGTAAACTCCAGTTTTATTATATAAAAGTGGGGTATAAGGGGGTCAAAATTATATAGGCATGTTTTCGTGATGTACCGCACAGGTTTGAATCAACAAAAATACCGAGTGGTGAAAAAGTACCAATAAATAACCTGCCGGTAATCGTGAAGGCTCTGACTGTCACCTTCCTGGTCATAGGGTATTTCCCGGCCGAACCGCCGATAGCTGTTCTGGATTTCTCACACCACATGACAGTCGGCGTCTTTAGAAGTTCAAATGCTCAGTCTGAAGTCTATATTAGTAAGTAAGTGAATTTGCAATTAGATATCTCGGTAATTCTATAAACTTAGCGCGGGAGTAAAACTTTATTTCGAGGCTAATGAGTTTTAATTGGCAGATTTTTATTCTGGTCGTTCATTCTTTTGTATCACATACCATTGATAAGCAATAGTCGTCATTATCGCTTAGCATGCTGGGAAGAATTTCAGCAGACGACATTTCGAAATATTTTCTTACGTTTCCCAGAGAATAGGATTCATATTTTCATGTACAGTTTGAGGTCCTAAGTAGTATAGGCCTATACTACTGTCCTATTTTCTAGGAAAAAAAAGAAACTTTGCATGAAATGTTAAATTCTATTTTCTGGTAAAATGAATGAAATTGTATCAATTTGTCGTCTGTTAAATTTGCCCATAGCGTGCTAAGCGTTATAGTTCGCACTATACTTCCTGGCAAGTAGCATATCTAAGCTCTTGTTCCTGGTCATTAGCGGGTCAATTGATCAGTTACTTGATTTCCCTTTTGTTTTCCAAAATTACATAAAGGTCAGAGAGGAACGGGTAAAGGCGACTATATCTTTTAATACAAGGAGATATATTGTAGTCAGTTTCATTCGTAAAACCTCAACACAAACAAAGTTTCATTCAAGAAGACTACATATGACTATTTGGACAAATTATTCGAAAAATAGTATATAGAAATGTTAAGTAGTAATAAATAAATAAACAGTAATGAAATTACTTACGAGTATTCAATGTTTTGTTTTTATCTTTTACTTTTTATACTTTACTTACTTTATTTTATTAAATTTTTCGTTGTTTTTCTGGCACTCTAACATAAATCTGGATTATTTATCTTAGAGCTAGCATTTAATCGTGTGTTAACGTATCTAGAAGAAAATTGATATAGAAGGATGCTATACGTTATGGTGAGTTCAACCAGATTTCAGCTGTAAAAATGTCAGCATTGTATTCTATCTTCAATATAATCATTACAAGAACCTCCTCTTCCCCTATATTGTAGTTTCAGTTTCTTTTAAGAAACCAACCGTTTCAACAACTTTTTTTTTTTCGAACAATAGTGTCTAGAAAAAAATAGTGATAACAATTAGGTAAGAAGTAATTAATCAAATGACTCAAAGGAATTTAAAATCAGGTCAGTTGACAACTTTTTCGAACGACGGCGTCTAGAAAAATTTTAGTGATAACAATTAAATGAGTAGTAATGAAATGACTAAAAGTATATTACATTCAGGTTTTAGTGTCATTGACTTTTGTTGTTGTTGCTGTTTATTTTATTTTATTTTGTTTTTGTATTTTATTTTTTCATTGTTTTCTGTCTGTAGTTAGGTCTTTCGCGGTCCAGTTTGTGGGTTTCTTGTGTTCTGGCTTTAGATCGCCATTGAGTTCTTTGCTTTGTTTCATTACATTGGTTTTGATGATATATGTGTCACTGTAATGTTACACAGATGAGATAGAGGACTCCCACCACGAAAACAAGCCTATATAATATTGACCCTCTTAAACCCCATTTTTACATAGTAAAACTGGGGTTTACGGGGTATACTTTATTTTTTCTTATTTCTGCTCAAAAACATAGATTGTGGGTACTCGTTAGAACCGCCTCGCCGAGGCGGTTCTAACGAGTACCCACAATCAGTTCTAACGAGTACCCACAATCTATGTTTTGAGCAGAAATATGAAAAACATCAGAGTTTTTTATCTGATTTTTTTTTTTTTCAGTTTTGGGAGGTGAAATTTTCTATATATGTGAATAGGCGTGTTTTCGTAATGTATGCGGACCGAACATATATATGTAATTTGGAGTTACATCAAAATTACCAGTGATGTTTCGCGCGAGTAAACATTACGAAAACATGCCTATTCAAATATACTGAAAATTTTACCACCAAAAAATGAAAATTTTCAGACAAAAAATCCTGATATTTTTTTCATATTTCTGCTCAAAACATAGATTGTGGGTACTCGTTAGAACCGTTTCGAAGCGGCGGTTCAAACGAGTACCCACAATCTATGCTTTTGAACAGAAATAAGAAAAATAATGCATGCCCCTTTAAACTCCAGTTTTACTATATCAAAGTGTGGTTTAAGGGGGTTAAATTACATAGGCATGTTTTCGTGATGACTAGTGTAAGCTCCACAGTAGTTTTCCTACTGACCGTTACAAGGCGGTTTCTGTGTTGCAGTTCTTCATTGTTTGTGCGCCGGTGGTATAATGTGTGGGTGAATATTTAATTACGGGACTTTTCGTGTCCGGGAGTATTGTTTCTGTTGTATTCATTAAAAAAAACAACTCTGAATTCCGTGCGGTGTAATAAATATATTCATTTTCTCATTGTAGTGAAAGTCTTCGTCATGTTATACAGTAGGATTTTTGAAAATTCAAGGTGTCGAGAAAGTTTGTTCTATACATTCTATATAACGGTAAAATGTCCGGATGTCAACATTTTAAACTTTATTTAATTTTTATTCATGAGCCCCTTCCATAAAATAGATTCATTTGAATACGCAATAAAATTATATAATCTTTGTTTATTGTAAGAGTCCCTTCGATAACAATAACTTTCTGATTGTTTATAAAATTCAGGTTAAAGGTCTGTCCCTAGATGTTATGTTCATACCGTTACAACTTCATCTAGATCTTGTCATGAAACCCCTGCGTTTACATTGAACACGGTTGAACGTCAACAACACTATCATTACTGCATTATTTATTCAATTTACACGAAGAACATAACAATATTAGGAAAAATGACTATGAAATAAAAAAAAAATATGCATGTTACATTTTTTATGCATCCACACCGTTCATTTTATTTTTCACGTGAACGTAAATCTTTTTCATAGGAAACCATTTTGACTTAAATAGGGATGATATAAACTAAGATTTTCTTATGTGGACACCACTCTGTCTATTGGGACATAGATGTATTTTCCATAACGAATATTGAAACGTCCATACCTTTACTGTCCGAATGTTACTCTAGTGTGTAACGGTGCAGACATTTTCAGGTTTATTTTATTGAATATGCATTTTGTTGTAAATTCTTGTTGAAGTTATAGTTTCCTGTGGATTGCTTGGATGTCATTTGACATAATATGCCAAAGTTGTTTGATAAACAGGTATATTATCAGTGTTTTGGGGGGGGGGGTTTTGGGGGGGGGTTTGGTTTTTTGGATTTTTTTTTTTTTTTTTTTGTTGTTTTTTTTTCATCACGAAAACATGCCTATATAATTTTGACCCCCTTAAACCCCACTTTTATATAGTAAAAGTGGGGTTTGCAGGAGTATATATTTTTTTCTTATTTCTGCTCAAAAAAGATAGATTGTGGGTACTCGTTAGAACCACCTCGTCAAGGCGGTTCTAACGAGTATCCACAATCTATGTTTTGAGCAGAAATATTAAAAATATCAGATTTTTTTTACCTGAATTTTTTCAGTTTTTTTGGAGGTGCAGTTTTCAGTATATTTGAATAGATGTGTTTTCGTAATGTTTTTTTTTTTTTTTTCTTCTTCTTCTTCTTCTTCTTCTTCTTCTCCTTCTTCTTCTTCTGCATTTAATGCCAATTCAGGGATACACATCCCTTTTGTATCTGTGTTCATATTATGTTTTTTGGATCAATAGTTTTATTGCCAGCGTAAAATATATCCTGAAGCCCGTATCCCCTGAAATAGAGTAAAAAGGTCTGAGACATATACGTTTAACATGCCAAAATGCCATCTTGAAGTTTCTATATTTTTTTCCCGTTACGGTTGTCATGTACGATTAGGATGTCCGTTTCGTTACAATTGAAAATAAAAATGAATGATTTCATTCAGAAATATTTTCTACTATGGTTCCTTTCATGACTAGAGAGAAGTATACTGAAAGGAAAAAGAAACGCAGGGTATTTTTTATTCCTAAATTTCATTCAAGTTTGAAAAAGTTTGTTAAATATTTTACTATAATTACAAAACGGTACATGGATGGAACAAAAGTTCCAAATTTCATTGGTTTGTGATCAACAAGTCTCGAGCTATTGAAGTTCATTGGTAGCTACCCCCCAAATCTTGAAATCAAAATCAAACTGAAAATCAATATCGGGTGTGCCCCCCTCTTGCTGCCGTTTCTGCCGCGCAGATGGTTGCATCGTGTGTACCGACGTCGCGGAGAATGCTTTGCCGACGCCTGTGTTGTCGAACGGGATCGGTTTGGGGGTGGCTCCGTTATGGTCTGGGGAGGCATTGCTCACGCGATAAAATCACAGTTGATTATTGTTGCGGGCAATATGACCGCAGTAAGGTATAGTGATGAGATCTTGCGTCCTGTTGCAGTCCCGCTTGTGCAACAACGTAATCTGATTCTGCAGCAGGACAATGCCCGACCACATGTTGCCCGAGTTTGTCAGGATTTCCTGGCAAACAATAACATCGCACCACTAGCATGGCCACCGTACAGTCCAGATTTGACCCCAATAGAGCACATGTGGGATGAGCTGGACAGAAGGGTTAGGAAGCGCCGAAATCCCCCCGCAACTCTCGCACAACTAAGGAATACGTTGATCGATGAATGGAATAACATCCCGATGCGAACTGTCAATGCTTTGGTTAACTCTATCCAAAGGAGAATTAGGGCAGCAACGGCAGCAAGAGGGGAGCACACCCGATATTGATTTTCAGTTTGATTTTGATTTCAAGATTTGGCGGGTAGCTACCAATGAACTTCAATAACTCGAGACTTTTTTATGACAAACCAATGAAATTTGGAACTTTTGTTCCATATATGTACCGTTTTGTAATCATAGTAAAATATTTAACAAACTTTTTCAAACTTGAATGAAATTTAGGAATAAAATTTACCCTGCGTTTCTTTTTCCTTTCAGTATATATATAATGGCATGTTGACGACAGAAAGTGTTACTTACTTTTGATAGTCACAGAAAAACGTTGTCTAAATTTCACTATTTTTATAGCTGTTCATACAATTCATGCATTTTATGTACTAAAACCTGAAGTAAGGAACATTTCTTTCGATATTTAATAAATAATAGCGTTTCTCCGCATAAGCATTTTATTTTTTTTTTCAGACTAAATATTGCTTGAATGAAGAAAGTCAAAGCTTAGGTCAAAGACTACCCCGTAACGGGATTGGACATTTTACCGTTAGATGGCACTTCCGGTTGCTATGGAAACCCTAGTTTGTATTAGAAATAGTGTCTACATAGAGATTATCATCACGAAATCATATCTATATAATTTGAACCCCCTTAAACCACACTTTTATATGGTAAAACTGGGGTTTTCAGGGGTATACATTTTTTTTTTCTTATTTCTGCTCAAAACATAGATTGGGGGTACTTGTTAGAACCACCTCATCGAGGTGGTTCTAACAAGTACCTACAATCTATGTTTTGAGCAGAAACATGAAAAATATCAGAATTTTTTATCTCAAATTTTTCATTTATTGGTGGTAAAATTTTCAATATATTTGAATAGGCATGTATTTGTAATGTATATGGCAATTTTCATATCATACCCCATATCAGGCTGATATGGGTCGAGGGTTGATATGGAATATGATATGAAAATTGCCATATCATAATCTATTTATCTTACATTTTCTTTTTGACAAGTCTGCCAATTTGATATCGTATGCTCCGAATGTGATCATATGGGTTTTTACCGGGGCAAAAAAAAGCCGTATCACCCACGTGACCTGGTGATATGGGTTTTTTGTCCGGGGAAAAAAGCCGTATCACCCACGTGGCCCATTTTCACGCCTTTTGCGCTCCACAAGAGTGATATGTGCTTGAAAGCCATGTTAGTATCGCATATGCAAAATGAACATATTTTGTAGTAAATGTATGATAATTTAGAATATTGTACTTCAGGTGTCAAATTATCATATTTTACATCGAAAAGTTGGAAACAAATAAGTTGATTTTAGCAAAAAGTCCCGTAACTAAATATTTACCCATGTGGTATTTGTTGTGTCATTGTCTTCTTCATCTCTTATCTCTCTTCTGTTTGGTTCCTCGGGAAGATTGGCATCACAAAAACATGCCTATATAATTTTGACCCCCTTAAACCCCACTCTTATATAGTGAAACTGGGGTTTACAGGGGTATACATTATTTTTCTATTCTATTTGAATAGGTGTGTTTTCGTAATGGTGTTTTATGATTGTGGTATTTCATGGTTATCTTCACTTATAATTTTTCTAAAATCAGTCTGGATTATGAGTATTAAATCTACGATTCAGTCGTATGTTAAAGAATCTAGAAGAGAATTGATATAAAAATACGTTCTCAAAATATCAGCCATGTCCATATCCATTACATTAACAAAGGGGCTCTTACACGGTATAGGAAATTTACATTGGTTTCTACCCACGCTTGGAATTGGATGAAATTCTGCACAATGGTTGCCTAGGGTATAACACTGATGGTGATTATGAGGCATTGGCTTTTAAATGTAGTTCCATTGTAAATTTATGGTGTTTTGTACGGGGTCACTACCAAATCAGGGGGTGCCCTAATATTAACCTTCGTACAGTAAACAGGATTTCATTTTCAGATGCTGGAATGCTTTATTAATTAAGACCATCATTAGTACATGTTTTGATACTATGGATGGCTTCATGTACTTAGCAATAGTGTTGGAGCAATAACGTAAGTTGAACGGTAGCCCCATAATTCAGCTGCAAGTTATGTATTCATCCAGATATTATCTGCAATTTTACCATGTTCCGATTCTTGTCAAGACACCATTTCAACATAAAAAATGTCCATATGTATTAGGAATAAACACATGAAATTTCATAAAAATTGAAGACCGGTAACATGTTGTTTGAACAGCCTGAATACATATAGTCCTGAGTCGGCAAAATATGAAATTACCCAATACTCATGTATAAGTAGTATCGTGTCCAGTCAACTTATCAATAGCTTTCAATTTGGATTACCATGATATAGTATGATTTGTATAAGAAGTTGATACCATAATTGTACATATTCATTTATAACCAGTTGACTGAATTGCACCTTGTTGAACACCATGTCCAAAAATCAAAAACACAAAAAACACAAAAAAAAAACAAAAAACAAACAAAAACAAAAAAAAAAAAAAAAAAAAACTTTTCGTTTACATGATCTGGACCATGCAGACACTAAGTCCAGGTTCTCTGTATCTGTATATATAGGATTCCACTTCAAAGACTTGACTGTGGAAGTATTTATAAGATAATAAAAAGCAGATAACAGTCTTGTAACTGATGATGATAATTATGAAACCTGGGTCTAGCTTTAAGGTTACTCGTTCGGGCAGATAGGCATGGTGGGCACAACTTGCTTACCAAGTAATGATTACTATCCTAGGACACCTGATTAAAATCTTCAGGGTCCATGTCTGTTGATTTCAACATTCAGAATTGTCAATCTTCAATGGATTTATGAGTAAATACAACAATGTGGACTTCTTGTCCAAAAATCAACTATAAACTTTGGTGTAAACTGGATAAATGCCTCAAAAATAACAAAGAATTGATATAAACAGGCAATACTGTGACTACTTGTTCAAGCTTAGTAAATACAAAAAAGCACAATATTGTCAAAACCACAGCAGAAGATTTCACAGCTGGTACAAAACACACACGAAGACACTCAATATTGGAAAAAAAAAACACTACAGCTTAAATACAATCAGTAATGAACAACTAAAAAAGGTAAGAGAAAAGTCGAGGGAGTGCCACAATCACAAACCGCAGCCCTTCCCAGACCCCAAGAGGAAGAGGAAACCGACAAATCTAAACAAGCACAAACCGAACAAACATACGAAAAGCACTAAGATTAGCTCTCTCTTCCCCAAGCGAGGTAATCGCAATACTAAAAGGACTGAAAAACACAAGAACAAAATGACACACGGAAAGACATACAACAAATCGCCTCGTAGAATAAACCACAAAGCAACAAAGAGTAAGACTAACACCGGGACCACCGCCTTAGAGCGGTTGGTAGAGCAAACCACCGAGCGGTTTAAAGCACTTTTACAGCTGGGTCTGTGTCACATGGACACATGCAAGCTTAGTACTGTGTCTTTATGTAAGATCTATGCACTTGCTGACCAAATACTTTAGTACTCTTTCTAAAATGAAAGAATAACTTTTCAGAAATATGATCAGCGAAGAACAACAAAGAAAGTAAGAGCAGTTGGTATTAAGAAGAATGAAATTATATTCAGCTAAAATATTCAATGGAAGAAAGAATTTAAGCATAAGAACTAAAACAAAACTTGAATACTAAAAGCCTCCTTTCAAAACAGAGACAAGGTGAAAATAGAATTAATTAAATACCATAGAACTGCCAGCAACCAAATGAATGAAAACTGTTCAAAAACTCTTCAATACATCCTTTAGATTCACATTAAGACCACACAAGTTAGCTGTTTTAAACTCCTGTGTTAATTAACATATGGCGGAGTTTCAAACTAGTATGACAAATGACTAAAATATGAATGTCATACAACCTTTGGAAAAATCTTAAAGCTTTAACATGAAGAACTACAGAACACCAATTTGTTGTTTAAGTCAAACTATGTGCACTAGAATAAAACTTATGCAGAACAGAAACAATTTCATATATGCTTACTGTAAGGAAGAAAGGATAGATCTGTTTTTCTGATAGCAAAAGTTAAGTCAGTGTCAGTGTCAATTCGATCGCAGGAAATATCGATTGAAGTGACACATTTGAACATGTTGCAGGACAAGAAATCCAGTGTTCATAATTTCAAAATACAATATAGGTTTGCAAGCAAGCTATAGATATATCAGAAGTTAAGTCTATAGGTATTATTTTCTTTTCAAGCATTCTTAGTTTGGTTAGAGTTCACCAGTCCAGAAGCAAATCTCCAAAATTCCTAAAATCTGTTGATGGGGATGCAAATCCTTCTTCAAAACAAACAAACAAACAAGCAACAACTACTTGCAATAGTACGTTTGCACATCTTCTTAATACGACAATGGAGATTACGGATCTCCCTGTTTTATGCCTATTTTTGTAATGGTGAGAATGGATACCCCTGTTTTACACCTATTTTAGTTTTATGCCTTTTGGGAAAAAATTATACAAAATGCTCAATGATTTGCTGACATGAATTAAAGCGTAAGATTTTGTTAAGCCTAATTTGTTAATTAGAATTTCTTTAGATTTAATTTGTTATGCTGTCTACAGTTGTAATAGTTGGTTAGTCAGTCCATATAAATAGAAGGCAAGTAATAGAAAGTCATGAAAATTTAATGGGTAGCTCAAGATATATTCATTCCGAGTTGTCTTAACTCTCTTTGATTTGTTAGTGTTAGAAGTGTTTGATAACACTGCCTTTCTCTACTTTTTTTATCAATGTAACAAAATAGTAAATTTTGTATAAATCGACCTATATCCATTCAAGGCCTAAAATGACAATGTTACCGGTTTTGATATTTTATGAAATTTGGCACAGCTATAGAGGATATATGTAGCAAATTTTCCTGGTAGATTGAAATCTTGACAAAGACTATAACATATTAATTTTGAAAGTTTAATTTTGATATTTTTTTCATTTTTAGCTCACCTGAGCCGAAGGCTCATGGTGAGCTTTTGTGATCACTCACCGTCCGTCGTCGTCGTCGTCGTCGGCGTCGTTGTCGTCGTCGTCGTCGTCCGGATGTCCGTCTGTCCACAATCTTTAAACAACATCTCCTCCTAAACCACTGGTGGGAATTTGACCAAACTTCACAGGAATGATTCTTGGTTGGTCCTCTTTCAAAGTTGTTCAAATGGTTCCGGTCCGTTGCATATCTAGGTCACATGAGCTAAAAATAGATTTTTTAATTAAAAACTTAAAAAATCTTCTTGTCTGAAACCACTAGACCGATTTCAATATAATTTTGCAAAAATGTTCCTTTGATGATGCCTACCAAGATTGTTCAAGCCATTTGGATTTGTCAAAAAACATGGCGTAAGGGGGCGGGACTTATTTTCCCTATATATCTATATAGAAAACTTTAAAAATCTTCTTGTCCGAAACCACTGGACTGATTTCAATGTAATTTTGCAAAAATGTTCCTTTGGTGATCCTCTACCAATATGTTCAAACCATTTGGATTTGTCACAAAACATGGCCGCCAGAGGGCGGGGCTTATTTTCCCTATATATCTATATAGAAAACTTTAAAAATCTTCTTGTCATAAACCATTAGACCGATTTCCATATCATTTTGCAAAAATGTTCCTTTGGTGATCCTGTACCAAGATTGTTCAAGCCATTTGGATTCGTCAAAAACATGGCCGCCAGTGGGCGGAGCTTATTTTCCCTATATAACTACATAGAAAATTTAAAAAATCTTCTTGACAGAAATCACTGTAACGATTGCAATATAATGTGGCAGAAATGTTCCTTTGGTTATCCTGTACCAAGATTGTTCAAACCATTTGGATTTGTCCAAAATCATGGCCGCCAGTGGGCGGGGCTTATTTTCCTTATATATCTATATAGAAAAACTTGAAAAGTCTTCTTGTCAGAAACCACTTGACCGATTTCATTATAACTTGACAAAAATGTTTCCTTGGTGACCCTCTATCAAGATTGTTCAGGTAATCGTGATTTGTCAAAAAACATGGCTGCAAGGGGGTGGAGCTTATTTTCCCTATATATCTATATAGAAAACTTGAAAAAATCTTCTTGTCAGAAACCACTGGACCGATTTCACTATACCTTGGCAGAAACGTTTCATTGGTGACCCTTTACCAAGATTGTTCAAGCCGTCATGATTTGTCAAAACATGGCTAGTAGGGGCGGGGCTTATTTTCCCTATATATATCTATATAGAAAACTTGAAAAAATCTTCTTGTCAGAAACCAATTGGATCAATTTCAATATAACTTGGCAGATATGTTTCCTTGGTGACCCTTTATCAAGATTGTTCAACCGATCATGATTTGTCAAAAACATGGCTAGTAAGGGGTGGGGCTTATTTTCCCCGTATATCTACATAGAAAACTTTAATGATCTTCTTGTCAGAAACCACTGGACTGATTTCAATTTAACATTGCAGAAATGTTTCTTATGTAACCCTCTATCAAGGTTATGCAAGCCATCATGATTCATCAAAAAACAGGGCAGCCAGGGGGCGGGGCTTATTTTCCCTGTATATCTATATAGAAAAACTTTAAAAGTCTTCTTTTCAGAAACCACAGGATCGATTTCATTACAACTTGGCAAAAATGTTTCCTTGGTGACCCTCTACCAAAATTGTTCAAGTAATCATGATTTGTCAAAAAACATGGCTGCTAGTGGGTGGGGCTTATTTTCCCTATATATCTATATAGAACACTAAAAAATCTTGTCAGAAACGAATGGACCGATTTCAATATAACTTGGCAGGAATGTTTTTTCTTGTTGACCCTCTACAAAGGTTGTTCAAGCTGTCATGATCATCAAAAACATGGCCGCTAGGGGGCGGGGCTTATCTTTCCCTATATGTCTATATAAAAAACTTAAAAATCTGCTCGTAAGAAACCGTTGGACCGAGCTCAATGTAGCTCGGCAAGAATGTTGCTTTTGTGACCCTCTACCAGGATGGTTCAAGCCTTCATGATACGTCAAAAAACTTGGCCTCCAGGGGGCGGGGATTATTTTCGGTATATATCTGTATAGAAAACTTTAAAAGGCTTCTTTTCAAATACCTCCTGACCAATTTCAATAATGCTTTGGTGACCCTCTACCAAGAATGTTCAACCAATCCTGATTTGTTAGAAAACATGCCTGCTAGGGGGTGGGACTTATTTTCCCTCTATATCTAAATAGAAAACTTTAAAAATCGTCTTTTCAGAAACCATTGAACCGATTTCAGTTTAACTTGGCAGGAATGTTCCTTTGGTTACCCTCTATGAAGTTTGTTCAAGCCGTCATAATTCGTCATGGTTATAAAATTTATACATAAATCTTAGAGCAGTGAACTTGGCTGAAACTTCAACATTAAGTATGCAAACCTGATTGCTCAGGTGAGCGATACAGGACCATCATGGTCCTCTTGTTTGGTAAAACATTCAGACTTTTTATAATCAATTTATCAGAAAATGTTAACTTTAATTAAATATAAATGTTTTGTGGTACCAATAGAATAACTATGGTGTTCACCATTCAGCACAGCGCAAAATTCTAAAAACTAAATTAAACTTAAGATGTATGACATACTTATTTGGAGACAGGTATCAGCTCATGTGGGGAGTGAGTCAAGGTTGCGTCCTGAGTCCAAATTTTTATTATATAATTTAATAAGCACATTTTCATAGGTTGCATATGCCTAGTTATTATTATACAAAGTTTCAGAAAAATCCATGCGTGGGCAGAAATGAAAGATGCCCTTTATGTAGTGTAACCCATTGTAGTCGAGAATCCGTAAAAGAGTACTGGTAAACAGTGCAGACCCAGATCAGACGCCGTAGAACAAAGCCTGTTATACCTAAAATCAAAATTACTCTTCCAATATATAGTGTGGGAGAGTCCATTCGGTCTATAATGGGTTAACCCCTTGTTTCCTAACAATATAAAGTAAAGTGACAAGATGGGTATGCAAGGTTATATTCTCAAGGGCAATAAAAAGTATACAGTTTCGAGTTTTGAGTACCGGCTGGTGTTGTTTTTTGTTGTTGTTTTTGTTTGTTTGTTGTTGTTGTTTTTTTGTTGTTGTTTTTTGGGGGTTTTTTGTTTGTTGTTTTTGTTGTTTGTTTTTTGTTGTTGTTTTTTTGTTTTTGTTTTTTTTTTGTTTTTCTTTTTTTTTTTGTTGTTGTTGTTGTTGTTTTTTTGTTTGTTTGTTTTTGGGCTTTTTTTGTTTTTTTGGTTTTTTTTTTTTTTTGTTTTCGTTAAAATGTTTTCATGGTCATTTTTTGTCAAACGTCTGTCTTTGAAAATCACAAAGGTAATTCTTTCGCAGTCATAAATTATGGAGTTATGAGTCCTTAATTAAAAACAGCATTTCCAGTCATAACTCGCTTTGTATAAAACAAATGTCATTTTACTTTTCATAAATATCTTGCACAAATGTCTGTGAGTAAAACCACAGCGTTATTTAATTCGAAATTCCCATCAAATGACGTCAAGCTGAATTTGAATTTCTTTCCACCTAAAATTATCTCCCTTTGAATGAAAAAGTATAGGTTATTTAAAGAGTCTATATCTGAAAAGGCGTTGGTCTATTTCACTTGAATTTTTCGAAAAATGTTGCTTGGCTTAGCCTCCTTGCTTGCACCACATACAGGTGAAATCTCCTAAAACCGTTTATTTAACAGAACCATGTCAATTAATGTCCCATAGAAATTCAATGCATTTCGTTAGAAGAGGAACGAAAATGTCAAAAACGGCAAGTCCTTGGTATAGAAATTTGATAGTGTACTCTGTTATGCATTTAGAGTTAAAACATGTCATTACAGCATTTTTTCCTTCTGTCGACTGAATGCAATAAAAATGCATAAATGTCTTTGTCCAAACTGCACTTTTAAAGGGAAGCTACTCATACGCAAATGTTGATTTAAGCCCCTTTATTCGTATCCGTAAATATCATTTCCTTGCTCTTTGATATAATCTCCTGAAAATGGTTGCAAATTATATGTAAATGATTGTTCATAACAATGATATCAACGCTTTATGTACACATGTAAATTCCGGTGATAAATAAAAAAAAATACCTGTCTACCTATTTTTGCCTCTCAATATATAATATTTTGTGATTTTCTGTCAGTTTACAACTGTCGTTTAGCTCTTACAGCAAATTAATTTATTGTTTTGTTCTACTTTCTTATATTTTATTTTTTAAATCTGATTTCAAATTGTTATTTCTGTTAAAAGTGCCTTACCATAATGCATTATGGTAGAAAAATGTGACATACATTATGGTTGAAAAATGCCTTATCTTAATGCATTACGGTAGAAAAAGTGCCTTACCGTAATACATTACGGTAGAAAAAAAAGTGCAATACCATAATATATTATGATAGAAAAAAAAGTGCCTTACCGTAAAACATTATGGTTGAAAATATGTGCCTTTCCATAATGCATTATGGTAGAAAAAAAGTGCCTTACCTTAATGCTTTATGATAGAAAACAAAATGCCTTACCGTAGTACACCATGGTAGTAAAATGCCTTACAATAATACATTATGGTAGGAAAAAGTGCTTTACCATAATAAATAATGACAGAAAAAGCGCCATACCGTAATACATTATGGTAGAAAAAAGTGTCTTACCGTAATACCTTATGAAAGAAAACAAAATGCCTTACCATAGTACATTATGGTAGAAAAAAACGCCTTACCATAATACATTATGGTAGGAAAAAGAGCCTTACCATAATAAATTATGGTAGAAAAGCGCCATACCGTAATACATTATGGTTGAAAAAGTGCATTACCGTAATACATTCTGGTTGAAAAATGAACCCTATTCAGAGCGATCGCTTAGAAGCGTATATTTCAAGTAGGTTTGGTAACGTGATGTGATATTATAGTTTAAGACAGAAGAAAATAAATTAACCATGGGCGCGACAGACGAAAAAAATCATAAATTACAGCACTCATTATAGCACTCATATAGCTTTTAAGATCAAACAAGAAAAATCATTACACTTTTTATTTTAATATTTTATTTACTTTACATATGTTTAAAATAAACTTCAGATGCATTTAAATGATAACTTCTAACGTGTGCATTTGCATATTTCTAGTCAAGACAAATCAAACTGTTTTGTTGTTATTTATGCTCTAAGTATATTGTTATGAACTCACAACAACATGTAAAAAAAGCGTTTGGACATTTTAGAAACGGGCCAGACCTGCAATCCAGTTAACATCACGAAAACACGCCTATATAATTCTGACCCCCTTGAGCCCCACTTTTATATAGTAAAACTGGGGTTTACAGGTTATACATTATTTTTCTTATTTCTGCTCAAAAAATAGATTGTGAGTACTCGTTAGAAACACCTCGGCTTGTTAGAACCGCCGTGTCGATGCGATTCTAACGAGTACCCACAAGCCGAGGCGGTTCTAACGAGTACCCACAATTATGTTTTGAGCAGAAATAAGAAAAATATCAGAATTTTTACCTAAAAATTTTCATTTGTTTGGTGGTAAAATTTTCTATATATTTGAATAGGCGTGTTTTCGAAATGATTCTTCTTAAATCTATATAGGACCATTATCGGTCCGACAGGATTCCTGTCGGGCCAGTAACGATCCGATATAGATTTGACTGCTAGCTAGGACATCACATTAACGAGTCTATATATTGCACATCCCTCATAAGAAAAGTATAAAACGGAATTCTTTTGAATTCACAAATAAATTTGGTGTTCAAGTAGTCGTTATATTTTACCTTCAAACATTAAACAAATTAAGCGACCGAAGTGAGCGCCAAACTGTGGTTTTTAATTTGTCCAGGTAAACTCCAATTTACAACAGCAAGCCAACTTATTCAATCAATAGATTACCAAAATAAACCAAATTTGTATCATACTTCCTGTTGGCTATATTATATTCTCAGTCATGATTGATTTTTTCCTTCCGTGTAGTCTAAATTATGTGACAGAATAAATACAGATGGAACAATAGAGAGTTGTTGTTTCTTTGGGGGTGGAGTTGCAGTCAGATTTATGAGTTTGAAGTAAAAACTAGGTATCTGACTGGTGGAAAATGTAGGCTGAACTGTAAACATAATTTGAATTTGTTCTCTAATTTCCGTCAGTAATTACATCGCACAAATCTATTCTATGACCTTTACAATTACATTTGCATTATTTTTTTCCGATTTCATGGAGTGAATAGCAAGGGAATGGACGTACATTTTTCACAAAGGTGTGTTAACACATATATTTATGTAATATTACCAAGTGTTTGTTAGTAACTGAAAAGGGAAATTTGAAAACACACCTTCGAGTTATGCTATAAAAACCAAAAAGCAGTAGCATCAATTAACCAGGGAAAAGCTAAGATATCCAAATCGGAATATTTCAAGACACAATATGTGCACTATATATCAGTAACCTAAATCCACATTTGCTCATGTAAAAGTATATAGTACGTACAGTGAATATCTTAGCATATCTTATTGCGCCATCAAAAATTTGAACTAGCTGGACATTTTCGGTAGGAACGAAATAAGCATTCGAAAACTCCAATAAGCATGAAACAGTACTTTATTTCAAAGTGACACATATGTGTGGTTTTCGGTTTGTTGTCCAGTTCTCACCTTTTCTCATCATAGTGTTCAAAAGTTATTATTATTATTATTATTATTACTATTTATTTATTTATTTATTTTGTCTGCGTTGATCTTTTGATTAGGTAGGTAATCCGTACTTGTACCTGGAACTACATTAGGTAGTAGTAGTAGGAGTGTGTGGTAGTATTTTATTTATTTTAGTGTCATATATCAACACATACATAGATTACATATATATATATATATATATATATATATATATATATATATATATATATATATATATATGTATGTGTGTGTGTGTGTGTGTGTGTGTGTGTGTGTGTGTGTGTGTGTGTGTGTGTGTGTGTGTGAAGCAATAAATGTACTGTTATCCAGCAAAAACTGACTTATAATCCTGACTATCAGTGTCTATGGACGGGCTTAGCGCGGTCCAGTTTGTGGTTCTCTTGTGGTTTTCCTGTGTTCTGGCTTCAGATTGCCATTGAGCCCTTTGCTTTGTTCCTTCACAGTGTATTTTATTGTATGTGTTTCACTGTGATGTTTCACAGGTCAAAGAGAGGATCCCTATGCGGATCGACAATATAATTGTAATTTGGAGTTGCATAAGTATAGCGCAAGTAAAACTGCTTTAAGCCCTCCATTTGTTTTTCTTCTGACAGTTCCAATGCAGTTCCACTGTTGCAGTGCTTCTTTGTGTGTCTGTGATTTCGTATGTGGCGTTTGTGTTGTCCTAAAGTTTTCCTCATCTCTCCATCTTTTGGTGACTCGAGAGGGCTATGCTTCGTGATTATGACATTTCCTGTTTATATTCATTTATAATATTTATGAGATATTACATTTGTATAAAACAGTCACGTGACCGCTTAAATTTTAAAATTCTGCCATATATTAAGGAAACCTTTTTTTAAACTGTAAAATATCCTACTAAATGTACTTCCAAGTGTGAACTGTAAGTCCTTGTGCTTTATTAAAAATCTAAGTTTTTCATCTGAGTCTAGTTTATTCAAATTTTGATTTAAACATAAAGATTTATATAGGTATATACATCACGAAAACACGCCTATATAATTTTGACCCCCTTAAACCCCACTTTTATATAGTAAAACTGGGGTTTACAGGGGTATATATTATTTTTCTTATTTCTGCTCAAACATAGATTGTGGGTACTCGTTAGAACCGCCTCGGCGAGGCGGTTCTAACGAGTACCCACAATCTATGTTTTGAGCAGAAATATGGAAAATATCAGAATTTTTATCTGAAAAATTGTAATTTTTTGGTGGTAAAATTTTCAGTGTATTTGAATAGGCATGTTTACTTAATGAATTCGCAGCTTTGCAAAAGGTGGGTTTTATCTTCGACGGCGGAAGGATGACAAAATTTACAAAGTCTTTCTGACAATGGAGTTTTAAGTTTTGTATACCGACCGGTTTCCACGTGTAATGGCAATCTACAAGAAAGCAACTTAAATAAAATGCAAGAGTGGTCCCTTAAATACGATAAAATACAGTGCCATTCCATTACGTGTTCTGTAGTTCTTAACTTATCAGAAATTAGTAAGGCACTTTTCTTTTTTACAGCATCCATATTACGAATAATTATCGTGACATGTTTTAGGGCACATTGTATTAACAAATTCTGATCGTTAATAATTTCTTATCAATTTTAGTATGTTGACCTCAGATTAATGACCATTTGACAATTTGTGCACTCTAGCTTCCCAACTACGGTGATTGCGCCTTGGCCAGTCATAAATAGTCTTTAATATTAACATCATCAGAAAATTTCTCAATTTAATCCATATATGGAATACTTCAGCTTTGACTTTACATAACACAAATTCTAGCCCATATCTTCAAAAGACTACGTTTGAAGGACATTTTTCACTACCTAGGAAACATCTACAAAAATAAATGCAGATAGCCTATATTCATCTATAGTATGAAATCCCCAAAAATCCACTTGCGTAAAACAATAAATGTATTTTTCTGGTTGACCTTTCTAGCAGGGCCGTGTTGTGGCATGCCGTCTAGCATGTCATAGTGCGTGTATTTCATCACGAAAAGATGCCTATATAAATTTGACCCCCTTAAACCCCACTTTTATATAGAAACACTGGGGTTTACAGGGGTATACATTATTTTTCTTATATTGCTAAAAAAACATGGATTGTGGGTACTCGTTAAAACGCCTTGCCGAGGCGGTTCTAACGAGTACCAACAATCTATGTTTTGAGCAGAAATATGAAAACTATCAGTGATTTTTAGCTGAAATTTTTCAGTTTCTAGAGGAGAATTTTTCTATATATTTGAATAGGCGTGTTTTCGTAATGGCGTGTCTTCTACTTTCTGTGGCTCGGAATAGCTGTATTCGTTGTCTGTATTTTTCCTACCTATCATCTTTTCCACTTTTTGGACGTCAATAAATCCGGAAATCCTTTTATTTATTCATTTTCTTTCTGATCATATTTTAAACATTTAAATTTTATGTCCATTTTCCAGTATCTTAATAGACATATTATTGGTATTTGCCCACGTCATTTAATCCTTTTTGACTTTTATTTAATAAATGTCTTTAACGTGTTCATCTGATTGGGTGCTGGCAAATGCTGTAGCCTCATGTGATTATAAAATGTCTTATCAAAATCTGTTTACACAAAAACTACGGGTCGTGCAATATCTAAATTGGCTGATAAAGCGAAATGAAGCAATGGCCAGTGAAATGCTCTGTACACACACCATAGATTTGTTAAAACATTTCTTGAGAAGGGTAAGAAAACAATGCACTCGCCAGATTGGCCGATTCCGCCAATGTTAGACGAGCCGTGCTATAAGATATTTTCTATTTCAAACACATTAACGCCGAGTATAATGTTCAGATACCGTAGTCAAACGAACGAGATCCTACGTCACAGTTATTGCAAAAACTGTAAAAGATCCTCATGAATAATGTAAATTATCTCATCCAATTTCAGACATATTTCATAATCAGAAAATATTCCATTACCATAGTTATCGTCCTGATTCCATTTTACGTGACTTCCGGTGATGCCAGAGCGAGACATTGCAGAGATCCAAACTATTACTTGATGCTGCGACTGGAACAAAACAATAGGCCACAGTAAGTTTAGGTTCTTTTTATCATGAATGCTCGAGTTTTTATCTGTCTTGATCACAAATATATATATCTATAAAGAAAACGAAATAATTTTAAAATAGCAATGTCATGATTATTACAGCCATAAGCATAAAACAAAGAAAGTAGTATTTACCCTAAAATTTCGGACATCTTATCTCCTTTAACAAGTCAATTCAAATCGGACGCAAACAGTTTAGGCCCAAATAAGACATCACAGAACCAGACGTCTGGTCAGGTTCAACACTGTTTGCTCCTCACCCACCAGTATTTAAGACGTATCAAAATGTGAAAAACAGGTAAATACTGTATACCTAGATTTGAAAGAATCTATGTTCATTAATTGTACCGTCTTGGTAAAAGTATCTTCAACCTACTATATCACAAGCATAAAGTTTCTCTGTGAAAAAGCAGTGAACTAATCTGTAGTCCAAGTAACAATAAGATACATGAGCCCAACCAGCTTATGACAATTAACTGAACTGTGGTCGACATTGTTTTCCATTACAACTAAATACATGAGTCATATCAGCTTATGACAATGAACTGAACTGTAGTCCACATTTTCTTTGTACACTAATATATACAAGTCACATCAGCTTACGAAAATAAAATGATCTATAATCCACGTGTCCTAGTATCACAAATATATAAGCCGCATCAGCTTATGACAATGATTTGATCTATAGGCCACATTTTCCTAGTACACTAAAGTATATTAGTCACACCAGCTTATAACAATTAAATGATCTATAGTCCACATTTTCCTAGAAACAAAAAGGAAAGAGAAAAGTCCATGGAGTGCCACAATCACTAACCGCAGCCCTTCCCAGACACCAAGAGGAATAGGAAACCAACGAAACCAAACAAGAAAAAATCGAACAAACCTACGAAAAGCACTAAGATTAGATCTGTCTTCCCCAAGCGAGGTAATCGCAATGCTAAAACGACTAAAAAACACAAGAACAAAATAACACAAGGTAAGACATAAACAAATCGCTTCGTAGAATAAACCACAAAGCAACAAAGAGTAAGACTAACACTGGGAGCACCGCCTTATAAAGGTCAGTAGAGTAAACCACCGGGGTATTTAAAGCACTTTTACAGCTACCCAACTTCACCCTGGGTCCCGATGCTACTCTTAATACAGAAATACATAAAAAAAAAACTCGGTTCGCATAAAAGCGAAAACATTTGAGTACTCATAGCTTATTCTACTGTATGCCAGAGTAAATGAAAACCAGTAGTTGAACCACGGCGGGCCAAGCCAAAGACATATCGTCAAGCCCCAACCCACTGGTTAAAGATTTACGATGAGGCCGTCATTAAGTCTGAGGCCCGAACCGTCGTTAGTACTCTGAAATAAATGAGCCGCATCAATTTACGATTATGAACTGATTTACAGTCCACATTTTCCTAGTACCACTAAAATATATAAGTCACATCAGCATATGACAATAAAATGATTTATAGTCAATATTTTCTAGTATCACTAAAGTATATGCGTCACACCAGCTTATGATAATGAAATGATGTATATAGTCCACGTTTTCCTAGTACCACAATATATATTTGTCACATGCAGTTTATGACAATGAAATGATTTATAGTCAATATTTTCTAGTATCACTTAAGTATATGTGTCACACCAGCTTATGATAATGAAATGATGTATATAGTCCACGTTTTCCTAGTACCACAATATATATTTGTCACATGCAGTTTATGACAATGAAATGATTTATAGTCAATATTTTCTAGTATCACTTAAGTATATGTGTCACACCAGCTTATGATAATGAAATGATGTATATAGTCCACGTTTTCCTAGTACCACAATATATATTTGTCACATGCAGTTTATGACAATGAAATGATTTATAGTCAATATTTTCTAGTATCACTTAAGTATATGTGTCACACCAGCTTATGATAACGAAATGATGTATATAGTCCACGTTTTCCTAGTACCACAATATATATTTGTCACATGCAGTTTATGACAATGAAATGATTTATAGTCAATATTTTCTAGAATCACTAAAGTATATACGTCACAGCAGCTTATGATAGAAATGATCTATAGTCCACATTTTCCTAGTACCACCAAAATATATTAGTCACATGCAGTTTATGACAATGAAATGATCTATAGTCCACATGTTCCTAGTACCGCTTAAATATATGAGTCACACCAGCTTATGACACTGACATGATCTACAGTTCACATGTTTTCTGTAACATTTATATGAGTCACATCAGCTCATGACACTGAAATGCTCCATAGTCCATATTTTTTCAGTAACATTAAAATGTATGAGTCACATCAGCTTATGACAATGAAATTATCCATAGTCCACATTTTCCTAGTACCACCTAAATATTTGAATCACATCAGCTTATGATAATGAAAATATCTATAGTTTACATTTTCCTTGTACCAGTTAAATATACGAGTCACATTAGCACATGACAATGACATGAACTGTAGTCCACATTTTATCAGTACCACTAAAATATATGAGCTGCATAAACATATTACGATGAACTGATATGATGTCCATATTTTCCCAGAAACACTAAACTATATGACCCGCAGATTTTATGACAACTTTGCATTTACTAGTACGGTTTGCTAAAATGTTTAGTGTGGCCTGGCCCCGATGTATTTGTTTTTCATGCTCAACTCAGCTTTGCATGAAATTTGTCCTGCTAATGAATCTCAAATTACTAACAATTGCAAACTATTTCTTGCCAAACACAGCTGAGTATGAAACTTTCTGAAACTTTCCCTGCTAATAAGTATGAAAATGCCAACTGTTGTTGGCATTTTCATATTTATTAGCAGAGAAAATTTCATGCTCATCTGAGTTTAGCATGAAAAGAGTTTTATAGTCTCGGGTCAGGTCATGCATACTCTTAAAGTATATAGATACACCTTCAAGTATGTTAACGCTTATTTTGCCGCATTTCTTCTGGACTGGGTCTACGGAAAGGGTACTGTTACTTGAACATTCGAGTTTTCTCTTTTTTTCACAGATTTTATTTAAACATAACCAATAGACAAGCTTACCATTAGCGGTCAGTTGCGATCATATGGCTATTATGTGAAGGTGAGTCAAGTGACAAACCGGTATTTAACTTATGTGAAAAAAAAGAACTTCAAGAAATTAGCGCAACAACAACAATGTAAGTATTGCAGGAACTTATCTTAAAAAATGGTAGTAACAAAGAGACTATATTTTTCAGAAGAGGATCTTTTGGTCGGCACAGAGTAATACATCAACACAATCATTACAACCATCGTCATATAAGGAACTTGTCGGAAATAAATAGTGTTTACATTCGCAAAGAGATTATAGAAGTGATCGGAGATACACATTGTCCGGATTTAGAAGACATTGCCAATTCTAGTATGGTGCACATGTGTCCATCCTACCATGTAATGGAATATGATGAAAACAGAATACCATCTGTATTAGAACAGGTATTTACTGACACGTTTAACTTTCAAGAAAGGCAACCCTTTCAAAATTGCATTTGCCTCCCTTCTGTTAAGGGATCTACTCTAAAATATTTCCTTCCAATGGGAGCCAATGTTTTCATTTTGGGGTAGACCCCTTTTAAGAAGGGGCCTGGGTTGCAGAAATGCAACAGTTGTCCCCCTTGTGAAATATGGCGGAAAATACATCAAGAATATCCAGCCCTTTTCATTAACGTATTTACTCTAAATACATGGATAGCATTACCTGAGTAGATATGCAGATACTGAGTAAACTGGTTCGAAAGAGCAGTTTGATCAGGGTCTACAGTGTTGTCATTCAGCTGGCATTATAGACACATCGCCAGGTGGTGAGATAGATTTGTTCATTGTTTAGGAGATGAGCGGTACGGAGATACACTGTCCCAATATTTAACTTAATTTTCTTACTCTCGGAAACATCAGCAGACGACATTTGAAATACTGTTTCTTATTTTCGCGGTAAAAAGGATATGGCTAAGAAGACAATTTGCATAAAACTCCAAATCCAGACAATATGATTTGATATTTTATGCGAATTAACAATTCTTATTATCCAGTAACATATCAACGACTCGCCGTCTGCTGAAATTTCCTAAAGAGTACTTAAGGTTAATATATATATTACGCTGGGCATGATGGGCAGCTATATGGCTTCATAAAATTTAAATGAGCCACGTCACGAAAAAACGGCTTTTCGGACTTTCCGTCGAATCAATTTTGCAGCGCACATGCCCGGCCCTTTGGAGAAACCCATCGCGAAAACATGCCTATATAATTTTGACCCCCTTAAACCCCACTTTATATAGTAAAACTGGGGTTGAACAGAGGTATATTTTCTTTTCGTATTTCTGCTCAAAAACATAGATTATGGTACTTGTTAGAACCGCCTTGTCGAGACGGTTCTGACGAGTCCTAACAGTCTATGTTTTGAGTAGAAATATGAAATATTAGAATTTTTATGTGAAAATTTTCAGCTTTTGAAAGCGAAATTTTCTATATATTTGAGCAGGCGTGTTTTCGTAATGCGTGTCTATTTATTTGGCTAAAATTGCGCAAGCTCGCCTGAACAATTGTTGGTTGCATAAGCTCTAAGGGCTCTTTTCCCATGACGCAGCTCAAATAAATGTACCAAGGAAAGGCCTAAATCACAATGTGTTGCGTACCCGTAACGCCCTCTATTTCATCAGTGAACCAGTAAAGCGCAAATACATCAGTTAGTTAGAAAAATCCGTCCCAAGGAGACAGTCTAGCATCGTGATGCCAGACTGTTATCGCCTCATACCCATGATATTCTTTTTCTTGCACACCTTTCATTTCTCAACGTAGATTTTTTAATAGTGCAGTCACTGCGATTGCTGACGTCCGCCATATTGTAATGACATTACTTTGGTGTTTGATGACGTCATTACGTTCAGTGACGTAAACCTTAACGATGGCGTGCGTGATGTCCATGATAACCAATGCATATCAAACACGTGAGAATTCTCGATTTTTATCTTACCCGGGATTGGATAACCTTGGTAGGATACGAATTTCTATCCCACGGTTAAATCCAGGATTCCCGTATCTGGTGTGCAAGAAAAGCAAACTTTGAACCACGACAGCACTAGTCAGGCGCCAGTCTTCTAGAAACAGACAGAGGAATGAGACGGCGTTCCACCTGAGGCCCGACACTACATTGTGTTTTAAGAAGGGAAGCCACATCACCCATCATAGCTGTGTTAACCACCGTGCATGCCGTTTGACCATAGCATTCCTATGTTAACGATTCTGTTTCAGTTGTTCTGAAAAATCAGAATTACCAATAATCCTTCTGAATTTATAGACTGTCGCCACAAAGTCGGGTGGTTCCGATAGACCTTCGTGTAGACGCGTTTTCAAGTTAAAGCTTTACTTTGGAAATTAATTCAAAATGACGGCGATAATGTTTACGCAGCTTATGATAAATATAAGTTAATATAAGGGGCAAAAACGCATTGATACGATTCACTGAGGTTAAAAATCACTGGAATGTGTTGTTCACAGAGGAACATAAAACTGATATTTGTATTCAAACTAGCTGCTTTTCGTGATTGTTGGCTTTTCTGGATACGTTTTTTTGCCATTTGTTCAAAATACAGATTATCAACATTGAGTCAACTACATATCTCGTAACAAAACAGAAACATACCAGCAACAGAAAGGCCTTGAAAAAAGACATAGCTTATAATACCGATATTTCCTTTTAGAATATTTTAGCAATAAAAGTTAATTCCGAAACATTGACCTGAGAATCGAGTTTTACTAGAACATCTGTTATGTTCATTACTTTGTGCTGGAAACATCTGGTTATGTTGGGGTTGTCGTCACCGTTTGCAAGATGGCAAAAATTATAACGCATGGTATGGCTGCAATGTCAACAGGAAGGACAGAATTAACTTTTACTTCTTTAGTGATCGGCAGTCGTGATCGAAATGTTATCTTTTTTATATCTTAAATCTAAGATACAATTTTAATGTTCATATTAGATAAAGTGCACCAACATGCTAATGAGCAATTATGTAGAGCATAAGTTAACTAATTTGTCAAAAAAGTAAATAAGTAAACTCAGGAGCTGATACAATCAGATCCACATCAAGTTCTCAATATCAAAGACAGATGGATATTGTACACGCCTCCCTCCGTCCGTCGCGCTATCTCCGCCTACACAACTGGACGGAATTTAACCAAACTTGTTACATGACTTCCCGCGTGGTAAGGTTGTTCGAAAGTGACATAATTTTTCAATTTGTCCGCCTGTCTGTCCGTCTGTCCGTCCATCTCTCTGTCAAGCTATCATATCCTAAACCACTAAGCGGAATTTAGCCACTTCCCCGCGTGGTAAGGGGATACAGGAGCTACATTATTTTTCCTCCGTCCGTCTGTATGTCCGTCGATCTGTTCAATACACTATCTCCTCCTAAACACTTGGCAGAATTTAACTAAACTTGCTACGTCATAAGACTTCCGCGCGTGGTGAGGGTGTGCAAGAGCAACATGTTTCCGTCCGTCCGTATGTCTGTCTATCCGTCCATTTGTCCGTTACGCTATCTCCTCCAAAATCACTGCGTTGAAAACTTAACCAAACTTGCTGCATGACTTCCCCGCATGGTAAGGGTGTGCGAGAGCAAGAGCTGTTTTCCATATTCCCGTTCCTCTGTCCGTCCGTCCGTTCGTCACGCTATCTCCTCCTAAACCACTGGGCGGAACTTAACCAAACTTGCTTCATGACTTTCCTGCGTGGCAAGAGTGTGCGAGAGCAACATTATTTTTTCATCTGTCCATCCGTCTCTCCGTCAGTCCGCCACGCTATCTCTTCCTAAATCCCTGAGCGGAATTTGATGAAACTAGCTCCTGATTTCCCCGTGTGGTACAGGTGTGCGAGAGCAACATTAATTTTCACTTCTGTCTGCTAAGTGATTAAAGCATGGGGATTTGTGATGCCGTGCCACCGACTGTGCGATCTAGTTGTTAAAAAAATAATAATAAAAACCATTTGTTAGTGAAACACTTCATAACATTAAACAAAAGGTACAGCTACGAAAGTACTTATCATTCAGACAAATGATTCTGTATTCGCCTATGATGACAGGCATTAAGTAATTTAGTGTTAATCATCCTTTCACAATTGATTCATGCGTGTAATTTGGAGCTGCATCAGAATTAAGAAACACCTAAACTCTTATTGTACCTGCTTCTTCTTATTGAATAATACCAAAACAACCCTTCTAATGCGTTAAAATTTAGAGTTTCAATCATTTTTCATCTTGCTGAATACATCTTCCTGTTTTAAAAGGAAAACGTGTACGCGTTGTTTTTTTGGACAAGCTAATAGTCTCAGAATGGACTGCAATGGCAAGAAAAGAAACTAAGACCAATAAGCTTGGATCGATAGCCCACAAAACTCAAAAAGTGAATTTTCAGATACTCTCATATATTCTTTGTATAAAAAAAGATTAACTGCAATGATCACAGATTCTATGGAAACAAAATACTACACTACAATATCACAGAACTTGTATTCGCGCGTATATTTTGCAAAATTTCAGTTTTGAGGCATTTGCTTCAATAAGAAATCTAAGTTACCTCTATTTTTAAGTTACTCGATGTTACAAAATTCAGCTTGATGCAGACTAGTTTCCAAAAATGCTTTATATATAAAATACAGTTATATAGATTCAGGATGGTCAGGCAGGGTTTCATATTTGTCACTTTCTTTTTAGTCTATGGTACAACTTTGGTTACAAATACTCTAGTCTATTCTGATAAACTTAGACTAAAAGAAAATATACTTTTGACTGTTGACCGAAAAAACTTAATAACTAATTTAGATTAGTCTTATAGATTAGTCTTATAAATCTAGAGAAATAATATGCAAAATATGATTGAAAATATATTGATAAAATTATAAACATGAACCCTATTAATCTAAGAAATTACCTTCAGAACAGACAAAATAAAACAAATTAAAAAGAAATATAAATTTCTTACCTGAAATACACAAGGAAGGTGACTAAACTTTTATGTCTTTATTGAGCGGCATTCGTGATCAAAATGAAGATCTACCCTCGTTCTCGGCTTTTCCACGAACCATTTCCGCGCGGTCATGTGACACACTGAACCAATCAAATGTTACGTTTCAGAAACCACATGATTTTTAGTGCACACGGCACCGAATCTTAATGGTTTCCTAATTGCCCTAATCATGTATTTTTATATGCTTGTGTGATGCAATTAAGTTATTGTCCTCAGCAATGTCAAACATATACTTAGCTTCTGGCTTCAAAGTATTGGCCTGTTTGTGCAGAATTATTATCAATATAGTTGCCAAAATAAAATAGACATAACTAAGCAGGCCCAAGCATAGCTTTGCACTTATAGAAAAAAAAATGTTTCTTGGTTTCAAATCTGAAAGCATCACAAACTAAATTACTTAAGAGGGACTTAAAATTCAAGGAAACTAAAGTAAATTAGTGTACGTAGGAACTGATACAATCAGATCCACATCAAGTTCTCAACATCAAAGGGAAAGACAAACACATAAAATTTAAGGGCCTCGAATGCAACAGATGACGAGCAGAGTTGGCGACCCTTTCCCTAAAAGGTGGCAACTCTGTTATCCAAACAAATATAAACAATTTACTGTCTATCATGAGAATTAAACTAACTCTTTACCTATAAGAAAACGAACAGGAAGTACTTACACTTCTCGGACAACCTCATCTTCTGTTACTGAAGTTTGATATGCCCTATTACAGTGAACAAGGTAGTCATTAACCCTTAAGTGCCAACACAACTGCAGCAGATGACATTTTGATTTTTGAGGTTTAGTTTTATTCGAGTTTTGAGTTTATCGAGTTGAAGATTTCGAGCTTCGAGTTAAAAAGTTCGAGTATCAAGTTGAAAATTTCGAGCTTCGAGTTGAAAAGTTCAAGTATCGAGTTAAAGATTTCGAGCTTCGAGTTGAAAAGTTCGAGTATCAAGTTGAAGATTTCGAGCTTCCGAGTTGAAAAGCTCGAGTATCAAGAAGGTTTCGAGCTTCGAGTTGAAAAGTTCGAGTTTCGATTTGAAAAATTTGAGTTTCGAGTTGAAATATTCGAGTTTGAATATGCGAGTTACGTGTTGAAATGTTCGAGCCAGTAATAAATAAATGATGTGTTTAAGTTAACTTTACGATTCCTCAACCCTCACTCTCACTTTCATTGTGGTTCAAAACATGTACATGTATTTGTGTGGTCCGAGTGAAGGTTTTCTAATTCATCATTGAATCAACACGGGTGACAAACTCACAGAAAAAGCCATGATGACTCAAAAATGAGAACTCGTTGAGACACATGGTGTGTCACACAACACCACTAAAACGAAAGAACACCACCAGCTGAACCCCCAAGGGCCAAGCAACAGTCGGAAAAGTTCCGACTCCGACCAACTAATAAATAGCTTTGTGGGAACCATCACTGAGTCTGAACCTCGACCCACCGGAGTGCATGTAAAGAGAGAAGCAAAGCTATTGAAAATGATTGGGTCGAACACATGCAGACTGTTTCATTACATGCAGACTGTACCCCATGCGTTTATAGTTAGTTCGTCATAGGTTTAATATGTCTTGCAGAGTTTTCTCACGGTGTGATGGGCCGTGGATGTATGAGGCTGCAGATTCCGAAAGCTTTAAGGCGCACTTGGGTTAAGCTTGCTGTCTATCTTGGATGCCGGTTCGTTCCCTCCCAGCCCGTCATATTCTGGTGGAGTTTCTCAGGGTTTGATCAATGACTGATATGGTTTCTATGCTCTTTCAAGGCTATTTGCGGATGAAAAGTGGACGCCGGATAACTCTCGAGCACGTTTGCGCATAGAGTATAAAAAGGGCCTCACAAGCAATAAGCATATCGAGGATCGAGTTGAAGAAGATAATTGCCATATTTGTTTCGTAGTTTATAGTCATATTATTGACACCAAAAAGGGACAAAGAGGGATGGAATATCCCAAACAAATGCCTAGCGTATGTGCAGCGTATTTGCAAGGGCATAAAATTTTGCAGAGGAACGACAGATTTTGACTTAGTTCAGTTAAGGTGCCCCCATCCTCTTCTCATTATAATTTTCGCAACACGTATGCAAATACAAAACACACGTTGCGGCATCCTGAGTAAGGACTTGGAGCAGGATTGTAGAAACTAAGGACCAAATACTTTACAACTGCATCATACAGAAATATTTAGAGGCAAATGTATAATATTGGACATACTTAATATTGGACATACTTAGCTTAGCTCTAGGTGGAGTGTCTCTATCGGCGTCCCGCTGTACCTCTCCACAGTTCCTTCCAACTGTTCGCTAGCTTAACTAATTGAGCCCTCTAAGCGGTCAGGCAACTTTTGTACCTGTATTTTTTGGCAGATAACTTAATAAAGATCTGTAGTAGTTCAACAAAATAACCAAACTATTGTACATTGCTCAATCTGTAAGAAAAAAGAATCCCTTGAAAAACCCATGCGTTTTCTATCAGACAAATGAAATCCTACATAAGTGCGCGCCTAGTCAATAAGTAATTCTATGGTGAATGACGCCTAATTGCATGATCTTTTAGAAAGAAAAAATATATTATAAAACGTTCCGTCCGGGAATCGAAGCTGCGACGTCCCGATAATAAGTCCAGCGCTCTACTGAACCAACGACTTGTGTTCCAAACTTCACAAGTTTTTTATTAATTAAAACTTGAAAAAATACAGCTTAGAGCCTAGAGGGATCTTTTTGAATGTGATTCTAAGACCTTAACCAGGGGCAACAAGTTTTTAGAAAGAATTTTACGGGCTGTAAATGAAAACTTGTTGGAGCGCGTTGCAACTATTAATGTTCATCTTAACCCTTGGGTGCCAGAGTAAAATTTCAGTTGTTTCCAAACTTTTGATATAGTTGGTCATGTCGCCTAAGCATCCTGTTAAAAAGTTCGAGTATCGAGTTGAAAAGTTCGAGTTTCGAGTTAAACACATCGAGTATCGAGTTTAAAACTTCGAGTTTCGAGTTGAAAACTTCGGTATCGAGTTGAAGTATTCGAGTTACGGGTTGAAAACTTCGAGTATCGAGTAGAAAACTTCGAGTTTCGATTTAAAAACAAAGTTGAAAAGTTCGAGTATTGAGTTGAAATGTTCGAGCTTCGAGTTGAAAACTTCGAGTATCGAGTTGAAATATTCTAGTTTCTAGTTGAAAATTTTGAGTATCGAGTTCAGTAAAATTCCATGGTAAATGAAACAGTACCACATGCATCTAATGGCCAATGTTTTAAGGACTTTGAACCCCAATAAGTTTGTTTGAGTGTAGTTTTACGGCCCAGTCAACAACGAGGTTATTTTGAGCCGATCAGTTTATAGTGGAGGTCCCCGGCAGGAACTGACAACCACAGTTGGGGTTTAACAGCTGAAACCACAATATTTCAGTCTTGTTCAGCCGTCTCCCTTAGACAGGGCGTTTGAAAAGGAAGATGTATATATATCCGAAAGTAATAAATAAAAGATTGCCTTGATTTTCGTCCAAATTTAATGTCTTAACGCGTTTCACTACTAACAATGTAGATCTTCAGAAGACATATTGAAAAACGACGTTAGCGTCTATAGCAACAACGTTATATACATGAAGTGACGTCACAGGTATTGTCATGTTATGAAACGGGTTACACATGTGAAAAAGCTTGACAGATGCATAAAAACCTATGTTTTGTCTGTTTAATTTTGATTTAAAAAGACCAATAAAATGGTTTTCTTTTAGTTTCCTTGCCGAAGCGCTATCTGCATTTTGTAAAGTGGTAGTGTTCTAAATTTCACTGATTTCTTGCACAATCTTCAATATGTCTACTGACATAAAGCATTCTTAATCTGGTATCTCTTATTTGTTGTCGGTGGACCGTAAGTCGGTGACGGAGGGTGTCGCCCGTTTCTCCAATATATATCATGGCAGTCACTGCACTGAATTAGGTAAATTAGATTTTTGGCGTCACATGACATAGACGTTTTTACTGTAAATGTTTTACCGCATTTAAACAGATAATGATTATCTGTTATCAAATATGCACATACTCCGCAGTTTGGTCTGTTACACTTGGTTACTTTCGGTGATTCTTGTGTTTCATTAAATTTAGCTCGTGTTAATAGTCTCTTCAGGTTCCAAGTTTGACATTTAATTTTTATGATTTGATATGCTCGTATTATTTCTGTCATTGTTTCATTTTCATACAGAATGGGAAGGTATATATAGCACAGCAGACCCTTACCCTGCTACTGCAAAAAGTAGCAGGACGCCCAGGCACTGAAAGCTACCCAGCACCTTCGCCCTACAAAACCACCCACTTGGAACCCCAATAAGCATTTATGAATATAAGTATCATTATTTTAAATACAACACAATATGGTCGAAAAGCAATCTGTCCAGTTATATTTTACCCCGCCTTCTCTGCCTTATTTTACAAGATATTTTTTCTTTAGATGTTAGCCAAAAATTGAAAAACTCTTATTTACGTCAGGAAAGCGGCTGCTAGTGACCTAGTATGGAATAAAAGGTTTCGGAAAATAACATACATAAGTGATTAAATAATGCCCGTTTTAATAGAATTTTAAGCACGAGAATATTGTGAATTTGTAAAACTAACACACGACTGTTAAACATACAGTCGGCAAACACTGACCAAACGCGTCTAATGCGTACAAATTTACAATAACTCATGACGTTGTCTTTTCGAAGTCTCAGGATACAATGATTGCAGTCAGTCAATCAGTCAAATTTTTAACGGAGCCGGGTAACTGAGTCACATAGGGGCTACGCACATAGATACTTATCAATGACTGCAATTGGTTGTTGCGCTTTTTTATTCCCTTGGCACAAATGTGCTCTAAAGCTATCCGATGTCCATTTTCATCCGTAAAAGTCTTGACAGAGCGTGGAAAACATGTCAGTCCTTGATCACAGCGTGAAAAACTCCACTCGAACATGACGGGCCGGGAGGGAACGAGCCAGCATCCGAGATAGACCGCGAGATTAACAATAGTGCGCCTTTGAGCCTCCGGAATCTGCAGCCCCATTCACCCACGGCCCATCACACCGTGAGAAAACTCTGCAAGACTTGTAAAACTTGAAAGAACTACCTACAAAAGGGTGATTTTTCCATGCATGTATTGGTTTAGTCATTTCCATGTTTTCCAGAGCCTATTGGAACCATGAATAAAATGATGCAATGACTGTCTTTACACCTTGAAACTCGAATTTTTCAAATCGGTACTCGAAGTTTTCAACTAGATACTCGAAACTCAGCTATTTGAACTCGAATCTCGAATTGTTCAACTCAAAACTCAAAAATTTAAAGTAGAAACAACGAAAATTGGCAATACAAGTAAAACTGCTGTAAATGAATACTGGCAGGACAGATTTTAAAAAGATGGCAGAGTGAAATTTACACTACGATACCCAAATTTATACCCTTGTATCTGTCCAAAGAAACACCGCGAACTACCCTAAACTACCCAAAACCACCATTTAAATACCCCGAACCGTCATTTTAGGGTCGAATAGTCTGGTAGAGCGGAATGGGGTTAGGTATGATGAAGTTATTTTGAGTGGGATCGGGTTGGTTGGGAAGAGTACAGTAACCAAAAAAGCCATGCAAATCACCCAAAACCGACAGCCAGGCCACACAATAAGCTTAAGTAGGTTTTGACACTAAATTATTTAATTCTCACCAGACCATCTCACACCATGCTGCTAGGGAAGAGGACTGGATAGGATGAATAAAGGAGGAAGAATTTAAGAATGAAGGAATAAGGAAAGAAGAATGAAAAGTATGATATAGTTTGGTGTGGTGGTGCGAAGAAGTGGTCAAAACAGTTTTAAAAGGGGAAAGAAATAAAGAAAGAAGAATGAAAAGTATGATATAGTTTGGTGTGGTGGTGCGAAGAAGTGGTCAAAACAGTTTTAAAAGGGGAAAGAAATAAAAAAAGAAGAATGAAAAGTATGATATGGTTTGGTGTGGTGGTGCGAAGAAGTCCTCAAAACAGTTTTAAAAGTGGTTATCCTTTATTAGGTCATCACGTAAACACGCCTATATAATTTTGACCCCCTGAAACCCCACTTTTATATAGTAAAACTGGGGTTTACAGGGGTATACATTATTTTTCTTATTTTTGCTCAAAAACATAGATTGTGGATACTCGTTAGAACCGCCTCGTCGAGGCGGTTCTAACGAGTACCCACAATCTATGTTTTGAGCAGAAATATGAAAAATATCAGAATTTTTTATCTGAAAAATTTAATTTTTTGGTGGTAAAATTTTCAGTGTATTTCAATAGGTGTGTTTTCGTAATGTGTTGCCAGTATGCTTTGTAATGTAAGGAACATTGAAACATCATATATTATAGTTTTCACATCGAAACCCGAATATTTCAGCCCGATACTCGAAATTTTCAACTGGAAACTCGAATATTTCAACTCGATACTCGAAGTTTTGAGCTCGAAACTCGAATATTTCAACTCGATACTCGAATATTTCAACTAAATACTCGAATGTTTCAACTCGATACTCGAAAAAAAGAAACCCTCTTGATTTTTTGGGGTAATTTAAGCTAAATAGCACTACCTGACTATCAATGTCTGTGGTGGGGTCCATCGTGGTCCTGACTGCGGTTTTCTAGTGTTCTAACTTCAGATCGTTCCTGAGCCTTTTGTTTTGTTTTATCACTGTGATGACGTGTTTTATTTTGATATTTCACGGATGAGGTAGTTGACCTTTATGCAGACGAAACTTACGTTTATAATTTGGAGCTGCAACAGAATTAAAGGTGAGGTTCCACGCGAGTAAAAGTGGTTTAAGCCGCAACCAACTCACCCCGTCCACCCACGCCCCCTCCCCATCCTCCCTCGCGCATACCCACCCAGTATTTTTGCAACTAACCGTCCCAAAGCGGTTCCTGTCTTGTATAATAATTAATTTGCCGTCTGCTGAATTGAACGGAGAGTAGTAACGGGTCACTCTTACATCTATACAGATAAATACAGACACCTCTGCAAACAGTGCCGAATAGGGCCGTCTGATCAGGAGCTACACTGCTTGCCATTCTGTTATTGATTTTTGAAGGACGCCCTACTTGCAACAACGGAATTGTCCAAATTCATAGATAGAAAAATCCATTACAGTAATGAGAGATAAAACGGTTAAAGCAAGAAAGGAAGGTGGATACTTAAGTGTTGAGTTTGCTTAATACAGGTTAGATGCCGATGTGCACCGTGTTTGGGACCCTTTACCGAAGATCAAAAGAGATGTGTTCCTGTATACAGTTTTAGACTAGTCGACCGTGTTGTGGGGTGTAATCAGTCAAATCATTATGTATATGCACAGGTGATATCTATCTCTCTGTCTATCTATCTATCTATCTATCTAATATCTATCTATCTGTCTGTCTGTCTATCTGTATGTCTGTCTGTCAGTTTGTCTGCCTTTGTGTCTGTATGGAGACGCCCAGGAAAGGATACAATCGAAAACAAACAATCCTCCAAAGATACCAGATAATTATGAGTTGAATGACATTAAAACGACATCAAAGAAACGGCACTCCATCCCATCAAAACATAGAGTGCAAATGAGAAAAAAAATGCAAACGAAATACTGCATTAGAACGGTCTATAGCACATATGGCATAAGAGCCATTTCATGTGTCGTGTATCAGATGTATTTGAAAGTATTGAAATGAACTTAAATAAGTATATAATCGCAATGTTGCTACTTTGCGAAATTGTGTGATTTCAAATCATATGAGCCACATCGTGAGAAAACGTACCTTCTGACACGTGAGTCCAATGCAGACTTATATCAGACTGCGTGGATCCGCGTCTTCGTTGTACGCATGAAGACATTTGACATTCTTAGCCATCGAAAAGCGCCCAGTGACGATTCTGATCAGACTGCGAATGTGCAGGCTGCTCTGAATCTTAGCACGGCTCAAATGTCCGAAGGGACATTTTCTGATGTTGTGGCTCCTATGCCTTTGGTTTATTACGAAAACATGCCTATTCAAATATATAGAAAATTTCACTTCTAGAACTGAAAATTTTCAAAAAAAAAGAAAAAAAACTCTGATATTGTTCATATTTCTACTCAAAACATAGATTGTGGGTACTCGTTAGAACCGCCTCGACGAGGCGGTTCAACGAATACACATAATCTATGTTTTTAAGTATTGGTATTCTGATGGGAACTAATTGTGCTCCTCTTTTTGCAGATTTGTTTCTTTTTTGTTATGAGAGAGATTTCATGAAGTCTCTCTCGTGAAAATCAGGCTGACATTATTGAGGCTTTCAATTCAACTTTAGGATACCTTGATGATTTATTAAATATTGACAATATTCATTTTGATCAAATGGTGGAACGCATATACCCTACAGAACTCCAATTAAATAGAGCAAATTCTTCCGATACCGAGGCACCTTTTTTTGATTGAATCTATGTATATCTAATGGTACAGTTTCCACCAAAATTTATGAAAACAGGACGATTTTGATTTTGATATAGTCAATTTCCTTTTTCTGGATGGCGATGTCCCCCGGCGTACCTCATATGGGGTATACATATCTCAACTTATTAGATTCGCCAGAGCTTCTTCAAATCTTAATGACTTTAACTACCGTAATAAAGCCCTTACTGCCAAACTTCTTAGGCAGGGCTATCGTTATTTTAAACTTCGTAAGGCGTTTTCGAAGTTTTATCGCAGACACAGTGCCTTGGCAGAAAAATATAGCGTCAGTCTGAAAACACTTCTGCAACAAGGTATATCGGAACCAGAATTTTACGGTGACTTAGTGTACAGATCTAGAAAAATTGTAGGTAAAACTAATTTTCTGAGAAATTCAGAAAACTTATTAACCGTTATAAAAGAATTGGCTATAGCCTGGATATTATGCGGCAGACCGCATGCCTAGTTGTCAACCCAATCATTGTTGATGACTATACTTCACTCTTTAATTGCACGACGGCGGTTCGGGCCTCAGACTCAATGATGGCCTCTTCGTAAAACTTTAACCAGTGGGTTGGGGCCTGACGAGATGTCTTTGGCTTGGCCCGCCGTGGTTCAACTATTGGTTTACATTTACTCTGGCATACAGTAGAATTAGCCATGAGTACTCGTCTTTGTTTATCATAGTGATTAATTTGATTTGATTTTTATGTTTTCACTTTGATGCATTGACTGAGTTGGGAGCCTTTATGCGAACCGAATGTTTATGTATTTCTGTATTAAGAGTAGCATCGGGACCCAGGGTGAAGTTGCGCCCACCGTGGTTCAACTATTGGTTTTCATTTACTATGGCATACAGTAGAATTAGCCATGAGTACTCGTCTTAGTTTATTATAGTGATTAATTTGATTTTTATGTTTTCGCTTTGATGCATTGACTGAGTTGGGAGCCTTTATGCGAACCGAATTTTTATGTGTTTCTGTATTAAGAGTAGCATCGGGACCCAGGGTGGTTAGCAAGCTGTAAAAGTGCTTTAAACCCCACGGTGGTTTGCTCTACTGACCGTTCTAAGGCGGTGGTTCCGGTGTTAGTCTTACTCTTTGTTGCTTTGTGGTTTATTCTACGAGGCGATTTGTTGTATGTCTTTCCGTGTGTCATTTTGTTCTTGTGTTTTTCAGTCCTTTAGTATTGCGATTACCTCGCTTGGGGAAGAGAGAGCTATTCTTAGTGCTTTTCGTACGTTTGTTAGATTTGTGCTTGTTTGGATTTGTCGGTTTCCTCTTCCTCTTGGGGTCTGGGAAGGGCTGCGGTTTGTGATTGTGGCACTCCCTGGACTTTTCTCTTACCTTTTTTGGCTAGCTGTAAAAGTGCTTTAAATCTCCCGGTAGTTTTTTTCTACTGACCGTTCTAAGGCGGTGGTCCTGGTGTTGTTCTTACTCTTTGTAGCTCTTTCTGTTTTTTTTGTTTGTTTTTTTTTTTTTTTTTTGTTGTTGTTTTTTTTTTTTTTGTTTTTTTTTTTTGTTGTTTTTTTTTTTTTTTTGTTTTTTTTGTTTTTTTGTTTTGTTTTTTTTTTGTATGTGTTGTGATGCTAGCATTATGGTCACCGTCTTCAACAGCTGCCCACTTTGCTTTCTGTTTTACTAGTTATTTTTTTATGCTAGCAATTTGGTAACTTTCAGCAGCTGCCCATTTTGCTTCCTGTTTTACTTGTTGTGATTAAGAGTGGCATGGGGACCCAGGATGAAGTTGGCTAGCTATAAAAGAGCTTTAAACCCCCGGTGGTTTACTCTACTGACCGTTCGGCGGTGGTCCCTGTGTTAGTCTTACTCTTTTTTTGCGATGTGTTTTATGTCTTACCTTGTGTCATTTTGTTCTTGTGTTTTTCAGTCCTTTTAGCATTGCGATTACCTCGCTTGGGGAAGAGAGAGCTAATCTTAGTGCTTTTTGTACGTTTGTTCGATTTGTGCTTGTTTGAATTTGTCAGTTCCTCTTCCTCTTGGTGTCTAGAAAGGGCTGTAGTTTGTGATTGTGGCACTCCCTGAACTTTTCTCTTACCTTTTTTGAGCAGAACTAAGAAAAATAAAGTCTACCCCTGTAAACCCTATACTATATAAAAGTGGGATTTAAGGGGGTCAAAATTATATAAGCATGTTTTCATGATGTTTATTTCATCATGCTAACACTGTTTACTTTATATTTTTAAAGGTGTGGGAACCGGTATCAACCGACTGTGAATGTAGAACTTTGACAGAACAGGAGCGCCACAGAAATGTTATGCCACCATAAACAGTACATGAAGTGTCTGCCGTGTGATATTTATGCAAAGCAGATCTCATCTGCTCTGAAAGCTTCAGCAAAGAATCAAGCTAGCCAGTGTATCAGTCTACTCCTAACTTTTTCACGCAACACTTACCAGGTTGTCATTAAGGACAATTAGTGCCAGCACAGCTAGCATGCTACTTAAATCTATACTTAAAATTTTAACGGACCGATAACGGTCCGAAGTAGATTTAAGTAGAATTATAGTTGAGATATATAAACCCATTTGGACGTTACAGGAAGTAGCAGGGGTCCTGGACAGTTTATTGTACTTGTGATTCATGCCTTAAACATAAGTAATGCATAAAAAACTGCTATTGATGACTCACAGATTGCCAAATGTCACTTATTTCTGAGACAGGATTCGACGGCGCAAGAAGCTATCCACAAATACTGAACCGTGTCTTATGCTAAATCATTTACAAAATAATGCCATACAAATTTACTGTTGCCGAATACATTAAAAGCCTGTCTATATTACCAAAGAAGACATTGTCACATAGGTTGTGGGTACTCGTTAGAACCGCCTCAGCGAGGCGGTTCTAAGGAGTACCAAAATCTATATTTTTGAGTAGAAATAAGAAAAATAATGTACACCCCTGTAAACCCCAGCTTTATTATCTAAAAGTAAGGTTTAAGGGGGTCAACATTATTATGCATGTTTTTGTGATGTTTGATTTGCTCTCTGTTGTGACGTACTGTCTGTTCCTCTTGGTCCCATCTGTATGCTAAAGTCAGTGATTGTGGCTCTTACCTGGACATCTTCTATATTATTTTTTAAACACTAACTCGGCAACAGTAATGAAAATTTAAAAAATCATTTCGAAAACACGCCTATTCAAATATATAGAAAATTTCACCTCCAAAAACTGAAAATTTTCAGATAAAAAGCTATGATATTTTTTACATTTTCTGCTCAAAACATAGATTGTGGGTACTCGTTAGAACCGCCTCGCCGAGGCGGTTCTAACGAGTACCCACAATCTATGTTTTTGAGCAGAAATAAGAAAAATAATGTATACCCCTGTAAACCCCAGTTTTACTATATAAAAGTGGGGTTTCAGGGGGTCAATATTATATAGGCATGTTTTCGTGATGCATGCATTTAAAGTGAAATAGCTTCAAGTATTAATCAAACACCTGGCAAAATGAGGAGATTCTGAAAGAATCATGATAATGTCTAAAACGTTAGGAATTAAAAGAAAGCATTTTATGGGTTGAAACTGTCAGCAAAAGTAGCAGAATTCCAAACTGGACATATTTATCGAAAATGATTGTATCACAGATGTTCTCTAGCTGGTACGCTGGGTTTGACCCTTTTATCCTTACCTTACTGAGGTAGACTCTTCCATGCTTAAATTTGGACATGTTCACTAGTGCAAATAGGGGTTTAAGTCTAATGGTCAAAAACATAATGGTAAACAGTGTTCTGATGAAACGATAATGAGCCGTATCATCAGTATCTACACTATTGCAAAAAAATTGTTCTGGTCTGCAGGGCTGAAAGGGTTAATGTGTGTATTACTATTTTGCTTTTGACATCTATCATAGTCTTTAGTTTCAAAAAATCAAATATTTTTAATTTTTCCGCAGTAACAGTGGCTGCAAATGTGCAGAAATTGTAGGGAAGATAGGGAGGCAGGTCTTCAACAAGTTCCATTTGTTCATTTTTTCTGATTTTATCGCAATATTGCTGTGAAACTTCAACAATTAAAATCAGTAAACATTTCCTTATGTAAAAAAATCCCAAATATCACTTTACTTCAGAACTTGCTTAGGTCATACTAATGCTTGGCCGTAAATTTATGTTTAGGACTCACGACAAATATTTGAGAAAACTCAGAAACAGAAAAGATAAAAGGTTTCTAATAAGAATGTTCAATGGGAACAAAATATTTTCATTTGAAATGAAACGTCAAGCAAAAATGCCTTTCCGAGTGATGCCGAATAGACAGCAGTAATGCAACCAAACTGTAGTTGTGCAACCAAATTGTAGTAGTGCAACCAAACGGTAGTAGTGCGACCAAACTGTAGTAGTTCGACCAAACTCTAGTAGTGCGACCAAACTGCTCAGGTTCTTTCTATACATGTCCACACAATTTGTAATGAGACAGTTTCACAATTTCATTGCGGCCATGTGCGAACAATATACACGTTAGTTGCATGGCCAGTTATTTATCTCTATTATTACTATTATAGATTTTTATTATTATTTTCAGTTTGAATTGATATTGATGTGTTAAAATATTTCTATGATATGTGATATATGAATTGTACACCTCGTATATTTATTTATAGAGATTGCAAAATAGTCAGTCAATATTTTATTGGTTTATGTTCTAACAGCTAAATGTGTATATTTCCTTTGATGTTAAATTGTTCATCCTACAAGCCCTGATAAAATTGTAGCAGATGGCATTCTTATTTTATTATTACTTTTTCTTCAGAGAAGAAGATCATTGAGCCCATTCTAGTTAATTAGAAAATCGAGTTCCTTTTAAGCCGGAAGTAGGGTACGTATGCAGACTCGCAAACATAGCTTCCTATGAAGAGACTTAATAAAAGTTAGTCCCCAATGTTCGTTCTTTTTTGTGTGTTCTTTGTTTCGTAAGGCAACCGCTTAGACCTAATTGGCATTTTGTGTGAATCTTCTACATGAAATGCCAAGTCTTATTTTCTCTAAAACAAATAAAAAAAAATTTAAAAAATACCAAAACAAATACAAAGAAATAAATGTCACCTGCTATAGTCCTGATTAGCATTTAAGATTACATACTGCGGCTTTGCCTCGAATGGTTTGAATTCCACTGGAAGCAGAATTCTTAAAAGATTATTAAGGTATATGGAAACATCTCAAAGAGAGAGAGAGAAGACTTGACATCCTTACGCATAGCAATTTAGAGAAACTTTTCAGCACGTAATAAGTTGGTGATATTTTTCTTATTTTTCTTAGAAAACAGGCTTTGTCATTTCATGCAAATTGTCTCCACAATTCAAATTGTCTCCAATGAATAAAAGGTCAAATCCTTTTTCTGGAAAAAAAAATTAGAAACTTATCATTAATTTACCATCTGCTGTATTTGCCCATAGGGTGGCAAATGTTTAAGGGGTCATGGATGCATTTTCGGGGAGGCAACTTTTCAAAAATGGTAGCTCTCTATCCTGCACATGGGTCTACTCTTAAAGGAAACAAGTTGGTCTCCTTAGTATTCACAGTATAGCCTTAAAGAGAATGGGTACGTTTTCAGGGGAGGTAACGCTGTCAGTTGTTTGGTCTCCTTTCTGAAAAGCGGTGTACTTTAAAAGGAAAGAATTACAATTACAGAAGGGGTTTGGCTCGCAGGAAAACATACAGGAAGTAACAAAAGCTGTCTCCCTTGCATACATTGACAGAAATTCTACCAAGAAAATCCAATGTCATTTGATTCAACCTAGTCTCTGTACTAGTACCGTTTATACCTGTTCTCTGAAACACGAGTGAAATTTCCAGTGGAAACTACTTGCAAGAAACGTACGTTAACACCTTAACCCTGGGCCTGCTGAACCCGGATATGCCCTGCCTTTGCAAACAGCGGAGATCCAGATCAGTTGGCTTCTGAAGAATCTTACTGATTTGGATCTGTGCCGTTTGTTATTAATTATGTGAATTTGTATCAGCAAAATGTATCAAATAATCTGATTGGTTGAAAATTAGGAGTGGGCATGTCATGTTGATTTATTCAGCATGGTAAGGGTTAAGGTGAATGGAGATACGTTGTAGATTTTCGCCATTTTGTTACTTCCGGTTTCCTTTCCTTTTCACAAGTCCCCTTGAAAAATGTCTTCTCTTAAGGAAAGAATTGTAGCGTTAGTGTGGGGACTGTAAAACGCCTCCCCCCCCCCCCCCTCCCCCTGCAATACTACATGGATAAGGCCTTATTGGCCAAAATTAGCTAGTCTGGCCCAGAAAATTTGCCACTTCAGCTGTTTTTGAGTTTTGTGAGTGTGATCATTTCTTTCAAAGGTAATTCCCTTTTAGAATCTACTTCTGTTCAAACAACAAATTGTAAAGATAATAAGTTTCAGTATCTAACAATAGAACAGAAATACCGAATCTATCCTAAGTGATAAGACAACTTATGTTCTTACCATATCTGTCCTAAAACATGTAAAAGTCTATATTACCACCTGTAGATATGTCAATGAAACGCTTGATATATAGCAAACAGTGTAGACCCATATCAAACGCCGCGTTCAATGGCGTCTGACCTATGTCTACACTGTTTGCTTAGGCATGGCTGTCCCATTATTTACTCTGCTTAAGACATATTTCAGAAAGTCGTTTGGCGCCTTACTTTGAGAAAGTAAAATCCCAGTAAGCATTCTACATAAATCTATATTGGGCCGTTATCGGCCGGACAGGGTAGCTGACGGGCCGGTAACGGCCCGCTATAGATTTATGTAGAATGCTTACTGGGATATAGTAAACATTTGTCATGATTCAGCGTGAAACTTTTTATCGTATATATACTATGTACCAAATGTTTCGTTCTGTTTTAAAAACAAAGAAATAATTGCTTCAAATTCTGTTAAAAATGATAGGGTAGATAGTTTGATTAGAGGTTTTTAACAACTGTTGAAGATTTCTGAAATGTACACAATATTGTTATGAAACATCAATAATTAAAAAACAGTTGAAAAGAAACAAAATTTTTTCTAAGAAAGATTTTCCAAAAAGTCAGTCTGCTTTGAAAAGTGCATAGATCAGACCCATTTTTTGGATGATAATTGAAAACAAAGCACAGAAACAGGCAGGATAAATGGTTTCTGATAAAATATTGTCAATCACAAATATATATACTTGTCAAAAGTTTTTACCGGCTACCATTTGGCTTAAATCTCCATAAAAGGTATTTGACGTTTTCTATCCATGACGTTTTCTATTCGAAAAAGTAGCCAATATTTTTTTAAGATTATTCTCTGCATAAATCATCAAGATAGCAATACTCTCAAGAGAGCATGGCTGAATTGTTTTTGGCTAAGTTTCCACTGAGGTGAATGGAAAATTACAAAATTCAAAGTTTTGAAACTTCATTGTCATTTTCTTGCTTTGCACTTCGACAGAGCTGCGGTTTTTAATGTTTTTATTGTTAGTGATGAAGTTTCAGCTGTGGTTGTTTATTTTTTGGGGTTGAAATTCATAGAATAAGGATTGCGCATGCGCATTTAATTGTTTTTTTTTTTAATTGTGTCAGAAAACTGCGTTATAATCTCAAAATTACCTTAATCTTTGCCAGCTAATCATATAAGACAATCTAGAAAATTATTTTAGACCAAGTTTGTTTCCACCATTCACACTTAATAGGATTTACCAAGTAACAAAAGTGGCCGGTTTGATGATTTGCCCAGTATATATTTGCCCAGTATATATAATATATATATATATGAATTTAGAATAAAACGCCAAGTAAAAGTGCCTTCCCAAAAATGTCGAAAGCACAGTCCAGTTAGTATTCTACTCAAATCTATATCGGAATCCTGTCTGATAACGGTCTGATATGGGTTTAAAGGCAAAGGTAGTGTCGGTGCAGAATGTGATGAAAGATCTTAAAGTTTATAAATCATGCATTTTTATGCAAATTTGATCAAACTCGGATAAAACTAAGAACATTATTAGCGTTTAGAGATTTCAAAACCGTTTCCAAGGGCGCCGCCATTTGAATATTTTATGGGATTCTAAAAAATCTTCTCTCTGACATAAAGCAGTATGTGTTTGAAGCAAAATCAATAAACATCCAGAGAAGAAGCTATATACTACACAAATAAAAACGTAGAATATTGTTGCATATATTAGTTTTTAGGTTTTGCTTAATTAATTAGGGCTTTATGATGTCATAAATTCTCATTAAATATTCAAAATGGCAGCGCTCATAAAACAATTCTGAAATTTTCAAACTTGGATAATTGTTTTATTATTTGCCCGATTTTATCATTAATGCATCAAAGTTAATGGTTTAACCCATTTAAGCCTAGCGTCTCATAAAAGGACATTGGCAACAGTATATACCAAGATCAGACGCCGCAGAAAATGGCGTCTGATCAGGGTCTACACTGTTTGCATACAATTCAGAAATTTGTACAAAACATGGTAATAGTAAAAACTAACCAGACACCCCCTAAAAATGAAATGAACCTGTCCAAAGAGCTGAGGTAGAAGAGCCCACTGGGCGTAAATGGGTTAATAAACTCTTCATTTCAGATACAATCTTAAGCAAGATTGCCTTTCCCTTTAAGCAGAATGCTAACTGGGAGTAGGTTAAATACGGTAATGCTCTATGATGGTATGTAATATGATAATGGCTACACTAATTAGCCAGTAAAGCCATGTATTATAAACGTGTAATATAAATCAAATACATTATTTATTATTGTATATGTTTAAATATGTTTCGTGTCATGCAAAAAGCGTTCCTTTGGTTCATATATATGCGGACAGCGAATTGAAACATTCGCTGCCCGCTTGTATATATTAACCTTTAAAGTGCTAATCACAACTGCAGTATACGACATTTATTTTGCATTTTCTTTCAGGGGAAAAAATAAAGTATGGCTTTTCAAAAATAAAGCGTGGCATTGCATGTGAGTTGACTTCTAGGCAGACGATTCACATGAAATGCCAAGTCTTACATTCTCTGAACTCATAATAATGAAATAGAATGTCGCCTGCTACAATTTGGTGCAGGCCTGTAAAGGTTAAAGAATACATTATATACCGTATTCGATCTAATTACCATACTGTGCGCTTAGGTTTTTCAAAATTACTAGGACAATTTGTAATATATTATACTACTCCAAGTTTGCTAAGCATCACTTTTTTGACGTCAGATATTTTGTTCATATTATCACCATATATAATCAAATTGCTACTAAAGGTAAATCGATGTTCGGGCCTCATAAACGTGTAATGCAGTTATTGATTTGACATGTACATTTTGCACGAGAAGCATGGGAAGAGGCCTACCCGTGAAAATCGTTGATTTATGGCCATTTGCCTTCATGTACATGTGTACCTGAAACAAGGTTTTGCTTGTGTTATCGTCAAATTTTGATTGAATTTAACGTAAGGTATGGCAGACCGACAAGTTAGGCGTCGTCTAAGCGAAGAAGAGATTAATAAGGGCATTGGAATGCTTGAGGCTGGGTTGTCACAGAGGGAGGTTGCTCGTGTTCTTGGGGTGTCCCAGAGCGTTGTCTCAAGAATGTGGACTCGATTCCATTTGACTGGAAACGTAATGCATTAGCACGCCGGAGGTCGTGAACGCTCAACAACTCGAGCTCAAGACCGATTTATAGCTCTACAAGCCCGACGTCACCGGTTTAACAACGCAACAACGTTACGTAGCGAATTGCAGAACGCTACCGGTGTTCGTTTAAGTACGCAGACCATTAGAAATCGGTTGCATGAAGCTGGCTTGAGGTCACGACGACCTGCAATTCGCATCCCATTGACACGACACAATGTTCAGGAGCGTTTAGAATGGGCATGAGATCATGTTACGTGAGCTCTTAATGACTGGACCCCCATTCTTTTCACTGATGAGTCCAGGTTTTGTGTGGACTTCACTGACAGGCGGGCTAGGGTCTGGAGGATGCGAAATGAACGTTTTGCTGAAGTTTGTATTGCAGAGCATGATCGCTATGGCGGGGGATCAGTTATGGTGTGGGCGGGAATTAGCGCTCAGGGGAAAAATGACCTGCACGTCATCGATAACGGCACACTGACGGCAGAGAGGTACGTCAATGAAATTTTGGATGTTCATGTTCGCCCATATACAGGTGCTATAGGTCCTGATTTCATTCTGATGGATGATAATGCTCGTGCACATAGGGCCCGCATCACCAACCGGTACCTTGAGCAAGCTGCAATTGTGCAATTGGATTGGCCAGCGAGATCCTCTGATTTAAATCCCATAGAACATGCATGGGATATGCTGCAGAAAGCCATTTCTTCTCGCCAGGTCCAACCAGCAACTGTTCGGGAGCTCAGAGAGGCTCTCATTGAGGAGTGGGCCCAGCTTCATCAGCTTAAGCTCCGTAGACATCAGTAGCATGCGACGGCGATGTCAGGCCGTAATCAATGCCCACGGGCACCATACACGCTATTAACTAAGCTAAAACTCACAGACTAGTGATTTTCCTGATTTTCAGATGTCTGCCATCAATCCTAAAAATGTTGATTTTCGACCCTTACGTTCCATCCGCCATATTCACGCATCAACGAACATTACTTGGCCATTACTTTATTAAAAATTCTTAAATGAATAACGCTTCCAAAAGTGATCTAATTTCTCATGTAGTTTCAATCTATTAAAAGTAGTAGACATTATAAAATGTGATCCTTAGCAAACTTTGAGTAGTATATATATGTATCCACGTATACTAAGGATACACTATAAAAATGATCAGCGAAGGACTCATCTAATGATGCTTATACGATTTTTTTTTGTGTTTGTTTGTTTTTCTTCTTATTTTCTTTATAAAATCATATGTTGTTAGTTCTCATTTAAATTGCCCTGTTGTTGGTATTCATTTGAATTGCCTCGACAAGTCGAGGCAATTCAAATGTGTATCAGCTACATATGTTTTTATGAAGGAGAAAAAAGAACATGGGCTGCAATCTGAAGACTACAAAATGGCTTGACTGTGCGCTAATAGGGGTTTATGCGATAATTGATCAGACACAGTGGATGCACAAACTGGTCTGGATCTTTGGTGTTCGCGCTGGCTCCGAATGCCCCTTTTAACATGGCATACCTTATGTGCACGAAAAATTATGATAGGGCATGTGAACATGGAAACGTGTAGGCGCCATGAGATGAAATTTTCAAACAGTTTAACACTTTTTAACACTATAGGCCAATTCGGCAGATTACAAATTGATGGTATTTTTCTTAGTTTTTCCTTAAGGAGGCAATTTTTATGAACTGTCAAAATGCCAAATCCTATTTTCTGGACACATTAGAGAACATTTCAAAGTCTCGAATACTGAAATTTTTACTCAACATGCTAAGTTTAAGTGTACTCACGAAATGCATCATGAAACCATCTATAATGGATATATCTAAAAAACACTGCAGCTCCCTCGCATTGTTTGTGTTGAGGTTTTATGGCCCAGTCAACCCAATGAAGTCATGTCGAGCGCGGTCAGTTTACCTTGCCACACGTTTACTGGGCAGGCGAAGTCCTCTAAGCGGTTAACCAGTATTCGCCAGAAACGCATACGTTTAACACTCGTATATAAGGGACATCAATGGATGTGGGTAGCCTTTTAGATTGAAATATACGCACATCTCATGGTCCTAACACAGTTTCGTATGTGAGTTATTTAAGACACTGTTTTTATCATCTGTGATAAAATTTTACATGAATAATTGATGTTCAGTAAATAAATAAACCTTATTTAATGATAAGCTGTTTATACTTTTATTTGTTCCAATATACATAATTGTAAGACTTTTACGATTTTTATTTCGTGTCTCAAATGCTAACCTTTGCTCACAAGAACACCAACTGACCATTTTATATATATGTGTAGGGAGACCCAATTAAGACCATTGTTACGTAACACAGGCATGCCTGGAGAAACTCAGACATGCTTGGAGAACTTATAGTTCGCCTGGAGAACATTATGGCAGACTTGGAGCATGCTGAGAGAACATTATACTTTGAGCATGCCTGGAGAACATTATGATAGACTTAGGCATGTCTAGAGAACATTATGACAGACTCTGAATATGCCTGGAGAACATTATGATACAGTCCCAGCATGTCTGGAGAACATACTAATAGACTCTGAGCATGCATGGAGAACATGAGTATGTACTCTTAGCTGGATAGAGAACATTATGACAGACCCAGAGCATGCCTGGATAACATCATAATATACTCTGAGCATGCCTAGAGAATATTATGATATAGTCAGAGGATGCCTGGAAAACATTTTGATGGAGTGAGAATACCTGGAGAACAATATGATATACTCTGAGCATGTCGATATACTTTGAACATGCCTGTGAAACATTATGACAGATTTTAGGCATACCTGGTGAATATTTTGATAGACTCTGAACATGCCTGTTGAACATTATGATAAATTCTGAGCATAGCCGGTGAATATTTTGATAGACTCTGAGCATGCCTGTAGAATATTATGATCTACCCTGAGCATGCATAGAGAACAATAAATAGACTCTGAGCATGTCTGGAGAATATTATGATATACTCTGAGCATGCCTGGTGAACTTTATGATATACTCAGAGCATACCTGTAGATCAATGATAGACTCTGTGCGTGCCTGAGGAACATTATGACAGATTCTGAGCATTTTGTGAGAACGTGATAGACGCTGTGCATACCTGGAGAATATCATGATAGATTCTGAGCATGCCCGTAGAGCATTGTGATGTAATCTCAGCGTTCCTGGAGAACACTATGACAGATTCTCAGCATGCCTGTAGAACATTATGTTAGACTCTAAGCGTGCCTGGAGAACATTATGATAGACTCAGAGCATGCCAGGAGAATATTATGATATACACTTAGCATGCCTGGAGAACATTACGATAGACTCTGAACATGCCTGTAGAACATTATGAAAGACTTAGCATGCCTGGAGAATATTGCTGTAGTCTCTGGGCATGATTGTAGAACATTCTTACCTTCTTTTAGCAGGCCTGAAGAAAATTAATGATTGACATTTAGCACGCTTATAGAACATTATGATAGATTCCGAGCATGCCTGGAGAACATCATGATATACCCACAGCATGCCTGAAAAATATTTTGATAGACTGAGTATGCCTTATGCCTGGAGAACAATATGATATACTCTGAGCATGCCTGTAAAACATTATAATATACTTTGAGCATGCCTGTAGAACATTATGACAGATTCTGAGCATGGCCTATAGAACATTATGATAGACTTTTAGCATGCGTGTAGAACATAAAGATAGACTTAGTATGCCTGGAGAACATTATGGTAGACTCTGAGCACGCTTGGAGAATATAATGATATACTCTAAGCGTGCCTGTTGAACATTATGATGGATTCTGGGCATTCCTAGATAATATTTTGATAGACACTGAGCATGCATTTAGAACATTATGATGTATCCTGAGCATGCCTAGAGAACAATATGATAGACTCTGAGCATGTCTAGAGAATATTATGATATACTGATATACTCTGAGCATGCCTGGAGAACATTATGATGTACTCTGAGCATGCCGTTAGAACAATGATAGACTCTGGGCTTGCCTGGAGAACATTATGACAGATTCTGAGCATTCTTGGATAATATTATGATAGACTCTGAGCATGCCTGGAGAACATTATGATTTACTTTGAGCATTCCCTGAGAACATTATGATAGATTCTATGCATGCCTATAGAACAATACGATATACTCTCAGCGTGCCTGGAGAATATTACGATAGATTCAGAGTAAGCTTGGAGAATATTATGATATACTCTGAGCATGTCTGGAGAACATTATGATATATTCTGAGCATTTTTGGAGACTACTGTGATAGTCTCAGACAATGTCTGTAGAATATATGATCTTCTTTGTGCATGCCTGGGGAACATTATGATAGACTCTGAGCATGCCTGGAGAATACCATGATATACTCTCAGCATGCCTGGAGAACATTATGATAGACTCTGAGCATGCCTAAGAATACTATGATAAACTCTGAGCATGCCTGTAGAACATCAGCATTATGACAGATTCTGAGAATCCTTGAAAAACAGTATGATATACTTTGAGTATGCCTGGAGAATATTTTGATAGACTGAGTATGCCTGAAGAACATTATGATAGACTCTGATCATGTCTGGAGAATAATGTGATAGACTGAGCCTGCCTTGTGAACATTATGGTAGTCTCTGAGCATGCCTGGAGAATAGCTAGATAGACTCTGAGCATTCCTGGAGAACATTATGATAGACTCTGAGTATGCCTGGATAATAGTTTGATAGACTGGGTATACTTGGAGAATAGTTTGATAGACTCTGAGCATGCCCGGAGAACATTTTGATAGCCTTTAAATGAACACTTCCACCGAATGAAGAAAAGAGCAAAAAATTAATACCATATGTTACGCCATTCAATCCGCATAACCCAGAAATATTTTTAAATCACTGCTTCTAAGAAATAACAGAATGAAGTCCCTCAATACGAATACGATATTTTTATTGAAAATACACGAGTAGTAAGAGATAACCAAACGAAAGAAGAACGACGCGCCTTAAGATCTCTGTCAACCGATGAAAACATTGTCATAAAAGACGCAGACATTTGTATGAAAAACTAGAGACTAACCCACGTAAAACGGATACCATCATATACAATAAGTTCATTAAAAAATACCAATCCCATCTTACAAAGAAAGAACGTGACTACCTTCAACGGTTTGATTAGAATTTAATCAACAGTCAATTCTATTGATTACCAAAAGTTCACAAAAGTTCAACTATATCAGCAAAATGCAATGATACTAGAAATTCATGTGTAGTGGTACCGAAAGTAAGTTACTTATACTGATACCAATAGTTGCGGGACTGGCATGCCAGACACATAGACTCCGTAACCTAATAGACAGATTACTTAAACCGTATATTTAACACGTCCCTGGCTTCTATAGAAATACAAATGACTTTTTGAATCATCTACCAGAGGAGACATCTGCTGAAATCATACTAGCCTCTCAGTTTTGATGTCGAGTCATTGTATTCAAATATCCAACACAATCTAGGTATTGAGACAATAAAATACTGGATGGAAAATATCCTGAGGATATATCAAATCGTTTCTCGAAGGATTTCATGCTTAATTCACTTAGCTTTATTCTTGAAAAAATACTTTCGAAGTCAATATTTACTACCGAAAAAAGAAATGCACAGCCATAGGAACCAAAGTCACACCTCACCTACATTCGCCACATTGACGATTGGTTATCTAGAACAAAACCTGTATCAAAAGATAGAAACATATAGCAATGATTGTTGCTCTGAGTTTAAAAGCAAACGGAATACATCCCTTGACAATTGTATTATTCCCTGGACAAAATCACAAATGGAATTATGGGTTTTACATAATATATTGAACAACTTATACCCCGATATTAGTTTCACAATAAAAACGATACGATACATTTACCATGTTTCATTTACTAGTTAAACAAGCAATCAGAAAGATCTACACAGACATCCCTGAGTTTCATAAACCATCTGACAGCAAAATGTATTTACTCTTTTAGTCGTGCCATACAACGCATACAATAATCACATTACGAAAACACGCCTATTCAAATATACTGAAAATTTCAACACCAAACCACCGCTTCGGTGAGGCGATTCTAACGAGTACCCACAATCTATGTTTTTGAGCAGAAATAAGAAAAATAATGTATACCCCTGTAAACCCCAGTTTTACTATATAAAAATGGGGTTTAAGGGGGTCAAAGAAATAGGTATGTTTTCGTGATGAGTATACCATTTTCATTAGCAAGACGTTTCCGGTGCATTGGATTAGGAGAGAGTAATTTAGAAGTTCGAATTCAAAATCATAAACGAGTACTTCAACTACAGAAATACCCGGATGCTCTGATAGATGCAGGAATAAGCAAAGCCAAAGCCCTGGATAGGAGTACAGCTTGACAAGTGTGAAGACATCATACCGTACGAGAGTGCTTTAATCCAAGGAACACTGGATTTTATGGAGCAATAAGACATGACCTAACTATTCTACAACGTCATAATCACATGAAAGATTTTTTTCAAACATTATAAATCTATAAAGCAGCTATGAAAGCTTCAGAAAAGTCAGAAATAAGGGCTTTTATACCAACACAAGCCTTTTTGCAACCTCTTTTTGCAACACTGGACATGTACAATTTCAAGGATGGAAGTGTTCACTTCAGAAACTCAGGGATGAAAGGGTTAAACATGCAGTAAGGCTTTCAGGCATGAAATGTTTTTTTCTGGATATGAGCGTGGCCAACCAGGTATATCTATCTTTTATCGTACACGTTTATACTTAATACAGTTGCTAGACACCAAGAGGGAGAGGAAACAGACAAAACTAAACAAGCGCAAATTGAACAAACGTACGAAAAGCACCAAGACTAGCTCTCTTCCGCAATGCTAAAAGGACTGAAAAACACAAGAACAAAATAACACAATGCAAGACAAAAAACAAATCGCCTCGTAGAATAAACCACACAGCAACAAAAAGTAAGACTAACACCGGGACCACCGCCTTAGAACGATCAGTAGAATAAACCACTGGGGATTTAAAGCACTTTTGCGGCCAGCCAACTTCACCCTGGGTCACGTTGTAATACAGAAAAAAAAAACATTTAAAAAAATCGGTTCGGATAAAGGCTCCTAACACAGTTAATGCATTAAAGCGAAAACATAAAAATCAAATTCATCACTATGATAAACAAAGACGAGTACTCATGACTAATTTCACTGTATGATTCCGTGCAAACCGCAAATGGGTCTGATTCAGCGTGATGTTATTGTGGGCCTATTAGGCTCAATCACTTATAGACAGGTACAAGCATTACGTCATCACTCGGTCCTACCATTTACCGCAACCTATCGGTGGTAGGCAAAAAACGTCTCTCGACGTTTATTGCCATTGTAAATGCGATGTTATTTTTTATGTTTGGATATGAAACGACAAAACTGGCCTTCAAACTATATAATGATTTTTAGAAATTTTGAGGATGCTTTGACGATATATACATCCGCTAATTTATACAGGTAACAAGGCGGGACGGTCTTAATTTTCTAATAATAAAAATGCGCAAAATTACTGATCTTAAGCAGAAAATGCAGAAATAAACATTAAAATATATTCAAACACCCATTTATAGGGTAATTTAGTAGTTTTGTGTGAAAATCAACTACAATCAGGCCACTATGGAACCCAAATTTGCAGTGTGTTTATATGAGACCAATCGTTGTTTACCAACTACGATGGGCCGTAATCCATGTCAGATTTCACAGGGGACGTAATTTGCGCATGCGCAATGAAATGTAAACATCAAAGATTGCATATACATGTATCTACTGTATACCACATAAAGGGAAAACCAGAACTGTAAAATGACACAATATAATCACAAAAAAATACCATGCACATTTCCAACAAAGCAAACTGGAGTATTGCATTTACAAATTTATAACATTAACAGTTAAAAGAGTTGCTAATAAAGACAGACTACACATGCAGGTTTTTAAATTTACATAGACTATACATACATGCCGAAAATATACAGCACATGTATATATTGGAATATTTACATTAAAATGTATTTTACACAATCACTTTATTCGTATTTACAACACCTGCAACAGTGTAACACCACCTTCAATAGTGTTTGATTTTTACATGTCAATACAATAACCAATGGTTTATTTTCAATGATTATTATATTGCTTTGATAAGTGCCAATCAGCTACTGAAAATACTATTGGTTTTCTGTAATTTTATACCATTTGTATGCTTTAGTAGTTCATTGCATTTTTATACTTCTTTGTAGATTGCTCTTAGAAATAAACTGTTGATAAATTATTGATCTTGTTTATTTTGAATTAACGAAACAATTTTAGAACAGTTGCCAGCCCACGTATTGGGTTCCTTTTTTGAAGGAAGCGAACCGTTTGATATCACTTAGTACACACTGATTTTCCTCCCACTTTTTTAAACGTCGATTTAGAATTGTACAATACAATTTGCACATGGCTGGTGAAATAATAATTCCCTTGTAACTCACACACCAGTTATCCTGGTACAACTAACGCGACCCAATTTGCTGACGTCACGGATGTATTCGATGTGAGTAAGCGGTTTATTTTGGTCTTATTTGGGCATTTCTTGGCGAGCAACTTTGGTGTAAATTTGCACAGTTGACATAAAATAATATTGCTGGTCATGGGTAAAGTAGCGAGGAAATCTGCTCATGAAAACAGACGATAGATTGTACTTTCTTCAGGCCTGCGTGTTTTTATCCATATTTATCGTGTTTGGCAAATATTTCATACCGTTACATGAATTTCTGTGCGTATGTTTTATGAATGAGGGATTGCTGAATATCACAGGCTTCTGTAAACTGAAGGTTTCTTCTATGTTGTCTAAATTCCACGATCAATCAATCCTTGAGGTTTTCTGAGGGAACAACATACCACGATTGGTGAGACACACGAACGCGGTTCATCAGAATGATTTGAGTGCAACAAACACGGATAGGAAGTTTGCTGCTTTCACATAAAATCTGATGTATTGAGCCTTGGGTTTTACTGTTGGGATTATTTTTTTTATATTTCAGACGACTGATTAGACAGTGAATACTCTTCAGTAGCAATTTCATCTAGAAATCTACCTATATAAAAGCAATATACTTCAGATAGAAATACCGGAACAGTCCCGACCTTACATCATTCTGTTGTTCATGCATTGAATGAATTCTATGATTTCTCTTTCTCACATCATGGCTTGAATATGTACTTATTGGGTACATTGTAGAGCGACAATGTGCTCTGTTGAGCCACAATGCGCTCCCTACACAATGTGCATATCGAGGAGCATATTGTGTATCCTACCTACACAATAGGCTACCATCAAATTGGTAGCATATTGTGTAGAGTATATATGATACCTACACAATATGCTCCCTGGTTGATAAGTTTTAATACTAATACTATTTACTAATGTAGAGTTGAGTCGGGTTTGAGGATTTGGGTTTGGGGTTGGTATTGAGTGGATTTGGGCTGTGGTGTTGGGTTCGGGCATGGGTCTGAGTTGGGTTAGAGGATGAGGAATCAGTTTTGGGGTTGGTTAGTTTTGCTGGATTTGGTTGGGTTGTGGGTTGAGAGGGCTTTAGGTTGGATGTTGATAGGGTGTAGGTATTGGTTTCGGCTGGGGATTTAGGTTTGATTAGATGTGGGGGTTGGTGGGGGTTATTGGGTTTAGGTTTGGTTTGGTATAGGAGTCGTATTAATTCGGGTTTGGGGCGTTTGGGTTGGGTTTGGATGGTACAGTACCGTCGTCCTTCAACTACACTAATCGTCACTCATTCACAGTTCAGCGATCATGCAGCGCTCACTCACGGTCCAAACAGTCTACACTCAGCGATCATTGCAGTCATATCGATTGGTTCGTTCCATTCGGTTAGTCATTTGATCGATCATTTCAGTCATCCATTCAACTATAGCAGCGATACTATTTACCAGAATAATTTAGAAAAAAAACCGGGACCAGTGGTAATTCTCTTTTCAGGGTTTCCTTCGTTCTTAAAATAAATAAAATGTATCAAAAAGTAATTAAATGAACGTTAAGAACAACATAACAACATTTATTTATTTTATTTTATTATTATTATTTTTTTTTTTTTTTTTTTTTTTTATTTTTTTTCAATTTTAAGAACGAAAGAAGTCCTCAAAAGATAATTACATGTACTACTGGTCCAGGATTTTTCTGATTGGTTCCGTTAAATAGTATCATCATTATGGTTGAATCGAGTTCACGAATAGAACGATTGAAGTGATATGTCATTAAAGCGACCAATCAGTATTCACTCACATTCGATTCGTCATTAAATCAGCGATCAATCAGTCAGCAGTTCATTCAACTCGGAAGGTTAAATGGTACTGTAACATAAATGTTTTTGGGCTTTATCAAGATAACAAGCATATACAATGAAGTCCCAAAGTAAACCTCACTTTATCAACGAAAAAGTGGGGCTTGCAATGGTTAAATTAATATCTTACTTTAGCTCTATAACTAATATTGTCTGTTCTTATTAAATCCGCCTAGACGAGGCGGTTCTAACGAGCAAATCTATATTTTGAGCAGAAAGAATAAGATATAAATAGTTACATTGCAACCGTTCACAAATTGCACTGGTTAGGCGTATTTTCATATGCTGACTTTCTGTTTCCATGCAACATAATATGAGTCTTCCCAAGTGAAATAGTGTCTTCGAGCTCTTCGTAATATTAAATTTCAAATGTGCATGCTCAGCCACTCAGGGAAGCTAAGAGTTTGGCTCTTTGAATGAAGATACATTTGGGTCCCATCTTGGTGTGGGGTACATATTTTTTCTCGTTTACATTTATGGAATTTGACCACCTCTTGTTGGGAAGAAAGGGCTAAATTATTTGCTTGTTTGTTAATTCGTATAATGCTGCTTGTTTCTTTTATGTTTTTTTGGTTTTCTTCCTCTGTGTGCCTTGGGTTAGCCACATCTTCTGATTATGGCGTTCCCTGAACTTTTCATTCTTAATTTTATATATGTTAAACAGAACAACGGCGGAGATACCCTATACAGTTACTTCATATAGTTGAGCGTTACAACGGTAAAACGGTAAAGATGCTCTTTCCCAAAGGTTATCGCACCGATTGATTCAGAGGGTGTGTAGTTTTAGAAAAAAAATGATACAGGTCCGGATCCAGAGTCCCTGTATCTAGTGGGTTTCTAGACAAGTGGTGGGGCTAGAGGTTTGCAGTTACATTACTATATTCAAAATGGAGTCAAACTGGCGGGCTGTGGCCCCTAAGCCCACCCCCTGGATGCAGGTCTAGTTACATATGACATGCATATCGAGAAGTATTTGACATATACTTTAAAGCTGGATCAGTCAGTCAACATGCCAATATGCATTACCAAAACGTCTATGGAGTCTCGATAAGAGCTTCAGTTGGATTCAGAACTGGCTGCATTGATTAACTTTCATTTTATGCAGCACTACTCATATGTGCAGGTAAGAAAGAATAAATCCGAAAAATGGTGCTTACAACGAAAGAAATCGCTAAAATACAGTGTTTTAAAATCGGCGTTTGTTGTACCCACACTCCGTGTTCTGTGTACCAGGAAGAAAATTTGATCCGTGGTTTGTTGTGCCCATCTGGAAAGGCAGTACCTGAGATTACATGCATATCATTTGGCTTCCATAAGGTTTCGAATATATGTATATCTAATGGTACAGTTTCCACTAAAATTTATGATAAACGGGACGATTTTGATTTTGATATAGTCTGGATGGCGATGTTCCCCGGTGTACCTCATATGGGGTATACATCTCAACTTATAAGATTCGCCAGAGTTTCTTCAAATCTTAATGACTTTAACTACCGTAATAAAGCTCTTACTGCCAAACTTCTTAGGCAGGGCTATCGTTAATTTAAACTTCGTAAGGCGTTTTCGAACTTTTATCGCAGACACAGTGCCTTGTTAGAAAAATATAGCGTCCGTCTGAAAACACTTCTGCAACAAGGTATATCGGAACCAGAATTTTACGGTGACTTAGTGTACAGATTTAGAAAAATTGTAGGTAAAACTTACTTTTCGGAGCAATTCAGAAAACTTATTAACCGTTATAAAAGAATTGGCTATAGCCTGGATATTATGCGGCAGACTGCATGCCTAGTTGTCAACCCAATCATTGTTGATGGCTATGCTTCACTCTTTAATTGCACGACGGCGGTTCGGGCCTCAGACTCAATGACGGTCTCTTCGTAAAACTTTAACCAGTGGGTTGGGGCTTGACGATATGTCTTTGGCTTGGCCCGCCGTGGTTCAGCTATTGGTTTTCATTTACTCTGGCATACAGTAGAATTAGCCATGAGTACTCGTCTTTATTTATTATAGTGATTAATTTGATTTTTATGTTTTCGCTTTGATACATTGACTGAGTTGGGAGCCTTTATGCGAACCGAATTTTTATGTGTTTCTGTATTAAGAGTAGCTTCGGGACCCAGGGTGAAGTTAGCTAGCTGTAAAAATGCTTTAAACCCCCCACTGGTTTGCTCTACTGACCGTTCTAAGGCGGTGGTCCCGGTGTTAGTCTTACTATTTGTTGCTTTGTGGTTTATTCTACGAGGCAATTTGTTGTATGTCGTTCCGTGTGTCATTTTGTTCTTGTGTTTTTCAGTCCTTTTAGTATTGCGATTACCTCGCTTGGGGAAGAGAGAGCTAATCTTGGTGCTTTTCGTGCGTTTGTTCGGTTTGTGTTTGTTTGGATTTGTCGGTTTTCTCTTCCTCTTGGGGTCTGGGAAGGGCTGCGGTTTGTGATTGTGGCACTCTCTGGACTTTTCTCTTACCTTTTTTTTCACAGGTTTTTACAAATAGCATATTTACTTCGTACCCTAGTGCTACCAAAAACACCTAATATATCGTGTTTATATAATTTGTTCATAAAATACAAATTATTATTACAGAAACAAGGAATTCTATTTTTCTGTGTTGTTTTCAGGCTTTCACATCTAATTATTTCTCAATCTGGCGATGTCAGATGCCAGGATTTGGAGAAAACATTAATAAAACATGCTTCTGTTTCCTGAAAACGATCACTGATACCTGCTAGTTTCTTTCAAATAAGGAAAAATACCTACTTACTCGGAACTTGATCCTTTTGGCGGGTAAACAAATTGGGTCGCGTTAGTTGTGACCCGTCGCGTTAGTTGCACCAGGATAACCGGTGTGACTCAAAAGGAGTCTTGGATCACCTGTCACTGATTTCGGTATTGGATTTATTATAACAAAAATTAAACAACTTTAAAAGTGCGGGTCTAAGGTGAGTCGATCGTAAAATTTCTGCAGGTATTTCATCATGACCGAGAGTTTTATTTGATTTTGTTTCTCGAATGGCCGCCTCCAATTCACAGTTTGAAATTTCAGAGTCAAAATTTGATGGAGTATTTCCGTGTGAAGTATAATTATTGATATCCAATGTAGAAGTATCTGAATTTAATGGGTTTAATAAAGTATTAAAACCACTTTTCCAAACATTCAAGATATCATTTTGATCTTTACCAACTTCACCATCTGGTAGAATGACTTTCATTGGGATAGACGTGTTTCTGCCTTGTACTATTCCGATTTTCCCAATTTCTTTCCAAACCTGTTTCATCTCTGTATTCGTTTGATTTTTATGTTCTCGGAGATGTTGTACTGATGAGTTAGAACCCCTTTACACGGATTGAACCAATGCCTTGTGTATACCACGGCAGAGCTTAGGGCGAGGGTTGTGGCCACATAAAATCGATTTAAGCCCCCACCCCCACTCCCCACCCCCCAACCCCGGTAAGGTTTTAAACTGACCGTTTCAAGGCAGTGCTTCTGCTGTGGTTTACTATTTCTGTTATTGTATGTCCTTGCATGTATCTCTTGGTGATTTTTTTTTATTTTGGACAGCCGTTTGGACAATTTGTTTGGGGGAAAAGAAATTGTCCTTTTGGCTTTTTGCTTGTAGTGTTTTGATTGTGGTGCCGTTGCTTTAAGTGCGTTCTTCTTTCCCTGTTGTGTCTTGGACGGAAGGTATTAGGTAGTTGTATCGATTCCTGATCATTGCCTTCCTTTCTATTTACTTCCGATGGATTTCTCTTCTGTTCTTCTTTCCAGTATTTGCGTTTAGCTTTCAGAACACATCTGTTAAAATTCTTTCGTTTGGCACAATCTATTTGCCTATAATGGGTCGGACATCTGTTTAGTTTTATATCATAAAGTGACGGTCGACGTAATTTACGCTACACTGATTTGCCTTATACGGACAGATAGACAGACGACAATGACAAAAACAATACATCTGGATGGAGAGGCATAATACAACCATATACTCTAATGGTAAATTGCCCCGCGATTCTTTATTTTCCGTCCATATTGATCTATCGACTCCAAATGATTAAAGATTCTAAATTGTGCGTTCAGGCTAACACATAATGTAGAACATTTGTACATTTTGCGTTAGCGCAAAATGTAATAATTTAGACATTTATAACAAAGCCCATTTTCTTACAGCAAGCATAATCACCCAGGTAATGCATGTTTCCGTTTACATGCAACAAAACATGTTTACATGATATATATATATATATATATATATATATATATATATATATATATATATATATATATATATATATATATATATATATATATACTTCCCACCAATCAAATTATTATGTCAATATAATTCAGATCTATATTGAAGGGGGTTTTCATGACGCTTACATAAATCTAATAAAATGACAATTTGCGAGATTTATCTTCGTTTATCAATGAAATCGTTGTGAAACGAGTCTTTATTGAAGTGTTTTAGTGCAATTTTATATTCGATTTATGACTTTTACTTTTAAGTTTTTCAACAACTTCCGTGTTTGACTTGAATTTATGTTTCCCACAGTCGTTATCTATCCGCGAAAAAGTACCTACTGTGCTTTCGACATCTTTCAGAAAGTCGGTTTTTGCTTGGCACTTTACACAGTAGAAGAATGTTTGCAAACTTTTGTCAGGATTTAATGCAAAATCATTTGTCGTAACTACCTAGCACAAAACATTTTATTCAAGTCATTGGTTTTTAAAACAATAAAATATTTTCATTTTTTCCCATAGCAAAAATTAATGCAAATTATGCAGAAATCTGTAGGGTAAGTAACTTGGAGGTAGATTTTCAACAGTTCAACAGGTTCAGCGTATTCATTTTTTCTGAAATTTTCATAATATTGTTGTGAAACATCAATAATTCAAAATTCAGCTAAGAAAGGTAAAAAATATTTTCTCAGACAAAATTCCAAACGAACACTTTACTATACAAATTGCATAGGTCAGACCAATTTTTGGCCGTAAATTTAATTTTAGGGTACATATTTGAGAACAAAACACAAGAGCAGAAAAGACAAGTAGTTCTGATAAGATATGGTCAATTTTAACAATATATTTTCATTAAAGATAAAACGCCAAAAAAAAAAAAAAAAAAAAAAAAAAAACGTTTTTCCGTGTGATGTCGAAAGGACAGTAATTGCAAATGTGCATGCAGTCTCTATATTTATTTGTTTATTTATTTATTTATTTGCATCGTTTAACACTTAGCACACTCATGGCCAATTCAGCTGACGACAAATTGATATTTTCTTTATTTCCCAGAAATTAGGATTTGTTATTTCATGCAAATTATCTCCTTAAGTCTCTTTATTCATTTATCTATTTATCTATCTATTTATTTACATTGGTTAATACTTAGCATACTCTGGGCAACTACAGCAGATGACAAATATCTGTTGTTTATCTTATTTTTTGCGAGAAAATAGGATTTGACGCTTATTGCCAATTGGCTCGCAGAGGCGCTTCTAATGAATACCTACAACATGTTTTGCTTTCTTTTTAGAAGAGAAAAGAATAAACGATTAGACTTGCTCCAGTCTCCAGTGACTAAATACTTATTTTTATAATCTTGTGTTATAATCCACTAAAATAAACCAAACTATTATCATGACTATAATGGCTGGTCACTAATGACCAACCTTAATAGTCATGATATTATTTTGGTCAAATTTATTATAAGAAGAATATTTAGTCACTGGAGACCGAAGCCAGTCTAGAAAAATATACATATCTTCATAACCTTCTTATCTAGAGCTATGTATCCTGGTTTATAGACTAATCACTTAGTAACTCTGGATATCGGTACCGATTTTCATTATTGCCCACGACGCTTAGAAAGTGAAAACGTGCACAGGGAAGTGAAAAATAGACTTGTTGACCCTTGTAAAAAGTAAATATGAAGAAGAAAACCCCTTTGTAGTTTTCCAATTTTCCGACAGCAGCATATGTTACACCAATTGATAAAACAAACAAAGTCATGTTAAAAAGAGTCTTAGTGCATATATAAAATCATCACGAAAACATGCCTATATGATGTTGACCCCCTTAAACCCCACTTTTATATAGTAAAACTGGGGTTTACAGGGGTATACATTATTTTTCTTATTTTGTTAAAAAAAACATAGATTGTCGGTACTCGTTAGAACCGCCTCGCCGAGGCTGTTCTAACGAGTACCGTCAATCTATGTTTTGAGCAGAAATGCGAAAAATATAAGAATTTTTATCTGAAAATTTAAATTTTTTGGTAAAATTTTCTGTATATTTGAATAGGCGTGTTTTCGTAATGAACAGCCTGTTTTAGTCGTTTTAACCAACACGCCTATATAATTTTTACCGCCCGTCTCATACTCCACTTTTATATAGTAAATCTGGGGTTTACAGGGGTATACATTATTTTTCTTATTTCTGCTAAAAAAAAAATAGATTGTGGGTACTCGTTCGAACGAACGAGTACCCACAATCTATGTTTTGAGCAGAAATATGAAAAATATCAGATTTTTTTTTTATTTGAAATTTTTCCTTTTTGGAATGTAAAATGTTCAATATATTTGAATAGGCGTGTTTTCGTAATGAAGGGAGAGTTTTGTGACTTCCTTGTTTGCTTTCCTGTACGTATTTACCCTAAATGTATTCGTCCTAAAATTTTACTACCTATTTGTGTGTCTGAAAATTGCTGGTTAAATGACAAAGCTGTAGACCTTGTATTCTGATCTAGGTCTACACTTTTTGCTCAGGACTGTCTGATGAATAGCAAACAGTGTATAACCCGATCAGATGCGGCATACCGCAGCATATGATCTGGGTCTACACTATTTGTTCAGGTCTATCTGAGTAGTCAGGGTAAATATCGCAAAAATTACCCATTTTCTGGACACATATATCTTTCAATTTTCCCCATAGAAATTGATGCTGTATGGAAATCTATGTCGACGCTGATGCTCAAACTGAGTGAAGAAATACATTCATGCAGGTCTTTACCGAACAGAAATCTTATATGCTTTATATGCTTACCATCAAATACAGTCGACTCTCGTTATCTCGAAATGCAAGGGACCATATGAAATACTTCGAGATATCCGTACTTCGACATATCAGATTTGCGGAACTGAGGAAAACAATTAATCGAACAACCACCTTTAATAGAATGAATATGTAATTTGACTCCTAAGTTAGAGATATATTGAAAATATTGTGGAAAAGAGGAGAAATTGCTCCTAAGGAGCAATTTCTCCTCTTTTCCACAATATTTTGTTGTCTGTCTGTAGATCTCTGTATCAAAATAGGGACCAGATTTTCACTTCGAGATAAGCGGTTATTCGAGATAAGCGAGTTCGAGATAACGAGAGTCGACTGTATATTTAAGGATATGTTTAAAGACATCCAATTTTTTCCACATCCATCAGTTTAAATAGACCTCTCAAGCGAAGTACCTTAGAGTTCCGATCGACAACAAGGTGACTTGAAACAGTTATGTGGACTTGGTAACAAAACGTACCAACCAGACTACAGCCTTAGTTGAAATAGACCTCTCAAGCGAAGTGCCTTCGAGTCCCGATCGATAGCAAGGTGACTTGAAACAGTTATGTGGACTTGGTAACAAAACGTGCCAACCAGACTACAGCTTTTTTATGAAAAAATGTCAAAGCAAAGTGCTGCAAGTCCCACATTCGTCACAAGTTTGAGGATTCAGCCACGATGTTGGATCCACACATAAAGACCATCTCAGCCGAAATGGAAGCTGTTCAGAGACGGGCCGCCAGGTTCTGTTTCAATCACTACAACCGAACTAACAGTGTCAGTTTAATGATGCAAGAGCTTGGGTGTGAGGATATACAAACGAGGCGACAGCAGAACAAGGCAAAAAAAATGTACAAGATCATCAAAAACTTCGTTGAAATCCCAGCATAACAGTATTCAACACCTGCAAAAGAATCAACTAGAGGTCACCAACAATGATTCCTAGCACCAGTCTGCTCAGTCAACCCCTATAAAGGGTACTTCTTCCAAACAGCGGTCCGGCTTTGGTAAACCTTGTCTAGTGGTACCGTAGCACAATCACTGGACAACTTCAAAACAAAGGTAAGAGAAAAGTCCAGGGAGTGCCACAATCACAAACCGCAGCCCTTCCCAGACCCCAAGAGGAAGAGGAAACCGACAAATCCAAAAAAGGTCCTCGTCTGTGCTGATGTCCATAGGTCGTAACTGAAGACAACCTGTTTTAAACCTGCTTTTCGACTATACATAGAGAGCCTTCCATCACGTATGTTTTATGGTTTACACAGTGCATACGAGTCATGCACTTAAATGGAAGGTGAAGATAAAAAATGCTTGTCATTTTCAATCAATAAGTTATATATGAGGGTTGTTCGGAAAGTTCGTAGAATTTTGATATATCTCTTATATTCTTTATCCAATGTACATGAAATTGATTTAAACTTTATTTTGATTGCTTCTAATACAGCATAATTTACAACAATACAGTATTTTCCAGGATCTGACTGTAAGCCTTAGCTTGTCTTAAAGTGATCTCCTGGAAATAAAGGCATATAGCTTTCTTCGATGTTATGAGTGGCTGAGCCTTTTGACATATTTGATCTTAAGCAATTAAAGCAAAAGCTTAATAACTTATATGCAAGTATGTAAACCGTTACATACATACATACATACATACATACATACATACATACATACTTTTGTACGTACGTACGTACTTTACGCACATACCTACGCACGCATGCATGTACATGCGTATGTACATACATACGCACATACATATATGCATACATGCACGCATTCAGGCACATACACAAACGCATGTATACACTTATGCGTGCACGCGCACATACATCAAACATACACAGAGAGAGAGAGAGAGAGTTGCATCAATGTTACGTTAGTACCTTTATATCATAGGAAACGTTTCGATTTGACTATGAATTCTTGAACGTGGCAAAACATGGTTTCATTATCTTCATCAGTGGCTGTTACTTTACCGTGAAACAATTCTTGAACAGAATGCGTGTGCAAATAGCCAGAAAGGTAAGTAATTCTGATGTTGGCACATCTAGGACAGTGGAGAAAAAAATGGTAACAGCTTTCAAATTCACCGCATGCACAAGATGGGCTTGGAACAATATTTTTAGAGTATAAATGTGAATTGAGTGAGCTACACCCGATGCGCAGTCTTGCGTGTAGAATTTGGCCAATTCTAGATCCAGCATTATAGTACTTAGGAGGAAGTCTTCTGTGTCTATTGAGGCAATATTTAAATGCTGTGACTGTGTTTGCATCTTTTATATCTTGTGGCAAGCTATTCCAAGCTTTTATAGTTGAAGAGGAAAAGGAGTTAAAGTTGAGATTAGTACGAGCGCGAATAGATAGTATATCGTTTGTGCTTCTTAGGCTATATGGGTTACTATCGCCAACAAGTGGGGCCACAAGATCAGACAGGTAATCAGGGGTGAGCCCATTAACAATCTTATAAAATATAACTAACTTGTGTTTTGTGCGTCTTTCTTGTAGTGTTTCCCATCCGAGCTCTGCAAGAAGTTTTTAAATACTACAGAGTTTAGTCGCCCTGCTTACTATACGATCTGCTTCGTTGTGTATTGATTCTAATTGGTTTTTGCATTCGATGGAGCAATTGTCCCAAACACCATCACTATATTCGAGTAGGGTGCGTATGAAGCCTATATAGATTTGTTTTTCTAGTGCAATCCTATTCATTTTAAATTTTAGAGCACGGAGGAGGTTTAATCTTAACCATGCTGATTCAGTAATTTTTGCAATATGTTCTATCCATGAGCAAGTGTTCGAAAATGTAACCCCGAGATGTTTGTGACTAGTAGATTCTGAAATGACTGTATCGTTCATTAAAAGTTGCGGATGTAAAACAGGTTGTCAACCCAATCACGGCTAATAAATTTGCTTCCCTCTTTAATTGCACGCCGGCGGGTTAGGCCTCAGATTCTATGATGGTTCCAGCGTAAAGGCTTACTTGAAATTTAATTTTGGGTAATGTTGGTTGGTACTTGATGCTCTATCTTTGGTCGGCCCACCGGAGTCTAACTGTTGGTTTTCTTTTGCTCCAGCATTTCAGTTGTTTCGTGCTATCGAGTCCTCATCGTTATTTCATCTCTGTAATTAGTTGATTGTTTGTGTTCGCGGAGATGTAGCACTGATGAGTTAGGAAGCCTTCATGCGGACTGAACAAATTATATGTCTAAACTGCGGCAGAAGTAAGGGCGAGGATTGTGGCCACGTAAACTCGATTTAAGCCCCCCCCCCCTCCCCCACCTCCCCCAACCCCGACCGTTCCAAGGCGGTTCTTCTATCATGGTTTATTTTTTTGATTGTGTGTGTCGCTTACATCTTTTTGTTTTGGATAGCTATTTGGCCATTTTGTGGGAAAGTAACTGTCCGTTTGGCTTTCTGCTAGGGATGTTTCCATTAGGTCTAGTTATTTCGTGTTTGTGTTTCTTTCCCTTTGATGTTTCTGATGGGAGGTATGGAATAATTGTATCGATTCCTGATCATTGCCTTTCCTTCTATTTTGTTTTAAAGATATTAAAAGAGACATGTTTTTTTTTTGCATTAAAATGAACCAGCCAATTAAGAGCCCATTGAGATATGGTGCCCAGGTCAAGGGTTATGGTAATGGCCGCTGTCTGAGGGTTTTCTGCAATGATATACAAACTGGTATCATCGGAATGAAATTGGTTATGCATGAACCTTTACTTATCCTAAAAGTATTTGTAAAAATTCAAATAAAACCAACCAAAGAAACAAGATATATGGGTTGCCGTAGCAACGCCATTATGGATACCCACAACAGCCCGAAAATACCATTTTTCCAGACATGTTATTGAAGAAATAAACTTAATTTCCGACTGTTAGCTCAAAGTCTAAAAAGCGGAAACGTCAAGCGATAATTCGACGTCGCGAAGTCTTTTCTTGAAAATTTCAAAATAATCTGTTCTTCCGGAAGACAACTAAAGTGTTTTTGTTTTCTTGTTGCGACAGTGACAACTGAAAAAATCAAAACGTCAAATGGCGCCATTGAGATGCGGAGTTTGATCAAATTATCGTACCATTAGTGGAAGAAGGTACCAAGTGACATTTTGCAAATTTTGAGAAAAACTCATTTAAAGGTTTACAACCATATATAAAATTTGCGTTAGCATTCACAATTATTTGTTTTATTCCAAAAATTGAATACTTGCAAATGCATCCTGTCAATGTCATTTTCCTGATTATATGTTAAGCCGTTTCTGATTAATTAATTAATTAATTAATTAGTACTAAGCGCTTTTTTCATATATTGGAATTTGCATAAAATAGGCACAGAGTAAGGTACCAAGTGTCATTAAGTGTCATTTCATACAAATAAAAACAGCCTAAAGTTTGCCAGATAAGGTACCATGTGTCATATGGATCGAATTGTAAGTAGACAAACTGAGATATATTTCAAACTAAAAGTGTCCCAAGTGTCATTTGGAACCTCGGCAGCTGTTACTTTGAATTCATACACATTATATACTGTATAAAATGTCATTTGGTACCAAAAGGCAATGTTATACAATGTTATATTAATTTATGCTTCATTTAATTATTCCTATTATTTCCAAAATGTTACATAAAGGTAAGGCAGCATTTGTTTTTAATTTTATTCGAACTGTGCCAATCAAAAGGATTTAGTAAATTGACCATCACTCTTCCCGCTTCCCGCGTGTCATTCAACGAGTAGATGTAGTCTGATAGTAGTTAAACTATAACTTGCATAGTACAATTCCTTAACAAATAAAGTGACCATGGGGTTGTTAAACCAGCCTGCAAATCAAGTTGCATCATATTTACTTAAATTGTCTTCAATCGCTTGTACTTAATACTTTGTATTACTATGTTTACTCTCTTGTCTCCTGTTTTTATTTGCTGATCATTATACCGCCTGACTGCTGCAGTGAATCAGTCAGCTTCGTTCTGTTGTACATCTCACAAAGAGACCTGGTCCTTGAAGGAATGATTGAAAAATTGTAATATTCGTAATATGTCTGTCGATATTGACCGGGTCAGATTTTTTTTAATTGAAATTCTTTCACAAATATACAGTATATTATCTTACAATTTAGAGTGTGGGCCAAATATTCCTTTTAGATATACAGTTTACCTGATATAAAGTGCCTTAATTTTTAATTTTAAGAAACATTAGCTATAATCATGAAAATCTGATATGTTTTCTTAGTTTTATTTGTTGTTTTGCTCTCAAATTTCTTCTTGTGTCTTTTCCTGACATTTTTCTCAGCATATGATCAAACATTTGTCTCCCCTTATATCTAATGTTCAAATGAAATTGTCAAGACAGACTCTATGCTTTCCATTGCCTTATTCCAAGCAGTACTGTGTGATCCTGTCGTTGCTTCTTAGTGAGTTTAATAGAACGAAACATACCAAAATGTAATCGCCGTGTCATTCATGCAAACATAAGCTGTTTGCCCGCCCGTCTGGGCTCGGAGAAATAGATTGTGCTGTATGGTGCCTCCGTGCAGAACTGCAGACAGAACAAACATTTGAGTTCTGGTAAACCTAAGAAGGTCTAAACTTGTCCTGACAAAGTAGTACGATTCGGACTTTCCCACATATGGACCTTGGCTTTTTGCTGGGATGGTATATGATACAATTTGTTGCAGGGCTTGGAATAGCAAAGAAGTCATCTCAATGTACGATGGAAGTCGCACAAAACCGGAGGCAACGTCTCCGAAATGACTGGAATATTTAATTTATAGCTGTACTCTTTTAGGGCGGACACTTTTTTCCTTTGCAAGACAAATATTCTTGTATACCATTTCTGGTGCCTTACATCACATCTCCATTTACTCAGATCAGTTTCTACTTTCCCTGGACGGCTTCTTTACAGGGCTTCGATAATACACACTGGTACAGCCATAGCATTGTCTTGTACTGTCTTAATCTAGTGTTCATGTCACGGTGAAAAGAGAAACTTAATGCTGGCATGTTTTGATATTGTACTGGTGTATTATGACCCTCTTCAATCATGTCTCTCATCATCATCACAGCTTCATATGGTTCTTCAAATCTGATAGCCAGGTAGGCTGAGTAATAGCAAACAAAGAAGGATATGTCATAACTCTTGGCCTAAGTGCATCCACAGGGATAGCATCTGCTATAATATACTACTAAGTTACTATTTAATGTATTGACAATAAAGAGAGGAAACGATCCTCCAAATTATTGTTCCTTTCATCACTCTCTTGTTGTGGCTTACATTCGTGAAGAAATTGATCTGTCTGATAAATTCCATTTGATTTTTCAACTCAATAGTTATAGTGACATACTTTTGATCTCAATTGTATGGGTATTTTATTAAGATTTGCTCTCTTAAGCACAGCAGCAAAGAAACCGATTCCATCAACCCTTACTGGTACATGCTTAAGCTCAGTACTTGTAATAAATGTATGTTACTTTTGGATAGTCATATGGTTTTATTTTATAGAGTTTCTTTAGCATTTTCCAATAACGTTTTAACTAGAATCCTTATTTCTGTTGCAGTTCCACTCGTCCTTCTGATGACTTGACGACGCTCGATTTCTTTTTGTTCTTTTATTGTAGGAAATTTATATATGTTTTACTTGTGCTTGCATGGTGTCTTTAAGACTTCCTTGGTGTATTTGGATCTCTTCCTTCACTTCTAGTTAACGGCTGCCCTTTTCTGAGTTCTGCAGTTCCAGTGTCTGCTTGAAGTTATACCTTTCTGTACGAATAATTTTCCACAAAAACACACAAAAAACACTTAAATTGGATAGCTGTTCTCCACTAGGTATCGGACAAAATATTTCATTTTGTGCATTCAGTAAAGGGAACTCTGATGCAAACGAGATTTTGTCTGTATAAAAACAAGCCATGTGTCCCAAATTACAATATGTAGCTTAAATTAAGCGCATACATGTATACTTCGTTGCATAGAGAAAGGAGCCAAATGTCAGATGGAACCACTTAGACTTGTTTATGTGGGCTTGTATTTTAAAACATACATGTAAAATGATTCCATCTGACATTTCGTACCTTTGTCAATTAAACATATGAAGATTATCAAAGTGGAGAAAGGGTCTGTTTGGCGAATGGTATGTTCTTCCAGAATTTATATATCACTTGACACTTTATTTCACTACTGATTTCAACGGAAATCACTTGGAACCATATAATACTTACTGATAACTTTTTTATCGTTTTAGATACAAGTATGATTGTTTGTGACAAGTTAGATATTAGTCAGTATAGTGCATTGATGTTGAAATCCCAAAATAGCCGAAAATGCTACTTGGTACCTTCTTCCACTAATGGAACGTTATGTGTTGCTCTAAATAAATCACCGAGAATGATCAAATCAACGCAAAAATATGATAAATGCAGTCCAGGTTTTGTTTATAAATGACACTCGCGTTTTAGGAGCGGAAGAGATTGAGGATGATTTCAGGAGCGGCCAACCGGCAGTCGTAGCTTGTTCCATTAAGAATTGGGTTTTGGACATGGTTATCATGGACAGAAGAACCACCGTCAGAATTATAGCTGATGAGCTTGGTGTTTCGTGCTATACAGTACATGGGGTATTAACTGAAGAACTTTGAATGCGTAGATATTGCAGGTGACAATGTTAAGAAAGTGGGATGATCGCTGGACTTGAACGAACGTTTGACGTTTTCGCGACGTCATACTGACTTCGGCGTGCTACGGGTACCTGTACCATACGTACCTGTACTGGACATAAAATTTTTGTGTTTAAGTATATCATTTTGGTTTTCATAGAATTTATAGAGGAGCTGTTGAAATTAAGATAGGTATAAAATTCTTTGTTCTACTATGACTATTGTGTGATTTATAACAAAATTCTACGAACTTTCTGAACAACCCTTGCATAACATAAGTTTACTATACATGTACTATATTGTCTAACCTTTTCAGCCCAGCAGACCAAATCAAAACCCATGCAAACAATGTAGATTCAGATGAGATGCCTCGTAACGAGGAACGAGGAACGAGGCATCTCATCAGGATCTACACTGTTTGCCATTCTGTGTTGTTGTTGTTGTTGTTGTTTTTTATGTTTTTTTTTTGTTGTTGTTGTTGTTGTTTTTTTTTTTGTTTTTTATTATTATTTAAGACCAACCCCTATTTTCAACAATGAACTGTCCAAAGGAACGGAAGATTCCATTTCAGAAACACAGGGGTGAAATGGTTAAGTCTTGATTAACTGCAATTACTGTAAGAGGACAGGATACATTTAATAGATGTTCCTCCGTGTTTAAGCCTTGCCATGTTGCAAGAAATAAGATGTCACGCCCACTTCTAATCTTCAACCAATCAGAATACTTTATCCAGGTTGTTGATACAAGTTCACATACTGGAGGACAAACAGTACAGAAAGATCTGCACTGCAGGCCAAGACAGAGCATACCCAGGTTCAGGAGGACTAGGGCTTACAAGGGAGACAGACTTTCTGACTTCTTTTTGTGTTTTCGCTTAGGTGCGTTGGCTGGGTTGGGGGCCTTTGTGCGGGCCGGGTTTTTGTGTGTTTCTGTGTTGGGAGTAGCATCGGGACCCAGGGTGGTTGGTTGGCTGTAGGGGTGCTTTTAACCGCCCCCCACCCCACCCCGCTCCCCCCGGTGGTTTGCTCTGCTGGCCGTTCTGGGGCTGTGGTCCCGGTGTTAGTCTTACTGTTTTTTTACTATGTGGTTTGTTCAGCGGGGGCGGTTTGTTTTGGGTCTTGCCTTGTGTTGTTTTGTTCTTGTGCTTTACGGTCTTTTGGCGTTGCGGTTGCCTCGATTGGGGAGCGGGTGGGGCGAATCTTAGTGCTTTTCGTACGTTTGTTCGATTTGCGCTTGTTTGGTTTTGTCTGTTTTCTCTAGTTGTCTGGGAAGGCTGCGGTTTGTGATTGTGGCACTCCCTGGACTTTTTGTCTAACTTTTTTTTTCATGTTTGGTTTCCTGTGCACAAGTTCCTTCAGAAATTGGTCTATGGTAAAAACAAAAAAAAAAAGACAGAACCCTTTTTAGAAGGGAACAAAAATATTTTGGCAGGTTCAACTCCCATAGGAAAGTATGTTAAGCAAAGCATAAACAGTTTGTTTTATCATTTTGACAAGGGAGACTTTGGTGACCTTGTTTCCTTTCCTGTACACGAGTCCATTTCTGATTCAAAATCTACTTAAAGGGGTCTACTGTAAAAGGAAAGAATTTGCTCTCGAGCAAATTCTTTTCTTTCAGAGCAGACTCCATTTTAGAAGGGAACAAAACTATTTTAACAGATTTAACTCCCTTAATAGCTGAAGTAAAGACAATATATGTTAACCCATTTAAACCTAGTGTCCCATAAAAAGGACATTGGCAAACAGTGTGGACCCAGATCAGACGTCGCAGAACGCGGCGTCTGATCAGGGTCTACACTGTTGGCATTAAATTCAGAAAATTCTATAAAACATGGTAATAATAAAAACTAACCAGATTCCCCTTATACAGGAAATGACCCTGTCCAAAGAGTTCAGGTAGAAGAGTCCACACGGCATAAATGGGTTAAGAAAAGCACAAACAGATTATTTTATCATTTTGACAAGGGAGACTTCTGTGACTTTCTGTTTTTTTTCTGAACACCAGTCTCACCCCTTACAACCTACGTCATATCGATGATGAAGATACGTATTGTCGTCAGTAACTAGTCCCACGGAATCTTGCTGAACTAATAATGGTTTTATGAAATTCAGAATATTCACTTAGTGCGCAAAATTCTTTGTCATATGGACTGTCTGTCTCTTCGGAAACGCAACGGATATTCGGACACTCGACCATTCATGCTGATATTCAGTGACGCTAATAATGGAAGCATAATCGGTCGAAGTAGCCACAGTAACTAGAATATGAATTAGGTTTGCATTTCCTGTGAAATACAGTACTACAATGGACACGTTTGGTCCACGTATTAAATTTTCGCTGCATTATACAACCTTTGTGATTTTGCCATACATCCGAACAAATGCTGTGTGCATATAACCATGATGATGATGTAGGTTTTTGGCCCTAAGTCTTCTTCTGAAAACGGATCTACTGTAAAAGGAAAGAATTTGCCAAGGGGAGAAAAATCTGTCTATTTTAGAGTTGAACCCATTTCAGAAAGGAACAAAACTAATTATGACACAAAGTTAATTCCCTCCCTCAATAAAAGAAGTAGAGAGAACGTATGTTAAAGACATAAAAATAATGTCTCGGTCATTTGTCGTATCTCTGATAAGAGACTGGGTCCAACAAAACATTTTATACTGTCAATAAACAATAAACAGATAGAGGCCCGTAAGGGGAATTTAGTACTGGCTTATTTATCTGGGCCCAGTTGTTCAAAGCTAACGATGTCGTTAGTTAACGATTCGTTAAAATTTAAATCGAGTGATACACAAATATGCTGAAATTTTTTGCTAAAAAAATGTGAGTAGCTTTTGCAGTGCAAAAGCTACTCACATTTTTTCAGCAAAAAATATCAGAATATTGTATATTGAATCTGCTAAAACAGTTAACGAAATGACCCTTAACGAGCTCGTTAAGCTAACGACGCTTTGAACAACCGGGCCCTGATCCATATGCAATATCCCCTCGAAAATATTTATTTTCTCTCAGAAGGCTTCTTTACCATCCCCTGCTTGGGTCTGATAATCACCTCTTTATGACACGCCTTTGCTCGCTCTTACATAGCGCCTAGGTATGGGCAATACAATCAGCAGTGAGTGGTACCACTTTTGGAACCATTTTAGCTATGTCTTTAAGGAAAGCACAAATTTATTTATCATTTTGACAAGGGATACTTATGTGACTTCCTGTTTGTTTTCCTGTACACCAGTCCCATTCTGAAAAGGGGTCTACTTAAAAGGAAAGAATGGGAGCAAATGTTTTTCTTTTAGAGTAAATCCCTATTCAGAAGGGAGCAAAATCATTTCGACATAGTGAAATCCCTTAATATATGAAGTAGAAAAACAGTTTATTAGGGAATGCACAAACACAACAGTTTATTTTATCATTTAGACATGGGAGACTATTGTGACTTCCTGTTTGCTTTCCTTTTCACCAGTCCCCTTCTGAAAAGGGGTCTTATTAAAAACGAAAGAATTTGCTCCAGGTAGGGGTAGGGCAAATTCTTTCCTTTTAGCGTAGAACCCTTTTCAGAAAGGGGGAAAATAATAGAGAAAACGTATGTTAGGGAAAGCACAAAGCTTTACGTATAAGTTTACGTATATACTTTTCGTATAAGTTGTAGTTCATAAAATGAGCCGCAACGTCAGAAAACGTACCTTCGGACATGTGCGCCCAAAGCAGATTCAGATTAGCGAGCGCACTCGCGCAGTCTAACCAGAACCTTTACTGGGTGCATTTTGGATAGCCGATGATGCAAACATCCTTCATGCGGAAAATGAAGACTCTGATCAGACTGTGTGGATAGAATTTGACATTTCATGCATTTTGTCTCTTCGGGAGACAATTTGCATAACGTGTAAAAACCTATTTCCTGGAAAAATTTTCACTTACTGTGACAGTTTTTGGTTCTCATCAAGAATCATCCTTAGACTGTGACCTTGACCTTCTTATACCACTGAAGAAGTTTGTGGAGGTAGCCCGCTACAATTTTCTTATTAAATTTGCTAAAATAAAAAAAAAGTTATCGCGAAAACTTAAGCGTATATATATATATATATATATATATATATATATATATATATATATATATATATATATATATATATATATATATATATATATATATATATGTTCATACGATTTTCCGGTGTGATTACGCTGTGATTCCGGAAAATCATATGAACAAAACGTTCCACATAAGCTGTCGCATGCTCTCTTATCCAAAGGTCTCTTAACCAAAGGTCTAGGTTTCTGTCCCCGCCCAAAGAGTTATGACAGAGGACGTCTGTTGCATGATACAAAGGCCTTCAGCAGACGCATGCGTCTCAAATCGCACTTCAATGATCGTAGTGCCTCTGACCGTTCATCAGAGAAATATCCGAGTTTCACAACGACAAGCAATTGGCAACCCCACAAACAAGGTCTTGATCTGGAAACGTTTATTGGCAGTGTGGAGTCTGACATGGCGTAACACAAACCCTAAAAGCCTAGACATGACAACCTCACTGAATGTTGTATGACCTTAAAAATACACAAGAGATCACCATAAAACCCGCTGACAAGGATTCTGCGGTTGTTGTCATGGACATAGATTACTACGTCTCAAAGGCTGAGAGACAACAAGGAGACTCTACTTACTATAGACTTCTGGATCATGACCCCACTCCCGAATTCGCCAAACAAGTGTCTGAAGAGATCAATGAATGCACGATGAAGGCCATATAAGCGAGAAGAACAGAAAACCTGCTTGGTGACCAGCCCAAAGCAGGTACATTCCAATTCCTCCCGAAGATACACAAAGCCGGTAACCCTGGTCGTCCCCCATAGTTTCTGCCAATGGTCTCCCCACGGAAAAGATATCAAGAGTTTGTGGATTTGCATCTGTAACCTCATGTTCAAAACCTGCTGTGCTACGTAAAGGACACAACAGATTTCCTGAGGAAGCAAGATGCCCAGGTCCCATTTCCACCCGACACCTTGTTTCCATGGACGTCATTTCCCTTTATACCAATATTCCTCATCAAGCTGGCATGCAGGCATGCGGGGAGTTGTGGGAAGAAAGAAAAGTCAAGGACCCACCTATACAGACTCTGGTCAAACTTCTCACACTCATACTCAAATGCAGTAACTGAGTACAACGGGAAACATTATCTCCAGGTCCAAGGCACTGCTATGGGTACAAAAATGGCACCTGCATACGCAAACATTTTCATGGGGCATCTCGAGGGACAGCTGTTAAGGTCAGTGACCCTGCGACAATTTTCATGGTTAAGATTTATTAACGATATTGACATGAAGTGGTCGCACGGCCGCGAGACTTTGACGGCTTTCCTCGACGAGACCAACAACTTCCACCCACACATAAAGTTTTGCGCTTTGTTTTAAGTCTTGCTTTGTGTTATTTTGTCTTGTGTTTTTAGTCCTTTTAGCATTGCGATTACCTCATTTGGGGAAAGAGAGTTAATTTTAGTGCTTTTCGTATGTTTGTTCGATTTGCGCTTGTTTGGTTCTATCTGTTTCTTCTTCCTCTTTGTGTCTGGGAAGGGCTGCGGCTCGTGATTGTGGCACTCCCTTGACTTTTCTCTTACCTATTTACAGCTGAAATTTCGAACGAGCAGCTCGTGTTTCAGGACACCAAATCAAGGCTTGTGGGCGAGAACTTATATGTAGATCTCTACGCAAAACTAACAGATACACACCAGTATCTCTCATCCACAAGTTGCCATCCAAAATACTGCTGCAAAAATGTTCTTTATAGCCTTGCACTTATCCTCAAACGTATCTGCTCCGATTCGGGTACTTTTGAATCAAGAGCAAGAAAACTGACTGACCACTCTTGCAAACGGGGTTATCAGAAACAGGCAATTTTAATTGCCATTGAAAGAGCACGATAACAGAACAGAGTAAACCTGCTTTCTTATAGGCCTAATCTGAGTCTAGCGTTCTCCCCTTTGTGTTGACGTATCACCCAGACTAACCAAGAGTGAAGGATATAGTTAAGAAACACTGGCCCATCATTCTGTAGCACTTTGAGAGAGATCTTCACAGAAAGACCGATCATGGCCTACAGAAGACCCAAGAGTCTGTGGGATCTTCTTGTACGCGCGTGATGATGAACCACTTGGGGAGACACGACCGTGAGGCAAAGCAAGATGCAAAACTTGCAAAATGATAACCCCCACACAAATCGCGAAGTCAGCCTCTGGGGCAATCATCGAGCTTAGATGGTGCAACATCAGATGTAAGACGACTAATGTTTTGCGAACACTTCTGTTCATCAGAACATGATTTCCTTAACCACGCCTCGCTTTGTTGTTTAGATCATAACCCGGAGTGGACAGATCGAACCAAGAAAGCCCGAGGGAGATATTGGATCCGACGTCTGAACACTCTACGGCCATATGGTATCAACAAAGGCGACCAGTAGAAGGAATCAGCGTTCCTTAGTCGGAGCATGCAACAGCTTATGTGGAACGTTTTGTTCATGTGATTTTCCAGAATCACAGCGTAAGTTGGGCCTATTTGCCTTAAGTATTGGTGAGAAACACTCAGTTTGGCGTATATCCCTTTCGGTGTAAGGTTTATGGCGCATTGTATGCATTCCGTGTATAGGCAGAGTGATGTTGACAGGAAAGGTAAGCTTTATTCCTTTTTATTCCTTTTTGTTTGTTTGTGTTGAGGTTTTACGGCCCAGTCAACCCAATGGGGTCATGTCGAGCGCGGTCAGTTTACCTAACCACACGTTTACTTGGCAGGCTTAGTCCTCTAAGCGGTTAACCAGTATTGTGCACATTCTTTCGCCAGAAACTGACAACTGCCCTTCTTGAATCAGCGGAAGGGAGAGAATGACCGTAGAAAATATTTCATGATCAATCTCCACGAAAGAATGTATTCCTTTTTGTACGCTGTGTTCATGTTGATATTGATAACGAAGTTAAGTTTTCTCCTTTTTGTATGTTTTGTTTATAGCGTAATGTATCATTTCACATATACCCAAACACGCTCATTTATCAAGTCGCAACGGGCTAGATAACATGGGCCCGAAAAGGGCATAATCTGTATTCCAACTATATATATATATATATATACAAGAGTTAATTATATTGATGAATATACAACTCATGTTTTACACACTAGATCGGCTTTACAAGCATAAACTATTAATGATCGTTTAGTTTGCCATTTAGTAGTGTTGAAAAAGCAGACGGAAAGCTCCACATCCAGTTCTCTCTTCCCCAGTGTCAGACAGGTCCCACCAAATGCAAGAACGAGATATTAGATAGGACAATATACGAACATCATTTGAACATTTGTAAGTATATGGGCCTCCTCGTCAAGGGTAAAGGTGTCTTCGAACATGCGCAAAATGCGCAAATTCAGATCATCCTGCGCATTCGCAAAGCATCATCCGGCCTTAGCTTACCATTCATATATTTTGCAGTATCCAAGGATTCTGTTAACGGACAGTAAAGGTCCTGATCAGACTGCGCAGATGCGCAGGTTGATCTGGACCTTAGCTTTCCGCATATGCCCAAAGACACGTTTTCGCATGGCGCGGACCAATAATGCTCGTTTGGAGTTTCTTCAAACAGCTTGTGTGGATGTTTATGTTTTCTAGCATGGGTTTGACAGATTGTCTGCGTTTCGCTGGCGTGCTTGCTTACAGAAAATATCGACAGTACCTAAACAAATATAAGTTGCTTACAGAAAATATCGACAGTACCTAAACAAATATAAGTGGAGATACCCAGAAAATTGTCACAATCATGAGGCACAACCTTCCCGAGCCACCAAAAGAAGGAGAGATGAGGAACAAACAATGATAAGAACAAACACCGTACTAAGCCGGGTTCTCTGTTACAGTGCGAATCAGCGACCCACTGTAACAGAGGACCCGGCCATCACGAAAACATACCTACATAATTTTGACGCTCTTAAACCTCACTTTTATGTAGTAAACTAGGGTTTATAGGGCTATACATAATTTTCTTATTTCTGTTCAAAAACATAGATGTGCGTACTCGTTAGAACTGCCTCGACGAGGTGGTTCTGAAGAGTACCTACAATCTATGTTTTGAGCAGAAATATGAAAAATATCAGAATTTTTATCTGAAAACCTTCTGCTTTTGGTGGTGAAATTTTCAATATATTTGAATAGGCGTGTTTTCGTAATGCTAAGAACGGTCAGTAGAAAAAAAAAAGCTACTAGGGGTTTAAACCAGTTTTACTCGCCTCATTTCTGATGTAGCTCCAAACGCCTCCAAACGGTCTCGGTAGCTCAGTTGGATGTGCGTCCAACTGTTGATCAGGAGATCATGGGTTCGATCCCCACTGGGTCCGGCAACATTCTTTCGTGGAGAGTGATCATGAAATATTTTCTACGGTTATTATCTCACTTCCACTGATACAAGAAGGGCAGTTATCAGTTTCTGGCAAAAGAGTGTGCACAAGTACTGGTCATCCACACAGAGGACTAAGCCTGCCCAGGAAAAAGTGTGGTTAGGTAAACTGACCGGCTGGACATGACCCTGATGAGTTGACTGGGTCGTAAAACCTTAACTCAATCAATCAAACCAAACGCCACGTATGAAACGCCACCGACGCATTAACAAAGTTTGCAAGCCTTATATACGTATCTTTAACTTTTACCACTCTCTGAGCCAATTCAGCAGACCATAAATTGATGAGATTTTTATTTTCCCAGAAACAAGATTTGACATTGGGGACAATATTCTCTATTGGAGACAATTAGCATGAAATATTAAGACCTGTTTTCTCGGAAAAACAAAAATAAGAAAATACTTCAAAATGCCCACACATTTCTATGCAGTTCACCGAAGGCTTTTCTTACTTTAGCACTCCTGGTATTTACCTCACGTATAGTCCTTGACGGCATGCTACCAAGATAAAATATATTAAAATGTTAATTGTAAAGTGCTTTGAAACTATGTTTGAAATAATTTTGGATAAATTATTCCAGTTTCTAGTGATAATTTGCAACTTTTCACCTTCAGAAAATAAAAACAATAGTGTTTCACAAAAAAAGAGATATATAGATTTTTATTTGTTAAAAAGAATATATTTTAATATGCATATATCAAACCAGTTATTGGTGTCACTGGAAAGCTATGTTCTGCGATTTTGGTTCTTCCTGGACACCTTCTATACTATTTTGCTCCTCTCTTTTTGGTTACATCGTTAACCCTTGTCCTGCTGAACCCTGATATACCCTGCCTTTGCAAACAGTGTAGATCCAGATCAGATGGCTTCTGAAGAAGCCAACTGATCTGGATCTGCACTGTTTGCCATTAAGTATGTTAATTTGTATCCACAACCTGGATCAAGGAATCTGATTGGCTGAAAATTAGAAGTGGGTGTGGCATCTTATTCAGCAGGACACCGGGTTAACAAAATGTAAAGGTGAGGATACCCAAGAAATGCCACAATCAGGAATCACAGTTGGTGATTGAATGTCACAGTCGCAAATCGCAGACCAATGACACCAATAACTGGTTTGACATGTACATATTAAGATATACTCTATTTAACAGATAAAAATCTAAATGCCTTTTTGATGATAACATTTGTAAACCTCTGATTCACAGCCTTACCTAGGCAGCGAAAGAAAACGAGAGGAATAAACAATGACAAAACAAACACCACATATCGAACAACCGACGTATGAGAAATAAGAACTCATCACGAAAACATGTCTTCGTAATTTTGACCCCCTCAACCCCTACTTTTATATAGAAAAAAATAGGGTTTGCAGGGGTATACATTATTTTTCTTATTTCTGCTAAAAAACTTAGATTGTGTGTACTCGTTAGAACCGCCTCGATGAAGTGGTTCTTACGAGTACCAATAACCTCTGTTTCGAGCAAAAATAACAAAAAGATAACTTTTTTTTTCATTTGAAACTTTTCGTTTTTGCAGCCATAAAAGGTGCCATTATATTGAATGGGCGTGTTCTCGTAATGTGTAACAGAGGACCCGCCTTGGAATGATCAGTAGAAAAATAGGGGGCGGGGGAAGGGGAGGCTTAAATCAGTTTTAAACCCCACCTTTAATTCTGATAGAGTTCTAAATTACAAACATATGTTATGGTGGCATATAACTGACATCTAAATTATGGTGACATATAACTGACATCTAAATATTGAGATACTAAGTCGACTTTTTCTGCTTTTATGTTGACTTAAAATGTAAGACCTGATGCTATATGGACTTCCGTTGATAATGGTTATCGCGACTGCAGGTTGTAATACTATCCAGAAGTGTCATCCACAACGTCAGCATCGTGAAACACTTTTACAACTATATGTCGACATTATAATTATTATCTCGACTTCCGGTCATGTTATGTAGTAGGATTTGTAGAGAAGATAATAATAGTCAGATAATGACTATGCCGGTCAAGATACTTAAATTCGGGACGATGTGACGTATTAAGTTTAGGGCTTAATATAGTGTTTGGTGGCATATAAATGTTATATATATGTATCGTTTCTTGTAAACAACTCTGTGATTGCAATGAGACTGGCGCTGCCTGTGCAATTTTGGTCTATAAATAAAATTTCACGACTACGAAAACTTATCTCAACGCTAACTGGCAAATCATGACATGTAAAATAACCGGAAGTCGAGATAATAAAAAATAACATAAAATAAGTCATCATACAATGTTAACACATTTTGTTTTCTTGAAGGCAGCTTAAAGCAATATTACGACCCACAGACGAGATAACCCTTATCAACGGAAGTCGATATAGCATCAAGTCATTACGGAAGCGTATTGGTGCCTCTATTTATTGTGTTATACCGCAACTTGGCGACTTCAGATATAGCGATTTGATGCAATTATCAAGCATATTTTGACTTGTATTTGTCGAAATATTTTGTTATATCGCAGTAACTCGGCTAAAACTGTCGCGAATTAATTTCCAAGTTGCAAAGAGGAAGTCGACATCTTTGAACTATCAGAAAAGTCGACTTGACACAAGTCATCTTGAAATTAATTATTGTCATTTTGACTTGTGAAAACTTGACTAGACTGGGAATGAAGAAAACTTCACGCATTACAGAAGACGACATAATTGCATGTAGTTTAACTACACGACTTTCCATAAGTTGACATAATCATGAAGGATCTGCAACTCGATTTTTTATATATAGAGTTTTATTATAAAAGCATGATAATCGATATATGCCTTTAATAATAAAAATCGGTTTATGACAAACCGACTTCTAGTTCCTTCATCAACATGTCGACTTGTGCAAAATCGTCAAGTTAGAATGCATGCGATTTTCGAGTCTTCGCTAGGACGTGATGTTTTCTTCCCTCCGTGTCTAGTCAATTTTTTACAAGTCAAATAACGATAATTATGTTGAAGACGACTTTTTTCGAGTCGATTATTGTCATATTTCAAATATGTCGATTTCTTTTTTGGCACTTAAATGTTTTTTCGGGTTGACTTTAGCCGATTTGAGACAATTCAACAAAATATGTCAACAAATGCAAGTCAAAATATGCCAGAAAACAGTGACAACTTGCGATATTTGAAGTCGCAAAGTTGCGATATAACACAAAAAGTGGAGGCACCAATACGCTTCCGTAAGTCATACAATGTAAGTCGACATAAAAGCAGAAGAAGTCGACAGTATCTCAATATTTAGATGTTAGTTATATGCCACCATACTAAATATTGACATACTAAGTCGACCTCTTCTGCTTTTATGTCGACTTACAATGTATGACTTGATGCTATATCGACTTCCGTTGATAATGGTTATCGCGTCTGCAGGTCGTATTATTGCTCTAAGCTGCCTTCAAGAAAACAAAGCGTTTTAACATTGTATGACGACTTATTTTCTATTATTTTTTATTATCTCGACTTCCGGTTCTTTAACATGTCATGATTTGCCAGTTAACGTTGAGATACGTTTTCGTAGTCTTGAAAGTTTATTTTTAGACCAAAATAACACAGGCATCGCCAGTCTTATTGCAATCGCAGAGTTGTTTACAAGAAACGATAATTATATAATATCTATATGCCACCAAACACTATTAAGCCCTAAACTTAATACGTCACATCGTCCCGCATTTAACTGTCTCGACCATCATAGTCACTATCTGACTATCATTATCTTCTCAACATCTCCTACTACATAAAATGACCGGAAGTCGAGATAATAATTATAATGTCGACATATAGTTGTAAAAGTGTTTCATGATGCTGACGTTGTGGATGACACTTCTGGACAGTATTACGACTTGCAGTCGCGATAACCATTGTCTTCGGAAGTCGATATAGCATCAGGTCATACATTTTAAGTCGACATAAAAGCAGAAAATGTCGAATTAGCATCTCAAAATTTAGATGTCAGTTATATGCCACCATAATATGTTAGATTCTTACATGCCATAGAATTAAAATGTCTAAACGAATAGCTAAAGCACTGGAGATCAGGATGATTGTTATTTTCGCTGTTCTCATGCGTTTTAAAATCAAGTTCATTAAAATAATACTTTTAAATAATACTTTTAAACCCGGTAACAGTCTTTAACCCTTGTCCTGCTGAATAAATTAAGATGCCACGCCCATTTCATAATTTTCAGTCAATCAGATTACTTGATTCAGGTTGTTGATATAAATTCAAATACTGAATGGGAAACAGTTCAGATCCAGATCAGTTGGCTTCTGAAGCCAACTGATTTGGATCTACACTGTTTGCAAAGGCAGGGTATATCCGGGTTCAGCAGGACAAGGGTTAAATTAACATATCAAACCATCGGATGCAGGCACTAATAGCAGTGCTCATCATATTCAAGATAAAACTGACAGGAAAGGAAGCCTTTCCGAAAGTAAACCAAACTCTTTTGGTCCAAGAAGTTTCAAAACTATTTCCGTTCAGTTTCTTATGGTGAAATACTAGTATTTATATTTAGAAATTTATGTAAAATCCCTTTCCATCAAGAGACCCTTGCTCCGTCTAATAAGACAACGTATTCTTATCAGAAGTAATTGTTTCAAGTAGAGAAACTTAACAAAACCTGATAAAACTATCTTAATTAAACAAAACAAACAAGCTGCAAGGTCAGGAAACCTTCGGCCATGTGCGCCCAGAAAGATTCAGATCAGCCTGCGCATTAGCGCTCTTCACTGGGCACATTTTAGATAGCCAAGGATGCAAAGGTATTTCATGTGGACAACGAAGAGACTGATCAGACTGCGAATACGCAAGCTGATTTGAGTCTTCGTTGGAAGTACATGTCAGACGGTACGTTTTCTTCTGTTGCGGATCAAACAGATAACAGTTAAAGTCCATCAAAATGATGACCTATGGACAAGCAGGATTCAGTCAAATAGACATCACCAAATATCGGAAATGATGATAATTGCATGAATAATTGCAATTCCATGGTTATTCCCTAACTTTAAAGAATATAAACTCATTACAAATGCTCGGAAAGAGCATACTGTTTAAGTCAAGTGTACAAGACACATAAAGGAAATACTAAAAGAGCAGTTATATACGCTATATATAATTTGACAGAATACAATTGAAAAGAAGGTAAATAGAGTCGAAGAACACAATTTTTACTTAAGCTTACAAGATACATTACATCACGAAAACATGCCTGTATAATTTTGACCCCCTTAAACCACACTTTTACATAGTAAAACTTGGGTTTACAGGGGTATACATTATTTTTCCTATTTCTGCACAAAAATATATATTGTGGGTACTCGTTAGAACCGCTTCGCCGAGCTCGCCGAGGCGGTTCTAACGAGTACCCACAATCTATGTTTTGAGAAGAGATATGAAAAATATAAGAGATTTTTATCTGAAAATTTTCAGCTTTTGGAAGTGAAATTTTATATATAATTATTTGAATGGGTGTGTTTTAGTAATGAGAAAAAAAACTAAACGAACAGTTATATACAGTTTGACAGAATACAGTTGAAAAGACGGTAAATAGAGTCGAAGAACACAATTTTAATAAAGCTTACATGACATATAAAGGAAAAATACTAAAAGAGCAATTATATACAGTTTGAGAGAATACAATTGAGAAAGAAGGTAAACAGAGTCGAAGAAATATTTATTCAAAATTTGTACTTATCTGACTTTCAGTTTGTAGTTGAACTCTCATCTCTGTTTCAACATGGTCTTGAGACGTTACGTAAAAATGTCCTAAAAAATTCGAACATCTTATTCCATATATTTTGGCCTAAATTTGTTGAGCTTTTTTATGCAATTGTTTCCCGGAACACATAATTGAATGACAAACAGTGCAGACCCCGATCAGACACACTCCTCAGTCTGATAGGGGTATATACTGTTTGCATATATCATTTTGTCAGCAAGTTTAGTGTACAGAATTTTAGGACATTGATAGTAAGTTATGTTAGGGAACCCCTTCGCGACCCGAACAGTTACAGTCAACCCTCTTTATACAGACACTCGATACAACGACAAAATTCGTTATTTTGACTGTCACGAAACCTTCGCTAATGAGGTAACAATTAGTCTCAAATTATGCAAGAATATTGTATTTAATACTTTAAAGAAACATATGTTTTGGATATTTGTTAGAATCGCCTCAGTGAGGCGATTCTAACAAATATCCAAAACATGTGCTTTATAAGGAAATAAGAACAAAACAAGACCTTTCTTACATATCAATCTGCTCATTAAGTATTCTGTACAACAGCAAATTCATTTTAATGGCAACGTTTTTTGGGAATAAATGCTGCCGTTGTAGCGAGGGTGCACTATATATGCAACTGGAAATACATCAGGATTAAGGGCGAGAGTTGGATACCCATAAAACCAGGGCTGCGTTCAAAGTTCAAAGTTACTCGTGGGCGTTTTCCCTGGATCACTGCTCCTGCAGGCACTTGTCTTAGGTAAAAGGATCTAGAATAAAACATTATTCGTAGCTGTCACTTTGCACTTCTGAACACAGTCTTGTGTGAGCCTTCCTTCCACCATTCCTGCCAATGGTTTTGTTTTTGACTGTTCCAAGGAGGTATTTCTGGTGCAGTGCAGTTTCTCCCCAGTAAACACACAATGTCGTAACAACGTCGCTCCGAAGTCACCGCGACGTCCTGCGAAGTTGACGTCGGAGTGATGTTGTTATGACGTTGTGTTAGCTGGATCTTCGTTTGTTCGTTCTCCTCTGTCCTATTTTTGACGACGGGCTGAACAGTTTGTGTTGTCATTTCGTGTAATTAACCCCTTATCGAAAGGGCTGTGTGCCACGATTTGGCACTCGCAAATGCACTTTTTGCCACGGTAGAGTTTTAAAGGAAGTTAATACACTTGGTGGAATTTTTGCCATTTTATAAGGTCCTGTTTGTTTTCCTGCACATCAAGCTTCTACTAAAAAGAGGTGTACCCTAAAAGGAAAGTGTTGCTTCCAGTGAAAGCATTTTTGGAATAGGCCTTTTTCATAAGGGCGACAAAACAAAAGAGTTACCTCCCTCTTGAAAGTGTAATTCATTTGATCATTAAACCTGCTATCCTTATTTAGCCTGCTGGCATTGAAATTGATCTAAGCCCCTATGACGTAATACAAGTTAATTTCAGCATTTTAAAATCTGTGGGGCTCAACAAGAGAAAACCATTAACAGTTACAGGATATAAATTTAGTGCCCCCTTAAACCCCACTTTTATATTGTCAAACTGGGGTTTACAGGGGTATACATTATTTTTCTTATTTCTGCTCGACAACCGAGGCGGTTCTAACGAGTACCACAATCTATGTTTTGAGCAGAAATATGAAAAATATCAGGGGTTTTTAATCTGAATTTTTTTCAGTTTTTGGAGGTGAAATTTTCAATATATATGAATAGGCGTGTTTTCGTAATGAAATAGTATAAAGGGTATCCAGGAAGTGCCATAGTCACAAACCATAGTCTACCAATGACACCAAGGGGAAGAGGTTATTATTATTATTATTATTATTATTATTATCGTACGAAAAAGAGTCCTAATGTTAAGTGATGGTCCTTCTGTTTCGTCGTCACCTTCACTACAGCTAACCTTAGTACCGTATGATGGTCTGCACTTTACTAGTGTATAGTTTATTTTTTCTGGTCCTTTGATAATTTTGAGCCCATTCTAGAAATTTTGAAAATTTATATCAGGATCACTAGAATGTACCTAATTGATCAAAACAAGCTAGCCTGGTCCAGAAAACTTCGACATTTCAGCACTTTCATGTGCGTGTGCGTGTGCGTGTGCGTGTGTGTGTTAATTGCTCTTTTAGAATTAAATTATACAGCTTTGCCTGTTCTAAAACAAAACATTATTTTGTTTCAGATGAAAGCGAGCGAATTTGTTAGTGCACTAATGCCCATACTTGTGATGATACAACAAAACAATACTGCAGCAACGCCTGAAAGAAGATTGCTAAAACCAACAGCGACATTTACCAATAAAATGGCTGAAGTAAACCCAAAATACTCGGACGAGAAAACGTCCCGAGATTTGTCAAGCTTCGTCAAGGATATAAATACAGACACAAAAACAAGCATACCTTCTACAGAATATCTACATGACAAAATTATTGTAGACGACAGGAAATCCACCAATCCATTGACAGATGATTTTCATGTTTCCAAAACTGTTTCAATGAAGGGAATTCATGTAAACAAAACGAATAATGATTCAGTAATAAAGCCTCAAAATATTTCTTTCGACTTACATGAAGCAACTGACATTGGTATTGATGAAAATATTAACTCTAAGGAAGAGAATATCGACGGTATTGTCAGAAAAATACGTGAAGTGCAATGTGATAATCGGTATGAAGATGCTGATGGAAACTGCCAGTCATTGAGAACGGCTTCTATTTGCCCTTGGCGTGAAGTCTGGCATTATAATGTGTGGACAGTGGAGTGTTTGACATGTAGGCCAACTACTGGCTGTGATGACAACTGTTTACTCACGTGTCAACATTTGTATATGGTAATTAATGGTGAGAGACGGGCAGTTGCATGTATTGCAGCAACACCTTGCATACACAATACAGCTGGATAACAACACCAACTGGTTCATTCTTAGTTTATAACATCTATCATAGTAACCAGGGGAAGGGTACAGGTTAAGCTTAACTTTGATAACTTTGGTAGAGGGTATGAAAGCCCAAGGCTGAATCTCATAGTTGCTATACTAACAGACTGGATTGCAAGGTGAACTGAAAGATTATGACATTAGAAAACGTGTTTTTTCTCAAACAAATAATTTATTCTCAGTTTATGTAATTTAACGTTCCTATACATATTTATTGTACAAAGGTTTGTTACAAATAAAAGTCCCAAGAATCTCTATCGTTGCATGTACATGTATGTGCGAACACTGGAATAAAATAGCCCAGTCTTCGTATCCATGACGTTTCTTCGTATTCAGTAGTAGATTCTGCTGAACAACAATCCAACTAGCATTCTTTTTAACCTGTAGGACCGATAACGCTCCAATATAGATTTAAGTAGAATGTCAGCTGGGAATGTATTACGTGTCCCTTCTCATATAATCTGAGTAAATTTCATGAAAATCAATGGATAGAACAGACATTATCGCACGGAAACGAAATACGGACGGACGGACACACGAACATCAAGTGTGAAAAGATAATATCTCAACACTTTCGTGCAGCGAGTGCAAAACAGCGGTCCTTACTTGATGTTTTAGTATTCACAATTAATAGAGGTATAAGCATGAAGTTCTGAAAAGACGTACTTAAATATGAAATATATATTACAAAGAGGCAATGCTCGACGATCGACCAGGGTCTCCTGTGTTCATGTTCTTTGGTTCTGAGGGATCCATCTTTTCGGAACTTATTTATTGGTTTACAGTACTGCTGAGACTAAAGGTTACACCTTAGTGCACATGGAGTTCACTACGTTTAGACATGGTGTTCACTAAGACTACAGTGCACTACAACGTCTTGATTTGTTAACATGGTGTACATTCCATGTCTTCCTACAAATGTATGGTCTGTCAAAATTCCATTTCAGATAAATTAAGAACATTGCTTGTATGGGTGCTCTTTAGAATGAATGAATGAATGAATGAATGAATGAATGAATGAATGAATGAATGAATGAATTACAACAAACCCCATGTAGACAAATACGTATAAAAATTGCAAGAGATGAACCGCCTTGGAACAGTCAATAGACAACTAAGACCTGTCGCTAGACAGGACAGCTCGCTCGCCTGAGGTTGCGCATTTTCTTTCTGAAGCACTAAGAATATTATGTATTTTTATTTCGCAGAAGTCAAGGATGACAAACGGTTGGCTATTATGTTTTTTTAGGGATAGATGGGAACACTATAAGCAATCTGGAGTCTTATGGATATCGATCTTCCTCATTTATTTATTGTGGTCAGCTTAAATAGGGATGCTGCATAAAATTGGACCAATACCTATCTTCAAACCAAACACAGACAAAATTCATCAAAGGTTTGGAAATTATGAATTCCTAAAACCTTTAACGTAAAACTTTAACATGAAAATTCTAAATCCTTGACCTTGATCTTGAGGTTAAGTATGGGGATGGAGACATTACGGCAAATATCACCATACCATATAGGAACCAAATCCATCAAAAGGTTTTGGAATACTGATACATGTATCCTAAAAACTTTAGCTTAAAACTTTAACAAGACAATTCTGGTACCTTGACTTAATGGTCAAGTAGATTAGTGGGAATGGTATTGCGTAAACTATTGACCAATATCTATCATTTTACAAAACATGAACCAAATTCATCGAAGGATTTGAAAATAATGAGGTCCTAAAAACTTTAACCTAACACTTCGACATAAATTCTGTCCGTGACCTTGACCTCGAATACTGATACATGTATCCTAAAAACTTTAGCTTAAAACTTTAACAAGAAAATTCTGGTACCTTGACTTAATGGTCAAGTAGATTAGTGGGAATGGTATTGCGTAAACTATTGACCAATATCTATCATTATACAAAACATGAACCAAATTCATCGAAGGATTTGAAAATAATGAGGTCCTAAAAACTTAAACCTAACACTTCGACATAAATTCTGTCCGTGACCTTGACCTCAAGGTCACGGACAGAATTTATGTCGAAGTGTTAGGTTAAAGTTTTTAGGACCTCATTATTTTCAAATCCTTCGATGAATTTGGTTCATGTTTTGTATAATGATAGAATATGTACTTTAGCGGAATTACGGACAACTCGGCCCAAAGACAAGTCGGCCCAGGACAACTCGGCCCACAAAAAGGTCAGCCCAAGACAACTCGGCCCAAGTCGTACCAATTTCAGAAGACAACTCGGCCAAAAGCACCCCAACTTAGAAGACTCTCGGCCCGTGATAATCAGACCAGGCACCTCTTAATGTTTTAAAAATAATTGGATTGTGGTACTTTTATTGCTCTGTACCTGATGAATAAAAAGCATATGCAGATGTCTCAGATCAGATCGCTAAAGTACATATTCTAACCATATTGACATCTGATGGTCATAACAGCATAATGTAAGTGACCGAAACAATTTATTCAATGTTGGAAATAAAAGTGCGTGAGATCCATCCAACACCCATCTATCTATCTATCTATCTATCTAATTCTTTGAATTCAGTCATAAAAAAAAGTGAGAAAAAATCGAGAGAAAAAAAAAAGAAAGAAAGAAAAAGAAAAATTATTAGAGACCTTCATGAACGGTGGTAATCACCTTTAATCAGTAATCAGTGGCTAATCTCCTTTAATTATTTACCTCAAACTTAACTATTTCAATGTTTATATGTTAAGCTAATTGATTAATTAACGGAAAGCACTGAATTTTACTAAGACTTAATTCACAACAAAAGTGTTAGTTGTTATCCTTTAACCTACAAAGGTTGATGATTAGTAAATTTGAACTATAACAAATTGCCAAATTTTGTTTAAATATTTTTTTTTTATTTACCGACATGATCTGTATAAATAAAAGCCAATAGTTTTTAAGGAAATGGTTACTGGCGTGGCGCATTTGATTTGAGACTGTTGAGTTACGTGCAAATTGCATGTGTGTGTGGTAGGTAGGATGAGTTTATATGTATATTTATCTTCCTTAGCTTGTGATCAAATTTGTTCCGCTATCTGAACTCGTCAAGTACAGAGCAATACAAGTGCCACCGTCCAACTATTTTAATACATTAAGAGGTGGCTGGTTTGATTTTTATTTGCCGAGTGGTCTTCTGCAATTTGGGCCGAGTTGTCTTCTGAAATTCGGACGACTTGGGCCGAGTTGTCCTGGGCCGACTTTTTTATGGGCCGAGTTGTCCTGGGCCGACTTGTCTTTGGGCCGAGTTGTCCTGAACCCGTGAAGCAGGGGTTGGGGATGGTACTATGTTAATGTAGGAATCTGTCTTGGGTGTGAGGAGTAAGTAGAAAAATCCGTCTCAATGATTACTGTCTGGCATCACGAGGCTTGCCATTAAATGTTGGAATCTATCATGGGTGTGAGGGGTAGATAGAAGAATCCGTCCCGAGGGTTACTGTCTGTCATCACGAGGCCCTCTCTCACACCCATGATAGATTCTTTTTCTTGCATACCTTTCATTTCTGAACGTGGATTTTTCTATCTACCCCTCACACCCATGATAGATTCTTATTTTCTTTCTGAACGTTGTTCAGGCGAGCTAAAACTACTGGGATAGGGGGAGGAGGGGCGGGGGCTTAAAACAATTTTACACGCGCGAAACCTTACGTTTCTCTCGTGATACAGCTCCAAACATTAAAGCAATACAAACGAAGAAAACAGAAAGCAAAGTGGGCAGCCAGTGAAGTAGATAACCACAATGGGTTTTATCAGTTTTACTTGCGAGAAACCGCACGCCAAATTACAAACATGTGTTCGGTCTGTGATCTGAAGCCAGAATGCAAGAGAAACTAAAACCAACACCCCGATGGGCCCGACCACAGACATTGATCGTCAGGAGCAAACCTTCTGAACAGACTACGTAAGTAGTTTAGTCTCTAAAACGTTCAGACATTTTGTGTAACTTTATATTTTGCAAACCCTTTGCATACTACCCATGATAATAATATGAAGCGGTTGGTGTAATGTGGTTTCTAGTCTGCCAGACCTGATGAACTTGACCTATAGGATTCTCATGCTGGGATATCATTCCGTTAAGACTGTTTCAGACATAAGCAGTATATTGGAGCTGCCTCAGAAATCCATTACAAAAACACGCCTCTTCAAATATAATGAAAATTTCATCACCAAAAACTGAAAATTTTCAGATAAAAATTCTGATATTTTTCATATTTCTGCTCAAAATATAGATTGTGGTACTCGTTAGAACCGCCTCGCCAAGGCGGTTCTGACGAGTACCCACAATCTATGTTTTTGAGCAGAAATAAGAAAAATAATGTATACCCTTGTAAGCCTGTTTTACTATATAAAAGTGGGGTTTAAGGGGGTCAAAATTATATAGATATGTTTTCGTGATGCACAGTCAAATCCATGTAGAGCAATGGCAGGGTAGATATACAAGTAGCAAGCTTATGAAAGTAAATGAATTGACACATGCATACGTTCATAGCTGCAGAGTCAGACATTGTTGTCATTGCAAAGAGATCCTCAGTTGCACCATTCATTAAAAATTGGGAGATATAAAGGTAGGCTTCAATATCTAAGCTCTGTAAGAGCACTAAGTAGTTGACTGAGCTTTATTCGAAGAACATGCAATTTTTGTACCCCGCTGAAGCCAAAGCTCAAGCAAGCTTCTATTACTTCATGGTCTTCAATTAGCATAGCAAATCCCATAGAAACATGCCATTTATGAAACTATGAGTTAAATGGTATGTCAAATGATGAAACCAGGCTATAATCTACTACTTGAACTGGTTGACAAACTGCAAGTCTGAAGTATTGCAGATGTTTTATGCAAATGATTACAGTGCTTCTGTCTAAGTCCTTTAAAGTCATCCCGCATTTCGTTATGGCTCTAATTTCTTGTCACTATGATCAAGGACTATTGTGTTCATATATGTGAAAATAGAATTCGGCTGAAAGCTGCTGAGTGTGGGGCATGAGGGATGTTATATATATATATATATATATATATATATATATATATATATATATATATATATATATATATATATATATTTTTTTTTTTTTTTTTTTTTTTTTTTTTCATTATTCCTTTTGAACTGAATCTGCTATTTTCTGTATTTGATTTGTTCTGTATACCCAAAGAATGCCTATTTAGTGTTTGTTTGTTTTTTTTTTGTTTTTTTTTTTTTTGTATTACTAAATGTATTAATTTTACATTTATGTTACCATAACAACCGAAATATTTATTTTACCACCAAATTAAATGATGGTGCATGATCAGTTTATTGATTTCTGTTTTTGTCTTGAGTTTCATGAGGCTAGCTTTAGTGGCTTTGGATTTATGTCTGAAACTTTTTAGTGTAGGTACTTTGCATCTAAAGCACACTTTAGGTGCTATGGCAACAAAAATATGTATCCCTCTAAACAATCAAACTAATATGGACTGTTATTTTATAGGCACCTGTTTTGTTATTGTTTCTAAGTATGCATCAGTAGCATCATTAAGATTGATTTGTTGAGTTGTGTGCACTGTCTGTTAACAAACAAAAAATGAAAATACAAGCATATTTAATAAATAAAAAACAAAAATGAAATTAAAAACAAATAAAAAAAAGGAAGAAATGTTTATAACAGTCATTTTAACACATTTGGGGTCAGCTTAGGAATGGTTAACATTCTTAAGCATTTAGCAGCACCAATTTTGATTGCTTTTTTTAACAATAATTGCAAAACTACAGATTGCATTAATTAAATTACCATACTTTACCTAAATTTGTGGTCCAGTTTTCACATTTTGGACCCAGAAAAAAAATATCAAAATTTACTGTTGTATTTTAAAATAAAATATTGAAAGAAAAAGCTAAAATTTTGAGATCATTTTTTTAACTATTACAGAAATCATAGTTTTATTCAAATTTGTCAATTTCTACCCCAAAACTCTCTATAGTGCTTTCTGACTGGGACAGCAGTTTCTATTTTAATACATTTTGACCAGTACAACATAAATGCATAGACAAATTAAAATTTCGAAGTGATTTAATTTTACAAAATTATTACAAAAATTTGGAATTTTATTAAAAAAAATTAGAATTTTCACCCAAAAAAAATATTGCTTTCACTCCTTTTTTATTTCATGCAGAGTCCTGTTCCATTATTAACATATTTTTCCCCCATCACTTACAATGAACAAAATGAGGGGCTCTCCATGTAGGGTAAATTTACTTTTTCAGGGTCATAACGAGAAGTCTTTCAGGTGAGATATACAATTATGAGGTGTTAAGTCATGCTTGTTTACACTCGTGAAGATGATATTAGTGGTATTGAAGATTTTTAAGCTTGTTAAGTGAGCTGTCAGCCTTAACAAAATGGTTTTTAAGATGTGATGTGCATTCAACTGTTAGCAAAAATGGAATATTAGACTGAGTCACCACAACAGTCAGTACAAGTACAGAAAGACCTGTACACTATAGTATGGAACATCAATCAATCTTTATTGTTTTATTTATTCTGTATTTTCCAAATGATTCATCCCTACTTATGGATATTTGAAGATCACACATTAGTCAAACTTACTTTATTTCTTGTTTTAATATTCTTGCTAATTCAAAATAATTTTTGCTTAACCATTACCATGCCCTGGGTGATTTCAGCTGAAGACAAACTGGTGATTTTTTCCTACTTTTTCCTAGAAAACAGGTTTTGACCTCACATGCAAATTATCTCCTTTTGGAGACAATTCGCTTGCATGAAAGGTCAAAGCCTGTTTTCTGGAAAAATGAGATAAATATTTTGCAATGTCTGCTGTAATTTGTACCCAGCATACACTAATTGTGGTAATATTTGCTGCAAGTTCCCTCAAATCAAGTCATATTTTTATTGTGTCTCCATCAAAAGTCAGATCGGCCTAACTGGTTACTGTGTCAAATGACATTCATTTACCAAGGGCATGCAGGAGAGAGATTAATCTCTAGACCTGACCAATGTCATAAATCTTGAGACAATATCTACAGATGTTTCAGCTGATGACACTAGAAGGAGAGTAAGAAATAACAAACAATTCACAAGAGGAATGTTTTATTATCAAATTAGTCAAACTTGTTTTATTTTTTAATATCTATATAAATATATCTTACTCACACTGTAAATGCACTTTATAATGCTGGAATAAATATAAGAATAAATCTACAATTGAGCTTTATCGTAAGAAAACTTCCTTCATTCTGTATGCATAATCAGTAATTACATAGTTTTAAATAAGAGCAGTATCTAGACAATATTTTTGTCTTATTACTCCATGAAAACATACTTGTTGGTACCCAGCTCCATATATTAATTAGAAACATCCTGGTAAAGCACTTCTAGTTATTTCTCACAACATGTGTTTGTATGGAAGAATATGAAAAAAAAAGTAATCACTTCTGGTTGAGAAAAAGAGTACCGTATCTGGAGCTACAAGGCATCACGAAAACATACCTATATAATTTTGACCCCCTTAAACCCCATCTTTATATAGTAAAACTGGGGTTTACAGGGGTATACATTATTTTCTTATTTCTGCTCAAAACAAAGATTGTGGGTATCCGTTAGAACTGCCTCAGTGAGGCAGTTCTAACAAGTACCCACAATCTATGTTTTGAGCAGAAATGTGAAAAATATCTGAATTTTTATCGGAAAAATCTTGAGTTTTTTGGTGGTGAAATTTCCAATATATTTGTATAGGCGTGTTTTCGTAATGAAAGGCTCATCTTTGCGATATAACTGGGGCCCCATTAGTGAGGTGAGAATGCTCCATATAAACATACGTTGTGTGTACTCATTAGAAGTGCATCAGTGAGACACTTCTAATGAGTACCTACAGCATAAAATTTCATGGAGAAACAAGAAAAATATATCAATATTTTTTATTTAAAAAAAAAAGCTGCCTATCTAAAGCAATGAGTGAAGGCTCACCAATATGATGCACCTGAAACCTCAAAAGGGAGCTGAGGCTGTTTCACTAAAACTTATGTTGTTGGTACTCATTAGAAATGCCTCTCAACGTATTGTTTCATGGAGAAATAAGAAAAAAATACATTATGGAAACATGCCTATTCAAATATATTGAAAATTTCACCACCAAAAACCGACCATTTTCAGATAAAAATTCTGATATTTTTCATATTTCTGCTCAAAACATAGATTGTGGATACTCATTAGAGCTGCCTTGGTGAGGCAGTTCTAACGAGTACCCACAATCTATGTTTTTGAGCAGAAATATGAAAAATAATGTATACCCTTGTAAACCCCAGTATTACTACGGTATATAAAAGTGGAGTTTAAAAAGTCAAAATTATATAGGCATGTTTTCGTGATTTGTATCAATACTTTAAGTGCTCGTTTAGAGCTATAAGTAAAGGCTCACAAATGTGATCTAGTTGGACCCTTGTAAATAAGGTAAGCTGGGCTATGAAACCATATTTTTCTGGTACTCATTAGAAGTGCCTCATCAATGCACTTTTAATGAGTACCCACAACATATGGTTCCATGGAGAAATAAGAAAAATATATATCAATACGTTTTGGTTGGAAAAAGGTGCCTTATCTAAAGCTATGAGTAAATGCTCACTTGTACGACCTGACTCGGAGCTCCACTATGTGAAGAAAAAGTATTGGAATTCTATAGCACTTGAAGGGCTTAGAGTGCAGATCTCCAAGATTACATTGGTGCAGAGTTTGGTCTGCCTCCTTGTTGACTGCATATGGAATAAAGTGGGTTAAGTTATGATAAAACTCTTCTATCTATGTCAGTTAACAAAATTAAATAGAAGGAAATACTAAATAAACTATAAGAGCTCGGACGGAATACATTGACGAGAGACACAAGGATAAAAGCCAAGATCAGTTTGAGCATCCATGCAGGCTGATCAGGGCCCTTGTTGCTCACTTACTGTAACAATAGATACTGTAGGATTAACCTGGGCACATACAAGGTCCTAATCAGACTGCACACATGTACAGGCTGATCTGGGTTTTTTCTAGTCATATGGCATAAGTGTCTCTTAAGACAGGCTATTTCATTATTTTCCTTATATAGAACATGGGTGTTTCTGCTATCAAAAGTTTTTGTATTTACCCTAAATATTGGGATAACTTAACTTCTTACCACAGTTGAACAGGTTCATCTGAATACCTGTTAGTGTGTCTTTAATCTGCTGGATGAGTGACAAACAGTGCAGACCCTGATCAGATGCCACATCTGTGGCATCTGATCAGTGTCTACACTGTTTGCTCTGCCCTGTCCATCCCAAAACTTAGGATTATTACAGTACACTTAAGGTATGTCATAGTCCATATAGGAATTTAGCCTGGCTATGACAAATAGGAATTCTTATTTGGACCTTCATCTGAACTTCTACGAGGTTGTTTTTCTCCGGAGTAATTTCACAATGGTACATTACATATCAATAAATGAATTAGTGATTTTCCTGTATGAATATTTATCAGTTTAATGAAATTGCCACTTTAAATGTGTTTGTTTTACCTATTCAACTAATGGTAGCAGTTAACTTTTATTACCTGAAAATGTTCTTGGTTCTAGGTTATAAAAATTTAATTCATTAAACTCATTGTCTTTTAAAATCTGAAATGGACCCATGGCTTTAAAGTATAATTATGGGGAAAGAGTAAGCAGTCTGAAAGCTGATTTGCTGGACATTAGTAATGAAAGTATTTGAGGATAAATAATGTTTCCTATTTGGCCTAGCCAGATTCCTGACCTGGCTAAACTCCAATTTGGATTAGGACACATACATTTATATAAAATTAATTAAGGCAGTGACATACATATATCAAATGTTTCAACATGTTTTGTTTTTTTATTAATAATAATAAAATTTATATCACAGAAAAGCACAGAAAAAAAGCAAGTCACATATCACAGGTTAAATAGAACATTAAAAAGAAATGATAATTATATGTAAATATCACAAATTTCTTGATTATAAACTGTATGTCATTTGAATACTTATGGACGGAACTTGCATGTAACATAATTTTTTATACAACAAATTAACAACAAACTAGCTTACATAGATCGAGATAGGTAGTATACCCACATAAATATTATTCTTATTTCTCCATAAAAACATATGTTGTGAGTACTCATTACTGAGTGACTTCTAATGTGTACCCACAACTTATATTTTCATGAGAAATCAGAGACATCACAAAAACATGCCTATATAATTTTGACCCCCTTAAACTCCAATTTTATATAGTAAAACTGGGGTTTACAGGGGTATACATTATTTGTCTTATTTCTGCTCAAAACATAGGCGGTTCTAATGAGTACCCACAATCTATGTTTTGAGCAGAAATATGAAAAATATCAGAGTTTTTATTTGAAAATTTTCAGGGGTTTTTTAGGTGAAATTTTCTTTATATTTGAATAGGCGTGTTTTTGTAATGAATATCAGTAGATTTTGGTGAAAATGTTTTATCTGAAGCTGTGAAAGTGTTATGCAAGAAACATCATAAAGATTCTGACCAGACTGTGTGGATGTGCAGATTACTCTAGTTCTTTGTTAGTGACTGTGTCCACATGCCTCAAGCCCAAGGCATAAAATTTGTTCAAAGTCTGAAAGAGGAATTACCTAACAGACCCGAACAGCCCAGTGATCTACATATAAACATTTTTGTTTGTTTGTTGTTTTCCTCATTGTAAATGTTTTATCTCATATTAATAGCAGAAATTTTAAGGAGTGTATAGCAATAGTACATTCTACAGGTATAGATATTTTGATTTGTGACAGGAGACACAGACTTATGCCAAGTCAGGAAGCAAATGACTATAATTTAGGAAAATCTTTTCAAACTCCTATACAATGATGGTATATTGAGTGTACTCATTAGAATTGCTTCGATGAGGTGATTCTAATGGGTACACACAACATACAAATTCAGGATAAAATAAGAAAATTTCCATAACTATTTGTTTTCTGGAGCCCTCAGAACAATTTCATAAGGATTCAAAAACAAATTTGAATTAGCCATGGTAAACAAGCCATCAATGTTCAAACTATTTAGATTCCACTGTAGATCCATTGGATATTAGATATTGGAGATTATACTAGCAAGCATCAAAGGACCTGATCAAATACGGTGCAAGCTGATCTAGTCCATGAATTCTTGGGCACACTGTATTGGCATATGTCAAAAAGATCCTTTTCCATAATCAGTGGTCAATTAACCAGGGCCCAGTTGTTCAAAACTAATGATATCGTTAGTTAACATATCCTTAAAATTTTGATCATTAAATATGGCATATATGCTAAAATTTTTGCTGAAAAAATGTGAGCAGCTTTTTGCATTTGCAAAAGCTACTCACATTTTAAAAAAAAAAATACCTGTTAATTAGATATTGTACTTACAAGAACAGGTTATACTTTGACCACTAACCAGCTTATTCAGCTAACAATGCTTTGAACAACTGGGCCCAGATCAACCTGCATAAACACACATTCAGATTAGGATCTTCATACAACAATGTAGCTTCTGTAACAAGGACACTGATAAGGCAACCCTGTTATGTGTTCTGAACTGGACCTCTTGCTGGCTGCATGTGCCTGAAGATTTACAAAGACCCATTTCAACCAAATGCTTCTCTACAAGATGGCAGTGTTTATTTTTAAACAACAGAAGTGATTTTAAACTCTTTTATATTACATATGTTCATGTCAACTGAATCTCCCATACAAGAGCACCAGTTTTACTCTCAGGATTTACAAAAGCATATATACAGTAACCTCTTTTTAACATGGCTCTTTACAATACAGTTTTGGATATGACAAGGTTTGAAGACAGACACAAAAATATTGTAGCCAAAACAAAACATATAGATTATATAGAAAAACAAACAATTATATTGAAAAATGACCATAAAGCAAAACATAATGTTTAGATTATGTAGAAAAAAAAGACCTTTATGGTCATTTTTTCTATATAATCCATACATTTTTGTTTTGATGAATTGGTTATTTTTCTGCACAATCTACAAATGTTTATTTGGATATTACACTGTTAACTACCATGTTTTTGTTTTGGATCCTCGCAACAGTGTTATAAACATGTTGAGGTGTATCTATCTTTGTCTTGTTTTCTGTTGTTTTTATATGATGGAATCCCATAGTTACAAAAATATAGATAAATAAAATGGACCAACCACTTGCTTCCAAGGAAAATAATTTTTAACATCAAAAATTCCTAATTTAACATCTAAACTGTATTCAGTTCACCATTATACACAGAAGAAAATATGTTAAATTTATAACAGTAAATAACAGGCTAGAAATATGGCCAGAAAGTTCTGAGTCTGTAGAAAAACACATCTAGAAATAACAACTTTTTTTAGACTGGTTATGCTGCTGATGATTGTCTCCCTTTACATCTATCATCATCTAATAACAAGATAAATTCCTAAATATACTGATAATCAAATCTGCATCAACAGAAGACATCAGTAAGCCATCTCACTGAACTAAGTTATGCAAGGGAGATAACAAACCCAGCAAAAGTGGAGATTTTTAATCAAGTTCTCCCTTTATCAATTTTTTTTTCTTTTTCTAATTTATCTTGGTTGAGAAAAATAACAAATAAATGCCAGTCTCTTATAACTGACCCTTCTGTACAACTGGCTGACAACCAAAAAAAGAGAAAACACATGCAGAAACCTAATGATAAAGGTTAGAAAAAAAAAAACAAAAAAAAAAAACAAATTGTTTTGGCTCTGTACCATGATATTGCTTTAACCTTTACCACTCTCTGGGCTAATACAGCAGATGACAAATTGATAAAAAATATATATATTTTTTTCCCAGAAACAGGATTTGATATTTCATGCATATTGTCTCCTCTAAGACAACTCAGGAGACAATGTGCATGAAATGCCAAATTCTACATATCCTATTTTTTGGAAAAAATAAAAGAAAAATATTGTGAATGTCATCGGCTGAAAATTTTACCCAGAGTGCTAAGCATTAAAGGCAAATGGAACTGACTCATATAATCCCCAAAATTATCAACTGTCTCTCCCATGATCCCAGACATTTTTTTGTTTTTTACTTGCTACAGTATCAGTGTGACATGATTTGGACAGTACACGTGTATTTGATAGTGCTGCATTTAAGAAAGTCCAAGATAGTACATGTATCTTGTTATCGTAATGACACTCTAGGTGATCTTGGTGATTTTGCATACTGGTTCAGCTGAGTGTAGGCTTTCTCTAATTGAATAAGTTCCTGGAAAATATAAAATACATGCAACCATTATAGAAGATTTCTAGACAAAATGATTATTTAACAGTGTTCAAATAGAAATTTAGCTAGATCCACAATCTGGCTCAGCCAAATAGGAATTCAGTAGGAATTTTGACCTTCATGTCATCTTCCTGGAGGCTGTCTTTCTCCCAAGTAATTTCACAACTGTATATATCAATTTTAAAAGGAGTTCGTCCAAATTCTCAAGTATGAAAATATATCATTTTAATGAAATTGCAACTTTAAATGTCTCTGCTTTACCTACACAACTACTGATACTAGGTAACTTTTATATTAGTTGAAAATATTCTTGGTTCAATGTTACTTAAGAATAGATTTGTTTTTGTTTTATTCATGCACAATAGTGTCCTTCATTTTTTCATTCATGGCTGGATGAAACAACAAAAGTCAAAAGTCAATTTTTATAATTAATTTTCCATTTGAAATTTTCATAAATTCACTGGAAATGGTAAAAGCATCATATTTTTGCCTTAAAAGCAGAAGGTGGCAGGCGCAAGAATATTTAATTTGGTTTGGGTTTTTACTGCCAGAAGAAGCCATGACAGTGACAGATAATAAAACGCATCCTTGACGGTTTGCATAGACTGACAGATTAGAATAATAGTGGGAGAATTAAGAATAACAACATTCAAGACATATGTTATTTTTATTCTTTCAAATGTGAGTGTTTGTTTGTGTTGAGGTTTTACGGCCCAGTCAACCCAATGGGGTCATGTCGAGCGCGGTCAGTTTACCTAACCACACGTTTACTGGGCAGGCTTAGTCCTCTAAGCGGTTAACCAGATTATCGACTCATTGCTGTACCTCTGGTGTTGGGTTCTACCGCAAGTAGTGCCTTAACAGATGTTTTTGCTTAATGGGGAAATGGAAGAAATTTTTCAACTAGTCAGAAAGCAGGAAAATGCATTAATGCAAATAAAACATTGAATTCACTGCTCATTGTCTTTTAAAAACCCGGGCCCAGTTGTTCAAAGCATCGTTAGCTTAATGAGCTCGTTAAGGGTCATTTCGTTAACTGTTTTAGTGGATTCAGTACACAATATTCTGATATTTTTTGCACTGCACATTTTTTCAGCAAAAAATTACAGCATATTTGAGTATCACTTGATGTAAATTTTAATGAATTGTTAACTAACAACATCATTAGCTTTGAACAACTGGGCCCTGAAACTGACCCATGGAACAAAAGTATTTTGCTTGACATGGACCATATACAAACATGTAAAATTATAAATGAATATACATAAAAAAGGCCACATACACAGACTCTGAATATAACAGCATATCAGACTCTGAACATATCACATATCAGCACAGACTTAATGTGGTCTGTACTTTACATAACATAAAATATGAACTACATGTATAGAATCAATATTGGGAACCATGTAGACTATAATCTGGGTCTACGATACACTTCATCTTAACCCTAGTCCTCCTGCCCCGGGACATGCTTTACATTTGCAAACAGTGTAGATCCAGATCAGATGGCTTCTGGATCTGCACTGTTTGTCATTAAGTATGTGAATTTGTATCAAAAACCTAGATCAAGAAATCTGATTGGCTAAAAAATTAGAAGTGGGCATGGCATCATAATTTATTCAGCATGACAGGGGTTAATATTCTAATGCCTTAATTCCTTATTGTACTTATCCCACACTTTTAACACGCCCTTTTTACTACTTGCAGACATGCCTAAAAAACTGCTGGATGAGTGGAACAGTGTGCACTAATATCAGATCAGCAAGAAAACATGCCTATATATTGTTGACCCCTTTAAACCCCACTTTTATATAGTAAAACTGGGGTTTACAGGGGTATACATTATTTTTCTTATTTCTGCTGATAAACATAGACTGTAGGTACTCATTAGAACCACCTTGCCAAGGCAGCTCTAAAAAGTACCCACAATCTATGTTTTGAGTAGAAATATGAAAATTATCAGAATCTTTATCTGAAAATTTTCATTTTTTTTGTGGTAAAATTTTCAGTATATCTGAATAGGCTTGTTTCCCTAATGTGCCCCATTTTGGGTCTCAACCATTTGCTCAGACCTGTCCATCCAAATACTTAAAAGGTCAATTATGGAGAAATTTATGAAATTAATGAATTTAAAATCTAAGGTAGCAATTGTTGGGAGGATCATTTTGTGGAAAGCCACATGAAAAAATTCCCATCTGTTCAAAAGTTATGCCAATTTGTTTAACACACAGATCCTTTTCAAGCATGGGTTATCTTTCTTGCTTTTTGACAGATAATTACCTACAATGCATCATTCTATGACATCGTAGATCATTTTAACTCTTTAATGAAAATTTAAAACCAAAATAAAGCACACTCTTAAATAGTCAACCACATTTGTAACAAACAATATTTGCAAAATCTGTCATACTTCATATGTTCAAGTAGAATTTTAAGCCTTATGTTCACATTTCAACACTTAAATTCAATTTTTAAATAATTAAAAAAAAGTTTATAATATATTTTGAAACATTCTCTTTTAGTTTGGTCTAAAAATTATTACAATGTAAGACCTCCGGAATGAAATTCATACTTTATCACCCAATTTGATTTTGCTCTGGGCCATTTAAACTGAAATTTAGAAGTTCAATTTAAATTCTTTAAGCATTTTTGACTTGAATATTAAGTCAAATTTATTTTCATTAGTTAAAAATATTCTATATAATGCTTCTATGCAAATTTCAACCATATAGAATTCCAAAATTTGAAGCTATTAAATGATTTTTTTTTTTTTAAATTTCATTGCTCCTCTAGGGCATCATAAAGTTGCTCATGAATATTAATGAGGCACATGAAAACAAAATGTCAAATGTGGTTGTATTTCAAACTGCAATTCTTCATATTTCAGGAACTAATAAAGATAATTTGATGCAGTTTTCGATTTTCAGATGCTTACTTCAAATACTTTTATCTGAAGTATGAATCAAATACCTCCATAATTGACCTTTAAGGTAAATACAGTATGGTTTTCTCCAACATTAGGCCATGCATACCTTAGCTTGATTTGTTAAAGTGTTCTGTAATTTAGACATTTCGGACATTTTCTGTGACATTATTCCACGATTTCTATCATGGTGTTCTCGTAATGCATCTGCTTCATAGTCGCCATCTTTCATCCTCAGTTCTAGCGCACTTGCCATCCTTTCTTGATCTCGACTTGGGATAGGAGCTCTTGTTAAAAACTGCAATAAACAGAAAAAAGACCTGGGCCCAGTTGTTCAAGGCATCATTAGCTTAACAAGCTCATTAAGGGTCATTTTGTTAACTGTTCTAGTAAGTACAAATATCTAATTCACAGGTGTTTTTGCAGAAAAAATGTGAGTAGCTTTTGCAAAAGCTACTCACATTTTTTCAGCAAAAATATTAGCACATTTGCCATATTTATTGATCAAAGTTTTTTTTAATGATATGTTAACTAATGACAGCGTTAGTTTTGAACAACTGGGCCCTGATGTTTTAGCACAAATCAAAGCACTGACAGCACTATTGGGTTGATTGTCTCTTAGTGAAGGCTGGAAAAATGGTCCTGAATAGGGACTTCATACTGTTTCATTTAACCCTTAACTTCCTGTAATTTAAGCAAACAGTGCAGACTCTGATCAGACACCGCATTCTGATCTGGATTGGCACTATTTGCCAATGTCCCAGCACTAAGCCCAGTCTTGGTTTTACAGATAAGCCTCTTTTCACAGCACTCTGATGTCACAATGACAAGAATAGCACGGTTATAAATAACTGTTACCTTGATTTCGTACAAGCACTATTTGTGTGGATTAATTTTATTGGTCTGCCATAGTCATTTGTTTGTTTGTGTTGAGGTTTTACGGCCCAGTCAACCCAATGGGGTCATGTCAAGTGTGGTCAGTTTACCTAACCACACGTTTACTGGGCAGGCTTAGTCCTCTAAGCGGTTAACCAGTATTGTGCACATTCTTTTGCCAGAAACTGACAACTGCCCTTCTTGAATCAGCGGAAGGGAGAGAATGACCGTAGAAAATATTTCATGATCAATCTCCACAAAAGAATCTTGCCTCTGCGGGGGTTGAACCCGCAACCTCCTGGTCTCCAATTGGACGGAGCATCCAACTGAGCCACCGAGGCCGGCTGCGATAGTCATGTGGACAGCAGCAAGACACTCAGATTCTTCAGTAACTTTGGGTCAACTGATAAATCATCAACTCAAAAATAAGGTCCAGGTCACCAAAAGCTAAACAGTTCTTTAAAGCATCTTCCAGTGATATTTTCCTATCATGCAGATAAGAAAATGTCACAGAAATGCCAATGCCAGTGCTAACATCAAAGGGCCTAGACCAAATATAATATGTGCCTCATCACCTACTGCTGAATAAGCTGCAACACCATAGACCCTAACTGCACATTTTGCTCAGGTCTGCCTTTCCCAATAATTATGGCAACTAGAGAAAGTGTTTTTCATATATTCATTGTTAAGTACAGTGTAGCTCCAATACATCGCGGTCCATTATTTCACAAAATCCAATATATCACGAATAGGCCATGGCTCTCAAATTTTCCATAAGCAAAAAAAAAAATTTAAAAACATAAAATGTTTGTTGTTCATTTAACTTCAGAAAAAAAAACCTGTTCCGCCTCTGGTAATTGATTTTTCGCGCCTATCCCGACGCTAAGTCGCAACAGGTATTATATGACAAACAATCTACTTAGTGTCAATCAGCGCATACATTGATTATAATTGGCAAACAATAAATTATATCGCCGTAATTGTCGTAATCATTATCATCATTTAGTACATCTACTCAATCAGTCAATGATGCCCACAAACTAATTTTGCTCAAAAGGTGAAAATGGCCCACCTCCTTTTCAACACCAGCAAATTTTACATGACAGTAGTCTTACGATGTTTCCGTCCTACATACACAGATCTTAGTCCGCTTATTTTACACTTCTGTAGATATAAATATTTCAGAAGAAAACAACTGCGTCCAAAAAAAAACAAAAAAAAACAAAAAAACAATAAAACTTAAATAAAAAGAAATTAACTTTGATTAACGACAGTTTTTTTGTTTTTGCGCCCGCAATATAAGCAAAGGGAAGCAACTCAAGCTAATACATGCATGGTACATGTCGGAACTTATATCCCGCTCCGTTTATATGGCGATAGCGGACTCTGGACCTGAGGACCCCGATATATTGGAGCTACACTGTATATCCCAAAATAAATTATATTTTCACTTACTGTGATAGTAAGTTGTTATCCTGATGACCCTATTCAGTAGCATAAGTATTATTTACAATAAAATCAAAATACTAACCTTTCTATGATTTGGAGTGCTGTATAACTCTGGTCTGGTAAGATCTGGAGTTGAAGATGACACCTGTAGTTTGGCACGTCGTAGATGGTTATTTTCCTCCTGTAATTGTTTCACCTTACTTTGTAGTTGCTGAAGAGACTTTGAATAGTTGGCATCTTCTTCTGTTTGATCTGGTTTATTCAATATCTGGCCTTGATTCTAGGCAAATATCAAAAAGATAAAATTAGCTTTGTTGTATACAAGATTGATTATCAAATCATTCTTACGATCAGTCTTCCTTGCAGTGAATCAAGAAGGGCATTTGTCAGTTACTGGCAAACATATGTGCTAAAAGTACTGTTTAAATGCTTAGAGGACTAAACCTTCCCAGGAAAAGTGTGATTAGGTTAATAACTGACTGGCCCAACATGACCTTAACAGTGACACTCTAACACTCTAAGGCAATTTGACTGATATACTTTCAGGGGAGACAACTTTCAAACTGAATTTTGAAAGAGTACATTACATTCTAAAGAATATCTTGAATGTTAGGAAGATTTCTGCCAGGTGAGTGCCTCATTTGTTGACTGATGGTCAAAAGAAGCAGAGAGTTAAAACAGCCAAACAAATGCTCAAAATATTTCCAAAAAATGATGAAAAACATTTTGCAAATGTAGTCACTGGTGTTGAAACTTGGGTTCATTATTTTGAACCTGTTAGGAAGGTTAGCAATAAAATATAGGCCACCAGAAACAGCAAAAGACCAGTAATTGCTAAACGCAAGTTAAGTGCGAGGAAAATTTTGTATGCAATCTCCTTCTCTGGTGAAGGCATTGCAATACAGGTGCCAGAGAAATAGGGCAAAGCCATTACTGGAAAATACTACAAAGATGTGGTATTGAAGAAACTGAATTTTTTTTTATCAGAAACGGCACCCAGAAACTGCACCCAGTCATGGGTTTCAAACATTTCTTTCTACATGATAATGACCCAGCCCATATGTCTGCCATTGTTACACTTTTTCTGCAAAAAGAGAAGATCAGTTTTACCACACCCTCCTTATTTACCAGACCTTGCCCCTTGTGACATCTTCCTCATTCTGACAATGAAAACTTTTCTTGCTGGATGAAGATATAAGTCCAGACAGATGCTTGGATCTGCCGTACACCAGTATACCTTACGAGTATATCTAAATCAGTGTACTGTGACACATTCTGAAAGTGGATTTATCAACTGAAATTATGCAGTTCTAGTCATTTGGACTACCTTGAGGGCATGAATTACAGAAATCTGTGATTACTTATATTTTGAAAGTTCATGGTCAAAATAAGCAATTCTTCTCATACACCCCTCCTGTGTATTCATAGCTCCAAACAGGGAGATAATTGCAGTGAAACTTTAAAGGTAATCAATCAATTTTAAGGGAGACAATTCTGTCAAAATTGTTTTGCTTCTCAAAATGGATCTATTATAAAAAGAAAGAATTTGCTCCCAATATTGTGACACTGCAACTCATAACCATACTCGCTCTAAAATAAGACTGAGTGAAAAAGTGCAGCTGAATTACAAAAAGTGCAGTTCTTGATCTAACAGTCAGAGTTGGCTCTACACTGTTTGCTCAGGCATGTCTATCCAAATATTTAGGATAAATAATAATAATATTATACCATGGCAAGTTTTTTCAATTCCCCCTCTAATCTGTCTATCTGTTGCTGCTGTCTGTCTGCTATTTGTCGCATCTGACGGTTCATCAGTGGGTATTTAGCATCAAGAGCATTTCTCCTGAAGATAAAAGTATGAAGTACAAAAGTCATGTTATTATATGAATGAATTTCATTTCTGTGGATTTTATTAATGAGTAAACACCAGGCAATCACTCACAAACTGAATTACCAAGACAACCAAACAAAGATAGTTCAAAAAAACACTTATGAATAAAGCTAACTGACATTACTGTACACTCGGTATTTAGGAGCTCATTACATGTAATATATATGTGACATATGAATTGATTATGTTTATTCTTTTTAACAAAGCTCTCCTACTTACAGTCCATAGAGAAGAGAATAATAGTTTGTGAGTTTGTGATTAGAGATGAAATAGTCCTCTGAAATATTCTCATTGCTTCTACTGCAGTTTGAACCCACATACGTAAAAATACATGCCTCAGCATTACATAACAGATGAACAGGTTGTAAAAAAATGCTTGTTCAAAGTTTAGGACAAATATGGTAAGGAATAAAGGTGGCAAATATGGTATCTCATGATGCAGCTCAGACAGACATAAAGGGAATATTTCTCATGTTGTTATCCACTTACCCTTGTGCTAAATCATTATCTGGTGTATATAGAAGACTTCTGTATTCATTTGTTGATAGACCCTGGAATATAATTATCAATATCATCACTTCAGATAAGATACTTTCTTCAACAAGAAAATATTGATATCATCACGAAAACATGCCTATATAATTTTGACCCCCTTAAACCCCTCTTTTATATAGTAAAATTGGGGTTTACAGGGGTAGACATTATTTTTCTTATTTCTGCTCAAAAACATAGATTTTTCTTATTTCTGCTCAAAAACATAGATTGTGGGTACTCGTTAGAACTGCCTCATTGAGGCAGTTCTAACGAGTACCCACAATCTATGTTTTGATCAGAAATATAAAAAAATATCAGAATTTTTATCTGAACATTTTCAGTTTTTGGTGGTAAAATTTTCAGTATATTTGAATAGGCTTGTTTTCGTAATGTTTTTCTTATTTCTCCACGAAAACATAAGCTGATCTGGTACTCAAACAGACTTTTTTTTAAGTTTAGAGTAAGTATTTTAATCATGAACAGAGTTAAAATATTTATGGAAAATTCAAATCAGGTAAATATCTTTTGCTCAAGGATTTAAACTGGCAAACTGCAAAAGATGAATAGACTTTTCCACACTATATATTGGTAGAGTCCAATTTCAATTTTAGGTAAGTCCGGTTATAAGATTTACATATTCCTGGAGAAAAATGGCTAAACTATTTGCAAACAGTGGAGACCCTGATCAGATGCTGCATTCTGTAGCGTCAGATCTGGGTCTTCACTGTTTGCCAATTACCCTTTTATAGGTCTCCCTACTACAATGGGTTAATAGAGGTTTGCATTAAATTTTGCTTTAGCATTTGGTTAAAGTCCTTCTGTTGCTATTATCTTTGGATGTGTTTATGTGTAGAGTTTATCCTTGACTTAGTGGTTTGCAATGTTGAACACTGTTTCACGCAGCTGCCACCAGCTGCCACCAGCTGAAGAAATTAGGTCCAAGCTCCCCTGTTAAAAATGTTTGATTAACCCTGAACCCAGATATGCCCTGCCTTTACAAACAGCATAGATCCAGATCAGTTGACTTCTGAAGAAGCAAACTGATCTGGATCTGCACTGTTTGCCATTCGGTATTTGAATTTGTATCAACAACCTGAAGCAAGTAATTTGATTGGCTGTAAATTAGAAGTGGGCATAGCATCTTAATTTATTCAGTACGACAGGGGTTAAATTTTGTTTTGGTCTTCATGGTTAAAGTCCTTTCTTCACCTTAAGCACTAACTGTATTATGTAAATACATGTACTTTTACCAACAGCTTTAATATTTGGAATGATAGCAACAGGTCTTTGTGTGATGACCTAAAAGCCACCCACCCTGACTTCAGGTTTAATGTCACATACTTAAATTTTTTTTGTTAATTGTGTTTACCATTTGGTAATGATTGCTTTTTGCTATTATCTCAAAAGGCTTCCATCTGTAGCTGTTCTGTTTGGCACTTCATGTCACCTAAGTCACAGTCTTATGGTTTTGAACGTTTGAGACGACACAGAGTGGGGATATCTGTGTACTTTAGATACATTTCCAGTACAATTTAGTACAAAGAGACAAAGAAAAGGGATTGACAGCACTTACTCGAACTAGCTTTTCCTTTAGTCTTTCCATTTCTTGTTGCTTCTCACGTTCAAGTTGCCTTTTTAAGTTTGCCAAAGCTTCATCCTGAAAAATAAACAAAATATTCTAAAATGTATGGGTAGTTGATCATTTAAACATTCTGATAACCCTCTGTAGATGGAAGGAGATGGTTCAGTTAAGCATTCTGAAGTCCTTCATTTGACAGGAGATAGTTAAGCATTCTGGGGTCTTTTTTTCAGATAACAGGAGACACATGCATACTTCCTGCTGAAACCAGATATGCCCTGTTTTTGCAAACAGTGTAGCTCCAGATCAGTTGGCTTCTGAAGAAGCCAACTGATCAGGACCTATAGTGTCTGGTATCAAGTATGTGAATTTTAAAACCAACCTGGATCAAGTAATCTAATTGTCTGAAAATTAAAAGTGGGTGTGGTATCTTAATTTATTCAGCGTGATAGGGTTAATCTGCATAAAAGTTCACAAAATACTGTGTAATCTGAACTGTATCAGTAGTTGACAGAAACTGTTTTCGCATCTGCAGCAACTGATCTGGGTCTGCACTGTTTGCCAATTACCCTTTTGGGGGTCTCCAAGTTATAATGGGTTAAGGCAGACTAGATATGCCTGGTAGATTTGCCGCCATTTTAACTACAAAGACAACTTTTATGACTTGCTGTTTGCATTCTGCACACCAATCCACTTCCGAGAAGGGATCTACCTTTAAACAAGCAAATTTGCTCTCCTCCCCCCTCTCCCATAACCCCCCAACTGCACCCCCTCCCCCACACACACACACAAAAAAAAAATGAAAAAAAAAAAAAAAAAAATGAAAAAAAAAAAAAAAAAAAAAAAATTAAATTCTCTTTTGCAGTTAAGACCTTTCCAGAAGCAGAAGAGAAACAAAATCTGACAGCATTGCTTCTCTTGAAAGCGTATGCATTTCCTTAAGCCTTGTCATTTGAATAAATTAAGATGCCCCGTCCATTTCTAATCGTCAGCCAATCAGATTACTTAATCCAGATTGTTGATATAAATTCACATACTGAATGACAAACAGTGCAGATCCAGATCAGTTGGCTTCTTCAGAAGCCAACTGATCTGGATCTACAATGTTTGCAAAGGCAGGGTATATCCAGGCTCAGCAGGACAAGGGTTAATAAATCACCAGTTATCAGCAGACACTAAAACTTGACTACAAAAGTAGCAAATAAGAAATAATATTCTGAAGTGTACCAATAGTTGTTAGAGATCTATGCATTATGCACAAATCCTAGACTGTGTCAGAAATTGATAACTGTATTAACAGTAACAAAAAGAACTTTATCACTAGGGAAATACATGTTCTACTGTATACAAAGCTGATTGAAGACATGTATATTATGACCTGTATCACTAAACATCAAGAGACACATACATACAGAATACATGCACATACTTTCTGAAAAGAATCAGTAAATAAGAAAATACACACACACACACACACATTCTGAGCTTAGTCAGTATACTGGCTGTTGATTAGAAATGCATATATTCTGAACAGTACAGTGCTGTTGGCAAGAACCATAGCATGTGGCACAGAAATCAAAATATACTAGTAGCAGCTATCCACCAGTTAGAACAGCAGCAGTTAACACCCTAAAATATTTTTCATTATTTATCAAAAAAAAAAAAAAAAAATGAAATCACATGTCTTAACTTCATTGAGAAATAAAAAAAAATCAAGACTATCATCTGCTCCAATTTTGAATGGTGCTTTAATTAAAGGGTTAACATGCATCAGGAAAAAAAACTAAGTCATATAAATCAGATTTTTTTCAGTTCCTTTATAAATGATAATAGAAACAAAATTTATATTAAGTGCAGGTCAAAACCAAATAAAAATGTAATCCATTGTAGTCTGGAGACTCCTAAAAGGGTAAATGGCAAACGGTGCAGACCTAGGTCAGACGCTGTAGAACTCGGTAAGAGTTCTGAGTCTCCATTGTTTGCAAAGAGTTTGGCCATTTTTCTCTAGGAATATTTTAATCGCATAGCCGGATGTACCTAAAATTGAAATTGCACTCTTCCAATATTTAGTGTGAGAGAGTCTGTTCAGTTTACAATGGTTTAAGGTTGCTATAACTCATTTACAGCTGTTTTAACACTTGGCATGCTGGTAAAAAATTTCAGCACATGACAGTTTGAAATATTTTTCTTATTTTTCCAAGAAAATAGGATTTGACACTTCATGTAAATTGTCAGATCCTATTTTCTAGGAAAAATAAGAAAAATATCGTCAGATTGTCATCTGCTGAATTTACCCATAGCATGGAAAATGTTAATTAGGAGTCTGCTTCTATATACAGATGTATTTCTTTTTTTTTCTCTCATTTTTCCGCGCAAATATTAGATTATTATTTACAGGTTAAATTATAGCAGTAATATATTTTTACTGTTATTTACAGGTTAATGTTATGGCAGTAATATAATTTTCTCTATTTGCTGACTACATGTAGTTTATTATTTATAATATCATATTATGCTAACTTTCCATGGACACCTGGTCAGATAAAGAATGCCCATGTTCTCAATTCACTAGTTTTTCCTTAACAAATCAAGGGTTTTCAGGAGCAAGGTTATTACAAGATGGAATGAAATATGGGTCATCATCCTGAATAAATGAAGGATCCATATAATGGGTTCTTGGATAGTTTAACCCTTAAAGCACCAGTCACAACTATTGTCGTCTGCTTTGTCTTCTGCCGATTACTTTAAAAGTTATTTCTGCAAACAGTGTGGACCCAGATCAGACTGCTCCTTTAGGAGCAGTCTAATCTGGGTCCATACTGTTTGCCTGTATGCAAAAATAGGTTTGAAAAAGTTTTCAAGAATATTCAGCAGACGACAAAAACAGACGACATTTTTAGATGCAGATTTTCTTGGCGTTTTAAGGGTTAAGATCCTTCCTGTTTTGGTATAAGCATTACGAAAACACGCCTATTCAAATATATAGAAAATTTCACCTCCAAAAACTGAAAACTTTCAGATAAAAAACGCTGATATTTTTTTTAGTATTTCTGCTCAAAACATAGATTGTGGGTACTCGTTAAAACCGCCTTGGCGAGGCGGTTCTAACAAGTACCCACAATCTCTGTTTTTAAGCAAAAATAAGAAAAATAATGTATACCCCTGTAAACCCCAGTTTTACTACATAAAAATGGGGTTTAAGGGGGTCAAAATTATATAGGCGTGTTTTCGTGATGAAGGCACCTCATGTAATTGACATCAAGATGCAAAGACATGCCCACTATATAAATAGAGCATATCTTAAACAAACTTAGTAACATTGTTGCACTTAAATAAAAACAAAATGCAATCTTTTCTTGAAAAAAGAATAAGACATCATTCAAACATTAAATTACAATATTTACCCTTAAGCATTTAAGTAGGCTGAGCAAACAGCGCCACTCATCTAGCAATTTTTAGACACGACAATAGGTTGTAAAATGGACTTGTTCAAATTTCAGGACAAGCATGGTATGAAGTAAAGTGTTGGAATACTTAGGGTAAACACAGTAGATGCTACAGGATTAGAACTTAATACAGTATGACACGTACAAACAAAAATTTGTGACATATAGCAAAAAGTATGGATATAAAATACATGTACATAAACACAACTGTGACAACATGGCAACATCATTCTCTCAACAGCAAACAAAATACTCATAATGTTAATCTTTACCACTCTTTGGCTAATTCAGCAGATGACATATTTCCCAAAAAGATAGGTTTTGTCATTTCAGAAGACAATTAGCATGACATGACAAAGCCTATTTGTGGGAAAAATAAGAGAAATATTTCAAAATGTTGTCTGTTGACATTTTTATCCAGCATGTTAAGTGCTAACAAATTTTACTGTGTATTTAGCTTATTGTTTTGACCCTAATATTTAGACACCTTAACTCCTTACCATGCTAACCCCAAAATTTGAACAAGTCCATATTAATACATGCTGATATTTATGTGCCAAAAACTGCTCAATGAGTCACATTCTGCAGCATTTGGTCTGGATCTATATTGTTTGCCAGGTCTGTCTGTCCAAACACTTAGAGTAAATAGAGGATAAAGAGTACATGAATGTTTTCTTCAAAATTTGAAAGTATGAAAATATCTTACAAAAGAAAATGCCACAAAAGCTACCAGTTATCAAAATGGCAACTGCCATAATTTTCAATTAAAACATCCAATAAAGCATTAAAAGCACAATATCATAAATGTTATTTTAGTGATTTTAAAAGTAAAGAAGTTAACTCTGGTCCTGCTAAACCTGGATATGCCCTGCCTTTGCAAATAGAGTAGATCCAGACCAGCTGGCTTCATCAGAAGCCAACTGAATTGGATTGTTGTTGTTCAGTTTGTTACTTCAGTGCAGGGCGGGGTCCCAGGGTACGAAACCATAACAGGCACAACCCAACTGAACTGGATCTGCAGTTCAGTTCCAGTTCAGTTGGAATGTGCCTGTTATGGTTTCGTACCCTGGGGCCCCCTGCACTGAAGTAACTGAACTGGATCTGCACTGTTTGTCATTAAGTATGTGAGTTTGTATCAACAACCTGGATCAAGTAATATGATTGGCTGAAAATTAGAAGTAGGTGTGGCATCTTAATTTGGTCAGCATGGCAAGGGTTAACAAGAATTAATCAACACAAAGTTTTTGCTTATTTGTTTTTTCAGTTGTCTTAGTATACACAGTCTGCAGATAGCCGAGGATCCAAAACTTCCTCAGGCAGAGAGCAACCATGTGGATTTACAGACATATCAAAGTATTCACCAGGTACATGTGTTATATGGTACTTTTTCCCTATCACAGCTCACATGATGATACTGTCCTGCTGAGCCCAGATACGCCCTGCCATTGCAAACATTGCAGATCCAGATCAGATGGCTTCTGTCTGGATTTGCACTGTCTGTCATTCAGTACGTGAATTTGCATCAAAAACATGAATCAAGTAATTATTAATTGACACTTAGACGTGGGCATGGCATATTAATGTATTCAGCAAAGCAAGTTAAGTGATATGACACATACTTATGAGGCCATATCCTGTAACTGTGCATATTTTTATACCAGTATGCAACATGTTAAAATTTCATGAGTGCAGGGCCCAGTTGTTCCAAGCATTGTTAGCTTAATGAGCTCGTTAAGGGTCATTTTGTTAACTGTTTTAGCGGATTCAATATATAATATTCTGATATTTTTTGCTGAAAATATGTGATTAGCTTTTGCACTGCAAAAGCTACTCACATTTTTTCAGCAAAAAATTTCAGCATATTTGTGTATCACTGGATGTAAATTTTAACTAATCGTTAACTAACGACATCGTTAGCTTTGAACAACTGGGCCCAGGTCATTAAATGCATGCTTATAAGTCCAAGTCACACAATAATACATATTAATAAGCCTTATGATGTTTCAACCACAGAAAAATATATATTTCATGCTAATAAAGGCTTTAAAACCAGTGGCAAGATGTTGAATGCTTAAAATCTGAAATCATAATTAGATATTATATACTTACAAATCCAAACTTTGTGATGATGTATTCCTATAAAGTGATTACTATGGGGTTGTAAAAATATAATCTCTGATCACAAGAGAACTACAGGTCACATGATGTACATGATCATAATCCCAAGTCACATACTGCTTAATCCCTATCCTGCATTTTCATGTCTGTTTACGATTTCTTTGGGTAGGCCTATTTATAGTCATCTAAGGAGATGCTGAAACAAGGCTCTTCTTTTAGTTCTAGGTTTTTTTTCTGACAGGGAAAGGGATGCAGTTTAACACAAATTTTCCTTTGTCTGCATTCAGTGCCAATCAGTGAAATCATTCTCTCAAATCACAGTCAAATATCATCACTTTCTGTTGTTTGTTGTTGTATTTTTCTACATGTTTTCAGTCTCAACTCTATCTGATCAAACAGGACCCTATGCCAACCACTTGTATTCTATTTAAATTATAATTTCCTGTGATAATGGTATAAACATACACAAATGGTAGATATATCAAAGTAAGTTGTCAAAACCTTCCTGCAGTAGCCACATTTGGCTCTAGTCTCTTGAAGTATTGTTGTTGTTTTTTTTTTTTTTTTTTTCAAATGTATTTTAACACAGGTTTGTCACGTGACTTGTTATCATGTGATAATCACATGAATATGGCTGATATGCAGATAGTAAGTCTGTCCATTAGTACACCACAGTGTGTGAGTCTGAATAAAATTGGTATAAAATGAGGGAAATAAAGGGTGCTCAAATAAGGGTACCCCTTCTGTAAATTTAGAACAGAAGAAAATGCAGCAGGATAATGGTTACTATAAGATATGCTGATGATGCAGTGTGGTCAGGTCTTCATTTTACATAATAAGGCATACATAAAATGTCAAATCATGTGATGCTGCCGAGAAAATGATGGACTTCAACCACTGTAGCCCTTATCAGACCTTTAGACATTATCACTCTAGGAAAATTCAGCTGACAACAAACACGATATTTTTCTTATTTTTCCCCCAAAATAGGCTGTGAAATTTCATGCAAATTGTCTCCTAAGGAGATAATTTGCATGAAATGTCAAAGCCTATTTTCTGCAAGAAGAAAAAAAATTTCAAAATGTTGTCCCCTGAATTTTTTCCCAGCAGGCTAGCTTTATTATCAGATTTCTGAAAATCTGAAAGGGGTCATCTCAAACATTCCCAGGTCTGGTAGAGGATTACAAAATACTAGCGTATTGATGACAAATGTTACTTTTACTATAATTAATCAAAGCAGGGTTAATGAGGTAACTATCATACCCGCTTTACTTTCTGTCGCTGAAAATATTTAAGGATGCAAAATCATAGAGACACATTTGTATAAATATCAAATATCAACAATAATCTATGCAATAAAGATAATAATCTATTTAACTTACATTTAAAGACAAAAGCTGTAAGCCAATAATACTGTGTGTGCCAGCTTAGCTTATGAGTACATTGGCACCTATTTATAAGCTGGTTCATTATAAGATGGTTTTGGATATAAGACAGTTTAAAGGTGGACCAAACGTCTTGTATCTAAACAACAAGTGGCCCAACAATGCTCACCAGAGCCCAAGTGTTGATGACAACAACAAAGACAATGGACCAACAATGGACCAATGACTATCCCATAAGCTCTCCCAGAATTTTTCAGCTCTGATAAGCTAAATATGCAGTTTTGCCATTTTACCACACGAAAGTCTAATAGACCTAAATTGACCTTGTTATAAAACAGGTCAAGCTCAATGAAGGATCATCATATGATTAAACCAGGTAGAGCAAGAGTCCCCAATGCTGCATATCAAGTTTCAAGATCATCAGCCTTTCAGTTCCTGAGATGAAGAATTTCACATTCTTTTTACTATAATTATATTGGCATGAGTGCCAACTTGGTTATGTGACCCAGGTCCCATGCATAAACTGATTTCCCAACCCCACAGAGGCTCTAGATGCAATTTAATTTTGATCAGCCCAGCAGTTTAAGAGAAAATTTAAAAACTACAAAAGCTAAGGAACCTAGGACCAAGGTCAGTAAATGACCTTGACCTTTGGTAGTTACAAAAATTCATTTAGCTAACTGCATAAATCAACTTTGATGTCATAAGCTATAAAAGCTTTAGAAAAATCATCTGTTTTGCATTTTTTCCTTACCATGCCTAAGCGACCCAATCTGACCTTAAGTTGGAATAGTACATGGACAAGGTCAACCAAGGATCACCATTTGGGCAAATTTGGTACTGCCTGAGACCACAATGCTGCCTACCAAGTTTCAAGGTCATCAGCTGTTTGGTTCCTGAGAAAAAGATTTTCAAAGGATTTAATCAACCCAGCAGTTTCAGGGATGCCATTTGAAAATGTTGACAATACTGAAGACAGACCACTGTCTTTGGCTCTGGTGAGCTAAAAACATTATAGATTATATAGAAAAATGACCATTTTTTTTGGCTACAACATGTTTGTTCAGCAAATATGGTTTTTCTTTGGATCCCAGTACCAGTAATATAAGGAGGTTGAAGAGTATGTGGCTGATGTACAAAACTACAATAATTACTCTAAAGATTGGGACACTTGAACTTTATAACATACTTGTCCTAAAATTTGAACAACTCTATTTTACTAGCTGTTGATCTGCCTAAAACTGCCAGATGAGTGGCAAACAGCATAGTCCCTGATCAGATGCTGCATTCTGTGCAGAGGAATTGTTAAGGAGTGGTATTTGGTGATAATTCTGGTATAACTTTTCTTATCTTCATAAAAACATATGTTGTGGGTACTCAATAGAAGCACCTCACTGAGGCACTTCTAATGAGTACCCACAATATATGTTTTTTATGAGAACTGGAGAAAATTATCCCATAATTATCATAAATATTCCTCCATAACAATTTCTCTGATTCTTTGGCATCTGATCTGAATCCACACTGTTTGTTCTCGCGTGTTTGTCAAAATACTTTGAGTAAGTATGGTAAGTCCTTATGTAAGACATTATGAAATCATGCCTATTCAAATATATAGAAAATATCACCTCCAAAAACTGAAAATTTTCAGACAAAAAACTCTGATATTTTTCATACTTCTCCTCAAATAGAATCTGAGTACTCGTTAGAACTGCCTTGGTGAGGCAGTTCTAACAGGTACCCACAATATATGTTTTTGAGCAAAACTAAGAAAAATAAGGTATACCTTGTAAACCCCAGTTAAACTATATAAAAGTGGGGTTTAAGGGGATCAAAATTATACAGGCATGTTTTCATGATGACACAGTAAAATCATGTAAAATATTTGTCTTTCATAAGCAGAATATAAATACATGAAACTAAATATCTGTAAACATATTCTTCTTCCAATAATATGACACTAATGAACAAACCCCATTTTGCTAAAATGAGGAAATAAGAAGTGTTGCACCTTTTCATTATATAAGGCATTTTCCTCAGGCTATAATTTTGTTGTTCTCTGTATTACAAATATTAAAATTCACTTACCGGTAAAATATTATATTAATTTTTAACATGTAAATTTCAAATTTCAGCAGATGACATTTTAAAACATTTGTTCTTTATTTTTCAGTTGAAATCAGGGGCTTGACATGTTATTCAAACAGTTTTCAAATAGTCATAACAAGAATAAAATGACATACCCTGGTTTTAGAAAGAAAAAAAAAAGTGCATACTTGTATGTCATCTGCTGATGCTGCCAAATTGAAGACACTAGCCAGCGGGTGACAATGAATTACTAAGCATTCCTGGATGCTTTAACTTTAGCACTCTTTTGGCAAATTCAACAGGTAATAAGTTTACAAAAATTTTTTACCAATCTCTTTCTAGACCGCTGCAGCCTTAGTTTTTGTATGAAAAAGTTTATTGAACTTGGTGTTTACTTTTTGTGTTGTTTATTTATTTTCTTTTTCAAGAAAATTCAAATACCAAATACATGTTTAAACTGAAGACAAGTATAGATAAAGTACATTCCCACCCTTCCCCATTCCCTTTTCAAATCCCACCCCATCCCCATGTAGAATTATATAGATTGTTCGTGCATAATAAACCACACTGGTGCAGAAAAGATATCAGAAGACAGATCCCTACTTACACAGTGAACCATAGTGAAAATTATTTAAATTAGTAAAAAGTTGAGAAAATAGGGAACCATAATAATCCTAAGTACTGGGACAGATAGGCCTGAGCAATCAGTATACCGGTAGACCCAGATCAGACACCACAGACAGAATGTGGCATCTGATCAGGGTCTTCACTGTTTGCCACACATCCAGCAACATTTAAACATGTCAACAGGTAATAAAATAGACTTGTTAACCCTTGTCCTGCTGAATAAATTAAGATGCTACACCCACTTCTAACTGACAGCCAATCAGATTGCTTAATCCAGATTGTTGCTATAAGTTCACATACTTAATGGCAAATAGTGAAGATCCAGATCAGTTGGAGCCAACTGATCTGGATCTATACTGTTTGCAAAGGAAGGGTATATCCGGGTTCAGCAGGACAAGGGTTAGCATTTTAGGACAAGTATAGCAAGGAGTTTAGGTATCCCAATACCTAGAGTAAATAGGGTATAACTTCTAGAAGCTGTGTTAAATGTTAGTACCTTTTCAAGTTCAGCACGACTAATTGCCATGCGCTGTACCTCCATTTCTTGTTTCAGATCATCCACGTGGGATCGTAGTTCCTCGTTACATGCACGTAGGTTAGCCTGTAAGTCACATGACACACACCATAAACATGCAAGTAAGTAATTCTTATAATGATGATGCTTCGTGATTTTTTTTTTTTTTTTTTACTATAAAATATGGTGGCTTCACATACAGAATCAAACAGATTCTAAAAAGACATCACGAAAACATACCTATATAATTTTGACCCCCTTAAACCCCACTTTTATATAGTAAAACTAGGGTTTACAGGGGTATACATTATTTTTCTTATTTCTGCTCAAAAACATGGATTGTGGGTACTCGTTAGAACCACCTCGATGAGGCGGTTCTAACGAGTACCCACAATCTATGTTTTGAGCAGAAATATGAAAAATATCAGAGTTTTTTATGTGAAAAATTGCTATTTTTTGGTGGTAAAATTTTCAGTGTATTTGAATAGGCATGTTTTCGTAATGAGGCTTGTTTCTAGACCTGATTAATGCACTGCATGCTGAATAAAAATACCAGCAGACAACATTTTCAAATATTTTTCTAATTTTTCCCAGAAAAAAAAAGGCATTGATACTGCATGAAATATCAAAGCCTATTTTCTAGGAAAAATAGGAAAGTTATTTCAAAATGTTGTCTGTTGAAGTTATTACCCAGCAAGCCATTAATCTTTTCAACCCTGCAGACCAAAACATATACCTTTGTGGAAACCACGTACATCCAAATCAGATAGCTCAAAATCAGAATCTACACTATTTGCCATTTTGTTTTTGATTTCTGAATGACACTCCCATTTGCAATAATGGATATGTCCAAATTAAAAATTACAAGAGTCCATTTCAGAAATTTATGGGTGAAAAGGTTAATATGGTAATATGGTAATCTATGCAGTTTCATGAAGCATATTCATTTGTTCTACTAATCTAATTGACTAATCAAAATCTGCTGTAAAAAATGTTAAATGTCTAGGTATAATTAATATTAAAAAAAAAATAAAGAAAGAAAGAAAGAAAAAAAACAACAAACACCAACTAAGTAATCACTACAACTTATTTCATTCAAACTTTGCTTCAGAAAATATTAAACTGTCAGTATTTCACATGAGAAAGATAATTTGAATCAAAAACTTCTGTTTTGCAATTTCAAGGGGATTGTATAAATATAGTTTTTTTTTGCCACTGTTCACAAGAGAGACAACTTTTGTGATGTCCTGTTTGATTTTCTGCACATCATGCCCCTTCTAGAATTTGTACAGCATTGGGCAAAATGCGTGTACTATAGAATTGCTTATTTGGCCACCTGCGTGTTATTGTACTTACGGTGTTTCTGTGCAATTTTGTAAAACCAAAATCTTAATTGATTTCAAACAAAAATCACATTACGGAAACATGCCTATTCAAATATATAGAAAATTTTACCTCCAAAAACCGAAACTTTTCAGATAAAAAACTCTAATATTTTTTCATATTTCTGCTCAAAACATACATTGTGGGTACTCGTTAGAACTGCCTCAGCGAGGCAGTTCTAACAAGTACCCACAATCTATGTTTTGAACAGAAATAAGAAAAATAATGTATACCCCTGTAAACCCCAGTTTTACTATATAAAAGTGTGGTTTAAGGGGGTCAAAATTGCATAGGCATGTTTTCGTGATGTAGAATTTGTACAGCAATGGGCAGAATGCATGTACTATAGAACTGTTTATTTGGCCACCTGTGTGTTATTGTACTTAGGTGTTTCTGTGCAATTTTGTAAAACCAATATCTTAATTGATTTCAAACAAAAATCAACAGCTATACAATATGTTAGACATTTTTCTGTTCAAAAGCATGAAAAAGAGAAAATAACAGACCCCATCACGATAAACATGCCTATATAATGTTGACCCCCTTAAACCTCACTTTCATATAGTAAAACTGGGGTTAAAAGAGGTATACATTATTTTTCTTATTTCTGCTCAAAAGCATAAATTGTGGGAACTCGTTAGAACTACCTCAACGAGGCGGTTCTAACGAGTACCCATAATCTATGTTTTGAGCAGAATTATGAAAAATATCTGAATTTTTAATCTGAAAATTTTCATTTTTTATGGTAAAATTTTCAGTATATATTTGAATAGGCTTGTTTTCGTAATGCATATACCAAGAGGGTATGAAAGAATTTTCCATAAAATTACCAAGAAGGAGGAAAGAGATACACACAATGACATACAGGCATAGGATAATTACAAAAAGAAAAATGTGATCTTTTAGCCCCTTTACCATAGCTCCAGATAAGATTGGGTATCCACATAATATTTTTCTTACTGCTCCATGAAAATATATGTTTTCGCAGTTTACTCTACTGACCATTCTAAAGCGGTAGTCCTGGTTTTAGTCTTACTCTTTGTTGCTTTGTGGTTTATTCTACAAGGCCATTTGTTTTATGTCTTACCTCATGTTATTTTGTTCTTGTGTTTTTCAGTCCTTTTAGCATTGCGATTACCTCGCTTGGGGAAGAGAAAGCTAATCTTAGTGCTTTTTGTATGTTTGTTTGATTTGTGCTTGTTTGGTTTTGTCTGTTTCCTCTTCCTCTTGGTGTCTGGGAAGGGTTGCGGTTTGTGATTGTAGCACTCCCTGGACTTTACTCTTACCTTTTTTTGGGGTACTCATAAGAAGCGCCTCGCTGATGGAACTTCTAATGAGTACCCACAACATATGTTTTTGTGGAGAAATGAGAAAGATATCAGCTTTTTTTTTTCAGATGCAAAAAGCATATTACCTGTTGTTATGCTATACCCTTGTCATGCTGAATAAATTAAGATGCCACACCCACCTCTGGTTTTCAGCCAACCAGATTACTTGATCCAGGTTGTTGATACAAATTAACATTTTTTATGACAAACAGTGCAGCTCTAGATCAGTTGGCTTCTGAAGAAGCCAACTGATCTGGAGCCACACTGTTTGCAAAGACAGGGCATATCCGGGTTCAGCAGGATTAGGGTTAAAAAAGATGAGCAGGGTATTAAAGGGGAATGAATACATATGGTAGATTTTTCACCCTTTCTGCCAAGGGAGACAACTTTTGTAACTTCCTGTTTGCTTTACTGCACACGAACCTCCTTCTGACAAAAGGGTCTACCCTATAAGGAAAGAATTTGAATTCTTTCCTTATTGAGAAGACCCCTTTTCAAAAGGGGACAAAAACAATTCTGACAGTTGTCTCTCCTGAATTTGTATCAATTCCCAATAAATTAGATCAAAGAAAGAAACCTGCCCACAAGGGGAAGGAGCTATTTCTTGTACATTCTGTTTCATTTCATTTTGTTGATCTGTATAAGCTTCCAGTAAGGAGCACCTCAATGACCTTCTTGAGTAAAACTTAACTTTAAAAAATTTTAAAAGGGCATTAGTTAGATTATATTAAATAGTTAAATCAAACAGTAGATATTTAACAGCAGATGAAGTTTAATTATCAATCAGTCATTCAAAACATGCAAAAAGAGTTTAGATACTACATAAATACTACAAAAAATGCTATGGGTGACATCTTTATCTACCAGAGCAAAAGTACCTTTCATGGTGACAAGATTTACCCATCAATGATGTGGCAACATGCATTTTATGTCAATGATTCAACCTTAACCCTAGTCCTGCTGAACCCAAATAAGCCTTGCATTTGCAAACATTGTAGATCCTGATCTGTATCTGGATCTGTACAGTTTGCCATTTAGTATGTGAATTTGTATCAACAAAATGACTCTAACAAACTGATTGGCTGACAATTAGAAGTGGGTATGGCATTTTAATTTATTCAGTATGACAAGGGTTAATGGACATTCAAATATCTTTAACTTTACAAAAAAATTCCAAAACAATACTTGGAAATCTATGATTACAATTAAGTCTCAAAGATCTTTCATCAAAGAATACCTTCACAACAAGCATTCAAATGTTCTGTTTAACTTTATAAAAAATTTCCAAAACAATACTTGGAAATCTATGATTACAATTAAGTCTCTAAGATTATCATCAAAGAATACCTTCACAACAAGCACTCAAATGTTCTGTTTGAGACAGTGCAGGAAAGAAGAGATTTTATAACAGAACCAGCCACAGCACTGAAATCCGCACCTCTGTGAGATACATACATTATATTTTCTGTAAGAATCAGCATCATTTCCATAACTAGGACGTGTTTTATTTCTGTGTTTGTTTCCCACTCTGGGAGAGCACTTAATATATGTCTAGAAGTAAAAAGGTGTTAAAATATTTTGAAACCTTTTGCAAAATGTAGCAGGTCAGAACAAACACATTTACAGGAATAAATGTAATTTTTGTGGATTTTATCAAAATGTAAATGCTGGTAAATCACTCACAAGCTTAATAATATAGCAGACAGTGAGCAAAACTCACAAACCCCTGGCCATATAGCTGTCAGAGATATGCAGAACCAATTTTGTAGATGCAAATTTGTCTTAGTATTGCATGCAAGAGGTAGGCAAAAGAAATAAATCTCAGCCTCTTGGTTTTCTCTTATACAACATACTTAACCATTGTCTGGGAGTATACAAAATTTGAAGACTCTGGCTCTAATAGCAGGTGAGAAATCTGTGATGGAATTTTATGAAAAAGAAAGAAAAATGGACAAAAAAAGGGAATGATAAGCATGAGGATGCTGATTCTGTCTTACACAATACAACAAGTCAAACCTCATGTTTGTACAAACTTTCAAAATCTTAGGTTTTACAGTTCCTGAGAAATCTTTAATACAAATTTCCCTTTGTCTTACATTTAAAGTGATGCATGGAAAATGGAAAAAAGGTAAAAGAAGACAAAATAAATTTCAGCATCATAGTTTTTTCTCTTATACTTCAACCCTCTGTAGGTGCATACAAAATTTGAAGACTCTGGCTCTCATAGGAGCTGAGAAAACTGTGTTGAAAAAGATTTATTGGAGAGAAAGAAAAAATGATAAATAAAGGGAATGATAAGCATGAGGATGCTGATTCTCTCTTACAAAATACCAATAGTCACTCTCAATTTTTGTACCATGCACACACAGATAAAAATTGTTACCGGAAAGACAAAAACAATATACCCCCTATATACTTTGTATGCCAGAGGTATAATACAGTCCAAAGGGCTTTATGTTAAGTTTGTGAGTCAATCACAGATATTTGTACATTGGTCATGTTTACATTGAAAATGCTTATTTTAGACATCTACACAAATTAATAGTTCCAAGATTCCTGCTTAGTAGATCGAGTTATCAAAGTGTACATGCTGTTTTGGATTTACTGTTGACCAATCAAATTACATTAAATTTGTGTAAGTCTGCTGAAATGGAATTAAACCTCAATATTTAACATCATGTTAATTTAAGAACTTTGTTAACAGAGTGAACAACCGGACCTAGACATTACGAAAGCATGTCTATTTAAATGTACTGAAAATTTTACCACCAAAAACTGAAAATTTTCAGATAAAAAATTCTGATATTTTTCATATTTCTGCTCAAAACATATATTGTGGGTACTCGTTAGAACGAATACCCACAATCTATGTTTTTGAGCAGATTAGTAAGAAAAATAATGTATACCCCTGTAAACCTCAGTTTTACAATATAAAAGTGGGGTTAAAGGGGGTCAAAATTATACATGTATAGGCATATTTTCGTGATGTATTTTGTGATGTGTCTTCTTCAGAAGCTTGTATTGATTACATTTTATTATTGGCTGAAAATGAATTATTCTGAATTAATGGGGTGTAAAACATAAGAAGAAATATCTGATCATACTTTTCAAAATCTAGTACTGATCACATTTTAACATTGGCACTATATAAATAAAACTGATTTACTGATCTGTGAAATACAGACAGTAATCCTTTATAAGAATATAACCCCTAGCCTCTCTACAGTGCTCAAACAAACTTCATATTTCTAGCTATAGATACATGCTGCAAAAATCATTACTCCAGATTAGGTACGTTTCCATTACGAAAACACGCCTATTCAAATATAATGAAAATTTTACAACCAAAAAAGGAAAATTTTCAAATAAAAAATTCTGACATTTTCATATTTCTGCTCAAAACATGGATTGTGGGTACTCGTTAGAACCATCTAGGTGAGGCAGTTCTAATGAGTACCCACAATCTATGTTTTTCTAGCAAAGTAAGAAAAATAATATATACCCCTGTAAACCCCAGTTTTACTATATAAAAGTGGGGTTTAAGGGGGTCAAAATTGTATAGGCTTGTTTTTGTGATGTCAACCAAAAAAATTAATTTCACATTAGTATTTTCTTTGCCACATAATATTCAAGGAATTTTAGTAAACTGTGCCGTATTCTTGAGTCTTTCTTGACTTTCAGTCATTAACACTTTACATACTGAAGGTCAATGCAGCAGACAACAAATAAGTGATATTTTCCCCCCAAAGGGGTGAGGGGTGGGGGAGGGCATGTCATGCAATCATCTCCTTTAAATACACTGTGTATGAAAGGTGAAATCTGTTCAAAATAAACCCATTTTTTTTTTCAGAAGTTAATCTGAGTTAGAACCCAGTATGCTCACTAAGTTTCAAGGCCCTAGCTCAAATGCTTATCCAGACATATTGCTGATAAGATTAAACTCTGATGAACAAAGAGACCAACTGATGAACACATGTATGGATGAACAACCCAAAAGCAAGATGCCCCACCAACTTCTTCAAAATTGGGAGTATAACAATGCAGTCAAAAGTTGGACTAAGAAGTGGGTGCTTATAATCCTTTCTTATTAAAAAACTCAAAACCTGAGTTCATCAAGAAAATGGCTCTGTTTTACAAAACTCTCAAAATATTGAGTACCCCTCAAATTAAAAAACGTGAAGCAATAATACTCCTCCACTATCCTGTGGCAGGCTGATAAATTCGTCAAAAGTTGATTGAAGTTTGCCCGTGAGCAATCGCAAACCAGATCTCCATAATATCACTGCACATACCAGTGAAAGTCCATTGACGTTTACTCAAGTCATCATCCAGAAATGAAAATACCGGTGGAGAAATGGACATATGACAGACAGATGTATTACAGACAGATGGATGGACAGACATACAGACCACTAACATGAAACCATAATACCCGCAACTATGGTGTGGCGGCGTATTAAAAAAAATGCTGATACATGCACACACCAATGGAGTCTAGCCACTACAAAACAACTACAAAAAATGGTGCCCAGTGGTATTATATATAGTAAACCAAGTCCCACTGATAGGAAACCAACACTTTCCCATATCTGAACAACAAAGACCCAGGCAAGCCTGCACATGTGTGTGGGCTGACCTGGTTCTTTGCTGCTCACTGTATGAATTCCAAAGTAATCTGTTCTATGTAGACAAAATTTCAAGATTCAGACAAGACTGAACATATGTGCAGGCTGGCCTGGTTCTTGGTTGTTCACAGTATAAATTCCAAAGGACTATACGGGCTGCGTCAAACAATATTGTGCCCTCAAACACAGGCAAAATGCACAGCTTCAGATCATTCTGGGCATGTGCAAAGTATTTATACATCCTCGGTGGCTCAGTTGGATGCGCCGTCCTACTGGAGACCAGAAGGTCGCGGGTTCAACCCCCGCCGAGGTCAGCAACATTCTTTCGTGGAGATTGATCATGAAATATTTTCTACGGTCATTCTCTTCCTTCCGCTGATTCAAGAAGGGCAGTTGTCAGTTTCTGGCGAAAGAATGTGCACAATACTGGTTAACCGCTTAGAGGGCTAAGCCTGCCCAGTAAAAAGGTGGTTAGGTAAACTGACCGCGCTCGACATGACCCCATTGGGTTGACTGGGCCGTAAAACCTCAACACAAACAAACAAACATTCTGTAGTATCCAATGATTATGTTAGCGGACACTGAAGGCCCTGATCAGACTGGGCATAAGCGCAGGCTGATCTGGGTCTTAACTGTCCACATATGCTGGAAGACACATTTACACTTGGCGCAACCCATACTATGTAAATAAACAGTGAGATTTCAGACCAGACTGAACATATGCTCAGACTGGTCTGGTTCTTTATTGTTAGTATATGGGAAATGATTGGTTCCCCGTATTGGACCTCTAATGGTAATGTGATGTCCAGCTACCAATGATAAGACTATACCTCATTAGCTCGTGAAACTTCTTGTGCATGCGTGAACAAGAACAAATCATCGGCAGGATTCCGCTTAAATATCAAGCAATTAAAATAAGAAAACTGTTAGATATACGTCAGATTCTTTTAACATTTAGCACTCTGGGTAAAATATTTAGCAGACATTTTGAAATATTCTTCTTATTTTTCACAGGAAACAGGATTTGACATTTCATAAAATTGTCTCAAAAGGAGACACATCAAATTGTCTCAAAATCCAATTGTCTCAAATGGAGACAATTTGCATGAAATTTCAAATCCTGGTTTCTGGGAAATTAGACAAAATATTATTAATTTGTTGTCTGCTGAATTTGCCCAGTAGAGAGTGGTTAAGGTTAAAACATTGTAAAATAGGATAAATTCATGATAATATGAGAATGGTTTTCTCATGGATACAAATTTCCTCTTTTTTGTTTTTGCAGATATTACTTCCAAAATAAATAAATAAATAAATAAATAATCACAGCATGATACCCCATCACTGGAAAGCTGTCTGAAACAGAAATTTCAGTAAGGCAAGGAAATCATTTTTTTTTACGAGGGACCATAGCTCATGTCAGAAGCAGTATACATATTGATATTTTTGTACTGAACCTGTGTTTACTAATAACTTTGATGAAAGGAACTCAGATTATGCCACTAGAACCAATTTTTAATATTTAGCAGGGGCCATAACTCTGTAAATAGTTATCAAAATTTGCCCATTAACAAATCCCCTATAAGATTTTCCTAAATATCAGTGCACATATAAAATTTTAATGAAATTCCAGAAATAGATCAGGTTATCACACAGAAACGAAATATGGACAGATGGACATATGGCAAAGGGATGGGTGAGCAGACACACAGAAGTCCAGCATGAAAACATAGTACTCCACCATCATCATGTGGCAGGGTATAAAAATAGCAATATCTCTGATAATGTGGCACGTTTTGTCACCCTCAGCAAAATTTCAAAGTTTTCATACTGAGAATTGATCCTATTGTACTTAACTTATACTTAACCCTTGTCCTGCTGAACCTGGATATATCCTGCCTTTGCCAACAGTGTAGATCTAGATCAGTTGGCTTCTGAAGAAGCCAACTGATCTGGATCTGCACTGTTTGTCATCCAGTATGTGAATTTATATCAGTAATCTGATTGGCTAATAATTAGAAATGGTTGTGGATTATAATAATAATAATAATAATAATAATCGACCTTATTTATAGAGGGTAACACATTTAGTAATCTAGTACTAATCTTCCATGTGGCCCTCTTTTTTCCTGGGTAGAAACCAGTACTAAGCAATGTGGATAAAGTCTCTTGCTCAAGGAAACAACACTTGCTGTTAGTGGGGATCGAACCCGGTACCTATCGATCACGAGTCCGACGCTTTACCACTGCACCACAGCGCTCCATTATCAATTTATTCAGCATGAAATGGGTTTACTTACTGCATGGTTTCACTTAGACTGGCTCCAGTCTCCAGTGACTAAATATCGATTTAGGAATGGGTCATATCCTTCTCACATAAGAGGACAACAATGACCCAGATCAGCCTGTGAATATATGCAGTACCATCTGTTCTAGGTTTCCAGAATCATTGGAAACTCTAGAACATACCATAATTAACCTAAATATTCAGACAACCAGGTCTGAGCAAACAGTGTAGACCCTGATCAGATGCCACAGAATGTGGCATTTGATCAGGGTCTACACTGTTTGCCACTCATACAGCAGTTTTTGCACACATCAATAAATGGACTTGTTCAACTTTTTAGACAGCTATGGTATTGAGGTAAGGTGTCCCAATAATTAGGATAAATAAATATGGTACTGACAAAATAGCAAATGCCTTGATCAGACTGTGCTGTTCTTGGTCTTCACATTTTGCAGAAAGGCATTTTTAGTATGTTGCAGCTCAATTTGTGTAAATATGCAGCTATCATAGATGTACATATTAATCATTTCATATCATAAGATAGCAGTTATAAACAGAGAAGCAGAAGCAAAATAGAAGACTTTTCCATAATTGAGCAGGCACATGAAAAAAGGGACCTTATAGTTCTCCAGTTTGTGGTTCTTCAAATGCACATGCACAGTCCTGTATTTGGCCTACAAGCCTGCATCTTTTGCATGAAGTTTCCTCAAGGTATCTACTACATGTCTGCAAACAGTAAAAGCTCTGGTGAGACTGTGCGTGTGTGCAGGCTCGCCTGAGTCTCTGCTGGTCTCCTATGTGATCAGTACCCATTTCTCATGTGCTGGCTCAATAAAAGAAAATCACACAAAAAAACCCATAGAAAACAACAGTTGTTACAATAACAGAAATTATTACATTCTATGTGCATACATGTATTATATCTAACTACATGGGACATTCAACAAATAATATGACCAGTACTACAACTTTGCAAATAAAGATATATTTTCTTTCTTCTGAACTGCATCTGTTTGTAGAACAAGTCACTCTCAAATCTGAATATAATTTTTACTGCAACAGCTTAATTAGTTATTTGGATTCCCTTAGAATTATGTTTATATGTCAGTTGTTTGATTCAGGAGAACATACATGTACTTCTCAGGTAGGGACTATATGCCCATGACCCCTGCCTTGAATCCAAATTATAAATTTGCTCATCCTGCAAAGCTCTTACTGAGAGTTTCTGTAAGATATCTGTCACAATATTATCAACTTCTGTTTAAATGGGTCAAGTTGTCTTTGTGAGCACAAAATACCTATGTAAATTACATTAAACTGAAAATAAATTGAAATAAAAGATGAAAACATTAGCAATTGCCATGGTTATTCATTGATACAGTGAAAAATAAAAATGGCAACCATCAAAGTTTTTGAGAGCATACATGTACATAGGATATGTTTACAGATCATTAAATGTCTGGAAATTTCTTGGTTGTATAATAATTTATCATCGTTTACATACCTGTACCACTGAAATGCTTCCTGGAAAAGGGGTATGGAAACATTTCTACACATTGCTTAAACAACAGAAAACTGCTTGAAGACCAAACCAATCCAGAAACACGAAATTTTCAAAGTTTGGATTATCAAGTTAAGAGAACATCTTATGTTTTTCTGTTTACATTGCAAAACACAAATTACCGGTAATACACCTATATGCCATCTTAAATCAAATTCTACTAAATTTGTCAAATGAATATTTGTGATAAAGAGTGACTCACTGTAAACTTATGCATAACATATCTATATGTAGATGCTTTTTGCAGACAATCTATCTTTATTGGCAGAAGTTAACAGACCAATTCTGCAACTTTTTAATGACCCTCAAAGACAAACTGTACAACCCACTAGGAGAAACTCAATATGAACCCATGCGCATACAGTGAAGACCCAGATAACTACCTGTGATAAGCAATGTACAGAGTTCCGACAGTCCATGGGTTACAATTTCTGACCTGACTGTGTGGACAGACAAGCTGGTCTTTCATAGGCAAGTCATGTGACTTTTCCAACAGCATAGCTCAAGATAAGGTACTTTTTCAACAAAACATTGTTGATATTTTTCATATCTCTCCATGAAAACATATGTTGTGGCACTCATCAGAAGCGCTGAGGTGCTTCTAATGAGTACCGACAATATATGTTTTCATGGAGAAATGAGGCACTTTCAACGAGTACCACAACATATGTTTTCATGGAGAAATTAGAAAAATATGTTTGTGATACCCTTTCTTATCTGGAGCTATGCAGCAACACACCTGGGCCCAGTTGTTCAAAGCATTGTTAGCTTAACGAGCACGTTAAGTGTCATTTCATTAAATGTTTTAGCTGATTCAATATACAATATTCTGATATTTTTTGCTGAAAAAATGTGAAAAGCTACTCACATTTTTTCAGCAAAAAATTTCAACATATTTGCATATCACTCCATGTAAATTTTAACAAATTGTTAACTAATGACAACTGGGCCCTGGAACAGAGATATATGAAATACCTACCAGAGCTGCTGTTGTGGGTGTTTTAGATGGAGTTCCTGGTCTTGGGGACACATAGCCATTATCTCTGAAACTAGTAACAATAACAGTGTGAAACAATTATACCCACCCCACCATCAAGTGGTGGGCAGATAACTCTGTAAACAATGTACAAAATTCGCCCATTAGCAATACAAAATCAGACCACCACAATATCAATCCACATACCACGTTTTGTGAAAATCCAATGATATTTACTAAAGTTATCATCCAGAAATGAAAATACAGACTGATGGACGACCAACTTCAAACCATAATACCCCGCCACTATCTTGTGGTGGAATATAAAAATACAGCAAATTTTGAGAGGCCTGTTCTAGCTGGACCTCAGTATAAGCTATACAGTAAATGTCCTAAAAATTCAAACACTTTATTCTATAATTTTTTGGACTAAATTTTGTTTTTTATATAGTTATTTCTTCAAATACTTTGTGGAATGGTAAACAGTGTAGACTCTGATTAGACTGCTCCATTAGGAGTTATCTGATCTGGGTCTGCACTGCTTGCATATGCCATTTTGTCAGAAATTTTGTACGAAATTTTAGGACATTTACCATCTTTATCTTTTAATATCAATTCATATAACAGAACCAGGTAAATATTTAAATCTATGCATGGTCTGATGACAAGTGAGTAACATTTTCCTATTTTTTATAGAAAATAAGGCTTGACATTTCATTCAGATTATATACTTTGTAGACATTTGAAGGAAATGACAAGACTTATATTCGGTGAAATTAGAAAAATATTCTAAAATGTAAAATTCAGTGAAAAATAAGGAAGATATTCTAAAATGCATCTTGTGCTGTTTCAAGGGGACTCAAAATATTTGGTAGAATTTCAACCATGTTTTACATTGAGGACAACTTTGGTGACTTCCTGTTTGGTTTCTTTTGAAAAGGGTTCTGCTCTATGAGACGATTTGCATGAAATGTCTATGAGAAAAATAAAAAAAAATATCAGATTGTCATCTACTGAATTAGCCCAGAGAGTGGTAAAGTTTAAATAAAATGGGGGCCTCATTTGATACTATCAAATTCATATGGACTTCTTAAAATTGACTCCCCACAAAAAAAACTAAACTGGATTCACAGTGTCTGAAATATAGTATCTGCCAAAGCTGGCAGCTTCATGGGACCACCTGGCATCTAGCTCTCAGTTAACTTCATGTGTGGGATCAGACCACCTTACATTACTTCTATCTGTTATCAATCCATATGTGATTCTGCTGGGGAGTTAGGGAAGTCCAGCAGCCTGGCAATACTTAATCATTCACAAAGGTCAAGTGAGTAGCCCCCAGGAATAAAGCTGAGAGTTTGTATAAATTTATATATATTAAATATAGAGCAGTCATATTCTTATGTTTTGTAAAAAAATGATTCCTCATATTCCACAGCCTTATACAAATAATTGTTTATTATCACCCTCAACAAAGAACTTAGTATATTCTAATTGCTTTTTTTCTCAAAATGTTTGCTTTTCTTTATCTTAACCCTGGTCCTACTGAACCTAAATATGCCCTGCCTTTTCAAACAGTGTAGATCCAGATCAGTTGGCTCTTTCAAAAGCCCACTGATCTGGATCTGCACTGTTTGTCATTAAGTATGTGAATTTGTATCAACAACCTAGATCAAGTAATCTGATTTACTGAAAATTAGAAGTAGGCTTGGCATCTTAATTTATTCAGCATGGCAAGGGTTGACATATTTTTTTCAAAACACACCTATTAATATTGACTTTTCTTGGACTTAAACCAAGAACTTCCGATGTTCTGCGACATTCTTCATTTATCTCATTCACCAGTGTTCTTTCTGTTTTATCGAAAGTTGATCCAAACTCTTTCTGTTGTCTGGACCATCTCTGTCTTTCCTCTCGTAACTGACGGAGCTCTTCTTCTTGGATTCTTATTGTCTCCCTTAGTTTGTCCACTTCCTTTTTATGGTCCTGAACAGATAAAATATGTATATACATTAATTAACTACACATATATACATCAACTGAAACATACTTTTCTCCTTTTCACTGTCAGTCATCATGGTTAATATGTTTGCCAATATTAACCCATTAAAGACTGAATAAACTCTCTCACATTATATATTGGAAGAGTCCATTTTCACTTTTAGGGATGTCAGGTCATATGATGTAGATATACCTAAAAAAAAAATGGTTGAACTTTTTCTAACAGAGGACACCCTGATCAGACATCACATTCAGTGATGTCTGATCTGGGTCTGCACTGTTTGCCAGTTACCCGTTCAGGGGTCTCCCATCTCCAATGGGTTGATGGAAAATTCTAATCTGTTCTTAATCCTTTCAGTGCCATAGGTGACTTTTGTCCACAAGATACAGTACCTTTCTTTATGGCAAACTGTAACTGAACTACAGCAAAAAGTATTCCCTAGTATGTAATGACAACAGTGTGTAGGTAAATAGTTTAGTGTAGTTTATATGCGGCCAATGTTTTACTATTTAATCCCTGTTTATTGACATTCAAAACTAAATATTTTAAAAATATCCAAAAATTAAATTATGGATATCCTAAACTACACCTGATTTTTTGGATATTCAAAATTTTTTATGTCAGATATACACATTGACTTTTGGATATCCATAATCTGATTTGGTTGAAAAAATCAAATGATTGATATCCTGGTCATGTTGAAAATTGGATATTAAAAAATCAAATTTTCGATATGCACAATTATATGAAGCAATCTTAGGTTTCAATAATGTCTCCCAAAAAGTCAGGTGATAACAAGACGGTGCTTTCGTAAAACAAGTCTCCTGTGGTATGTTGATACCTCTAAAATAAAATAACTGAATGCATCATCATGACTGAAATGGACAAATGACCAACCAACAGAAATTATCAAGCCAGTACAAGAAGTTTTTGCATTGATGGGGTTGAGAGGCTACACTTTTTTTTTTTATTTTCTTTAGATGCTTTAGGGCAGGGATGGGTAGACCTTTTGCACCCTGATACCCAATACCCTATTACCCACATGTACCCATTACCATGGCATTTTAGACATGTCAACAGTTAGAAAATATACACTTGAAGTAAGTAGTGCCAATCTGTCTGTCACTGGCATATATAGGCCTTATGTATAGAAAGAATCAAAACATGTATCAATGTTCATTTTATAGTGTACGAAGGTATGAAGGTGGATTGGCAAGATTGAGAGCGATGGCCAGTTATATAAACTAGTTATGTTGAAGTTTGCTCTATTTGCTTGAAATTATTTTATCATTTATATATTCTACAATAAACACTTGGGTAATGGGTAGTACGTACATTTATACCCAAGTTAAATTGGTCTACCCAACCCAAACCTCGAGTACCCGGGTACTTGTCTCAGCATTAGACAGCATGTTTGCAAATTAAAGTGACCATCTGCATACATTCACTGCCAAAGAAAGATGAACTCCAAAATAGATCCTGTTTTGGCTGTTTACTTCATTTTCATTCAGCTAAACACAGGGCAATCATATTAAGCTCTGCTATCTCACTGAGTGAGTAATCATTACACAGTATTAACAAATGCTTAGAGATACGATTTTCAGATATCCATAATACAGTTTTTTTTTGTATCAATTATTTGATTTTTTGATATCCGTAATCGAATTTTTGGATAGCCAATATTCAGCCTTATTTATATCATTTTACTACCTGTTGATATCTGAAAAACTGCTGGATGTGTGGTAAACAGTGCAGAGCCTGATCAGATGCCACATTCAGTGGCATCTGATCTGGGTCTACACTGATTGCAAAGTCCTGTCTATCAATATACTTAGGGTGAATATAGTAATATACATTATTTAGTAAAATTACATTTTTCAACTGTTCTCTAATCCTGTCCACTTCTACTTGTTGTTCCTGCCTCATCAATTCTTTAGCTCTGGCTACTGCTATCAGTTTCTCGTGAACAGCTTGTTTGTTTGATGATCTAACATCTTCCAACTCCTGCAAGAACAACAGACCATTAAGGGTAAATTAGAATTGTCAATAGGCATGGTTTACAAGATACTACACCCCTCCCCTAATCCTGGTATAGGACAAACACAATATCATACATAGTTACAGAGAAATTGTTAAGGAGGAGTATTTGATGATAATTCTGGGATATTTTTCTCAAATTCTTCATTAACCCTTAAACTGCCAATCACAACAATTGTTGTCTTCCTTGTCATCTGCTTGTGATTTTAAAAGTCATTTTTGCAAACAGTGTGGACCCAGATCAGACTGCTCCTTTAGGAGCAGTCTGATCTGGGTCCACACTGTTTGCCTGTATACAAAAATAGGTTTGAAAAGCTTGCAAGAATATTCAGCAGACGACATAAACAGACGGCATTTTCAGATGCAGGTTTTCTTGGCACTTTAAGGGTTAACATATATTGTGGGTACTCATTAGAAGTGCCTTGGCAAGGCACTTCTAATAATGAGTACTCACAACATACGTTTTTTATTGAGAAATAAGAAAAATTCTCTCAGATTTATCACTAAATACTCTTCCTTTACAAGTCCTTTGTAGGTAGGAATTTTGTGGGTGCTTCGAAAAGTACCCACAACTTATGTTTTCTTCATGAAATAAGAAATCATCAATATTTTTAATTGATAAAATGTACCCAACCAGAGCTCTGTCTTACTAAGATGTTCCTTTGTAAGATGTCGGAACAAGAGGAAAGGGTCATGCTGTATGCCAACACTAATAGCCCTCTCTTAATGCTTAATATGCTAAGCAAGATTGTAGCAGACCACATTCTAATCTTTTCATTTTCATTTTTCCAAGAAAATAAGACTTGGCATTTCATGTGAATCATCTGCCAGGCAGACTTGCAAGAAAAATAAGATTTGGCATTTCATGTGAAACATCTGCCTTATTTTTTTCTGAAAAAGCTGTTGCCTGCTGTAAGTGTGATTGGCATTTTAAGGGTTAAAGAACAAGCAGTTCTGTTCCAGAGATACCAGGCAGCCCATCTATTTTGTGGGCCCAAATAGGAAGGGGCCATTCACTGGCATGACAGCCATATTTTAATAATGTCAATAACCTTGAACAGCTTAAGCACTAATCACAACTGAAAGAGCTATTCATTGGCATGACAGATGTATTTAAATAAATGGCAATAACCTTTAACCATTTAAGCACTAATCACAATTGCAGCAGATGACATTCTGATCTTTTTCTGTATTTTTAGAGAAAATAAGACTTGATATTTCATGTGAACAGATGATTTACATAATATGCCAATTCTTATTTTCTCTGGAAAATAATGAAATAATAATAATAATAAAAAATATTGGAATGTCATCAGCTACGATTTTGTTTAGCACTAAATTTAAGTGTTAATACCTAACTAATTTCTAATCTAGCTTTTCAAGAGCTGACTTTACTTCTACAGTAGTTTAACTTTTTATCATTCTTGTATTAGGATATTAATGTTTGTTAATCTCTGAGGGCTTCACATATTCAATAAAAATACAGATATACCATTGGACTTTAACAGAATGTTTCAATAGGAGAAATGATACTATACAAAATGAAAGATTTTTATTTATGTCTAATCAGTAACAAGAATTAGTATATCATGACAAAGATTACTAGTAGAAATTTCACATTACAATAATAATCATAATGGGACAAACAGGCCTGCAGCAACAGTGTAGACCTAGATCATTGGCCATATTCTGTGGCATCTGATCTGGGTCTAGACTGTTTGTTGCTCATCAAGGACTCTTTGGCTATATCAATAGCTAGTAATATGGATTTGTTAAAATTTAGGACAAGTATGGTAACGAGTTAACTGTCCCAATATTTAGGAATAATACAGTACTTTAAAAAGAAATTATATACTCTGTTAAATTAAGGTTCTTTCAATACTGAATAAAAATGTGAAATGATAATACCCTGCGATTATTGTGTCATGGGGAGATAATTTTTCCAGAATCGATGAAATGTACCCAATAGTAATCCAAAACAAAATCTCCACAATATCAATGCAAATATCAAGTTTGGTGAAAATCTGTTGAGATTTACTCAAGTTATTATCCTGAAATGAAAATACGGATGTGTGGTGGCCAGTTAACTCTGTCAAAAATTGATGAAATTTGTCCATTAGTAATTTCAAATCAGACCGCCACAATATCAATGCACACACAAAGTTTGGTGAAAATCCTTTGATATTTACTCAAGTTATCATCCAGAAACAAAATATGCATGTGTCATGGACAGATAAGTCTGTTAAAATTGACGAAATTTGCCCATTTGCAATCCCATAACAGATCTTCATAATATCAATGCACATAGCAAGTTTGGTGAAAATCTATTGACATTCACTAAGTTATCATCTTGAAACAAAAATACATACCGACATACGACAGACAGATGGACACACAGATGACCAACATGAAACCATAATACCCTGCCACTATTGTGCGGCAGGGCATAAAGGTGTATCATTGATCAGTGAAAACCCTGAACAGCCCATGCAGTGTAAAGCATTCATTGTTCACCTATGTGTGGTAAGGGGACTATCAGGGCCCAGTTGTTCAAAGCATCGTTAGCTTAACGAGCTTGTTAAGGGTCATTTCGTTAACTATTTTAGCGGATTCAATATACAATATTCTGATATTTTTTGCTGAAAAAATGCGAGTAGCTTTTGCAGTGCAAAAGCTACTCGCATTTTTTCAGCAAAAAATTTTAGCATATTTGCATACCACTTGATGTAAATTTTAACAAATCGTTAACTAACGACATTGTTAGCTTTGAACAACTGGGCCCTGGTCGACAGCCTTGGTGGCTCAGGCAGACGTGCATCCTTCTGGTGATTGGAAGTTGCAGGTTTGATCCCCGCTAGGTTAAGCAATATACTTTTGTGGAGATTGATCATGAAATAATTTCTACAGTCATTTCTCTCTTCCACTGATTCAAGAAGGGCAGTTGTCAGTTTCAGGCAAAAGACTGTACACAATTACTGGTTAACCAGCTAGAGAACTCAGCCTGCCCAGGAAAAGTGTGTAGGTATCCTGACCAGTTCAAGATGACTTTTATAGTGTCAAGTGGGCTGTTAAACTCTAAACCAACAAAGGGGACTAGATATACTTTCTGGGCATGGGGGTGGAGGGGGGAGGGAGGGGGCCAACTGTATCAAAACTGTTTTTCCACCCTTCTGAAAAGGGGTCTTCTCAGAAAGGAAAGAAATTGCTCCCCCTGGGAGCAAATTCTTTCCTTTAAGAGTAGACCTTTTCAGAAGGGAATTTGTACACAGGAAAACAAACAGAAAGTCACAAATTTGTCTCCCTTGTAAAAATTAAGCAGAAAATCAACCAAGCGTATATGGTCATCTTTAAGTATCCCCTTTCCAAGAAGAGGTCAAAATGTAGAAAACTTACCTCAGAACAAGATAAAAATCTGTTCCTTATTTCTCTCAGCTGGTCATAATCTAAATCCATTTTAACTTTCAAATTTCCAAGTTATCCAAAATAGGAAGATTTAGTTCATAACAGATCCAGTTTTTTTTTTTTTACATGTATATAATTTCACAGTTTCTGGAATTAAATGTACTATCTCAGAATTTCAGTCACTTTTAAGTTTCCTGTAATTTGCATATAAAAGTTCTATTATATTGTATTATATTGTACAACAGTCACTGGGTCCTTACATCTATTGCACAGAATGAAACAAATACCAATATACCCCCATTAAATGCCCATTTACCCCATTAAACACCTATTTGTCCCATTAAATATTGACAGATATTGGGTGAACAAACAGACTAGATCATAGGACAAACAGTTATGCACAGGCACTTCTAATGAATACCGTAAACATATGTTTTTGGGGAGAAAAAAGAAAAATATTATTTGTACCCACTCTTATCTGGAGTTATGCCTTGTATAATTGAAAGTCCTGATTCTAATATTGAATGTTTGTCATTTGTTAACCTGCTAAATAGCTTTATACCAAATAATAGGTACCCTTAATATGTTATTTGAACCATATTCTAATCTAAATAAATTTGCTTGTAAAAGAATTAATAAGATTTTCACTAGCAATTCAAAGTTTATAATTAGTTTCTAAAGTTTGTTTTTCTGTCAATTAAAATATACCAAACTTGATTTTAAGGTACCAATAACCAAGAGTTAATCTCTGCAATACAATTTCATTTTATTCTATGGATTTTTTTGGAAACATATGACATAATTTTATTGAAGTTCAAAAAGAAATCTAACCCTTAAAGAATCAAGCAAAAATGTAGCAGACATACTTTCTATTTCTTTCAAGAAAATAAGGCTTGATATCATCACGAAAACATGCCTATATAATTTTGACCCCATTAAACCCCACTTTTATAGGCGGTTCTAACGAGTACCCACAATCTATGTTTTGAGAAGAAATATGAAAAACTATCACAATTTTTGTCTGAAAATTTTCATGTTTTGATGGTAAAATTTTCAGTATATTTGAATAGGCAAGTTTTCGTAATGTTTCATGCAAATCATCTGCCTCCCTCCTCCCTACCTCACACTGTATTAACCCTAAGTAAAAGAGGTCTCTTTTTATTCTCTTTGGTAACATCTAAATTTAGCATGTTATGGGTTAAGTATTTTTGGCTTACCCTATTTACCCTAAATGTTAGGACACCTAGACTGGCTCCAGTCTCCAGTGACTAAATATTTTTTCTTATAATCTGTTTAATAATCCACTAAAATAAAACCAAAGTAATATCATGACTATAGAGGCTGGTCACTAGTGACCAGCCTCTATAGTCATGATATTTTTTGGTTTTATCTTAATGGATTATCAAACAGGATTATGAGAGAAATATTTAGTGGAGACTGGAGCCAGTCTACTTAACTCCCCACCATACTTGTCCTAAAATTTTAAATAGTCCATTCTATTACCTTTTGAGGTGTCTAAAGTAGTGCTGGATGAGAGGTAAACCGTGTAGACCCTGATCAGATGCTGCATTCTGCAGCATCTGATCTGGGTCTACACTGTTTGCAAAGGCCTATCAGTCCAAATTCTTAGGGTTATTACTGTACATGTTTTTTTAAATGCCTATTTATAACAAAATAAAAATCCTGTGGTTTTAAAGCATGTGAATAAACACTAATTTTAGAACATTTTTAAAGCTATTTAAATTCAATAAAAAATTAAAAATTACTTCACTTTCATTTTTTTATGTAAATTAACCTGTACAAAATTTGTCCAACAAGTTCCTGGACTGCATATGCAGTTGCATTTCCTGTTGTTAAAATTTCATGAAAATTGGCCAAAACTGAAATTTGGGTCTTGGGACTTTTAGGAAATAATTTATATTTTTAAAACACATTAAAAATGATTTTTTCATGTTGGCATAGCAACATAGGGTGTTGACCATGGAGAAATTCAGAATTTTTGCTTTTCCAAACAAAATGCTTCATCTCGGTTCATTAATATTTCTGTATTTAGTTGTATCATTATATTGAAACTTCTTAATTCAAAGCAATAGTTCCCCCCTGCTACATTTGTAAAATTTGAACAACCAAAAAAAAAACACATGTTGAGAATATTGTATATTTAGGTTAGCAAGATATATTTCTGAATAGCATAAAACAATGACATACCAGATTCCACAGAGCTTGTTTTATGTTGTTCATAAAATGTATAAATAACCAACAAAATAACATATTGCATTATGATATACTTTCGCACTGGTAAAAAAATATTTTTTTCTATTTTTTTGAAATGGAAACTGTAGATTCCTAGAATACTTCCGATATGATTAGGTGATCAAAGCTGAATTACTGGTAATTTTAACTCATACCAATACATACTGGTCTGGAAATCACTTACAACTATGAAATACATATGTATTGCCAATGTGCATAAAAATTCTCCAAAACATTTAAGAAATACAGTAGTAAAATTTACATATTGTATGAGAAACATAAGAAATCATTGATCTTTCAATAGACATTCATTGATAATTCCGAACCCACACCACAAAGTACATCAAAGTGATCTGTGGTGCTTACCCTAGTCAATCAATTTTTATGAAATTTTTCACTGTAAAGTCAGTAGATGTTGAACTTTTCAGCAACTCTACACTTTAAATTGATACAACCAATATTGTTGCTTTCCAGCATGGCCACAAACTTTTTGGTCGAACCTCATATTAAGCAAGCACCTGTCTTAAGCAACCACTCTTTGGCTTTCCCTCATGTGCTTGCTTAAAACAGGTTTCACTATACAGCTAAAACCTATGCATACATCTAGAGCACAACACTGTCTAGTATGGTATAAATCCTGTTCATATGAACAAACAGATTAAAAATTCTTCGCGTAATGATATCTCCACGTAATAAGAAATTCAAACACTTGACATAATCTTAAACTCATTATAACTCATCCTTTACATCAAAATATGGTCTAAACTGACCAATACACTAATTTGTCTATTTTTGTTTGATTTCACTTTCACAAGTACTTAAAATCAATCTATTAGCAATGTCCGTAAAATTTTACGATAGTTCACTATTAAACAATCAAATACCGTGAAGTTTTGCTTTACAATTTTTCACACACTGCTTTCATTTGTTTGCAAATGATATACATAACAATGTATAAATGGTCTAATCTTTTTATCTCTATATGTAGCATAATCAGATCTGTTAACCCTTGTCCTGCTGAGCCCCAATGTACCCTGTCTTTGCAAACAGTGTAGATCCAGATCAGTTGGCTTCTGAAGAAGCCAACTGATCTGGATCTGCACTGTTTGTCATTCTGTATATGAATTAATATCAACAACCTGGATCTAGTAATCTGATTGGCTGAAAATTGGAATTATGTGTGACATCTTAATTTATTCAGCATGACAAGGGTTAAACAATAAAAGTTGTAGAAACTTACTACTTTATTATTCTCAGGTGACACTAACAAGTGCTGACAAGATCAACTTTTAGAGGTAGTCTAATTTTATGACATATGTACACTAAAATATTAGCCCTTGAAGCTGAGTCATAAAATCAGAGAAGTATGCTCGACAGTTTTGTCTCATCATGAAAACACACCTATATAATTTTGACCCCCTCAAACCCTACTTTTATATAGTAAAACTGGGGTTTACAGGGGTATACATTATTCTATTTATTTCTGCTCAAAAACATAGATTGTGGGTACTCGTTAGAACCACCTCACTGAGGCAGTTCTTACAAGTACCCTCAATCTATGTTTTGAGCAGAAATATGAAAATATTAGATTTTCTTATCTGAAAATTTTCAGTTTTGGGAGGTGAAATTATATATATACTTTAATAGGTGTGTTTTCGTAGATTTACTTTTTCTCATTCACTCACCCACCACCAAACCATTCACTCATTAGCATGGTATATGCTTACTAGCTAACTCACTCAGCCATCCACTCCTTCACTCACTCAGTCATAGAGGAGTAACGATTCACCGAAAGTACGGTTCACCGCGGTACGAAGCTGGCGGTTCGGTTCACGGTCCGTTTTTTGGTAATTTCGGTTCGGTTCGGTTCACCCAAAAAAATTTCTTCGAATGACAAAATTAAGAACAAAAATAGCAGAGAAACTGCTTAAATGTTGTTTTTATGTTGAATCCTACTTAATTTTGCTTTATTGATACATTAATTATCGATGTAAGCGTCTTCTTTTGCCTTACGACAACTACCGTATTCCGTTCGGCTAAAAAGCACTCGCAACAATAGACTGTTCGGCCCATAAAAATATCTCAATTTTTGTGAAAGAAATATTGTTTTAATGATTAAATCTTCCATAACATGGTTCTATATTAGCTTATTAACAGATTTGAATGAAATAAAAAAAAGTCAGACATCTAAAAAATATTAAGTTTACAGTTATTTTTACGGCGCCGAACGCTCCTGTCATGAATGCATTAAGGCCGAATCGATAACCTTGACCTTCGAAATTTTTGTCACAGCTGATCGCGACGAACTCGAGCGAAAGAGCGGAGAAAATGAGCATGTTTAGGGGCCAAAAAGACAAAGAACCGAACTTGGTTGACCCGCCAGCTTCTTTTAAGTCGCCAGTACTTTTAGATTTGTTCAAATTACGTCTGACAAAGGAGTCTGAGAAACTGACAAAACCAAAAGTATTTGCAAAATTTGCAAAGGGTCAGTGTCGTACAGTAGTGGCAATACCTCTAATATGTCGACTTATCTGAAAAGGAAACACCCAGAAATAACCCTTCAAAAACCCGAGTCAAAACCCAAGAATCTAACAGCTGAACAAGCTTATAGCATGGCCAGGCTGTGTGTATGTCAGTCTGTCTGTCTGATTAAAAGTATCACGATACGTATCGTATCATGAGGTAAGTATCACGATACGTATCGTATCGTGAGGTAGGTGTATCGTTACACCCCTACTCAGTCATTAACATGGTATACACTGTTTACTTGCTTACTTACTCACCCACTCACTCATTCACTCAGAAATTTGAAAAATATCAGAGTTTTTTTATCTGAAAATTTTCAGTTTTTGGAGGTGAAATTTTCTATATATTTGAATAGACATGTTTTTTTTTAATGTCATATGTGCATCCCTGTAGTCTGATCTGAGCATTCTCTGTATATACTAAATTATCCACTGATTCTGTCAGCTGACAATGAAGGCTCAGATCAGCCTGTGTGAATGCACAGTCTAATCTGAGCCTGAATCATTACGAAAACAAGCCTATTCAAATATACTGAAAATTTTACCACCAAAAAATGAAAATTTTCAGATAAAAAATCCTGATATTTTTCATACTTGCTCAAAACATAGATTGTGAGTGCTCATTAGAACCGCCTCAGCAAGGCCGTTCTAACGAGTACCCACAATCTATGTTTTTGAGCAGAAATAAGAAAATAATGTATACCCCTGTAAACCCCAGTTTTACTATATAAAAGTGGGGTTTGAGGGGGTCAAAATTATATAGGCATGTTTTTGTGATGTGTCTGCAAACTGCATAAGAGCCGTTTTCCCATGCTGGCATCATGTGTTATTCTTGTTCAGCTGATATTTGTAATGCATGATTCTCAAGTAATATATAGAAAAATTTTATTACCCAATCATGAAAGTCTAAATTTAGACATTGTTTTGCAGTGGTTCTGTTTCATTATAAATCTAGTCATCACACAGAAAAGATGTCTGCAGGGTAAGTGCAAACAGTACAGATCAAGCCAGATCAGGCAGAGGTGATACAGTCAACTCTCATTATCTTGACCTCGCTTATCTCGAATAACCGCTTATCTCAAAGTAAAAATCTGGTCCCTGTCCTAACATGGAAATCTAACAACAGGTATCAAAATATTGTGGAAAAGAGGAGAAATTGCTCCTAAGGAGCAATTTCTCTTCTTTCCCACAATATTTTCAATATATCTCTTAACTTCAGGAGTTACATAATCATTTATATTACATATTCATTTATTAAATGTGGTTGTTCAATTTATTGTTGTCCTCAATCCCGCAAATCCGATATATCGAGGTACGAATATCTCCAAGTATTACAGAGTAGTCCCTTGGACTTCGAGATAATGAGAGTCAACTGTATATATCTCCTCAGGAACTTTGCTATACTTTATAATGTTCTACAGTACCCAACCTACAATGGACAGTGAAGGTCCTGATCAAACTGCACAGATGCGCAGGATGCCTGATGTGGGCCTTGGCTGTCCACATATGCCTGAAGGCACTTTTTGCATAGCACAGCCCATATATAATTTCATTTGGATAATACATGGTTGTTTAGCTAACACAATTTTTGCTTTGGATCCCAGCATAAGTTGTGATGTAATATATTGGCATTTTGTAGGCTAAACTAATGTAAACTGCTATGTGATCTCTACAAGGTAAAGATGCAGAATGAGGAGATTTCATTTGTATTATGCCATCTCATTCTCATTTTATTATCATTTTACCAGCATTTTAAAGTTATTGTATTTACCCTACCATAAATAATGGGATACCATTACGAAAACATGCCTATTCAAATATACTGAAAATTTCACCACATAAAACTGAAAGTTTTCAGATAAAAATTCTGATATTTTTCATAATTCTGCTCAAAACATAGATTGTGGAGGCAGTTCTAACAAGTACACACAATCTATGTTTTTGAGCAGAAATAAGAAAAACAATGTATACCCCTGTAAATCCCAGTTTTACTACATGTATATAAAAGTGGGGTTTAAGGGGGTCAATAGGCATGTTTTCGTGATGGTTAACTGCTTACCATGCATCTCCTAAAATTTGAAAGAGTTAATCCTACATGTCCATATCAATATTACTGGATGAGTGGCAAACAATACAGAGCCTGATCAGACACTGTGTTCTGTGGCATCTGATCTAGATCTACATTGTCTGCACAGGCCTGTCTGTCCCAATATTTAGAGTTAATATGATATTACTGATATTAGTGAAAACTATCCCAAACTTGTACTAGTATATCAAAGGATGTGAGCTTGCATTATAAACATATGCCTATTCAAATATACTGAAAATTTTACAACCAAAAAAGGAGAATTTTCAGATAAAAAATTTTGATATTTTCATATTTCTGCTCAAAACATAGATTGTGGATACTCGTTAGAACTGCCTCGGACCCACAATCTATGCTTTTTAGCAAAATACGAAAAATTATGCATTACCAAAACATGCCTATTTAAATATATTGAAAATTTCACCACCAAAAACTGAAAGTTTTCAGATAAAAAAATCTGATATTTTTCATATTTCCGCTCAAAACATAGATTGTGGGTACTCGTTAGAACTGCCTCGGACCCACAATCTATGCGTTTTAGCAAAATACGAAAAATTATGCATTACCAAAACATGCCTATTTAAATATATTGAAAATTTCACCACCAAAAACTGAAAGTTTTCAGATAAAAAAATCTGATATTTTTCATATTTCCGCTCAAAACATAGATTGTGGGTACTCGTTAGAACTGCCTCGGACCCACAATCTATGCTTTTTAGCAAAATACGAAAAATTATGCATTACCAAAACATGCCTATTTAAATATATTGAAAATTTCACCACCAAAAACTGAAAGTTTTCAGATAAAAAAATCTGATATTTTTCATATTTCCGCTCAAAACATAAATTGTGGGTACTTGTTAGAACTGCCTTGGTGAGTCAGTTCTAACGAGTATCACAGTCTATGCTTTTTAGCAAATAAGAAAAATAATGCATTACGGAAACATGCCTATTCGAATATATTGAAAATTTCACCACCACAAACTGAAAGTTTTCAGATAAAAAGAATCTGATATTTTTCATATTTCCGCTCAAAACATAGATTGTGGGTACTCATTAGAACTGCCTTGGTGAGGCAATTCTAATGAGTACCCATAATCTATGGTTTTCAGCAGAAATAAGAAAAATCATGCATACCCCTGTAAACCCCAGTTTTACTATACAAAAGTGGGGTTTAAAGGTGTCAATATTATATATGCATTTCATTATGATACCCTTGTAAACCCCAGTTTTACTATATAAAAGTGGGGTTTAAGGGGGCCGAAATTTTATAGGCATGTTTTCATGATGTGTGAGCAGCCTTTGATACCCCAAAGAGGGGCAATATTTACCAATATCAGTGCAATAACACTTTTATTATATAACTATAAATGTAATGCATTATTTTCAATTGTTTGTAGCCTCAAAATGGGCATTTTTATTATCTAAAATTCAGAGCAAGCATAAGTGTGTGACAAAAGTGTATGACAAAATATTGGTGCTACTTCATTGCCCAAAGACGTTATCAAAAGCAACTTTATGTAACAGCATCAGTCGAAGGCATCTAGATTAAACATATTTTATTGTCATTTGAACAATGGGATTGGTCATAAGTTAGTCATTACGAAAACACGCCTATTCAAATATATAGAAAATTTCACCTCCAAAAACTGAACATTTTCAGATAAATAAACTCTGATATTTTTCATATTTCTGCTCAAAACATAGATTGTGGGTACCCGTTAGAACTACCTCAGTGAGGCGGTTCTAACATGTACCCACAATCTATGTTTTTTAGCAGAAATAAGAAAAAAATGTATGCCCCTGTAAACCCCAGTTTTACTATATAAAAGTGGGGTTTAAGGGGGTCAAAATTATATAGGTATGTTTTCGTGATCAACATTATACAGCCCTCTTCCCACACATGAAGTTGTATACATGTAAAGGTAATACTGAGGAATAATGTTTTGATAACAAATACAGAAAATATAACATTTGCTTTCAGCAATACTAGCTTCCCTTACAGGTACTTGAGTTTGTCAATAGCATAATAATCATTCATGTAGAATGCAAAATGTCCGACTATGAGAAGCTGTGCATATCTCTGATATACCTTAGAACAGCTAATAATGAATCTGAGAATGCCTGCAATATCAAGTAACAAGCTGACATCAAGTCATGACTGCATGCTTGTTACTTGAATTTTATAGTACATTTTTAATTATTGAATATCTATAGCCATACAATAATTCATTCTATTGCTGTTGCATTTGTATCAGTTGTCATTTCCGTTTCATTTATAATTCATATAAATCATGAATGAGACATCATCAAAATTCTATCCTTATTTCCTGAGAACCTAGTTACTTGTAACTATGGAAACAAAATATGCGCAATTCATGAAATAAATGCATTTTTTTAAAAAGTAGAGTTTTACCATAGATATAAATAGTTTTGTATATTTAACCTTTAAAGTGCCAAGCAAAATTGTAGCAGATGACAGTCTAATTTTCTTTTAATATTTTTCAGCAAAAATAAGACTTGACATTTCATGTGAATCATCTGCTAGGCAGACAATTTACAGGAAATATCAAGTCTTATTTTCTCTGAAAAGAATTAAAAAAATATTTCAAAATGTTGACTGCTGCAGTTCTGAATGGCATTTTAACGGTTAAGAATCAACTGCTAGTTTTTACAGTTAAAGGGGATTACTGTACCCTAAGTATTTGGACAGACAGTATAGATTCAGATCAGATATCACAGAATGCAGCATCTCATCAAGATTACACTGTTTGCCACAAATCCAGTAGTTTTTAGGAAACATCAACACTGAAAATGGACTTCATTACAAAAACATGCCCATTCAAATATATTGAAAATATCACCACCAAAAACTGAAAGTTTTCATATAAAGGATTCTGATATTTTTCATATTTCTGCTCAAAACATAGTTTGTGGGTACTCATTAGAACCATCTTGCCGAGGTGGTTCTAACGAGTACCCACAATCTATGTTTTTGAGCAGAAATAAGAAAATAATTTATACCCCTATAAACCCCAGTTTTACTATATAAAAGTGGGGTTTAAGGAGGTCAAAATTATATAGGTATGTTTTTGTGATGGTTGAAATTTTAGAATAGACAAAAAAAAATGAGCAGAAAATATTGAAACTATTGGAACCAAAGCATATTAAGGTTAGTAAAACTATATGGGTCACACCAAAAGAGGTCTCTATTAGCATTTGGGAAATACACAGCTTTACATCCTCCCACCTTAGTTCTAAATAAGGCTCTTCTTTCAATTGGAAATATTGAAATTATTTGAACGAAAGCATATTAATGTTAGTCAAACTATATTGGTCACATCAAAAGATGTCTCTCTTTTAGAATCTGGGATGTGCAGAGCTTTACGTCCTCCCTTTACATCCCACCTTTGTTCAAGATAAGGCTCTTTTTTCAATTGAAAAGTACTTTTAACTTTCTTACTTCTCCACTAAAACATATGTTGAGGGTACTCATTAAAAGTGCCTCAGGCACTTCTAATGAGTACATACAACATATGTTTTCAAGGAGAAATAAGACTAGAAATGTATCAATATGACATAGATGCCCCCGCAAAGGGCCATAACTCTCATAATAATTAGCAGATTTCACTCTAAATGGAACTTGACCTATATTTTATGATTATATACCTGTGTATAAAATATGAATCCAATACACCAATCTTTTTCAAACTAGAGCTGGTGTTTGTAAAACACTATGCCCCCAACTGCCTGACTCTAACACTGCTTGACTCCAACACTGCTTGCCCATGACGGTAACAACAGTACAAATATACGAGATTTCAATGTTATTTTATTAAAAGGGAAATAACTCTAAAATGGGAGATAATAAATATATGGGTCACCGATTTTTTCATGAGGAATCCATATATGAAATTTCAAATTAGCATGCACAGTTCAAAACTTATGCTATGCAACAAAAAGTGTGCAATGTAAAAATGCCCAAAATGACAAAGGGCCATAACTCAAGAAGTACTTTTCAGAATTTGTTCAAAAGTTAATCAGGTCATCTACTCATCACTACCAATCTATTCCTTAAATTTCAAGGCTCTAGCTTCAATAGTTTTTGAGATACTTTGCTGACAAGATTCCATCCATATTTCTTCAAAGGGCCATAACTCAGGAAAGGGGTAAAATCCTGACGGGGGAAAAAATATGTGTCAGCTATTTTTTTATGAGGAATCCATACATGAAATTTCAAAACCCTAGCATGCACAGTTCAAAACCTGTGCTAAGCATCAAAAAGTGTGCAATGTAAAAATGCCCAAAATGACAAAGGGCCATAACTCAAGAAGTACTTTTCAGAAGTTAATCAGGTCATCTACTCATCACTACCAATTTATTCCTTAAATTTCAAGGCTCTAGCCTCAATAGTTTTTGAGATATTTTGCTGACAAGACTTCATCCATATTTTTTTCAAAAGGCTGTAACTCAGGTAAGGGGCATAATCCTAATAAGAAAAAAAAAATATATGTGTCAGCTATTTTTTCATGAGAAATCTAAATATGAAATTTCAAAACCCTAGCATGCACAGTTCAAAACTTATGCTATGCATCAAAAAGTGTGCAATGTAAAAATGCCCAAAATGACAAGGGGCTGTAACTCATGAAGTAATTTTCAGAATTTATTCAAAAGTTAATCAGGTCATCTACTCATCACTACCAACCTATTCCTCAAATTTCAAGGCTCTAGCTTCAATAGTTTTTGAGATACTTTGCTGACAAGATTCCATCCATATTTTTTCAAAGGGCCATAACTCAGGAAAGGGGCATAATCCTGATAAGAAAAAAAATACGTGTCAGCTATTTTTTCATGAGGAATCCATATATGAAATTTCAAAACCCTAGCATGCACAGTTCAAAACTTATGCTATGCATCAAAAAGTGTGCAACGTAAAAATGCCCAAAGTTATAAAGGGCCATAACTCATGAAGTACTTTTCAGAATTTATTCAAAAGTTAATCAGGTCATCTACTCATCAATACCAATCTATTCACCAGGTTTCAAGGCTCTAGCTTCAATAGCTTTTTGAGATATTTTGCTGACAAGAATTCATTCATATTTTTTCAAAGGGCCATAACTCAGGAAAGAGGCATAATCCTGATAAGAAAAAAAAACGTGTCAGCTATTTTTTCATGAGGAATCCATATATGAAATTTCAAAACCCTAGCATGCACAGTTCAAAACTTATGCTATGCATCAAAAAGTGTGCAACGTAAAAATGCCCAAAGTTATAAAGGGCCATAACTCATGAAGTAATTTTCAGAATTTTATTCAAAAGTTAATCAGGTCATCTACTCATCAATACCAATCTACTCACCAGGTTTCAAGGCTCTAGCTTCAATAGCTTTTGAGATATTTTGCTGACAAGAATTCATCCATATTTTTTTCAAAGGGCCATAACTCAGGAAAGGGGCATAATCCTGATAAGAAAAAAAATACATGGCAGCGATTTTTTTTATGAGGAATCCATATATGAAATTTCAAAACCCTAGCATGCACAGTTCAAAACTTACCCTATGCATCAAAAAGTGTGCAATTGTAAAAATGCCCAAAGTTATAAAGGGCCATAACTCTTGAAGTAATTTTCAGAATTTATTCAAAAGTTAATCAGGTCATCTACTCATCACTACCAATTTATTCACCAGGTTTCAAGGCTCTAGCTTTAATAGCTTTTGAGATATTTTGCTGACAAGAATTCATCCATATTTTTTCAAAGGGCCATAACTCAAGAAAGGGGCATAATCCTGATAAGAAAAAAAATACATGTCAGCTATTTTTTCATGAGGAATCCATATATGAAATTTCAAAACCCTAGCATGCACAGTTCAAAACTTATGCTATGCATCAAAAAGTGTGCAATTGTAAAAATGCCCAAAGTTATAAAGGGCCATAACTCATGAAGTAATTTTCAGAATTTATTCAAAAGTTAATCAGGTCATCTACTCGTCAATACCAATCTATTCATCAGGTTTCAAGACTCTAGCTTCAATTGCTTTAGAGATATTTTGCTGACAAGATTTCATCTATATTTTTTCAAAGGGCCATAACTCAGGAAAGGGGCATAATCCTGATGGGAAAAAAAATACGGGTCAGCTAATTTTTCATGAAGAATCCATATATGAAATTTCAAAACCCTAGCATGCATTGTTCAGAAGTTATGCTATGCACCAAAAAGTGTAACGGACGGACACACGGACGGACTGACGCACGCACGCACGCACGCACAAACGTCCCAGAAGCAATATGCCCCTCCAACTTCTTCGAAGTTTGGGGCATAAAAATATCGAAAGGAAAACATTTTTAGAGACAATTTGCATGAAATGTTAAAACTTGTTTTTGGGAAAAATAAGAAATAAGAAAAATAAAAAATAAAATAAGAAAAATATTTCACTTTGTCATTTGCTGAAAATTTCACCCTGACTGCTAAGCTTTAAGCTGCAGTAAATAGTACTAGTTCAAGTTATAGGATAAGTGTGGTAATGAGTTATGGCATCCTTATTAGTATAATTAATATAATTACTGTCTTTTCGACATTCCTCGAAAAGACGCTTTTTGTTTGGCGTTGTATTTTAATGAAAATAGTTTGTTCTGATTGACCATATCTTATCAGAAACCATTTGTCTTTTCTGTTTCTGTGTTCTGTTCTCAAATATTTACAGTAAAATTAAATTTACGGTCAAAAATTGCAATTTCTATAGTAAAGTGATTTTTTGATTTTTTGTCTAAGAAAATTTATTTTTTATTTTTCTTTGCTGAATTACAATTATTGATGTTTCACAACTACATTGTGAAAATTTCAGAAAAAAACGAACAATCGGAACTTGTTGAAAATCTGCCTCCAAGTTATCTACCCTACAGATTTCTGCATAATTTGCATTCATTTTTACTATGGGAAAAAGTGAAAATATTTGATTTTTTAAAAACCAATGACTATAATAAAACTTTTTGTGCATTGGTAGCTACGACAAATTGTTTTGCATTAAATCATGACAAAAGTTTGCAAATTTACTTCTTCTGTGTAAAGCGCCAAGCAAGAAATGACTTTCTGAAAGATATCGAAAGCACAGTAGTATAATTATGATAATTCTAAATGCCAGCTTACATCTTTGGCTTCTTTGAGTTTCTTTTCTAGAACCTGTCTCTGACCAGTTTCAACAGCAAGTTCTTCTTGCAGCTGTTTAACCTTGTGTCGATGCTCAATCGAGAGATTTTCCCGTTCCTGTTTCAGTCGCCAGTCATGCTCTTGTTCAAGAAGTTGGCGCTCATGATTTACTGCTTCATGTACCTAAAAAAATGGATAAAATAGGCTCAGCCATGCAAAAATGTGTCTTCAGCCATAAATAGTGAAGGCTCAGATCAGTCTGCACATCTCCTCAGTCTGTTCAGGGCCTTCACTGTCAGCTAACAGAATCATTGGCTACTATAGAATGTATCAATGGAGAACAAATGCATGGATGAGACTTTGCCCATGTGGGGGCTGACTCTGAATCTCTGCATTTTGCACATATCAGGATAACATGCCTATATAATTTTGACCCCCCTTAAACCCTACTTTTATATAGTAAAACTGGGGTTTACAGGGGTACACATTTTTTTTCTTATTTCTGCTCAAAAACATAGATTGTGGGTACTCAGCGGTTCTAACGAGTACCCACAATGTTTGCTCAAAAACATATTTTGTGGATACTCGTTAGAACTGCCTTGAATCAAAAACATAGATTGTGAGTACTCATTAGAACTGCCTCATTGATGCAGTTCTAATGGGTACCCACAATCTGTGTTTTCAAAGATTGTGAGTACTTGTTAGAACCACCTCATTGAGGCTGTTCTAATGAGTACCCACAATCCCTGTTTTGGAGCAGAAATATGAAAAATATCAGAATTTTTAATCTGAAAATTTTCATTTTTTGGTGATAAAATTTTCAGTATATTTGAATAGGCATGTTTTCATAATGTGCTAAAAGACACCTTTTTGTTTGGTGTGGGCCCAATGATATTGTAATTTAGTTGTTTGTGCAGGTAATAAACTGTCATGACTTTAGTGGAATGATGATGATTATAGAAATAAAAACTGAATAAATACAGAGCTGGTATCTAAATTACCATGCAAAAGGCAAAATGCATTCGTAAAAGACATAAATTCATTTGAAATAAAAGACTGCAAACTTAACCCATAAAGTGCTAATCACAACTACATCAGATGACATTTTGAAATATATTTTTTCTTTATTTTTCAGAGAAATTAAGATTTCACATATCATGTGCATTGTCTGCTAGCTAAGCAGATATTTCACATGAAATGTCAAGTCTTATTTTCTCTGAAAAATTATAAATTCAAGCTTGGAATGTCACTGGCTACAAATCTGCTATAAGGGTTAAGATAACATGATATTGTAAATAAGAAGTTTTGCAAGCAATTAACCGCCGTGACTTTGTCAAATGAGAGAAATAGAAAAACGAAAAGTGAATAATTACAGAGCTGATAGCTAAATTATCCAAAGGCAAAAAGCATTGGTAAAAGATAAATTATCTGAAATGAAACTGAAATGAAGACAGTTAATGTAAACAACCAGTTAAATGACATTTGTGCAGTTGATATTTCAATATAATTCCAACTCTGACAATATTTTTACACTAATTTAGTGAAATTTGTTTTCTAGGAAAAATCAGAGATCAGAAAAACATGTCCCCATCCCCTTAGGTGGGGCACACAATTCGTCATCTGCTGAATTAGCCCAGAGAGTGGTAAAGGTTAAAATGGCATTTATGCTTCAATAAATCTGCTGAGCTGGAATCTTAGAACTATTTCCTTTGCATTTTTTTTTTTTTTTTTTTTTTAGAATAAAAATAAGCTATTAAACCCTCATTATCAATGTGAAAATGACTAAATATGAATTATAAGTACAAATTTTATTTTGGTGAATTTTATCAATGTATAAAGGCTGCCAAATCACTCACAATCTTATCACTAAGCCCTCTTGATTTTACTCAGTTTTTGAGTGATTTGCTGGCATTTCCACATTGATCAAATCCACAAAAAATGGAATTCATTTCTACAATCAAGTGCATTCAGGATTACACTTATAAAATTCTAACACCAATGAATTATGAATAAGAAGCTTATATCCATAGAACATAGGACACAAAACCATTTTATTACCATATATTCTGTCAATCAATCAGTTGTCATTTATTTTTACATCACAAAAACATGCCTATATAATTTTGATCCCCTTAAACCTAACTTTTATGTAGTAAAACTGGGGTTTACAGGGGTATACATTATTTTTCTTACCTTTGCTCAAAAACTTAGATTGTGGGTACTTGTTAGAACTGCTTCATTGAGGCAGTTCTAATGAGTACCCACAATCTATGTTTTGAGCAGAAATATGAAAAATATAAGAGTTTTTTATCTGAAAATTTTCAGTTTTTGGAGTTGAAATTTTCTATATATTTGAATAGCCGTGTTTTCGTAATGGTTTCTGTTGTTCTTTTGTTTTGCTTTTTTTATTTGTTTTGTTTTTCACAACCCCATAAATGTGGCAGCACTGTCTGACAGATATAAATTGTCATACATACCTGTAGTTTCATTTCTTCTTGCATTGCTGCTTTACTGTTATTCTGCTCTTTCTCCAGTCTGTCTATCAACTTGGTCAGGTGAGAGATTTCATCTTCTTTTATCTACAAAGAAAGGAAGATGTGGAACTAACTTCAAAATCAAGATTTCTACATCCTATATCAATAAGTGCTGTGACTTTGAAAATAAGGTCAAGGTCACAAGAATCTAATCAGCTCTAAAGATATCTAAGTTTGATGAAAATCAGCTAATAAATCACTAAAAGAGATGCCAGTGCAAATGCTAACAGAGTCTGGACCAAAATCAGTATGTCCCTCTCCATCTTTGGTGTGGGAACATAATAACATCTTGAATGACACAGACAACTCTCTTTATACCGACACTTGATACAATAATGAAAATTTGTTATAAAGACAATTTGACTGTCATTAAGCCTTTGTTTAAGGGGTAACAATATGCCACAAATTATGCAAGAATATAGTATTTAATACTAAAAGAAACATGTTTTGGATATTTGTTAGAACTGCCTAAGTGAGGTCATTCTAACAAATATCCCAAAATATAATTTCTATGAGGAAATAAGAACAAAACAAGACATTTCTTACATATCAATCTGCTTATTAAGTATTCTGTACAACAGGAGATTCATTTTAATGGCAACATCTTTGTGGACAAATGCTGTCATTGTGACGAGGGTTCACTGTAGATAAAAACCTTTCTGCAAGGCAGATGTGAACCAGCCATGCTCAGGTAAACTTGTTTATGCATAGTATGCTTAGACTATATGGACCTTGTAGATTTGAAGTGAAACTGATACACTTTCAGGGAAGGCAAATGTAAAATCTGTTCCCCCACCTCCTTTCTGAAAAGAGGTTTTGTGTGCAAAAAGGAAACAGGAAGTTATAAAAGTTGTCTCCTTTTAGCAATGGTATCTAGTCCCTTTAAAATGCAAACTAACCATGCCTTGACCATGCATTGCACACATTCTTAAAGAAAGGTTTTGCCATAACACAAATGCTGGTATTCAAATTCAGAAATTCCAAGGTTAAGGGAAGTTGATACACTTGGTAGTTTCACAAACGAGGCAACTTCTATGACCCTCTTTGCTTTCCTGCAATTCAAACCCTTTCTGAAAAGGGGTCTACTCAAGGGGAGCAAATTCTTTCCTTTAACAGTTGACTAGTTTTCAAAAGGGGCAAAAAAAATCAAACAGAGTTACTTTCCCCTGAAAGTGAATCTATTCCCCTTAAGAAGCATACCTTAAGAGTACTGGCCTGGTCTGCCAGTCGTTGGTTGATTCTTTCCTCAGCTCTAATACTGATCTCCCGCCTCTCTTGTTCCAGTTCATCTCGCAGTGTGTCAACTGTTTTCTGTTTCTCAAGAAACAGAGATTCTCGGAGTTGTACCATAGCACTATCCTACAAAAATAAAATAGAAGTACCCATAATAAACAGAAGTACAAATAAAACTGAAGTACCATAATTAACAAAAGTACCATAATAAACAGTACCATGATAAACAGAAGTACCATAATAAACAGTATCATAACAGACAAAAGTACCATAATAAACAGAAGTACCACAATAAACAGAAGTACCATAATAAACAGTATCATAACAGGCAAAGTACCATAATAAACAGAAGACTCATAATAAACAGAAGTACCACAATAAACAGAAGTACCATAATAAACAGAAGTACCACAATAAACAGTACCATAATAAACTATACTATAATAAACAGTACTATAATAAACAGAAGTACCATAATAAACAGAAGTATCATTACATCTTATGCCTAAGGGTAATACCATATTTACCCTAAACATTCCAACAGACAGGCCTGAGCAAACAGTATCTGATTAAACTGGTCCAGATGAGCAGTTAGATCAGGATCTATACTGTTTGCCATTCTGCAAGCACACTTAAGACAAATCCACAAGTATTCAAAGAAACTTAACTTATTCCTCCTAGTTAAAAGTCACTACAAATTTTGGCTTTTTGTGGCGTCAGAATGAGTTTTTCATCTTAAAAAAAAGAATTAGTAAATAGCTACCTTAAAATGACACACTTTAAAGAATGATTAGAAGATGATTAGAAGAGGATTTATTGATGCTTATGCTATATCTTTTTGACTTTCTTTAAAACACATATGCTGATGGTACTCATCAGAATTGCCATAACAAGTTGAGGCAATTCTAATGAATACTCACAACATATGCTTTTGTAAACAACTGGATAAAATTTTAGGTGATAATCTGAAGACCATGAAACTGATTGACTGAGCACTTAATTTTCTATGTTCACTGAACCATGAAATATAGGTCACAGTCATATATTGATGGTGGGTTTCAGCTGCTCTCCCCTAGAAGAAAATGTGATCCAAACATGAAGATGTAAGGCCTTATGGTTGCTGAGAAACTGATGTAAATGCAGCATATGAAACTTAAATTTCTAAGGTCAGTGAACCAAGAAATATAGGTCATTGTCAGACAGGTTTCAGTGCATTCATTTGCCCTTACCCAGATGGACATGTGTATGAACTAGCATTAACCTATCCCATAATGTCACAGAGAAACTGAGCTAAATCCAGACGGCAACATTCTTGGTCACATTCATGCACAAGTATACATGCTAACACATAGCAGGAGCTGGTGCATGTAGACATGGATGTACACGAAGGGCATCACATAAGTACCACTATGCTTTGCAAAAGCATGCTAAAAATTAACACAACAAACAGTACTTACTTTAAATGGACCTGTAAAAACACACAAAATCACTCTGAAATTCCAAATGTAAACAAAACATTACTCATTTAACCTTTACCACTCTATGAGCAAATTCAGCCAATGACAAGCTGATGATATTTTTTTTTCTTATTTTTCCCAGAAAACAGGATTTGACATTTCATGCAAATTGTCTCCACTGGAGACAATTTGCATGAAATGTCAAAACCTGTTTTCTGGGAAAAATAAGGAAAACATTTCAATATGTCATCTGCTGATTTTTTTACATAAAATAGCTCTATTACTTACAGTTTCTTTCCTAAGAGTCTGGAGGGTTTTCTTATGTTCATCTAGAACAGAGCCTCGACTAGATTTCTCTTGTTCTAACTGTTGTTGGTTTTCAATAATCTGATCTCTGAAACAATGAGAGTCATATAAACAATCTGCTTTATGTCATACACAAGCATCAATTTATTCACACAGTCTTGTCAGAACCTTTGCTATACACAGTTTAGATTCTGGAAAATTCAAGGGGATAAATACAGTCTCAGTGGAGGTAATTCTGTAAAAATTGTAACTGTCTCCCTTCTGAAAAAGGTTCTATCCTAAAAGGAAAGAGTTTGCTCCTGTCCAGAGCAAATTCATTCCTTTTCGAGTAGAATCTTTTTCATCTCCTTTCTGAAAAGTGTTCTATTCTAAAAGGAAAAATTTTGCTTTTGCTGGGAGCATTTTTTTTTTCTTTTTTAGAGTAAAACCCTTTTCAGAAGGGGCTTGGTGTGCAGGAAAGCAAACAGGAAGTCACAAAAATTGTCTCCCTTGTGAAAACTGGTGGAAAATCTACCACACATATCTAGTCCAATAAAATATCATTTTACTACTCACTGAAGTGTCTAAATTACTGCTGGATGAGTGGTAAACAGTACAGACCCTGATCAGATGCCACATTCTGTGGCATCTGATCAGAGTCTACACTGTTTACTTAGTCCTGTCTGTCCTAATACTTAGTGTAAATAAATACAGTTGGCCTCTTTAGTTTCTCTAAATTTTATAATTTTTAAACACAAACTTGTCTCTCTATCACCCTAAAAATTAAAAAAAACTTCCCTGCTTTATTTCATATCAAAATTCAAATGTCTTTTTTTTCTGCAAAAGCTCATTAACATTTATCTTGTGTGCTAGACATGTCAAGCATAAAGGCTGAAATACTAAATGAAGGTTCTTTTTTTTTTTATATGAAACCCTACAAATATTTGAGTCCCTATACCCCACTTTCCTCAACATGCTATTCATAATCATAATGCAGGTCCTTGGCACTTTATCACTCATGAAAACAGGGTACATCCAAAAGGCTTGCTACTGTTTGCCATTATAAGCATTTGTGAATTTTGTCAAACACCGTTTTCAAAATAATGGGCTTATCTAAATTCTTAGATGGATGATGATGATTTGGTGTTTTACATCCCTTTCAACATTATTTCAGTCATATTGAGACAATGGTAGGGTGATAATGAATGGCTCTGTGCAATGAAGTTCTATACAGTTATGAGTTGAATTCAGTGGGATTCAAACTCTGGACCTTGTGATCTGAAGTTGGGAATGCTAACCATTCAGCCACCCACTTGATTCTACTCACGGGTGGAAGTTCAGGAGTGAAGGGTTATATACAACTAACCTTAACTGAAGGTTTAATTCATCCTTCTCTCTTAACTCATCCTGTAATCTAGCAACTTTATTAGACATCTGTACTAGGTCTTGTCGTATCACCTCAACTTCTTCATCATTTCTTTTCTTGAACTCTTGTCGACTAGACCTTACTTTATCTTTCTCTTCTTCATACTGCCTGGTTTTCTCCTGGGTAAAAGAACATGTAACTTGGTAAAACTTTGCACATAAACATGTGAATACAGTCAACTCTTTTTATACTGACACTTGTATAACATCAAAACTACAGTCAAACCTCAATAGCTCAAACACCTTTGGCTCATTTACCAAGGCTAATTCAAATACATTTTTGAGTCCCTACAAATTGTTCCAATAGCTCAAGAAAACAAATATTTAGGGAAATTTTCTTATTTCATCATGAAATTGTATGTTGTGTGTACTCATTAGAATTGGCTCATCAAGGCAATTCTAAAGATACACACAACATACAATTATTGTGTAGAAAATCGAAAAGACTTCCCCTAAATTATCACTGTTTGCTTCCTGATCTGTCGCAATGATTAACCCTCAGTGGCTCGAACAACCCATATCTCGAACAAGTTTCCATGGTCCCCAAGATGTTCAAGCCATTGAGTTGAGGTTTGACTGTAGTTATAATGATAATATGACTGTGCAAAACCTTCACTCGGGATGTGACAGCTAATCAGAAATTATGCAAGAATATTTGTTTTGGATGTTTCTTAGAATTGCTTCACTGATGCAATTCTAACAAATATCCAAAAAATATGTTCTATGAAGAAATAAGAATAAAACAAGGCCTTTCTTACATATCATTCTGCCCATTAAGGATTCTTTACAATAGTAAATTCATTTTAATGGTAACATCTTTGGGAACAAATGCTGTTCCTGTAACAATGGTTCACTGTTGTTACAAAACACCGTAAAACTTCTAAACACTGGGACAGAATCAGACTTCAAATATTGTTACCCCACATTATACCATATTTAGCCTAAATAATTTGACAGAAAAGCCTTAATAAACATGTAGACCCAGATCAAACTTCTCCCTAAAGGAGCAGTTTGATTAGGACCTACACTGTTTACTATACTATTAGTAATTTAGACACATTAGCAAGTGATCAAATGGACTTATTCAAATTCTAGGATATGGTAGGAGTTTCGGTGTCTGAATATTTAAGGGAATTAGGGTAATTACTGTAATTAACCCTTGCCATGCTGAATAAATTAAGATGCCCTGCCCACTATTAATTTTCAGCCTGTCAGATCTCTTGATCCAGGTTGTTGATACCAATTCACATATTATGTAATGCCAAACAGTGTAGATCCAGATCAGTTGGCTTCTGAAGAATTTGGATCTACACTGTTTGCAAAGGTAAGGTATATCCAGTTCAGTAGGACCAAGATTAATACACAACATCCAAATATAGAGGGTGTTTTTGTTTTTTTGTTTTTTTTTCCAAGACGGTTGATCATAAATTGATAATACATGTATACTAATATATTTCTTAATAAGAATCTTAATCCTGGTCCTGCTGAACCTGGATATATCCTGCCTTTGCAAACAATGTGAAGAAGCCAACTGATCTGGATCTGCACTGTTTATCATTCATTTTGTGAACTTGTATTAATAACATAGATTAAGCAATCTGATTGGCTGACAGTTAGAGGTTGGTATGGCAATTTAATTTATTCGGCATGACAAGGGTTAGTTCTCCAAAAAAATTATGTGGTGTCTTATTTTAAACATCTCACTGAGAAAATGTAAAAACAACGGTTATGTTTATTTACTAAACAAATATTTATCTGGATAGAACATAATGACATAACACCTAAAATAGAGAGACACCAATCAACAATCTGGATAAAGCAATCTGATCGGCTGAAAATTTGAAATGGGAGTGGCATCTTAATTTATTCAGCAGGGGTTAAGTACATTGTAGATGTATACTTTTTGTTTCAAGCTTATCAAAGCATGAAAAATGCATTTGATATAATAACATGTATGTTTCTATGCTATATAAAATATAGCATAAAATGCTATACTAAAATTATTCCTTTTGGTCCCCTGTGAACCCTGTTTCTTTTTTTAAGTGAGGGAAATTAGAATGTCCTATTATAACATACCTGTTCTTATAATGGGATCACCTAGAGAATTTCATGCCAGGTTTGATTATTGTAGGTGTTATTCATAAAACACTGTAACTGCCATACACATCTGGATAGATAGCTGGAGTAGTCAGTGCAACCCCACATCAAACCTTGAGTAGCTACACTGTTCCCCATTCAGTCATAATATTTTAGACATATCACCACTGCATTGAAGCCAAAGACTATACACAGAATGACCAAATTGAGCTGTCATTTTGACCTTTCTATTATAATATTTTTTAGTATTCCTTAAGGTGTTAATAATTACCTGTAAAGGTGAATGGATAGCTGACTCACGTGGAATGCAGGAATTTCTGACTATCAGAACTAAATTGTACAATGGACAGATTCCAAAGAATATGAAATGTAAAGGTCACAGCAACAGGTTAATTTGGTCAATCTATATTTGGGAAAAGTTTGTACACAGAGGGCTGTCTAATGATTGATGGTTGATTGTGATTTTACCCCGATTAATCCTGACTTCTCTGTTGCCAGTGCTCTTGATTTGCAAGCCACATATCATGGGTTTAGAATCCCTGATGTACCTTGGTTGAGTATAAAGTAAACAGAGAGATGTTAAGTACTGACAAAAAGCAACCCTAAGTGTGCATGGACTATCCATGAAAATACTGTACAAATGCATACCAAATTGCACATCAAACAAATACTACTGAAATGGCCATAAACATACACCACTCTATTTTCTATGGCAAAACCAAAACTACCCCTTAACCAAAACTATCCCATATAAGAACAGCCAATTTTTGTTAACCCTTAAAGTGCCTGTCACATCAGGAGCAGACTTATTCTAAATTATTTTTTGTTATTTTTCAGAGAAAATAAGGCTTGAAAATCTTCAAAATTCCTCTTACTTTAAAAAGCTAATATGGCTTAAGCTGGTGCAAGGGGTTGTATGGTTGTATACAGCCTTGCAAACTACATAGCTGGTTAAGAAGAGACTTAATAAAACCAACTCTACATTTTTTGTTCTTTTGTGTGTACTTTGTTTCCAAAGGCAACTTTTCAGATTTTTATATTTTTGATATTTCATGTGAATTGTCTGCTTTATAGCAGACAATTCAAATAAAATGTCAAACCTCATATTCCAAGAAAAAAAATACCAGTAGTTTAGAACATTGTCTGCTGCAACTTTGAATGGTGCTTGAAGTTTTAACAACAGTAATTAACCCATTGTAGACTGGAGAGCCCTAAACAGGTAATTGGCAAACAGTGCAGACCCAGATCAGATGCTGCAGCATGCGGCATCCGATCAGGGTCTCCAGTGTTTGCAAAAATTTTAACCCTTTTTCTCTCAGAATTTCTAAATCACAAAGCCTGACATACATGTACCTAAAATCGAAATTAGAATCTTCTAAATATATAGTGTGGGGGAGTTCATTCAGTCTACAATTGGTTAAAGTCTAATCCTATTAATTCTGCAACTACCAGTCAAATCACATAAATATTCAGAACACAAATCACAAAACTATCTATGCATAATACACTTGGAAGTTAAGTTTAATATAGCAAAAATCATTGCATAGCAAAAATCTTTGCAATGACAAGCATCAAAGTTCTTTTAGAGCAAGATTTTTGTGAGCTAAATGTTAGTTAAGAAACCATTATTACAGGAAAGAACTTGATTTTTGTGGATTTTATCAATGTGTAACAGTTACTGCTGGTAAATCACTCATGATAAGGGCTTTATGTTAAGTTTGTGAGTCACTCTGAGATACATGGGTGTATTTGTAAATGGAAATAGATATAAATTACAAACAGTTTTCTCAAGTGAAACATGATGACTATTATCGCTACAAGTTGAAACAATATTTTGAGTAAAATCTGACAAAGTTTGTGAGTGATTTGCTGGCATTTATATATCAATTAAATCCACAAAAATCAAAATCATTTCTTATACATTTGTAGTTTCAGCTCATTCAAGTTTGTGTTGAAAATTTGAGTCAAATAACTTGTTTTAGAGCTCTACACATTGAAAATAGTTCCAATATTCCTGCTTAGTAGAGTTATGAAGTATAAGAGCTATTTTGAATTTGCATCTGACCAATCATATTGCTCTAAACTTGTTGCTGACTTTGAGTTATTCTGGGCCCAGTTGTTCAAAACTAACAATGTGGTTAGTTGATGCCGTGGTATCGTTAAAACTTTGATCATTAAATACAGCATATATGCTAATATTTTTGCTGAAAAAATGTGAGTTGCTTTTGCATTTGCAAAACCTACTCACATTTTTTCAGCAAAAATACCTGTGAATTAGATATTGTACTTATTAGAAAAGTTAACACTTTGACCACTAACAAGCTCATTAATCTAACAATGCTTTGAACAACTGGGCCCTGCATTTTAGTGAGAATGAAAAGATGTCCAGCATGAGAAAAGGGTTTTTATGTCATATGTGAGCAATAAGGCTCTGATCAGCCTGTGCATTCACATTCTGATCAGGGTTGCTTTAATACAGAATTAACAGACACTGTAGAATATATGAAGGAACTGAGAAAGCCCTGAGCAGACTATCCGAAAGCACAGAACAGATTGTCAGGACATGCAATCTGACCAGGGCCTTTGCTCTTCATATAAAAGCCCTTTTCTCACAGGCAGACGACATTTTCATCTCTGCTCCTCTGGGGTTAGGGTAAAAAAAAGGTTGTGGTGTTGCATGACTGTAGCTACTGGGGAAGCTGCACAGTGTCTGACTAAAATGGCCCAATGCTGCAGAATGTACAGGCTGTGGACAAAAAAGTACCGAGATTTCAGCATAGCTGCTAATCCTGCAATTTTCATTATGAGGTTCATGCAATATTGACGGGACAGGTAAATGTAAATTGTTATTCCTTGTCCTGCTGAACCAGGATATACCCTGTCTTTGCAAACAGTGTAGATCCAGATCAGTTGGCTTCAGAAGAAGCCAACTGATCTGGATCTACACTGTTTATCATTCAGTATGTGAATTTATGTCAACAACTGGGATAAAAAAATCTGATTGACTGAAAACTGGAAGTGGGCGTGGCATCTTAATTTATTCAGCATGATAAAGTTTAATATTTTGATCAGCAAAAAACAGATCTGGATACAGTAAAGCCAGGGGATTTACTAAAGAGGACTACTTGATAATTCTTTAATAACTTTTCTTATTTTTCTATGAAAAAACATATGTTGTGGGTACTCATTGGAAGCACCTTGCTGAGGCACTTCTAATGAGTACCTACAACATATGTCTCTATGTATGCATAGCTTTTCTGTGGGCCAATACATTCCATTCTATAGAGCATTCAACAGTTTTGCTGGAAAACAAGTACTGCCCTGGTCAAACTGCCAGATGTGCAGGCTATTCTGTGTCTTTTCAATGTCTCAATCTTATTGACATTGCACAGTCAAAACTAGCAGAACTAGGTTTTTGCTTTTTTCTCTCAAAGACAGAATATTTACCTTAAATATTCAGACAACTTTACTCCTTACCATATTTGTCCTAAAATTTGAACAATTCCATTTTATTACCTGTCTGATGCGTTTACAAAAATTGATGGATGAAGCCCAAACATCAGATGCTGTATTCTGCAGCATCTGATCTAGTTCTACACTGTTTGCTCAGACTGTTCTGTTCAAATACTTAGGTTAAATATGGTATTATAAATTTTACAGAAACTAACTACTTACTTGCTCTATTAGGGAATGACATGATTCTCAATGCAAAAAAAGAGCTTTTATGTAATAAGCAAACTGAAAAGACCAGAAGGGCCTTCTCAGTTTGTTGATATTCTACAATATCCATTAATTCTGTAAAGGCCCTCGTAGCCTAGTGGATAAGAGAGCTGATTCTTAATCCATTAGGTTTCCCACCGCTGTGGTTCGAGCCTCGCTCGGGTCACATGTGAGAAAGCCATGTTCTGCTAACGGATGGTCAAGCAGTTTTTCCCGTTTCTCCGGTTTTCACCCACCTTTGATGAACGATCAGCTCGATATAAGTGAAATATTCTTGAAAGGGCCATAAAACCCAAATCAAAATAAAAAAAAAAAAAAAAAAAAGATTCTGTAAATGGGCACTATAGACCCTGATCAGACAATGGTTGCACAGTCAGAACTGGGCCTTCATTGCCCATATATAGCATTACTAGGGCCCTTTTGTTACACTGAAGAACATGTGAACCTCAATGTGAAATAATGTACCTCTGGACATATGCTCCAAGTAAAGACTCAGATCAGCCTAACTACACACAGTCTTCCCTGGGCACATATTTCTGATAATTTCAAAACATGAGCTGTGCCATGAAATATGGGCCCAAGTGCATTATAGAAACACTGAAGGCCTAGATCATCTCAAACACCTGTGCAGTCTGATCGGGGTGTTCATGTTAGCCAGTATGGTAAAGGTAAATTGTCTAAAAATATAAAAAGACAAAAATAATGTGACATTTTCTTTGCATTTTTCTTTTTTTTTTTTTGGAATTATGGTTACACATTTCAATTTTTTTAACCTTTACCACTCTCCGGGCATTTTCAGCAGACGACAAACTGATGATATTTTTCTTATTTTTCCCAGAAAACAGGATTTGACATTTCATGCAAATTGTCTCCTTAGGAGACAATTTGCATGAAATGTCAAATTCTGTTTTCTGGGAAAAATAAGAAAAAAATATTTCAAAATGTCATCTGGTGAAAATTTTACTCAGAGTGCTAAGTTAAACATTTATCATATGATATGCAACATATGAAAAGGGTCCTTATGCAATTTATAGACAACATAGGACCAGATTAGCCTGCATATTTGCAGAGACTGATCAGGGCCTTTGTTTTGTGCTTACAGAATCAGTGGCTACTATAGTGTATGTAGATGAACAGAGAAAGCTAAGATCAGACTGCATGGATGAACCTGCTAATCTGGACCTTTGCTGTTTGCTGATGGCATAAAGGCCTTTTTTGCATGTTGCACATCATCTGATCTAGATCCAGATGAGCAGTGAATGCCCACATCCAGTTGAAAGCTTTTCCTACTTTGATTAAATCTGGTGTCTTCCTTAGGTCTTTATTACCAGTTGAGAAATTAATTTTCCATCATAGGGAAGCACAATTGGACCTTGCAATAAAAAGGTCAAAAGTCAGAAGTAGGACTATGACTTTAGCGATTTTGGTAGACTTTGCATTCGCAGTGTTATAAATTATGCAAGGATTCAGCACCAAAGGTAAGATCTTGGTTTTGGAGTGGAAGATTTTTACCATATATGGGCATGGTCACCATCTTGGTTGACAGACGGTAACTCTTTTAACAATCTTCTATTCCCCAAAAAGGCATCAACATTAATTTTGTTGCAACAAAATGGTGATGCCCTCTGGCTTGGAGTTAGTAGACTGTCTGAGGAAGCAACTAAAGAACAAGTGGCAAGGAAGTATTTGAGATAAGAAATTCCTATAAGAAGGCAGGAATGCAAAATATGTTTGAACTCTGCCTGAAGAGCTGGCTTCATATGAAAGAATATGCTTTGAAAACAAAATGGAGAACATGTGAATGAAAGAATGAGATAAGCCCAAAGCCACAGATATAGGTAAATGTCCTAAAATTTTGAACACATTATTCCATACCTTTTTAGCCCAAATTTAGCTATTTATGCAGTTGTTTCCTAAAATACCTAGTGGCAAACAGTGTAGACCCTCAGGAGCAGTCTGATCTGGGTCTACACTGTTTGCATGTGCCATTTTGTCAGACATTTTGTGTAGGAAATTTTAGAACCTTTACCGAATATCTTTAACTTTGGCAAAGAAAGGACTTTTCTGACAAAATGAAAAAAAGTTCTGGCACTGCCCTGCAAGGGACTAATGGCCATGATCAGATATTACTTGAGAGAGAGAAAGAGATAGAGAGAGACACACAGTGAGACAGACAGAGATAGAGAGAGAGACAGACAGAGACAGACAGACAGACAGACTACTAGCTGCACACACATGCATGCATGCTGGCTTAAACTTATGCCTCTGGCACACTTACAATAATTGTGTTCATCACGAAAACATGCCTATATAATTTTGACCCCCTTAAACCCCACTTTTATATAGTAAAACTGGGGTTTACAGTGGTATACGTTTTTTTTCTTATTTCTGCTCAAAAACATAGATTGTGGGTACTCGTTAGAACCGCCTTGCCGAGGCAGCTCTAACGAGTACCTACAATCTATGTTTTGAGCAGAAATATGAAAAATATCAGTTTTTTACCTGATTTTTTTTTATTTTTGGTGGTGAAATTTTCTATATATTTGAATAGGCATGTTTTCGTAATGTAGAATTTAAAATACTGAACAGTAAAGATCCTGCCCCTAACTGTAAGAATATGCTGGCTGGTCTGGTCTTTTACAGTCTGAATACCGTATTTACCCTAAGTAGACAGCATAATTGGTTACTATACTTAGCCGAAATTCTCACAAGCCAACTGGATTACCTTTACTCAGCCTATCTGTCTGAACACTTAGGGTAAACAGGATTTTTCATGACATGGCTCATCAAACAGAAATTGCTATCAATTTTACACTATAACGCGCACTATCTAGACAAATTAAATATTTAGACTTAGCAGGCTACAATTTAGAGTTAAAAAAGTCATGCCATTAATTTTAGCCATTAAGATGTATGTATATATTAGTATGTTGATTTGTTGTTGGTGTGTTTACTATGGAAATGTAGCTTTTAGCTTAGCACTCTGGAGGAAAATTTCAGCAGACAAAACATTACGAAAACACACCTATTCCAATATATTGAAAATTCCACCACCAAAAACTGAAAGTTTTCAGATAAAAATTCTGATATTTTTCATATTTCTGCTCAAAACATACATTGTGGGTACTCATTAGAACTACCTCACTGAGTTGGTTCTAAGGAGTACCCAAAATCTACGTTTTTGAGCAGAAATAAGAAAAATAATGTATACCCTGTAAACCCCAGTTTTACTATATATGAAAGTGGGGTTTAAGGACGTCAAAATTATATGGGTATGTTTTCGTGATGATTTTGAATCATTTTTCTTATTTTTCCCAGAAAATAGGCTTTGACAGTTTATGCAAATTGTCTCTGTGAAAATAAGAAAAAAAAAATCAATTTGTTGTCCACTGAATATGCCCAGAGAATGGTAAAGGTTAATGTATTTAAAGCCTACATTTAAGTACAGCAACTTACACCAAGATCAAATAATGGCAGACGCTGAAAAAATGAAAGAGATATGTAAAAGAAATAATCTACAGCTACACTAAAAGCACTCATTTATTCTAACTATGTGACATATAAAACTATAAAGCATGTAACACTACTTGTATAAAGGGTTGTATAACTGCTGTTAAATTCCAGTGAAATTCCACCTGAAGGTCCAAGATTATGAAAGACAGACAGTGAAAGTTTTGGTGAAATTACCGGTAGAAATGCAGTAAAAAAATACAAAATATACATAGAAAGGGGTTGGTGTGCAGAAAAGCAAACAAGAAATCATAAAAGTTATCTCTCTTGTAAACAATGATGGAAAATCTACTAAATTGGAAAATCTACTAAATATATCAAGTCAGATGTGGACAATGCAGGCTCTGATCAACCTGCATATTCAGTTTTTAGTGTGAAATATTTTACCAAATTTATGCTAAAAAATGGGGCAGCCTAACTCCTAACCATATTTGTCCTAACATTTAACCCTTCTCTTGTTGAACATGACATGCCCTGTCTTGCAAACAGTTCTGAAGAAGCCAACTGATCTGGATCTGCACTGTTTGTCATTAAATATGTGAATTTCTATCAAAAACCCAGATCAAGTAATCTGATTGGCTGGAAATTAGAAGTGGGTGTGGCTTCTTAATTTATTCAGCAGGACAAGGGTTAAAGAAGTCTATTTTGCCACCTGCTGAATCTACTGAAAACTGCTGAACAGGTGGTAAATATTGTGGACTGTGATCAGACGCTGCATTCTGTGACATCTTATTTGGGTTTACAGTTTACACTGTATGCTAAAGCCTGATGTCTCAAAACTTAAAGGAAAAATGTAGTATATTCCAAGTCTATCTTTTTTCTTTTCTTTTTTACCTTGTTTAATTCTTTAAAAAAAAAAAAAAAAAAAAAACAGCATTCAAAATTGTAGCAGATGACATTTGTTTGTTTTTTTTTTCCTAGAAAATAAGGTTCAACATTACATGGACACACCATTTACCATAAAGTGTAAAACAGCTGAATATTTGTGAAAATAAAACTCTCAAGGATAAAAATTCAACTTAGAGCACTAAAATAGGCTACAAGAAAGACAAGAACAGGGTACATTAACTCTTAGCTTTCTGGGTAAAAATTTCAGCAGACTACATATTAAAATATTTTTCTTATTTTTCTGAGAAAACTGGTTTTAACATTAGTAGTCCTTTTGCCTACTAACATTTCGTGCAAATTGTCTCCAATGGATACAATTTGAATGAAATGTCAAAACCTGTTTTCTGGGATATTAAGAAAAATATAATCAATTTGTCATCTGCTGAATTAGCACAGACTGCAGTAAAGGTTAAATACAAACATCAAAGATTTTTCTTTACCTGTATCAATTCATTTTTTTCTTTCTCCATCTTGCGGTAACTTGACTCCACTTTATGGAGTTTTTTTGTTGTCTCATCTTTTTCTGATTGCAACTGCTCACACTGATTTGTGACTGTCTCAAGTTCCTGCCAATAGAAATTTGTGACATCAACAAAACATAGTGAGACAAGCTTATATAATAACAAGAGGCCCACGGGCCACGGTTCGCTCACCTGAGTGACATAGCCACTGCAGACATGCAGATGTTATGCAAAATTTTTTTCCAATCCTATCATCGCAACTAATAAAAATATCATCATTTGAGCAGTTCTTAGTTTTGAAGAAGAATATATGGGCCTGACAGTCAATGGAGCATAATCATTTGAATAAACAATCAATCACATTTCAACAGAAGGATCAATGTGAAATTTGGTGGAAATTGGCTAAGTGGTTTCTGAAGAATCATGATTTTGTACATGTACACAGCACAGTGGCAGGGAAATATTATAAATATAAACCAGATGATGGCCATCTTAGATTTCCAATCAGAACAATTTTAACTACTGTTGATCTACAAGTCACTTCGATACTTTCAATATAAATGTATATGGCCCATACAAATAGGAAAGCAAATTTGACCTTGGCAGTAAAAAGGTCAAATGTCAACATAGAACCATCATTTTAGCAATTTTGGTAGATCTCCTGTCCCCCATAATTTGTGCAAAGATTAGGACCCAGGGCTTATTTGGTTATGGAGAAGAAGATTTTTAAAGGTTTTTACCATATATGGGCATGGCAGCCATTTTGATCAATGGACCATACCCATTTTAGCAATCTTTCATTCTCCTGTCCACGGAGGCTCCGCATGAAATTTGAGCAACACTGGCCCAGAGGCTTCAGAGGATTATCAACATTTTTTCCATACAAATGTATGGGGCCCATACAAATGCATACAGAAGCAAACTTGACCTTGCCGTAAAAAGGTTAAATGTCAATGTATGACAATTATTTTAGCATCTTTGGTAGACCGCCCATTCCAAATGATATATGCAAAAGATTCAGCCACAAGCCATTCTCGGTTTTGGAGAATAAGATTTTTAAATGTTTTTTCCCATACAAATGCATAAGGAAGCAAATTTGACCTTGCCGTAAAAAGGTCAAATGTCAATGTATGACCATTATTTTAGCAACTTTGGTAGACCCGCTGTCCCCGATGATTTATGCAAAGATTCAGGCCCAAACCATCCTCGGTTCTAGAGAAGAAGATTTTTAAAGGTTTTTACCATATATGGGCATGGCGGCCATCTTGGTCAACAAACCATGACCATTTTAGCAATCTTTTGATCCCCTTACCTAAGGAGGCTCCATGTGAAATTTGAGCAAAATTGGCCCAGAGGCTCCAGAGGAGAAGTTGTTTGAAACTCTGAACATTTTTCCCATACAAATGCATAAGGAAGCAAAATTGACCTTACCCTAAAAAGGTCAAATGTCAATGTACGACATTATTTTAGCAATTTTGGTAGCCCTCCTGTTCCCAAAGATATACGCAAAGTTTCAGCCATAAGGCATGCTCGGTTTTGGAGTAGAAGATTTTTAAAGGTTTTTCCCATACAAATGCATAGGGAAGCAAACTTGACCTTGCCGTAAAAAGGTCAAACGTCAACGTACGACAATTCTTTTAGCAATTTTGGTAGACCTCACGTCCCCGATAATTCCTGCAAAGGTTCAGCCCCAAGGCATTCTCGGTTCTGGAGGAGAAGATTTTTAAAGGTTTTTACCATATATAGGCGTGGCGGCCATCTTGGTCAATGGACTGTAACCATTTTAGCAATTTTTCGTTCCCCCACCCTAAGGAGGCTCTATATGAAATTTGAACAAAATTGGCTCAGCGGCTTCAGAGGAGAAGTCGTTTGAAAATGTTAACGGACGGACGGACGACGGACGAAAAGTGATAACAATAGCTCATCCTGAGCAGAGCTCAGGTGAGCTAAAAATCTAAAAGGCTGTCTTTGGAAACAAAGAACACACAAAAGAACGGAAATCGGAGACTCAGTTTTATATTAACCATTAAAACGCCAAGAAAATCTGCATCTGAAAATGTTGTCTGTTTATGTCGTCTGCTGAATATTCTTGCAAACTTTTCAAACCTGTTTTTGCATACAGGCAAACAGTGTGGACCCAGATCAGACTGCTCCTAAAGGAGCAGTCTGATCTGGGTCCACACTGTTTGCAAAAATGACTTTTAAAATCACAAGCAGATGACAAAGTAGACGACAATAGTTGTGACTGGCGCTTTAAGGATTAAGTCTCTTTATATGCAGCAATGTAGTTTGTGAAGCTACATATGCCCGCCAAGCACCCACTAAAGCAGTATTTGATTTACAAAGTAACCAGAATGGGTTCAATGATCCAAAAGGAACTAAAAATATAATCTGCACTATGGTGAAGTACAGGGAGACATTTTACTGATGCTACATTACAAAATTTGACATTTCATGTAAATTGTCTCTATTAGATACAATTTGCATGAAATGTCAAAACCTGTTCTCTGGTAGAAATAAGAAAAATGTTTCAAAATGCCACCTGCTGAAATTTAACCCAGCATGCAAAGTGCTAAAATTAATTGTCTTTCAGATGCCATTTCTGTGCCTACAAAATGATATGAATCTCATGTCATTTAATGCTTTGCATGCTGGGTAAAATTTTTAGCAGATGACATTTTGAAATGTTTTTTCTTATTATTTCCAGAAACCAGGATTTGACATTTAATGCAAATTATCTGCATGATGAAAAATATGAAAAAGGACATTTTTTTGTCATCTGCTGAATCTGACCAGAGGTTGGTAAAGGTCAAACATAAAAGACAACTGTTGAGATCCAGGCCTTGCTGTTTGGAAAACTCAACATGAACTATTGAAAAAATAGCACACCAAATTCAAATCTGTCAATGATATTTAAGTGTATTATAATTTGGTATTTGGTGAAAATCCAATGATATTTACTAAGTTATCATCCTGATACGAAAATATGGACCTATGGTGGGCAGATAATTCTGTTAAAAATTGACAAAATTTGCCCATATGCAATCTCAAACAGATCCCCACAATATTAGTGCACATACCAAGTTTGTTGAAAGTCCATTGATATTTACTCAAGTAATTGTCTAGAAACAAAAATACAGACATGTGGTGGGCAGATAACTGTCAAAAATTGATGAAATTTGCCCATCAGCAATATCCATCTTGATCTGCACAATATCAATGCACAGACCATGTTAGATGAAAATCCATTAACATGTTACTCAAGATATTGTCCAGAAACATAAATACAGATGGACAGATGGATGCACAATAGCCATACAGATGGACAGACACTCAGGTGTCCAATGTGAAACCATCATACCCCACCACTATTGTGTGGTGGGTATAAAAAGTGCCAAAACATGCCAAAAGGCCCCTACTTTCTATTGAGACATTTTGTCGGTCTAAGGCTAGCCTTTAACTTGAGAGTAGTGACCAAATTTGGAATATTGTGATGATCATAATTGAGTGAAACATAATGGGAGCATGGGGAAAAGTAATTAGGCTCCCTGGTCTCTAAAATTGCCATTACTCAAACAATCTTTGTACTTTTTCAACCATTTTTCAATTCATGCAAAGGACTAATCAATTAATCTACAGAAAGTACAAAGAATTTGAAAAGGATACTTTCACTCATCTGCCTATAGCTAGTGCTCACAGCATGATCAGCTATCAATTACATTCAGTAAAAGGAAGTCTTCACTGATTCAATATCTTAACCCTCATCCTGCTGAACCTGAATATGCCCTGACTTAGCAAACAGTGTAGATCCGGATCAGTTGGCTTCTTCAAGCCAACTGATCTGGATCTGCACTGTATGTCATTCAGAATGTGAATTTGTACAACAATCTGGATTAAGTAATCTGATTGGCTGATAATTAGAAATGGGTTTGGCATCTTAATCTATTCTGCGTGATGAGGGTTATCATTATTGTTGTAACAATCTATTGTAGAAAATTGAAAATATTGCCTTTGTGAAAACTGTACCGATATTGCATGCACTGTAAGAAATGGCTATGAGACATATGATAATTCTTTACATTATTTATTCAGAGGACTTAATAAGCATGGTCCTGCAGAACCTGGATTTGCAAACAATCTAGATCCAGTTGGCTTCTGTTTGTAATTCAGTATGTGAATTTCTATCAATAGTCTGGATCAAGCAATCTGATTGGCTGACAGTTAGAAGTGGGCATGCCATCTAAATTTATTCAGCCTGACAATGGTTAAGGAGTATTTAGTGATAATTCTGGGATAATAATCCTTGGTGGTGGTGGGGGGGAGGGGGGGGGGCAGGGGGGAAGGGGTAGGGAGGGGGGAGGAGTGGTGCTTCTAATGAGTCCCCACAATATGTGTTTTTATGGAAAAATTGAGAAATTTATCACAGAATTTCAACAAATATTACTCCTTAATTAGTCCTCTGTTCTATTACTTTAATCCAGAATCATTTGTGTCTAGCTGCTGGGGTCGAGAAATCTTTTAAGTCATTAATATCTGGGTATATACCTTTTTAACACCGGTCCTGCTGAACACGGATATACCTTACCTTTGCAAACAGTGTAAATCCAGATCAGTTGGCTTCTGCACTGTTTGTCATTTAGTACAGTAAAACCTTAATGGCTCCAACATCTTTAGGACCATGAAAATTTTTTTCGAGATATGGGTAGTTTGAAGCACTTAGGGGTAATCATGGTGCATGGTCAGGAAGCAAATGGCGATAATTTGGGAAGTCTTTTCTATCTTCCATACAATTATGGTATGTTGAGTATACTCAATAGAATCACCTCAATAATGTGATTCTAATGAGTATACACAACATACAATTTCATGAAAAAATAAGAAAATTTTCTTAAATATTTGCTTTCTGGAGCTATTGGAAGAATTTTATAGGGACTCAAAAACGAGTTTGAACTAGCCATGGTAACTGAGCCATCTGGGTCCGAGCTATTAAGGTTCGACTATATATGAATTTGGCACAACAATCTTGATCAAGCAAACTGATTGGCAGACAGTTAGAAGTGGACGTGGCATCTGAATTTATCATCATGAAAACATACCTATATAATTTTTACCCCCTCAAACCCCACTTTTATATAGTAAAACTGGGGTTTACAGGGGTATGCATTATTTTCCTTAATTCTGCTCAAAAACATAGATTGTGAGTACTCGTTAGAACTGCCTCGTCGAGGCTGTTCTAACGAGTACCCACAATCTATATTTTGAGCAGAAATATGAAAACTATCAGGATTTTTTATCTGAAAATTTTCGGTTTTTGGAGGTAAAGTTTTCTATATGTTTGAATAGGCATGTATTCGTAATGTTCAGCATGGCAGGAGTTCATAATCAGGCTCAAAACAAAAGGATATACAGTCAAAAACATATGAGGGTCAAATTAGGAAATACATATATGTAAAATACAGACACCACAACCCCTTTATAACACTGTTGTTGGGGTCCATAACATAAACCTTGTTAGTTAAACAACCGTATTATATCCAAACAAAAATATATAGATTATATTGAAAAATGACCATTTATGACCATATATGGTCATTTTTCAATATAATCTATACATTTTTGGGATCCATTTTTGAGTCGTGTTATATCCAAAACCATGTTGTAAGGAACCATGTTATAAAGAGGTTGTAGTGTACTTCTTAGTCACGACTTTAGATAAGACAATTTTTTAACCAAAAAAAAAATGATATTCTTTCCTTAATTTTCCACAAAATTATATGTTGTGGGTTCTCATTAGAAGCACCTTTGTGAGGTACTTTTAATGAGTACCTACAACATATCGTATCTGACCTATATTGTAATTACGGCACATACACCTATAAGCGCACATTCAAGCAATTTCTTAATCTTCAGATTACAGCCTGTGAGCTTTTATCTATTTTTTTCTTAAGCATACATTGTTGGCACTCATTTAAATTGTCTCAAAAAATGAGCACCATAACATATGCTTTTAGAAATTAATCAGAAAAAAATACTGCATAAGCATCTTAACCCTTGTCCTGCTGAATGAGTTAAGAAGCCACACCCACATGCCAGTTTTCAGCCAATCAAATTACTTGATCCAGATTGTTGATATAAATTCACATACTTAATGGCAAACAGTGTAGCTCAAGATCAGTTGGCTTCTTCAGAAGCCAACTGATCTGGATCTACACTGTTTGCAAAGGCAGGACATATCCGGGTTCAGCAGGACTAGGGTTAAAATAATTCTCTCATGAAATCTTCTGCTGATTTTTTTCTTTAATGTGTGCCTTATGAGGTGGTTATTTTACTAAATACTTGTCAGTAATTTTAAAAAACCTAAGCACACAGTATGGTAATTAGATCAAATACAGTATGTTTTTGCAAAGAAAAAAGAAAATGTTAATCTTGATTCCACTCTTATCTAGAGCTATCTATGCATTTTTAACCGTATGACATGGATAAACGACCAAAATTTTCGTTAATAGCAAATTTAGACTGATTTATGCAGAAAAAAAGGTTGCTAGTAGTAACAGACAATTTGAAATCTGGTTTAAAAACTGTAAACTTCCAAAACTATACCTATGATGGTAGACCCTAACACAATACAGATTAGAAAATGGGAGTCTCGGTTTTATTGAGACTCTTCATAAGCAGTAATGAAGTTTACAACACTGCTTAAGCCCTCCCATTTTCACTACATATTATGGGAGACCATTGGGGGTACACATTACACAGACTTGTTAACATAATAATTTAAAAAATGTTGCTGTCAATTATGTAAAATATTTGCTAAAGCCATCAAAAGACTATAACCTGGTCAAGCTTGAAAAGCTGAGGGAGAAAACATAAAAGTCAGTTATGACTACCAAATGCTAATAATGGAAAATGAGCCTTACAATGGTCAAAATGTGGTTTTGGTGTATATATAGACAGCAAAGGCCCAGATCAGACTATGCAGCTGTGCTAGACTGTGCATCTGCACAGTTTGATCTGGGCCTTTTCTGTCCACTTTATACAGAATCATTGGATCCCGAGCATTGGATACTGTAGGTCTATATTGATCAAATACAGTCGACTCTCGTTATCTCGAATTCCAAGGGACTCTCTGAAATGCTTCGAGATATCCGTAGTTCGACATATCAGGTTTGCAGAATTGAGGAAAAAATAATTTGATTAACCACATTTAACAAACTGATAGGTAATTGGACTTTTGAAGTTAGAGATATATTGAAAATATTGTGGAAAAGAGGAGAAATTGCTCCTTAGGAGCAATTTCTCCTCTTTTCTACAATATTTTCCATCTGTTGTTAGGTTTTCATGTATAGGCAGGGACCAGATTTTCACTTCGAGATAAGCGGTTATTCGAGATAAGCAAGGTCGAGATAACGAGAGTCAACTGTACAAAGAAAGCCCATTTAGCTGAGGGAGGACATAGGTCATCTTTTATTAACTCCTGGCATGCTGAGTAAAATTTTCTTATTTATCACGAGAAACCAGTTTTGACATTTCAAGCAAACTGTCTCTAAGAAAACAGGTTTTCAGTGGAGACAAATTTGCATGAAATGTCAAATCCTATTTTCTGGGAAAAATAAGAATAATATCATCAAAAAAATCCCTTCCCTCAGCAATTTAACAGACTACTGAAAAACAGGGGTGGGATTTTAGGTACCTGAGCTGTATATTCTTCAGGAGCATAAGTGAAACCCACCCATAGGATTTTGACACAAAATTAGAAGTTAGGGGTAAGGAATTATACATAAAATTTCATGAGGGTAATCCTGCCAACCCACACCTTCTTTGGGAAAACACTGATAGGTGGATGAATTAGCCCAGAGAATGGTAAAGATTAACAAAAAGTTACATGTAGAATATTATCAGTCTGTGGTCTTCTGAATGAACCCAGACAGTGGTAAAGGTTAATACTGAGAAGTTACCTCTTTTAGTTCCTCGATGGTAGTTCTGGCTTTCTTCTGTTCATGGAACAGCTCTTTCTTGGCAGTCTCAAGTTGTTGTATCAACTCATCTCTCTCTGCATGAACAGCATCCAGGTTACGTAATCTACTCTTCATTGCTTCATTCGCTTCTATTATCTGTACTGCCTTTAAACAAACAAAACAAGAAACTGACTTATGACATACAGCCAAAATATTAAAAGTAAGAATTATGTCAATGAGGCAAATATAATAGAATCTTGATAATTCAAAGTTAAGGAGACTAGAAATTTTGCTTGGAATCATTGGGGCCCAGCTGTTCAAAACTTAACAAAATTGTTAACTAAGGTAACGTTAAAATTTCTATCTTGAAATATGGCAAATACATTGATATTTTTTGCTGCAAAAATGTGAGTAGCTTTTGCATTGCAAAAGCTACTCACATTTTTGCAGCAAAAATATCAATGTATTTGAAAATACCTTAGCTACAACAGTTAACAAGTTTGTTTTTAACAAGCTCATTAAGCTAACAATGATTTGAACAACTGGGCCCATGTGTTTGATCTTAATTTATACAGTGCTGAATTTCTCTGTGTCCTACACCCAGTTATTGAGTTTGTTTAAAAATGCAATAAAACTGCATTCTAATGCACTCGCGTATGTAACGCGACGTCTGATTGGATAACGTCAAAAATTTGCGCGGTATATTCTGCAATATACTGTCGCAAATCCGACATCGTCACGTAATGTCGCTTCTCATTGGTTATCATTTGGTTTTACGCAGCTCACGGCACTTGTCGTTTTGTGCAAATAGTACATTTTTTCAATAGAAAAAAATGAATAAATGCATTAGAATGGGGATAACTGCATCAAATTTGATGCAGTTATCCCTTAAATGGGTACCTATGTTCAGCTGCAGATCATGTATTAGTTGCCAAAGATGTGTTGCTTAATGACTGTGAAACCCAGCCTGCGCTGAAACGTCAGCCAGGACTTTAGCTATGAAATATCAGATGCTTGAAGCAGCAGATTCTGAAAGAGGAGGCCAGAAAATTTGCGTTGAATAAGCAGGCATTTTAGTTATCAACTGCTGAAATGAGGCCATGAAGAATTTTGCTTTGATTGAATTCATCACGAAAACATGCCTATATAATGTTGACCCCCATAAACCCCACTTTTATATAGTAAAACTGGGGTTTACAGGGGTATACATTATTTTTCTTATTTCTGCCTAAAACATAGATTGTGGGTACTCTTTAGAACCGCCTTGCTGAGGCAGTTCTAAGGAGTACCCACAATCTATATTTTGAGCAGAAATAAGAAAAATATTACAATTTTTCATCTTAATATTTTCGTTCTTTCGGCGGTAAAATTAACAATGTATTTGTATAGGCATGTTTTCGTAATGGGTCAGCCAGGACTTTAGCTATGAATTATCAGAAGCTTGAAGCAGCAGATTCTGAAAGAGGAGACCAGAAAATTTGCGTTGAATAAGCAGGCATTTTAGTTATCAACTGCTGAAATGAGGCCATGAAGAATTTTGCTTTGATTGAATTCACGGGTCAGCCAGAACTTTAGCTATGAATTATCAGAAGCTTGAAGCAGCATTCTGAAAGAGGAGACCAGAAAATCTGCATTGAATAAGCAGGCATTTTAGTTATCAACTGATGAAATGAGGCCATGAAGAATTTTGCTTTGCATCACGAAAACATGCCTATTAAAATATACTGAAAATTTTACCACCAAAAAATGAAAATTTTCGGATAAAAAAACTGATATTTTTCATAGTTCTGCTCAAAACATAGATTGTGGGTACTCGATGAGGCGGTTCTAACGAGTACCCACAATCTATGTTTTTGAGCAGAAATAAGAAAAATAATGTATACCCCTGTAAACCCCAGTTTTACTATATAAAAGTGGGGTTTAAGGGGGTCAAAATTATATAGGTGTGTTTTCATGATGGATTGAATTATCAGCTGTTTGAAAAAACGATAACATTGTTAAAACAAGGATAATCATTAAATATCAAGCCCTATTTTCATTAAAAAATAATAATAATAATAAAACAAACATATTTCAGAATTTGGTCTCCAGTAATTTTGGATGTCCTTAAAGAGATAATTAAGTTCTTGTATACCTACCTCTTCCTTAGTAAACCCAATGGCATCAAACTGTTTGAGTTCTTCTAGCCTTGTCTTAGCCTGGGTTTCATATGTTTTAACCTGTTTCTTCTTCCTGTTAATATCATCAGACAGTCTCTGTAGCTCTTTGTTTGTGTTCTCCTTCTTGTACTCAGCTAACATCAGCTGTGTTCTGTTAAAATTAAGAGGAGACAACTTTAGTCATAATTGTCTTCTGAAAAGGTGAAAAGGACTCTATTCTACACTCAGCTAGCATCAGCTGTGTCCTGTTAAAATTAAGAGGAGACAACTTTTGGTCAAAACTGTTTTTGTTCTCTTCTGAAAAGGTGAAAAGGAGTCTATTCTGTACTCAGTTAGCATTGGCTGTGTATATTAGAATTAAGAAGAGATGACATGAAATGGTAAACCCTATTTTCTGCAAATAATATACATAATATCACTAATCCCTCATCTGCTGAATTAGCCCAGAGATTAACCCATTAAAGCCTAGCATTCCATAAAAGGGACATTGGCAAACAGTTTAGATCCAGATCAGACAGAGCAGAATGCAGCATCTGAGCAGGGTCTACACTGTTTGCATTAAATACAGGAATTTCTATAAAATCTGGTAATAATACAAAATAAGCAGACACCCCCTTATATTGGAAATGGACCGATCCAAAGAGTGAAGAGTCCATTGGACATAAATGGGTTAAACCAAAACACTATCAACTACCTGAGGTCTTCCATCTGTGCCTGTGTCTCTTTAAGCCTGTTTTGAGATTCTTCTAGTGCATTCTGGGTAACTTGCAATGCATCTTGGGTTGCTCGGAATTCAAATTTTCTTTCCTGTTAAAAAATAAAGTCTGAATTTTTAAACATGACATTAGAAATTACAGAGAAAAAAGTCAGTGGAGTAACTTACAGACAGGCCTGAGCAAACAGTGAAGACCCAGACTAGACTTGCACAATGTGGCCTCTGGTCAGGGTCTACACTATTCACAACTCATCCAGCAGGTTTTAAAACACATTATTAAAATGGAATTTTTTCAAATTTTAGAAGTATGGTATAGGAGTCCAGGGCCCAGTTGTTCAAAGCATTGTTAGCTTAACAAGCTCATTAGTGGTCAAAATGTTAACTGTTCTAGTAAGTACAATATCTAATTCACATGTATTTTTGCTGAAAAAATGTGAGTAGCTTTTGCAAATGCAAAAGCTACTCACATTTTTTCAGCAAAAATATTAGCGCATATGCCATATTTGATGATCAAAGATTTAATGATACGTTAACTAACGACATTGTTAGTTTCAAACAACTGGGCCCTGGTTTCCTAATATTTAATGTTTATACAGTAGTCTCAAAGTCACATGTCAGTAAAATTTAGCCAAAATATTGCTGAACAGTCAAATTTCTGGCACAAACCACTCAAGTCTGGTGGAATCACCTACATCTGCCAGAGTTGGTAGCTTCATGGGATCACCTAGCTGCCATTTTTCTCTCAGTTTACTTCATGTGTGGGATCAGACCACCTTACATTACTCCTCTCTGTTACCAAACATGTGCTGTTGGGTAGTAGCATAGCATTACATTATCATTCATGAATGCCAAGTGAGTATAGCACCCCCCCCCCCCCCCCCACACACACACACACAAAAAAAAAGCCAAATATTTGTATAAATTTGTGATGTACATGTATATATAGAACTGCCATATTCTTGTGTTTAGTATAAATCTAACACTTTGTTGGCAAATTATTGAGGACAGGCTACTCAGGCAGGTGCTTATACTTAGTTTGCCACAACAGGGTACATAATGTTATGTACTTGCCTTTTCTTCATCTGACAAGCTCTTTCTTGACTGTCCCTTTTCTGTGGTATGGCTAGACTGAAAAACAAAGGAATGATGGAACTTTAACCCTTAAAGCGCCAATCACAACTGCAGCAGACGACATTTATTTTTATTTCTTTAATTTTTCAAAGAAAAAAAGTCTTGATATTTCATGTGAATCGGTCTGCTTGGCAGACGATTCACATGAAATATCAAGACTTTTTTCTTTGAAAAATTCAAGAAATAAAAATAAATTTCGTCTGCTACAAATTTGGCTTGGCGCTTTAAGGGTTAAAAGGGTTTTATCATATTTTCACTGAACATTTGGATACATTTACTCCTTATCATAGTACTCCTAAAATTTCAACAAGCCATCACGAAAACATGCCTATATAATGTTGACCCCCTTAAACCCCACTTTTATATAATAAAACTGGGGTTTACAGGGGTATACATTATTTTTCTCATTTCTGTTTAAAACATAGATTATGGATACTCATTAGAACCACCTCAGCGAGGCGGTTCTAACGAGTACCCACAATCTATGTTTTGAGCAGAAATATGAAAAATAACAGAATTTTTATCTGAAAAGTTTCATTTTTTGGTGGTAAAATCTTCAGCATATTTGAATAGGCATGTTTTCGTAATGCATTTCAATCCTATTGATGTGTCTAAAACTGCTGGATGAGTGGCAAACAGTGTAGACACTGATCAGATGCCACATTCTGTAGTATCTGATCTGGGTCTACATTGTTTGCTCATGCTGGTCTGCCCAAATAAGTACTTAGGGTAAATATTGTAAATATCAGCAGACAGATCTGGAGATCTAAAAATTATTGTTGAATCTTATATTGTAATCCTATCAATTAACCCTTAGTATGCTCGGTAAAATTATCAGTAGACATCATTTTGAAATATTTTTCTTATTTTCCAGGACATAAGCTTTGACATTTCAGCAAATTGTCTCCTTAAGAGATAATTTGCATAAAATGTCAAATCCTATTTTCTGGGGAAAATTTAATCAATTTGTCGTCTGCTGAATTTGCCAAGCTACCGGTATCAATTAAGCTACTACTGACGTCAATGAAAAAGGACCAAGTTATTTCTATTTTTGAATTGTTACATTTCTTTGTTTATGTGTGTTCATTGCTCTCAAGAGTCTTTCCTTTTAGAATCAATAAGAGAGGGAGACAATAAGAATGAGAGACATGGTCAGTACTTTTCAAGAAAAGACTGCATATCACTGACATGACTGCAGCAAAGATAAATAGAAACCATCACTAATGTTCAGTGGGGATAGGAAAATCCCAACTCTAGGGTCCAACGTTCCAGTGGGAAACAAGGGGCTTGAACATATCAAAATTGCTTCTATGGATGCAGCCATTTTGAATATTTAATGAGAATTAATGATGCCATAAATCCCTAATTAAATATGCAAAACCTAAACAGCATATGCAACATTATTCTACCTCTTCATTTGCAATTTCTGGCGAAAGAATGTGCACAATACTGGTTAACCGCTTAGAGGACTAAGCCTGCCCAGTAAACGTGTGGTTAGGTAAACTGACCACGCTCGACATGACCCCAATGGGTTGACTGGGCCATAAAACATCAACACAAACAAAACTTCATTTGTGTGTATAGCTTCTGATCTAGATGTTCAACCCTTGTCGTCCTGCTGAATAGATTAAGATGTCACACCCATTTATATTTGTCAGCCAATCAGATTACTTGAGCCAGGTTGTTGATACATATTCACATACTGAATGACAAACAGTGCAGATCCAGATCAGTGAAGAAGCCAACTGATCTGGATCTACAAGATCAGTGAAGAAGCCAACTGATCTGGATCTACACTGTTTGTAAAGGCAGGATATATCCTGGTTCAGCAGGACAAGGGTTAATTTTATTTTAAAAACAATTTAACACAATTTTCTGCCAGAAAGAAAATTTTATTTTGAAATTTTTAGAACTTCACTAAGTCCAAATGGCTGCACCCTTGAGAAAGGTTTTGGAATCTTTAAATGCCATTAGCTTTTATTTGTTTTTGATCAAATTTGAATCCAATCTGCATGGCTTGTCATCATCTTTCACCTAGTATGAGGGGGTGTAGGCATTTCCCACTTCCCCCCCCCTTACCCCCACTTCTGTCCCCCTTTTCCCCACTTCCCTCCCCCCTTTCCCCCACTTCTCTCCCCCCTTACCCCCACTTCCCTCCCCAAAGCAAATTATTCCCTCCCCTAAATCAGAATTTCAAATATCCCCAACGCTATAATTAAATTTAAACATGACTATGCAATATACATTCATGCAGATTTTGACCCCAAACTACACCCCTAATTTTTGCCCCAAAATCAGTATTTCCTTAGCATTTGCACCCCCTTTACAGAATAGCTAAAGATTTGCACCCTCCATTTCAAAAGTGCGTAAGGGCCTGCATATAAGCCATATGGAAAACAGGCATCACAAGGTGGTAGGCCTTGATCCAGTCCTAAACTGGTTAAGAACAAAATGTGGTGGGCCTAGGTTCATGCCTTAACTGATCCACATTGGCACAAAAACAGTTGTATTAATTACTGAAATCAAAACTTTAGAATACCATGTAAATCTGCATCTTCTTTTAATATTTTTTGATAAGCATGGTCCCACACTTAGGTGTCCATGAGAACAATAATCTTTTTCCTGGTTTTCTCAAAAGCTGAGAGTTAAATGTCGAATGTGTGTGGTGGTTGACCAAACACAGACCACTTACGGACATGGACTCATGGACTCACCGACCTATTGACAATACACGGACTGCATAACAGAATACGGACAAATTATTCATGGATACAGACCTACAATTCACGGACTTGACAAACCACGGACCCTATTATTCACGGACTTGACAAAGCAGGGACCGTTATTTAAATTACGAACGCCACTTACGATATATGAAAAACTAGGAGTAATATCAAAATCGGAATAACATGACCTTATGGATAACGTGACTTTACAGTGTCATAGATACCTACATGTACGTTGAAGTAATCCAACTGTACAGATTTTTGATACCCATCCTAATGATGTAGGTCTGCACTGGATTTGTTTCTCGAAATTTAACTGCGACAATGATCTTGTCAACTTGTATGATAGTGCAGGCATTACTTACATTTCAAGTGCCGCTGAAATGGCAATTGCAAACAAGATGTTTAGCCCTATGCCGAAAATCTTTGTTAGTCACTTTAAATGCTCTGTACAAAGGAATACAAATGACTGTGGTTTTACACCATTGCAAATATGGTCAGCATCCTCAGTGGAATTGATCCTAGTGGCATAACATATACTGTCTCTAAAATTAGAGATCATCTTATCAAAGGATTTGAGAATCAAAACATTACAGTTTATAATCAGTTGTGCTTCATTATAGACATTATCTGTGATTTGTTTATTGCCCGTAATGATTAATGGAAGAGTTAGAAGACCTCCAAACGGACCGAACAAATATATATATTTTTACATTTTTACCGCTATGGAAGCTGAGAGCGAGGGTTGGGATCCTGTAAAGATAGCTTAAGCACCCTCCCCCCTCCCCCCCCCCCACCCCCAACACACACACACACACACACACACACATACATGTGTGCCCCCGAGTAATTCATTACTGATCGTTCCAAGGCGGTACTTTCAATGTGGTACTTTTTGTTAAATGTTATGTAGTGTTTCACTTTCTAATGTTTTACTTTTAACAATCATGTATGTTTAAGAAGATAATTCAGTTTATAAGTTTGGGTAACAGAGTTGCCACCATTTTGGGGAAAAAAGTTGCCAGCTCTACTTGCCATCTGTTCATTTTGTGGCTGCTTAATTGTATTTGTCTGTCTTTACCTCTGGTGTTGGAGGTTAGATGTGGATTTGACTGTATCAGTTCCCGAGTTCACTTATTCACTTTGCTTAAAGTGGCCTGAATTCCACTGTTTTGTATCTGCCGCAGGCGGGGTTCTGGCTTTATGTTCACATGTTCAAAACGCCAAAAACGGTATCATCCAAGGTCACAAAATATCAAACATTCAGTACGACAAGTCAAATTATCCAAAAAAAAAAAAAAAATCAAGTGTTTAGATTACAGGTCATAAGAGACAATCAATTAAAATTATGATTTATTATTTAGTTATTTTGTAGTTTTCAATTAACTGACCATGTTATTGCTGCTACAGACCATTTACTGACCAATTTTCGGACCATAACTGACCATTCATGGACCAAGGACTTTTCACAGACGATCTGATTGCTATAACGGACCAATGTACGATGCACCAATTACGGACTAATTACGGACTATTCACGGACCATGGCCTACTCACTGACCAATTAGCAGTTACTATATTTTGCAATTAATACAGACTATTCACGACCACGGACACGGAATTTCTATTGGTCCGTAAGTCCATGAATTGTCCCTGTTTTGTCACCGGGCAATGTGTGATTGATTTGATTGAGTTGGGGTTTAACGACACGTCAACACTTGTGGGTCATTTTGTGTTGTCTCCCAGAGAAAGGGAGAGGAGAGATAGGAGACAGTAGAGGAGATAAAGGAGAGGGACAGTGGAGAAAGGAAAATGAATGAAAGTGAAGAAACAGAAGAAATAAAAACATTACCCCTCTACCTTTACCTTCTGCAAGGATAGCAGGCCTTGCCCAACTGTAAGCAAATATCAGTAGGATGCCCGGTGACGTAAGATACATGACACCTTTGCCTCACCCAACCACCCCACCGGGCAATGTGTATATTCCGTGTTTGGAACACCTATCAGAAAATTCATGTTGGATCTTGAAGTTTTTTTTTTTGTTTTTTTTTCTTTTGTTTTTGAACAGCACAAAAGTCCATATCCAACACTGAGAAATAAAACGATTGTCTACGGCAGAAGGATAATTATTTCTAAACCAAACAACAGCTATTTTGTGAGGTTTCGGAATCAAAGGGAAGTAATCAACTAGAGATAAACCGAAATTGGACATAAATGAAGTCAGTGTAAACCGAGCTTGGTGGAACACTTCTTGTCGGTGAAGTGAAATCAACGCCGGATTCATTGTTAATATACCTGAATTTACTTCAATACGTCTATGAGATACTTCTGATACCCAGTTATCGCATTGAAGTACATAAAAATAGAGTAAAATCAGTAAAATACAACAAATTTTGGTATAACACCCGCCCCCAAAATTTCCATACCCCCGCCCCCTCTTCCCCCATCCCCTCTTCCCCATCCCCTGCCCCCTTTATTCCCCCCCCTCCCCCGTCCACCCTCTCCAGTATATACTTTTTAACCCTTGTCCTACTGAACCTGGATATACACTGCCTTTGCAAACAGTGTAGCTCCAGATCAGTTGGCTTCTGAAGAAGCCAACTGATCTGCACTATTTGTCATTAAGTATTTGAATTTGTATGAACAACTTGGAATAAGTAATCTGACTGGCTGAAAATTAGAAGTGGGTGGGGCATCTTAATTTATTCAGCATGACAAGGGTTAATAATGTTATCTTATCCTTTAATAAGATAGAGAGACATGTTCAGTACCTTAGGCATGGTGGTAAGGGTCAGAAAAGTTCTAGTTGGGGACCTGTCCCTGGCAGGGGGTGGTTTATCTCTCGCTGGAGACATGGACTTTGAACGTCTTTCCTTATCCATTTCCCGTCGTATTCTCTCTGACTCTCGTGCAATTTCCAAATGTGTATCATCGATGTTGACTCCACCATCTCCTTGACGTTTTGGTTCTGTGTGACTGAAATTAGAGATATTACTTGTATATGAAAAATAGTAACATCCCCAGCTGACACTAAGTATTGTCTTAAAGTCAATGCTAAATTGGACATTTCGGACTAATGTTTCTTTTTTCTTTCTTCAAACAGAAAATAATACCAGCAGTTATCTTCAAATTGTTTCCAAAGAAGATGAATTTCAAGTATTATTTTATGTAAAAAATGAAGACCAAAAAAAAATGAAAAGAAAATAAGAAAATACGAGAATATGTGCATTTGGATATATGCTCAGGGAAGACTCAGATTAGCCTGTAAATTTATCTAATCTGAGTCTTTGCTGGTCACTTTTGGTCTAGCTAAGACTTCTTCAGGAAAGACTGGCCAAATTGGGCAGATGTGCAGGCTGACATGTTTTCAATAGATGGACATGTCACAAGGAATTGTTTATACAGTTTGAAGTTCATATTACTCATTTATTGTCTGCTGAGTTTTCCTGGAGCTTACTTAACACTTTAAGAACTAATCACATTGCAGCAGACAACATTATGAATTTTGTTTTATTTTTCAGAGAAAATAAGTGACATTTCAGGTGAATCATCTGCTAAGCAGATGATTCACATGAAATGTCAAGTCTTATTTTCTCTGAAAAATAATGAAAAACTTTTAATATCGTCTGCTAAAATTTTGCACATGAGGGTCCTGCAAAAAGTTTGTCACTGGGTTCGGATTACTTCAATGATACATTTTATCAAACATATTTTTATTACAAACTTTCAAAGTATTCCCCCTTTACTGAAACACATTTTTTTAACCTTTTTACCCAGTCGTGAAAAGCAGATAAATAGTCTTCCTTTGGTATCTGTTGGAGACACTGATAAATAGCGCTGCCAAGAGAAATTCTAGACGTATACTTATTTCCAGACAGCATTTTCTTAAGCCTTGGAAATAAAAAGAAGTCACAGGGACTCAGGTCAGGTGAATAAGATGAATGGTTTAAAACTTTCACCTTTTCAGAAGCCAAAAAAGACTTAACAACCTCACACTTATGAGAGGAGGCGTTGTTATGTAAAAGGTGGACTCCTGACCATCCTTTGCTTGGTCGTTTCTTATTGTAAAACTCTTTCACTTTCTTCAGTACAGAATTCTTGTAGAATCGGCCAGTGACTGTATGACCAGACGGACAAGGCACTTGAACGACTGGCCCACTTGAATTAAAGAAAATTGCGTATAACATCTTTTTTGAACTTATGATTCTCTTAGCAATACATGGGCATTTTTTATCTTTTCGCTTCCATTGCTTATTATCAGCCCTTCTTTGTGGCTCAAACATGTGCACCCAGGTTTCATCACCTGTTAGCAAGTTAGAAATAACCCGACTATTACAGCCTTTGTATGTTTTTAAAAGTTCCCGGGCAGATTTAAGGCGTTGAGTCTTTTGCTCCTCAGTGAGCAAATGAGGTACCCACCTAGCGCAAACCTTTCTCAGGTCCAAACGCTTTTTTCAGAATTGTTTGCACACTGCCTTCTAATATGCCAGTACAACTAGCTATATCTTTGACAGACAATCATGCATCCTCTTCGACCACAATCTTTACAGCAGCGAAGTTAGCCTTGGTAACAGAGGTTTTAGGCTTTCCAGGATGGGTATCATCTTCAACAGAAAATTTCCCTTTAAAAGCTTTAACCCACCTAAACACTGTGCGCATTGAAATGATCTGAGGTCCATATATACCACACAATTCATTAAATATCTGCTTTGAATCTATATTAAGCCTAATGCGGCATTTAATATAGATACAAATTTCAGTCTTCTGGTCCATGTTCCAGCGTAACAAGTAAATTGGTCAGTGTATATGACTGCATCTATTTCAATTTGAAATAACTCAGTCAGTTGAAAAGCAATTTGCACAAAATAAACGGGTATCGTTAGCTATTCAACACACCATTCAAGTGCAGTGAAGCATTTTAAAATATACCTGGAATAAAACTAACTAAGCCTATTAGTGACAGAACTTTTTGCACGACCCTCGTAGCGCTCTACAGGTTAAAGTTTATATCATTGCATTACTTTGAATGCAAAATCTCCATCTGAGTTGCACTGTCCTAAAAGGCAACTGGGAGCAAAACCCCAGATCAGCCTGCACAACCATGCACTCTGGTTAGATCTGAATTTTTTCTGTCCACTAACAGAATTATTGGATGCTTTACAATATACACCACAACCTCTTTATAACACTATTGTTGGGGCCCATAGCATAAACCGTGTTAGTTAAACAACCGTGTTATATCCAAACAAAAATGTATAGATTATATTGAAAAATGACCATTTATGGTCATTTTTCAATATAATCTATGCATTTTTGGGATCCATCTTTGAACCGTGTTATATCCAAAACCGTGTTATAATGAACCATGTTATAAAGAGGTTGAAGTAAATCAACAAAAAGCTAAAACCTTGATAAGACTGTGTGGATGTTCATGTTGATCTAGGCCTCCATCTTTTGTATATTATTGGGAAACATCTTTTACATGGCACTGCCAATAATGTTGTCATGTTTATGTGAAACATATAAGTGAAGATACCCAGGAAATGCCACAATCATGAAACACAACTAAGCACAACTTTCCTGAGGTACCAAAAGAAGTAGAGATGAGGAACAGACAATGGCAACACAAACACCACATATGAAACTACAGAGGCATTTACATAGAAAAACTTGAACAGTGGTACTGCCTTGGAATGGTCAGTCGGACAACTACTGTCTGGGGTGCTTAACCCATTGTATACTGAATAGACTCTCCCACAGTATATACTGGAAGAGTCCAATTTCAATTTTAGGTACGTCCGGCTATGGGATTTACATATTCCTAGAGAAAAATGGCTAAACTATTTGCAAACAGTGGAGACCCTGATCAGACACCGCATTCTGCAGCATCTGATCTGGGTCTGCACTGTTTGCCAATTACCCTTTTATAGGACTCCCAACTACAATGGGTTAAATCAGTTTTACTCGCATGAAATCTCACCCTTATCTCAGTTTTAGCTGTGTTATAATTTAACCTGTGTTATAATTTAACCACCTATACATGAATTTCTAGTAGCCCTGAATCTTGTTTGGAACAAGACTTGAGGAGTCCTAATGCATATGTTTACCCTAAGTATTCTGACAGACATGCAAACTGTTAACAGAAATGAGACACCTTGGAGAGCATCAATTAACCCAATCACATCTGCAGCAGACAACATTGTTCAAATAGTTGTTGTTTCTTTTACTTTTTAAAGAAAACAAGTCTTGACATTTCATGTGAATCATCTGCTTGGCCGATGATTCACATGAGATGTCAATACTTATTTTCTTTGAAAAATAAAAATAATCAGAATGTTGTCTTCTACAAATTTTGCTTGGTGCTTAAAGGATTAATTTATCAAAAGTACTGCATCATAAATGTCAACAACTGATGAGTGTGTACACTGTTTACTTAGTTTGGTGATATGATATTCAAGTATCTGCAAGTTGGTTTTTGGCTGCATGTTTTGTGGAGGTTTTTATATGTGCAGTCTGGTTGATGTCTGCATGTTTTACAAATATGGTAAGGTACCATTCTCCTTTTCACAACTGTCAGCATATTTTATTGTTGGCTACTTAAGCTGTGTCAGCACATATCGTTTGCTACTTAGGCTGTGTCACCACCTAATAATGGCTACTTAAACTGTTACCACTTATTGTTGGCTACATAAGCAGTTTCACCACTTATTGTTAGCAACATAAGCTGTGTTACCAATTATTGTTGCCTACTTAAGCTGTATCACCACTTATTGCTGGCTACTTGAGCAGTCTCACTGCTTATTGTTGGCTACACAAACTGTATCACCACTTACTTTTGACTACTTTAAAAGCTGTATCACCACTTATTGTTGACTATTTCAAATGTGTAACCAATTATTGTTGCCTACTTAGGCTGTATCACTACTTACTGCTAGCCACTTTAGCTGTGTCACCATTTATTGTTGGCTACTTGAGCTGTGATACCTACTGTTGCCTATTTAAGCTGTCTCACCACTTATTGTTGATTACTTGAGCTGTATCACCACTTATTGCTGGCTACTTAATCTCCGTCACTAGTGTTAGCTACTTAAGCTGTATCATTATTTATCGCTGGCTACTTTAGCTGTGTCATCACTTATCACTGGCTACTTAAGCTGTTGACTACTTAAAATGTGGCACCACTTATTGTTGGTTACTTTAGCTGTTTCACCACTCATTGTTGGCTACTCAAATTGTGTCATTGTTCACTGCTGGCTGCTTGAAGGCTCCATATTCCTCAAAAATAGACATTTTTTTATCCAAAAAAAAGGTTTATTAAATTGATATATAGCATTAATAGGATCATAAAATGTGGCATCTGAAAGCCTGTAAAGTTTCAGATAGTATCTCTTTTTTGAACTGGATAAAAAATTAAATGAACTTTTATCGTGCCTCTGAATTAATGTTGACAACATTAATTTAATTAATGTTGGCAACATTAATTCTGAGATAGGATAAAAATCACTTCATTTCAAGAACGAGAGACTAATGGAAATTTCACAGGCTGTCAGGTGCCACTATTTTATGATTGTATTAATACTATATATCAATTTATTTTTGAGGAATATCGAGCCTTTAAGCTGTATCATCACTTAGTGTAAGCTATTTAAGCTATGCTACCTTTTACTGGTAGTTACTTAAGCAATGTCACTTCTTATGGCTGGCTACTTAAACTGTGTCACCTTTGTCACCACAACTTCAGTTGTGTCACCATTTATTATTGGCTACTTAAGCTGTATCACCACTTATTCTTGGCTGCTTAAGCTGTGTCATCACTAATTGTTGGCTAATGAAACTGTATCACCACTGAAACACTGCATCAAACCTCAGAGCATCAAACAGCCCCAACTCACAAGAGGCTATTAACCCAGACAAAGTAGGTAATCTAACCTTTACCACTCTCTAGGCTAATTCAGCAGATGACAGATTGATGATTTTTTTTCAATATGTTGACTGCTGAAAATTGCTAAGCCTAAATGTACATCATTATAAAAGTAATCAATAATCAAGGTAATGTAGCCTCACCACAGTGAAATGGGACCTAACTGCTTGTATGACAAATATGCACACCAAGACAAGGCAACACATAAAATAATTTCATGTCTAAGTTTAACACTTTCATCCCTGACTTTCTGAAGTGGACTCTTCTATCCTTGAACTTGGACATATCCACTCAACACAAGCAAATAGAGGTTTTAGTCTAAAAATCCAAAACAGAATGACAAACAGTGTAGATCCTAATTAGATGGCTCTTTACGAGCCATCTCATCTGGATCTACACTGTTTGCACAGGTATCTGTTTAGGTTAGCTGGGCTTAGAGGGTTCAGGCTACAGTGAATCTAACAAGAAAATATGCATCCATCTTCATCAGACTGTGTGGCTGTATCCACCATGTGCTACAGAATATGTTTAAATTTATTTATAGATGAATGGCCGTGATGTTGTTTGTTATTATATAGATAATGTCTATTTTGTGAAGGAGACAAGGAAAGCAAAAATGTTAAAAGCTTGTTTTATTTCTTTAAACTAAATATAAAGAATCTTACATCGATGGTAATTTCATATCAAATTTATAAAACAAACCTTTGGCAAGTTTCATAAATTTCATATGAAATGCCATGAACATAAGATTCTGTTTATCATATGACTTTTAAACTGTATTTAATAGCTGTAGAAGTTGAGCTGTTTCTCAACATAACAATGCATGGACAGTGTAAAGATGTTACGTGCCAGTAACCAAGTGTAATGTAATGTGTGGTCATATCATTTTTATGACATGATGTTTCCACTGAATAATGGCGATTTCATATGATAAATGTAATTATTTATCAAAACTTTAAATATGGAAACTATAGAAAGTATAGAAAAATACCACAAACACTAATAATTAAACCATAGAGTCAATTTTAAGAGAAAATACTTTTTATCCAGATCTTTTCAGTTATTGACAATTTTTGCTGACTGGAGTTCCCTACATGTGTGGGGGAGTGAGTTTCCAGGTGATTCCCATGATGTCATTATTAAACCCTTAAAGAGCTTATCAAAACCTTAGCAGATGATAGTCTCATTATTTTAATATATATATATATAAAGTACAATGCTGTATGCTGCAGTTGTGACTGGCATTTTAAGATACTAGATGGCCCTGTATCGCTCACCTGATTACCAGATAAATTGGCCTTTTGGTTCTGGAGAAAGAAGTGCAGTATAGATTTCCAAAAAAGCGGCAATGGAAGCAATCTTGAATTTCTGATTGGAACAATTTTAGCTCTTTTTTATCTACAAGTCACCCTGATACTTCCTACCAAGTTTGGAGTCAGTTGGCCTTTTGGTTCAGGAGAAGAAGCAAAAAATAGATGGCATCCATGGTGGCCATCTTGGATTTCCAATCCGAACTGTTTTAGCTATTTTGATCTACTAGTCACCCCAATGCTTCCTATAAAGCTTCAAGACAATCAGCCTTTTGTTTCAGGAGAAGAAACAATAAATAGATTTTCAAGATAGAGGCCATCTTGGATATCCCACCAGAACAGTTTTAGCTATTTTTTATCTTCAAGTCACCCTGATGCTTCCTATCATGTTCCAAGTCAACTGGCCTTTTGGTTCAGTAGAAGAAGCAAAACATAGATTTTCAAGATGGCCATCTTTGATTTTGGCTCTGAACAATTTTAGCTATTTTTGATCTACAAGTCACCTGGATGCTTCCTATCAAGTTTCAAGTCAATTGGCCTTTCAGTTCAGGAGAAGAAGCTAAAATAGATTTCAAAGATGGTGGTCATGGTAGCCTTCTTGGGTTGCCGATCGAAACAATTTTAGTTATTTTTGATCCACAAGTCACCCTGATGCTTCCTACCAAGTTTCAAGTCAATTGGCCTTTCAGTTCAGGAGAAGAAGCGAAAAATCGATTTTCAAGATGGCGACTATTGCAGCCATCTTGGAATTCTTATTGGAATGATTGTAGCTTCCTACCTTCTTGGGTTGCCGATCGGAACAATTTTAGCTATTTTTGATCTACAAGTCACCCTGATGCTTCCTACCAAGTTTCAAGTCAACTGGCCTTTTGGTTCAGGAGAAGAAGTGAAAAATAGATTTTCAAGATAGCCATCTTGGATTTAGGATCGGAACAATTTTAGCTGTTTTTGACCTACAAGTCACCTTAATGCTTTCTACCAAATTTCAAGTCTATTGGCTTTTCGGTTCAGGAGGAGAGGCAAAAAATAGATTTTTGAGATGGCCACGGCAGCCATCCTGGATTTTGGACTGGAAAAAATTTTAGCTATTGTTGATCTACAAATCACCCTGATGCTTCCTTCCGCATTTCAAGTCAGTTGGCCTTTCGGTTCAGGAGAAGCGAAAAATAGATTTTCAGTCATGGCAGCCCTCATGGATTTTGGATTTGAACAATTTTAGCTGTTTTTGATGTACAAGTCACCCCAATGCTGCCTACAAAGTTTCAAGCCAATTGGCCCTTCGGTTCAGAACAAGAAGTGAAAAATAGACTTTCAAGATGGCCATCGCCTTGGATTTCTGATCAAAATGATTTTAACTATTTTTGATGTGCAAGACATCCTGATGCTTCCTACCAAGTTTCAAGTCAATTGGCCTTTCAGTTCAGAAGAAGAAGTAAAAAATAGATTTTCAGGATGGCTGCCACGGTGGCCACCTTTGAATTCTGATCAGAATGATTTTAGCTATTTTTGATCTACAAGTCACCCCGATGCTTTCTACCTAGTTTCAAGTCAACTGGCCTTTCGGTTCAGAAGGAGAAGCGAAACATAGATTTTCAAGATGGCCATCATAGCGACCATCTTGGATTTTGTATCAAAATGACTTTTGCTGTTTTTGATCTACAAGTCACCCTGATGCTTCCTACCAAGTTTCAAGTCAATTGGGCCTTCGGCTCAACAGAAGATACGAAAAAAAGACCTTCAAAATAGCTGCCATTGTGGCCATCTTGGATTTCCAATAGGGATTATTTAGCTATTTTTGATCTACAAGTCACCTGATGCTTCCTTCCAAGTTTCGAGTCAACTGGCCCAGGGGTGTAGGAGGAGTAGGCTTTTAAAGCAAATTGTTGAGGCCGTACGACGGATGACGCACGACGGACACGGGACAACAGGGGACGGACATTGACCAATCACAAAAGCTGACCTCGAGTACTTTGTGCTCAGGTGAGCTAAAAAGTGAAAGAAATAGGGAAAACCTCCTTCACATGGAAATTCCCATAATATGATCTGGTTTTGCTCATCTCAAATATTATAAGGTACTTTTACACATGCTACACATGATTTATCAGTTGTTTGTTATGGAATCGGAAATTATGGATAAACATTCTGCTACTAAAGATCACATCCAGGTTTCAACAAAAATCAATTTACTAAGACTATTAACCCTGAAAACGCCAAGCAAAATTTGTAGCAGACAGCATTCTATTTCTTTTTATTATAATTTTTCAAAGGAATTAAGTCCTGGCATTTCATGTGACTTATAATGTTAGAAAAATAAAACAAATATTTCAAAATGTTGTCTGCTGCAGTTGTAATTGGTGCTTTAAGGGTGAATTTATCCCAGTATCAAGGTCATCACAACAGCATGCCAGTGCAGACTGATTGAAGACTAAGCAGCTGCTTTTACAGCCAGCTACAAGAAAACCGACAGTTTTTTTATATTTTTTCCCCAGATGTTTTGATTTAAAATTTCCACAAAGGGAGCAAATTCTTTCCTTTTAAAGCTGATCCCTTTTTAGAAAGAATTTGGTGTGCAAGAAAGCAAACAGTAAGTCACAAAGGTTGTCTCCCTTGTAAAAACATGCAGAAAATGTACCAATTAAGTTTATTGTAAAAAAACATGCAGAAAATGAACCAAGTTTATTGTAAAAACATGCAGAAAATGTACCAAGTGTATTGTAAAACATGCAGAAAATGTACTAAGCGTATAAGTTACTTGGCTATTACTAAAACACACCTATTCAAATATATTGAAAATTTCACCACTAAAAACTGAAAGTTTTCAGATAAAAAGTCTGACATTTTTCATACTTTTGCTCAAAACATAGATTGTGGGTACTCATTAGAACTGCCTTGCCAAGGCAGTTCTAACGAGTACCCACATCTATGTTTTTGAGCAGAAATAAGAAAAATAATGTATATCCTGTAAACCCTAGTTTTACTATATAAAAGTGGGGTTTAAGGGGGTCAAAGTTATATAGGTATGTTTTTGTGATGTATAAAAAAGTACATCTTCCTTACAAATTGTATCCACTAACAACATTTTATTCTCATACATATGGCAGATGAAGGAGGACCTCAAAGCTGCATTTAGTCACAGCAGCCACAGCAACTTGAGAGGTGTGGGCTGGTGCATTATTTTGCAAGGGCAGAACACCTCAAATCACATTTCCTCTTCTTTTCTTCACAATCTTCTGATGCAGCCACCTTAGCTCTTCTGCATACCAAACACCATTCATCGTGCAATGATCCTCAAGACATTATCCTTTATAATAATGTTCTGACTATCCCAAAAGACAATGGCCATCACCTTCCCTGCTGAAGAAACTCTCTTAAATTTCTTAGGAGGGTGAGCCAGAGTGACTCCATTGCATACTCTGCTTTTCGACCTCAGAATCAAAGTGATGAGCCCAAGTCTCGTCTTTGGTCGCAACTAGAAGCATAAATTCCTCAGGGTCATCTTCATAGAGAGACAGGAGATACTTAGAAATATTAAACCTGTTTTGTTCTGATCTTTGGTCAACATTCTGGAGACCCATCTAGCTGAGACCTAGGACATCCCAAAGATATGGCTGTAGACTGAACTGTCCCAAAACTTATGCCTATTTGTCTACCTATATCATGCAGACCTTTTCTCCTGCCACACATGATCAGACTGCACATAAGCTGAACATTTTTGTCCATAGCAGCCTCTTCAGGGTGTGCAAACCATTCATAATCCTCCATGTTCTCCCTCCCCCTCCTAAATTGAGCAGCCCATTTCTTCATCATGCTATAAGAAGGAGACTCATCCCCATGGGTTTTAATGAAGCTGTCATGGATTTCCTTCAGGGACATGCCCTTCTTACAGAAGTACTTCATGAATGCTAAACTTCAATTTTGTCCATTTTCTCAGTTTAACACACCCTTCCCCTGTCTGCAGTGAATTTCCTCTGAAATCAATAGCTTTGAAATTTTATTCTTTCTACCAAGGATGTTAAATTTGATAACACTATCAATTGATTGGGGTTCCATTTCAATTTATTCATTCTAAGTATACCAGGTTGAGAACTTCTTGATCATACCTCATAAAGAAAAGGAAATGCCTTGGAAAAAAACATATGGTATATTTATGTTGAGAAATTTCTGTAATGACATGCAAAGAGTTATTTAGTCTACAGTTTTTTTCTTATTTCGTGAACTAAAATAACATACGAAAGCTTAAGTATCTTTATTAACTCTTTCCCTGCTAGTGGTGATGTTTGTCATCTGTTGATAACCTTTGCAAACAGTTTGGACCCAGATCAGGCCCGACATTCTGTCGGGCCAGATCTGGATCCAAACTGTTTAACACACTGATGGTATTTCTGAAAGATTTTTTTGAAAAAGTTAATTTAAAAAAAATAAACAAAAACTCACAGATAACAAAAAAGCATGCAAAATTACCCAGCATGCAAAGAGTTGATCATATTCTCCTGCAAATAGGTTTATTACAACTATTTTAATATTCTTATTGAGTTGAAAATAAGTTCAGTTCTGATTATGGCCACTCCAAGGATCCATAAATGGAAAGTAGGAAAAAATGACACAGAAAAAAAAAGTCCTGGAAAAAAAGGTAAAAGATCTGGGTAGGAAAAAAAAGTCATAAAAATTAAATCGCAAAATAACTGAATTTGCTGTAACTTATTTTTTCACAACTGTTATGTGAGTTTCCTGTGACTTTTTTTTTGAGCATCCATTAATTGCATGCAAGTAAGCCATGTAGTAAATAAATTTAATAAGAATGACAAAATTTTGAGTTCTCACATTTTTATTTTGAAAACAAAGCATTTTGCGCTTTGCTAGAAGTTCAGCATATCATTATGCACACATGATAGACACATATGGTTATTTGTGTTATGGATATTTTGGCTGTCAATATTATGATATTTTGATCACCACGGGCAGGGTAGAAAATTGGTGGTTATGCATTAGATCTATATAAGGACTTTCACTTATAGTTAAATTGACTTGTTTAAATCTGAAGACAAGTTTGGGACAGAGTAAGGGTGTCCTTATATTTATGTTAAAAACAGTAGAAAGATAAAAGTGCTGCAAGCACTGCACCATGCCCTGCTACTGCACTTACATCAAGCAAGTGACATAACTCTGTCAAAAAAGAAATCAATGGGAAGGTGCATTAGTCTTTCCCTAACTAAAGTTGATATGAATTTATGACTGACATGACTAGTTTCAATGTTCAAAGGGCCATAACTCAAGAAGTGAGTAAATTTGACTTACAGTTCTTGTTTTCTGCAGATCCCCTCATGGTGTATCACATTCATGTAAAGTTTACAAGTATATCACAGAAACTGTTATTTTCAATTTTTAAAGACCCATAACTCTAAAGTAATTAAGCCAGTCTTGTGTTCTACATGTCACCTTATGTTGCTCTACATTTTTGCAAGGCTTCAAGAAAACCTCTGAAACCATTTTCAAGTTATAGAAAGGGCATAAGTAGATGACTAGGATCATTATTTACAATGTCCAAAGTGTGGTAACTCCAATAGCAGGTAATTCAGAGTTATGGTTCTTGTGTTTTGCACATCCTCTCCTGAAGCTTTATATTTGTGAGAAATTTCATTAAAATATCTCAAAGGGTTTTCACCTTACAGAGCGGACACAAGTACATGGTTGAAATGGCTATGGTCAATGTTCAAAGGGCAATAACTCCAAAAGTAGGCCAACCAGAGTTACAGTTCATGAGTTCTGACTTTATGTCATGGAGCTTTAAATATGTGTGAAGTTTCATCAAAATTATCTGAAATGGTTGCTAACTTACAGAGCAGACACTAGTACAAGGTAGAAATGGCTATTTTCAATATTTACAATGTTCAAAGCATCGTACCTCCAAATATAGATAAACCAGAGTTATGGTTCTTGTGCTCTGCATGTTGTCCCACAGTACTCTACATTTGTGTGAAATTTCATTAACATATCTCAACCAGTTTTCAAGTTACAGAGTGGACATGAGTATATGGTGGAAATGGCTATGTTCTATGTTCAGAGGGCAATAACTCCAAAAATAGGTAAACCAGAGTTATGGTTCATGTGTTCTGCAAGTTGTCTTATGGTGCATTACATTTGTGTGAAGTTTCGTGAAAATATCACAAACGGTACCAGAGTTATGGAGCGAACACGAGTACATGGTAGAAATGGCTATGTTCAATGTTCAAAGGGCAATAACTCCAAAAGTAGGCCAACCAGAGTTATGGTTCATGTATTCTGCCCGTTGTCTCATGGTGTTTTACATTTGTGTGAAGTTTCATGAAAATATCTCACATGGCAACAGAGTTATGAAGTGGACACGAAATTATGAAGAGGTGACAGACTGAAGGACAGACAGACACTCAAAAGTTCCGACGGTATAACATAATACCTCGCCACTTTTTGTGGTGGGACATAAAAAGGGGTGCTGACAGAAACATATTTTTAATTTCCCTTTAATCTGTCTGATTAATCAACAGAAAATATTGATTTGGCAAGATGTTCAAACAGCATAATTCTGGATCATCATACATTTCAGACCAATATTACCATGGTAACCGCTGTCAACATTTTTACATTCTAAACTTTCTGACAGATAATATCATATTACCTGTGTAAAACAGTGTCTGGCACTGGATTTGATTAATGTAATTGTCCAAAATATTGCAACTGCTTAGATGATATATGCCAAGTGAACTCTTCTACCATTACTCTTTTGACCAGTCCATTTCCAACAGAAGGGTGTGTCTGGTTAGTTTTTATTATTACCAGGTTTTATAGAAATACCTTTATTTGATGGAAACAGTGAAGAACCTGATCATATAATACAGCATCTAGCATTAAATTTGATTATTATAACTGCCCAGAATATTCTAACACACTTTTGGTACATTCAGCACATAACAATTTATAATATATTCTTATTTTTTCTCAGAAAATAGAGTTTGAACTTTCATGCAAATTGTCTCTTTAGGAGACAATTTGCAAGAAATGTCAGAGTCTATTTTCTGGGAAAATAAGAAAAAAAGTATTTTAAAAATGTCATCTGCTGAATTTTTTAACCCAGCATGCTAAGCACTAACTCTACCATATTGACCTAAAATTTGAACCAAACTACAGTAAAACCTCAGTAACTCGAACACGGATGGCTCATTTACCATGGATGATTCAAACTCATTTTTGAATCCTAAGGATAGCTCAAGAAAACAAATATTTAGAGCTATTTTAGGGAAATTTTCTTACTTCCTCAAAAAAATGTATGTTGTTAGTATTCATTAGAATTGCCTCATCCAGGTGATTCTAATGAGTACACTCAACATACCATTATTGCATAGACGTTTGACTGTAAAACTGTCAAATCTTACTTTCTGCAGGCTTTCAACTGCACTCCTGTGTAAAAGACTAAAATAGTAGGGTTAAAATAAGGCTGAAAATTTTGAAAAAGTAGGGCAAAAGTAGGAATTTTAGTCATAAAAAGTAGGGATAGTAGGGATGTTCAGCAGGTATTCAATCTCAAATTAACTCTTTGCATGCTGGGTAATTTTGCATGTTTTTTGTCGTCTATGGATTTGTTTTAAATTTAACTTTTTCAAATTAATCTTTCATGAATACCAACAGAGTGTCAAACAGTTTGGATCCAGATCAGGCCCAACATTTTGTCGGGCCTGATCTGGGTCCAAACTGTTTGCAAAGGTTATCAGCAGATGACAAAAGTTGCCAATAACGGGGAAAGAGTTAAGGATATAATATGCAAACAGTGTTATCTCTGAACAACAAAATTGTATTACTATGGAATGGAAATACCAAAATAAATGTTACAAAGGAATTAAGACTGAGGCAAAAATATGTTATAAAGTTTGCAATTCAACTACTCAGAAAAACATGATTTTGTTTTCATAAACACTGAGCTAACGAAGACAAATAGTCCAATTTTAATCACTGTAGGCATTTTCTTACTGAAAAGTAGGGATAGGAGGACATTTTTTAAAGAAAAAGCAGAGCTATGAAGGGAGAAGATCCAAAAAGTAGAGAAAAAGAAGTAATAGTAGTATTAATTGGGCAGAGCTGGAAGTCTGTTTCTGGTAAAAATAAGACAGAAATTGTGTGGTTGTCTGTTGAAATTTTAGGCTGTAATAACCCATTTTAGTCTGGAGACCCTCAAAAGAGTAACTGGTAAACAGTTGCAGACCCAGGTCAGATGCTGCAGAATGCAGCATCTGATCAGGGTCTACACTTTTTGCATTAAATAGAGGAATTTCTATAATGTAAAGTAATAAAAAAAAACTACCCAAACACCCTGCTATTGGAAATAGACCAATCCAAAGAGTTGTGGTAGAAGAGTCCACTCGACATAAATGGGTTAATAAGAGGGATTTATCACTACTTTTTAGCAGGAGAAAAAGAAAAGAACAGAATAATTTTTTTGAAAAACAGAGCTTTAATAAACAATAAAAATTTAACAATTAAACACAGAACAATTTAAATGAATCAGTTGTACATAGTCAGGTGGATAAAAATACTCGTATGAGACATATGAGGGTCAATCAAAAAGTTTCTGGCCATACCCACCAAAAGTTTCTGGCCATATTAACCAAAATAGCAGCTGGACTTAAAAACAGAAACTTGATACCATTTAAAGGATCAACCAAAGAAAATATTTGCCAGGGTTAATTCATTTGTATTCATCATAATTCAACTATTTTCTCATTATAAGTCTATGGAAAAGAGCAATGTGAATTAAATAGGGCCACCCAAGGAATTTGCCTGCACTATTTCCATATCTATTCATTCTTTTTAACGGAATTTAAGATTTCCCATTTTAACCCTTGTCCTGCTGAATCTGCATATGCCCTGCCTTCGCAAACAGTGTACATCCAGATCAGCTGACTGAAGAAGCCAACTGATCTGGCTCTGCACTGTTTGCATTCGGTATTTGACGTTGCATGAACAACTTGGATCAAGTAATTTGATTGGCTGAAAATTAGAAGTGGGTGTGGCATCTGAATTTTTTCTGCAGGACAAGGGTTAAATTAACACTACTGTAGCAACTAGTCAAAATAGCAGAAACATAAACTCTAAAAGGGACCATCCAAGGAACATTTCTGCAATGTTTAATTCTGACTGCTTTATCGCTTATGAAGTTGTCATTTTCATAATACATGTATAACCTAATAATAGATTATGGGAAATACTTATTTCCATGGCAACTAAACTATTAGAGACATATGAATGATGAAAATAAAAATAAATTTGTAGAGAGCCATCCACAGAACATGTCTGCATTCTGCATTACCGTAATTCTATGAAATCCAGAAATCCATTCAGCAATTTAAAAACAGTACTGTCATTTCAAGATTTTCTATGTTGAAATAATTCCTGCCATGGCAAACAATGTAAAACAGCAGCTGTGCATAAAAAACATTACTTAGTAAAAGGTCACCTTGGCCACATTCCTATCAAGTTTGTTTCAAAATTGCTTTACTCTTTATGCAGGTCTTATTTAACTTTACCACTCTCAGGACAAATTCAGCAGACAACAAATCAATGATATTTTCTCTAGAAAACAGGATTTGACATTTCATGCAAATTGTCTCAATGGAGCCATGTCAAAACCTGTTTTCTGGGAAAAAAATAAGAAAATATTTAAAAATGTCTGCTGAAAAAGTTACCCAGGGCCCAGCTGTTCAAAGCTCGTTAATGGTCAAAATGTTAACTGTTCTAGTAAGTACAATATCTAATTCACAGGTATTTTTGCTGAAGAAATGTGAGTAGCTTTTGCAAACGCAAAAGCTACTCACATTTTTTCAGTAAAAATATTAGTGTATGCCATATTTAATGATCAAAATTTTTACGAGACGTTAACTAACAACGTTGTTATTTTTGAACAACTGGGCCCAGTATGCTAAGCGTTACTTATTTTCCCACTATAAGTCTACGGGAAACATTTACTACCACAGCAATCAACCTACTGAAGCCATACAAAAAGACATAGACCCTGCCTAGACAAAAGGCTGCACAGAAAGTCATTCAATGCTTTCACAGTTGTCATGTCAAGGTGCCTTTTTCTGAAAATAACTAGAATTTGTTTTTCTACATAAACATAGATGTCTCCCCCCCACTCCACCCATCCCCCCACTCCTTTTTGGTATCATATTGTATTCTACATTCAGCGCACATTTATATTAACTAATGAGATTCCAAGAAAAATAACTAAACAAGTATAAATGCAAGAGATATGGTTCTTGCACTTTGCATGAATCTAACGTTGATTGATATTCATATAAAGTTTCATGAAGATATCTTGAACAGTTTTCAGATTACAGAGTGGACACATTTTTTATGATGGACAGTTCCAAGGGAAATAATTCAAAAAGTATAAATGCAAGAGTTATGGTTCTTGTGCTCTGCACGTCATCTAATGTTGATTGATATTTATACGAAGATAGCTTGAACGGTTTTCAAGTTATAGGGTGGACATGAGTGTGACAGACAGACAGACGCCCAGGGGAAAAACAATGTCTCCCAAAACTAAAGGAGGGAGACATAACTGGTGCCCAGGCAACCAATCCAATCAGCAGATTTGCATAAACACCTATACACACTTGGTATAGGATCCCCCAAGGAACATTCAACAAAAAATGAACTGATAAAGGGCAATAACTCTCATAATAATTGGCTGATTTTACCTTCAACCGAATTTGACCAATATTTTATGATTATATACCTGTGCATAAAAATACGGATCCAATAAGCTAATCCTGTCGAAAGATATCAAACCAAAATTATTTTTCGAAGTTGGGAAAAGGCCATAACTCACATAATAATTGGTGGATTTTACCCTAAATTTAACTTGACCTACATTTTATGATTAAATACCTGTGTATGAAACATGAATCCAATACATTAATCTTTTAAAAAAATATTGAAAGGAAACCATTTTTCTATATACCTGTGTATTAAATATGAATCTTATACATTAATCTTTTCAATAGATTTCAAAAAGAAACCATTTTTCAAAGCTGAAAAAGGGCCATAACTCCCATAATTATTGGTGGATTTCATCCTTAATCAAACTTGACCTACATTTTATGATCATATACTCATGTATAAAATATTACTCCAATATATTAATCTTTTCAAAAGTTATCGAACGAAAACCATTTTTTAAATTTAAAAAAGGGACATCTCCTATAATAATTAGTAGGTTTTACCCTAAAAAAAATCGAACTTGACCTACAATTTATAGTTATATACCTGTGTATAAAATATGAATCCAATACACTCATCTTTTCAAAAGATATCAAACAGAAACTATTTTAGTTACATATGGACGGGATGGACGTATGTACGGACAGTGGTGATACTATATGCCACCTGCCCCCACCTCCTCATTGAAAATGGTGAGGGGGTGGGGGGCATAAAAAATTGCTGCGAAAATCCCAACCCAAGGTACATTTCTACCCAACTACTGGTAGGTTTAAATTGCTTCAGTGGTTTTGCAGATGCCATTTAAATGTGTGCATGGATTCATGGATGTATGGACAGATGAACTGATGAATGAATGAGACAAAAAGTGGTCACAATAGCTCATTTTGAGCAAAGCTAAAGTAACAATTAAACAAATAACAAATACTGAATAAACAACATAAATTGAATGATCATGATAAATATCAACTCTTTTTCTTTACTTTAATAATAATGATCTCATAAAACTTTTATAAGGTTCTCTGCCAGCAGAGAAATGAATCCAGAGTTTAATCAGAAATCTTTCAACTTAACTTTTAAAGTGCCAATCACAATTTCAGCAGATGACATTTTTTAATTTTATTTTTACTTTTCAGAGAAACTGAATCTTAACATTTCATGTAAATCATCTGCAAATGATTCATTTAAAATGTCAAGCACTATTTTCACTGAAAAATAATAATAAAAAAAAAATAGAATGTCATCTGCTTTAAATTTTGCTTGGCACATTAAGGATTAAAACAAATGTACACACAGGTAGGTAACAAAAATCACTGACATGTTCAGACACTAGAATAAAATGTCATAGAAACAAGTCTTTCCAAAAGAGGTTGAAAGCACATTAGGTTAATAAGTCTTTCCAAAAGAGGTTGAAAGCACATTAGGTCAATAAGTCTTTCCAAAAGAGGTTGAAAGCACATTAGGTTAACCTAATGTGCTTTCAACCTCTTTTGGAAAGACTTGTTTCTATGGCATTTTATTCTAAATGTATTTATGACTGACAATACTTAACAGGAACTATTTGTCCTTTCTGTTTCTAGATTTTGTTTTCAAATATTAACTGTAGGATTAATTTTTTATGGCCAAAAATGGGTCTGACCTGAGCAATTTCCAGAATTTTTGGAAAAATTTTATTAAAAATTATTTTTGCTTCTCTTCACTAAGTTTTAATTATTGATGTTCTATAACAATAAATTAAAAAAAAAATATTAAACAAATGAACTTGTTGATAATCAAGATGATGCTGATAATAATTTGGTGTTTTACATCCCTGTCAATATTATTTAAGTCATAACAAGACAATGAAAGATGACAATGAAAGGGTCTGTGCAATGAAGCTCCATGATCATAAGCTTGAAGTCTGCCTCCAGTGGGATTCGAACCCGGGACCTTGTGATCCAAAGTTGTGAATGCTAACCACTCAGATGCTTCCTGAAAGCCAAGAACCAAATTAGCTACCCTATCGTCTTTGCACAACTGGCAGCCACTTTTACTATGGGAAAAAATGAAAATATTGGAGTTTTTTATAACCAACAAATAGATTAAATCTTATTGTGCATAGGTAGTTATGACAAAAGGTTATGCATTTAATCTTGACAGATGTTTGTAAATTGAGCTGGGCACAACATTTCTTACAAGACTGCAGGTGTGCCAAGTAGAGACTCTGATCTGCCTGTGCATCTGTGCAATTTGATCAGACACTCAGTGGGTAGTCAAGGACTGAATGCATCTTTAGTCAGCATTACGAAAACATGCCTATCCAAATATACTGAAACTTTTACCACCAAAAAATGAAAATTTTCAGATAAAAATTCTGATATTTTTCTTATTTCTGCTCAAAGCATAGATTGTGAGTACTCATTAGAACTGCCTCAATGAGGCAGTTCTAACGAGTACCCACAATCTATGCTTTTGAGCAGAAATAAGAAAAATAATGAATACCCCTGTAAACTCCAGTTTTACTGTTTACAAGAGGACCATGATGGTCCTATATCGCTCACCTGAGCAAACAGCTTTGCATACTTACTGCTGAAGTTTCAGCCAAGTTCACTGCTCTAAGATTTTTGTATAAATTTTATAGCCCTGCTCCCTAGCGGCCATGTTTTTTTCAAGCATCATGATAGTTTGAACTGAATCTTGAAAGAGGGTCACCAAAGGAACAATTCTGCCAAGTTATATTGAAATCGGTCCAGTGGTTTCTAACAAAAAGACTTTTAAAATGTTTTATATAGCTATATATGGAAAATAAGCCCCACCCCCTCATGGCCATGTTTTTTGACGAATCATGACAGCTTGAACAAACTTGGTAGAGGGTCACCATAGGAACATCCCTGCCAAGTTATCGGTTCAGTGGTTTCTGACAAGAAGATTTTTAAAGTTTTCTACTTAGATATATAGGGAAAATAAGCCCCACCCCTAGCAGCCATGTTTTTTGACAAATGATGATTGCTTGATCAATCTTGGTAGAGGGTCACCAAGGAAACATTCCTGCCAAGTAATACTGAAATCAGTCAGGTGGTTTCTGACAAGAAGAATTTTAAAGTTTTCTATACAGATATATAGGGAAAAATAAGCCCAGCCCCCTGGCAGCCATGTTTTTTGATGTATCATGACGGCATGAACAATCTTGGTAGAGGGTCACCAAAGAAACGTTCCTGCCAAGTGATATTGAAATAGGTCGAGTGGTTTCTGACAAGAAGATTTTTAAACTTTTCTATATAGATATATAGGGAAAATAAGCCCCACCCCCTGGCGGACATGTTTTTTGACAAATCATGACAACTTGAACAATCCTGGTAGAGGGTAAACAAGGGAACAGTTCTGCTAAGTTATAATGAAATCGGTCCAGTGGTTTCTGACAAGAAGATTTTTAAAGTTTACTATATATATATATATATATAGGGAAATATAGCCCCACCCCCTGGCAGCCACGTTTTTTGATGAATCATGATGACTTGAACAATCTTGGTAGAGGGTTACAAAAGAAACATTCCTGCAATGTTATACTGAAATCGGTCCAGTGGTTTCTGACAAGAAGATCATTAAAATTTTCTATATAGATATATAGGGAAAATAAGCCCCGCCCCCTAGTGGCCATGTTTTTTGACAAATCATGACAGCTTGAACAATCTTGGTAGAGGATCACCAAGGAAACATTTTTGCCAAGTTATATAGAAATCAGTCCAGTGGTTTCTGACAAGAAGATTTTTAAAGTTTTCTATATAGATATATAGGGAAAATAAGCCCCGCCCTCGGGCGGCCGTTGTTTTTGACGAATCCAAATGGCTTGAACAATCTTGGTAGACGATCACCAAAGGAACATTTTCACAAAATTATATTGAAATCGGTCTAGTAGTTTCTGACAAGAAAATTTTTAAAGTTTTCTATATAGATATATAGGGAAAATAAGCCCTGCCCCCTGGCGGTCATGTTTTTTGACAAATCCAAATGGCTTGAATAGTCTTGGTAGAGGATCACCAAAGAAACATTTCTTTAAAATTACATTGAAATCGGTCCAGTGGTTTCTGACAAGAAGATTTTTAAAGTTTTCTATATAGATATATAGGGAAAACAAGCCCCGCCCCCTGGCGGCCATGTTTTTTGACGAATCAAAATAGCTTGAACAATCTTGGTAGAGGATCAGCAAAGGAACATTTCTGCAAAATTATATTGAAATCGGTACAGTGGTTTCTGACAAGAAGATTTTTTAAGTTTTCTAAATAGATATATAGGGAAAATAAGCCCCGCTCCCTGGCGGCCATGTTTTTTGATGAATCCAAATGGCTTGAATAATCTTGGTAAAGGATCACCAAAGGAACATTTCTGCAAAATTATATTGAAATTGGTCCAGTGGTTTCTGACAAGAAGATTTTTAAAGTTTTCTATATAGATATATAGGGAAAATAAGCCCCGCCCCCTGGCGGCTATGTTTTTTGACAAATCCAAATGGCTTGAACATTCTTGGTAGAGCATCACCAAAGGAACATTTCTGCAAAATTATATTGAAATCGGTCCAGTGGTTTCTGACAAGAAGATTTTTAAAGTTTTCTATACAGATATATAGGGAAAATAAGCCCCAACCCCTGGCGGCCATGTTTTCTGACGAATCCAAATGGCTTGAACAATCTTGGTAGAGGATTACCAAAGGAACATTTCTGCAAAATTATATTGAAATCAGTCCAGTGGTTTCTGACAAGAAGATTTTTTAAGTTTTTAGTTAAAAAATCTATTTTTAGCTCCTGTGACCCAGATATGCAATGGACCGGAACCATTTGAACAACTTTGAAAGAAGACCAACCAAGGATCATTCCTGTGAAGTTTGGTCAAAATCCAATCAGTGGTTTAGGAGGAGATGTTGTTTAAAGATTGTGGACGGACAGACGGACGATGACGACGGACGGTGAGTGATCACAATACTTCACCTTAAGCCTTCAGCTCAGGTGAGCTAAAAAGTGGGGTTTAAGGGGGTCAAAATTATATAGGCATGTTTTCGTGATGGACAGCAAAGACTCTGATCTGCCTGCATGTATGCACTAGCTAATATGAGTCTTCTTTGGGTGCACCTACAATCTCGTAGGAAATGCTGTGCCCTGGCTCAATTTACTTCTGGATAAGCAGACTTTCTGAAAGATGTCAAAAGTACATCACGAAAACATACCTACATATATTTTGACCCCCTTAAACCCCACTTTTATATAGAAAAAAATGGGGTTTACAGATGAAAAATTGGCTACGAGGGCGAGTCAATAAAAATACAGCCTAACTTATTTCTAGGTGAGATCAATCTCTTCTTTTTCGATGTAATTGCCCTCTAGAATGATGCACTTGGACCAATGGTGTTCCAGTGCCATCAGCCCAGAACTGAAGAAGCCAGGGTCCTTGTCTCCAACCCACTCCTCAACTCGTTGGACCAGAAATGACATCCACGGATATCCTTTTTGAAGTTTGGGAATAGGAAATAGTCACTAGGAGCTAAGTCCCGAGAATAGGCGGGTTGCTTATTAGCTTGTACCCATTCCACTCAACAGCATCCACTGCAATTTTGCAAGTACGGACTCTCGCATTGTCCCTACCTCAGGGTTTTTGATGGATCGCAGTTCTCAGTTGGTTGAGCAAATCTGCATAATACGCACCTGTTGTTGTACTTTTCTTTGCTAGAAAGTCCAACATAATAACGCCTTGTGCGTCCCAAAATACAGTTACCATCACCTTGACAGCAGAGCAGGGCTCGGGAAAACCCGAAAAATAGCCGGTCTGGACCGAAATTAAGAATTCTGGACCGATTTCAAACACCCCAAAATGCTAATAAATCGGTCCAATAGGTTTGTGCCTTGAACTCCATTTTTCCCCAACCAACCAATTTTCACGAATCAATGATGTCTACAAACGGTCAAGTCTTCCCAAACTGACAACGTCCGCGCACCTTTTAAATGCGATATTATGGTAGTTAAAGGCTCCAAACGGTCATTTGACATGTATATTGGAGAGACAGCTGAATAACGGCAACCTACCGCAGCACAAATTAATTACGTCATTATCCAAACATTGTCAAAAAATCAACACTTCACTGACCTTTGTGCGGTAAACAAGCGATTAACACGAATCATCAGTAACGGTAGTCTGATAATATTAATCCGTTTGTGTGACACGTGTGAATATACTGAGACTGCAAAACATCCAGGTGCAGTCGGTGTGTCCAAAAAGATCAAAGGTCGCTTTACTGAGTGTGATAAAAGAATGCACCGCTTGAACGCACCCGTTTTCTTCCTCTTCCTTTTTTGTTTTGATCAACACGGTTTGTCGGTCCCAGATTCGATAAATGAATTCCCAAACCGTGTACGTCCTGATCAGATGTCACATACAACGGCGTCTGATCTGGGTATTATTGATTGCTTCTTTTTTTTTTGTTGTTGTTGTTGTAGTTGATTGCCGTAACAGGCGAGTATAATTCAAGGTAGATTTCACGGTAAAAATAAGTAATGCACCACTTGCGCTAGACAAGATTGATCAGTGCTTAAAATTTAAACAGTCTGATCAAATCTTGAAATATTGAAAACTGCAAAACCGCCCATGGCGCAGGCCTTTTTTATTAGACCTAATAAGGTCCATGAAAGTCGTTTCGTTCCGTCTCTTCTGTTTCCCGCCATCTTCGTGCTTATACAAGACGGGAATCAGTTGTTTATAAATAGTTTAGGAAAACCATGCGGAGGTGGAAATAAAACAAAACCGTGTTTTTTTTTGTTTTTTTTTTTTCTTTCTTTTTACATACCTGACTGTATTTATTGATGACGCCAGCTTTGATCATGCTCGTTATACCTGGACTTCCGTCATATAACGGAGTTGAGGTGTATTATTTAAAAGGTTATAGGACTGCCAGTTGTCATTAGTTTTCGTGACAGGTGATATATACATATTTTTTTTTTTTTTTGGAAATGGGCTCATTGATGACGTCATCGTCATCGGCTGGACCCATTCAGATTTCAAAATTTCTAGAGCCCTGCAGCAGAGGGTTGCGTTTTGAACTTCTTTGGTCTCGGAGACCCCTGCCCAACCCACTTGCGACTTTGAGCTTTATTCTCTGGCTCATAATAATGGACCCAGGTCTCATCTACAGTCACCAGACGTGAAAGAAAATCATCTTCCTTGGACCTAAACTGCTTCAACAATGGACTGCATACTGATGCACTGGTTGCCATTTGCTCGTCTCTAAGGGATTTTGGGACCCAATGGACTGTTAGCTTGCGCATATCCAAGCGATCATGTAAAATTGTTGAAACACTACCATGTGAAATGAGTAATGCATTCGCTATTTCTTCCACCTTAACTTGCCTATCAGAGTACACCAGATCTCGTACTTTGTTACACATTTCTTCATCGGTGGCATCTGATGGGCGTCCAGACCTGGTTTCGTCTTCTAAAGACGTTCTACCACGTTTGAATTCCCCAACCCAGAATTTAATTTGTGCATAGGATGGTGCAGAAGACCCATAAACATTGGTCAACTCGCAATGTATTTCCGGACTTGTTTTCCCTTTCAAATATAAGAACCAAATTACAGCACGGTACTCAACTTTTGACGAAAAGCTTCCTTTTGCATTGTTAGCCATGTTTGACATTCAATATCTTATGAGTGAATGAAATGAAATGGTGCAATTTTGCCCTCAGGCCTAAAACATGTATTGAAACAAGGCATGAAAATCTTGGGTGTCTCAGTCAATTGGAAATGGGATAGGCTGGTTATTTATTGACTTGCCCTCGTATTTGAATGGGCATGTTTTCATAATGAGAATAAAATATTCCAACACCTTATCTCCTTACCCTACTTCTCCTAATCATTAACATTTACCACGTGGCTAATTCAGCAGATGAAAAATTGGCTATGTTTTTTGTATTTTTGCAAGAAAACAGGATTTTGCAAGAAATGTCATACCTGTTTCATGGGAAAAGTAAAAAAAAATACTTCAATATGTCCTCTGCTGTAAATTATACCCAGAGTGCTGAGTGTTAAAAAAGTATATTTGACTATGAGTGTTAAAACAGTATATTTGACTATTCTGTTGGTGTGTTAAAAAACCTGGATGAGTGGCAAACAGTGTAGACACTTACCAGATACTCATTTCTGCAGTGCCTGATCTGAATTTACTTTATTTGTTTCCTATCTACACATAGATAGTAAAACAGAGCTATTCAAGCCCTGTCTTAGCAAACAGTGTAGATCCAGATCAGTTGGCTTCTGAAGAAGCCAATTGATCTTGATCTGCCCTGTTTGTCATTAAATATTTGAATTTCTATCAAACACCCAGACCAAGTAATCTGATTGGCTGGAAATTAGAAGTGGGCATGGCATCTTAATTTATTCAGCATGACAAGGGTTAAGGTGTCCTGGCCTAGTTGTTCAAAACGTAATGAAGTTGTTAGCTAACCTGACATTAAAATTTCTATCTTGAAATATGGCAAGTAAATTGATATTTTGTGCTGAAAAAATGTGAGTAGCTTTTGCACTCACATTTTCGCAGAAAAAATATCAATGTATTTGAACAGACCTTAGCTACAACAGTTAAGGGATTTGTCTTTAAAGAGCTTGTTAAGCTAACAATGCTTTGAACAACTGGGTCCATGTATTCAGGGTGATTATGGTGCATTTTTCTAATAAATACCTGCAAGATATGTTTGGTTCAATTATTTACTCTAAGTATTTGGACAGACTGGCCTGAGCAAACAATGTAGCCCAAAATCAGATGCTGCAGAATGTGGCATCTGATCAGGTTCTACACTGTTTGTCAATCATCTTGCAGTTTTAGACACATCAACAGGTAGTTAACCCATTGTAGACTGAATGAACTCTCCCACAATACATATTGGAAGATTCTGATTTTGATTTTAGGTATGTCAAATGTGATTTAGGTATTCCAAGACAAAAATGGTTGAACTATTTGCAAACAGTAGAGACCCTGATCAGACGCCCCATTCTGCGGCATCTGATCTGGGTCTGCACTGTTTGACAATTACCATTTAAGTGGTCTCCTGACTACAATGGGTTAAGTTTTCTAATCTGAGGACAATCATTGCAAGGCGATAAGAGTCCAAATATTCAGGAAAATTACAGCGATCTCAGACATACAGGCCTGAGCAATCAGTGTAGACTCAGATCAAAACATGGCATACTGTTTAAGACTCATCAAGCAGTTTTTAGACACAATATTAGGAAGAAAAATGAAGTTGTTCAAATTTTAGGACCAGTACGATAAGAAGTAATGGTGTCCAAATCATCACACAAACATGCCTATATAATTTTGACCCCCTTAAACCCCACTTTTGTATAATAAAACTGGGGTTTACAGGGGTATATATTATTTTTCTTATTTCTGCTTATTTTGAGCAGAAACATGAAAAATATATCAGAATTTTTATCTGAAAATATTCGGTTTTTGGTGGTGAAAATTTCAATATATTTGAATAGGAGTGTTTTCATAATGCACTCAGGTAAACTCAATATGTCTACAACACAATGTTCCTGCTAATACAATTCCTAGAAAAGGGAATATATCAGTGAGGCCCTCCCAGGGGTTTTGGGGAACAGGGGAATAAGGCCATTTATTTCAGGGGAACAAGGGAACAAAAGTCTAAAACTGAAGGGAACAGGGGAACAAAGGCAATTTTGGGGAACAGGGAACATAGAAAATCAAGATTTTGATTTTGGGGAATACGGGAAAATGCCTATTTTTTCAGGGGAACAAGGGAACAGGTACCCCCCACAACACACATACCCTGCCCCCCTGGGAGGGCCTCATCAGTATATCATTATTTCACCAAACTATATCATGTTGTAACTCTTTAGAATCATCCCAGTGAGCACCCATAGATATGGATAAGACACTTTTTCAATCCATAAGTATTGACATTTTTCTTATTTCTGCAAAAAAACATATGTTGTGGATACTCAGTAGAGCACCTCCATGAGGCACTTCTAATTAGTACCTACAACATAAGTTTTCATGGAGATATAAGCAAAATATTTACCTGACACCAACTCTTATCTAGACCTATGTGTTTTGTTGTAAAAATTACCTGAAATCATCACCATAAATGTCAACATAGCTGTATGCCCACATTAGAAAAGTCCCACTAAGACAACTTTAACTGAGTACTACCATATTTACCTTAAATATTGGGACACCTTACTCCTTACTTTTTTCACCTAAAATTTGAATAACTCTATTTGACAAGCTGTGGAGGTGTCTCAAAATAGCTGGATGAGTGACAATCAGTTTAGACTCCAATCAGATGCCACATTCTGCAATGTCTAATCTGGGTTTACACTGTTTGCTGAGGCCTGTCTGTCCAAAAATTGGGTTACTACGGTACTAAACATGGGCATTGGTACAAAAAGAACTAAAACAAGTTTTGAATATCCTTTTATCAGGAGCCATGTGTTAACTCTCAGTTTTCACTTACTTCTCAAAATAAATACACTTAAAGTATCTTCAATAACTATCCTTAAATTTCTTTTGTCTCTTTCTTTCGAGGCTCTCAATGGAGATATCTAGAGGTGAGCATTGAGCACAATAATCATGATCCTTCTGATAGGATTCATCAACATGCATTGCAACAGTAACCTTATGGCCACAGTTCAAACAGTTATGAGTGACAAAATTCACATGTGGACTAGCTTTACTGACTTCCTCAGTAATCCTTTCTCTGTGTGTGAAGTTTTCTGTGATAGACTGGTGTCCAATATTGTCTTCAACATTATTTTCATTCTCTAAATATTCAAAGTTCTGAGCAAATACTTCTTCAAAAGTTACATTCTTGTCCATTTTCTCTTTAAAGTTTTTGTAGCTATGATATGGACCATCGTTTGTTTCTTTTAAACTGTCATCAAAACTGAAACCTTCAAAGTCTCCAAAACTGAAGGATTTGTAAAGCTCCTTTATCTTTTTCATTTTCTCAGACTCTTCAACATACATATATTCTTCTTCAGGTGTTGACTTCAGCTGAGTGTTGATTTCATTTTCTTTCACTTTAGTATCTGTTATCTCAATATTGTTTAGTTTTTCATCATCTATATTATCCACATCAGTAATAGTGATATCGATTTTTGCAGTACTAACTTTACCTACAGTATTGTCACTACAAGAATAATTTCCAAAAGTTCTCATGTTGATGGTATTCTTTCCAAGCTGAAAAGTTTTAATTTTTACATTACTATTGGTTTGTCTTTCTGTATCTACCCTACTTTTTTCAGAGCCTATAATACTGTCACCATCAGATAAGTTAACTACACTATTTTTTGATACTGAATTATATATTTCCTGACCATTACAGGATTCTTCCTTCACCAGAACATGACCTTCTGTGGAGCAATTTTCACCAAAAGAATTAGGTAAATGGGATTCTGACACTTCTTCATCATGTTTTTCATTCTCCAAAGATGATTTTATGGTTCCATCTAATACTGCTTTATTCTCCATGTCACTGTTTTCCATGAAATTATGGCAGCCATGGTTTAAATCACTATAACTATCAATAAATTTTTCAAGTTCTTCACATTCTTCATCTATGTCTTCAAGCACTTCCACATCTGCTATAGCACAATATTTATCAATTTCACTTAAATCTATACCAAGAAATTCCTGTGCAATATTCTCTGCATTGTTAACTACTGAGTCACAGGCATCAACTCTATCAATTGTTATGGGTTTTACAAGCCAGTCTTGGCCAGTAGTCTCCAGTTTTGGAAAATAAGTAAAATCTTCTGTAGCATGCTCTTGAGATGAGAAAGAACTACTCATGCTTGAGCCTGTGTCAAATGATTTAGAAAATGTTGCTCCATCACACTTTTTAAGAATTGCTCTACGTGACCCTGTAGTATCAAAATCAAGCGACCTAGAAGCATAGTGTCCACATGCACTTACATTGTCTGTATAAGTTAACCCTGAACATTTATAGTTGTCATAAGAATCATTAACAGAAAAAGACTTTTTCAGTTTCCAAAATCCTGAACCAGAATTTCTCACAGTCATTTTTATGTCAGAGTTTTGCATGTCTTTTAAACTGTTATTTGGGTCTGGTTTTGAATTAGCAATTTCAAATGAGTTATGTTGTTTCTGAGGTGTTGATTCTCTTGCGCATTCAAGTTTTAAACTGACTGAATCTAAATTATGTTCTAATGAATTAAAATTATTTGTTTCATTTAAATTATACACCTTACTATCTGATTTGAATTCCAATGTAGGACTCAGCATGGAGTTTTCTGAGTCTGATTGACTGTAAATCCCACCGTTACCAAAGGAAAAATTCAAAACAGATCGTACATGTTTTTCCCCTGTGAGTTTTGTTTCATTAGAATGTTTAATAGTTTCATCTTTTGTATGACACAGAAAATTTTCATTATGTTTTGATTTAAATTGATTAGTTCCAAGACCATTACTTTCATGACTATTCTGGATTCCCTTGGTGTCAAATGAATAATATTTGTTATCATGAAAAGAAGTCCTGTTCTTTTCAACTCTTTGAAAGCTATTTATCTGCTTCAATTCTTTTTCTTCCTGAGAATCGGTCATAGAAAAAGTTACATTTTTCTTGCTATTACAGTTGATATTCAACCCAGCTGCTCCTAGTTCATTATCTTCAAAATATTCTGATAAAATGCAATCACATTTACCTGGCTGTGTTAACTGCTTCTTACTTGCTGTATTGAAGTTATATTGTACATCTGTTCCAGAATTTGCTTGATGCTCATATTTTGCAGAAGCTGTGTGAGTTTTTATAAGCTCTGGATAATATGTAGTTTGCGTTTGCTCTTTGCAAGCCAAATTACTTTGTTTCATCAATGGAACTGTTTTATTCAAATTATGGTTTCCAGTTATAATAAAAGCTTCTGACCTATAAACAGTTTTTATAAGACTGTCTTGTCTTTTGTCATTTAAATCTATCAACCTACAAGGTCTTTCAGCTTTATTTACCTCACCATGAACTTCATAATCATTTTTAACTGTACTTTGAATATTACTATGGCATCCAGCTGATCCAACCACTAGATGTGTTTCCCATTTATCATTTGAATGCCTATCACTTAATCTTAAAGACTGTAAAGGAGACAATCTAGAACCACTTTCATTTGAGCTTTGATTGCTTGTTATACCACTGTCAATTCTGTCACTCTCTTCATTTGAAAAATCTGTAGACTCATTTATCTTTACAGGTGGAGACTTATATTGTGTACCTCTATCCTGTGCAAGATAGAATAAATTTTCTCCCTGAAAAGGACAAGTTCTCATGAAAACTTGCATCACAGATGAAATATCTGAAAACCTTATTACAGGAGGTAGTGCATTATCAGTTGTCTGTATTTCCTTCTCTTTATATTCAACACAAATGTTATCATCTCCTCCATCAAGAGAATCTTTTTCACAGTCAGTTTTAATTTCTCTTTCATAACTTCTTCTTTCTAAATGTAAAGACTTTGGAATCTGGTCCAGTATTGGAGAATTTCTTTTTACAGTTGATTCATGTTTCTTTAAATTAACTGGGCTTGCACATTTGCATCTGGTATTTAATGTTCTGCTGCTGCTTCTACCAACACTGTGTACTGAACCAGTAACCTTTGGTAAACTGTCTTCTGTTTCTAGACTGTCATTCTGGTTGTCAAGTTTTGCCATTTCAATCACAGTAACAGGTGATAAACCTAATGGAGAGTTTGTAGATGAAGGAGACAAACTTTTATCTTCAGCATCAGTACCTATTTTAAGAAATTTAGTAGAATTCCCAGCTTCACCTAGAGTTTTCTTTAATGAAACTGTTTTATATGCATCACTATTGGGTGATGGTATAGATTCAAGTACAGGAGCATAGGTTTGAACAGATCTCCTTCTTTCAGAATCAGTCATAATTTCAGCAATTTCCAGGCTATCTTTGGAAAAGACCTCTTCTTTAACTTTTGGCTGATTATCTGGATGTGGTGAAACTGGTCTAAAACTTGGTTGTATTTCCACATTCTTTGGAGGAGAGTTGTCCAAGTCATCTCTCTCAGAAACAATAATACTTGGCAACTGCAGACTCTGATTTCTATTTTCAGGTATATTTTTGATAATTTCTTCAATACTTGTATCATTACTTGACGTGCTTGCCATATCACCTATTTCATCCAGAGAGCCTTTTATATTACTTATTACCTCTGATAGTCTTGGTTCATTCCAACTATTTTTTCTAGAATTTTCTGGTGAGCCTTCTGACGCAGTACAAGATTTTCTCTCTTCTTCTTGAAAGAAATGTTTCATATGGGATGGCCTCCTTTCTTTATTATCCCATGTTTTTTCAAAGCTTGGAGACCTTGATCTGCTTTTCACTTCATCTTCTTCACTCAAAGTTTCAAGAAATAATGGGAGAGAAGTTTGCCTATTTGATGAAAACTGATTCCTCTTGAACTCCTGTGGGAGATGTGATTCTGTGTGTTGAAGAATTCTTTTCAATTTATCAAAACTATTCTCCTTTGCTAATGGCAGTGCACCAACACTTCCAAACTCTTTTTCTTGCTCTGTGTCTGTATCAGCCACATTTGCTTCAGATAAATTTCCATACTCTTTCAAAATAGGATTAAAAGAATGAGCTCTACGAAATATCTTTCTATGGCCAATCAATGGTCTTGTAGTAGGAGGATGGTCTGCATGAATATTATCCAAGGACTGTCTCCATTTTGGTGTATTATTTCCAGAGTGTTGAGCACTTACACTTGGGGGAATATCAACATCATCATAGAAGCCTTCTGGATAAATATAGCATGGTTGCTGTAACCTTCCTATTTGTTGCTGCAATATTTCTCTTTCTTTTTGTTGGGATTGCATCATTTTGCTGACCCAGCTTCGTAAAAACCTTTTTGGGAGAAAACTCTGTGTCTCTGCAAATCCAAGACTACTGAGTATCTGTTCAGCACTGGTAGGTGAGCAATCCATTGGAGTAGGACTTATTGGTGCACCAAACTCAGCTCCTGGATATGGACTGAAACCTGGAACCATTTTAGTTCCATTCTGAACATACATCTGGTTCATCAAAGGTATATTTACATTTGAATTTGAAAAGGAGGCCTGATGTGCCCTTTGCAGGTCAAAGTCATAAGAGTCATTCAGATTCAAATCTTCTGGAGAACTATAGTCAGTAAAACTATTTGATGTCATTGATGAAAATAAAGAGCTACTTGATGATGAATTTGTCAGTCTTTTACCTGGCATTCCATGTAACAAGGTATACTGATCCATTAGGCTCTTAGAAGCTATCGAGTTTTTTGAACGTATTCTATTAGCAAACTTTGCAGAAGTCATCAATGGTTTACTTTTGTCTGGTTTTTTATTGAATGTATATTTTGCAAATGGAAATTCCTCTTCTTCATCTGGAATAATTAGATCACGTTTCTTAAGTTGTTTGCTTTTCTCTGGATTACAATCTGTAGATTTTGAATCTGAGTAATTCACATACAATTTACCAACATTATTAGCAGAATTTCTCTGCACAACATCTGTAAAATATTTAGTGTAGTTCATACTATCATGTAAATCTCTGTCTCTGAATCCCATTTGCCTATCATGTAGCATAACTGATTCTGAGTCTTCCAATAGAGATTCTGTAGTACTAGTTGACCGTGAGTGATCGGCAGTGTCTAAGTAGTAGTCTGAATTAGGATATTCTGACACCGAGGTTGCAGCAGAACTGCTAGATATCTGTCTTGAATATTTCTGCATAGAAGGATGACCTATATATGCAACAGCATGGTCCCCATTTCCATAGCTTTTGGTTTCTCTGTCTTTCTCATTACTGGAGAATGATGACAAAGATGATGCCTTTGATGCACTGTCAGCTGATGATGAATTTGTTAACTGTGCTTTCCTTTCTGCTGTTACATTTTGTTCCCATGATAACTCAAGGTCAAGGGAGTATCGAGGGGGAAGATTTAACTCCCAGTTGGATACGTGCCAATTACTGAAAAGAAAAAAAAGAAAAATAACTTTTGTACAGTATTGGGACAGACAAGCCTTAGCAAACAATGCTGGCCCAGATCTGATGCCGCATAACTAATAATTATTGATCATGACATAAATTTGCTGGATGACTGACAAAACATGTAGTGATCAGATGCTGGGTCTTCACTGTTTGCTCCAGACTGTCTGTTACAATTCTTAAGAAAAATACAGTCATTAATTACCATTTTTAAATTTTACTGTGAATAGAGAAAAAAAGGAGCAGAAAATGAAAATGTTTTAAGTCAGCACAATGGCAGCTTAAATTCATTTCATTAGAAATATTACTATAATTGCCTATTTGGACAGACAAGCCTGAGCTTGTGTAGATCCAAGTGTAGACCTAAATCAGATGCCACAGAATCTGATCAGCATGTACTCTGTGTACCACTCATCCAGCTGTTCTTAGACACATGTTATTCACTAGACTTGTTGATATATGAGCCAACACACAACAAAACCTACAATAAGATTTGTGCGACCAGCAAAGATCAGCCTGCACATCCAGGCAGTCTGATCAGAGTCTTCCCTGATTGTCTCTTCTACAGCCTCCAGGCTATGCAAAGAGGAATAAATGAGAACCCTTGCTGTACTGATTGATTTACAAGGTGATCTTAATCTTTGTTGGTTACAGAGGTTGTATAGCAGGTTTAACTGTGTGCTGGCTCATATTAGGATAAAGTTCAGTAAAGAGTTAACCCTTGCCTTGCTGAATAAATTAAGATGCCACGCCATCTTCTAATTTCCAGCCAATCAGATTACTTGATCCAGGTTTTTGATAGAAATTCACATATTTAATGACAAACAGTGCAGATCCAGAGCAGTTGGCTTCTTCAGAAGCTAACTGATCTGGATCTACACTGTTTGCTAAGACAGGGCATGTCATGTTCAGCACAAGAAGGGTTAAGGTGTCTAAATATTTTGTGTAAAGACTGGCATTCAGTTAGAGCTGCACTGGCACTGGATTAGAGTCTAACACTTAGCATGCTGGGTAAAAATTTCAGCAGACCACATTTTGAAATATTTTTCTTATTTTTCCCAGTAAAATAGACTGGACAGTTTACATGTCATGTCAAGACCTATTTCTAGGAAAAATAGGAAGATAAAAAACATCAATTTGTTGTCATAGACTGGTAACGGTTAGCCTTCAGCATGCTGAATTTAACTTTTAGCTCTATGCAAAAACAGCAGCTGAAAACTTTTCTTGTTTTTTCCACAGAAATTAGGGTCTGACACTTCATAAAATTGTCAAAACCTTTTTCCTGGGAAAATCAGAAAAATATTTTAAATTATCATTTGCTGTTATTTAAGTTATGTAAGTTTAAAGTTAAGTATCAGCCAGGAATATTTTCAGTTATTCATTTTTATATTTCTCTGAAAATGGACATTGATAAATGGAGTTTGAATTTCTATTACTTTCATTTTTTGATAGATCATTGAGTCACATGGCAGCAGCACCAAAGAACTCTTTCCAAATCCCTCACTTATAATTCAATAAAACTCAGCCCCTACCCTTCCTCCAACATGCTCTTTCTAAATCACCTACCCCTTCCACACTTCTCTATCTATCACCTCACTTCTTTTCAATACTTTTCATAATTCCTCTCTGACACTCCCTCATCCCTCAATCATTCCCAACACCATCTCACTTGCCCTTCTGCTTCTGCTTCTTTCCTGCTCTTAACTTTTTTAAAAAAAAAAAAACGTGGGACAATGATTCTGAAAGCAGATAGCAAAGGCCCTAATCAGGGCCCAGTTGTTCAAAGTGTTGTTAGCTTAACAAGCTCGTTAGCAGTCAAAATGTTAACTGTCTAGTAAGTACAATATCTAATTCACAGGTATTTTTTGCTGAAAAAAATGTGAGTAGCTTGCTTCTCAAAGGAGACAGCAAAGGCTCCATTCTGGAATTTATTGCCAGTGTAAGTCCAGAAAATCCTTTTTTTCTCACATTTCACATCATTTGTAATACCTTTTCAGGTACATTTACAATCAATACATCTCAGGAGATTTCAAGTGACTGTCATTATTAATAGGGTAATGTTGCAGAACATGAGATAGTTAACCTTTACCACTCTCTGGCCAAATTCATTTGACAGCAATATGAATATTTTTTCTTGGAAAATAAGATTTGATATTTCATGCATATTGCCTCTAAATCAGAAAATTGGCATGAAATGTCAAATCTTATTTTCTGGAAAGGTAAGAAATATATTTCAGTGTTGTCTGTTGAATTTTTCCCAGCATGCTTTTAATGTTAGAGGTTTAACCATCACAGAGCAATCAATAATACTCTTACCAACTCCTCCCTCATACTTTTTTAACACTGCATATTGGGTAAAATTTTCAACAGAAGACAGTTTGAGATATTTTTTCTAGAAAATAAGATTAGACATTTCATGCAATTTACGTGAAGTGTCAGATCCTATTTTTTAGGAATAATAAGAAAATTATCATCAGTTTGTTGTCTGCTGAATTTGCCCATAGCATGGTAAGTGTTAATATTTTAACCCTGAAAACTCCAATCATAAAAGCAACCAGACAACATCCTAAAATATTTTGTTTTATTTTCAGGGAAAATAAAGCCTGATATTTCATGTGAATCATCTGCTAGCAGATGATTCACATGGAACATCAAGGCTTGTTTTCTCAGAAAAATAAAACAAGAATTCCTCAGAGGGTGGTGTTGCACTTGCATGCACCTGTCAGTATCATGAATTTGAGTTAAAAATTAATGTAGAGAATGACAAAGTGGCTGGACCTGAAATGTGGGTCATGATCACAAAACCATACCACAGTGTTTAGGTCCCTTTTAGAGAGAAAGTATATGCCAGTTTTCATGACTGCAGATCAGATGCTTAATCAGACATTACGAAAACATGCCAATTCAAATATACTGAAAATTTTACCACCAAAAAATGAAAATTTTAAGATAAAAAATTCTGATATTTTTCATATTTCCACTCAAAACATAGATTGTGGGTACTCGTTAGAACTGCCTTGCAGAGGCAGTTCTAACGAGTACCCACAATCTATGTTTTAAGCAGAAATAAGAAAAATAATGTATACCCCTGTTAACCCCAGTTTTACTATATAAAAGTGGGGTTTGAGGGGGTCAAAATTATATAGGCGTGTTTTCGTGATGAAAGGAGCTAAATGTTAGAGTTATCACAAAAAATTGCAAAGCCATTAGACCATGAAATATAGGTCAGGATCATAAATGATGCAGCAGTGAATCCCTATTAGGCAGAAAGTGTATGCCAGGTTTGTTGACTGTAGGCCATATGATTAATTAGAAATGGAGCTAAATGCTAGAGTTCGCTTGAGGTTTCAATGGCTGCTGTAGATCAAACAAGACCAAAACAGTATGACATAATAGCACATCCCATCTATTCTCCTAATTTGGCACATTTTATTCCCAAACTTAGAATAGGATATCCATGGATACCATTTCTGGTCTGATGAAGGAGTTAAGGCAGTGGTTGAGGATGGTTAGCTCAAAGGGCTCCAAATTCTTTGATTCCAGGGTGATACCGCTGGAACACTGTTGAGCCAAACATATCATGCTGTAGGGTAATTACATAGAAAAAGAAGAGAATGATCTTGAATGAAACTAAAGTAGGCTGGGTACTTATTGACTCACCCTTGTAGACAACAAAAATAATGAAAAGATGAGCAAAAAGTTGCTATATTGAAGGCAAATAAAGATGTATATCCTTGTAGACATGCAAACCAAAGAAATAAATATAAAATCTAACCCTAAAAGCACAATTATAGCAGACAACATTCTGATTATTATTATTATTACTATTATCATTTTTTGTATTTTTTCAGAGTATATATTAGATTTGACATTTTATGCAAATCATCTGCTAGGCAGAAATGTCAAGTATTGTTTTCTCTGACAAATAAAAAAAAATTGAGAATGCTATCAGCTGCAAATTTGATTGGCATTTTAAGGGTTAAACATTTATATAAAAGAAGCCATATATATACTGTAATGTCTTAACAAAAGCATAAATTAAACCCAGATCAGCATGCACCCATAGCTTATCTAACCCAAATACCGTTATGCAATGTACATCTACTGTTCCCCCATAATGCACATAGATGGCTTCTCACAAAGTGTGAAATTCAGTTGTTACAATTTTCAAAATTATATGTCTGATTCCTGCCCCTGGAAAATTACATGTGGCTTATTATTTAAGGATTTTGGGATTTTTTCATTTTAAAACAATATTAGCCCCACCTCAACCAACCCCTACCACACACACACACACACACACACACACACACACACTCCTCACAACTGCAGTTTTAATTATTGACCCGTTCTAAGCCAATGATTCTAGTGTTGTTTATTCTTCATGGTGCCTTATGGCTGTTCTTATGTTTTGTTATATTTGTTATTTGTTGTCTTGGTGTGTTTGGCTGATCATGTCTGCATTGTGATCGCAACTGATGGAGAAGAAGAAGCTCATTGCTTTGCTTTTTATTAATTTGTAATGTGTGCAGTCCATCATGTTTCTTAGTGTTATTGTTAGGCTATCTTCTGTGATTTTAACCCTTGTCCTGCTGAACCCTGATATATCCTGTCTTTGCAAACAGTGTAGATCCAGATCAGTTGGCTTCTGAAGAAGCCAACTGATCTGGATTTGCACTGTTTGGCATTCAGTATGTGAATTTATATCAACATCCTGGATCAAGTAATCTGATTGGCTGAAAATTGGAGGTGGGCATGGCATCTTAATTTATTCAGCAGGATAAGGGTTAACTCTTCCTGGACATCTTTAACCCTTGTCATGCTGAATAAAGTAAGATGCCATGCCCACTTCCAATTTTTAGCCAATCAGATTACATGAGCCAGACTGTTGATATAAATTCACATACTGAATGACAAACAGTGCAGATCCTGATCAGTTGGCTTCTTCAGAAACCAACTAATCTGGATCTACACTGTTTACAAAGGCAGGGTATGTCAGGGCTCAATATACTCAGAGGCATAAGAGCTATTGAGTATACCAGGCTTAATGGCCATATTTTACAATAGGGGAAATAATCCAACAAATAAGGAAACAAGAGTTCTCGCTTCTTTATCATCACGAAAACATGCCTATATAATTTTGACCCCTTAAACACCACTTTTATATAGTAAAACTGGGGTTTATAGTGTACATTATTTTTCTTATGTCTGCTCAAAAACACAGAGTGTGGGTACTCATTAGAACTGTCTCACTGATGTGGTTCTAATGAGTAAATGTGGTACTCATTAGAACTGCCTCACTGAGGCAATTCTAATGAGTACCCACAATCTATGTTTTTAGCAGAAATATGAAAAATATCAGAGCTTTTTTACCTGAAAATTTTGAGTTTTTGGAGGTGAAATTTTCTATATATTTGAATAGGCTTGTTTTCGTAATGTTCTTTAACCAACCATATATAAAGTTTATGAGTCTACTAATCTGGGCTCTTCAAAATATATCCAGGGGCACACAAGGGAAAATTTCTCAATAGCAGAAGGGGAAATGATCAGTAATAGAGAATAGAATAAGCAAGACTTGTCATTACTTTAAACAACGTCTGCTTTACCCTGTCTAAAGTTCTTAACACCCTTTTTATGGTTTCTTAACTATTAAAGTGCTAAGCTTTGTTTTTACAACTGATTTCATTATTTTTGAGAGAAAACGACTTGGCATTTCATGTGAAAGAAGATGATTCACATGAAATGGCAAGCCCTATTTTCCCTGAAAAATAAAATGTCATCTGCTGCATTTATAATTAACACAAAAGATTAAAAAATATATATATGAAATCACAAAATATTACCAGCAAAAGTAATAAAATGCCCAAAAAAAATATGAAATTACAAAATATTACCAGCGAAAGTAATAGAATGCCAAAAAAGAAAAAAGCAATCAGACAAAAAACTATAAGGCAGTTTATCTGTTTATAGTGCCAAAAAAGCAATAAACAGCTTATAGATCCATGAATGTTTACTGTTGTGTCAATGTACTTTTAATTTTGGACTAATCCAGGTTCGAGGTGAAACAGGTAGTTATGGGAATGAATTATGCCACTTGTTACCTTCCAGTTCACTGACTCCATTTGATTGAGAAAGTTATACACTGATAGCCACTTTCTGCAAGTGTATTGCATCATAGTAAGTTGTTGTCCATTGCATTAATAAATGTATCCAGTATTGATGGTCGGACATTTGAACCCTGTAATAGCTTTTTTTTACTCTGTGTGTGCGTGTGTGTGTGTGTGTGTGTGTTTCTTTTTTTCATCTCCAAGTAAATCTGTTTTCATTTTGCAGCAAATGTATGTTTAAGTTTTCATCTAAATCACCATGATGTGAGAATTCTTGATGTTTTAACACTTACCACATTATGGGCAGATTCAGTAGATGAGAAATTGATAAGATTTTTCTTTTTTTTGCCAAGAAAATAGAATTATAAAGTGAAATAAAAAAAAAAAAACTGTCACAGGACAGCATAGCTCACCTGAGTTGTAGCTTGTCTGGCTATGATATGGCTTAGTGGACAGAACCCTTTTACATAGCAACAGATAAGGTGCTTTCTTCATCTGAAAAATGCTGATATCTTTTTTATTTCTCCACAAAAACATATGTTGTGGGTACTCATTAGAAGTGCCTCAGCGAGGCACTTCTAATGAGTACCCACAACATATGTTTTTGTAGAGAAATAAGAAAAATATTACTGGTATGTGGGTACACCCTCTTTTCTGTAGCTATGCTTTTAATCAGCTGACCCTGGAGTATGGTGTACATAATCTATGGTTATGCTATGATATGATAATGTTTCAAATACAGAAGGGTTCCGAGATAAATATGTTAAAAAACCTTGTTGTAAAACTTAATTAAAGTGTGACCTAATTTTTTACCCCTAAGACATTCTCCAAGGTCTGACCCTGGGGTATGGTGTTACAGAATGAAAGGTGTTGCTTTGATATAATTATGTTCCAAATGTGGAAGGGTTCTGTCCAGTGGTTGCTGAGATATGAATGACCAAAAAAACTTTGTCGTAAAACTTTAAAGTGAGTGTGACCTAATTTTTTACCCCTAAGCCCCACCCCAGAGTTTGACCCTGGGGTTTGATGTTACGGAATAGAAGGATATGCTATCATATGATTATATTCCAAAAATGGAAGGGTTCTGTTCAGTAGTTGTTAAGATATGAATGATCAAAAAACTTTGTCATAAAACTTTAAAGTGAGTGTGACCTAATTTTTGACCCATAAGCCCCACTCCAGGGTCTGATGTTATAGAATAAAAGGTTATGCTAGATTATGATTATATTTCAAATATGGAAGAATTCTAGGCAGTTGTTGCTATAATATGAATGTTTAAAAAACTTTGTTGTAAAATTTTAAAGTAGTTTGACCTAATTTTTTACACCTAAGCCCCACCCTGGGGCCTCACTCTGGGGTATGATGCTATGGAATAGAAGGATATGCTATTATATGATTATATTCCAAATATGAAAGGGTTCTGCCCCATGGTTACTTAGATTTGAAGGTTTAAAAAAACTTTGTTGTAAAACTTTAAAGTGTGACAAAGATGCAGACACCAACGTCGATGCCAACGCAAACACCTGGGTGACAATAATAGCTCCCTGTACTTTTGTACAGGGAGCTAAAAATGACAAGGTGTACCCATATTAAATTTTACTCTAACTGAACTCAAAACAGTCAATGTATCCACTACACCACTCCATCATTTGCTATATTCGTGGCGCTATTGCCAAATGCTTCACTGATAAGTCCGAAAATGCTCAGAATGCTATTTTAACCCTTGTCTTGCTGAATAAATTAAGATGCCATGCCCATTTCCAATTTTCAGCCAATCAGATTACTTGATCCAGGTTGTTGATATAAATTCAAATACTGAATGGCAAACAGTGCAGATCCAGATCAGTTGGCTTCTTCAGAAGCCAACTGATCTGGATCTACAATGTTTGCAAAGACAGGGTATATCCAAGTTCAGCAGGACAAGGATTAAGTCATGCATACCTAAACATGGACTTTAGATGAACTCATCCAACCTTTGACATGATAGTAAACATTCATTGATCTATACTTGTTCATTATTGCCAATAAAAAATATAAAAAAAAAAAAAAAAAAAAAAAAAAAAAAAAACAGTAAGAGGGTTATCTGTTCATTATTGCCAAAGAGCAACAGCTCACCTGTTCATTATTGCCAAAAGAAGAAATAAAACAGCTTACCTATTCATTATTATGGCCCAGTTGTTCAAAACATTGTTAGCTCAACGAGCTCGTTAGTAGTCAAAATGTTAACTATTCTAATAAGTATAATATTTAATTCACAGGTAGTTTTGCTGAAAAAAATGTGAGTAGCTTTTGCACATACTCACATTTTTTTCAGCAAAAATATAAGCCTATATGCTATATTTAATGACCAAAGTTTTAATGATACCTTAACTAATGACATCATTAGTTTTGAACAACTGGGCCTACAAAAAAGACACCAAAAAAAGGGGGAAAAAAAAACAACAACAGCTCACCTGCTCATGATTAATCACAATCTGACTTACTGCCAGCAGACAGTGAAATACTAATACAGTAATTATTGAAGTAAGACTGCCAAGTCCACTTCTCCTAGCGACAGAAAAACTAAATGACATTTTTCTTTCTTGAAATAATTCTCCAGTTCTTAATTTTCTTCTGGATGTCAATACTGCAGCTAAGATCACGAAATGACTCCATTTTCTTTGCTGGGAATTGAAACTGCAGCAGATGACACTTTGAAACATATTTTTTTTTTATTTTTTAGAGAAAATAAGACTTGACATTTCATGTGAATTATCTACCTAGCTGATGAATCACATGAAATATCTAGTCTTATTTTCTCTGAAAAATAACTTAAATCAATTTTAGAACGTTGTGTTTTTCAAATTTAAATTTTGACACAAGTCTTTCCATCATGTTTCATTTTCGTTTTTATAGCAAGTTGGATAGATTCTTAAAACTTTCTTAGAAATGCTTTTAACGCTTAGCAAACTGGGTACAAATATCTACAGATGATGTTTTGATTTTTTTTTCTTTTAATTTTTCCCTGAAAATAGGATTTAGCATTTCATGCAAATTGTCTGCATGAAACATTAAATCCTATTTTCTGGGAAAAATAGGAAATAACTTTTTTATTTTTAACTAGTCTTCCAATTTTAAATTTTAACTGTCACTTTCTTTCCATCTTCATCTTTCTGACAAGTACTTTTTTGTAATTCCTTTGAGACAAATGGTTACTTAAGGTATGATCATCTTATTTCATATTACAACTATTTATGGTAATTTTTATATTGTTGACAACACCAATATGAACTAACTTTATTTCATTTATTCTATCCGACATTTCACCTTACAGCTTTATCAAGGACTTAGATTTTTTTTGTTTTTTTTTTTCTCTGTATCACGGCATAATTTTTCAGGAACACTACTTCCATTTCTACTTATATGATAAACATTTGCGAACAAAAGAAACTTAATAGGTTTCCATGGTATTAGATGACAGTCTGTAGAATCACTATATCATGCCTACGTATTTTGTCGTTTGCAGATTTTTAATACCGGCAGATACCTGAGATATTAAAAATGCTTAATATTGCCAGCAAATTCAACCATTATCACTCTCTGGGGAAATTCAGCAGACAGCAAACTGATGACATTTTTCTTATTTTTTCAAGAAAAAAAAGGCTTTGACATTTCATGCAAATTGTCTCCAAAGGAAGGAGACAATTTGCATGAAATGTCAAATCCTATTTTCTGAAAAAAAAAAAAAAAAAAAGAAAGACAGAAAAATATTTCTGAATGTCGTGTGCTGATTTTTTTACCCAGCAAACAAAGCATTACTAAGGAAGGTGTCAGCAGAATAGAGATCACAGATGAAAATCAGAATTCACACATCCTGAAAACATGTACATTACTTATCAATATATAGATGTTAACACTTAGCAATCTGATTAAAATTTTCAGCAGACAATGTACTGAAATAATTTTCTTATTTTTCCAAGAAAACAGGATATGACATTTCATGCAAATTGTCTCCAAGGAGACAATTTGCATGAAATATCAAACCTTGTTTTCTGGGAAAAATAAGAAAAATATCATCAATTTATTGTCTACTGAAGTAGCCCAGAGAGTGGTAAAGGTTAATTGGATGTATGAATAAAAATGACTCCTAGTGCAATTTTGTTTCTAGGGAAATTTCTGCAATGGAAAGCTCAACTCTAATCTACTGTGCTGGTTTCAATCAATTCTTTTACATTTTGTTGACAATTACTGAGAATTAGATTTCTTTCTTTTAATGGCCTCCACTGGAATGGTTCTGCAACCTGTGTAGAGGATCAGAAGACTTGTTAATGCTTAGCATTCTGGGTAAAAATTTCAGCAGACAACAATTTGAAATATTTTATCTTATTTTTCCCAGAAAATGGGTTTCATTTCATGCAAATTGTCTCAAACGCAAAATGTCAAATTCTGTTTTCTGCAAAAAAATAAGAAAAATGTCATCAATTTGTCATCTGCTGGATTAGCCTAGTGAGTAGTAAAGGTCAAGGTAAATAAGGAGCATTTGGTGATAATTATGGGATAAAAAATTTTCTCATTTCACCATAAAAAAACCATACATGTTGTGGGTACTCATTTGAAGCACCTCATTGAGGAAAAATTATGAGTACCCACAACATATCTTTTAACCCTAAAGTACCAATCACAACTGCAGCAGATGACAATTTTTATTTGCTTTTATTTTTCAGAGAAGAAAACTTAACATTTCATGTGAATTGTCTGCCAAAAATTAGAATGTTGTCTGCTACAAATTTTGCTTGGCGCTTAAAGGGTTACACTGAGCTTTCATACAATGAAGAAAACACTGGGCAACTTTTAGGTGTAGAGTATTCTGAGGTCCCTTTTACCCTTTATATTTAAGGCATTTTTTGGGACATTTTTATGTCCCCCCCACCCCTCCTACCAAATGTGGGGGGACATATTCAGGGCTGGACCCAGAAGGTCTGAAGACGGGGGGGGCATTGACTACCAAAGGCATGTATCGAGCGGCGTAAACCGCGAGAGGGGGAGAGTATGAGAGGGGTTTCTCCTCTTATAAGGGGGTCCGGGGGCCTCCCCCGGGAAATTTTTAAAACTGGATTGCCTGAGAGTGCATTTCCATGCTATTTTCAAGTCATTTTCATTGATCTTGCAGGCTGATTTTATTTTTTTTCTGACAATTTCATGAAGTCGCGGGTTCGAAAACTGCTGGGGCAACATTCTTTCGTGGGACCATGCTCTCCCTCCCACTTAATTCAAGAAGGGCAGTTGTCAGTTTCTGGCAAAAGGATGTGTACTGTACTGGTTAACCACTTATGTATAAGCCTGCCCAGGAAGTGCGGTTATGTAAATTGACTGGCTCAAAAATAACCTAAATAGTGTTGACTGGGCCGTAAAACTCCAAAACAAATTAAACCTTCCGCCTTATATGCAGGTAATTTCTAAGCTGCAAAAATAATTCCGGCTGAATGCAGAATCCTGGATAACCTGCCTGTCCCTTCAGCCACCACACCCACACAAATATATATGGATTGGGTGGGGTAGGGGTAAAGGCGGGGGGGGGGGGGGGGGTGGCCAATTTCCAATGCCCCCCCCCCCTCCCACCCCACAGCCAACACACCAAACGCCAAAAAAATCATTCATTGTTCTGCAATGCCGGGAGGGAGGGGGGGGGGGGTGGGGGGAAGCATGTGCCCCTTTTGCCAACCCCTTGAGGCAATAAAAATAAATAGAGCCTGGCCATAAGAAAACCTATTTTATACCTTTGTGAACATCAAAGGCGCAGATCAGCCTGTTGCATCTGCATAGTCTGATCAGCACCTTCATTTCCTGTTCACTGCTTAGATGGTATAACGTATCCAGTTTTTCAAGACTCTAGTTTTTCTCTGCAGCTGCGCAGTCTTATCTATTTCATCCCTGGTTGTAACTCCAAAGGCAGTATTTCTCTGAGGCTAAATAAATAAATTAACACTTAGCTCTATGGGTAACTTTTTAGCAGACAACATTTTGAAATATTTTTATTACATTTCTCAGAAAACAGGAGACAATTTGTATGAAATGTCAAATCCTGTTTAAAGGGCAAATTAAGACAAATGTCACCCAAATTTGTCGACTGCTGAATTAGCAGAGAGAGTGGTTAGGATTAAAATCTCCTCGAAAAAAAAATTAAAAGAACGCTAAAACCGTTTCTACTCATACATGTACATTATCTAGATAAAAAGAAGATGTAAGGTGTGAAATCATGTATTTATAAGACAGAAGCCTGTGTAAATGACCATATGCTACCTATCAGCAGGGCAATATTAACAAGTTACTGACAAATCACAGCATGCCATTTACTAATTGCTCTTTCATTATCATTTATGAACTCCATTTTTCTGGAGATCACAGGTATCTGAGTAGCTTATGCATAAGAGTGTAATATCGAAAAATACCGGGGGGGCAAGGTATGACTAGCGGTCGCTTCGGGGGGGCATGTGCCCCTTTTGCCCACCCCTGGATCTGGGCCTGATATTGTTTTTGGGACTGATCCCATTGGCGTCCTCGTTGGTGTAAAACTTCTTGTCTGCTCTGTAACTTGAATACCCTTCAGAATATTTTGATAATACTTGGTAGAAATGTAGAACAGGACTAGATAATGTGTCTCATGTAAGAATGACAACCCTGGCTTTCTTACTTTTGGAGTTATTTCCCTTCATTTTGTTTGAAATAGATTTTGGGTCCGCTCTGTAACTCGAATACCCTTTGGAATATTTTGATGGTACTTTGTAGAAAATGTAGAACAGGATAAGACGACATGTCCTATACAGGAATGACAAGTCTACCTTTCTTACTTTTGGCATTATCTCCCTTTGTTATATTTGACAGTAATTATGCATTGATTTTGTGTCCGCTCTGTAAGTCGAATACCCTTTGGATTATTTTTATGATACTTGGTAGAAATGTAGAACAGGACTAGACAACGTGTCCTGTATAGTAATGACAACTCTGGCTTTCTTACTTTTGGAGTTAGCTCCCTTCATTTTGTTTGAAATAGATTTTGTGTCCACTTTGCTACTCAAATACCCTTTGGAATATTTTGATGGTACTTGCTAGAAATGTAGAACAAGACTAGGTGATGTGTCACGTACAAGAATGACAACTCTGCCTTTCTTACTTTTGGTGTTAACTCCTTTTGTTATATTTGACAGTGATTATACATTGATTTTGTGTCCGCTCTGTAAGTCGAATACCCTTTTGAATACTTTTATGATGCTTGGTAGTACTGTAGGACAAGACAACATGTCAGGTACAAAAAGAATGACAACTCTGGTTTCCTTACTTTTGGAGTTATCTCCCTGTGTGTTTTTTTTTAAATTGATTTTGTACCTGCTCTGTAACTCGACTACCCTTTGGAATATTTTGATGGTATTTGGTAGAAATGTATAACAGAACAAGTTGACATGTAGCGTACAAGAAGGACAACTCTGCCTTTCTAACTTTTGTTGCTATCTCCCTTTTTTATATGTGACAGTGATTATGCATTGATTTTGTGTCCGCTCTGTAAGTGGAATACCCTTTGGAATATTTTTATGATACTTGTTAGAAATATAGAATAGGACTAGATGACATTTCAAGTACAAGAACGACAATTTTGGCTTTCTTACTTTTGGAGTTATATCCCCTTCTTCTTTTTTAATTTAATTTCTTGTTCGTTCTGTAACACGAATGCCCTTTGGAATATTTTGATGCTATTTGGTAGAAATGTAGAACAGGATAAGATGAAGTGTTATGTACAAGAAAGACAACTCTGGCTTTCTTACCTTTGGAGTTATCTCCCCTTCTTGTGTTTGAACTTAATTTTGTGTCCATTCTGTAATTCTAATACATTTTGGATTATTTTAATTTTACTTGGTAGAAATGTAGAACAGGATGACGACATGCTGCGTACGGAATGACAACTCTGTTTTTTTCTTACTTTTGGATTAATCTCCCCTTGTGTTTGAATTTGATTTCGCGTCCACTCTGTAACTCGAATACCCTTTACAATATTTTGATGGTACTTGGTAGAAATGTAGAACAGGACGAGATAACATGTCACCTACAAGAATGACAACTCTGCCAGGGTTAGGTGGGGACAGGGGTGGGGGGGGGGGGGACATTTGTTTTGTTGTTTTTTTCTAAAAAACCTTTCCTAGTTTTTTTTTTTTTATTATTGTAATTTGTATAGGGAAAGATAAGTACACTGCAAAGTTTGCTATGACAATTGACAATCGTCATACTGATGTCATGCTAAGGAGCATCTTACATGCTTAACTCTTTGCATGCTGGGTAATTTTTCATGCTTTTTTGTGGTCTGTGGATTTTTTTTTTGTTTTTAATTAACTTTTTCAAAAAAATCTTTCAGGAAAACCATCAGATTGTCAAACATTTAGGATCCAGATCAGGCCCATCATTTTGGCGGGCCTGATCTGGGTCTAAACTGTTTGCAAAGATTATCACTAGTGGGGAAAGAATTTAAGCTTACAATGCTTGATAAAAAAAAAATTCAGCAGACAATATTTTGGAATATTTTCCTAATTATCTCATCTGTTGAATTTACCCTGAGAGTGGTAAAGGTTAAATTTACTCAAAGCTTTTTAGCTATGTCTGAAATTGTTTTTCATCAATAAATTAATGCTTAGCACTTAGGGTAATTTTCAGCAGTTGAAATATTGAAATATTTTTCTTTTTTCCCAAGAACATATGATTTGGCATTTCCTGCAAATTGTGTCCAATGGAGCTGATTTGCATGAAATGTCAAATCCTGTTTTCTAGGAATATTAGAAAAATATCATCAATTTCTTGTCTGCTGAATTAGCCAAGAGAGTGATAAATGTTTTGATACTATCATATTAACCCTTTTATTGTTAGCATATTAACCCTAAGTTTGATTTTACCATATTAACCCTAAGTTTGATTTTACCATGTTAATCCTAAGTTAGATTTTACCACATTAACCCTAAGTTTGATTTTATCATGTTAATCCTAAGTTTGATTTTACCATATAAACTATAAGTTTGATTTTACCAAATTAATCCTAAGTTTGATTTTACCGTATAAACTCGAAGTTTGATTTTACCATTATTAACCCTTAGTTCTGATGGTACCATACTAACCTTAAGTTTGATTTACCACAATAACCCAAAGTTTGATGTTACCATATTAACCTTAAGTTTGATGGTACTGTATTAACACTAAGTTTGATCTTACCATATTAACCCTAAGTTTGATTTTACCATATTTTCCCTAAGTTTAATCTGACCTTATTACCCCTAAATTTGATTTGTCTATATTTACCCCAAGTCTGACGTTACCATAGTAACCCTAAGTTTGATGTTACCATATTAACCCTAAGTTTGATTTCACCATATTAACCCTAAGTTTGATTTTACCATATAAACTCTAAGTTCTGATGGTACCATACTAACCCTAAGTTTGATGTTACCATGTTAACCCTAAGTTTGATGTTACCATATTAACCGTAAGTTTGATGTTACTATATTAATGCAGAGTTTGATGTTGCCATATTAACTCATCATGAAATATACCTATATAATTTTGACCCCCTTAAACCCCACTTTTATATAGTAAAACTTGGGTTTGCAGGGGTATACATTATTTTTCTTATTTCTGCTCAAAAACATAAATTGTGGGTACTTGTTAGAACTGCCTTAGTGAGGTGGTTCTAATGAGTACCCACAGTCTTTGTTTTGTGCAGAAATAAGAAAACATATCAGAATTTCTATCTGAAAACTTTCAGTTTTTGGTTGTGAAATTTTTAATATATTTGAATAGCCGTGTTTTCATAATGCTAAGTTTGATGTTACCATATTAACCCTATGTTTGATTTTACCATATAAACTCCATTTGATTTTACCATATTAACCCTTAGTTCTGATGGTACCATACTAACCCTAAGTTTGATGTTACCATGTTAACCCTTAGTTTGATGTTACAATATTAAACATAAGTTTGATGTTACTAAATTCATGCAAAGTTTTGATGTTACCATATTAACCCTAAGTTTGATGTTACCATATTAACCCTATGTTTGAAGGTACCATACTAACCCTAAGTTTGATGTAACCATATCAACCTTATGTTTTATTTCATCATATTTACCCTAAATTTGATAATACCATATTAACCCTAAGTTTTATGTTTCCATATTAACCCCAAGTTTGATGTTACCATATTAACAGTAAGTTTGATTTTTACATATTGGACCTAAGTTTGATGTTACCATATTGACCCTAAGTTTGATGTTACCATATTCACCCTAAGTTTGATGTTACCATATTAACCCTAAGTTTGATGTTTCAATATTAACCCTAAGTTTGATGTTACCATATTAACTATAAGTTTGATGTTACCAAATTAACCCTATGTTTGATTTGACCATATTATTCCTATGTTTGATTTGACCATATAAACCCTAAGTTCTGATGGTACCATATTAACCTTAAGTTTGATGTTACCATATTAACCCTAAGTTTGATGTTATCATATAAATTCTATGTTTTATGTTTCCATATTAATCCTGAGTTTGATTTTACCATATTAACTCTAAGTTTGATGTTACCATATTTACCTTTAGTTTACTGTTACTATATTAACTCTAAGTTTGATGTTACCATATTAACACTAAGCTTAATGTTATCATACTAACCCTAAGTTTGATGTTACCATATTAAATGTAAGTTTGATGTTCCCATATTAACTCTAAGTTTGATGTTATCATAATTATTAACCCTAAGTTTGATTTTACCATGTTAACCCTAACTTTGATGGTACCATACTAACCCTAAGTGTTACCATATTAACTATGTTTTATGTTTCCATATTAACCCTAAATTTGATGGTACCATATTAACCCTAAGTTTGATTTTACCATATTAACTCTACGTTTGATGTTACCATATTAACCCTAAGTTTGATTTTACCATATTAACCCTAAGTTTGATGTTACCATATTAACCCTAAGTTTGATATTACCATATTAACTCTAAGTTTGATGTGACCATATTAATCCTAAGTACTGGGACAGACAGTAATGAGCAAAACAGTTTAGACTATTGTGTGGCATCTGATCGGGTCTTCACTGTTCGTCACACATCCAGCAAATTTTAGACACATTCTCGAGTATCTAAAATAAACACTAGACAAAATAAGCATGATGAATGAACTGATAAACAAACAACTCAGCTCCAACTTCTTCAAAGTTGGGGGCATAAAAATTAAATCTGTTTTGGGCTTTAACCCTTGTCATGCTGAATAAATCAAGATGCCACACCCACTTCTAATTTCCAGCCAATCAGATTACTTGATCTGGGTTTTTGATAGAAATTCACATATTTAATGACAAACAGTGCAGATCCAGATCAGTTGGCTTCTTCAGAAGCCAACTGATCTGGATATACTCTGTTTGCTAAGACAGGGCATGTCGTGTTTAGCAAGAGAAGGGTTAAGGGATATGGTCCCAATTTTCTTTGAAGCTGGGGGCATAAAAATTAAATATGTAAGGACCTTTGAGGGATAAGGTCCCAATTTTCTTCAAAGTTGGTGGGCATAAAAATTAAATTTGGAGCTTTCAGGGATTAGGTCTCAACTTCCTTCGAAGATGAGGACACAAAAATTAAATCTGTTTGGGGCTTTACAGAACAAAGTCCAAATTTTAAGGTATTTATGATATCACTGATATTGTAATAGCTGTGCCTTTATTGTTCATTGTTAGGTTATATATGGTTTTATCTAGACATCAATGATTACTTGTCATGCTTACACCTGTAATATTGATCCACCAACAAATAAAATGAGCCACAACATAAGATAACATACCTTCGAACATGCACACTTAAAGAAGATTGAAATCAGCCTGTGCACCATGCAGTCTGATCAGGGTTTTCCTTGTTCATAAGAAGAAACATTGCATCCTTGGCTATCCAAACTGTGCCCAGTACAGATTCTGATCAGACTGCACAAATGTGCAGTCTGATCTAAATCTTTACTGGGTACACATGTCTATAAGTACATTTTCTGATGTGGTTCAAATTGCTTTGTGATGCTTCCATTACTAAGTAGAGTCAGACATTTCATTGGCAGCACATCAGCTGAATAAATAACTATGGAAACTATTATAAACAGGGCCCACTTGTACAAAGCATTGTTAGCTTAACGAGTGCATTAGTGGTCAAAATATTAACTGTTCTTGTAAGTAAAACTAATCCACAGGTATTTTTGCTGAAAAAATGTGAGTAGCTTTTCCCATTTTTTCAGTAAAAAGATTAGCATATATGCCATATTTAATGAACAAAGTTTTAACAATACATTAACTAATGACATTGTTAGTTTTGAACAACTGGGCCCTGGTATTTAAATATTACCCTGACACTATTAAGGCAATAATTATGATGATGATGATGGTGATTTGGTGTTTTATGTCCCTTTAAACATTATTCAAGTCATACTGAGATGATTGGAGGGTCATAATGAAAGGTTCTGAGCAACATGATACAGTCAAGAGCTGAATTACACCTCGAGTGGGATTTGAACCTGAGACTGCGTGATCTTTGGGAGACAGTTTGCATAAAGTGTCAAGGCCTATTTTCTGGAAAAAAAAAAGAATTAGTATTAGTGTTTTCAGGGACAAAAAATGTCCAAATGTCCCCTCACTATGAATTTTCAGTTTTTATACTGCTTTGCCTTCAAGGTCACCAAAATCTTATCAGTTCTTTTGTATGTCCCAATTATATATCCATGAAAATTTGGTATGAATACAATCACTGGTTCACAAGATATTGTGCAGACAAGAAAGTGTGACAATGCAAATGGGATCCACACCAAAAACAATATGTCCCCCTCCCATTAGGTTGTGTGTGTGTGTGTGTGTGTGTGTGGGGGGGGGGGGGGGGGGGAGGTGCATAAAAATATTTCAAAATTAAATTTTTGTCTGCTGAAATGTTTACCCATTATCATCATGAAAACACACCTATATAGTTTTGACCCCTTAAACCCCACTTTTATACAGTAAATCTGGGGTTTACAGGGGTATACATTAATTTTCTTATTTCTGCTCAAAAGCATAGACTGTGGGTACTCATTAGAACTGCTTCACTAACAAGTACCTTCAATCTATGTTTTGAGCAGAAATATGAAAACTATTAGAATTTTTCATCTGAAAGTTTTCATTTTTAAGTGGTAAATTTCTCAATATACTTGAAAAGGTGTGTTTTCATAAATGCTAAGCATAAAACAGGTTTTTTCTGTGAAGCGTATGGTTCATGAAACTAGAAGGGCATCTGAGTCAGATTTATCTGTTCATGGCAAGGTGTTAATTCATAGGGTGTAAAAGTGCAAATTCAGCCACTTTGATCGCTTAATGCTTTGCATGCTGGGTAATTTAGCATGCATTTTTGTTGTCTGTTTTTTTTTTAAATTGAACTTTTTCAAAAAAATCTTTCAGGAATACCATCAGAGTGTCAAACAATTTGGATCCAGATCAGGCCCAACATTTTGTCAGGCCTGATCTGGGTCCAAAATGTTTGCAAAGTTATCAGCAGACGACAAAAGTCACCACTAGGTCTGATCGGTGTCTACACTGTTTGCCATTCATCCACCAATTTCTAGTTATATCAACATGCAGTAAAATGGTCTTGTTAAATTTTTGTACAGATATGGTAAGATGTCCTAATTCTTAGCCCATCTCTTGCTGAACACGACATGCCCTGTCTTGGCAAACAATGCAGATCCAGATCAGTTGGCCTCTGAAGAAGCCAAATGATCTGGATCTGCATTGTTTGTCATTAAATATGTGAATTTCTATCAAAACCCAAATCAAGTAATCTGAATGGCATCTTTATTCAGCAAGGCAAGGGTTAGTGTAAATAAGGTATATATTCCATTCCATTTTTGTTTATTTATTTATTTAATTTTTTTTTTATTTTATTTTATTTTTATTATTATTGTGTGTGTGTATGTGTGTGTGTGTGTGTGTGTGTGTGTGTGTGTGTGTGTGTGTGTGTGTGTGTGTGTGTGTGTGTGTGTGTGTGTGTGTGTGTGTGTGACATTGGTTCAGCTAATACTTTGGATACTTTTTGGAATATTTGTGATTTGGGATCCTGGCCATCAACTTTCTGTGTAAACATTACCATGTTATGGGCGAATTCGGCAGATGACAAACTGACGATATTTTTTTTTATTTTTCCTAGAAAATAGGATCTGACACCCCATGCCATCTTATTTTCTAGAAAAAATAAGAAAAATATTTCAAAATGTTGTCTGTTGAAATTTTTATACAGCATGCAAAGTGTTAGTGTAAGTAAATTGTTTTGTGATTGCATTAGCTTATCTTTTTCAAAAACAATTACTTTATTTGATCAAATTTATCAAAATATCATTTTAGCCTGGGAACAGCATTACCTACAAGATTGAATGTGTTCCCAGGGAAGACTCAGATCAGCCTGTGCATCCACACAGACTGATCAGAGTCTTTACGAGGCACTCTCTGGGTTGCCAAGCATCCAAAGTGTCTTCAGATGGACAGTGATCAATATTGCATGACATCACGAAAACATACCTATATAATTTTGGCCCCCTTAAACCCTACTTTTATATAGTAAAACTGGAATTTACAGGGGTATACATTATTTTTCTTATTTCTGCTTAAAACATATTGTGGGTACTTATTAGAACTGCCTCGGAGAGGCAGTTCTAATGAGCACCCACAATCTATGTTTTGAGCAGAAATAGGAAAAATATTAGAATTTTTATCTGAAAACTTTCAGTTTTTGTTGATAAAGTTTTCAATATATTTAAATAGGCTTGTTTTCTTAATGAAATGCTGTGCCCTGCCTCCTTTATTTTTACATTTTTCAATACCTAAGAAAGAAAGAAATAAAAAAAGAAAGAAAGGAAGAAAAGAAAGAAAGAAAAATAGAAAGAAAGAAAGAAAAAGAAAACAAGAAATGGCTAGACTAAGAATAATAAACCAAAAAGAAAACTTACCATTCCTGAGTGAAGTTCCACATAGAATGCTTCTGTCTTCTTTGTGCTTCTCATTATAGTCATAAAATAAAATTTTCCAGGAACAAAGACAAAAACTGACGTGACGAAGTAACATCAGGCTTGAAAAGTTAAAGTGACAGTTCATTATTGTGTCACAGAGATGCTTAAAAATGGTCGTTGTATATAAAACCATATTCCACAAGACAATGGCTGTTGCCTGTTACCCACAGCTATTTTAATGTAAACTGATTTAATTTAACCATTAACACTCTCTGGGCTAATTCAACAGACAACACACTGATGATATTTTTCTTTTTTTTCCCAGAAAACAGGTTTTGATATTTCACGCAAATTGTCTAAACTGGAGACAATTTGCATGAAATGTCAAAGCCTGTTTTCTGGGAAAAATATTTCAATATGTGATCTGCTGAAAATTTTACCCAAAGTGCTAAGAGTTAAGCTCACAGTAAAGTTCATATTAATGATTTGAATAATCATCTCTTTGCCTGGAATTCACATACCCGCAGATTAGGCACTGCTTGCATCTAAAAAGTATTGACATTTTTTTTCCCTATTTTTCGACAAAAAACATGTATTGTGGGTACTCATTAGATGCACCTCACTGAGGTGCTTCCAATGAGTACCCACAACATACATTTTTGTGGAGAAATAAGAAAAATGTTTACCTGGTACCCGCACTTATCTAGAGCTATGATTCAGAACTATATTTACTCTAAGTGTTGCAGACAGACAAGTCTGAGAATACAGTGTAGACCCAGATCAGATGCTGCAGAATGCAGCATCTGATCAGGGTCTACATTACTGCTCACTCATTCAGCAGTTTTTCATGATATAAACAGGCAGTAAAATGGATTAATTCAAATTATAAGGAGTTAACCCATTTATGCCAAGTGGACTCTTCTACCATAACATTTTGGACTGATACATTTCCAGTAAAAGGGATGTCTGGTTCTTTTTATTGTGACCATGTTTTATAGAAATTCCTGTACTTAACACCAAGAGTGCAGACCCTGATCAGATACCGCTTTCAGTGGCATCTGATCTGGGTCTACACTGTTTGCCAATGTCCCTTTTATGGGACGCTAGGCGTAAAAGAGTTAAAGTGTCCCAATAATTTGAGTAAATACAATCTACCATGATGTCATGGTTCCTTATATGGTATGGGAGAATTCAGCTATACTATTTCTAATCTTTAAGCTGTCTTCATTTTCCTTAGTTACCCTAAATATTGGGACAGAAACGTTTCAGCTGATGGTGTAGAACATGACCAAATGACACAGTATAGAGCATCTGATCAGTGTCTACATCATCAGTCACTCATCCAGCAGTTTTTAGAGATAGTAAAATGGACGTTAAAATTTTCCAACAAGTAGTGTAAAGAGCTCAGGGCCCAGTTGTTCAAAGCATCGTTAGCTTAACGAGCTCGTTAAGGGTCATTTCGTAAACTGTTTGAGCAGATTCAATATACAATATTCTGATATTTTTTGCTAAAAAAATGTGAGTACCTTTTGCACTGCAAAAGCTACTCACATTTTTTCAGCAAAAAATTTCAGCATATTTGCGTATCACTCGATGTAAATTTTAACGAAATCGTTAACTAACGACATCTTTAGTTTTGAACAACTGGGCCCAGGTGTCCCAATATTCAGAATAATTATGGTCTACTACAAAATCATGGTTCCATATACAGAAAGAGCATCTCGGCTTCTTTACTACTCCATTGGCAAGTTCTGCAGATGACAAATTGATAATATGTTTCCTTATTTTTTTACTTTGTCCTTTGGAGACAATTTGCATGAAAGATCAAAGCCTGTTTTCTGGGGAAAATTAGAAAAAAAAATCAAAATGCTGAATTTTTCCAAGCATACTAAGCATTAATCCTTGTCATGCTGAATAAATTAAGATGCCACGCCCACTTCTAATTTTCAGCCAGTAAGACTATTTGATCCAGATTGTTGATACAAATTCAAATACTGAATGGCAAACAGTGCAGATCCAGATCAGTTGGCTTCTGAAGAAGCCAACTGATCTGGATCTACACTGTTTGCAAAGGCAGGGTATATCCTGGTTCAGTCAGACTAGGGTTAATCCTTTAGGTGTCTTCATTTTCCTTACTTACTCTAACTACAGTCGAACTTCAATGTTTGAACATATTTAGGACCATGGAAATTTGTTGGAGATATTGGTAGTTTAAGCCACTGTGGGTTAATCATGGTCCAAGGTCAGGAAGCAATTGACAATAATGCATTACAGTAGAACTTCAATGGCTCGAACCCTGATGGCTCGTTTACCATGGATGAGTCAAACACGTTCTTTAGTCCACTGGGATTTCCTCCAAATACGATATATGGATAATTTAGGGACATTTTCTTCTTTTATCTTGCAAATGTATGCTGTGTGCATTCATTAGAATTGCCTCAATGAGGTGATTCTAATGAGTACACACAACATACATTTATAATATAGAACACCAAAAAATTATCCCACAATTATCTCCATTATGCCTCCCGGTATGGCACTAATGGTAACCCTCCGTGGCTCGAACTACCTCTGTCTCAAACAAATTTTCATGGTCCCAAAGGGGTTCGAGCCATCAAAGTTTGACTGTATTTATGGAAATCTTTTTTATCTTCTACACAATAATGATATGTTGAGATGCTTAAAAATGGTCGTTGTATATAAAACCATATTCCACAAGACAATGGCTGTTGCCTGTTACCCACAGCTATTTTAATGTAAACTGATTTAATTTAACCATTAACACTCTCTGGGCTAATTCAACAGACAACACACTGATGATATTTTTCTTTTTTTTCCCAGAAAACAGGTTTTGATATTTCACGCAAATTGTCTAAACTGGAGACAATTTGCATGAAATGTCAAAGCCTGTTTTCTGGGAAAAATATTTCAATATGTGATCTGCTGAAAATTTTACCCAAAGTGCTAAGAGTTAAGCTCACAGTAAAGTTCATATTAATGATTTGAATAATCATCTCTTTGCCTGGAATTCACATACCCGCAGATTAGGCACTGCTTGCATCTAAAAAGTATTGACATTTTTTTTCCCTATTTTTCGACAAAAAACATGTATTGTGGGTACTCATTAGATGCACCTCACTGAGGTGCTTCCAATGAGTACCCACAACATACATTTTTGTGGAGAAATAAGAAAAATGTTTACCTGGTACCCGCACTTATCTAGAGCTATGATTCAGAACTATATTTACTCTAAGTGTTGCAGACAGACAAGTCTGAGAATACAGTGTAGACCCAGATCAGATGCTGCAGAATGCAGCATCTGATCAGGGTCTACATTACTGCTCACTCATTCAGCAGTTTTTCATGATATAAACAGGCAGTAAAATGGATTAATTCAAATTATAAGGAGTTAACCCATTTATGCCAAGTGGACTCTTCTACCATAACATTTTGGACTGATACATTTCCAGTAAAAGGGATGTCTGGTTCTTTTTATTGTGACCATGTTTTATAGAAATTCCTGTACTTAACACCAAGAGTGCAGACCCTGATCAGATACCGCTTTCAGTGGCATCTGATCTGGGTCTACACTGTTTGCCAATGTCCCTTTTATGGGACGCTAGGCGTAAAAGAGTTAAAGTGTCCCAATAATTTGAGTAAATACAATCTACCATGATGTCATGGTTCCTTATATGGTATGGGAGAATTCAGCTATACTATTTCTAATCTTTAAGCTGTCTTCATTTTCCTTAGTTACCCTAAATATTGGGACAGAAACGTTTCAGCTGATGGTGTAGAACATGACCAAATGACACAGTATAGAGCATCTGATCAGTGTCTACATCATCAGTCACTCATCCAGCAGTTTTTAGAGATAGTAAAATGGACGTTAAAATTTTCCAACAAGTAGTGTAAAGAGCTCAGGGCCCAGTTGTTCAAAGCATCGTTAGCTTAACGAGCTCGTTAAGGGTCATTTCGTAAACTGTTTGAGCAGATTCAATATACAATATTCTGATATTTTTTGCTAAAAAAATGTGAGTACCTTTTGCACTGCAAAAGCTACTCACATTTTTTCAGCAAAAAATTTCAGCATATTTGCGTATCACTCGATGTAAATTTTAACGAAATCGTTAACTAACGACATCTTTAGTTTTGAACAACTGGGCCCAGGTGTCCCAATATTCAGAATAATTATGGTCTACTACAAAATCATGGTTCCATATACAGAAAGAGCATCTCGGCTTCTTTACTACTCCATTGGCAAGTTCTGCAGATGACAAATTGATAATATGTTTCCTTATTTTTTTACTTTGTCCTTTGGAGACAATTTGCATGAAAGATCAAAGCCTGTTTTCTGGGGAAAATTAGAAAAAAAAATCAAAATGCTGAATTTTTCCAAGCATACTAAGCATTAATCCTTGTCATGCTGAATAAATTAAGATGCCACGCCCACTTCTAATTTTCAGCCAGTAAGACTATTTGATCCAGATTGTTGATACAAATTCAAATACTGAATGGCAAACAGTGCAGATCCAGATCAGTTGGCTTCTGAAGAAGCCAACTGATCTGGATCTACACTGTTTGCAAAGGCAGGGTATATCCTGGTTCAGTCAGACTAGGGTTAATCCTTTAGGTGTCTTCATTTTCCTTACTTACTCTAACTACAGTCGAACTTCAATGTTTGAACATATTTAGGACCATGGAAATTTGTTGGAGATATTGGTAGTTTAAGCCACTGTGGGTTAATCATGGTCCAAGGTCAGGAAGCAATTGACAATAATGCATTACAGTAGAACTTCAATGGCTCGAACCCTGATGGCTCGTTTACCATGGATGAGTCAAACACGTTCTTTAGTCCACTGGGATTTCCTCCAAATACGATATATGGATAATTTAGGGACATTTTCTTCTTTTATCTTGCAAATGTATGCTGTGTGCATTCATTAGAATTGCCTCAATGAGGTGATTCTAATGAGTACACACAACATACATTTATAATATAGAACACCAAAAAATTATCCCACAATTATCTCCATTATGCCTCCCGGTATGGCACTAATGGTAACCCTCCGTGGCTCGAACTACCTCTGTCTCAAACAAATTTTCATGGTCCCAAAGGGGTTCGAGCCATCAAAGTTTGACTGTATTTATGGAAATCTTTTTTATCTTCTACACAATAATGATATGTTGGGTGTACTCATTAGAATCACCTCAATGAGGTGATTCTAATGAGTACACACAACATAAAATTTCATGTTAAAATAAGTAAATTCCTCTAAATATTTGTTTTCTTAAGCTGTCAGAAGAATTTCGTAGGGACTAGAAAATGGGTTTGAATTAGCCATGGTAAACAAGCCATTGGTGTTCAAGCTATTGAGGTTTGAGGACTCTATTGGGACAGAAAAGCCGAAGCTGACTTCAACCCAGATCAGATGCTGCAGAACACAGCATCTGATCAGGACCTTCACTATTTGCCACTCATCCATCAAGTTTTATACGCATCAAAATGTATTAAAATTGTTTTTGTTCAAATTTTAGGACAAGTATGGTTAGGAGTTAAGCTGTCCTAATATTTTTAGTAAATGAGGTAAATATTAGCTGATAACATTTGTTAATTTTCCAAGAAAAATGACTTGTTATTTCTTGCATATTTCAGCTTCAGAGAAGATCTGAATGAAAATCCAAGCCTGTTTTCTGGGGAAATAAAAAATAAAAATTGAAGATGTCTCATGATTTGATTTCAGCATGATAAAAGTTAACAATAATAAACAAATCAATCTACAGACAAGTAGTGTATTGACATTAACTCTTCAAGCACTAAACCAATTCAAGCAGATGACATTTTATTTTTTTATTTTTTTTTTTTTGTTACAGAAAATAAAGCTTGACACAAATTCTTCTAAATCATTTCTTCATAAGGAAAAACTACGACAGTCTATGAATTAATCGACTATAGAAAAAAGAAAATAGAGTGATTTTTAATTCATAGACTAAAGCTTGATATTTCATGTGAATCATGTGAATCATCTGCCAAGCAGATGATTTACATGAAATGTCAAGCTTTATTTTGTCTAAAAAATATTTGACAATAAAAAATAGAATGGTGTCTGCTGCAGCTGTGATTAGCATTTTAAGTGGTAATATCTGTAATACCAATATACTCTTTCCAATCTTTACTGCTTGAAATCTATAAAAGTTGTCTTTGGAAACACAGAACACATAAAAGAATGATTGCAGCATAATTTAAATAATTGACACTGCTGCAATCATGCTGCATCTGTGTATAATTAAATGGGCAAGTCATCAGCTCCCATACTGCTTTCATGCTGCTGAGACTAGGGAGCATGCTGCATTTTCATGCTGGGATAATACTGCTTATGCTGCAAGTACCATATTTACCCTAAGTATTTGGACACCTCAACTCCTTACCATATATGTTCTATAATTTGAACCAGTACAATTCACTACCCAATGTTGTGTCTAAAAATTGCTGGATGAGTGGCAAACAGTGTAGACCCAGATGAGACGCCGCATTCTGCGGCGTCTCATCTGGGTCTAAACTGTTTGCTCAGGCCTGTCTGTCTGAATACATATGGTAAATACGGTATACTGCAATTCCGTAAGGGCATGCAGTGTCATGTATTTTAGTGGGCTGAAGTCATTCCCACTGAAAAAATGAAAAATGAATATGTGGGATCATTTGGACAGAGATGGTGGTGTCTGAGAATCTGACTATTTTTTTATTTAGTCTAATGATCATTAAATCTGGTTCAAAATAAGAATAAAATAAATCTTTTGTATGTACTTAACTATCAAATTTGAAATACCATACTATGGGCAATTTCAGCAGACATCAAAACTGATGATGTTTTTCTCTTTTTTTTTTTTCCAAAAATGATGATGTTTTTCTTTTTTTTTTTTCCAAGAAAATAGGATCTGACACTTTATGCAAATTGTCTCTTAAGGAGACAATTTGCATGAAATGTCAAATCCTATTTTCTAGGAAAACTAAGAAAAAACATTCAAAAAGTCATCTGCTGAAATTTTTACCCAGTATGTGAAGTGTTAAAAGTGTGCAAGTCCTAACCTCATTGCCTACTCTGCCTACTTCCCTATTTAGACAAATAATCTCATTATGAGCTGCCTATTTGCTACCTATAAGGCCGACTTCGACTTGTACTAAAGTAGGTACTATGATAGCTACCAATGACATGCACACTAGCAGTATCAGAGGAACACCTATGATTGCTACTTTAGTAGACTGTCATGACAACATAACGTTAAACAGGTCACAAGAATCATATACTGATACTGACAAAAGCCTTTTGCAGCTTTTGTCAGTTATATAGTTACCATGAAAATGACATTTCAGGCTTAGAACTAGACCTGCACTGAAAAAAGTAACATTGACTAAAACCCAGTATTTAAACTAATTTCTATCTATACATTCTATTATCACCAAAACATAAAAAGAATCATGTTTCTCATTACTTAATTCTTTGAAGAGACATCTGTGACTTGTATATTCGCAGGTCTTACATTTCAGCCATCTTGAAAATTCTTTAGTACCTTAGAAACTCTACTCCACAGGTGGGTTGAACTATGGTAGACCCATGACATCACTTTGGTAGCTACCATAGGTGTTCGGCTGTAATTTTGGTTACAAAGGTAGCTACCATAGTTTTAGCTGAAGTCGCTCTAAATAAGTCTTTGACTATAAAAAGACAAGTCCTGCCAAGCAGAGCTGCCAGCAAGTATTTGGAGAAAACGTACCTTAGGACCTATGATGAGCCTAAAATCTAAGGTTTCTCCAGGTGGGTAGTAAAGATTAAGACTGGCGCAATTAATCGGATAATCAATTAATTGATTGATAAATTCCACAAAAATGATTATCATTACAGATTTACTAATAATCGATCATTTGATTTCTGTATCTGTTACTTAACTGTATTTACCCTTAGTATTCAGACACCTCAACTCCTTACCATATTTTATCTAAAATTTGAACAAGTACAAGTTACTACCCACTGTTGTGTCTAATACAGCTTGATGAGTGGCAAACAGTGTAGACCATGATGAGATGCCGCATTTGCAGCATCTCATCTAGGTCTACACTGTTTGCTCAGGCCTGTCTGACCAAATACATACAATAAAGTATAACATATGGTAAGAGTCTTGCTCAGACAGGTAAAGTTATCACCAAATCTTCACTGATTATCGATTATAATGGTAGGACTGATAATCTATTATCTTTTCAGCTCTGATTAGCCAGCCTTGGTAAAGATTGACCAAACTGTATGGAAGTGCTTCTTCAGACAGACAGTGAAGCAGTGAAGATTCAGATCAGATTGCATGGATGTGCAAACTGATGAGTCTTCACTGGGCATGTGTCATAAAGCACATGCACATTATTACTACAGAAAGTGATGCCAGCCTCGATGGCTCAGCTGGATGCATGCCAGACTGGTGATCAGGAGGTCGCAGGTTAGATCCCTACCAGGTCTGGCAACATTCTTTCGTGGAGATTGATCATGAAATATTTTCCAAGGTCATTATCTCCCTGCTGAGTCAAGAAGGGTGTTTGTCAGTTTCTGGCAAAAGAATGTGGACAAGTACTGCTTAACTGCTAAGAGGACTAAGCCTGCCAAGGAAAAGTGTGGTTAGGTATACTGACCAGCTCGACATGACCGTATAGTGTTGACTGGGCTGTTACTCCAAACTAACCAACACAAAGTAATCTGATGCAATAAGCAATATTTCTACGAAATATGGGTCAAATCACTTTAGTGGGTTTGGACCCATTTTAAAGTGTAAATGAATGGATGACAGATGACAGACGGAGAGAGAATACTATAGCTCATTCTGAGCACAGCTCAGGAGTGCTGAAAGGTATGTTTACAAAAAGTTGCTCAGGTGTCAACTTGTAATTCTCAGGTTTGTTTGACAACAGATCCAAACAACCAATCAGGTGGAGGTAGTCAAACAACAATTAAAAGACTTTTGAAGAACCATTCCATTACGAAAACATGCTTATTCAAATATACAGGAAATTTCACCTCCAAAAACTGATAAAATTTCAGATAAAAAACTCTAACATTTTTCATATTTCTGCTCCCAGTTTTACTATATAAAAGTGGGGTTTAAGGGGGTCAAAATTATATAGGCATGTTTTCGTGATGAAACCTTATGGAAAGACATACTATGTATACTATATGCCTTAAAATATTCAGCTTTAGAAAACAAGCATCTTTGCATGAATCTGATCAGTCAATGCTTTAAAGTTTTTATACTTGTGAATATTGATGCAGGCATTTTCGGTATCTAATTAGATATCAAATTTTTAAAAGACACAAATAAAAGCTGTCAGCTGACAGGGATATGCTGCTTCTCTGAATTAGCTAATAGTATTATATGCAAATGAAAACATTTACAGGTATATAGCAATAAAATATTGTGTCAGATTTTATTTACTTTTTGCATTTTAAATTAAGTGAATATGACATCACAAACTCACCAAAACGGTGCTTCCTATGATACCATTTTCTAGATCTTCATAGCTCAATAACTTTCAACCATTTTCATAATTTTTTTGACAAAAATGCTCAGCTTAACATGTTCTTTATTTTCTAATGTGTTTATTATTTGATGTGCTTTTTTCCTTTAAATTCAGGGCTTGTCCATGAATAAATGTTGCTGTCACTGGCCAATATTGAGAACAATGATCCTATGTCAATGTACCAAAAAATACTGTTAACATGAATTGTCACCATATTGTGAAAATTCATTAGTCCAGTGACATGTTATGAAAATCAGTGTGAACTTTCATAATGTGACAGGTTTTGGGAACATACTACATGTATAATGTTTGTTTCAACCAAAAGATTCAACATTTTTCTCATTACTCCATGAAAACATATGTTGTGAGTACTCATTATGAGTATCCTGAACATATGTTTGTGGAGAAATAAGAAAAAACATTTACCTGGTACTCCATTCTACCTACTGCTATGACATACTACTGAGTTATTTTTAACACACTGAGATAATGAAAATGACATGTCCACTAATGTATTAGTTTTGTCAACTTGTGATGAAAAGTAAATTTGATAAGGAAAAAAAAAACACATCTCAATGGCAATTGTAAGCCACCGTAATTTTTACTACTCCTACCTGGTTCCTTCTTCTTTATCTGAACAAAGAGTTTCATCAGAGTCCTCTCCCTTGTCATGATCTTCAAACTGGTGAGGTGCAGAAGCTATCCTGACATGCTGTTTACTTTTGAAAGGTTCTGCTTTATGAGGCTTATCTGAAATAATAAATAAAAACAAAAACTCAAATTAAAGATTACTACTCTCTAAGCCAATTCAGCAGATGACAAATAATTGATATGTTTCTTACTTTTCTCAGAAAATAGACTCTGACATTCCATGAAATCTGACTCGATTGGAGACAATTTGTATGGAATATCTAATCTACTTCACGAAAACATACCTATATAATTTTGACCCCCTTAAACCCCACTTTTACATAGTAAATCTGGGGTTTACAGGGGTATATATTATTTTTCTTATTTCTGCTAAAAACATAGATTCTGGGTACTTGTTAGAACCGCCTCAGCAAGGCGGTTCTAAGGAATACCCACAATCTATGTTTTGAGCAGAAATATGAAAAATATCAGCATTTTTATCTGAAAATTTTCAGTTTTTGGTGGTGAAATTTTCAATATATTTGAATAAGCATGTTTTCGTAATGATTTTCTGGGGAAAATAAGAAAAATAATTTAAAAAGTCATCAGCTGAATCTTTTACCCAGCTAGCTAAGTACTGAAAAACTAAAAACAAAACATTACCTCTCACCTAACTTTCATTTCAAACATCCTTTTTTCAGAGTGTGGGGAAATATCCTTTTTAACTAAGTTATGGAAATGTCTGTTTTTGTTTTGATCGCAGAAAAATGGCGCGTAATATCAATAAATGATATATCAACCAAGCAAAATAAAGTCTCTTAAAAATCAGGACTTTTGATGAAATTTTATTAAATTACCATTAATACATCAAATATTTGTACACCATAACTCCATTCCAAAATTTGAACAACTCCATTTGACTATTTGGTGATGAAGTGCAGGATCAGTGAATGGTAAACAGTGGGGACTCTGGTTAAACTGTTTGATCTGACCTTTCAAAGCACTCAAATCCTGGTCTACAGCATATCTGTCTGAATAGTTAAACGGCAAATATGGTGGACAAAAAACTATGATAAGAACATTTTCATGTTTAATTTTCCAAAATGGCTGATGTGTATGCTGTCAGGCTGAAAATATTATGAGGTTAGAACATTGTTTTTGATACTTGGTGAATGGGATGGTTTGTCAGTTTCCACAGCTTACTGTAAGCAACATTCTAACATGAAGTTAATGTTTTCCCAATGAGCCTAATAAAACGTCACCATGATCAAACTACAATAATTCACATCGCCAATGTACTGCCTGCAAAAGGGTGCATTTGATGACATTGCATGTTAACATTTACTCCTCCCAACGTCCGCTGCAAAAGTGTTTTTGGGAAAACATTGCAAAAACACTGATTTTCCTTTCTGTATCATGTTACAATTGAAATAATTTTTCTCTTCTGTGAGTTATTGGGACTAACGCATGGTGTTGTCAGGTAGATGCGATTATTAACTCACTTCCACTTCACTGTCCTGAATTGATACTTCGCAATCTGCCCTACAACACAATGTGTCATTCACAATAATAAACAATACAGACATATATTTCTTAAACAACAGCAGAAAAAAGAGATCTTATTAGGAGATAATTTGGCCAGTGAAATAATTATAACACCAATACTCGAACTTTTCATAAATTCAAAGTCTCAGACTATCTCTATATATTGCCAAATGCGGTCATTCTAAGCAAGTGTACATTTGTACACTCAGGGTTGCAGGATTTTTACCAATGCTGCAGTCCGTTGGATTCCAAGCTGGAAGCCAGTTTTGCAGGATGGATCACCAAGGAGCAATTTTGTATCAATGTGCATCATTCTGTCTCTTGACCAATTGTTACTTGGAACAGACAATCGGCTGTTCACATCCAAATCTTGGATCTCCTAGCACAGATATACAGGCTGATCCGAGTAGTCATTAGACTCACATGTCCTGAAAGTAAGGTAAATGTCCTAAAATTTCGAACACTTTATTATACCCTCACCATTTGTGTTGTCTGCCAGTATGTCTGTCCATTACATTTTGGTCATTGCAGGGGTTATCTAATAACCAGTGCTTATTGGCAATTTCTTGTTCAATACTATTTTGGTCTAAATTTTGCTTTTCAAAATACTTGGTAGAATGGCAAACAGTGTATTACCTGATCAGACTCAGGAGCAGTCTGACCTGGTTCTGCACTATTTGCCTATCCCAATTTATTAGAAAGCTTGGTGCAAGAAATTTTAGGACATTTACCATACATTCTCATGTTGTGGTGCAAGAAATTTTACGACAGTTACCATACATTCTCTAATGTGATGGTTGCAACAGTCTCCAAAAGAAGTATTTTTGCTTGATAAGTCAGTCTATTTTCTAGGAAATATAATAAACATCTTCAATTTGTTATCCGCTGAATCTGTCCAGTTAGTGTTGAAAGTTAATATAAAGCAAAATAAAATGTTAGAAATATTTGTAACACAAAAAAAGTACTTAAATAAGCAAAATCTGTAAATAAATACTCTATGAAACTAAATAACAAGGGATCCTCCTAGACAACCATATTTACCCTCTATAACTGGACGGATTTTGATTGAGTTGAGGTTTCACTTCACTGTCAACAATCTTTTGGTCAAGTCAAGATGCTGTCATAGATGTGACAGTATCAACTGATGCCTTTTAAACCTTTTATCCCTGCAGACCAATACAGATACTTTGCAAACAGTGCAGATTCAGATAAGATGGCTCAACTCATCAGGATCTACACTGTTTGCCATGCAGTTATTGATTTCTGACTCAAATCCCCATTTGAAACAATGGATGTGTCCAAATTCAAAGATGGAAGAGTCTATTTCAGAAACTCAGGGATGAAAGGATTAACCCATGTCATGCTGAATAAATGAAGAGGTGCCACACCCACTTCTAATTTTCAGCCAATCAGATTACTTAATCGAGATCGTTGATATAAATTCACAAACTGAATGACAAACAGTGCAGATCCAGATTAGTTGGCTTCTTCAGAAGCCAACTGATCTGGATCTACACTGTTTGCAAAGGCAGGGTATATCCCGGTTCAGCAGGACAAGGGTTAATATATCTCACTATAGTATCATGCCCCAGATACATACTGATATGATACTACCACCAGTCACATTATACTGATGCCTGTGCAATTGGTACAATACCATTAATTCTGTGAGCATTAAACTGACAAAACATAACCCTCATACACTTGATGTTTACACTGTGAAAAAAAATTACCCCCACTTATGGCAAAATTTAACCCTCATAGATGTTTACATTGTGACAAAATTTAACCTTTATGCTACTGATGTTTACACTGACAAAATTTACCCCCACTGATGGCAAAATGTAACCCCCACAGAACTGATGGCATCAATTTAAAGATGGAACAAATTGACTTGTCACTTTGACCTTTACATTTGATGTTCATAAGGATACGTCCACTATACAATTTAGGCATAGCAGTAAGAAAATCCAACATTCCACGTGAAACAGCAAGCTGCTCACCTGTATGGATACTACCTATATATACAAGTAATGTATGCTTGTAAATATTATAATCAAAAGGTTAAAGCGACAAGTCATTTTGGTCAGCCTATATAAATTAAATTTGTGAATAACTGTTCGTAAAGAACTAGGATTGGAAAAGTACTGCACAAAAAGGGATCCATGACAGCAAGTTCATACAATAATGATATTAACCCTTGGCATACTGAATAAATTAAGATGACATGCCCACTTCTAATTTTCAGCCAATCAGATTACTTGATCCAGGTTGTTGATACTAATTCACATACTTAATGACAAACAGTGTAGATCCAGATCATTTGGCTTTTTTGGATCTATACTGTTTGCAAAGGCAGGTCCAGGTTCAGCAGGACCATGGCTAAATTTAAACTGAAACAGTAGTGAATGAGCATAGTAAATAGCAATCAAGTGCTCATAGAAATGAAAATACATGTATGTGGAAATTATTTTAAGTTATTATTTCAAATTACAATTAGTAAAGCAAAGCATTACAAGCACTTCAGAGCCCTGAATTTCTTCCTCTTCTACAGTTCTGAAATGCACTTATACAACACAAAACAGAAATAACCAACAACTGTCCTTGCAAACAGAAAAACCAACACCTGTCTTTTCAAACAGAAAGACCAACACCTGTCTTTTCAAACAGAAAAACCAACACCTGTCTTTTCAAACAGAAAAACCAAAACCTGTCTTTTCAAACAGAAATAGCAAATACTTGTCTTTCCAAAAGAAATAACCAACACCTGTCATTTCAAACACAAATAACAAACACCTATTTTTACAAACAGATATAACCAACACCTTCTTTGCAAATAGAAATATCAAACCTCTGTCTTGGAAAACAAAAAATATTTGCAACAAAGACTGCTTTGACCTTGGAAAATTAATTCATGAGTATAAAATTCAAGCGGTGTAGATCCTGATTAGATGCTGTCTTCTTTTGGGGTCTGATCTGGGTTTACACTGTTTGCTCAGGCCTGTCTGTTCAACTACTTAACCCTTGTCCTGCTGAACCAGGATATGCCCTGCCTTTGCAAACAGTGTAGATCCACTGTTTTGGTACCCTGTAAAATAGTCCTATCTAACAACAGAGTGTATGGAGTAGACGTTGTATACAGTGTAAGGTAAAAAAGACTGCATTGTTCTATTTATTTCAGGCCAGAGGAATCTTGATGCTGTCATAGATGTGACAGTATCAACTGATGCCTTTTAAACCTTTTATCCCTGCAGACCAATACAGATACTTTGCAAACAGTGCAGATTCAGATAAGATGGCTCAACTTATCAGGATCTACACTGTTTGCCATGCAGTTATTAATTTCTGACTCAAATCCCCATTTGAAACAATGGATGTGTCCAAATTCAAAGATGAAAGAGTCTGTTTCAGAAACTCAGGGATGAAAGGATTAACCCGTGTCATGCTGAATAAATGAAGGTGCCACACCCATAGGAGGTTCCTGGAGGAGACAAATTCCAGATAGTAAACCATTCTGTAGGGAATTACATGTATTTGGCTGGGTGGAGTGCTACAACGAGCCAGTCGGTCATTCCAGTTTGTGACCCCGAACTGGAGGAATTTTTGGGATGTCATATGGCAGGCAATGTCATGTGTTTTTGAAGCGATGAAAAGGACATGAAAATCCCAGGATCTGTTGCTGAATCAATTAAAGGGGCTGTCACATCCCACCAAAACCTGGATCTGATTTAGACCCATGGAACTGTAGCAGGTGAGACACTTTTGATTTCTTAGCATTGTAGCCTATGGAGAAATTAATAGGGGTGTGTAACCTATATGTATCCTTATTGACAAGCAGATGATTACGGGGAATGAATTATACTTTCAGGAGGCAACTCAGTCCAAACTGTTTTGTCTCCCATTTGTAAAGGTCTTTTTTCCTTGCTCCCCTGGGGAAGCAAATTCTTTCTTTTAGTATAGACCCCTTTTCAGAAGGAGCATGGTGTACCAGGGTTGTGCAAAAAGTTCTGTCACTAATAGGCTTCCTTAGTTTTATCCCAGGTATATTTTAAAATGCTTCACTGCACTTGAATGTTGTGTTGAATAGCTAACGATACCTGTTTATTTCGTGCAAATTGCTTTCCAACTGACCGAGTTATTTTAAATTGAAAAAGATGCAGTCATATACACTGACCAATTTACTTGTTACATTGGAACATGGACCAGAAGACTGAAATCTGTAGTTATATTAAATGCCGCATTAGGCTTAATATAGATTCAAAGCAGATATTTAATGAGTTGTGTGGTATATACGGACCTCAGTCCATTTCAGTGCGCACAGTTTTTAGGTGGGTTAAAGCTTTTAAAGCTGGGAAATTTTCTGTTGAAGATGATACCCATCCTGGAAGGCCTAAAACCTCTGTTACCAAGGCTAACATCGCTGCTGTAAAGATTGTGGTTGAACAGGATGCGTGATTGTCTGTCAAAGAGCTAGCTAGTTGTACTGGCATATCAGAAGGCAGTGCGCAAACAATTCTGAAAAAACATTTGGACCTGAGAAAGGTTTGCGCTAGGTGGGTACCTCATTTGCTCACTGAGGAGCAAAAGACACAATGCCTTAAATGTGCCCGGGAACTTTTGTAAACATACAAAGGCTGTAATAGTCAGGTTATTTCTAACTTGCTAACAGGTGATGAAACCTGGGTGCACATGTTTGAGCCACAAAGAAGGGCTGATAAGTTTGAAAAAGATGCTGTACACAATTTTCTTTAATTCAAGTGGGCCAGTCGTTTAAGTGCCTTGTCCATCTGGTCATACAGTCACTGGCCGATTCTACAAGAATTCTGAACTGAAGAATGTAAAAGAGTTTTACAATAAGAAACGACCAAGCAAAGGATGGTCAGGAGCCAACCTTTTACATGACAACGCCTCCCATAAGTGTGAAGTTGTTAAGTCTTTTTTGGCTTCTGAAAAGGTGAAAGTTTTAAACCATCCACCTTATTCACCTGACCTGAGTCCCTGTGACTTCTTTTTATTTCCAAGGCTTAAGAAAATGCTTTCTGGAAATAAGTATACGTCTAGAAGTTCTCTTGGCAGCATTATTTATCAGTGTCTCCCATAGATATCTGCTTTTCACGACTGGGTAAAAAGGTTACAAAAATGTGTTTCAGTAAAAGGGGAATACATGTACTTTGAAAGTTTGTAATAAAAATATGCTTGATAAAAGGTAGCACTGAAGTAATCCAACCCCAGTCACAAAACTTTTTGCAGGACCCTCGTAAGACCATTTTAGACTGATAATAAAGTCTCCCACACTCTCTGTAGTAGGAACTGAAAATTTCAATTTTAGGCATATCTGGCTATGTGATTTAGTTATTCCTACAGAAAAATGGCTAAACTATTTACAAATAGTGGAGACCCTGATCTGACACCACATTCTGCAGTGTATGATCTAGGTCTGCAATGTTTGCCAATTACCCTTTTGGGGGTCTCCAGACTAAAATGGGTTAACTCCTTACCCTCCTAAATTCCTAATATCTGAACAAGTTCACTTACCATGCTATGGGTAGATTCAGCAGTCAACAAATTGGTGATATTTTTCTTATTTTTTCTAGAAAGTAGGATCTGACACTTCATGCAACCTAAGGAGACAGTTTGCATGAAATGTCAGATCTTATTTTCTAGGAAAAATAAGGAAAATATTTCAAAATGTTGTCTGCTAAAAGTTTTACCAAGCACGAGTTGATTACCTGTTGAGGTGTCTAAAACCTACTGAATGAGTGGAAACCTGTGTAGATCCTGATTAAATGCTATATTCTGCAGTGTCTGGTCTGGATCTACACTGTTTGCTCAGATCTGTCTATCCCAATATGTATATATAGTGTAAATTTAGTACTCAATGAAAAAATTATTACAATAAGAAAGACCAATCAAAACAGCTCAATTAAAAAGTAAAATCAAATTTAACCTTCGAAGCACCAATCAAAACTGCAGCAGACGACATTTTGAAATATTTTTTAAAATTTTGATGTCTGCTAAACTAACCATTTATTCACATGAAATGTCAAGACCTACTTTCTCTGAAAAATAAAATAAAAGATAGAATGTCGTCTGCTACAAGTTTTCCTTGGCACTTTAAGGGCTAAAGTTATTTTCCACTAACAGCAAGTCTTTGGTGCAACAGACACACTAAAAGTGTGAAATGAAAAAAGCAAGAAAACAAAATGACCCTGCCACCTTCACAGACAACAAGATACATGTATCAGAAGTGGGTGGGGTACCTTGGGTATAAGACTGTTTCAGTATCGAGGTAGTAAGTGGATAGGAATAGCGATTGTAGTTTGAATCTTCATCTAAAAATGAATATATACTATTTCCATCATGCTTTCAAAACTTTTCTTCCAGACACATACAAGAACCAATATTTCCCACAATAAACTGTGTGTCACAAGGGATAAGTAATTACTCTTGCGACTTTGCAAAGTCCTTGTTAAGAAGTATTCCATGATAATTCTGGAATAATTTTCTCAAGTTGTACATAAAAACATACGTTGTGGGCACTTACTAGAAGCGCCTCAGTCAGGGGATTCTAATTGGTACCCACAACATACATTTTAAGGAGAAATAAGAAAAATTATCAACAGTTCTCACCAAATATTCCTCCTTAACGTCCTCTGGGCTTAAACATTAACCCTTGTCCTGCTGAATAAATTCAGATGCCACGCCCAGTTCTAATTTTCAGCCAATCAGATTACTTAATCCAGATAGTTGATATAAATTCACATACTGAATGACAAACAGTGTAGATCGAGATCAGTTGGCTTCTTCAGAAGCCAACTGATCTGGATCTATAATGATTGAAAAGGCAGGGTATATCCGGGTTCAGCAGGACAAGGGTTAACATTTTCATATTTCTCCATAAAAGACATGTTCTGCATAGCTCAAGATAAGAAAGTAACCAGACAATTGTTCTTATTTTAAACAACCATCACGAAAACATGCCTATATAATTCTGACCCCCTTAAACCCCACTTTTAAATAGTAAAACTGGGGTTTACAGGGTGTACATTATTTGTCTTATTTCTGCTCAAAACATAGATTGTGGGTACTCGTTAGAACTGCCACACTGAGGCAGTTCTAATGAGTACCCACAATCTGTTTTGAGCAGAAATATAATAATATCAGAGTTTTTAATCTGAAAATTTTGCAGTTTTTAGAGGTAAAATTTTCTATATATTTGAAAAGGCATGTTTTCGTAATGATATGTTTTTGTGAAGTTATAAGAAATTAAATTGAGCAGTTGATGGCACATCATCCCAAAATCCCCACGCTCCAGGCTAATGTTGCTAATAACTTGACGGACAAACAGGCTGAAAAATAATGTTGCCCTCTCACACCCTTACCATGCAGGGAAGTCATAAAGCAAGTTTGGCTAAATTCTGCCCAAATTTTGGAGGAGATAGAGTGACAGACGGAGGCATTCACAATATCCTTATCGCTAAAGGTTGGGGATAACTATCAATACATGTACTTTTTTGTTGTAAAAAACATGTCTTATATAGAGCTGTTCCCAGCTAGCATTCTACGTAAATCTACATCGGGCCATCATCGGCCCGTCAGCTACCCTGACGGGCCGATGACGGCCCGATATAGATTTACGTAGAATGCTGACTGGGTTGTTATGAAATATCATTGGGATCTTCTCAATGAGTTGTTTTCAATAAATCCTGGCAGCATGTTTCAAGGAGATATAATAAAATAAAACAGTTCCTCTGTTATCGATTAGCACTCTGGGTAAAAGTTTCAGCTCATGACATTTTTTAAAATATTCTTCCTATTTTTCTCAGAAAACAGGATTTGACATTTCATACAAATTATCTCTAGTGGAGGCAATTTGCATGAAATGTCGAATCCTGTTTTTTTTGGAAAAATAAGAAAAATGTCATCAATTTGTCGTCTGCTGAATTAGCCCAGAGAGTGGTAATGGTTTAACAATGCCTGTCTGGAATCCTGAATGATAAATGTGGCAATAATCTTGGGATGATTTTTGTTACTTTTGCAGCAAAACATATCTTGTAGGTACTCATTGGAATTGCATTAGTGAATGCCAGTGAGTACCCATCGGTTGTGTTTTGTAGCAAAAAATAACAAAATTGTCTTCTGAATACTCCCCTTATCTCATTACTAAAACACGCCTATTCCAATACACCACAACCTCTTTATAACACTATTGTTGGGGTCCATAGCATAAACCGTGTTAGTTAAACAACCGTGTTATATCCAAACAAAAATGTATAGGGACCATTTATGGTCACTTTTCAACATAATCTATACATTTTTGAGATCCATCTTTTAACCATGTTATATCCAAAACCGTGTTATAATGAACCGTGTTATAAAGAGGTCATGGTGTATATAGAAAATTTCACCTCCAAAAACTGAAAACTTTCAGATAAAAAACTCTACTTTTTATATTTCTGCTCAAAACATAGATTGTGGGTACTCATTAGAACTGCCTTGGTGAGGCAGTTCTAACTAGTATCCACAATCTATGCTTTTGAGCAGAAATAAGAAAAATAATGTATACCCCTGTAAACCCCAGTTTTACTATATAAAAGTAGGGTTTAAGGGGTCAAAATTATATAGGTGTGTTTTCGTGATGTGATGCTATGGAAGACACAATTTGAAATTTTCTGAAAAAAAATTACATACCTGCTAGGACATGCATTTCATTCAAGTCATCTTACACATGACTGCGATGAAATGCCAGGCCATGCTATAAATATTAAAAAAGATGAACGGTAAAAATTTCAAACAAGAAAAGCAAAAACTATTCTTTGAAAGAAGTAACCAAGCCTGCAAAGAAGGCAATTAAATTGCCTTCTTTTGCGAAATTCATCGCATTCTTTTGACTGATCCATGAGGATAGTTAATACATTAATGGGATTTCTTTGTGCAAAACATACAAGGGCTGGTCAATAAGTAACTAGTCTAACAGATTCTAATCGACCGACAAGGCCATCATTTCCACGTTACTGTAATGCAAGATTTAGGCATGTGTAAAAATTGTATTATTGTTGCCTTAATCGGTGATAAGATATCAAGTGTTGAAAATGGCCGGTGATAGAAAGGCTTGCTTTTTGTCTAAACTGGAATACAGAGCTACAATTCATCACCTGTTTTTGAAAGTGAAAGCAAAGGATTTCACTGTGAACTTTTGAAGGAAAATACCTTATGTTCCAATAGCCTGTTTCAAATATTTTCACTACACCAAACACGTCTCTAATACTGTATTACCTAAAGTATTCACCTCCTAACCATACTTGTCCTAAAATTTGAGTGACCATTTTACTTCCTGTTCATTGCTGGACTAGTGGCAAACAGTGTAGACCCAGATCAGATGCCACATACTGTGGCATCTGATCTGGGTCTACACTGTTTGCTCTGGCCGGTCTGTTCGGATACTTAGGGTATTAAAAACAGCATCTACAGTAAAACACAAATCAAAGTACTAAAGGTATTTAAGATTGTGAGAAATTTATCACCTAAATGGTAGCAAAACATATGCCAATATCTAATGATTGCTATTGTTTCTACCCATACCTTTGATAGCTCGATCACCTGCAATTTTTTATTTACATTGAAAAAATAATTAATCTTAATTATATGCACCACACCAAGCAAAAATGTGTCTTTAAGTTTAGTTTAATCACATTTTATTGCTAAAATAATTATGAAGCAAATATGTTGGTTGGGTCACAAGTTCTGTATCCTGCAAGATATTCTGCAAGTGGATAAATCAAACATTTATTTCTTGACTTTACCCATCTGTGTATACCCCAACTGTACCTTTTGTCAGGACATAGTCTATATGTGAGCCCTAAAAATGGCTTAAGTGACCCAAAAAACAGATCTGCCTGGATTTGAGAGTGAATATTGTTTACTTACAGAAACAAATATGTACTAACAAAATTAACAGAATATCTTGTGTGCAAGCAGATCTGTGACTCAAATTCACAAATGCTCATTTATGCTATGAAGCCATTGTTTTCTATTCTGCTCCCTGTATAACACATTTTTAATGTTATATAATGTGTCTAAAATGAATGGATGCCCTGCTACAAAATTTAACTAAACACTAAACACAAAAGTTAATGTGAACAGACAGACAGACAGACAGGGGCATCGTACACTGTATGGTGCTAACCTAACCCTTAAAATGCCAAGAAAACCTGCATCTGAAAATGTCATATGTTTATGTCGCCTGCTGCATCTTCTTGCAATCTTTTCAAACATACTTTTTGCATATTGGCAAACAGTGTGGACCCAGATCAGACTGCTCCTAGAGGAGCAGTCTGAGATGGGTCCACACTGTTTGCAACAATGACTTTTAAAGTAACTGGCAGAAGACAAAGCAGATGACAATTGTTGTGTTTGGCATCTTAAAGGCTAAATGTTCATTGTGGTATAAAAATGACACAAAACAAAACAACAACAAGAGACAACTGAAAGTATAAAGACTGTGTCACAAAGCAGAAGTTACTGTTAACCAACTTTCTTTTGATGTGACAAACTTTTGCTTTTTGCCAAAAGGTCAGGGTAGATCACAGCAATTTATTTTCATGACTTTCAGAATACCACTGCATAAGCTAGACAGAGCTTTAATCTTCAAGGCAAGAAAGATCACTAAGACCTCTTTATAAGACAGTTCATTATCAGACATTTTCAGATATACGAGGGATGTTCGAAATGAATTGCTTATTTCTATCTGGAGACTTCAAATTTCAAGTTAGCCCAAAAGTACTCATTTCATGCCCTCGAAGTACTCCCCGTGGCTAGAAATGCAAAGTTTCAGCCGATGTATCCACTTCTTGAAGGCGTCACGGTACGCTGATTTGGGCACAGTAATAAGGTACTGATGAATGGCAGATCCAAGTGCCTGTCGGGACTGGTATTTCCACCCAGCAAGGAATGCTTTCAATTTCGGAAACAAAAAGAAATCACATGGAGCAAGGTCTGGGGAATACAGGGGGTGAGGCAAAACAGTTACTTTTTCTTTCTTCAAAAACGCCGTAACTATTGCGGAGGTATGAGCTGGGGCATTGTCATGTAGAAGACGGACATGTTTAAAACCAGTGGCAGGGCGTCGTTTCTGATAATACTTTTTCAGTTTCTTCAGTACTACGTCTTTGGTGTACTTTCCGGTGTTGCTTTTGCCCTTTTTCACTGGCACTTTTATTGCAACTCCTTCACCAGAGAAGAAGATTGCATACAAAACCTTCTGTGTACTCAAAGAACGTTTGGCAATTATTGGGCGTTTGCTGGGTTTAGTGGCCCAGATCTTATTGCTAACCTTTCTGACGGGCTCAAAATAATGGACCCAGGTTTCATCACCTGTGACGACATTGGCAAACTGCTTTTTGTCATATTTTGGAAACATTTGAAGCAGCTTTTTGGCCACTTTAACCCGTTGCCACTTTTGCTCGTCAGTCAACAGATGTGGCACCCATCTAGCAGAAATCTTTCTGACTTTCAAATGCTTCTTCAAAATAAGGTGAACCGTTGATAGTGATATGCCTACCTTTCGTGCAATATCACGAACTGTAAATTTGGCATCTCCTTCAATGATTTCCTTTATTTTGGAAACGATTTCTTTATGAGATATAGATTTTGGCCTACCTGATTTCGGTGCATTTTTGATGGACTCTACACCAGACTCAAATTTCTTTTTCCACCGCCGAACTGTGTCATAAGACACACAAGAAGGTCCAAAAGCAGTAGAAATTTCAGTCATCAGCTTCTTCAAAGAACAACCAAGTTTTGAGCGAGCTTTGATGTAAGCCCGTATTTCAACTTTTTTGTCGACGCTTCTACCAACCATTTTTACTGCAGTGGTCAATGACTGCGTGTATTCAAATGGCAAATTTTATGTCTTACACTTAGTCTAACATGTACATTTATACACCATTGTGTAGATATTGAATAGCCCTATACAGGTATGTATTGGTTTTTATCGTGCCCCACGTGGATATCGAGCTAGAGGACAATAAGCAATTCATTTCGAACATCCCTCGTAAGAGGATTTAAAGGTGGACCCAAAAATGTTGTATCAAACAAAAAATGTATCGATTATAATTTGTTCATTTGGATCCCAGCAATAGTGTTCAATAGTAAATAAATCTTCTATGTCGATGTCTATGTCTAGTGATATAAAGAAGCTGGGATGTATAAGGATTCTAGAATTTTCCATGAAAGTGGATGGAGAAAAGTTTCTTACATGCAAAAGAGACTTGGTTTACTGTACTTTCCGTACTTGTTGTTGTGCGGATTTTTAACGCTACCAGGCACCCAAGGCACAAAAAGGCAACGGCAATTGTTATGTACATGTATCTGTACAGCCGTGCTTTCATGGATTACCCATGTGCACTTGGTGCCATGTCTGTCACCAAGCGCTGCCTGTCCACTTTATACTCAACCCAGGGCACGTCGAGTATGAGCTAGGCGTACTACTGGTCTGAAAATTGTCTCGACCTGAGCAGGATTCGAACCCAAGATATCCTGCTTAAAAGTCGAGTGCACTAACCACTAGGCCACCCAGCCCACGCTTTCCTTACTTGAGACATTGAACTCTTTTTTAACCCTTGTCATGCTGAATAAATTAAGATGCCATGCCCATTTCTAACTGTCAGCCAATTAGATTACTTAATCCATATTGTTAACATAAATTCACAAACTGAATGACAAACTGTGCTGATCCAGATCAGCTGGCTTCTTCAGATGCCAACTGATCTGGATCTAAACTGTTTGTAAAGGCAGTGTATATCCGGGTTCAGCAGGACAAGGAAATTATCTTTAGCATGTCTAAATATCCTCTAAAGGCAGGATTTTATAATCATTTCTTTATATTTCTCAGGAACTAGGGCTTCACATGTCATCAATTCTTATTTTCAGGGAAAAATTACAAAATTATCACACAGTTTTCACCTGAAAATTTCCAAATTCATGGTGGATCCAGGAGCTGGAAACAGTACTTACATTTGGCAGTGGCTTTTAGTAGTTGTTTCACTCGGGCATGAATGGGATCATTGATTATTCCATCTTGGTCACTTTCACCCGGCTGCACCATCATATTGTTAAAATGTGACTCAAAATCTTCTGTCCGAACAGAGTCGGCATCACTGGTGAAACCTGAAGATATTTTTACCCCACCTCTAGCGGGACGTGGTAAAGTGGAAGTAGGTGTAGGTTTAGGGTAAACTGGTGGGGTGCCTTGCATTCCTGTGAGAAAGACAAACAGACAATAATGAACTCTGTTCTAAATTTAGATATCGGCCAACAACATTTTAACCTTTAATCTTTACCATTCTCTGGGCTAATTCAAAATTAGATACATATGGTTGAGAAAGAGCCATTTTTCATCATTTTTTAAAGTTAGCTATAACCTTGTGGTCAAGGCCCATACATGCACTGGGGCACCCATCAAGAAATGTTCCAACAATAAGTAAGTAAACCTTTCTTGTGCTTAGCAAATCTGGTCTGTGATCTTGACCCTGAAGTCAATGGTACTTGAATCTCCAAAGTGTAGGAACACTATGCACAAGGCTACAAGTAAATTCTCCTCCCCCCCCCCCCCTCCCCCCGCCCCCCATGCCCCCCCCCACCCCCTTCCCCCGCAACAGCTTTGATAGGAAAAAAAAAAACACTTCAGCCATTTTCTCATAAATTTATCAAATGTGACCCTAAGGTACTGATCATACTAAATAATGTCCCCTATTGATAAGCTAATCTTAAGGTTTGAAGTAAATTCTTCTTATAATTAAAAATGACAGCTAGGAAAAGGTAACCATTTCCTCATGTATTTTGTTAAATTTGATCTGTGAGCTAGACCTTCATATTGAGAGTTTTCAAATAATGACCAAAGTATAGGGACATAAGGCACAATGTTTGAAATAAATTCCTTAAACATGCAGCTTTAAAATGCCAGCTAAGAAAAAAACAAACTTAAACTTTTTTACTCATGCATTTGTCAAATTTGACACCTGACTTTGATCTTGAGGCCAGTGGTGTTGAAAAACAAATAAAATAAAAGCACCACAAGCATAATACCCCGCCATAGCAATTATTTGTTTATGTATCAAAGTTATCGTTGCAAAAATGTCTGGAAAGAAAATGACAGAGGGACAGATAACAATCCTAAACCAGATCTTGATAATATCAATGGACAGATAACAATCCTAAACCAGATCTTGATAATATCAATGCATATATCAAGTTTGGTTTAAAGGCCTTGTTATTTACTCAAGTTATCATCTGGAAACGAAAATATGGGCATGTCTTGGGCAGAGAACTCCATAAAAATTTGACTAAATTTGCCCATTAGCAATTCCATACCAGATCTCCTAAATGTCAATATATGTAGCAAGTTTGGTTAAAATCCCTTGTTATTTACTCAAGTTATCGTCCCGAAACAAAAATATGGGCATGTCTCGAGCTGATAACTCCTTAATAATTTGATGAAATTTGCCCATTAGCAATTCTAAACCAGATCTCTTAATGTCAATGCATGCAGCAAGTTTGACGAAATTTGCACATTGGCAATTCCAAACCAGATCTCCACAATATCAATGCACATACCAAGTTTGGTGAAAATCCATTGATGTTTACTCAAGTTATCATCCGGAAACTAAAAACGGATGGACGGATGTACGGTGGATGGATGGACAGACAGACACACAGACGTCCAACATGCAACCATAATACCCTGCTACTATTGTGTGGCAGGGTATAAAAATATTCCAAGTGTAGGGATGCTAAATACAAGGTTTGAAAGCAAATCCCTCCACAAGTTTCATAATGCCAGCTATAAAAAAACCTTTTACTGGTAAGTAAACAAGTACTTTATTTAACAGGGGTGACTCAATAGGACTAGCCAATTTTTTCCCAAAGCCCTCAAATATTGACTTTTTCCAGGTTGCCCAAATTGATGACAGCATCCAAGCTAGATCTCGCCCTTTTCCCAAAAAGGCTAGACAATAAAATATAGCAGACAGTAAGCAATTTAAGCTCACATACCCCCAGCCATAGCCATCAGTCTGCATGTGACTGGAGAGAAAGAAAAATGTACAAATAAAAGAAATGATAAACATGAGGATGCTGATGCTCTCTTACACAATACAACAAGTCATACTCAATTTTCAAAATCCTAGGTTGAGCAGTTCCTGAGAAATCTTTGACAGAAAAAAAAAAGTTTACACAAAGACAAATATTGTTACAGAAAAGACAAAAACTATATACCCCCATATATACTTTGTATGCCGGGGGGGGGGGGGGGGGGGGGGGGGGGGGTCATTTTTAAATATAATTTGTACATTTTTGGGATCCATCTTTGAACTGTGTTATATCCAAAACCATGTTATAATGAACTGTGTTATAAAGAGGTTATAGTGTACACGTATTGTGTAATTTGTTTCCTTATTATTACTTTTTTTTTAAAATGTGATTTTTATGCATTTATGAAATTTCTGTTATTATTTTATTATACAATGTAGACTAGCTCGTTACTAGTATTATACTAAAATTGTATCTGTATAGAAATAATATTGTTATGCATACAAATGCTTACTAGTAACTATTACTAACTACAAGAGGGCCAAGATGGCCCTGTATCGCTTACCTATGTAGACATGACCCCTGGGGCCATTTTTTACTCCACGGCTGTAATTTGAATAAGTCAACTTTATACTTCCAATGAGGTTTTGAGTCAATTGACCTTTTGGGTGCCCTAATACTTTCTTCCAAGTTTTGAGTCAATTGACCTTTTGGTTAAGGAGAAGAAGTGCAGGAGAAGAGGTTCAAAATAGATTTTCAAGATGGCAACCATGGATTTGCAATCAAAACTATTCAGATGTTTTTGATCTACAAGTCATCCTGATACTTCCTATCAAGTTTCGAGTCAACTGACCTTTCCGTTAAGGAGTAATATTCTGAAATAGATTTTCAAGATTGCAGCCATTGTGGCCATCTTGGATTTCTGATCAGAATAATTTTAGCTATTTTTTATCTACAAGTTGTCCCAATACCTCCTATCAAGTTTCGAGTCATTTGGCCTTTTTGTTCAGGAAAAAAAAGCACAAAATAGATTTACAAGATGGCCATCCTGGATTTCTGATTGGAACAATTTTTGCTATTTTTGATCTACAAGTTGCCCCTATACTTTCTAACAACTTTTAAGTCATCAATTGGCCTTTCGGCTAAGGAGAAGAAGTGCGAAATAGATTTTCAAGGTGGTGGCCACCTTGGATTTCTGATCAGAACAATTTTTGCTATTTTTGATTTAGAAGTTGCCCCAATACTTCCACCCAAGTTTCGATTCAACTGGCCTTTTGGTTCAGGAGAAGAACTTGCAAAATAGATGGCAACCATCTTGGATTTCTGATTGGAAAAATGTTAGCTGTTTTGATCTACAAGTTGTCCCGATACTTATTACCAAGCTTAGTGTCAACTGCTCTGTTGGTTCAGTAAAAAGATCTTCGATTTCAAATCGGAACTATTTTAGCTATTTTTGATCTACAAGTTTCCTACCCTTTATCGAGTTGCCTTTTGGTTCAGGAGAAGAAGTGCATAATAGATTTTCAAGATGGCAATCTTGGATGCCATCTTGGTTTTCCAATTAGAACAATCTAGCTATTTTTTATCTACAAGTTGCCCCAACACATTCTACCAAGTTTTGAGTCAATCTTCCTTTTGGTGCAGGAGAAAAAGCACAAAACAGATTTTTAAGACCATGGCAACCATCTCGGATTTCCGATCAGAACAATTTTAGCTGTTTTTCATCTACAAATTGCCCCAATACTTCCTACCGAGTTTGGAGTCAACTGGCCTATCAGTTCAGGAGAGGAAGCACAAAATAGATTTTCAAGATGGCAGTCATGGCAGCCATCTTGGTTTTCCAAGATTTTAGAACTGTGAGTTGCCCTGATATTTACTATCAAGTTTCAAGTCAATTGGCCTTTCAGTTCAGGAGAAGTGCAAAATAGATTTTCACGATGGCAGCCATATGGCAACCATCTTGGATTTCTGATGTAAACAATTTTAGCTCTTCTTCATCTACAAGTCACTCTGATGCTTCCTACCAAGTTTTGAGTCAATTGGCCCAGGGGTGTAGGAGGAGTAGGCTTTTAAAGCATTTCATGCTCAGGTGAGCTAATAAGGAATACCAATTATTGTTTTCTTGTGGTTGTTATTTACTATAATAATCATGTATTGTTAGTTTTTACTACACACTAACACAGTTATTACAATTACCATAATGCAACACACATATCATTAACTTTGCATACTGAACATAACTTCAGCAGAATGTCTGGGTCCAGCTATTCAAAACTAACAATGCCGTTAGTTAGCATATCATTAAAACTATGATCATTAAATATGGCATATACCCTAATATTTTTGCTGAAAAACTGTGAGTAGCTTTTGCATGCAAAAGCTACTCACATTTTTTCAGCAAAAATACCTGTGAATTTGATATTGCACTTACTAGAACAGTCATTTTGAACGACTGGGCCCAGATTTGTGAAAGTGTATTAATTCTAAACATTTAGACACCCTAACTCCTTACCATACTTGTCCTAAAATTTGAACAAGTCACTTTGACTACCTGTTGACGATCAAATAAAACTCAACACTGACAACCCAGGCCAGCCTGGGCACCCAAACAGTCTAGTTCAAGCCTTCATTGTTTGCTTGCAAACTACAATTATTTAGGTCACAAAGACCTAGACCAGACTGTGCAGCTGTGTAGGCTGGTCTCTATACATAACAATTTATGTCATTTCCCTTGCAGGGCCTGACTTATTCTAAAGAGAAATGGGTACACCTTCAAGGGAAATAACTCTGACATGGAAATAATTATCTCCATCTCATTGGGGCTGCTCTTAAAGGAAAGAATTTTCTCCCTCTGAGAAGCCCCAATTTTGAAAGATTTTAATATTAGGGATGCAAAACCTATCTGCAAAACTTATCTCCCTTTGAAAAATTGTGGCAAAGCCTCCAGATTTTTACGTTCACAAGAACTGTTAGCTTTCTCCCATTGAAATTAGCAAACAACAAATAGGTTATAAGACAGTGCTCAAGGTTAGTCAATCATTTTCTTTTCCTTAAATATTCAGACCTTTGAAAGCCCTTGCTTCAACAGGAGGAATCAATTTTCTTCTCTGTCGTTCAAAAGGTTGTTTTGGTCTTGTGAAAGATCTGTCCTCTATAATGTGCAAAGCAAAAGAAGAGAAAAGCTGAGTGGGTATAGATATACTGAGAGAGGCTTTTTTAGATGAGTTATTAAATGTTAATTAGCCTGCAGACTTTAAAAACTACTATTAGAATGAAAAAAATATTTAAGAAAACACCATAACTTTATTGTCTGAATTGTCCATCTATCTGCTGTATTTACCCAAAATATTTGGACACATTAACCCTTAAAATGCCAAGAAAACCTGCATCTGAAAATGTCGTCTGTTTATGTCATCTGCTGAATATTCTTGCAAACTTTTCAAACCTTTTTTTGCATACAGGTAAAAATGCAGACCCAAATCAGACTGCTCCTAGAAGAACAGTCTGATTGTTTGCAAAAATGACTTTTAAAATCACAAGCAGATGACAACTGTTGTGATTGGCAGTTTAAGGGTTAAGTCTTTACCATAGTTATCCTACAATTTAAACCATTTTACTTCCTAATGACATGTCAAAAAATTGCTTGATAAGTGGCAAACAGTATAGACCCTGATCAGATGCCACATTCTGTATCATCTTGTCTAAGTCTGATTGATTGAGTTGAGTCAAGGTTTTACAGCCCAGTCAACCCATTAGTCATGTCGGTTATGTCGAACTGGTCAGTTTACCTAACCACATTTTTCCTGGGCAAGCTTAGTCATTTAGGCAGTTAACCAGTATTTGTGTACATTCTTTTGCCAGGAACTGACAACTGCCCTTTTTGAATCAGCAAAAGGGAGAGAATGACCGCAGAAAGTATTCTATGATCAGTCTCCACAAAAGAATGTTGCCGGACCCGACAGGAATCAAACCCACGACCTTCTGATCACCAGTTGGGCGCGCATCCGACTAAACCACTGAGGCCAGCCTGATCTGGGTCTGCACTGTTTGCTAAAGCCTATCCGTCCAAATACTTAGGTAAAATCGGTATATCATAGGAGAACATCAAAGGCCAAGATCAGCATCTGCAGAGTCTGATCAGTGCCGCAGATTCTGTTTCTCAATATATTCCACTGTTAAGCTGGCAATAATGGCCCTGATAAGACTGCATGAATGTGCAGGCTTATCTGGGCCCTCATTTCCCATCTATGCAGTAAAGGCCCTAGTCTTGTATTGTGGCCTAGATAATAACAATGCACATGTTAACCTTTACCACTCTCTTGGCTAATTCAGCAGATGACAAATTGGTGATATTCTTCTTATTTTTCCCAGAAAACAGGTTTTGATATTTCATGCGAATTGTCTCCATTGGAGACAATTTGCATGAAATATCAAAAAGCTGTTTTCTGGGAAAAATAAGAAAAATATTTCAAACTGCTGTCTGCTGAAAAATTTACCCAGAGTGCTAAGTGTTAAAACTGTGTTCGGTATATACAGAAGCATGATCTGTTTTGGAAATCCAAGTTGACACACATGACTGCCAATGTCTCATTAGTATGACATTGTTTTAAGGTTGTATGTCGCTTGGATTTCTCTTGGTTAGAATAATAGAATACAGCATGTAACACCTAACTGCATCTCCTTATCACAGGAGACTCTGGGAGGCAAGGGAAATAACTCATATTACAAGTATAATAAATTCAGAAGTTGATTAATTCCCTTATTGCTATACAGCTAAAAATGCCAATCATAACAGCTGACCATATTCTTATTTTTTAAAAAAAATTTTTCAGCAAAAATAAGGCTTGACACTTCATGTGAATCATCTACTAGGCAGAGGATTCACATGATTTTTTTCTGAAAAAGGAGAATTTAATCTTTAATTTTGCATGGCACTTTAATGATTATCTCAAGAACAAAACTCTAAGCTCATTCTGAACCTGAGTATCAGAGACCTTCCATTTTTCTTAAAAATATCAGCAGCTAGAAGCATTTTATGGTCGTAGCTGTGAAAACACGTGATGTGCAATGCATGAAAAGGGCCCTCATGTAATTTGCATACAATGTAGATCCAGATCAGTGTGCACAACTGTGCAGTCTAATCTGGGCATTTTCTGTTCATCAACGTATCCTACAGTATCCACTGGTTCTGTAAGCAGACAACAAAGGCCCTGATCAGCCTGCACTTATGCGCAGGCTGATCAGGGCCTGTGTTGTCGGCAAATTAAATAAGGGTCCTTTTTAGTGCATTGTGAATACATGTATTTGAGCCACAATGTGAGAAAGTGTACAATGTAATGTGTGACCAATGAAGACTCAGATCAGCCTGCACATTCATGTAGCCTGTGCTTCCACCTGGCGAGACCTTTGACCCTTGGCTATCCATAGAGTGTCCAGTATACAGACAGAGGCAGATCCAGGAGGATTTCTGAGGGGGGTAGATTTAATCATATTTCTGTACTTACTCTTTGTATTCGGACAGACATACCTGCGCAAACAGTGTGGACCCAGATCAGATGCCGCAAAATGGGGCATCTGATCACGGTCTACACTATTTGCCACTCACCCAGCAATTTTACACACACTCACAGGTAGTAAAATGGACTTGTTGAAGAGAAGTATTTGGAAAAGTGTCCCAAATTTATCAAACTTATCCGAAATTATCATATCCCAGTACTGCTCATATGCGGATCTCTGAGATACTAACACATATTTCCTGTACATAACAAAATTTATTTTTAAACATACAATGATATTAGCTCACATGAAAGCTGAAAGTGACGAGAAAAAGAAATGACAGGGTGCAAAAGATGTGCTAACGCTAAAGTATGCGTACATGAAAGACACAAAACCTGCAGTCTGTTGTATGTGAACAGTGCAGGTCCTGACAAGCCTATTCTGATCTAAACCTTGTAGCCTGTCTTTCAGGAGCAGTAAAGATCCTGATCAGATTGTAGCAGCTGTTCACATATGAGTTGCCCTGTGAGAAAATGCATCTTATAACAAGTGTGCTCAGTGAAGACTTTGATTTGCACACATATCCATAGAACCTCTGCACATGTCACAAAAACTTGTTCAGTTCAGCAAAAAATTTCAAGTACATTTTAACCCATTTATGCCTAGCGTCCCATAAAAGGGATATTAGCAAACAATGTAGACCATAATCAGATGCAGCAGAATGTGGCATCTGATCAGTGCCTACACTGTTTGCATTAAGTACATATATTTCTGTAAAACATGGTAATAATAAAAATGGACCAGACATCCCTTTAACTGGAAATGGACCTGTCCAAAGAGTTAAGGTAGAAGAGTCCACTTGACTTAAATGGGTTATTCATTTGTCTGTCCAGTGTCAGACAGACTTTAGATAGTTTTCATATACAATGTACTCTGTGATCCATCATGGAAACATAGCTATATAATTTTGACCCCCTTAAACCCTATTTTTATACAGTAAAACCGGGGTTTACAAGGGGTATACATTATTTTTCTCATTTCTGCTCAAAGACATAGATTGTGGGTACTCATTAAAACTGCCTCACTGAGGCAGTTCTAATGAATACCCACAATCTATGTTTTGAGCAGAAATATGAAAAATATCAGAATTTTTAATCTGAAAATTTTCATTTTTTGATGGTGAAATTTTCAATATATTTGAATAGGCATGTTTTCATAATCAGAGTCTTCACTTGGCACTCTGTGGCTAGCCATCACGAAAACATACCTATATAATTTTGACCCCCTTAAACCCCACTTTTATATAGTAAAACTGGGGTTTACAGGGGTATACATTATTTTTCTTATTTCTGCTCAAAACATAGATTGTGGGTACTCATTAGAACTGCCTCGCTGAGGCAGTTCTAACGAGTACCCACAATCTATGTTTTGAGCAGAAATATGAAAAAATATCAGAATTTTTATCTCAAAAATTTAAGTTTTTGGTGGTGAAATTTTCTGTATATTAGAATAGGCATGTTTTCGTAATGCAAGAATCCAAAGCTTCTTCAAATCAACAGTGAAGACACAGATCAGACCTCAAAAATGTGCAGGCAAATTCTGTGTCCTCACTCATAAGATGCATCATCTCATGCTGTGGCTCATTTGATACAACATAACATAGACTTTACTGCGTGAACTAAAGAAGAGAATAAGATGTGCAAAGGACTTGTTAAGGAGGAATATTTGATGATAATTCTGGGATATTTTTTCTTATTTTTCCATAACAATTCATGCTGTGGAACTCATAGGAAACATCTTGGCAAGGTGCTTCTAATGAGTACTCACAAACCAATATTGTGGGTACTCATCAGAAGTGCTTCAGTGTGGCACTGATAATGAGTCCCTACAACATATCATCACAAAAACATGCCTATATAATTTTGACCCCCTTAAACCCCACTTTTATATAGTAAAACTGAAAGTTTTCAGATGAAAATTCTGCTTTCTGCTCAAAACATAAATTGTGGGTAGAGAACTGGAGAAAAATTATCTCATTATTATCATCAAATATGGTACTCCTCCTTAACAAGTCCTATGATAAGACATGTGAGGTACACTATGGAAAAACTATGCTGACTTAATTCATTCCAGTGGAATACATTACTAAGTTATCTCCCTTAACCAAATTAGGTATGGAAGACAACTTATTTAGTAAAGATCTTGTTTGGCAAAAAAAAACAAAAAAAAAACAAAAAAAAAAGACATCTCTGTTAACTAAATTTGTTTTTTACACTGTTTGTTCTGTATATTCTAAAATGCCTAGATATTGTGCAAGTAAACAGTAAAAATGATAATATGAGGACTATCCAGATTTTTTTTCTTCTTATCTCCTTGGTTATATATATTGTGGGTACTCATTAGAAGTGCCTCACTGAGGCACTTCTAATATGTAATCATTCAGAAATGAGAAAAAACTCATTAATTTCTGACTGAATTCCCATTATCTAGAGCTATGATTTACCCAGACCAGATTACCAGGATGTGCAGACTGATCCAGGCACATGCTTTAATTTTTTTCCATGTTGCACCTTGCGTATTAACAGGTTTTTATAGTTACAGAGGGGGTTCCAGTTATCACAAGTCATGCATGTGTTGACACTAACCTTTAACCTGCTGCAGACAAGCAAGTCCTCACTAATTTACCTTTAATATTGGGACACCTTAACTTCTTTCTATACTTATCCTTAAACTTGATTAAGTCCATTTTACTACCTAGTGATGTGTCCAAACACTGCTGGATGGATGGCAAACAATGTAGGCCCCGATTAGACAGCTTTATGCAGCAGCTGATCTGGGTCTACTTTGTTTGCTCAGACTTGGCTTTCCTAATTCTTTGGATACATATGCGTTTTTATATATTTTTTCAATCATAAAAGGGCATGCCATCTGATTAAAATGTATTTATTTTTTCAGTGTGACAAACAAGAAAAAGCTTAGTTAAAAATATCTGCTAATGTTTGTTTGCAGCAGGTTGAAAGCTATACCTGTATAAGACAACCTTCTTCTACCCAACCAAAACTGTCCACTATACAGAAGGGATACTGTTAGAGTGATGGTAAAAAATACCTGCCCTAAGTTACATGAGCAGCAAAATTAAAGACTACGTTATCTACATATAGGTATGTTTTTAGGATGAACAGGCTGATGTCACAGCGCCATTGTTTTCCCTCCATGGAGATACCTTCCTTGTTCTTTATCATTGTAGATTAACCATTTATTAATTGAAAAAAAAAAACTTGAAAAACTTCAAGATATTTAAAAAGCAATTACTTGTGGTAAAAGTGTATAGGTTGATGGAAAGTGTTGGCCTGGGAGGCCCAAGATGACATGGAAGCAGCTGACAGAAAGGGATTGCAGAGAGCGGAAGCTCTCGGCTATCATTCCTCATGACAGACATACTTGGAGATCTGGTGTGCAATCTGCCATGCGTGCAGCAAGCCAGGTACCTGGAAGGGGGCCCACTGATGTGTATGTTCATTGTTGCCCCTGTACCTGCACGTTAATAAAAAATCTGGGCCCAGTTGTTCAAAGCTAGCGACATCGTTGGTTAACGATTCGTTAAAATTTACATCGAGTGATACGCAAATATGCTGAAATTTTTTGCTAAAAAAATGTGAGTAGCTTTTGCAGTGCAAAAGCTACTCACATTTTTTCAGCAAAAAATATCAGAATATTGTATATTAAATCCGCTAAAACAGTTAACGAAATGATCCTTAACGAGCCTGTTAAGCTAACGAAGCTTTGAACAACTGGGCCTTGATGATAATGATGAAGAGGGAATTAGTTGCTTATTATTAGGACTTAATGAATTTATACATATCCTTTTAAATATTCCAGCTAAAATTTGGTTACTGTAGACAAAGAAAACCAAGGTTATCACCGCCATCAAATGAGACATTTTGTTTGCCTAAAAAGTTCCATGCTGATCGTCCCTACAGAGCTAAACTAGTCCTTATTCATTTGCATATGAATTCAGTAGGTATTTCCTGCCATCTTACTTTCATACAGAAATTGATATTGTACTAATGACATGAAATGGATAGAAAATGTGGTCAGCTTATAAGGTGTGAAAGTACTATAGTAGTGTTGAATATACATATACATGTACAGAGTGACATAATATGACTGCTTTTAACCCTTCAAGTTCTACTCAAAAGTGCAGCAGACGACATAATTATTATTTTTTATTTACTTATTTTTTTTTTATTTTTTTATTTTTATCTTATTTTGTTGCATTTTCAGAGAGAATAAAGCTTGACATTTCATGTGAATCATCTGCCTAGCTGATGATTCACATGAAAAACCAAGTCTTATTCTCTCTGAAAAATAAAAATAAAAATTCATAATGTCTTCTGCTACAATTTTGCTAAGCGCTTTATGGGTTAACAGTTTAAGTTTGTATAACAGGATAAGTATATATATATATATTATAAAGACAGATATCTCTCATAGTGGAAATACAAAAAAAATGAATTAAAAAAAGGAAATCTTCTTTTTTTTTTTTTTTTTTTTCACTTTTTCTTTCATAAAAATTGTGGCTATTTTCAAGAATGTGGACCCACAGTGAAACCTTCATTAAGGACTTATGGTAGAGCTTTCATTAAAGGCTCCTTATTCCTCAAAAAGAGACATTTTTTATCCAAGAAAGGCTTAATAAATTGATACATACAGTATTATTAGGAGCATAAAATGTGGCATCTGACAGCCTGTAAAATTTCAGTGAGTCCCTTGTTTCTGAACTGAAAATGAAATGATTTTGGCAACATTAATTAAGAGATCATTAATTAAGAAATCATTTCATTTAAAGAACGAGAGACTAACTGAAATTTTACAGGCTGTCAGGTGCCACATTTATGATTGTACTAATACCAAACATCAATTTATTAAACCTTTCTTAGAAAATGAAATGTTTATTTTTGAGGAATATGAAGCCTTTAACAGTGACCTCTAAACAACAACCACCTCCTTATAACAGCTACTTTTATTATTCCTGAAGAGCTATCTATTTTAATATGAACGTTTTAGCAACAGTCACCTTCCTACAGCAGTCAAACCACGATTTCCCATGGGTGACTGTTGTAGAGAAGTTGCACTGTATACGTTAGCATATGAGCTGAGATTAATCATCACAAAAACATGCCTATAAAATTTTGACCCCCTTAAACCCCACTTTTATATAGTAAAACTGGGGTTTACAGGGGTATGCATTATTTTTCTTCATTCTGCTCAAAACATAGATTGTGAGTACTCGTTAGAACCGCCTCAATGAGGCAGTTCTCATCGAGGCAGTTCTAACGAGTACCCACAATCTATGTTTTGAGCAGAAGTATGAAAAATATCAGGATTTTTTACCTGAAAATTTTCATTTTTTGGTGGTAAAATTTTCAGTATATTTGAATAGGCATGTTTTCGTAATGTTTACTATAGACTGTAACATAAATTGACTGTTGTAGAGAGGCATCTGTTGTAGAGAGATTAAATATATAGTAAGAGCACAGGAGCTTGAAGTTTGGTCAGAAATGCATGTTAACCCTTCTCATGCTGAATAAATTAAGATGCCTCGCCCACTTCTAATTTCCAGCCAATCAGATTACTTGATCTGGGTTTTTGATAGCAATTCACATATTTCATGACAAACAGTGCAGATCCAGATCAGTTGGCTTCTTCAGAAGCCAACTGATCTGGATCTACACTGTTTGTTAAAACAGGGCATGCTGTGTTCAGCAAGAGAAGGGTTAAAATAGCTCAAATCTACTATCCTATAAGGTGAGCCAAATTTGGCTCACCTAATAGGATAATCAATTTGGGTCCTTTTAATATGCATTTCTGACTGAATTTCAAGCTCCTGTGAGTAAGAGCTTTTTGTGAACTCATAAAATTAGCTGTTAAAGGAAGATGGCTGTTGTTTGGAGATTCCACTGTAACTGCACGAGACAACTCAAATTAAAAATATATATATGAACTGAGGATCTTACAAGAGTGGTCTATTCATAAGAAATTTATGAAATGAGATTTGGTGACTTTCATAAAATTTCATATGAACTGACCACAAGTGTAAGATTCTGTTTATCATTTAGCCCTTTTAAAATGGATTTTATCATTTTTGAAAGTGGATATTATTTCAACAGAAACGCAATGTTGTCACAGACGCCAATATAACATTACATGTACGCTACACAATGTATGTAATGTGTTGTCATACAATTTTTATGACATGACATTATCCACTGACTAACAGCGATGTCATATAACACATATATTTCCACATAGAAGAGAAATCTTACAAGTGATGTAAGCTATACGACAGAGGAAATCTACAGGGTATAACTAGATGAGACAGTTGTCATGACAACGTGAGACATCACACCTGGAAGTGACGTGCTAGTTAGAATAGCAAGTTTACGCTGTAATGTATCCGTATCAGATCCTCCATCACTTATATCCTCATCCAGATTCTTCAAACGTTCCTGCTCATCGGCTTTTAAAAAAGAATTCCAATGCAAACCTTGTTCATTATGAAAACATGCCTATTTAAATATATTGAAAATTTGCCCACCAAAAAACTGAAAATTTTCAAATAAAAATTCTGATATTTTTCATATTTCTGCTCAAATACATAGATTGTGGGTACTCGTTAGACCTGCCTCAGCGAGGCGGTTCTAACGAGTACCCACAATCTATGTTTTTGAGCAGAAATAAGAAAAATAATATATACCCCCGTGAACCCCAGTTTTACTACATAAAAGTGGGGTTTAAGAGGGTCAAAATCATATAGGCATGTTTTCGTGATGTCTATTTTGATTTAATATAGTGCGTACATTTCCAATGTCCTAAAATTTTGAACACCCAACTGTCTGAGAAAAATGACATATACAAACAGTGCAGACCCAGATCAGACTGCTCCTGAAGGAGCAGTCTGATCAGGGTCTTCACTGTTTGCCATTTTACTAAGTATTTAAAAAAACAGCTGCATAAAACAGCAAAATTTAGGCCAAAATAGTATGGAATAAAGTGTTCGAATTTTTAGGACATTTACCATAAAGTAGAACTCATGAAAAAGGAATGCATGAATAATAACCCAGCTATGAACTAAAGCGTGCAAAAAAGGGGGCTTAAGGGGACTGGATACACTTGACGGTTATTCTGCTATCTTTTATAAGGGAGACAACTTTTGTGACTTCCTGTTTACTTTCCTGCACATCAAGCCCTTTCTGAAAAGGGTCCACCCTAAAAGGAAAGAATTTGCTCCCTAAGGAGCAAATTCTTTTCTTTTAGTATTGACCCCTTTTCAGAAGGGAGACAAAATAATTTTGACAGAGTCACCACCTAAGAAAAGGGAGCTGCTCTGATAGGAAAGACCCCTTTTCGGAAGGGAGGCAAAACAATTTTGAAAGAATATCAAGTCCCCTAAATCCAAGAGGCAAGACCTAGACTAGTCTTTACATCCTCAGTCTGGCCAAAAGTGTTGCTTTTCACCAATAGATTCTACTGTATGTCCAGTCTTTCCCCAGGCATACCGCAAGGTGTGCTGATAAAGAATCAAGGCTTTTGCAGTCTGCATATGCTTTAAGCTCCTATTTTGCACTAGGAAGCAGATATATTTTTGGACGTGTGCCAAGCAAAGATTTCAATCAGCCTGCACAGCAATGCACTCTTATCAGAGTCTTAGTTGTCCACATCATCACGAAAACATGCCTATATAATTTTGACCCCCTTAAACCCCATTTTTATATAGCAGGGCCTGACAAATCCAAGTTTCAGCCACTTGCCTGGCATTCCACAGCATCTTGAAAATGGCTCGGAATTACAATATTCCCTATATATTCTATACATTTTTCTGGGCATATGAAATAAAAAATCACTTGCCCAGCCAAAATTTGGACTTGTCCCGGGCAGCTGGGCAATGGATTTGTCGGGCCCTGTATATAGTAAAACCCGGGTTTACAGGGGCATAGATTATTTTTCTTATTTCTGCTTAAAAACATAGGTTGCGGGTACACATTAGAACCACCTCATTAGTACCCAGAATCTATGTTTTGAGCAGAAATATGAAAATATCAGATTTTTTTTTATCTGAAATTTTTCCTTTTTTGGTTGTAAAATTTTCAATATATTTAAATAGACAAGTTTTCGTAATGATGATGAAACTGTATCCTTGGCCATCCAAAATGTGCAGGCTGATCTGACTCTTCACTGGATGCACATTCAAAGGTACATTTTCTGATGTTGCAGCCCATTTTTTTTTTTTTTTTTTCTTGAAATTACTCCAGCAATATGAAGAAAGTGCAGTGAAAAACTGTGAATAGAAAAGATTGTGTCAAAGAGCACAAATCACACAGCTATGGCTACCGCAAAACCTGCAATCAACTCGTACTAATCTCAGTGCTGTCAGTTTCCTAAAGATATGTTTCTATATTTTTACCTGAAAATGCAAGTACCAAAAATTTACTGACAAAAACTGACAGAATTACTGGATGAGCTAATATTTTAAAATTTCATACTTTATAAAATTAAAACACCAGGGCCCACTTGTTCAAAACTAAAGATGTTGTTAGTTAACATATTGTTAAAACTTTGATCATTAAATATGGAAAATACGCCAATATTTTTGTTGAAAAAATGTGAGTAGCTTTTGCATTTGCAAAAGCTACTCACATTTTTTCAGCAAAAATACCTGTGAATTAAATATTGTACTTACTAGAACATACAACATTTTGAACACTAACAAACTTGTTAAGCTAACGATGCTTTGAAGAACGGGTCCAAAAAAACAGGTATCCCTTTTCCTGGAGATCACCTAACCCTTAAAGTATCAGTCACCAAAGCAGCAGATGGCATTCTGATTCTTTTTTTCCATTTAATTGAGACTCTTCAAGAGACAGCATTGTAATTTAAAGGGCTAAAATCCATATTTTCTCTAAAAAATTAAAAAAAAAATAAAATGTCACCTACAGCAATTTAGAACGGGTTAAGGCTGGTTCTAAGGAAATTGAAAACAAAAATCAGGCAATTAATCAAATATTTTATGGTATTACACCTTACTATCCCAGCATATTAACCCTAAATATTCAGATAGATCAAAGCAAACAGTTTAGATCCAGATCAAACTGCTCCTGAGGAGCAGTTAGTTTGATCTGGGTCTACACTGTTTGCCGTTCAGTCGGCACTTTTTAGATAGTCAAAGGTAGAAGGTAGTCAAAGAACCAGTTCAAATTTTAGGATAAGTACGGTGAGGCATTAAAATGTCTGAATATTTTGGGTAAATAGCGTGTTTTTAAGTTTTTTTTTTTGTTTTTGTTTTTTTTTTTGTTTTGTTTTTTTTACACAGGCTTCAGAATAGCTCTTAACCTTTGAAGCATTAATCACAACTGCAGCAGACAATATTTTGATCTTTTTTCCCCTTTTTTTGTATTGCAAAACAGACAATTCACATGAACTGATAAGTCTTACTTTCTTGGAAAAATAATTAAAAAGAAATAGAATGTCATCTGCTGCAATTTTACTTATTTAGTTAAATGGTTGTGTTAGGATTTAACGACACGTCAACCCTTGTGGGTCATTTTGTGTCGTCTCCCAGAGAAAGGGAGAATAGAGATAGAAGAGACAGTAGAAGAGATGAAAAAAAGAGGGAAGGGAAGAAAGAGGAACAGGAGTGAAAGTGAAGAAACAGAAGAAATAAAAACATTCCCCCTCTACCCTTACCTGCTACAAGGATAGCAGGCCTTGCCCAACTATAAGCCGATATCAGTTGGACGCCCCAGTGATGTGAGATACACGACACCTTCGCACCACCCGACCACCTCGTTATTTAGTTAAAACCAATGACACTAATAATTCAGACACTTCTAGTGCAATTAACCCTTATCATGCTTAATGAATTAAGATGCCACACCCACTTCTAGTTTTCAGCCAATCAGAATACTTGATCCAAATTGGTCATACAAATTCAACGACTTAATGATAAACATTGCAGATCCAGATCAGTTGGCTTCTTCAGAAGCTAACTGATCTGGCTATACACTGTTTGCAAAGGCAGGGTATATCCGGGTTCAGCAGGACAAGGTTTAAGAACTGATTCTTACACACAATGAACTATTGAAATATTCCCACTGCCAAAATAACCCACTACACAGTAAAATGTATATAGGTGCCAGACCACAGGAAAAGTAAACAGTATCACATGTCCAAACAGCAAATGATGCAGATCTGCCTGTGCATCAAGGAAGTCTGATCATTGTTGTTCACATTAGACTGGCTCCAGTCTCCAGTGACAAAATATTTTTTCTTATAATCCTGTTTGATTATCTACTAAAATAAAACCAAAATAATATCATGACTATAAAGGCTGGTCACTAGTGACCAGCCTTTATAGTCATGATATTATTCGGTTTTATTTTAGTGGAATATCAAACCTAGTGACCAGCCTTTATAGTCATGATATTATTTGGTTTTATTTTAGTGGAATATCAAACCTAGTGACCAGCCTTTATAGTCATGATATCAAACAAGATTATAAGAAAAAATATTTAGTGGAGGCTGGAGCCAGTCTATGTTCGCATTAACAAAATACTGATGCTTAGGAATTCATAGAACAAGATCAAACTACAAAGACTGTGTTACGACTATGCAGACATGCAGGCTGATCTGAGTCTTTCATGTTTGTACATGCTAGATCGTTGGTTTTGCTTGGGTATGGAACATGTCTTTGGCCCTACACTTAGCTGGCTAAAACACAGGAAGAGCCTATCTTAGACCTTAAAGTGCTATTCACAATTGCAGCTAAAGGGATTACGATTTTTTTTTTCTGTATTTTTTTAGCAGCCTGCCAACAAATACCAAGTCTCAGTATTTTGTTTTCTAATTTTCTCTGAAAAATAATAAAACAAATTTAGAATGTTAGAATGTTGTCTGCTATAATTTTGCCTAATGCTTTAACCTTTACCCCTCTACATTCAGCAGACATCAAATTGATGATGTTTTTCTTATTTTCTGCACTTCATGCAAACTATCTCCTCAAAGACTGTTTTCTGGGAAAAATAAAAAAAAAATACTGCAAAATGTCATCTGCTGTAATTTTTACCCAGCATGCTAAATGTTAAGGTATAACCCGTTGTAATGTGGAGACCCCTAAATGAGTAATTAGCAAACAATGCAGACCCATATATGATGCTGCAGAATGCATCGTCTGATCAGGGTCTCCACTGTTAGCAAATAGTTTAACAATTTTTCTCTAGGAACATCTAAATCTCATAGCCTGGCATACCTTAAATTGAAAATAGGACTCTTCCAATATATAGTATGGGGAGTCTATTCAGTTTAAAATGGGTTAAATGCGGAAAGTCACACCTTACCTGAGCTGTAAACTAAAGTGTCTTGAAATCTGTCCACAAAATCTTCTGTTCTGATTGTTTCAGCATCTTCATTACCACTACCCTTGGACATATAACCTCCTGCATGAACAGATCAATAAGGTGAATGCATACAACTCCAAGGGAGATCATTCTGATGTTAAAATGTTTGCCTCCCTTCTCGAAGGTAGCTACTCTAAATATAGAAAATAGGATCTCACACATTTCATACAAATTGTCTCCAATAAAGACAGTTTACATGAAATGTCAGCTCCTGTTTTCTGGGAAAAATCAGAAAAAAAAATAAAATAAATTTGTCATCTGCTTAATTTGTTCATAGTGTAATAAGTGTTAACGCTTGTCCTGCTGAACCCGGATATACCTTGCCTTTGCAAACAGTGTAGATCCAGATCAGTTGGCTTCTTTAGAAGCCAACTGATCTGGATCTGCACTGCTTGCCATTAAGTATGTGAATTTATATCAACAATCTGGATCAAGTAATTTGATTGACTGAAAATAAAAAGTGGGTATGGCATCTTAATTTATTTAGCAGGACAAGGGTTAATAATCAAATATAAAGAGCTGTTGCAGACTGCAGCATGTGATTAGGGTCTACACTGTTTTCCACACATTAAACAGTAATTTAGGCACATTGGCAGGTAGTAGAACAGACCTGTGCAAATTTTAACCCTTAAAATGCCAAGAAAACCTGCATCTGAAAATGTCATCTGTTTATATTGTCTGCTGAATATTTTTGCAAACTTTTCAAACCTATTTTTGCATACAGGCATACATGTGGACCCTGATCGAACTGCTCCTAGAGGAGCAGTCTGATCTGGGTCCACATTAATTGCAAAAATGACTTAAACTCACAAGCAGATGACAAAGCAGACGACAACTGTTGTGATTGGCAGTTTAACCCTTGTCCTGCTGAACCCAGATATACCCTGCATTTGCAAACAGTGTAGATCCAGATCAGTTGGCTTTTTCAGAAGCCAACTGATCTGGATCTACACTGTTCGGCATCAAGTATGTGAATTTGTACCAACAACCCGAATCTGTTTGGCTGAAAATTAGAAGTGGGCGTGGCATCTTAATTTATTCAGCATGACAAGAGTTAAGGGTTAAGACAAGTATTGTAAGGAGAAGTAAAGGTGTGCAAATATTTAAGGTAAATACAATATCTAGGGTATTTACAGATCTGTAGCATGAAAAATTTCTTACATCATGACCTCAGTACCATCACCAATACAAAATATATATCTCTTTTATCGCTTTGAACAGACTGATTTAAAGTACAGGAAGGTTTAATGCTTAGCATGCTGGGTAAAATTTCATTAGATGACATTTTGAAATGTTTTTTTTTTTTGTTTTTTTTTTCCCCATAAAATAGGCATTGATATTTCATACAATTTGCATATAATCTCAAAGACTATTTTTTGTGAAAAACAAAAAAAAATATTTCAGTATTTTTCTATGTTGAAATTTTTACACCGCATGCCAAGCAACAAAGTACAGGAAGCTTTAAAAGAACTATAGTACTATGTAGTTGCGGTCATGGTACCAAAGCCGTAATCCAAAATCATAAATCCATAAACGAATGACGAATCAGAATGTTCAGACCAACAGACATGGACCCCAGAACAAAGGGTGTAATCAGGCGTCCGCGGATAGTAAGCATTACTTGGTAAGCAAGCTTCGCCCACCATGCCCATGGGCCTGAACGAAGGAAATATCGGTAGAAGCGTATGTCCGGGATTTGGGAAGTCTACTTATGGCGCGTCACTGGCAAAAACATCAGAAACAATTCTGGAAACTGCCACATTGTAGGGATTGACTAGATCATGATGTCTCCCATAGAACTTCTTAAGTGTTGCTACCAGTTTGGTTTTTTGATACCCCTGGCTCAACAACTTTTGAGTGAGCACTTTCCCACGCTCCATGAAGTCCTGATAATTTGAACAAGTTCTGGCATAACGGATTAACTGTGAAACGTAAACGCCGTATGCTGGTGCAGAAGGGATATTACTGCTCAGGAAAGGAAAGTTAACGATGGGAAAATTGAAGTCATCCCGTTTGTCGTAAAGCCTAGTAGTAAGTTTTCCATTGTCGATGTAGAGATAACAATCCAAGTATGAGGAGGAGGCTGAAGTCTCTATAGTAGAACTTCAATAGCTCGAACCCCCATGGCTCGTTTACTATGGATGAGTCGAACAGTCCGCAGGGATTTCCACCAAATACGATGTACGGATAATTTAGGGAGATTTTCTTCTTTTATCTTGCAAATGTATACTGCGTGCACTCATTAGAATTGCCTCAATGAGGTGATTCTAATGGGTACACACAACATACGTTTATAATATAGAACACCAAAAAGATATCCCACAATTATCTCCATTATGCCTCCTGGTATAGCACTAATAGTAACCCTTCGTGGCTCAAACTACCGCTGTCTCGAACAAATTTTTATGGTCCCAAAGGGGTTCGAGCCATCGAAGTTTGACTGTACTTTGAACAGATTATTTTAAAGTACATGAAACCACCATGCACAGGTACAAACAGGTTATTCAATCAAAACTATTTTTTGGGGGATTTGCCTTATATTCAATATGCTGTATTTGCCCTAGGTGAAGGAACACACAGGCCTGAGTAAACACTGTGTACCTAGATCAATGCCACTGAAGGTGTGTGTGTGTGCGTGTGCATGTGTGTGTGATGTCCTTAAATTTTAATGCTTTACTCCATACTTCTTTATTTGCTTAAAGTGTGTTTTTACCTGTTTCACAAAATACTTATTCCAACAAGAGGGACATAATGGCCCTATATCGCTCACCTGAATTATGTTTTACATAGCATTGCTAACAGAGATGCGGTTCTAAAGGTCATGGTGAATTTGACCATGACCTTTGCCCTCTGGGTCATCTTCTGGTCATAAGAAACACACATCCTATGTTTGAGGGTCCTAGCCCCAAGCATTGTCAGTTATAAGCTTGTTTTGTACTAGAGGTCACTGTGACCTTGACCTTTGCCATTAGGGTAATCTACTGGTCAAGACCAACATTCCATCTAAGTTCAAGGGTTCTAGCCTCAAGCACTACTGAATTATTAGCTTTTTAGTACTAAAGGTCATGGTGACGTTTGTTTGTGTTGAGGCTTTACGGCCCAGTCAACCCAATCATGGTGACGTTGACCATGACCTTTGCCCTTGGTGTCATCTACAGGTGAGGACCAACATCTCTTCTAAGTTTGAGGGTCCTAGCACCAAGCATTGCCAAGTTATCAAGTTTTTTTTAGTACTAAAGGTCCTGGAGACCCTGGAGACCTTTGCCCTCATGATCATCTACTGGTGAGTACCAACATCGCTACTAAGTTTGAGGGTCCTAACCATAAGCATTGCAGAATTATAAGCCTTTTGGGTACTAAGGGTCACAGTGACCTTGACCTTTGACTTAAAGGTCATCTACTCTTCAGGTCCATCCTCCCTATTAGTTTGATAATCCTAGGCCTAATCATTGCCAATGGTTTTTTGCTCTATGTAAAACAAGTGACCCCACCACCCCTCTGGGCGGGGTCTCTTTTCACCCCAGGGGCATAATTAGAACACTCTTGTCAGAGGACCTCTAGGCAATATTGCATACCAAATATCAAAGGGCTAGGCCTTGCCCTTTCAGACAAGAAGATTTTTTAAGTTTTTCCCTATTTTAGTCTATGTAAACCATGTTGGCCTCGGGCAGGCCATTTTTGGCCCCAGGGCTATAATTTGAACAATCTTGGCAGAGGTCCACTAGGTGAAGCTATGTACCAAATAGCAAAGGCCCGGACCTTCTGGTTTCAGATAAGATGTTTTAAGGTTTTCTCTATATAAGTCTATGTAAAACATGTCGGCCCCCAGGGCGGGGCCATTTTTGGCCCCAGGGCAATAACTTGAACAATCTTAGTAGAGGTCCACTACGTGAAGCCATGTATCAAATAGCAAAGGCCTAGGCCTTCTGTTTTCAGACAAGAAGATTTTTAAAGTTGTTCCCTATATGGGTCTATGTAAAACAAGTGACCCCCGGCGCAGGGCCATTTTTAACCCCAGGGCTATAATTTGAACAATTTTTGGAGCGGTCCACTAGATGAAGCTACATACCAAATATCAAAGACCTGGGCCTTCTGGTTTCAGACAAGAAGATATTTTGTTTTCAGTTAAAAAATCTATTTTTAGCTCCTGTGACCTAGATATGCAATGAACCAGAACCACTTGAATAACTTTGAAAGAGGACCAACCAAAGATCATTCCTGTGAAGTTTGGTCAAAATCCAATCAGTGATTTAGGAGGAGATGTTGTTTGAAGAAACTGTTTATGGACGCACCGACACATGCACGATGGACGACGGACAAAATGCGATCACAAAAAGCTCACTTTGTCACTATGTGACAGGTGAGCTAATAAAAACAGCAGACGCTAATCAGAAAGCTCCTAAAAGGACCAGTCTGATCTGCTTTAGGAGCAGTCTGATCAGAGTCCACACTGTTTGCACATACCATTTTGTCTGAAAAGTTAATATACAAAATTTTAGGACAGTTACCATAGTTTGTAGACATGAATGATGTATCAGACTTGCTGATTTAGATCTTTGCTGTTCACAGAAATAAACCTTAAGACTTTGCATGCTGGGTAAAAATTTCAGCAGATAACATTTTGAAATATTTTTCTTATTCTTCCTACAAAATAGAATACACTTCATGCAAATTGTCTCCACAGGAGACAATATGCATGAAAGGTCAGATCTTATTTTCTAGGAAAAATAAGAAAAATAAGAAAAAAATATCACCTTGTAGTCTGCTGAATCTGCCCATAGCGTGGTAAGTGTTAAGGATTCATTATCATCTTGTCGCTCAAATTACCTTTCCTCTTCTGCATTATTTCTTTAAATTTGTCATCTACTTGCTTGGAATTGAGCACAGTACCAGCATCCGGTTCCCTGCTTGTTTTCTCATCTGAATAAATATAAATATTCACACAATCAGATTCCAGTACATTGCCAGTGGCCTCCCTTGTCTTAAACACACAATGGGTTGTCTTTCCTTTTGCCTCTCTTTTCGATGACTGACAAGAATTTGTTTTTCTGTTAGCATTAGTTTTTGATATCATGCAAGGAGTTGTCTTCCCTGTTATATCCATTTTTGGTGAATCTGTTTCATGTTTGTTCAACAAGGTATCTGAATAGTCATTGTCAAATTTCTTTTTTAATGTATCCACTCTTGAAGGTTTATTGTCAAATTTCTTTTTTACCAGCTTCATGTCAAATTTCCTACGTAGCAAGTCCATAGTTAACATTTTCAGCGCAAATTTTTTCCTAATATGTCATTTCTAGCTGCACTTTTTTCTGATAAATAAATTATGAACCATATATAATATAAACATTTGTAGTTAGGCTTGAGCAAACAGTGCAGACCCAGATCAAACTGCTCCTAAAGGAGCAGTTTGATCAGGGTCTACACTGTTTGCCACTCGATCACTATATCACAGACATAACTAACAGTCAAGACTTGATCAAATTTTAGGATAAGTATAGCAAGGAGCGACTGGTTTGATTATTAACCCAATTTAGGTGAATAAACTCCCCTACATTATATACTGGAAGAGTCGAATTTAAGTTTTAGGTATGTCAGGCTACGTGATTTAGATATTCCTAGAGAAGAATGACTAAACTCTTTAAATGCAAACAGTGGATACCCTAATTAGACACCGCATTTTGCTGCATTTGATCTGGGTCTGCACTGTTTGCCAGTTACCCTTTTGCAGGTCTTCAGACTAAAATGGGTTAACAGCACACTATGGGCAGATTCAGCAGATGATAAATTGATGATATTTTTCTTATTTTTCCCCAGAAAACGGGATCTGACATTTCATTCAAATTGTCTCTATTGGAAATGAAAGATCCTATTTTCTAGGAAAAATGAGAAAAATACTTCAATAAATTGCCTGCTGAAAATTTTACCCAGCATGCTAAGCGTTAAAAAAGAAAAGAAATCAAAAGTATAATTGTGCAGTTTCTTCTGATCAGTTTTAAGACAATTTCTAGAATGACAGTTTTTCCTTCTTATGTTCAGTCCTCATACAAACTATGCTTTGATGCATAATAAAATCAACACTTGACCAAATGACATCCCTGAAAAAATTCTGTGGCAATTATGGTTTTATTTCAGAAAATAATAATAATATTATTAGAATTAAAACTAATAATAACACAGAAAAAATATGCCAAGAAAGTGGTTTCATTCCATAATATTCTAAAAGAGCATATAAATAAATCAATCAAAATAATGATAAAAATTTAACTGTATGAAGTCACCTGAATAATTTAATTTGATTTTCTTCATCTATTTTTTTTTTTTTATTTGTGTAGTCAAAATATATTGTAAATCCTAAATTTTGCAAAATGGAAGTAAATTATGACACTTTTCCCACAAGCATGTCCCCAGCTAGCATTCTACGTAAATCTATATCGGGCCGTCATCGGCCCGTCAGCTACCCTGACGGGCCGATGACGGCCCGATATAGATTTACGTAGAATGCTGACTGGGTCCTTGCGAATCCCTAAACTGTTAATACAATTGTACTGTACTGATTCATTGTCTTCTGGACATATGCATATTTAACCTTCACCACTCTCTTGGCAGATGACAAATTGATGACATTTTTCTTATTTTTCCCAGAAAACAGGATCTGATATTTCATGCAAATTGTTTCCAGTTTTCTGGGAAAAATAAGGAAAATATTTCAAAATGTTGACTGAGAAACTTTTACCCAGAGCTTTAAAATCACTTAATCCCATATGAATACAGTTATACATGAATTCACAGAAAGATCACCAGAATACAAACTCTTGAAATTAATGTTGGTCGAAACACAAAACTGTGAATCCACTGGCATTTTAAATTTAAGCAATACCAATTTTCACAGTGATATTATTATAATACTTTAATGTCTTTCTCTCTATATGATATGCAAAATCTATTATTGTTGATTTAGACTGTTGAAAAAAGTGCAGTGAAATTAATCTTTCACCTTTCTTTGAGTCTTAATCCTTGAACAAAAATACTACTTACAAAAGCTATGAAATGCTTAGGTTTTGGTTTATAATAGGAGCTTATGATTACATGTAGTTATTGAAATACCAATCTCTGTCATGTATGTTCTTACAACAATCTCTCCCTCAGGTGTCTAGACATGGTAGGGAAATGTTTGCTTGATTCAGGTTTTATGTTACTTTCAACAATCTTTCAGTCACATCACGATGGTGTCTGGATGTGGCAGGGAGCTCAGTGCTCACTTTTAGAGCATTACGAAAACACGCCTATTCAAATATATAGAAAATTTTATCTCCAAAAACTTAAAATTTTCAGATAAAAAAATCTGATATTTTTCATATTTCTGCTCAAAACATAGATTGTGAGTACTCATTTGAACTGCCTCAGTGAGGCAGTTCTAACGAGTACCCACAATCTATATTTTTGAGCAGAAATAAGAAAAATAATGCATAACCCCAGTTTTACTATATAAAGGTGGGGTTTAAGGGGGTCTAAATTATATAGGCATGTTTTCGTAATGGTGCTGCCTCATGATATTCCACCTAGTCACTTTATACTGACACTGGGCAGACCAGACATGGTAGGAAGCTCAGTATTTTTTTTTTGTAGCACTGCCTCACTGGATTAACTCAACCATCCTGCAGTCTCATGATCCTGACATTAGGCTGGGCAGTCCTAGCACTACTTTCTTTATGCTGAGTGCTAATAATTCCATCTCAGCTCCATATTCCTCAAATATAGACATTTTTTATCCAAGAAAGGTTTAGTAAATTGATATATGGTGTTAATACGATTATAAAATGTGGCATCTGACAGGCTGTAAAATTTCAGTTAGTCTCTCGTTTTTGAACTGGATCAAAAATGAAACGATTTTTTTTTATTGTATTTCTGAATTAATGTTAGCAACATTAATTCAGAGATAGGACTGAGATTACTTCAAGAATGAGAGACTAACTGCCATTTTACAGGCTGTCAGGTGACCCATTTTATAATTGTATTAATACCATATATGTATTTATCAAACCTTTCTTGGATAATAAAATGTCTATTTTTGAGGCTATGGAGCCTTTAAACTAATCAAGTGCAATGCAATTTAACTGGCCAAGAGCAACTTTAAAAACTGCATTTACACTTCAATGAATCCACTGAGCAGGAATCCCGGAACTATTTTCTTTGCTTTCATCTTAAAACTGAGTGATTTAACTCACATTTTGAAACTAAACATAATAAAGTTGGAATTATAAGAAATAAACTTCATTTTTGCAGATTTTATCGTGCTTTATTCAGTTTGTGAGTGATTTATCACCACTTACAAAAATGAAAGACACTATTTGCAAAAAATGAAAGACCTGCTGGTACAATTTTCGAGTGACTGGTACAAATCAGTGAAGGAGTAAACCTGCAGTCTCCCTACATGAAGCAAGCAGGACCCAGTTGTTCAAAACTAATGATGTCATTAGTTAACATATCATTAAAACTTTGAGCATTAAATATGGCATATATGCTAATATTTTTGCTGAAAAAAATGTGAGTAGCTTTTGCATTTGCAAAAGCTACTCACATTTTTTCAGCAAAAATACCTGTGAATTAGATACATGTATTGTACTTACTAGAACAGTTAACATTTTGACCATTAATGGGCTTGTTAAGCTAACAATGCTTTGAACAACAGGGCCCAGGTGTTCTACCACTAAGCTATCATAATGGCTGAAGGGAACGGGTATCAGTTAGGGCAGTGAGGACTTGAATGAGCAAAAAGAATACCAATGTCAAGGATTATATTTGATAAATAGCTTGACACTTATAGATAATAATATCTAGATGAGACCATTTTAATTTATATCAGGTTTACACAAAAATATATTTCATTTAACTGCAGACCAAATTAATTTGACAGTGGTATTTTTAGTGTACTAGTCTCGAAAAATCAGACCTGGTAAATTTCTTTTTTTTTTCTTTTATTGATTTTCCACCAAAATGAAGGTACATGTGTTCAAGGGCAGAAAACTGCCAAAACATGCAGATAAACTCCCTTTCTTGTTGTGATGTATTTTGTCAGTTTAAGGCTAACCTTTTATTAGAGACCAGATTTGGAAGTCAAAGAATACTGTGAGGTCAGAATTTAGCAAAATATTATAATAGAAACCTATGGAAAGGTAATTCAGCTCCTGGTCCCTGAGTTTGCAATTGCCCACATTTCCATACTAGTTGTTCCTGTCATCATGTGATCCTTTTGGTCTAGTGTTTTATGCTGGTGATCATAATGTAGGATCTCAGGGTGGGTATATAGTTCAAGATTTAAAGCTTGACATGCCAAGAAAATAGATAAGCAGACGGCATATTTTTTTTTTTATTTTTCCCAGAAAAACAGGATTTAACATTTTATGCAAATTGTCTCTTAAGGAGACAATTTGCATAAAATGTCAAATCCTATTTTCTGATAAAATAAGAACAATATTTCAAAAAGTCGTCTGCTGAAATTTTTACCCAGCATGCTCAGCATTAAATACAAATACACTGGATTAAAATAAATACTTTTTAAAGAAAGTGGTACTTAAACTTTCACTTGTTGAATTTAAATACTAGCAAACACAATTCTCAAATGTCTCCATATTTTTTGTGAAAATAAAGCTTGACATTTAATGACATTTGGCATTATTTATGACATTTGAACATTATTCATGAATCTGAATAAAATGTCAAGCATTACTTTTAAATAAAAAGTAAATTAAACTAAAATATATCACAAACCTCTTGTCTGCTAATCATAGCTCTAGATAAGAGGGGCATCAGACAATTTTTTTTTTTTTCTTTTTCTCCATGAAAATATATGTCTTGTACTCATTAGACATGCTTCAATGAGATGCCTCTAACGAGTGCCCATAATATATGTTTTCATGGAAAAATAAGAAAATATCAGTACTTTTTGGTTAACTCTTTCGGTGCCAAATTTCAGACGACATTTGTCGTCTGCTTTTATTTTAAACAAACCATCACTTGGAAAGAAGTTTATATGTAAAGTTGAAAGACTGAATGTCAAACAGCGTAGATCCAGATGAGACGGCTCATGATGAGCCGTCTCATCTGGATCTATGCTGTTTGCAAAAGCCTGTTATTATCGCCAGTGGCAGTGAAAAAGGTAAAAAAATAAGTGCCTTATCTATATTTATGCTAATATCACCTTACGTATGCTAAAGGTTAAACTTACAATCATTATTTGAGCTCCTTTGGATGAAAATCTCTTTTGACAAATAAAAAAGGTGACAATCTAGACTATTATTCACTGCTGAACAGGTTATCAGGTTTTCAGATTCTTTCTAGTCTAAATAGTGTGTGTACAAGATAGAAAATATCCTGCCCACCTTTTGCATATGTAAAGACTGTTCTGGATAGTGACTGTTCACCATAAGGTATAAGGCTGGTTGCCTAATAGCACAGTAATTCCTAAGGATATACAATCTTAATTTAACCCATAGCACTAGTTAAGGCACAGTTTTCAATCCAAAAGTATTAATATTTTTCTTATTTCTCCACGAAAAATATGTTGTGGGTACTCATTAGAAGCGCCTCGACGAGACACTTCTAATGAGGAGGCACTTCTAATGAGTACCCACAACATATTGATTGATTGTGTTGGGGTTTAACGACACGTCAACCCTTGAGGGTCATTTTGTGTCGTCTCCCAGAGAAAGGGAGAAAAGAGATAGAAGAGATAGTAGAGGAGATGAAAGAGGGGGACAGGGAAGAAAGAGGAACAGGAATGAAAGTGAAGAAACAGAAGAAATAAAAACATTCCCCCTCTACCCTTACTTGCTACAAGGATAGCAGGCCTTGCCCAACTGTAAGCCAATATCAGCTGGACGCCCCGGTGATGTAAGATACACAGCACCTTCGCACCACCCAACCACCCTATTACAATATATGTATTAGTGGAGAAATAAGAAAAATATTTACCAGATACCCTCCATTATCTAGACCCATGTTAACCCATGTCCTCCTGAACCAGGATAAACCCTGCATTTGCCAACTGATCTGGATCTACACTGTTCGTCATTAAGTATGTGAATTTGTATCAAGATCTGGATCAAACAATCTGATTGGCTGACAATTAGAAATGGGTGTAGCAGCTTAATTTATTCAGGGGTTAATCTGGATATCAATTCTGATTTTTGACCATTCTATGAACAGTTCAGTCTATGACCCATATCTAGACAGCTAATCACTGAATTATGAATAAAGTGAAAGACTGAATATAGAACAACTTTTTTCTAGTTTGTCTAAATATTTTTGAAAATGCACACTCACAGCCCAATTAAACAAAAGTTTATGCCTCACCTTCCCTCTGTCTGCCATGTCTGACATCATGGTAAACATGTCGGCCATCTCGAAACACCATCTCAGGTGAAGGAGCTCTCCTCTGTTGGAGGCTGTCATCACGGTAACTGCTATTTCCTGTTCCAAAGCCAGTGTCTCTATCTGAACTTCCTGTTCTTATCATACCTGGTGGGGAGAAACTTCTTGGGTGTATGGACCCTAATAAAATAAAATAAATGAGCTGAATCATAAAGAAACCTGTCTAAAGATATTTGTGAACTGTTTTGCAAACATGCCATAAGCTATGGACTAAAATCTGTGAGATAAGGCAAACTTTTAAGGGAGATCTGACAAAATTCTGTGAGATTTTTTTAAACATTACTTTGGAGCTCCCCCAATATAGTCTGAAGTTTCGTGGGGGGGTGGGGGGGGTGGGGGGGTTTCATGTAAGAAGCATGTGAAAACCACAACAGTGTGTGATTAATGTTTATTTCTTCATAAAATCTGTAATAAAATGGTCTGAAAATTCTGTGAGATTTGAATTTTTTATGAGAATTGCTTTCCAGATGGGCCAAATTCTGTGAGTGTGTGACAGTGTGAGATATGGCATGTATGGTTTTGTTTTGTTTTGGGGTTTTTTTTCTGTGATTTAATTAAATTTACCATATTTACCCTAATTTTTGGGACATCTTAACTGCTTACTTGTCCTAAAAATTAAACAAGTCTACTTGATCTATTTGTTAACTGCTTGATGAGTGGAAAATAGTGTAGACCCTATTCAGATGTTGCATTCTGTAGTATCTGATTTGGATCTACATTGTTTGCTCAGGCATGTCTGTTCCAATAGTTAGGGTTATTACGATAATTTGATTCACATGTTTATTCCGTGATGTTTCGCTGGTTGAGTTAAGGCACCTCTGTGCCAGCCAAACAATAAGTTTGTGTTGTTTTTTTTGTTTTTTTTTCAGTTGTTCTTTTAGAACAACTGAACCCAGGGTGAAGATTTGGTACCATAAAATTGATATAAACCCCTGGGCCCAGTTGGTCAAAGCATCATTAGCTTAATGAGCTTGTTAATGGTCAAAATGTTAACTGTTCTGGTAAGTACAATATCTAATTCACAGGTATTTTTGCTGAAAAATTTGAGTAGCTTTTGCAAAAGCTACTCACATTTTTTCAGCAAAGATATTAGCGTATTTGCAATATTTAATGATCAAAGTTTTAATGATACATTAACTAAGAACATCGTTAGTTTTGAACAACTGGGCCCTGGTAGTTTTTACTACTGACCCATTCTAGGGCAGTGGTTCAGTGGTTCTGGTGTTGCTTATTCTTTGTCTGTGACTGCTCACTGAGGGGCTATTTTCATGCTTATTTGTGTAATGCATGTCACAGTTTGTTTGCTCTTCCTCCTGGTGTCATTGGTAGGCTATGTTCTGTGATTGTGGCTCTACCTTGGCATCTTCATGTCATCATCGTAATTTTTGATTAACGTGCAGGTACAGGGGCAACAGCCACATCAGTGGGCCCCCTTCCAGATAGCTGCTTGCTGCATGCATGGCAGATCTCTACATATTTCTATCATGAGGGTTGATAGCCGAGAGCTTCCACTATGCAATCCCTCTCTGTCAGCTGCTTCCATCTTGGGCCTCCCAGGCCCACACTCTCCCTCAACCTGTATGTGACAGGCTGTCTTGACTGCACCATTGGAGCGTTCCACATGTACATGCCCGCGGAGCCTTCTCTCCTTCAGAATGAGATCCAGATTCTCAATGCCAAGCCACGCAAGTAGTTCATTAGACCTGGTGATGACAACGTCTTGCAGCCAGACATTGCAAATCTGTCTGATCACTGCCCTGTCATTCCGCTGAAAATGTTGGAGGTTTGGTTCTATCAATGGCCAAGTCTCACTGGCATGGAGCATTGCACTCCACACACAAGAGCTGTACACATGGCCACGTGTCTTGAAAGAGAGGTGGCGTGAAGAGAGCTGGTAGCAGCTCCTTGAACTTCTTCCAGGCGGTTTTCACACGTGTTGTGGTTGAAGTTCACAGCCACCTGCTGCTGAGAGCATGTCTCCTAGGTAGCAAAAGGAAGCTACCACCTCCAGCTTGTCAGGTCTGGCTTGGACTTCCCTCTGTGGTCTGCCACCCAAAGGGGCGTGCAGTTCGCTGGCACCATGTACATCTGTATTCAGGGTCCTTTATCAATCGCTTGAGTCCACTGCATTTCTTGTGCTCCCAGTGCTTGCAGCCATTGCAGAAGATGCTGTTGCTGCCCACTCCAATGCGACAGACAGTGCATGGAAACTCTGCAGGAGGTCCAGGCTGGTACTGCAGATCATGATCTTCATCTTTCCTGCATTTAAAGTGTACTCTCAGTTCTTTTATTTCCATTGCTTCTTTCCAAGTCAAGAGCCTTCTGACACATTCCTCGAGCAATTCAGCGATGATAACAAGGTTATCAACATAGAGGTCCTCCCAGGGACCCCAGAGCGGAACTCTTGTGATAAAGCTTCAAGCACAATGATGAAGAGAAGTGGGCTGAGTACTGAGCCTTGGTGAACATCAACCTTCACTTCAAACTCTTCACTGTACCCCTCACCAACACGGACACGGCTCCATGCATTTGCATACATCCCCTGAATCAGTCGTACAATCCACTCCTTCACACCAAGTTTTCTCAGCACCCACCAAATGACCTTCGGAGGTACTCGATCAAAAGCCTTCTCCCGGTCTAAGAAAGGCATATAGAGTCTCTTGTTGGCAGGTAGATACTTCTCTTGCAGCTATCTGACAACAAAGATTGCGTCTGTTGTGCCTCTGCCTGGGACAAAGCCAAACTGGGAATCGTTGACTGACACCAACTGTCTGATAAGGCCAGCCACAATTCTCTCCAGGGCTTTCATGACCTGCTCTGTCAGCTTGAGACTGCGGTAGTTGCCCCTTTCCAATGCAGCCCCCTTTCCCTTATAGAGGCAGACAATGAAACTCTGCTCCCAGTCAGAGGGTACCTTGCCATCGCAAATGATTGCAGCTGTGAGGTCCTGCCTTCATCTGTGAGATAGCCTTCTTAACCAAATCAATGGTGATTGGGATGGGAGGGCCTTCCACTGGTGGTTGATAAGACAGGTGGTCAGGGTCCCAGTCAAACTCAACGTTGAGAAGCCTTTGGTAGTGCTCTAACAAGGCCTTCTGCTTTGAATCTTCGCTCATTGACATCTCTCCAGCATCATTTTTCACTGGTTTGTCACCAACAACATCAGCATTCTCTCTTCTAAACTGGTTAGCAAGGCAGTAGACTTCTGAAAACTTGGGGTCAATATTCTACATGTATATTATTTTTGGTAATTAGAAAAAAACAGAATATTAATTTAGAACAGACTGTATTTGGGTCTTGTAGTGTATCATGCATTATTGTGCATGCACTGTAATTAGACTGCGCATGAGTGACAAGGAAAGGGAAGTAACAGTAACAATATCAAAAAGGCATGCTAAATTATCTTATTAAGATAAGTGCTGTTGCGATGCAACATATTTATTCCAAGGAAAATATAGAAATGACACAACATGGTTTAGTTCGCAGTGACTGTTGCAAGTGATGTCTCTCACCCAGCACACAAAGTTGAAACAAAGTCGATTCAACGTTGATTCAATGTTAAGATGTTGAATCAATGTTGAATCAATGTTGTTTCAAGGTTGTGTGCCCACTGGGTCAAGTAATCCTGAACAAAAGTAAAATTAAGTTATCTTCATTATGAAATACTTACTCAAGTGAATGAATGTGCACACTATTCACCCAGCTTACACTGCAGGTTTAACACTTAGCATACTGGGTAAAAACTTCAGCAGACAGGATTTTGAAATATTTTTCTTCTTTTTCCCAGAAAACAGGCTTTGATATTTCATGCAATTTGTATCCTAAAGAGACACTTTGCATGAAATGTCAAAAGCTATTTTCTGGAGAAAATATTTAAAATGCTGAAATTTTTATCCTAAGCATTAATCGAGTGCACCAAAACCAACACAGGTAAAATAAATAAAATAATTTGATAGCAGGGAATTATAAGGACAAGGGAGACAACTTTGTGACTGCTTTGCTGCACACCAATCATTTTCTGAGCAAGGGTCTTCTCTAACAGAAAAGAAATTACTCCCAAAGGGAGCAAATGCTCTCCTTTTAAGAGTAGATCCCTTTTCAGATAAACCCTGCCTTTGCAAATAGGAAGAGGGGTAACAATTTTGATAGAGTTGCCGCCTCCCCTGAAAGTGGCTTCATTTTCTTTAAATGACTTTTTGAAGAAGTTAAATGAAATGTTGTAATTGGCAAAACATCACATTTGCAAAATGGTTCTTCAACAAAGTGGAGTGTTCAACAAAATGGTTTTTGACTAAATATCATTCAGCAGCACAAGTCACTTTCATCATATGGAGCATTGGAACATATTCATATTCTTACCTAACTGACTGATTGTCAATCTTTCACCATTTTCTAGCTTGCTATGGTCAGTGGAACTTGGCTGACTATGTGGACGGTGTACAACAGTGCTGTCTGTGGCTGTACTCTGTGAAACAAATTGTCTTTAATTACCGTAATTATTAACTCTTACAGCACCAGGCAAAATTTGTAGCATATGACAGTATATTTTCATCATCAATATCCTCATCATCGGATTTTTGATTAACATGCAGGTACAGGGGCAACATCCACATCAGTGGGCCCCCTTCCAGGTTTGTTTGTGTTGAGGTTTTACGGCCCAGTCAACCCAATGGGGTCATGTCAAGCGCGGTCAGTTTACCTAGCCACACGTTTACTGGGCAGGCTTAGTCCTCTAAGCGGTTAACCAGTATTATGCACATTCTTTTGCCAGAAACTGACAACTGCCCTTCTTGAATCAGCGGAAGGGAGAGAATGACCGTAGAAAATATTTCATGATCAATCTCTACGAAAGAATGTTGCCGACCTCGGCGGGGGTTGAACCCGCGACCTGGTCTCCAGTCGGACCGCGCATCCAACTGAGCCACCGAGGCTGGCTACCCCCTTCCGCTGGCTTGCTGCAGGCATGGCAGATCTCCACAGATGGTCAGGTATGTCTATCATGAGGGTCAATAGCTGAGAGCTTCCACTCTCTGCAATCCCTCTCTGTCAGCTGCTTCCATGTCATCTTGGGCCTCCCAGGCCCACGCTTTCTATTTTATCGTATAGCTGTAATTTTTAAATGACTAGAAATGAACAATAAAATCGGTGGAACAATGATGTCAATATAAAATTTTCTCAATGCCAGCATGCAATATCAAAATTGCATGCTTTCTTTAGATCAGTACTGCTTGTTAACCGCGGACTTTTTTACCATTGTGGAATGTTGACATTGTATGAAGTCAAAACTGTGACGTCATTTTCACTTAACATCATGAAATATAATGTCATGCTGGACCAAAACATCATATAAATTACTCTTAAAAGTTTGAAAGTCGCAAGTGAAGCAACACAACTGATTTTTGCTCAAATAATTTGATTCACCGCAAAAGAGCAACAGTGCAAAAATAATGCAAAACAGAAACATTGCGAAAATAATATCATGTTGATATTGCACTAGTGCAAAAGTTATATCATCTTCTAATATCAGTTTTGGACTGTTACAAAAAAGCACTATTTGCAGCGTAAAATTAAACAAAAATACAGAATAAAAAGCAAAATGAGAGAACAATAGTTAAGCTATATAATAAAAAACTTATTGCACTGATATTAATGAATATTGTCCCTTGTTGGGATATCAACAAACACTTGCAAGCTCGCATCCTTTGATATCCCAATCAGTGCAATAACCCTATATTATTTTTTTCAGAGGGAATAAGTCTTGACATTTCTTTGAAAAATAAAAACAAAACATACAACAACTATATTTGAAAATGTTTTCTGCTGCATCTGTGATTGGCACTTTAAGGGTTAAAATTGTATTATCCCTAGCAGCAAAAGTCTATAGATCTACTATGTCTGAGCAAGACTTTTTCAACCTATTCAATTTAAACTTATAAATACAATGATAAAGACACAAAACAGCTGGTAAAGGTATTTCAAAAATTGCATAAGCCCAATATTATAATGCTGTAAATATCAATAATTTCAACAATATTTGTAACACTTCAAGTGCAAGTGGACCCTTTAATGTAGGCTGCAAAATATATAGACACAAATTGGCAAGTACATATACATGTATATTGTTGACTGTATTGCAGATTCCTGAAATGTTTACAAAGAAAAATCCATGTGGTTACCTGAACCTACCTCCCCCACCCCAATGTCAGCTCTAATCACACTGCATAAAATATATGGCTACAACAAATGTCTTATAAAAGTGACAAGGGTATGTTTTCGTCAGATGTTTGTTTATAAATCAATAGACTAATCTTTTAACCCTTGTCCTGCTGATCCTGGATATACCCTGCCTCTGCAAACAGTATAGATCCAGATCAGTTGGCTTATCTGGATCTGTACTGTTTGCCATTAAATGTGAATTTATAACAACGATCTGAATCAAGTAATCTGATTGGCTGTAAATTAGACGTAGGCATGGCAGCTTAATTTACTCAGCAGGACAAGGGTTAACTGTTGAAAAACTCATACACCCTATAATATTTTACCATCAAAAGCTTTCAAACCACAAAATTTATGTTATACTTATCAATGCTATATAAATATTTTGCAATATAACTTGTGATTATCCGAATACATAACATTTAATTCAAATTTATAATTAATCCTAAAAGAACTAATCACAACTGCAGCAGATGAAAGTTTGATTTTTTAACCCTTGTCATGCTGAATAAATTAAGATGCCATGCCCACTTCCAATTTTCAGCCAATCAGATTACTTGATCCAGTTTGTTGATACAAATTCACATACTAAATTGCAAACAGTGCAGATCCAGATCAGTTGGCTTCTTCAGAAGCCAACTGATCTGGATCTACACTGTTTGTAAAGATAGGGTATATCCGGGTTCAGCAGGACTAGGGTTAAGAGAAAATAAGGCTTTATATTTTATGTGAATCATCTGCCTAGCAATGGGTCACATGAAATGCTAAGTCTTTTTTTTTCCCCTCAGAAAAATAATTGAAAACAAAATAAGATGTCACCTGCTACAAATTTGATTAGCACTTTAAGGGTTAAAACAAAAAAATATATATATTAGCCCTTAGCTCTTAAGGGAACAGTCACACTTTCAGGGGAGCCAACTCTGCAAAATTATTTTTATCTCCTTCTAAAAGAGGGTCTACTCAAAAAGAAAAGAGTTTGCTCCTCTTGGAAGCAAATTCTTTCCTTTTACTGGAGACCCCTTGTCAGAAATGGTTTAGTGTGCAGATAGCAAACAGGAAATCACAAAAATTATTTGGACAGGTAGGTCTGAGCTGTGTTCTCAGATCAAACCTTAGGGCAGTTTGATCAGGGTCTACTGTTTGCAATTCTGTTAATATATTTTAATCCATTGTAGACTGAATGAATTCCCCCACACTTTATATTGGAAGAGTCCAATTTTGATTTTAGGTGTATCAGGCTAGGTGATTTAGATATTCCAAAAGAAAAATGGTTGAATTATTTGCAAACAGTGGAGACCCTGATCAGATACTGCAGAATGTAGCATCTAATCTGGGTCTGCACTGTTTGCCAATTACCCTTTTAGGGGTCTCAAGACTACAATGGGTTAAGGGAACTTGATATACTTGCTCATTTTCAAACATTTTTTTACAAGGGAAAGAACTGTTGTGACCTCTTGTTGGCTTTCCTGCACATTATGCCATTCTGAAAAGAGATCAGAATTCAGTTCCAAAGGGAGCCAATTCTTTCCCTTTAAAGTGGACTAAAAACAATGTTGACATAGTTGCCTCCCCTGTAATATATCCATTCCCCTTAAACACATTACTATGTAGTAAAATGGACAAATTTGAGGGTAAGTATACTAAGGAAATAAGGTGTCAGAATATTTAGGGTGATTACAGTAAATCTTACCGACTGTGATCTTGTTAAGGAAACAAGCTCAGCATCAATTTTATCTAATATTGTGTTGACAGGGTCGAAAGGACTGGTAGATTTCTTCTGTGATTTTGATTGGCTGCTTTCTTCCAGATCAACATCTGAAAAGCCAGTGGCCGACCCGGAGTGAACGGCATCTTCATCATCACTGAAACCACTGATGTTACTTGGTGGTCTTCCATTTAACTTCATGCCCTGAAATATGATAGGAATGAAGTTCATTTTTGTGAATTTTATCAATGTGTAAATGCTGGCAAATTACAAACTGAACAAAGCCCAAAGAGCTTTGTGTGGAGTATGTGAGTGATTTACAGACAATTACACATCCAAAAAAATCCACAAAAATCAAATTCCTTTCTTATATTACCAACTTTATCATGTTTACATAAAAATATATATTAACCCTTGTCCTGGTGAACCTTGATAAACCATGTCTTTGCAAACAGTGTAGATACAGATCAGTTGGCTTCTGAAGAAGCCAACTAATCTGAATTTATGCTGTTTGTCATTAAGTATGTAATTTTGTATCAACAATCTGAATCAAACAATCTGATTGGCTGACAATTAGAAATGGGTGTGGCATCTTAATCTATCCAGCAGGACAAGGGTCAAATAGCTAAATTTTAGAAATCTACACAAAACTATAGTTCCAAGATTTCTGCTCTGAGGATTTATTTTATAAATTCTGGTTTAAATTTGCTCTCAACATTAAAATTGATTGAGATGGAATTACAGAAATATATGTACATACAATATATAACAATGTCATTATAATCCATTCATATCATTCATAGTATGTGCTTCTGTCCAAACTATTAGGCTATGTACCATATTTATCCTAAATATTTAAACAATGTAGACCTGGATCAAGTTGCTCTTAATGAAGCAGTTTAATCATGGATTACACTGTTTGTCATTCAGTCAGATTGTTAAAAGAGACTTAACCCTGGTCCTGCTGATCCCGGATTTATTCTGCCTTTGCAAACAGTGTTAGATCCAGATCAGTTGGCTTCTGAAGAAGCTAACTGATCTGAATCGGCACTGTATGTCATTAAGAAAGTGAATTTGTATCAACAACCTGGATCAAGTAATCTGACTGGCTGAAAATTAGAAGTGGATGTGGCATCTTAATTTATTTAGCATGTCAAGGGTTAATACACTTGGCAGATTTTCCTTTTCTAATTTGCTTTCCTGTACATCAAACCGGGAGCAAATTCTTTCCTTTTAGAGTAGCCCATTCTTCTAAAGGGAAGTGAAAACAATTTATTTTGATCGTTGCTGCTACCACTGCCCCCATGCCTCCACCCAACCCCTTGGCAAAAAGGAATCCAATTCCATTTAGCATCTTATCAGGTATTATAGTTGTCTGTCATTACTGAAAATGACCCATCTTAATCACAAGAAATCATGAGAAATGCTACTGTTTGTGTGTTTTAAAGTAGCTGATTAAACCAATTCTAGCTCTAAACTGTCTGTTGCAGATGGAACAACAGAGGTCAGAGCAAGACAGTTCTATTGGTGATGCCTTAGCTCTGGCTTTGCGCTGTGTACATTTCTGCTCGGCTTTGCTGATTCTTTTTGCCTCATATTCACTAGCACCTCTTCTGATGAGGCCTCGCTACTTTGCTTGGTCCTGTGCAATTTGTTCCCACAACTCTGTTGGTATGTTGAAATCCCTGAGGGAGGCTTTGAGGGTGTCTTTGTATTGCTTCTTCTGGCCACCATGGGAGCGTTTGCCCATTTCTAGTTCTCCAAAGAGGATTTTCTTTGGCAAACGTTCCTCATGCATCCTGGTCACATGGCCTGTCCATCTTAACTGTGCCAGTTTCAGAAGAGTATGTACACTCTGCATCCCTGCCCTTTTCAGGACTTCTGTATCCTGCCATTAAATCTTTAAAAGTTTTCTAAGGCAGCTTGTATGAAAGTGGTTCAGTCTTTTGGCATGCCGTTGGTAAACTGTCCACATTTTGAATGCATATACAATAGTGTTGGCAGCACCACAGCTTTGTAGACTTTCAGCTTTGTGTCAAGCCTGATTCCACTTTGATCCCAAACACTACCACGTAGTTGGCCAAATGCTGCACTAGCTTTGGCAATCCTGGCATCAACTTCATCATCAATGTACACAACTCTTGACAATGTGTTTCCAAGGTAGATGAACTCATCTACCTTTGATCTTATTGGGTATGAATGTGTTCAATATGATAATAGCGCCAAGAAAATCTGCATCTGAAAATGTCGTCTGCTTATGTCGTCTGCTGCATCTTCTTACAAACTTTTCAAACTTACAATTTGCATATAGGCAAACAGTGTGGACCCAGATCAGACTGCATCTAAAGGAGCAGTCTGATCTGGGTCCACACTGTTCGCAACAATGACTTTTAAAATAACGGGCAGAAGACAAAGCAGACAACAATTGTTGTGATTGGCACTTTAAGGGTTAACGCTGGTCCTGCTGAGCTTGAATATTCCCTGCCTTTGCAAACAGTGTAGATCTGAATCAAACTGGCTTATAAAAAGCCAACTGATCCAGATCTGCATTGTTTATCAAGTAGTATGTGAATCTGTATCAACAACCTTGATTAAGCAAACTGACTGACTGACAATTAGAAGTGGGCTTGGCATCTTAATTTATTCAGCATGATATGGATTAATATAAGGATCAAACATGGTTTTTCATGCATTAACATTCGCCAGGTCCCGTGGGAGGTGTTGAAAACCGAGGCCAAAGGCCACGGTTTTCAACACCTCCCAAGGGACCCGGCGAATGTTAATGCATTGGAAAACCATGTTCGATTGCTGTTATTGCATAAAAACGCACGACTGTTAATAACGTGCGACACTGCTTTTTATGCATTAATGGTGTGATAATATATCAGCCATCTAAATTGTAACTGAACTCATGGCATGTATGACCAATGTAGGCACAGCGCAGCCTGGATAAAAGCACAATCTGAGCAGGGTCTGTTTGCTATCATATGGACCTTGAAACATCTAGGAACATTGGTAGACAAAATGGCTGTGCAGGCCGATTTGCAGTGAACAAAATTTTGAACCAGTATATCACATCACTCTATCAACTTAATCCATCCATGTACTCAGGACAGACTGATCTTGAAAAAACTTCAATACAAGAGGACCATGATGGTCCTATATCGCTCACCTGAGCAAACAGATTTGCATACTTAATGTTGAAGTTTCAGCCAAGTTCACTGCTCTAAAATTTTATGTATAAATTTTATAACCATGACGAATCATGACAGCTTGAACAAACTTGGTAGAGGGTAACCAAAGGAACATTCCTGCCAAGTTAAACTGAAATTGGTTCAGTGGTTTCTGACAAGAAGATTTTTAAAGTTTTCTAGTTAGATATAAAGGGAAAATAAGCCCCACCCACTAGCAGGCATGTTTTTTGACAAATCAGGATTGCTTGAACTTTCTTGGTAGAGGGTCACCAAAGCATTATTAAAATTGGTCAGGAGGTTTTTGACAAGAAGCATTTTAAAGTTTTCTATACAGATATATACCGAAAATAAGCCCCGCCCCCTGGAGGCCATGTTTTTTGACATATCATGAAGGCTTGAACCATCCTGGTAGAGGGTCACAAAAGCAACATTCTTGCCAAGCTACATTGAGCTTGGTCCAACGGTTTCTTACGAAAAGATTTTTAAAGTTTTTTATATAGACTTATAGGGAAAAATAAGCCCTGCCCCGTAGCAGCCATGTTTTTTGACGATCATGACAGCTTGAACAACCTTGGTAGAGGGTCACCAAAGAAACATTCCTGCCAAGTTATATTGAAATCGGTCCATTGGTTTCTGACAAGAAGATTTTTTAGTTTTCTATATAGATATATAGGGAAAATAAGCCCCACCCACTAGCAGCCATGTTTTTAGACAAATCATGATTACTTGAATAGTCTTGGTAGAGGGTCACCAAGGAAACATTTTTGCCAAGTTGTAATGAAATTGGACCTGTGGTTTCTGAAAAGAAGACTTTTAAAGTTTTTCTATATAGATATATAGGGAAAATAAGCCCCGCCCCCTGGCGGCCCTGTTTCTTGATGAATCATGACGGCTTGCATAACTTGATAGAGGGTTACATAAGAAACATTTCTGCAATGTTTAATTGAAATCAGTCCAGTGGTTTCTGACAAGAAGATCATTAAAGTTTTCTATGTAGATATACGGGGAAAATAAGCCCCGCCCCCTACCAGCCATGTTTTTTGACAAATCATGACAGCTTGAACACTCTTGGTAAAGGGTCACCAAGGAAACATATCTGCCAAGTTATATTGAAATAGATCCAGTGGTTTCTGACAAAAGATTTTTTCAAGTTTTCTATATAGATATATATAGGGAAAATAAGCCCCACCCCCTGGCGGCCACGTTTTTTGACAAATGACGGCTTGAACAATCTTGGTAAAGGGTCACCAAGGAAACATTTCTGCCAAGGTATATTGAAATCGGTCCAGTGGTTTCTGACAAGAAGATTTTTTCAAGTTTTCTATATAGATATATAGGGAAAATAAGCTCCACCCGCTAACGGCCATGTTTTTTGACAAATCACGATTACTTGAACAATCTTGGTAGAAGGTCACCAAGGAAATATTTTTGCCAAGTTATAATGAAATCGGTCTAGTGGTTTCTGACAAGAAGATTTTTCAAGTTTTTCTAAATAGATACATAGGGAAAATAAGCCCCACCCCCTGGCGGCCAAGTTTTTTGACGAATCCAAATGGCTTGAACAATCTTGGTACAGGATCACCAAAGGAACATTTCTGCCACATTATATTGCAATTGTTCTAGTGGTTTCTGATAAGAAGATTTTTTAAATTTTCTATATAGATATATAGGGAAAATAAGCCCCGCCCCCACCTGGCAGCTATGTTTTTTGACGAATCCAAATGGCTTGAACAATCTTGGTAGAGGATCACCAAAGGAACATTCCTGCAAAATTATATTGAAATCGGTCAAGTGGTTTCTAACAAGAAGATTTTTAAAGTTTTCTATATAGATATATAGGGAAAATAAGCCCCGCCCCCTGGTGTCCACGTTTTTTTGACGAATCCAAATGGCTTGAACAATCTTGCAAGAGGATCACCAAAGAAACATTTCTGCAAAATTACATGTATATGGAAATCGGTCCAGTCCTTTCTGACAAGAAGATTTTTCAAGTTTTCTATACAGATATATAGTGAAAATAAGCCCTGCCCCCTGATGGCCATGTTTTTTGACGAATCCAAATGGCTTGAACAATCTTGGTACAGGATCACCAAAGGAACATTTCTGCAAAATTATATGGAAATTGGTCCAATGGTTTCCGACAAGAAGATTTTTAAAGTTTTCTATATTGATATATAGTGAAAATAAGCCCCGCCCCCTGGCGGCCATGTTTTTCGACGAATCCAAATGGCTTGAACAATCTTTGTAGAGGATCACCAAAGGAACATTTTTGCAAAATTATATTGAAATCGGTCCAGTGGTTTCAGACAAGAAGATTTTTAAAGTTTTTAATTAAAAAATCTATTTTTAGCTCCTGTGACCTAGATATGCAATGAACCGGAACCATCTGAACATCTTTGAAAGAGGACCAACCAAGGATCATTCCTGTGAAGTTTGGTCAAATTCCCACCAGTGGTTTAGGAGGAGATGTTGTTTAAAGATTGTGGACATCCGGACGACGACGACGACGACGGCTCAGGTGAGCTAATAAAACTTTAACATGAAAATTGTTAGTCTAAGACCTTTTCCTACATGGTATATTTTTTCTGATCACACATTGTTTTGTTTTTTTCCAAGTCAGATATGGTCTATTTTCTTGGCCAAATACTTCTGTTCAAAAAAGGAAGATTTAGAATAAATAGAATCATGCTGGTGAATTATTTGACATGTCATTTGACATGTCATCATAACCAATTCAGATTCAGATGTATAGAAATACAATGTTTTGTAGTATAGAATAAATTTGCCCTTTGTTATGCTAATTTTACAGTTATTGAAAATTTACTTTCTATCACAGGCATAAATAACTCTTTCCCCGCTAGTGGCGACTTTCATTATCTGCTCATAACCTTTGCGAACAGTTTGGACCCAGATCAGGCCCGAGAAAACCTCGGGCCTGATCTGGATCCAAACTGTTTGACACTCTGACGGCATTCCTGAAAGATTTTTTTGAAAAAGTAAATTTTTTTAAAAAATCTACGGACGACAAAAAAGCTTGCAAAATTACCCAGCATGCAAAGGGATAAGGAACATACAAAAACAGAAAAGTTCATTTGTAGCATGCAAAGAGATAATGAACATACAAAAACAGAAAAGTTCATTTGTGTTATGACTAAAAGCTATTAATAATATTTATGATTTGCTGACTTTCGACCTGAAGATATTTTGTAATTATTGATAATATTTATTGAAACTTGAACTCTGATTCAGGCAAGTTATCAGTGACTGGATACACACTTTGGTAGACAACTTTTGTGACTTCCTGTTTGCTTTCCAATTCATCAAGCCCCTTCCAAAAAGAAGTCTTCTCCAATTGGAAAGAATTTGCTCCCCAAATTCTTTTCTTTAAATGTAGTTCCTTTTCAGAAAAGTGACGAATAAATTTTAACAGAGATGCTTCCCCTGGAAGTACCTGTATGTTGATGACCACTAAAGACAACACAACCCTAGAGCCTGGTGATGAGGGCAGAGGAAATGTGCAAAGTATTCTTTTTACACCCTCATGTTACAGGAATTTATTCTTCACAAAATTTGCATCTATTTCCTAAACAGGCATAAAAGGAAATCCCAAGAATATCATCCCCACCCTTGTCCCTCCACTGAAAATATTCAGCCAAATTAACTTTCAATAAAAAAAATGGATACCATAATAACCCTCAGTACACTACAACCTCTTTATGACATGGTTCGTTAGAATACGGTTTTGGATATAACATGGTTCAAAGATGGATCCCAAAAATGTATAATATTGAAAAATGACCATAAATGGTCATTTTTCAATATAATCTATACATTTTTGTTTGGATATAACATCGTTGTTTAAATAACATGGTTTATGCTATGGACCCCAATAATAGTGTTATAAACAGGTTGTGGTGTCTTGGGATAGACAGGCCATTGCAATCAATGTAGACCAAGATCAGATGTCACAGAATGCTGCATCTGATCAGGGAATACACTATACAGCAATATTTTAGACGCATCAACAGGTAGAAGAATGAACTATTTCAAATTTTTGGACAAGTATGGCAAGTAGATAAGGTGTCCCAATACTAATAGGGTAAATATTATAAAGGTGTTTCACCTTTTGTCCTTCTTATAATAAAGACATATAAGAATTGCAGACATTTGCTGGTACTGTCAACAGTCAAATAACTAAGACAATTTCAGAATAAGAATCAGCAACAGCAGCAACAAAACTAAACAGAAAATTTCAATTTGTCTAAAGCAATTATAATGTTGATAACTGGGGAAAACATGCTGTTAAGATCAATGGAATGCAGCCATGTTCTCTAGGTAACAGGATATCCCAACAAAATTGGAAATCAATCAAACATTGTATTATTTTAACCCGATTATAGAGAGAGCAATTAATTTCTATAGAGTGACTTGAAATGGACAATCAAGAAAGAGTGTCAAGCTAATGCAAACATCAATACAAATTTAGATTAGAGGAATCATTTCAGATAGGAAATATGTTGCAGTATCTTGGTAGAATCATCTCACAGGGACTTGTTTTAACCCTTGTCCTGCTGAATAAATTAAGACTCCACGCCCACTTCTAATTTTCAGCCAATCCGATTACTTGATCTGGATTGTTGTTACAAATTCACATACTTAATGACAAACAGTGCAGATCCAGATCAGGTGGCTTCTGAAGAAGCCAACTGATCTGGATCGACATTGTTTGCAAAAGCAGGATATATCTGGGTTCAGCAGGATAAGGGTTAAGACACATTACATCTCACAGGCAATCACTAATTTTTAGTGAGAGGGACTAATTTTTGGCTCTAAAAACCCAGTTTTATGTCTCACAGTTTTTTTTTTTCAGACTAAATTAACCCTTCTTTTGCTGAACACGACATGCCCTGTCTTAGCAAACAGTGTAGATCCAGATCAGTTGGCTTCTGATGACGCCAACTGATCTGGATACAGTTACAGTTTACAGATTTTTAACGCTGCCAGGCAACTGAGTCACATAGAGGCAGCGCCCTGATCTGGATCTGCACTGTTTGTCATTAAATATGTGAATTTCTATCAAAAACCCGGAACAAGTAATCTGACTGGCTGAAAATTAGAAGTGAGTGTGGCATCTTAATTTATTCAGCAAGGCAAGGGTTAACATGGTGTTTTCCACTTTCATGAACACTAAAACCATTTATACAACTAGAACTTTAGTAGATCTGACTAGTAACATATTTACCCTAAGCATTTAGGCAGACAGGCCTGAGCAAACAGTGTAGACCAAGATCAGATGGCACAAAATACAATTCACAGTGCTCCAGCTAGCCCTATACAGAGGGGTGAACCGCCCCTCTTGCCTTTCCTGCCACCCCTATGTCCTTTTAAAAGCTGCTGGCTGCCTTATGTCAACTCCAGAGATCAAACCCTACATTTAGGTGAAACTTTCAAGAAAATTGGACCAAAATTAAAAAAGGCTGTCAATATTTAACCTTTGCCTCTACAACAATTTGATGATATTTTTCTTATTTTTCCCAGAAAACACGATTTGACATTTCATGCAAATTGTCTCCATTGGAGACAATTTGCATTAAATGTCAAAACCTGTTTTCTGGGAAAAATAAGAAAAACATTTCAGTATGTCGTCTGCTGAAGAATGCTAAGCGTTAATGTCAGTTTCATGTGTATTCTAGTTTGAGGCATTTATTGTGGAATGGGCTTATATATTCTAACATATCTTGATACAAAGCACATCAAATGACACACGGTGCCCCTATTCTTGTATGACCATGCAAAAAGTGCCCTCTCAGCACCCCACTGTCCTCAAATCCTAGCTGGAGCACTGCATTCATATATTGTCTTGTTTTGTTTTTTTGTTGTTTTGTTTTTTCCTTTTTTTTTTTCTTTTTTTTTTTTTTTTTCTATAGCATGACCAAGGTCAAAGATGTTTGCCCACTTTATATGGTACTAGAAAATAATGGACAACTTAAATTTGAGTTAATTTTCAATTAAATCAACACCTACAAAGAATACAATGCCTTTCTGACTAGAATACATCACTTAGCATGCTTGATAAAAATTTCAGCAGATGGCATTCTGAAATATTTCTCTTAAATCTTCTCAGAAAATAGGATTTGACATTTCCTAAGAAGAAAATTTGCATGAAATGTCAGATCCTTCAGAGACAATTTGTATGAAATGTCAGATTCTATTTTCTAGGAAAAATGAAAAAAATATCCATTTGTCATTTGCTGAATTAGCCCTGGGCATGCTCAGTATTAAAAATCCATACAAGTTTCAATCACACTTGAGGATTTACAAAGTTTGCAAATAAAATTAATAAGAGACATGTCCCAGCACAGACCTTTGAAGGATGACATCAGAAAATGGCATTTAATCACTTAAAGCTGTGCACCCAGATAAGGAAAAATCATTTACTATTTATTTACAGTATTTACCCTAAATAACTGAGAAGACATGCATAAGCAAATAGTGTAGACCTAAATCAAACTGTTGGCCAAGGAGCGCAGCTGACTGCATATCCAGGGGTTACTGCTTAGAGAACTAAGCCTGCCAGGAAAAGTGTGAGAAAGTGAACTGATGGGCTCAACGTAATCTTAACAGTGTTGACTGGGCCATAAAACTCCAACTCAAACAAAGCTGGCCAAGGCCTGTATTGTTTGTGATGCATCCAACACTTTTTAGACACATCATGCGGTACCAGGTAGTCTGTTTAACATAGCTCAAGATAAGTCAGGGCATCCACACAACCTTTTTATGTCTCCATAAAAATATAAGTTGTGGGTGCTCATTAGAAGTACTTCTAACATTACAAAAACATGCCTATTCAAATTCAACAGACAATTTCACCTCTGAAAACTGAAAATTTTCAGTTAAAAAAAAAATCTGATATTTTTCAAATTTCTGCTCAAAACATAGATTGTGGGTACTCATTAGAACCGCCTTGGCAAAGCAGTTCTAACGAGTACCCACAATCTATGTTTTTGAGCAGAAATAAGAAAAAATAATGTATAACTCTGTAAACCCCAGTTTTACTATATAAAAGTGGCATTTAAGGGGGTCAAAATTATATAGGCCTGTTTTCGTGATGTTACCAACATTGGCAACAACATGTTTTCATGGAGAAGCAAGAAAAATATCATCACCTTTCAGCTCAAAAAGGTGCCTATTCTGACTATATGAGTCAAATGGACTCCCAAGGGGAGCAAATTCTTTCCTTTAGAGCAGACCCCTTTTCAGAAGGGATGCAAAACCATTTTAACAGTTGCCTCCCCTGAAAACATATCATTCTTCTTAAATGATGTCCAATCAAACCAATATCATTAGAACCTCTCACATAATCATCTTTGAAGACTGACCATTCAGCACAACATCTCGGCTGTTCATTTAACCCATTTATGCACAGTGGGTTCTTCTACCGCATCTATATGGATAGGTCCATCTCCAATCAAAGGGTCATCTTTTAGTTTTTATCAAATAATCTATAAAAAGACATTCTCTCACTGGCCAAAAATGTAATCTATAAGGGGAGCAAATTCTTTCCTTTAAAGCAGACCCCTTTTCAGAAGGGATGCAAAACCATTTTAACAGTTGCCTCCCCTGAAAACATATCATTCTTCTTAAATGATGTCCATCAAACCAATATCACTAGAACCTCTCACATAATCATCTTTGAAGACTGACCATTCAGTACAACATCTCGGCTGTTCATTTAACCATTTATGCACAGTGGGTTCTTCTACTGCATCTATATGGATAGGTCCATCTCCAATCAAAGGGTCATCTTTTAGTTTTTATCAAATAATCTATAAAAAGACATTCTCTCACTGGCCAAAAATGTAATCTATAAGGCCTGACATATCTGATGTCCACTGTTCCATGAGGCAATGGTTTCTAAAATTAGATTTTCAAAAATAGATTTTCCATGTGACATCACCTTCTAAAATTAGACATTAGAATTACCCTCTGTAACAGCTTGCTGGAGCTGGTTCTGTTGTTTGAAGTTTATTCAAATACTGAAACCAGTGTTGCAGTTTGACCCTATTCTGGATCAACAAACCGCAGCAGACTAAAACACTGCAGACATTATCAAGGAAGAATTCTAAAGTACATGTAAATGTATTGCATTATTTTTCCAACATGTTACACTGAACATCGCATCTGAAATTCAGTCAGTGGAGTGATTATACCCTGTGGAAAATATCAAAGAAGAATTTGAGAGTAAACATTTCGCATCATTTTTCTAACATGTTACCCTGAACATCGCATCTGAAATTCAGTCAGTGGAGTGATTATACCCTATGGAAAATATCAAAGAGGAATTTGAGAGTAAACATTTTGCATCATTTTTCTGACATGTTACCCTGAACATCGCATCTGAAATTCAGTCAGTAGAGTGATTATATAATAAAACATTTGTTGACTATTATATTTGGACATGATGTGATGTCAATCAGAGAATACCAAAAATGACCTTGGCTCCGCCTTGGTAAATATTGCTATTCTCTGGTCAACATCACATCATGTCCACTGACTCAACAGTCAATAATTGTATAAGATTTCATACAAATAGTGTAAACCCTACTGTAATCAGACTCCATGTTCTGTGTCAACTGATTGAGATCTCCACTGTTCACCAATGTCCCTTTTATATGGATCACAAGGCATAACTGAGCAACTGGATTTTTAATGCTTAGCATTAAAAGTTCAGCAGGTGGCATTTTGAAATTTTTGCATAATTTTCCCAGAAAAAAGGATTTGATATTTCATGCAAATCAATTTGCATGAAATATCAGATCCTGACTTAAGAAGAAGATTTGCATGAAATGTCAGATCCTGTTTTCTAGGAAAATAAGAAAAATATCATCAGTTTGTCATCTGCTGAATTTGCCCATACCATCGCTAAAAGTTATAGAAGTGGTAAAAAAAAGGTTGTACACCCTGATTAACAGGACAATATTGAGCTACCTGTTTTTAATATTTACCACACTCTCGGCTAATTCAGCAGACGACAGACTGATTTCTAATTTTTTCCAGAAAATAGGCTTTGACATTTCATGCAAATTGTCTCCTTTCAATTTTCTGAAAAAAAAAAAAATAAGAAAAATGTTTCAAATTATTGTCTGGTGAAATTTTTACCCAGCATGCAAAGGGCTGAAGCTACCTTTTCTTACAGGACCCCCATTAAACCTATAACCAAATATTGCCTTGGAAGATCAAAGCATTTTAAAATATTGTTATCAGAAGAAGTCTATGATAGTAGCTGGTTTCATTCGGGTGCAAATTGATTCAATAAAATCCAGAGTTATCTATCTTTATTACTATTTTAATCTTCAAGTATTTGCATAACATCTACAATGTGTGAGAAGAACATACAATATTACCCCCTAAATATCTGGACAGTAAATAATGTAAACCCATCCAAAAAAGAGCATTCTGACAGGGTCTACACTGACACACAGCCAGTGCTTTTTAACAGTTATATTGCTAATCACAACTGCAGCAAACAACACTTTGAAATATTATAGTTTTTTTTTTTATTATTATTAATTTTCAGAGTAAATAAGACTAGCAGTCGATTCACAGGAAATGTCAAAGCTTATTTACCCTGAAAAATAACAAACTCAATTTTAGCATGTCATCTGCTCCAAACTTGCTCAGGGTTTTAAGGGTTAAGTGAATTAGAGGATAATCAAATGAATTTGTTAAACTTTTTAGGGTAATTATGGCAAAAAATGCCCATAATACAACTTTTCTAAGTAAAACTTACATTAATCCTTAGAACACTTATGCCAACCATAGCCAACACAGATAAGGGAGACAGCAAAGGGAGACAGACCTGTCAAGGGTAGAAACTTTGTAAGTTACTCACTTTTTATCAACTTAGGCAAGGAATACACAGATTTATAGGGACATTTTATGCCCCGCCACATAAGTGGCGAGGTATTATGTTATACCGTCCGAAATTTTGAGTGTCCGTTCGTCTCTCCGTCCATCAGCGCTTCATAATTTTATGCCCGCTCCATAACTCTGAAACTGTTTAAGATATAAATATATTTTCATGAAACTTCACACCAATGTAAACCACCATAAGACAATGTGCAGAACACATGAACTGTAACTCTGGTTTACCTACTTACGAAATTATGACCCTTTGAACATTGAACATAGCCATTTCTACCATGTAATTGTGTCCGCTCCACAACTCTAATACCGTTTGTGACATTTTCACGAAACTTCATACAAATACAAAGCACCATGAGACAACATGCAGACACATGAACCATAACTCTGATTGCTTACTTTTGGTGTTATTGCCCTTTGAACATTAAACATAGTCATTTCCACCATGTACTCCTGTCCGCTCTGTAAGTAGAAAACTGTTTAAGATATATTCATGGAATCTCTCACAAATGTAAAGCACCATAAGATGATGTGCAGAACATAAGAACCATAACTCTGGTTAACCTACTTTTGTAAGTACAGCCCTTTGAACATTATAAATACTGAAAATAGCCATTTCTACCATGTACTAGTGTCCACTCCATAACTCTGATACCGTTCGTGATATTTTCACGAAGCTTCACACAAATATAAAGCACCATAAGCCAACATACAGAACACATAAACTGTAACTCTGATTGTCTACTTTTGAAGTTATTGCCCTTTGAACATTGAACATAGTCATTTCCACCATCTACTCCTGTCCGCTCTACAAGTTGAAAAGCGTTTAAGATATTTTCATGAAATCTCTCACAAATGTAAAGAACCATAAGATGACATGTAGAACATAAGAACCATAACTCTGGTTTATCTACTTTTGGAGTTACATCCCTTTGAATATCAAAAATATTGAAAACAGCCACTTCTACCATGTACTGGTGTGCGCTCGATAACTCTGATACTGTTCATGATATTTTCATGGAACTTCACACAAATATAAAGTACCAAACACATGAACTGTAACTCTGATTGTCTACTTTTGGAGTTATTGCCCTTTGAATATTACACATAGCCATTTCCACCATGTACTCATGTCCACTCTGTAAGATGAGAACCATTTGAGATATTTTCATGAAATCTCTCGCAAATGTAAAGCACTATGAGACAACTTGCAGAACATAAGAACCATAACTCTGAAAAACCTATCTTTGGAGTTACAGCCCTTAGAACATTGTAAATATTGAAAATAGCCATTTCTACCATGTACTAGTGTCCACTCTGTAGGTTGGAAACTGTCTGAGATATTTTGATGAAACCTCACACAAATTTAAAGCTCTATAAAACTTATGAACCGTAACTCTGACTGCTTACTTTTGGAGATAATTCTCTTTGAACATTGAACACAGCCATTTCTACCATGTACTTGTGTCCACTCTATAAGTTGAAACCCATTTTAAATATTTTCATCTTGTTGTAGAACTCCTCGTGGAAGTACTTCGACATTGGTCCCTTGATGAATAACCAGTCCTGTTTCCACGGTCGGTGAAGAAAGTAGGCTGGTAAGTCGATATTCATCTCGTCTTCTTCTCGCGGGAGTCTTTGGGCCTTGATGATGGCAACGTCTTTTCCATGGAGCTTGTTGCTGAGAGCATCCTGGAGGTCGTACTTCTCGTGGATCGGGAAAGGTTCTTCATAGGCGTCGTAGCAGCACAGTATTGGGCAGTCTTTCGCTGGTTCTGGAGACTTTTTTCTTGGCTTCTTCGACGGCGATGACTCCGGAGACGCTGGTGCTGGTCTGATGATAGTCGGTGATGTGGTGATGGTAGCTGTATTCTTGTAGCGTAGTTTGACGATCTGTTGCGGCATCCGTGTTGTAGTCTGTGGTGGTGGTGGTAGCGTCTCCCTCTCTATCTGGTCGGTTCTCGGCGTGGTGGCGGTCTTGAAGCTGGAACGGGCTGGCGGGGCCACTCGCCAGCAGAGGGTGCAGGCTGCCTCCTGCTTTCAGCCCTCCTCTTGTAATAAGGCTTAGTTGGTAGAGCCTTATGGAAGGTTAGTTCAACGCGAACTAGATCCTTCCCGTCGGACATCCTCCAGAGTGGAGTGCCGACAAAACTGTACTCGCTCAGGGCCCTGAGGAGTACACCAGGCAAAATGGACTCAAACATGATTATTCGTTAATTAGTGATGTTCACACTTCGAAGGTCGAAGGTGGAATGTGTGGGGGGAGCTAGCCGAATCAGGAAAGTCACAGTCAAACATCATATCCTGGTTTGGTTTCCTGGAGCGTGCCTGCAGCTACCCATCGGGAAAGTACAGATACGTCAGAGTAGCACCGCGGTAGAGACTTGGGTGAGGACACCCTTCTGGCTCATGGGTGAGGACACCCTTCGATACTTAATAACTTGGGTGAGGACACCCTATCAGCGCTCTGGGTGAGGACACCCCCCTTGGCAACCTGGGTGAGGACACCCCTCCGGCGACTCCCTTCCTCAGCTAGTGTCTGAAACTTCTGCACGACTCGAGCTGAGTACCTAATGCACTACGCAGTCGGAATTGACACGCACTAGGTACGAGATTAAAAGCTCAATTTTTTCGACCCATTGTCAAAATTATGCAACTTACAGGCTGGACTACTACTCTCGCACGAGGTCTGGACACGCATGAGGTCTGGACGTGCACGCACTCCGTGTCTGGGCGAGGTGACCTAGTTATGAATTATAACTAGGCACCGTTTCAAGCCAACCCAGTAGTCCAGTAAAACTAATCCAGATTTATCTGGCGCTGCCTCTATGTGACTCAGTTGCCTGGCAGCGTTAAAAATCTGAAAACTGAACTGAAATATTTTCATAAAATTTCTCATAAAAGTAAAGCACCATAACAGGATGCTGAACACAAGAACCCTAGCTCTGGTTAACCTACTTTTGGAGTTACTACCCTTTGAACATAATAAATATTGAAAATGGCAATTTCTATCATGTACTCATGTCAGTTCTGTAAGTTGGAAACTGCTCCAGATATTTTGACAAAAATTTCACTAAGATGTAAAGTATCATGAGACGAGGTGTAGAAAATAAGAACCCTAAGTCTGGTTAACCTATCTTTGGAGATACGGCCCTTTTAACATTAAAATTAGTGATTTCTGTAATATACGTGTCCACTGTTACTTGATATAATGTGCAGAACACAAGAACCATTACTCTAAATTACCTGCTTTTGGATTTACTACCCTTTGGACCTTGTAAATAGTGATCCCAGTCATATACTTGTGCCCTTTTTATAACCTGAAAATGGTTTCAGAGATTTTCTTGAAGCCTTGCAAAAATGTAAACCAAAATAAGATGACGTGTAGATCTTAAGAACCATATGTCTGACTTAATTACTTATTGAGTTATGGGTCTTTGAACATCGAAAATAACATTTTCTGTGATATACTTGTAAACTTTACACAAATGTGAAGCACAATGAGGGGATCTGCAGAAAAAGAGAACTGTAATTCTGGTTTACTTGCTTTTTGAGATATGGCCCTTTGAACATTGAAAATAGTCATCTCAGTCATATATTCATATCAACTTTATTTAGGGAAAGACTAATGCACCTTCCATTTCATTTTTGACAGAGTTATGGCACTTGCTTGATGTAAGTGCAGTGGCGGGGCATGGTGCAGTGCTTGCAAAGCTTTTACTTAAATTTCTCACACTGCCAAATATCTTTCTTAACAAAATTGGTTAAAGGAGATAACTTATACCTTGATTTTTTTTTTAATTTTGTATACTCAAGATGAATTTAACAGACAACTAAATAACATTTTTCTTATTTATTTCCCAGAAAATAGGCTATCATCTTAGGAATTATTAAAATACTAGCTCTTAATAGTTGTCTTTTAATTCAGTGTGCATAATCGGTGCTACCTCTATGTGACTCAGTTGCCTGGTAGTGTTACAAATCTGAACAGTCAGTCAGTGTGCATAATTGAACAAAGAATAACATGAAACCATTCAAAGAAAAGAAAGAACAAGAGGGCCCAGATGACCCTGTATCTCTCACCTGAGTACCAGACAAGTGACCTCTGGTGTGGGGCCATTTTTACCCAAGGCTTTAATTTGAACAAGTCACCTAAATTCTTCCATTGAAGTTTCAAGTCAACTGGCCGTTTGGTTCAGGAGAAGAGGTTCAATATAGATTTCAAGATGGCAGCCATCTTGGATTTCCAATCGGAACTCTTTTATCTATATTTGGTCTACAAGTCACTCTGATACTTCCTATCAAGTTTCGAGTCAGTTGGCCTTACGGTTCAAGAGCAGAAGTTCAATATGGATTTTCAAGAAAGTATCCATGGCAGACATCTTGGATTTCTGATTGCAATGATTTTAGCTATATTTGATCTACAAATCACAATGGTGGCCATCTTGAATTTCTGCTCATAATGATTTTAAAAATATTTGATTTACAAGTCACCCCAACAGTCTGTACCAAGTTTCCAATCAATTTTCCTTTCCGCTCAGCATGGTGGCCACTTTGGATTTCTGATCTGTACAATTTAGCTAGTTTTGATCTACAAGTCACTCCGATACTTCCAATGAAGTTTCGAGTCGAATGACATTTCAGTTAAGGAGAAGAATTTTGAAATATAGTGGACTCCCATTATCTTGAACTCCAGGGGACCAGAATTTTCAGTTTAAGAAAACAGTAGACTGAGATAACAGGAATTGAAATATAAAGAACATATATAGCAAAACTAAACTATCCAAAATCTAGTTTGGCATAAGCAGTAGTTTGAGTTATAAGTGTTTGAGATAACAAGAGTAAACTGTAGAAATGTTAATTAGTTGTCTGTTCATGGCAGCTGTGGTGGTCATCTGGGATTTCCAGTTGGAACCATTTTAGCTATTTTTGGAACCATCTTAGCTATCTAGAATTCACCCTGACACTTCCTATCAAATTTCGAGCCAAATGACTTTTCCGTTCAGGTGAAGAAGTTCAAAAAAGATTTTCAAAATGGCGGACATGGCGGCCATGTTGGATCTCCAATCACAACAATTTTAGGTATTCTTGATCTACATGAAACCTTGATACTTTCTACAGTTTTAGGTCAATTTGCCTTTCCGCTCAGGAGAAGAAGTTTAAAATAGTTTTCAAGATGGCCACCCTGGCAGCCATTTTGGATTTCTGATTGCAACCATTTGAGCTATTTTTAATCTACAAGTCACTCTGATACTTCCTTCCAAGTTTCAAGTCAACTGACCTTTCTGTTCAGGAGAACAAGTTTAAAATAGATTTTCAATATAGCAGGCATGGTACCCATCTAGGATTTCTGATCAGAATGATTTTAGCTGTTTTTGACCTACAAGCTGCCCAAAAGCTTCCTACCAACTTTCAAATCAATATGATTCAGAAGAAAAAGTTCAAAATAGATTTTCGAGATGGTGGCAGTGACAGACATCTTTGATTTTCTGATTGAAATGATTTTCGCTATATTTGATCTACAAGTCACCACGATATGTCCAATGAAGTTTTGCATGAAATGTCAAATCCTATTTTCTAGGAAAAATAAGAAAAATGTTTCAAAATGTCATCTGCTGAATTTTACCCAGCATGCAAATTGTTAATACAGTGAAACCTCTGTCGTTAGAACGCTGGTAGCTTGATCATTTACCATGTTTGACAAATATTCTTTCTTCAGTCTCTTGGTGCTGGTTTATGCAGAATTTTATCTAACCATGACTAGCAAATTTGTTCCTAAGGTGTTCAAGCCACTGGAATTTGATTGTATTTAACCCTTGTCATGCTGAATAAATTAAGATGTCACACCCACTTCTAATTTTCAGCCAATCAGATTACTTGATCCAGATCGTTGAAATAAATTCACATACTTAATGGCAAACAGTGCAGATCCAGATCACTTGGCTTCTTAAGCCAACTTATCTGGATCTACACTGTTTGCAAAGGCAGGGTATATCCGGGTTCAGCAGGTCTAGGGTTAAATTCAACCCTAAAGTTTAACATACACAACTATAAACCAATTTACAAGAAAATATAAACCAAATTGTTATGTTGCCACATCTATATCTCTTAGCACTCTGTGTAAAATTTTCTGCAGACGACATTTTGAAAAAAAAAAAAAAAAATCTTATTTTTTCCAGAAAACAGGATTTGATATTTTAGGCAAATTTTCTCCATTGGAGACAATTTGCATGAAATCTCAAAACCTGTTTTCTGGGAAAAATAAGGAAAATGTTGTCAATTTGTCATCTGCTGAATTAGCCCAGAGGATGGTATAGGTTTAATCCTACTATAGACAAGTTAATTCAAACATTCTGATGAATTGCTTTCATAAAAACACCTTTAGATATTCCAGAAATATTTTTAATCTTTCTGGAGATAGGAAGAACTCTGTATTTACTCTAAGTATTGGAATGGTGGTGATGATTTAGTTTCTTACATCCCTTTTATGGAAGGCTCTGTGCAATGAAGCACAGTTCTGTCATGAGCTGAATTCCGTCTCCAGTTTCAAATCTTCAAATTTGTGATCTGAAGTCAGAAGCATTAACCACTAGGCCACCTGAATGCTTCTCTAAGTATTGGGATAAACGGGCCTGTGCAAACAGTGTAACTTTTAGAAAAGATGGAGAGGGTGGGTGGATTTTATTTTTTGTTTCTGGGCCTCCCAGTGACAAGGTAAATCATTGCAAAACAAGATAACTGGCACTAACTATTATGTGCAAGAAGAAGAAAGCCTTATTTTAAATGCCCTTTTCATAACAAATAATTCATTTGCAATTCTTAAAAGTGTTATAAAATCTTGAATCAGCGGAAGGGAGAGAATGACCGTAGAAAATATTTCATGATCAATCTCCACGAAAGAATGTTGCCAACCTCGGCGGGGCTTGAACCCCCAACCTCCTGGTCTCCAGTCAGACGGCGCATCCAACTGAGCCACCGAGGCCGGCTTTAAACGGTCAGATTTTTAGGAGCGGGTGAGGATGAGAATCTAATAATTAATTTTCTCTGGTCTTGGATAAAATTCTGTCAATACTTTGGAGGAAATCTCTTTGGCTATGGAACAAAACAACAGATGAGTATGAAAATATAAACTTGGTACATGTATAAGGTATTCCAAGGACCATCTAAGTCAATTTGTTTATTTCATCAGTTATGCGGAAAATGCCATTTAAGGGGCATTCATACACTTTCAGTGGAGGTAACGCTCTCAAACTTATTTTGCCTTCCTTTTATTTTGCCCTCCTTCCAAACAGGGATCTCCATGGGGAGCAAATTCTTTCCATTTAGAGGAGACCCCTTTTCAGAAAGGGATTTGCCAGCAGTGAAGCAAATAGGAGGTCACAAAAATTGTCTCACTTGTCAGAAATGCTGGAAAAACCTAAATGTTAATCCATTGGCCTTTACCGTTTCCCTGTTATGTTTATGGGACTTTTCCATTGCCATGGCAACCAATCTGAAAGGCTGCATAAAATAAGCAAATCTGACAGATATCCATCTGAAGATAATTTTTACATGACTTATTTATTTTTTATTTTTTCCGACTTTTTTTCTGCATAACCAAACATCAGCTCTATGCCCAGCAGCCCAACCACATCCAAAACAATAGGACAAAGCTGGTATCAATTTCAACTGATTGACCTAGCTACCATCTATTATCAACTCAATATTCTCTAAAGTCAAAATCAATACATGTATTATGAACTTGACAATTTCACTATTTCAGACACCAAATGCTTTTGCATGCCAATATAAGCTCAACCTTTAACCTGCTAGACACACAGCAGAAGATTACATTTCAATACTTAACCCTGGTCCTGCTGATTCCAGATATACCCTGCCTTTGCAAACAGTGTAGATCCTGATCAGTTGTCTGAAGAAGCCAAATGATCTGGATCTGCACTATTTGTCATTGAAAATGTAACCTGGATCAAGCAATTTGATTGGCTGAAAATCAGAAGAGGGCATGGCATTTCAATTTATTCAGCATGACAAGTGTTAAAACACTACACTTTTCACAAAAACAGTAGATGACAATTTTAGTTCTTTTTTATTGTTCAGAGAAAATAAAGCTTGACATTTAGATGAATCATTTGCCTAGCAGATGGCTCAGGAAATGTCAAGTCTTATTTTATCTGAAAAGTAACAATATCAATTTTAGAATGTTGTCTGCTACAAATTTGTTTAGTGCTATAAGAGTTAATTTTTTTTCTTTTCCCCAGAAAATCACCAACTCACACAGAAGGACGGACTGACTGGATACTTCTCAAACTTCATTTGTGGGAATTTCAACAAAGTTACTATCTGCAAACAGCACCAGTATGACACAGTCGGCTGACTTCCAGAAACACAGACTACAGTGAAACCTGTGTAACTGAGTCACCTTTGAGACTGACTTTAAATAATGGTTAATGTGATTAAAAGCATCTGTCTTATAAAGGTACATGTCATGTAATTTTGCTAGCAAAATTAAACATGACATGTACCTTTATAAGACAGCCACCTTTCCACATCAGTCTCAAAGGTGGCTTTCTTACACAGATGTCACTGTAAATATGTGCTAACATACCTTACTATCAGAATTAATGTGAAACAATAGAACAGTAAAGTCACAGAATATAGGTGAAGATATTCAGGAAATGCCACAATCATGTAGCACAGCCTTCCTGAGGCACCAAAAGAAGGAGAGATGAGGAACAAATAATGACAAAATAAATATGAAACCATCTGCCCACAAACAGAGAACTGCAACAGAGGAATCACCTTGGAATGATCGGTAGAAAACTACTGTGGGGCTTAACTCTTTCGGTGCCAAATTTCAGAAGACATTTGTCATCTGCTTTTCTTTTTTAACAAACTATCGCTTGAAAAGAAGTTAATACGCGAAGTTGAAAGACTGAATATTAAACAGCATAGATCCAGATGAGACGGCTCATAGTCTCATCTGGATCTATGCTGTTTGCAAAAGCCTATTATTATTGCCTGTGGCAGTGAAGAGTTAAACAAACCAGTTTCATTCACATGAAACCTCATCTGTAATTCTGATGCAGCTCCAAATTACAACATATGTTCAGTCCTCAAAGTGGACCTCTTTAAACTCTTCTCTAATAGTAAAATTTTTCATGGACCATCTCTGCAGAAATCAATGATTCCCACTTTCACCACAGTTCTAGATAAGACACTTTTTGAACAAACCGTAGTTTTTTTTTCTAATTCCTTCAAGAAAAATATGTTGTGGGTTGCCTCAGTACATAAAAATGTAGGTTGCCGGCACTCATTAGAAATGTCTCAGACAAATGAGTACCCAAAATGTATGAACAATTTTTCTGGCAATCTCTCTTATCTAGAGATATGATTAGTCTTGCTTTTTGATGAGGCAGGTTGAAATGTTCCACTTTTATTCCAATTATTCACCACCATACATCAATATTTGCATGTCTGTGTGGCTTGTAAAGAATTCAGTAAGCCAATTATGTGATCTATATGTGTAAACAGGGCCCGGTTGTTCAAAGCATCGTTAGCTTAACGAGCTCGTTAAGGGTCATTTCGTTAACTGTTTTAGCGGATTCAATATACAATATTCTGATATTTTTTGCTGAAAAAATGTGAGTAGCTTTTGCACTGCAAAAGCTACTCACATTTTTTCAGCAAAAAATTTCAGAATATTTGCGTATCACTCGATGTAAATTTTAACGAATCGTTAACTAACGACATCGTTAGCTTTGAACAACCGGGCCCAGATTTTAAGGCATTAACACTTTACATGCTCAGTAAAAATTTCAGCAGATGACATTTTGCAATATTTTTCTTATTTTTCCTAGAAAACAGGATTTGACACTTCATACAAATTGTAATCTAATTTTGGAGACAATTTGCATGAAATGCCAGACAGTTTCTACAAAAAATAAGAAAAAAATCATCAATTTGTCATCTTATCATTTTTTCCATAGCATGGTACTGTTAACATAAACAGGTATCTCTGTTAAAGGAGTCTCATTCAATTCATATTTCAAATTGTAAATAAAATGGTGGATTTTCAATGCTAAGTAGTAATTATATATCAAAGAAACAAGGCCTATATTTTTTCATGTAAAACCCCTCCTGATTTCTTTCTTCATTGTCAATACACATATTTTATCCTAGGCAAGGGAATGCAGTAAACCCCTATGAATTTCATCATTACTGATACATACAAACATATTTTATCCTTGGCAGTGAATGCCATTAGAAGAGTGCAGTATACCCCTTTTGGACTTTTTCTTCATAACTGATACATACAAACCTATTTATCCTAGGTAGTGAGAACCACTGGGAGAGTGCAGTAAACCCCTACTGGACTTTTTTCTTCATAACTGATACATACAAACCTATTTTATCCTATGCAGTGAGTACCACAAGGAGACTGCAGTAAACCCTACTGACCTTTCTTCATTTCTGGTTTTATTCTAGGCTGCTAGTGCCACTAGGAGAGTGCAGTAAAACCCTACTGATTTCTTTCTTCATTACCTATTTTATCCTAGGCAGTGAGTACCACCAGGACATGCAGTAAACCCCTACTGAGTGTCTTTCTTCATTACCAAAACATATAAACATATTTCATCCTAAGCTGTGAATACCAGAAGGCGAGTGCAGTAAACCCCTACAGATTTCTTTCTTCCGTACTGATACATACACATATATTTTTATCCTAGGAAATGAGTACTACAAGCAGAGTGCAGTACACTCTTACTAATTTCTTTCTTTTATTACCAAACATACAAACATATTTTATCTTGGGCAGTGATTACCACTAGCAGAGAGCAGTGAACTCCTACTGATTTCTTTTTTTCATTACTAATACATACAAATATATTTTATCCAAGGCAGTGAGTACCACCAGCAGCATGCAATAAACTCCTACTGATTTCTTTCTTCATCACCCATATATACAAACATATCTTATCATAGGCAGTGAGTACCACAAGGAGAGTACTGTAAACTCATACTGATTTCTTTCTTCATTACTCATAAATATATCTTATCCAAGGCAATGAGTACCACTTGCATAGTGCAGTAAACTTCTAATGATTTCTTTCTTCATTACCCATACATAGAAACATATCTTATTATAGGCAATGAGTACCACTAAAAGAGTGCAGTAAACTCCCTACTGATTTCTTTTTTTATTACCCATACATATTGGTTTACTGCACTCTCTATATGGGTAATGAAGAAAGAAATCAGTAAATGTACTTTCCTATAGGCACTCACTGCCCACAATAAAAATTTCTTCCTCTCTTCATTACTGGTACATACAAACACATTTTATCCTAGGCAGTGAGTGCCACTTGGAGAGTGAAGTAAACCACCAATGATTTCTCTCTTCATTATGCACTGTTTATTTGTATCCACTGCCTACCCACACAGGGGGACAATGACTTTCCATCACAGCCCTGTTAAATCCACAGCAATGCAGAGACAATTGGATAATAAAAGCCCAGCTCTTCAACCACCTCCTCACCCCAGCCACCCACCCACCCCATGAAGCCAATGAAAACTACGAATTGTGTAAATATACAAGAATTCCGCGGAAGGCGTCATCGCACCTGCTGGCGCAAAAGTCACAGGAGCCACAATCAGAACGTGGTTATTAAATAAGTTTATTTCATTCTTAGCAGTGCTTACTTGGAAAACTGGGTTGAAAAAAATGTAGACAAAGTGCCTAGGGGGGCACATATATTCCAGGCCAGTCCCATTCCCTCTAATGGCTATATCTTCAGCACTGACTTTTCGTATCATACAGCCCAATGATAATGGAACGTTGACGTAAAATGTGTAAAAGTCACTGGAGCATGAAATATAGGTCAAGGTCACGGGTCAAGGTACCTGCTAATTCAGTACATTAAGGAGAAGCACAATGCAAGGTATGGTGGTTGTAGGCCTTATAGTTGAGGAGTTATCAAACATTAACATAAAATGTGTCAAATATAGGTCAAGGTCACCGGGTCAAGGTACCTGCCAAGCCAGTGCAATGAGGTGAAGCACTATGCAAGGTTTAGTGGTTGTAGGTCTTATATTTGAGGAGATACCGAACATCAACATAAAATGTGTCAGTCACTGGAGTGCACGATATAGGTCAAGGTCACCAGGTCAAGGTACCTGCCGAGTCAGTACATCGAGAAGAAGTGCTATATAAGGTTTGGTGGTTGAAGGCCTTACAGTTGAGGACATATGGAAGGCTGACGTAAAAGGTGTAAAAGTTAATGGAGCGCGAAATATAGGTCAAGGTCACCCAGTGAAGGTACCTGCAGAATCCGTACATTGAGGAGAAGCACTATGCAAGGTTTGATGGTTGTAGGCCTTACAGTTGAGGAGATATTGAACGTTGACGTAAAATGTGTAAAAGGCACTGGAGCGCAAAATATAGGTCAAGGTCACGGGGTCAAGATACCTGCCGAGTCAGTACATCTAGGAGAAGCACTATGCAAGGTTTGGTGGCTAGAGGTCTTACACTTGAGGAGATCTGGAACATTGACGTAAATTATGTCAAAGTCACTGCAGCCAAAATATAGGTCAAGGTCACCAGGTCAAGGTATCTGCCAAGTCAGTACATTGAGAAGAAGCACTTTGCAAGGTTTGATGGTTGTAGGCCTTATAGTCGAGGAGATATCGAACGTCGACGCAAAATATATCAAAGTCACTGGAGCGCAAAATATAGGTCAAGGTCACCGGGTCAAGGTATATGCCAAGTCAGTACATCTAGGAGAAGCACTATGCAAGGTTTGGTAGTTGTATGCCTTATAGTTGAGAAGATCTGGAACGTCAATGTAAATTGTGTCAAAGTCAATGGAGCGCAAAATATAGGTCAAGGTCACTGGGTCAACATACCTGCCAAGTCAGGAGGTCAGGGAGATGTGTCATGCAAGGTATGATGGTTGTTGTAGAATTGTAGTTGATTAGAATACTAACTTCAACGTAAATGTCGAACTTCGACATAACAGAACTGTTAACAGACAGACGGACGGATGAACGGACAGACGAATGGAAAAGCGGGCACCTATGTCGCAAAGTCAGGAGGTCAGGGAGATGCTTCATAAAAGGTTTGATGGTTGTTTAGTTTTGTAGTTGATTAGAATACGAACTTTGACATAAATGTCGAACTTCGACATAACAGAACTGTTAACAGACGGACAGACGGACGGACGAACATACAGACGAATGGAAAAGTGGGCACCTATGTCGCAAAGTCAGGAGGTCAGGGAGATGTTTCATGCAAGGTTTGATGGTTGTTTAGTCTTGTAGTTGATTAAAATACTAACTTTGACATAAATGTCGAACTTCGACATAAATGTTGACAGACGGACGGACGAATGGACAGACATACGGAAAAGCGGACGCCTATGTCGCAAAGTCAGGAGGTCAGGGAGATGTTTCATGCAAGGTTTGATGGTTGTTTAGTCTTGTAGTTGATTAGAATACTAACTTTGACATAAATGTCGAACGTCGACATAAATGTTGACAGACGGACGGATGGACGGACGGACGGACGGACGGACGGACGGACGGAAAATCGGACGCCTATATCGCACCCTGCTACAAGCAGGTGCGATAAAAATCTTAGAAGTTGCCGCTGTTTTGGTATGAAATCACAACCCTAGTAGTTTTCTGGCACTGTAGGGGCATTCAAAAAGTCATATCCATCTAACATAAGCCTGGCCATCCCTACTCTTCACCATGCATACATGTTCATGTACATGCATACAAACATAGTTTGCCTAGGGTATGCTAAAGGTAAAAGGCTAATATTTGCTCAGTGCAATTACATGATACTCATTCACTTCCATTGATAAAATAGAAAGGAAGGTATTTAGGGGCAAGGAATACTTACATAAAATTGTTCAAATATACAAACACAAACACTGCTAATATAAACAGGTATAGGTTTTTGGGTTTAACACTTAGCATGCTGGTTAATATTTTTGGCAGACGACAATTAATGATTTTTTTTCCCCACAAAATAGGATTTGACATTTCATGCAAATTGTCTCCTATTTAATGTTGATGCCTGTTTCACTGGGAAAAATAAGAAAAATATTTCACAATGTCATCTGCTGAAATTTTTACGCAGCATGCTAAGCATTAAAACTCAATCTAAATATTTCAAGGAAAATAAACAAACAGCTACTGATTCAAACTTAAGTTTCAAAATGCAGTAGATGACAGTAAGAGAAAGACAGACAAATCACATCTTAATTGTTCCTTAAAAATGAAAATGACAGAACTTCATGACAATGATCTACTATGAGATAATTCCAAAGATGTGATGTGACTAAATTGACAAATATTATTTTCAGGAAATAACAATTTAAGATGTCTGTAATACCCTTAACCCTAGTCCTCAGTCCTGCTGAACCCAGATATGTTCTGCTGTAGCAAACAGTTTAGATCCAGATCAGTTGGCTTCTTCAGAAGCCAACTGATCTGGATCTAAACTGTTTGCCATTAAGTATGCAAATTTACATAAACAATCAGGATCAAACAATCTGAAAATTAGAAGCGGGCGAAGCATCTTAATTTATTCACCATGACAAGAGTTAAGGCACCAACGACAACTGCAACAGACGACACTTTAAAATATCTTTGTTTATTTTCAAAGAAAATAAGTCTTGACATTCTAAGTGAATTGTCCACTTAGATGATTCACATGAAAATGTCAAGACTTATTTTCATTGCTCAAATTGTGCTTGGTGCTTTAAGGTTTAATTGTGCTCTTAAACTACAATCTTTCCACCATGTAAGAATAAAAAATATTGACATGGGCCTTGAATAACTATTTATAATATCTAACAATGTGTGCATGCCCCTCAGGGTGGTAAATTCTTAATCATGTGTTACTGAATATATCCCAAAGTTTGGGAAAGGTACCCCCATAAAATGTCTATCACAACTGCAGCAGACACCAGTTAGATATTTCATTTTATTTTTCAGAGGAAATAAGGCTTGACATGTCAATGATGACAATTTGGTGTTTTATGTCCCTTTCAACATTATTTAAGTCATATTGAGACAATGAATGGATGACAATGAAAGTCTCTGAGCAATGAAGTGCCATACAGGCTTGAGATGGATTTTGCCTCTGGCAGGACTTGAACCTGGGACCTCTTGATCTAATCAGCCACCTGGATGCCCTTGCATTACAAAAACATGCCTATTCAAATATATTGAAAATTTAACCACCAAAACCACAAAGTTTTCAGATAAAAATCTGGGCCCAGTTGTTCAAAGCATCGTTAGCTTAACGAGCTCGTTAAGGGTCATTTCGTTAACTGTTTTAGCGGATTCAATATACAATATTTTGATATTTTTTGCTGAAAAAATGTGAGTAGCTTTTGCACTGCAAAAGCTACTCACATTTTTTCAGCAAAAAATTTCAGAATATTTGCGTATCACTCGATGTAAATTTTAACGAATTGTTAACTAACGACGTCGTTAGCTTTGAACAACTGGGCCCTGATATTTTTCTTATATCTGCTCAAAACAAAGATTGTGGGTACTTGTTAGAACAGCCTCGCCAAGGCAGTTCTAACAAGTACCCACAATCTATGTTCTGAGCAGATATAAGTAAAATAATGTATACCCCTGTAAACCCCAGTTTTACTATATAAAAGTGGGGTTTAAGGGGGTCAAAATTATATAGGTATGTTTTTATGATGACGTCAAATCCTGTTTTCTGAGAAATGTTGTTTGCTGAAATTTTTATCCTGCATGCTAAGCATTAAGAAACCCTGAAGTAATTTTGAGCCTTGACAAGCTGAAATGTGTATTCTGGCACACTTGAGATCACCCTGTGCAGTCTCATCAGGATCATTGCTCCCTGCTGATAAATTCTTTAGTACCCAATGACTCTGTATGTGGACTGTAGATGCTCTGATAAGACTGCATCATTGTACAGGTTGATCTGGGCTTTCACTGTCTATATATGCCCCAAAGAATTCTCTTTTACTTTGTGTTCTTGTTTAACTCTTTGCATGCTGGATAATTTTGTATGCTTTTTTGTCGTCTGTGGATTTTTTTTTTAAATTAACTCCTTCAAAAAATCTTTTGGGAATACCATCAGAGTGGTCAAACAGTTTGGATCCAGATCAGGCCAGACGTTTTGTCGGGCCTGATCTGGATCCAAACTGTTTGCAAAGATTATGAGCAGACACAAAAGTCGCCACTAGTGGGGAAACAGTTAATGATATGTTCACATTGTGGGTCATTTTGAATTGTCTCCAACAGAAAGGGAGAAAAGGGACAATGAAGTTAATAGAAAAGACAAAAGAGGATTTAGGAGGGTGAGGAAAAAGTGAATGACAGTCCAGAAACAGAAGAAATGCTAACAGGCCTCCATCCCCCATCTGCTGATAGTACAGAAGGCCCTTACCACCAACCTACTGTCAAACATCTTTTTTATGGTGTAACCCAGATAACATGTGAAACTCTGTAAGATTTTTTTTTTTTTTTTTACAAAGAGCACACAATCATTGCGAATCCTTTTTATACTCACATTAGATAACCAAGCAGATACTGACATATTCTATAAAGTCGACTAATGCATGCATTAGATTTCTGACACTTGAATAAAACCCCAAATACCATTATTGAACAAAAGGGTTGTAACTGCACACCAAGAATGATTTAAGGTGAGCAAATTCTTTCCTTTTAGGGTAGACCCCCTTCTCAGAAGTGGGGAGGGGGTCCCGGAGGGGTTGAGGGGGAGGAGGGCAAAACAATTTTAACAGTGTTTCCTGATGATGTGTCTATTCCCTTTACAGACTACTGGTGAGAAGTGAAGACACTGATCAGTACAGATCCCTGTATGCCAAACTAGGACATTGCTGTTCACATATAAAAGACCTTTTCTCAAGTTGTGGCTCATTTCTACAAATAAAATCATTTAGCTTTGAATTATTTATTGCTATGCTAAAAAACATTAACAAATAATGGCCAAGAGTTTTAATTTATATTCTGATTTCAACTCTTAAATGATTGCTAGTGTAATCATTGTAAGACTGGACCTTGACTATATTAATGACTGCCATTAACCCCTAGCATTCTGGGTAAATTATCAGCAGACAACATTTTTTTTTTTTTCAGAAAATAGGCTTTGACAATTCATGCAAACTGTCAGAGACAATTTGCGTGAAGTGTCAAATCCTATTTGTTTTCAGGGAAAAATACGAAAATTATTGCTGGAGACAATTTGCATGAAGTGTCAAATCCCTATTTTTTTTCTGGGGAAAATAAGAAAAATATTGCTGGAGACAATTTGCATGAAGTGTCAAATCCTGTTTTCTGGGAAAATAAGAAAAAGATTGCTGGAGACAATTTGCATGAAGTGTCAAATCCTGTTTTCTGGGAAAAATAAGAAAAATATATTGCTGGAGATAATTTGCATAAAGTGTCAAATCCTGTTTTCTGGGAAAAATAAGAAAAAAATATTGCTGGAGACAATTTGTATGAAGTGTCAAATCCTGTTTTCTGGGAAAAATAAGAAATATATCACCTACTGGTATTTGTCATCTGCTTAATTAGCCTAGACTGTGGTAAAGGTTTAAGCGCCAAGCAAAGCTGTAGCAGATTACACTCTAAACTTGTCTTTTTTTATTTTTTTTTCAGAAGAAAAGGCTTAATATTTCATATGAATCATTTCATGAAATGTCAGGTCTTATTTTCTCTCAAAAATGAGTAAATAATATTTCAGAATGTGGTCTTTTGCAGTCATGCTTGGCACTTTAAGTGATAACTTTAAGCCCTCAGCAGATGACAAATTACTATTTTTTTTTTCTTATGTTTTCACAGAAAATATGGACTGACAATTCCATTAAATCTCCAATCAAAAGAGACAATCTGATGGAATGTTTATTTATTCAGGCTGAATATCACTTTCAAAAAATCTTTCTGTTATATCGTGACAGCATCTGGCTGTGGCAGGGAGATCACTGCTCACATTTTGAGTGTTGTCTCACTGAAATACATGTATCATGCCAAAGACACATGGCATGACATTCCACCTACCGTATTTATATTAGATTAAATATGGTACTACTAAAATAAAATTTGTTAGAAAAAATTTTGGCCAAAAATAAGATATTTTCATGGTTTAAAGCCAATTTTCATTGTGTTAGTTTTACATTACAATATTTTTCTCCTCAAAAAGTGGGATGGAGTATTTATTAGAGTAGGGGCTTCTATTAGAATAAATGTGGTATTCACATTATACTGACATCAGGATGATCAGTCCTAGCTCTACTTTCTCAATGCTTAGTGCTAAGCAAGAGAGTAGTTAGCCAGTACTTTTTTTTTAAACAGCATAACCTGGCCAGGGATCAAACCAACAACCCTACAATCAAAGTGGGTACTCTTCCACTGAGCCACAGCACTGGTCTGTTTCAATGAAATATCGTTTTATTTTCTGTGAAAAATAAGATTGGTTGGTTTGGTTGGTTGGTTTGAAGTTTAATGGCCCAGTCAACACTATTAAGGTCACGTCAAGCTGGTCAGTATACCTAACCACACTTTTTCTGGACAGGTTTAATCCTCTAAACGCTTAAACAGTACTTGGGCACATTCTTTTGCCGGAAAATGAGACAGCCCTTCTTGAATCTGCAGAAGGGTGAGAATGACCATAGAAAATATTTTATGATCAATCTCCATTAATGAATTGCTGGAATGAGTAGAAAAAATGTTTATTGCTTTTAATCTTTAAACTGCCAAGCAAAATTGCAGCACAGGATATATTTTTTTTTTTTTTTTTTTTTTTCAGGTTGTGGGTATGCAGCATATAAATGGATTTCACTGTAATATGCACACATGGTTGTGGTAGTTATCTGTCCATTTGAAAGTGCCTCTAACAGCCACTCATCCAACTTTTGCAATTGGAGGCTGATTCTAATAAACACCAGGGCCCAGTTGTTCAAAACTAACAGTGTCAGTTAACATATCGTTAAAACTTTGATCATTAAATATGGCATATAAGCTAATATTTTTGCTGAAAAAAATGTGAGTAGCTTTTGCATTTGCAAAAGCTATTCACATTTTTTCAGCAAAAATACTCATGAATTAGATATTGTACTTACTAGAACAGTTAACATTTTGACCACTAACAAGCTTGTTAAGTTAACGACACTTTGAACAACTGGGCCCTGAACATTTATTTGAATTTTTATGTTTTCAAGTGTTCTCCTAACACAGAGTGGTCTCTTTAAAGCAGTGAAGCAGACAATTTGCATGAACTGTCAGTCTATTTTATTGGAAAAAAATAAGAAAAATATTTGGAGCAATTTACCTGAAATGTCAAAGTCTATTTTAATAAGAAGAATAAGAAAAATATTTCACTGTCATCTGCCGAAATATTTATGCAGCATGCTAAGCAATAAGGAAGGCTTGACTGTATGCATGAGTACCAGCTCTGGTTTAGCTTATACCCTGCATTTTTCCATATTTGATTTGTCTTATTATCCAATACTATATTAGACCTAGTTACCACACACACCTATATAAGCACAAGCACACAGTCAAGCAGTCTCATAGTCTTTCAATTACAGCCTGTTATAGAGAAGTAAAAGCATATGTTGTTGGTCCAAACAACATAGTACCAACTGCATAGGCTTTTACAAAGAACATCAGAAAAAAAAAAAATCGCATTAGCATCATTAACCCTTAGCCTGCTAGAAAAAAAATGAATCAAGCCTGTAAGAGGGGGTACCTCTACTCGAGAAGTCATTATTCCCTTAATTTTGCCTCGAATTACATGGAATTTTCTCATACAATTTGCCGATCGTAGGTGGCCATTTTACCAGAGAAGGGATGGTCACATGACTAGAAAGTCACGTGACAGTCGTGTAAACCGGGAACCGTTTAAGACAAAAAAAAAAAAAAAAAATGTTACAAGGGACCAGCGCCTACTGTGTACTATTGCAAATGAAACAAGTGACATACAAAGGTTCTACTGTTATTCCTACTTTTTCCTCACTGGAAATGATTCAGGTGTTATGGGCTTTTTTTCCAGAAAATCGTGATCAATCTGTTGAAGTGAGTGCTGAAATTAATGGCAGCTTGATATTTGGTATTCTTGGTCTTTTTAGTGGGGGTAAACTCCAGCACCTGACTAACTAATGAAAAGTGGCGTGTTTGTATGAAAGTAGGTTCGCTCCTGTATGAGAACACTTGCTCTGAATGGTTGCAAGTGGTATACAGTAAGTTTGACAGGCTTTAGAGTTGGCAGACCCCTCCAGCACGACAACAGTCGCGATTAGCAGCCTAAGGGTTAAATATGCCTCACATGAAGTCCTCTGCTGATCTTTCTTTAACACATTTACGCCCTGTGGATTCTTCTACCTTAACTCTTTGGACAGGTCCATTTACAATAGAAGAGTGTCTCATTACCTTTTATTATAACCATATTTTACAGAAATTCATATATTTCATGCAAAACACTATAGACCCTGATCATACGCCGCATTATGTGGCATCTGATCTAGGTCTGTAGTGTTTTCCACTGGCCTTTTTATAGACCAGGCATAAATTGTTAATAATCTGCATTCTGGGTAAAAATTTCAGCAGATAAAAATTTGAAATATTTTCTTTATACTTGCCAGAAAACAGGATTTGACCTTTCATGCAAATTGTTTCTGGTGGAGACAATTTGCATGAAATGTCAAAACCTGTTTTATGGAAAAAAAAAAAAATAAGAAAAATGTTTTCGAATGTCATCTGCTGAAAATTTTTACCAAGAGTGCTAAGCGTTAAAGTGTGCTCTTATTAGTTGGGTACAAAGTATTTTGTTACAAGTTTTTCCAGTAATTTTGAAAAATCTAAGTGCACAGTGCAGTTATTAGGCCAAATATGGTATGAATGAATAATTGTAACATAAAAAGAAAACTTCATGCAGAAACATTATCCCATCATGTTTACGCGTATATTCACAGAATTTTACAGTTTCTTACCAGACTGTGACTTATTCACATACGGTTAAATTGAGACTTATTTGTATGATTGGCATGAAAATATCGTAACCTTATTAATTATTAACAGTCATAGAAAACTTGATTTGTAAAGTACAGCATTTGGAACATATCCTGCCTATACATCACGAAAACATGCCTATACAATTTTGACCCCCTTAAACCCCAGTTTTATATAGTAAAACTGGGGTTTACAGGGGTATACATTATTTTTCTTATTTCTGCTCAAAAACATAGAGTGTGGGTACTCTTTAGAACTGCCTCACCAAGGCAGTTCTAACGAGTACCCACAATCTATGTTTTGATCAGAAATATGTAAAATATAAAAAAAAATTTTCTGAAAATTTTCATTTTTTGATGGTAAAATTTTCAGTATACAGTACAGTCAGCGCAACCTTACTACGTGTCGTTTTCACTAGCGAACGAGGAAAGGATTAATTTCCTCGCAAGTTCCGCGTTCTTTCCACGTTCTTTCCACGCTCTCTCCACGATAATTTCGCGCTTATCACACGCAACAAACCCGACCGCAACGCGGAACGTGAAATTTGCGTGTCACTAGATAGTTCCACGATCGCCACGCGCTACAGGTAAGATCGCTTCACGCTACACTCTACAACCCATTGCAACCTGTCTGCATTTTATTTTAGATCAGTACCGCATCCGTTCTTCTGATCCCAATGTGTTTACACGTGTACGGTAGTACATGATTTCTATTTGTAATAACGATAATATTCTTGTATCATTGTTTGCCTTAATTGTTATTAAGTTCTTGTGCTTTATACTGTGATCACACTATTCAGAAAGAAACGAGGATTATTTTTTTTTCGTCAGTGTCTAACGTCTAAGTAAATAGCAAATAAAATGTCAAGCAGAGCGCTAACCAGAGAGTCAGGGACTAGTTACCTTGTTCAGTTTTTTTAGGACAATGAGTATTTAGTGGTAAATAGAAGCAGAATATTCAGAGAGGGCAGGCTAGTGACCGACGACGTTGCAAACATTCAGTGGGGTGTAAATCCTAAGCAAACTAGTAACTAGTCACATGTAACGTCACGCTAAATTTACAAAAAAAAAAAAAAAAAAAAAAAAATGGCGTCTACTAATATGCTAAGCGCTTCGAGGGTAAAAGTAGCGATACATTTCAATTGACAAGGGAGACAGAAACGGACACGCTGGAATGTATCTACACTGCTCGGATCGAGGCCTGGACGGTTGATGATTGGACATGGGTTAGGACTGCCCATTCATATCACCACTTAATGATGACGGTGATTTGGTGTCTTATGTCTCTTTCAACAAAAAAAAAAAATGTTTAAGTCATATTGAGATGATAAAACGCGGCGTCTGGTCAGGGTATTTACTGTTTGCCGTTTTTCTCTAGGAATATCTAAATCTCATAGCGGATGTATCTAAAATGGACGAGCCAGAAGCTTACAAGTTTTGCAAACTCTCTCTCTCTCTCTCTCTCTCTCTCTCTCTGGAAAGCTCTTTCTTTTTACCCTCATGCAAATATGACGGGTCTCCTTTCGAGCTAGAAGTTGTTTGCACTGACTTTATTGGAAAAATGGTATCGCACCGGCGGGAATCGAACGCGATTCGATCCCCACTTATCATGAAACACATGTATTTGCTACGGTCATTCGCTCCTTCCACTGCTTCAAGATTGGCAGTTACAAGTTTCTGGCGGAAGGGGGTTCGGTGTACTGGTTAACCGCTTATTGTATAAGCATATACAATTTACAGGCGCGATTCATAAAAAATGTTCCCAATCCCATTTCGCATGGGCCCGACTCGTTAAAGCAATTGCAGTTAACTCCCTTTTGATAGTCAGTTGCAGTTAGCTCCCTTAAAAGAGTGAACACCTGCCGTGTGAGGACGTTACCCCGCATTTATCAGGGTACAAATGAATATTATGTTATGTTATTCTCTTACAGTATATACATTAATAGCATTATCTTTACTGGTTAATAGAGCAATCTTCAAAACTTTCGTTTCCATGTAAAGTGTTCTATTTTTGTGTCTTCAAAATTTATGCAAAACCAAGACCGTAATTTATTAAACCAGTAAAAGAGACGCATGTATAAACCTAGCATCGGCGGGAAAGAATCTTCTAAATGACATTTGTCCATAATATTATCATATGCCCTCGCGGACATTCTAAGCAGAGTCTTCCTGGTTAGAAACCAATACTAAGTTACGAGGACAAAGTGTCTTGCTCAAAGACACAACACTTGGTGCTCGCGGGTATCGAATTACCACTATCTGGGCTAATTCAGCAGACGACAAAAAAAAAAAAAAAAAAAAAAAAAATCGTTATTTTTTTTTATTACCAAGAAAACAGGATTTGACATTCATGCAATGGAGACAATTTGAATGAAATGCAAATCTTGTTTTCTTGGAAGAATGAGAAAAATATTTCAAAATGTCGTCTGTTGAAAATTTTAGCCAGAGTGTTAGGCGTTATGGTTTGCACAAACAATTCGCGCATGGGTCTGTGCATGGCGAAACCTACGATGTCATGTACGAAGAGACGGATCAGCCCGCACACTCTGAGCCTGCACAACAGTACTCTGATCAGAGCCTTCGCTAATCGTATGTACCTCCTGCAATCTCTGGGTTTAACAAAATGTCTTGTGCGACGAGCGAAGACTCGGGTCAATCTGCGCAGCTGCACATTCTGATAAAAGCATTCGCTGATCGTATTTACCTTCGATAGCTGGGCTGTCCAAAGCGGGATAAACAGTGCGACTGCAACAGCACATTCCGATCAGACTCTTCGCTGATTGTACAATATGCACCTTCTTCGGAATCCGGGCTATTCAAGAAGCTTGCTTCATATAGTGGGTCGATGCACAGACTGACCTGAGTCTTTGCTGGTCGCACGTACATTGTACTATTGTACGTTTTGTTGTCCGGTTCATTGTACGTACGTTGTAAATCATACTTCAGACATGAGAACTTTATACCGACGTAATTTTGATTTGAACTGGAGTTAAACGGCCCAGTCTACACTATTTCGGTCTTGTCGAGCACGCACACTTTTCCGGGTCGGGCTTATTCATAAGCTATTAATCATTTCAGCAGAAACTGATAACTGCCCTTCTTTTCTTTCATATACCTTACTTTTGGAGTTACGGCCCTTTGAACACTGAAAATATTTTAGTGATTTCTGATTTTTTTTCTGTCCGCTCTGTAACTTGAAAACTATTTGAGATATTTTCTTGAAACTTATTAGTTTATTAACAGAGTCATGGTACTTGCTTGATGTAAGTGCAGTGGCAGGGCATGGGGAAATGTCTGCAGCCCTTTTATTAGATATTTAACAGTATGAAATATTGGGAAATGGTGCCTCGGTGGTGCAGTGGTAAAGCTTCTCGTCTTGTCAACCGGGGTCATGAGTTCGATCCCAGCCTTTCATATTGGACTTTAAACCAAGGTCCATATCTCCGTATGTCCTAGCTGTTAGTAGGACGTAAAAAACTCACTCGTTTTAATTCTCATTAGCCTCTATTGCCCCTTGTGCGCGTAAAGTGTGTTTTTGTGTGAGACACCCTTTTCACAAATCCTGTCTTGTTGATTCAATGTCTCTTTGATAGCAGAAGCACCCCTTTAAGTAAATTCATATTGACACGTGCGGTTGCTGCACGTAAGTGAGAATTTCCTGGTCTTTTACCACAGTACGTCATTTATACTGAGCGCGTGCGGTTGTTGCATGGGAAAAAGCAGTTACAGGAATACCAAATATAAAATACGTAATTCGTAATTCGTCGACTGGGGGCAGATGTTTGATTCTCTTTGTGACTTTTGTGTGTTTGTAAAAACGACCATGCCTGACCCACTTTTGTGGCCGGACTAGACTAAGCCAAAGAATCCGGTACTTTTTCGTATGGAGCTTTGTCGAGGCCCATGCTACCTTGATAACTTTTGCATGATTTTTCTAATCGCAATTCAAAGAGCAAGCTTTGATATTCGCACGTTCTATTCAATAATAATCAATAATTAATGTGTGGCCTGTGTCACGGTTCATGACTCTGGAAAGAAATGAAAATAATCAGAACGCATTAGAGAATTTTTATCTTTTCACACTTTAAAAGACGTACATGTACTGCAATCAGAGAAGTGCATGGACAGTAGATTTTGTTTTTACAGGTAACGGTAAAGTTGAGCGTGCACTAATCTTTTCCACGCCCGGGTTTCCACGCCTATAATCCGTTACACGCTCGATCACACGCTTGCAGCGAGAATTTCCACGCTTGTCTTCCACGCTACACGTTGAACTCGCGTTACTTCCTCGCTAATCCCGCGCAACTTCCACCATAAAAAGTCACGTGACTTGCGTGTTTCCACGCTTGATATCGCGACACGTAGTAAGGTCGCGCTGCCTGTTCTGTATTTGAATAGGCATGTTTTCGTAATGAAACAGTCTATTTATCCCTTAAAGCGCCAACCATAACTGCAGCAGACGACATCTTGCAAATACTTTTTATTATTTTTCAAAGAAAATAAGCCTTAATAAATCATGTGAATCATCTGCATGGCAGATGGTTCACATGAAATATTAAGACTTGTTTTCTCTGAAGAAAAAAAAAAAAAAAAAAGGACAAATGAAACTGTCGTCCGCTGCAGTTGTGATTGATTGGCACTTTAAGGGTTAAAACTGTTTTGTATCCAGTTTGGGATAACTTCACTGAAAAATGAGCCATGTCATAAGAAAAGGGGTCTTTAGTGGCAGTGACCAGTGAATGTCGGGGTCAGCTTGCACAGCCATATACCCTATTCACCCTAAGTATTGGGACACCTTATCTATTTACCATACTTGCTCTAAAATTTGAAATAGTCCATTTTACTACCTCTTGATGTGTCTAAAATATTGCTGTATGTATGGCAAACAGTGTAGATCCTGATCAGATGCCACATTTTGCAGTATCTGATCTGGTTCTACACTGTTTGCAAAGGCCTGTCTGTCCCAGTACTTACTGTCCTTTCCAAATCACTCGGAAAGACGTCTTTTGCTTGGCGTTTTATTTTAAATGACAATATCATATCAGAAGCCATTTGTCTTTTCTGTTTCTGTGTTTTGTTCTCAAATATTTTCCCTAAAGTTAAATTTAGGGGCAAAAATTTGTCTGACCTATACAATTTCTATAGTAAAATGACTTCTTTGAATTTTTGTCTAAATATTCTTTACTTTTCTTTGGTGAATTTGAATTATTGATGTTTCACAATAATATTGTAAAAAATTCAGAAAAATTGAACAAGTGGAACTTTTTGAAAATCTGCCTCCAAGTTACCTACCCTACAGATTTCTGCAAAATTTGCATTCATTTTTACTGCGGGAAAAAGTGAAAATATTTGATTTTTTAAAAACGAATGACATGACAACAAATGGTTTTGTATTAAAATCATGACAAAAGTTTGCAAATGTACTTTTTCTGTTTAAAGCGCAGCCCAAAAACAACTTTTCGAAAGATGTTGATAGGACAATAGGATTAATATTATGGTAGTCTGATCAAGGCCTTCATTGCTTACTGTAGAATACAAAGTTCTAAATAATGGTGGTACCCAGATAATTGTTTTTCTTATTACCTTTACAAAAATATATTGCTAGCATGCATCTGAATAAATAATTTGTAACATGCAAAGAAAACTTCATGCCAAAATGATTATCCCCTCATGTTTATGTTCACAGAATTTTACATTTTCTTACCAGACTGTGATTTACATATTCCTATAGGGTAAACTGAGACTTATTTGTATGATTGGCATGAAAATATCATAACCTAATTAATCATTAACCGTTGTCCTGCTGAATAAATTAAGATGCCATGCCCACTTCTAATTTTCAGCCAATCAGATCACTCGATCTGGACTATTTATGTAAATTCACATATTCAATGGCAAACAGTGCAGATCCAGATCAGTTGGCTTCTTTAGAAGCCAACTGATCTGGATCTACACTGTTTGCAAAGGCAGGGTATATCCGGGTTCAGCAGGACAAGGGTTAACAGTCACAGAAAACTGAATTTATAAAAGTACAGCCGTTTGGAACACATGCTGCCTATAAATAGTCTAATTTTACCATTAAAGTGCAAAGCAAATTTTGTAGTAGATGACATTCTATTTTTTTTTTTAATTTTTCAGAGAAAAAAAAAGTCTTGACATTTCATGTGAATCATCTGCCATGCAGAAGATTTACATAGAATGTCAAGATTTGTTTTCTCTGACAAAAAAAACCCCCCAAAAAACAAATAAATAAAAACTATGGTCTGCTGCAGTTGTGAGTGGCACTGTTTTGTGCCCCCAAAATTAAATCATGCCATAAGAAAAAGGGTTCTTTGGGACAGTGACCAGTGAATTCCCCAATCAACTTGGAAATCCACACATATTGATCAGGGCCTTCACTGCCTGTTTAACCCACTGTTGTTGGGAGACCCGTAAAAGGATAATTGGCAAAGAGTGCAGACCCCGATCAGACACTGCAGAATATGGCATCTGATCAGGGTCTCCACTGTTTGCAAATAGTTTAGCCATTTTTCCCTAGGAATATGTGAATCTCATAGCCGGATGTACCTAAAACTGAAATTGGACTGTTCCAATATATAGTGTGGGAGAGTCTATTCAGTCTACAATGGGTTAAAGAATCATTTGATACTGTAGAATACAGAGCTTTATATAACAGGGGCATTCAGATAAATATTTTATCTTATTTCTCCACAAAAAATCATATTGGTGTGCATTTGCAATGCTTCTCTGAAAAAAAAATGTGGCTATGCATTGAAGTGCCTCTCCACAAGAGCATGTGAGTATGAATTAGAAGAGTCTCCATTAAAACATTGTCAATTAGACATTAGAAATGCCTCTCCACAAGAACATGATCCACAAGAACATGTGGGTATGTATTAGAAATGCCTCTCCACAAGAACATGTGTTTATGTATTAGAAATGCCTCTCCACAAGAACATGTGGGTATGTATTAGAAATGCCTCTCCACAAGAACATGTATTTATGTATTAGAAATGCCTCTCCACAAGAACATGTGTTTATGTATTAGAAATGCCTCTCCACAAGAACATGTGTTTAGATATTAGAAATGCCTCTCCACATGAACATGCGGGTATGTATTAGAAATGCCTCTCCACAAGAACATGTGTTTATGTATTAGAAATGCCTCTCCACAAGAACATGTGTTTATGTATTAGAAATGCCTCTCCACAAGAACATGTGGGTATGTATTAGAAATGCCTCTCCACAAGAACATGTGGGTATGTATTAGAAATGCCTCTCCACAAGAACATGTGGGTATGTATTAGAAATGCCTCTCCACAAGAACATGTATTTATGTATTAGAAATGCCTCTACACAAGAACATGTGTTTATGTATGAGAAATGCCTCTCCACAAGAACATGCATTTATGTATTAGAAATTCCTCTCCACAAGAACATGTGGGTATGTATTAGAAATGCCTCTCCACAAGAACATGTGGGTATGTATTAGAAATGCCTCTCCACAAGAACATGTGTTTATGTATTAGAAATTCCTCTCCACAAGAACATGTGTTTATGTATTAGAAATGCCTCTCCACAAGAACATGTGGGTATGTATTAGAAATGCCTCTCCACAAGAAAATGTGGGTATGTATTAGAAATGCCTCTCCACAAGAACATGTGTTTATGTATTAGAAATGCCTCTCCACAAGAACATGTGGGTATGTATTAGAAATGCCTCTCCACAAGAACATGTGTTTATGTATTAGAAATGCCTCTCCACAAGAACATGTGGGTATGTATTAGAAATGCCTCTCCACAAGAACATATGGGTATGTATTAGAAATGCCTCTACACAAGAACATGTGGGTATGTATTAGAAATGCCTCTCCACAAGAACATATGGGTATGTATTAGAAATGCCTCTCCACAAGAACATGTGGGTATGTATTAGAAATGCCTCTCCACAAGAACATGTATTTATGTATTAGAAATGCCTCTCCACAAGAACATGTGGGTATGTATTAGAAATGCCTCTCCACAAGAACATGTGTTTATGTATTAGAAATGCCTCTCCACAAGAACATGTGTTTATGTATTAGAAATGCCTCTCCACAAGAACATGTGGGTATGTATTAGAAATGCCTCTCCACAAGAACATGTGTTTATGTATTAGAAATGCCTCTCCACAAGAACATGTATTTATGTATTAGAAATGCCTCTCCACAAGAACTTGTGGGTATGTATTAGAAATGCCTCTCCACAAGAACATGTGTTTATGTATTAGAAATGCCTCACCACAAGAACATGTGTTTATGTATTAGAAATGCCTCTCCACAAGAACATGTGGGTATGTATTAGAAATGCCTCTCCACAAGAACAGTGTAGGTATGTATTAGAAATGCCTCTCCACAAGAACATGTGGGTATGCATCACAAGTGCCTCTCCACAAGAACATGAGTGTATGCATTAGATGTACCTCTCCACAAGAACATGTGGTTCTGTATTAGATGTGCCTCTCCACAAAAACATGTGGGTATGCATCAGAAGTGCCTTTCCACAAGCATGTATTAGAAGAGCCTCTACACAAGAATATTGTAGGAATGTATTAGATGTGCTGCTCTACAAAAACGTGGGTATGCATTAAAAGTGCCTTTGAACAAGAAAATGTGGGTAGCATTAGAAGTGCCACTCCACAAGAACATGTGGGTATGCATTATAAATGTCTGTCCAGAATAATATTGTGGGCATACATTAGAAGTACTTCTCCACAAGACAATTAAGGGTATGCATTAGCAGTGCCACTCCTCAAGAACATATGGGTATGCATTAGAAGTGCCTCTCCACAAGAACATGTATTCATGTATCAGAAGTGTCTTTCCACAAGAACAGGTGGCATGTATTAGAAATGCCTCTCCACAAGAACATTGTGGGCATGTATTAGAAGTGCCTCTCCACAAGAACATGTGGGTATGCATTTAAAGTGCCTCTCTACAAGAACATGTGGGTATACATTAGAAGTGCCACTCCACAAGAACATGTGGGTATGCATTAGAGGTGGTACTCCACAAGAACATGTGGGTATGCATTAGAGGTGGTACTCCACAAGAACATGTGGGTATGCATTAGAGATGGAACTCCACAAGAACATATGGGTATGCATTTGAAGTGCCTATCTACAAGAGCATGTAGTATGCATTAGAAGTGCCACTCCACAAGAACATGTGGGTATGCATTAGAAGTGCCACTCCAAAAGAACATGTGGGTATGCATTAGAGGTGATACTCCACAAGAACATGTGGGTATGCATTAGAGATGGTACTCCACAAGAACATATGGGTATGCATTAGAAGTGCCTATCTACAAGAGCATGTAGTATGCATTAGAAGTGCCACTCCACAAGAACATGTGGGTATGCATTAGAGGTGGTACTCCACAAGAACATGTGGGTATGCATTAGAAGTGCCACTCCACAAGAACATGTCGGTATGCATTAGAGATGGTACTCCACAAGAACATATGGGTATGCATTAGAAGTGCCTATCTACAAGAACATGTGGGTATGCATTAGAGATGATACTCCAAAAGAACATATGGGTATGCATTAGAAGTGCCACTCCACAAGAACATGTGGTTCTACAAGAACAAGTGGGCATGTATTAGAAGTGCCTCTCCACAAAAACACGTGGGTATGCATTAGAACTGCCTTTCTACAAGAACTTGGGAATGCATTAGCAGTGCCTTTCTACAAGAACATGTTGATATGCATTAAAAGTGCCTCTCCACAAGACCATGCGGGCATACATTATTAAAGCCTCTCTACAAGAACATGCTGGTATGCATTAGAAGTGACTCTCAACAAGAACATTGTGGGTATGGATTAGAAGTGCCTCACCACAAGAACATGTGGCTATGCATTAGAAGTGCCCTTCCAGAAGAACATGGGTATGCTTTAGAACTGCCTCTCTACAAGAACATGTGGGTATGCATTAGAAGTGCCTCTCCACAAGAACATGTGGGCATACATTAAAACTGCCTCTCCACAAGAACATTGTGGGTATGCATTAGACGTGCCTTTCCAAAAGAACATTGTGGGTATGAATTAGAAGTGCCTTTCCACAAGAACATTTGGGTATGCATTAGAAGTGACTACCCACAAGAACATGTGGGTATGCATAAGAAATGCCTCTCCACAAGAACATATGGGTATGCATTAGAAGTGCCTCTCCACAAGATATTTGCTTATGCATTAGAAATGCCTCTCCAAAAGAACATGTGGGTATGGATTAGAAATGCTTTTCCACAAGAACATGCGGGTATGCAATAGAAGTGCCTCTCCACAAGAACATTGTGGTCATATATTAGAAGTGCCTCTCCACAAGACTAAGTGGGTATGCATTAGAAGTGCCTCTCAACTAGAACATTTGGCTATGCATTAGAAGTGCCTCTCCTCAAGAACATTGTGGGCATGTAGTAGAAGTGCATTTCCACAAGAACATTGTCAGTATGTATAAAAAGTGCCTCTCCACAAGAACATTTGGGTATGCATTAGCAGTGCCTCTCCACAAGAACATGTGGGTATGCATTAAAAATGCCTCTCCACAAGAACATGTTTATGCATTAGAAGTGCCTTTCCAAACGAACAAGTGGGCATGTATTAGAAGTGCCTCTCCACAAGAATGTTGTGGGCATGCATTAGAAATGCCTCTCCACAAGAACATGTAGGTATGCATTAGAAGTGGCTCTCCACAAGAACATGTAGGTATATATTAGAAATGCCTCTCCACAAGAGCATGTGGGTATGCATTAGAAGTGCCTCTCCACAAAATCATGTTGTGAGTGTGCATCAGTGGTGACTCTCCATAAAAGTATACTTTAATGTTCTAAAATTTCATACACCAAAGTTTGTGATAAAATGGCATATGCAAACAGAGCAGACAGATCAGAAAAAGCAGTCTGATCAGGGTCTACCCTTTTTGGCATTCTACTTAGTAATTAAAAAAAAAAAAAAAAAAAAAAAAAACAGCAAATAAAGCAAAAAGTTTTGAAAAAAAAATTGTTAAAATCTTAAAGCCATTTACTGTATATTAAGTACCAACAACATTTTTTGTGGAGAAAAAAGAAAAATATTTATCTGACAGTATAGCCTTTTTATCTAGCGTTAAGGCTGTGCTGGCCAACTATCTTACCTCTGAATTGAGGAGAATAACTCTAGTCATTATTAATCCAGCAATAGTTTAAATTATTCTCATTCTAATGATTCACATATCAGCACAACCTGAAACAGCAAGTGACATCATGATAAAAGTTTCAAAATTCTGTATTTATCCAAAATATTTCAAATAGACATGCATAAGCAAACAATGTAGACCCAGATCAAACTGCTCTTGCAAGGAGCAGTTTGATCTGGGTCTACATTGTTTGCCATTTAACCAGCACTTTTCAGACCATTGGCAGCTGGTTAACCTATTAAAGACTGAGTTTCAGTTTTCAGATTTTTAACGCTGCCAGGCAACTGAGTCACAAAGAGGCAGCACCAAAAGACTGAATAAACTCTCCCACACAATATATTGGAAGAGTCCATTTTTGATTTTAGGTATGTCAGGCTATATGACCTAGATATTCCTAAATAAAAATGGTTGAACTATTTGGAAACAGTGGATCAGATGCTGTGTTCTGCAGCATCTGATCTGGGTTTGCACTGTTTGCGAATTACCGGTTTAAGGGTCCCCAGTCTTCAATGTGTTAAAGTGAGCATTTGATCTGATCTACATCTACACTGTATAATCAGGCATTCCTATCTGAATACTTAGGAGAAATATTGTAAGTATTTTCTATGACAGGATTTACATTTCATGTGAATAAACTGACTTTTTATCATGAGGATGCATTAGACTGGTGCATCTACACAATATTATTTATTGTTTTCAATTTTTATTTAATTGTTTTCTACAAATGATCAATTTTTAGATAATAAATAATCCAATTTATTCTCTTTTTATCACAAAATAATTTGAAAACCTTCTTGAATGCAAGATGTAAAAAGCTCAGTTCTTCTGATAGATACAAGACATATAATGATAAGTGCCCAGTGTATTTGTCTACTTAGTCCCCTGTAGGAGTTTTTGCCCTAACCACTCTCTAGGCTAATTCAGCTGACAACAAATTGATATTTTTTCGTATATTTACCATAGAATAGGCTTTTACAGTTCATGCAAATTGTCTAAGGAGACAATTTGCATAAAATGGCAAAGCCTATTTTCTAGAAAAAATAAGAAAAAAGTTAAAACCTATTTTCTGATGAAAAAAAAAAGAAAAGAAAAGAAAAGAATATTTCAAACTGCCATCAGCTAAAATTTTTACCCAGCATACTACATGTAAGTGTTAAGGGTGGACAGAAATAGTGCTTGGAGGATAATTTGACAGTGACACCACGACAGCTACCACTCTACCTGGGTAAAGCAGATTTTGCATGAATTATCGGGAAAATGTTACATACAATCTTATTGCTTTAAGTGTATTTTAGTTTAGTATGTTGCAACAGTGTAATTGGTAGAGCGGACCACTCTGGACAAATGGTTAGAAGATTGATTTGTGCACGAGTCCTAGCAGTACTTCAGCCTTTTTTTTTTTTTTTTTTTTTTTAATTACTATTACTTTGCTTATGGTCCTTGTATGTTACATATGTTATTTTAAATATATATTATTGGACATTATTATGGCATTGTTGACATTTTTATACAAAGGACATGCTTCCAGCATTCTTGTCTCCATATATATGTACATGGATTGTCAGCACGTGGAAATCATTCAAACTAAAAATTTATATCAACTAGACTTATCGATTACATCGTCTTTTTTTTTATTATCATTTTAAATCTGTTCCATGATCTATAATTGCAAAATACATTTTCTTTCTTTACATATTTTTCTTTTATATTTAATTCTTTACAAAGTATGAAATAAAAAAAATAAATAAAATAAAATAAAACACATGGATTCGACTCCATAATGCCCAGGTTTGTAGTCTAGGAAAACTACCACTGGGCTATTGCAGATTTATGGTTACCGCTGCTTACAATATTTATTGAAGGTTGCTATTTGAGTAGCGTTTACCTATTTATTAAAAGAGGCTTGTTCTAACATTGTAAACAATCAGTGATATTCTCCGAGGATAGTAACTTGCTGTAGTTTCACATTCGGGTAGCTATGACTGACATTTCTCTTCAGTGGCATTTATTTTCATAGGATCCCTATAAACAAGAGTCCATAAAACACTAATTTGTTTTCAAATCCAGACCTAGGAAGGCTTTTTCTGCCTGTAGAATTTGTATAAAAACAATAATGCCCATGAAACTCTCAAATTACACTTACCAAGGTTGTCAACTTGTTGGCAGATAGAGAATGGCTGGTGTACTTCATAGTCCAATTGTAAAATATTATTTGAGCCAAGACACAGCATTTCCTACAAGATTGCATGTGAGCCCAGCAAAGACTCAGATCAGCCTGTGCATACGGACAGGCTGATCAGAGTATTCCCTGTCTGTGTGAAGACACTTTGGATCCTTGGTTAACCACAGAGTGCCCTGCAAATACTCTGATCAGACTGTGTGTGTGCAGGTTGATCCGAGTCTTCACTGGACACAAAATTTAATGCACGCTTTTAGAACATGCTAGGCCCTGGCTTATGTAGCTTGTAATATTAACCCTTGAACCCGGATATACTCTACCTTTGCAAACAGTGTAGATCCAGATCAGTTGGCTTCTTCAGAAGCCAACTGATCTGGATCTGCACTGTTTGCCATCCAGTTTATGAATTTATACCAACAATCTTGATCAAGGCATCTGACTGGCCAGCATTTAGAAGTGGGCGTGGCCTCTTAATTTAATCAGCATGACAAGGGTAAATGGTTGGATATTTACCATAAAATTTATATATTGCTGGGTAAACATTTCAGCAGACAGCATTTTGAAATATTTTCTTATTTTTTCCAGAAATTAGTAGGCTTTGACATTTCATGCAAATTGTCTCCTAGGAGACAATTTGCATTAAAATGTCAAAGCCTATTTTCTGGAAAAAGATAATAAAAATCATCAATTTGTTGTCTGCTGAATCTGTCCAGAGAGCGGTAAGATTTTTCAACTTTCATATCTGCTGATACCTCATAATCAAATGGATGAAAATTCTGTTGTTACAATAGGTATAAGATGTTGTCCAAAATAGGATACACTCAAACTTCGGAAACTTATATTTTTCTGTGTTAATTATGGAGAATGGATATACTCCAAGGGGAGAGAACTCTTCAAAATTGTTTTTGTCTCTCTTCTGGAAAGGGGTCTTCCCTTCGGAGCAAATTCATTCCTTTTTTTTTTTTTTTTTTTTTTTTTTGGAGAGCTCCCTTTTGAGATGCAGGAAAGCAAACAGGAAATCACAAAAATAATCTTTCTTTCAAAAAATGGCAGAAAATCTACCAAGTATATGGAATCCTCTTGAAATGATTTGGCTATATAAGAAATCTAACAAAAAATAAAGAGCTGAAGTATGCCTTTTGTACATATGAAATCATTATCAACAAACTGACACACACTTACTGTGTAAAAGATGTCCAGGACATGCTACAACCACAGAACATAGCCTGTCAATGACACCAAGAGGGAGTGTAAATGATGATGGACAAAACATGTGCAACAAAACAATGAAGACAGATAAACAAATGAAGACAATGAACGAAGCATACAGCTTTCTGTTCCACATCATGTGACCTAAATGCCAGATAGGACTGTCAAATACAAAACATTTCACCCTATTCCTGCTGATCCTGGATATATCCTGCCTTTGCAAACAGTGTAGATTCAGATCAGTTGGCTTCTTCAGAAGCCAACTGATCTGGATCTGCACTGTTTGTTATTAAGTATATCAATTTGTATCAACAATCTGGATCAAGAAATCTAATTGGCTGACAATTAGGTGTGGCATCTTAATTTATTGAGCATGACAAGGGTTACAAGACCAAACACAAAAAAGGGCTCGAACTGAGCCCCATAAAGAATGATCAACACAAGAACCATGACATTTGAACACTGAGCATAATGCAAATGGGGCTTACCGCATTATTTGTTTGTGTTGAGGTTTTATGGCCCAGTCAACCCAATGGGGTCATGTCAAGTGCGGTCAGTTTACCTAACCACATGTTTACTGGGCAGGCTTAGTCCTCTAAGCGGTTAACCAGTATTGTGCACATTCTTTCACCAGAAACTGACAACTGCCCTTCTTGAATCAGCGGAAGGGAGAGAATGACTGTAGAAAATATTTCATGATCAATCTCCACGAAAGAATGTTGCCGACCTCGGTGGGGGTTGAACCCGCAACCTCCTGGTCTCCAGTCGGACGGCTTACCGCATTAACCTTAAGAATTCAGGTACTATATCCTGTAACACTTCTACAATTTAAATAAGTCCATTTCAGTACTTATGATGTATCTAAAATACAGTTGGATGATGTTTGATGGTTGAGTGATGTTTGTTCAGGTTGATCTGTCAAAATACTTTGGGGAAAATATGGTAATTTTTGCAAATGTGTATTTGTAGAGAATTGAATACAAATGCTAAAAGTCTGGGCCACATTACGAAAACACGCCTATTCAAATTTATAGAAAATTTTACCACCAAAAAAATGAGAATTTTCAGATAAAAAATTCTGATATTTTTCATACTTCTGCTCAAAATATAGATTGTGGGTACTCGTTAGAACTGCCTCGACAAGGCGGTTCTAATGGGTACCCACAATCTATGTTTTGAGCAGAAATAAGAAAAATAATGTATACCCCTGTAAACCCCAGTTTTACTATATAAAAGTGGGGTTTAAGGGGGTCTAAATTATATAGGCGTGTTTTCGTGATGAAGCATCAGAGTTCCACAGATTTTAGAATACCTACTGAAAGCATACTGGACTTCAAAAACAAATGTGCCACAAATATTACTGTCAATTTGTTTTTCATTGATTTACTCTTAAAGAACAGAAAATGAGTGTAATTATGCAATAACTAATTGTTGCATTTGTGTCACAACAACTTTCTAAAGTACTAAAGTCATTAAAATAACAGTGTGTTTGGGATCACTAATTATTAACCACAGACATAAGTAAAGGTCAATACTGTAACCACAGACATAAGTTAGGTAGGATCAATATCACAAACTTTTTCATGCTGGTTCCTCAAATTAGTCACAGACAGTATTCTGTTTTCTCCAATTATTGTCCACCTAAATTTTTCCAGTATTACCAGCTAACTGTCAATGAGAAAATGAACTCAGACTATTTTGCCTCAGCATTTGGTATGCAATCAATGATGTCTTCAGCAGTTACAAGAAACTCTGTCATTTTGATATTGTTTCAGCTTTTACAAATTTTTAGTACATATTCGGACATTTCTCATGTTATCATCCACATTGCTCAAAATAAATATCTGAAGTAAAACAAGTCAGCTTTTACTTATTTCATTCTAAAGAACTATCAATCATCCCAAACTGTGTGTGAGCTTTTCATTTTAGAACTTGTCCATCACGAAAACATGCCTATATAATGTTGACCCCCCTCAAACCCCACTTTTATAGAGTAAAACTGGGGTTTACAGGGGTAGACATTATTTTTCTTATTTTTGCTCTAAAACATAGATTGTGGGTACTCGTTAGAACCGCCTCGCCGAGGCAGTTCTAACGAGTACTCACAATCTATGTTTTGAGCAGAAATATGAAAAATATCAGAGTTTTATCTGAAAATTTTCATTTTTTTGGTGGTAGAAGTTTCTGTATATTTGAATAGGCGTGTTTTCGTAATGAAATGCATAAGATTAGGGGTACCCTCTTGAAAATTAGGAAATTTTGTGGTTTTTAATATTTTTGCTCCAGAAAGTGTTTGGAAATTAATTTTTTGCAACAAATAAGTATTACATATTTTCATTCTAACTGGAATTGGTTTAGACACCTACTTTGAAGTGTTGGTTATTTTCCTGTAATATGAGAATCAGATATATAGAATTTTTATTATTATTATTATTATTATTATTATTATTATTATTATTATTATTATTATTATATGCAAAAGACAAAAGCAGTAAAAGGGACTGGGTGGTGGGTGCATTTGATAGATTTTCTGTCATTCATACATGCCATACCTCACACTGTGAGATAAAATCTCACAGAATTTGGCCCATCTGGAAGGCAATTCCCATAAAAAAATTCAAATCTCACAGAATTTTAGGACCATTTTACAACAGATTTTATGAAGAAATAAAAATAAATCACATACTGTTGTGGTTTTCACAAGCTTTTTACAGGAAAAAAAAAACTTTAGACTACATTGGGGGAGTTCCAAAGTGATGTTTAAGAAAATCTCACAGAATTTTGTCAAATCTCCCTTAGAATTTTGCCTTATCTCATAGATTTTAGTCCACAGCTTATGGCATGTATGGTCATTGTTTTTACAAGGAAGGCAACTTTTTGTGGATTGTTGTTCTCCTGCATACAAAGCCCATTTTGAAAAAAAGGGGCTTGTGCTTGTGTGCAGGAAAAAATTTACTCCTTTTTCAAAAGGGAGGCAAAAATATTCTGAAAGAGTTACTTCCTCTGAAAGTGTGTCCACTCCTCTTAATAAACAGCAATGTACAATGGATACAATTTTTAGGACAAAATATCTCTTCTCAGTTCTTTACAGACCTTTTTGGAGAAATTGTGAATCTCATGCAAGACACTCGGCAATTACTATTTCCGTATGTGGGAAAAATTCCATGATATACGGTAAATGTCCAAACATTTCGAACACTTAATTCCATATCTTAACTGCCTAAATTTTGCTTTATATGCCGTTATTTTATAAACTACTCAGGGGAATGGCAAACAATGTAGACCCTAATAAGACTTCTCTGGAGCAGTCTGATCTGGGTATGCTCTGTTTGCTCATGCCATTTTGTCAGCAACTTTGGTGTTTGAAATTTTAGGATATTTAACTTAACTGATGGTTTGGTTAAAAAAAAAACTACCGTAGTATAACATACTTCAAATAGGCCTATACACTGATATTTGGTGTAGAATTTAGTAGTGGACAGATAATCTAACAGCTCCTTTAATATCGGGCTCATTATTTTTTAATGCTTAGCATGCTTGCAAAAAATTTCAGCGCAACATTTTGATATATTTTTTCTTATTTTTCCAAGAAAATAGGCTTTGACATTTCAATAATAATTCCATGCAAACTGCATGAAATGTCAGTCTATTTTCTGGGACAAATAAGAAAAATATTATCAATTTGACATCTGCTGAATATGCCTAGTGGTAAGGGTTAAATAGAGTTTTAATTCTAAATTTGCATGTCATATTAAATATAAATTTAGCAGACATATCCTTTTTCTCTAAATTTTCAATTCCTACTTGTTTTCTTTTATTCTATTTTTTTTTTTTTTTTGCATGAAAAATATTTGAATTTAAATGTTAATAGTTGCTATTAATTTAATTCAGCATGCAATAAGTCTTAGAGCTTTAAATTCATACCTGAATATAAAACAGGATTTATTCCAACATCCACATAAAATAAGAAATCTAATCAGAATTCAGAAGCTCGAAACTTAACATCTTGTAAATCCTCAAATAGAACCTCAAACTGTGTATTATAGATAAGTTTCAATACACTACTGCCAAATAATATGTCCTCAAACATACAAACAGGTTGTTGACATAAGAGATCGGGATGGCCTGTTAAAATCTGGCAAATACCAGAAAACAAGTTAAGAAATATTTAGTTTGACCAAAAATATTTACTTTTTTTATTCATTTTGCACAAAAACATATGGTGTGGCTCCTCAAAACAAATAACCATTGCAAGACAACTTGTGCCCACAAGCTATGTTTCTGGAGAGAAAGGAAAGTATATTTGGGATACCCCTCTCCTCTGGGTCACTGAAGACAATCAGTCAGTTCAATAGTATTGATATCCACTAACACTTTGCATGCTGGGTAAAAATTTCAGCAGATGACATTTTTAAATATTTTTCTTATTTTTCCTAGAAAGCAGGATTTGGCACTTCCTTAGGAGACAATCTGCATGAAATGTCATGCTATTTTCTGAGAAAAATAACAAAAATACTTAAAAATGTCACCTGCTGAAATTTTTACCCAGCATGCCAAGTGTTAAGATGGTATTGATATTGGTCTTGATCAGGTTGGAGAAATACATCTACCTGTTGTACAAATTCTTTACTGATTGCTTAGCATTCTGGGTAAAAATTTCAGCAGATGACATTTTGGAATATTTTTCTTATTTCTCCCAGAAAATAGGCACTCACATTTCATGCAAATTATCTCCATATGCGATTTGCGTGAATTGTCAAAGTGTATTTTCCAGGGAAAAAAATATCCTCATTTTGTCATCTATTGAATTTGCCCATAGAGTAGTAAAGGTTAAAACCTTGTAGGCTTTCTTAAAGATAAGCACAAAACTCTAGATAAATCTAATTATTTTTTTTCTATTTTTTAACCAAAACATATGTTTCTAGTACTCATTGGCCCCGGGACATTGGCATCACCTTGGAGAGGTAACTCTATGCAGTACTCACAAAATTTTTGTGTATTTTAGGGGAGAAAGGGCAAGGTATTAAAGAAATTCATACCCAAAATTTTGCCTTATCATAAACAGGGGATAATCTGTTTGATGAAGAGCCCCGTAATGGGTCAATATGTTCTGCCCATTAGAGATGTGTGCTGTTTGCTTTGCAAATAGATACATATTCATTTAAAATGTACTGACTTAATTCAATTATTCATGTACAGAATTTTGCAAATAGATACATATTCATTTAAAATGTACTGACTTAATTCAATTATTCATGTACAGAATTGTGTAAAATGTAACTTATAAATAGCCTTACTACATAAACCCTTCTCTTGCTGAACACGACACACCCTGTCTTAGCAAACAGTGTAGATCCTGAAGAAGCTAACTGATCTGGATCTGCACTGTTTGTCATTAAATATACGAATTTCTATCAAAAACCCGGATCAAGTAATCTGATTGGCTGGAAATTAGAAGTAGGCGTGGTATCTTTATACAGCATGACAAGGGTTAACCCTAAAGCCTCTATGTGGCTCTGCTGCCTGGTAGCATTAAAAATCTGACTAGATAGACAGATCCCTAAATATTTGGACATGCCTCTGCAACAGTATAGAGCCAGATCAAACTGTTTGATTAGGGTCTGCACTATTTGCCATTGAGACAGCACATTTCTATATACTGACAGCAGTAGATCCAGGATTATTTAACCTTGCAATGCTGAATAAATTAAGCTGCCACACCCATTTCTAGTTTTCAGCCAATCAAATTACTTTATCCAGATTGTTGATATAAATTCACATACTTAATGGCAAACAGTGCAGATCCAGATCAGTTGGCTTCTTCTGAAGCCAACTGATCTGGATCTACACTGTTTGCAAAGGCAGGGTATATCTGGGTTCAGAAATACAAGGGTTAATAGGGGTTCCAAATTTCTGAGGGTATTCAATTGGATCAAATTACCATACTTATTACTTACTCTATGCATTACGAAAACACGCCTATATAATTTTGACCCCACTAAACCCCACTTTTATATAGTAAAACCGGGATTTACAGGGGTATACATTATTTTTCTTATTTTGCTAAAAAAACATTGATTGTGGGTACTCCTTAGTACCCACAATCTATGTTTTGAGCAGGAATATGAAAAAATACCAGTTTTTTTTATCTGAAAATTTTCCTTTTTTTGGTTGTAAAATTTTCAATATATTTGAATAGGTATGTTTTCGTAATGGTATTCAGGCAGACTGGCCTGAGCAAATCCAATTAGGATCTACCCAGAAAGTTTAGACACACTCACCGGTAGTAAAATGGTCTTGTTGAAATTTTAGAAGTATAAGGCAAAGAACAATGTGTGAAAATATTTAGGGAATCCAAAATTTTTCAAAATCAAAATTACCCATGAAAGAGAAATTTTTAGTCAAAAGTGGGGTTCAAATGAATCCCAAATGAACCCTACAAACTCCCTCTGGATCCATCCCTGATTGAAAACACCAGGTCATCAAATGTACCAGTATACTAAAGGTAAAAAACTATTGTGGGGATTCAAACACATAAACTGTTTTCACCCCAAGTATTGGGATACATTAATGCCTTATCATACTTGTCCTATAATTCCAAAAGCTCTGTTCTACCACCTGAAAATGTGTAAAAGTATTGCTGGATGAGTGGCAAACAGTGTGGACCCTGATCAGGCGCTGCACTCTGCAGCCTCTAATCTGAGTCTATACTGTTTGCTCAGGCCTGCCTGTCCTAATGCTATTAAATGAATGCTTTCATACTGACCCTGTTACAGGTCCAAGGGCAGTCATATTGGCCTGAGGATTGCTGTATTCAGTGGCCTGAGTCAAAGCCAAAGGCCAATACAACTATCTGAAGGCCAATATGACTTGTCGAGGACCTGTGACAACATCCATTTTATGACATTTTTATTTATCAACTTTGTACAATGTTTTAAATCTCATTGACATTAATACCGTAAAATATTAGCCTGGTTAATACCTTAAAATATTGGCCTTCCTGAACCTTGGTTTTTATCTCCCAAATCCTTGTAACTTTCAGTATTGGCCCTGTATAAAGCCTGGGCCAAAACTGAATACAAAATCATGCCAAACATTGCATTGGTATGATGCAGGCTGTTTGCTACATATTAGAACAATCAAAAAACTTAGTTGATAAATACATGTAATTAGGGTTATTTAAGTATGTGATAAAGCCCTAGACTGGGCCTCAATTTCACTTTGGACAGTATGAAAAACATGACAGGAAGAAAATAATATGACAGATATATCATCTTTTATGGAATGTCTTTGACAGAGGTTCTGATCAAAATATTAAGCAGAAACAATTGTATTTCACTTATTAGTGGAATCTTTTCCAATCAAAACGGTTCCAGATGTCTTTGTCAATAGTGGATAATGCATTTTGGAATGAATGCATTATATTGTCAAATGGAATAACTGGAATTGCATAACTGTCAACATTTATTAATATGGGCCCAGTTGTTCAAAGCATTGTTAGCCTAACGAGCTTGTTAGTGGTCAAAATGTTTACTGTTCTAGTAAGTACAATATCTAATTCACAGTTATTTTTGCTGAAAAAATGTGAGTAGCTTTTGCAAAAGCTACTCACATTTTTTCAGCAAAAATACCAGCATATGTAACATATTTAATAATCAAACATTAGCAAACAAGAATGTTAGTTTTGAACAACGGGGCCCTGAAATATTGATGGAATATTAATCTTTAAAGTTCTCTCTGCATAGTTTTGGAGAGTAGCTGAAAAAATATGATTATTTCACACAGAAATCAGTACTCCAACTGCATATATACTTTTTTTTTTTTTTGATAACAATATCTTGAAAAAAAATTGAGATCAACTGAAATCAGTCAGTATGATAAGCAAACATGTCAACAATGTTATTTATTCATTTTTATTTACATTTCATATTATTTCATCATTACTGCTTTTCCCCCCTTTTTTTTAATGTTTATACATCCCTATATAGTTAATTAGTATCCTTACATATTTGATCAGCACAAAATATATTAACCCTTAAAGTGCCAGTCACAACAATTGTCGTCTGCTTTGTCTTCTTCCGGTCACTTTAAAAGTCATTGTTGCAAACAGTGTGGACCCAGATCAGACTGCTCCTTTAGGAGCAGTCTGATCTGGGTCCACACTGTTTGCCTATATGTAAAAATAGGTTTGAAAGGTTTGCAAGAATATTCAGCAGACGACATAAACAGACAACATTTTCAGATGCAGGTTTTCTTGGCGCTTTAAGGGTAAATTATATATTAATGACATTATCCTACTAAAACCACCAGAAAATAGATCTATTTCTGGTACACGTAGTAATGAGTCAAAAATTAAACAAATGGTTATGTTATTTACATAGGCTCCAAATCCAGTAAAGATCTATATTACTACCTTTGTTACACGAATTGCGTAAAATGGCAGAGTAAATATGTAAGAATGGGATTAACGAATGAAACATGTGCTTTTTGTTCCGGGACATTTTAGCAATAATTAGATAAAGTATGCAATATATTAATGTAAATATGTAAGATTCAGATTTACACAATGAGAACAATTAAATCATTGAAGACTGGAGACCAGACCCTAAATGGGTAACTGGCAAACAGTGCAGACCCAGATCAGATGCCGCAGAATGCGGCATCTGATCAGGGTCTCCACTGTTTGCAACTAGTTCAACCATTTAGGAATATCAGCATCATATAGCCTGACATACATAAAATCTAAAATGGACTTATCCAATATATAGTGTGGAAGAGTTTATTCAGTCTTTAACGGGTTAAATCATAGCTCTAGGTAAAAGGAGTATCCAGATACTTCCTTACTTCTTGATGTTGAGTTGGAGTTTTATGGCCCAGTAAACACTGTTAAGGTCATGTCAAGCCAGTCAATTAACCCACTCACATTTTTCTCAGGCAGGTTTAGTCCTCTAAGCAGTTAACCAGTACTTTGTAAACATACTTTCATCAGTAATGACAACTACCCTTCTCAAGCCTTCATTGGGCACATGTCCGAAAGTATATATTTTATAGACAATTCTAATGCACTTGTGTAGGTAACGCAATGTCTGATTGGATAACATCAAACATTTGCAATGGTATATTCTGTGATATACTGTCAGACCTGACCTCATCACACAACGCATCACGCAATGTCACTTTTCATTGGCTGGCATTTGGTTTTATGCAACTCATAGCACTTGTTGCTTTGTGCAAACAGTGCAAGTTTTTTTTAACAAAACAAATGATAAAAAACAAGCATTAAAGTTCCTTAGGGGTTTTAAAGCTGACAAAGTGCATTAGAATGGGGATAACCATAATGAAAATTTTCATTTGGGGAGGTATATATATCATCAGTTATACAGTTGGAAATTTCATTTTACGGCTCTGCTGACGCGTTGCTGTAAAACAAAATTTGCAACCCTAAACCAGCGATATACCTCCCCAAATGAAAATTTTCAATACAGTTATCTGCTAAATATGTGACAAACTATTTAGGTACACTTAGACACTTATTAATGACATGAAGAAATTCCCATGATATAGAGCAATGATTCATTTGACAAGGTCTCCCAAAAAATTCATGAATACAGCTCTGATTTGCATAAGATGATCATAAGCTTAAAATTGCAGGCGCATAAAATACTAGATGTTATTAGTCTACAAAAGTCTATTAGTCTATGGCAATTAATTTTCTAGAAGATGAGAATAATTTAGTTATAGTTTTCATATTTAACACAGGAAAATAGGGTCTGACATTTCATTCTTGTTGTCTCGGGTGCAGAATTTTTTAACCCATTGTAGTCGGGAGACCTGTAAAAGGATAATTGGCAAACAGTGCAGACCCAGATCAGACACCGCAGAATGCGGTGTCTGATCAGGGTCTCAATTGTTTGCAAATAGTTTAGCCATTTTTCTCTCAAAATATGTAAATCTCATAGTCAGACGTATCTAAAATTGAAATTGGACTCTTCCAATATATACTACGGGTTAATGTAACATCAAGTACTTCTTAGGGACAACATGAGAAAAAAATAATTTAAGGCTTAGCACTCTGGGTAAAATTTTCAGCAGACGACATACTGAAATATTTTCCCTGCATGAAATACCAAATCCTGTTGCTGTTTTTTGTTGTTGTTTTTTTTGTTGGAAAAATATCATCAATTTGTCGTCAGCTGAATTAGCCCAAAGAGTGGGGTAAATGTTTAACTGTCATTTGCTGATATTTAAATAAATTCAGTCGGTTAAAGGTTAATCATTTTTTAAGAAAAGCTTACAAACCATAAAACATGCTTTTCTATTCAATATCCAAATTCTTTTCTAACAGACATCATTTTCATCAAACAAAATGTTAAAATGAAAATTGACCCGAATATTTAAGATATTTAAGATATTAATTCTTAATTTAAAGTTAAGCATTACCTCAATATATTTTCAATTAATCATGCTTTACTCTGGCACAGTTATTAATTATAGTTATTCACTCAAAATTAAAGGGTGCCTTTTCATGACACTACCAATTTACTTCATCAATAAGGCATTAACCTTTACCACTTTCTAGGCAAATTCAGCAGATGACAAATTGATAATGTTTGTTCTTATTTTTCCAGAAAACAGGATTTAACATTTCATGCAAATCGTCTCCATTGGAGACAATTTGCTTGAAATGTCACATCCTGTTTTCCTGGAAAAATAAAAAATAAAAAGTTCAAAATGTTGTCTGCTCAAAATTTTACTCAAAGTGCTAAGCGTTAAAAATGTGAAAAGACCAGCTAAAATGTCAATATCAGAGTGTGAAATCTACCATTACAAATATAAAAGAAATTTTAGCTCAAATGTTTGAAAACACTATTTAAAATTTGACTATATCATGTAACTATTGAATTTTATCCTTGAGCACTAGAAAGACTTATGGTAAACTGCAAGCATTTTTTATGCAAAGAGAGGACTGTTACATAAGTAACAATGCCTGTCTCCAGATAGAAAAGCTCATGGGAAATTGTGCTTATCCATCATATCAAATAAATGATGCCTTAGACATGACCTCAGGATCAAGAGAAGAGGGGAACTTGGAAGCTCTGAACAAATCTTTGGAGCAGTATCTCACACCAGTCCAAATTTCAACTATATCCATCCAGCCACTCAGGGGATATACACATGCATAAAGATTAACATAAAATTTTATTTAAACTAGAAATGTGTTTGCAAAATACTATGTCCCCAACTATATGCTTGTGCATACAAAATGCCAAAGTTGGAAAGGGGCATAACTCTGACAAAACGGATCAGATTCTTTTCAAAAGTTAACAATTTTTCAAAGGGCCATTGCTCGAGAAAATAAGATGATTTTTTTTTTAGATTTAATCAGGTAATCTACTCACCATCCCCTATCAGCTGACTAAATTTCAAGCCTCTAGCTCAAATAGTTTCCAAGATATCTTGCTGACAAGTTTAAAATGCCAAAATTTTCAAAGGGCCATAACTCCGGAAAAATGAGGTGATGTTTTTTAATAATCAGATAATCTACTCATCATCCCTATCCCCTAGCTCAAATATGTTTTGAGATATCTTGCTGAAAAGATTTCATTCTGATTTTTTCAAAATGCCAAAATTTTCAAAGGGCCATAACTATGGAATAATAATGTGATTTATTTTTAAATTTATCAGGTAATCTACTAATCATCCCCTATCAGCTGACCAAGTTTCAAGGCCCTACCTCAAATACGTTTTGAGATAGCTTTCTGATAAGATTTCATTCTGATTTTTCCGAAGGAGCAGAACTCCAGAAAGGATGTGGTTTGGACAAGAAAACAACTACATGTCAGCTATTTTACTATAAGGAATCTATATAAGAAATTTTAAAACCCTAGCATGCACTGTTCATAAGATGCATGCATCAGATTTCACTCTTTATTTATTCAGATTTTATTCAGAGGGGCATAACTCTAAAAAGGGAGATAACTCAGACAAGAAAAAAAAAATGTGCATCAAATACTTTCCTATGAAGAATCTACACATGAAATTTCAAAACCCTAGCATGCACGGTTCATGCATACGTTCTGTATGCTCTTTCACTAAATACTTTACGAAACAACTGCATGAAAAGTAAAATTTAACCCTTGTCCTGCTGAACTCAGATATACCCTGCCTTTGCAAACAGTGTAGATCCAGATCAGTTGGCTTCTGAAGAAGCCAACTGATCTTGCCATTAAGTATGTGAATTTATAGCATCAATCTGGATCAAATAATCCGATTGGCTAAAAATTAGAAGTGGGTATGGCATTTTAATTTATTCAGCAGGACAAGTGTTAAGGCATAAAAGTATGGAATTATTCAAACTTTTGGTACAGGTACCACAATTTTTCAGGATGACAATGCTAACACTTATGCCAATGCCAACGTCGGGAGTATTGCAATAGCTCTTCCTGTACTTTTGTACCAGTCAGCTAAAAATAAAAAAAACAATACCTCATATCGTGGATAAATATAGAAGGGGACAAAGTGACTGGATATTTAGGTAAATGTGGTTTGCATGTACACGAGACCCAAAAGTCATCTGAATATGGTAAGTGTAAAAGTCTTCTATTCTAACCCATTGTGGCGATTCTAACAAATGTCCAAAACACATTTCTTTAAAGTACTGAATACAATAGTCTTGCAATATTTGTGACTAATTGTTACCTCTTAAGCGAAGGTTTCATGACAGTCAAACTGTCATTATAACGAATTTTGTCATTACATAGAGTGTCAGTATAAAGAGGGTTGTCTGTATTGCTCACTTGTAAACAATAAACCCAAAAATTATTTGAGTTACAGAACATAAAATTTGATTGAGACAACACAGAAATGAACAGTGAAAGTTGAACCTGAGCCTTGAATGTTCATTTGTTCACTACAGGAATTTCAACACATTTTTTTTTTTTTTTTTTTTCAAAAATATATGTAAAGATACCCAGGAAATGCCACAATCATGAAGCACGGTCTTTCCAAGCCACCAAAGAAGGAGAGCTGGCTGAGGAACAAATATTATTGCATAAAAAGCAGTACCACTCATTATTAACAGCCGTGGATTAATCGGTGAAAAGCTGTGTATTAACAAGGCAATTCACGCGCTGTTAATGCACAGCTACGCAACTTTCAATATGATTGTACCGGGACCAAAGATTTGCTGCCGTTATGAGATGTGTACTGCCCGGCTCTAGAACGAGCATAGTCCATGGAAATAACGTTCGCGAGACATCGGTGAAAAGGCGAAACAAAATAGTGCAAGAAATAATGCGAAATGTAGCAAATGTTTTCAGTTTTTATGCAATAATAGCGATTGAACATGGTTTTTCAATGCATTAACATTAGCTTGGTCCCTTGGGAGGTGTTGAAAACTGCGGCCTTCGGCCTCAGTTTTCAACACCTCCCACGGGACCTAGCCAATATTAATGCATGGAAAATCATGTTTAATCCCTATAATGACAAAACAAACGCCACATATCAACCCTCCATTTTTTATCATTTAAAATTCTTCAACATTCCTGTGAACAAAATGTGCTATTGATAAATGAAATACCTATTACTGGCTGTCTACAAAGAAATGTCTTCAATTTTAGGATGTCCCCTTTGTAATTTGACCCGTCACATGAAGTGTGCTTGGAACAAACACCATGTAAAACCATCCTGCACATCTGTGCAATCTGACAATGGTTTTTGCATTCCCATAAAATTCTTCTTTTAGAATACTTTGCTACACATCTACAATGGCATATAAATATAGTGAACAAAGAAAACTCTGATCAGACTGCACATGTAGACACAGACTGATCTAATTCTACAGTCTACTGCATGTAATCAGACTCTTTTTTTAATTTAACCATAACAACTCTATGGACAAATACAAAAGATCACAAATGATATTTTTCTTATTTCTCTGAGGCTTTGATATTTCAAGCAAATTGTCTCCAAAGCCTATATTCTGGGAAAAATTTAAAAAAATAAAAATGTTGTCTGCTGAAATTTTTAGCCAGCATGAACAGCATTAACAAAGCTTTTATTATAAATTATTGACAAACTGAAGGTCCAACTGACAATGATCTGACAAGGCTTATTGGTATATAATCGTGTCAAGTTTTAGCCTGTTTTGCCGGCAATTTTCTCAAATTTCATGTTTATAAATCAGAAGACTTAGGAAGCTATATGGTTGCATAATGTTTTATACAGGAAGATTATAACCTTACAAACAATGTAAACAAGATATAGATTTAACATGTAGTACTCTGGGTAAAATCATATTGAAGTATTTTTCTTATTGTTCCCCAAAAAAACAGGACCTGACATTTCATGCAAGTTGTCCTATGGAAATCCTTTCTCGGAAAAATATCACCGATTGGTTGTCTGCTGAATTTGCCAAGAGAGTGGTTAAGGTTAAACAAACAGCCTTCAAAGAATAGCTCCAACTTCAAGGAAAACAACTCAGACATGGAGATACTTACCTCCCTTCTCATAGAGGCTACCCTTAAAAAGGGCGCAAAATATTTTCTATAAGTGTAGCCCTAATATTTTTAATTGTTTCAGATACTAGGGGAGTGATTACCTATCTTTAAAAGTTGTCTCCCTTTGGAGAATGGCTGCAAAATCTCCAAATTATCCTGCAGCCTAGCAGCATAGGATTTGCAATGGTCACCTGATGATCTAGTGGTCTCAGGTTCAAATCCACTCATACTATGGATTTGTTGGAGTTTTACAGCCCAGTCAATACTGTTAAGGTCATGTTGAGCCGGTCTGTTAACCTACTCTCACTTTTCTTGGGCAGGATTAGTCCTCTAAGCACTTAACCAGTACTTTGTGCACATACTTTTGCCAGTAACTGATAACTGCCCCTCTAGAATCAGAAGAATGGGATGAATGATAGTAGTCAGTCTTCGCAAGTCATGTGACCAACTGACCCCTGGAAGCTGTATGGTTGCGTAATATTTTTTACAGGACAATTACAATTACAAACAATTCTAATAAACAACATATGGGCCACGTCAAGTGAAAAAGTGCCTTCAAAGATGCGTGAAATGTGCAGATTCAGATCATCCTGCTCATGCTCAATGTATCATCTGAGCCTTTACTCTATTCATACATTCTGTAGTGTCCACTGATTCTGTTAGCTGACAGTGAAGACCCTGATCAGACTGTGCAGATGGGCAGGCTGATTTGGCCTTCACTGCCCACATATTCCAGAAGACACATTTCTGTATGGTGCAGCCCATATAGTTTGAAACTAACTTAGCCTTCAAAGAATGGATATAACTTCAAGGGGAATAACTCTGACATGGAAACATTTATCTCTCTTCTCAGTGGGGCTACTCTTAAAGGAAAGAATTTGCTCCCATTGGGAGCAAATTCTTTCCTTTAAGTGAAGCCCTCCTTTATTTGGAATGTTTCAAATACATGTACTAGGAAAGCAATTACACATCTTCAAAAGTTGTCTCCCATTGCAAAATGGCAGCAAAATCTCCCGATATTTCCACTGATCTTCAAACTGCTGCCTAGGAGCCTAGGTAGTGCTGTAGGATTGGCAGCACTCACCTTCTGATCTAGAGGTTGCAGGTTGAAATACCACTTAAAGCAGCCTTGCAAAAACTTATGCTTCCAAAATGACTGAAATTCTGTTGATGGGATGTTAAAATAATAGAACAACATACCTTTCAATCTTCTGAATTCATATATCAGTAGATAATATTTTAACATATTTTTTTTTTTTTTGTCCCAGAAAGATCTTCATTCAGAAAAAAAAAAGATTTCTTTCAAATCACCTCTATTTTCATTTCATTTATTTTCCTGAACAAGAGCACTTGATGTTTCTAAATGTGAATCAAATGTCAAGCCCTTTTATGTTAAATAAAAAAAAGAAAGAAAGAAAAGAAAAAGAAAAAAAAAAACAAAAAGAAAAAACAACTTTTTTCATCTGCTACATTTTAAGCAGACAAATAGACAAATACTTTCATGTCAGACTGATCTCCCTTGAAGGTGTATCCCTTCACCTTCAACAAAAAAACATGTAAAGCTTTTCTATCGAGAATACACTTTATTCCGTATTTTTTTGGCCTATATTTTGTTTTTTATTTTGGATCTCCTGCAGAGTTCAGGCGAGTTTCCATGCACCGTTGCACTAGAGTGGGCAGCAACAGCATCTTCTGCAATGGCTGCAAGCACTGGTTGCACAAGAAATGCAGTGGGCTCGACAAAGGACCCCGATTACAGATGCATATGGTGCCAGGGAACTGCATTCCCCTTGGACAGACACACCTGGAGATCTGGTGTAAGATCTACCATGCGTGTAGCAAGCCAGCTACCTGGAAGGAGGCCCACTGATGTGGATGTTGCCCCTTTACCTGCACATTAATCAACAATATGATGATGATGATGATGATGATGATAATGATGATAATGATGATGCAGTTCTTTCTTAAAATACATGGTGGAATGGCAAACAATGTAGACCCTGATCAGACTGCTCCTTCAGGAACAGTCTGATTTGGGTCTATAATGTCTGCATAAGCCAGAAATTTTGGTGTACAGAATTTTAGGACATTTACCATACTAGAAAGTACAAAATCAGACATAAGTATGTCGAGCCGGCACACTATTGATGTTTCCTGATACAGAGTCAAGACTTCTGTCTAAAACCTGGTACCATATTTACTCTAAGTATTCAGACAGCTTAACTCCTTGTCTTACTTGTCCTAACATTTGAACAAGCCAATTTTAACCCTTGTCCTGTTGAACTCAGATATACCCTGCTATTGCAAACAGTGTAGATCCAGATCAGTTGGCTTCTGAAGAAGCTAACTGATCTGGATCTGCACTGTTTGTCATTCAGAATGTGAATTTATATCAACAACTTGGATCAAGTAATCTGATTGGCTCAAAATTGGAAGTGGGTGTGGCATCTTAATTTATTCAGCATGACAAGGGTTAATATCTGTTCATTTGTTTGAACTACTGCTGGATGAGTGCAAACAGTTCAGACCTTGATCAGATGCCCCGTTATGTTTACTCAGACCAGTCAGTCCAAATACTCAGGGCAAATATGGCTCTAAATTTTCAAACACTTCAAAAGTGGCTGAAAACTAAACAAGAGATGTCATCAGACAGCACAGCTTGCCTAAACAGGTACACGACTGACACTTTAAGGTCATGGGCAAGGGTAGAGGGAGGGATGAGATGGGTATTGCAGAATTAAATCTATCATCACACCAACCATTACATGGTCTTGAAAATATGCAGTTAAAAACTCTACAAATTTTTATTCGGTCGAGGTTTTAGAGCCCAGTCAACCCATTAGGGTCATGTTGGGCTGGTCAGTTTACATAATCACACTTTTCCTGGGCAGGCATAGTCCTCTAAGCAGTTAACCAGTATTTGTGCATATTTTTTCACCAGAAACTGACATGTCCTTCTTGAATCAGTGGAAGGAAGAGAATGACCGTAGAAAAATATGTCATGATCAATCTCCAAGAAAGAATGTTGCCAGACCTAGTGGGGATCAAACTCACAATATCCTGATCACTAGTCGGACATGGACCCCACTGAGCTACCGAGACCGGCTCAAATTCTAAAATATATTCTGGAATATATGAGTTGTTGGAAACTTAAATGTTAAAGTTTAACATTAAAGTTCTAAGTCTGTGACCTTGACATTAGGCCATGGGCATAGGTGGGGGTATTGCTGTATAAAGCCTATATCTATCATCATACAAAATATCAACCAAATCCATCATATGATCTGGAAAATATTAGCTGTTAAAAACTTTAACACAAAACTTTAACATAAAAGTTCTAAGTTTGTGATCTTGACCTTAAGGCCATAAGCACTGTTGTCGGTATTGCTGAATAAAATTTTGTACCAATATCTACCATCATACCAAATATAAACCAAATCCATAATATGGTCTGGAAAATATGAGCTATTAAAAATTTTAACAAAACTTCTAAGTCTATGATCTTGAGCTTAATTTAGGTCATAGGCATGGTTGGGGTATTGCTGAATAAAACTTTGGACCTATACCTATCATCACACCAAATACAAAAGCAAATCCATCATGTGTTTGGAAAATATGAGGTCTTAAAAAACTTTGATGTAGTGTGGATGCTGAGGCAATAGCTCTTCCTGGATTTCGTCCAGGAGCCAAAAAATTGGGTTTATTTACATTACACGACATCCAAAAATTTTGCTTCTTGATACATTCAATCACCAACCTCATGTTTATACATACTCATAATTTTGTCACCTATATCATACATTCTTCATATTATTACCTCTCACCTTATCAAAAGGTGATACTCATTACTCCATAATTTACGGTGGTTTCAATAAAACATTGTTCATTATTGACCAACAGTAGAAATGTAAACTCTCAACAAGTTAATTTAGAAGGACTATTGACCATATCTGATAAGAACCCTAAAACTTTTCTTGTAAAATTTCAACTCTGGTCCTGCTGAACCGGGATATACCCTGCCTTTGCAAACCGCATAGATCCAGATCAGTTGGCTTCTGAAGAAGCCAACTGATCTGGATATGCACTGTTTGCCATTCAGTATTTGAATTTGTATTAACAACCTGTATCAAGTAAACTTATTGGCTGAAAATTAGAAGTGGGTGTGGTATCTTAATTTATTCAGCATGACAAGGGTTAATGGTTTTTTTGTTGTTGTTTTTTTCTGTGAAATACATTTATATTCCTAGAATGCGGGCATGCCAACAAAATGGGCCACATCAAGTGAAAGCGCGCATTTGAACATGCGCAAGATGTATAGATTCAGATCATCCTGTGCATATGCAAAGTATCATCCAGGCATTTGCTCTTCATTCTGTAGCATTCAATGACTGTTAGCATATGCTTGAAGAGACAGTTTTGACTGGGGCAACACAAATATACCACAACCTCTTTATAACACTATTGTTGGGGTCCATAACATAAACTGTGTTAGTTAAACAACCGTGTTATATCCAAACAAAAATGTATAGATTATATTGAAAAATGACCATTTATGGTCATTTTTCAATATAATCTATACATTTTTGGGATCCATCTTTGAACCGTGTTATACCCAAAAACATGTTATAACGAACTGTGTTATAAAGAGGTTGTAGTGTAATAACTAAGATAAGCCCAGTTTAAAGAGCTTTGTGTGGATTCATCAACTGATCCAGTAAAATTTTGTACAGACTCATGGACTGATCTAGTGAAACTTTGCACAGTTTCATAGACTATCTAGTAAAACTTTGCACAGACGTATAGACAGATCTAGAAACTTTACAGATGCATAAACTGATCTAGTGCAACTTTGCAGATTCATAGACTAACCTGGTGAAACTTTGTGCAGGTTTAGACTGATTTAGTGAAACTTTGCATGGATTCACAGACTGATCTAGTAAAACTATGTAAAGATTTACAGACTGGTCTTGTAATGAGACTGAAACCATAAAATGGTCTACTGAAAACTGTGTATTAGATTGGATTTCTGAACTCATTGTGTGGATTCACTTACCAGTCTACTGAGCATAAAATGGGAATTCATAGTCTGCTTTGGTCTGCTGAATATGATGTATACATTCGCAGAAGTCTATTCTGGGTGGACTTGTGGTTAGTGATCTCAACTTGTTAGCGGAAAGTCTTGGGTTTAAGTTCCGTTCGGTTTGAGAAAAGTACACCTAGCTAATACTCAATGTATATTAAGTGGACAGGGAGGCACCTAGAGACAGACAGCGAGCAGCACCAATTGAGCATGAAAGCAAGGTTGTACAAATGCATGTACATAACACATTTGCCTCTGCCTATATGTGCCTCAGGTGCCTGGTTGCAGATAATCTGCATAACAACAAGTCCAGTCCTGGAATTAACTTCACTCAATTTATTCAGCAGATATTTTGATGTGTGTAAGTGTGTGTGTGTTTGTGTGTGTGTGCACGCAGATGGTGATGGGGTTGGGGGAGGGGGAATGGATGGGCTTGACAATTTAATGTTTGTTTGTTTCATTTGTGTTTTACATCACTTTCAACAATCTTTCAGTCATATCACAATTGGACATTTCATGTTAGGTAGATTAACATGAAATGTCAAGTCATATCTTCTTTGAAAAAAAAAAATCAACTATAAAAAGTAGAAAGTCATTTGCTACAATTTTGCTTAGCACTTTGAGTAAAGCTACATCATAATCTAACACCTAAGATTGATTGTGTTGGGGTTTAACGACACGTCAACCCTTGAGGGTCATTTTGTGTCGTCTCCCAGAGAAAGGGAGAAAAGAGATAGAAGAGAGAGTAGAGGAGATGAAAGAGAGGGACAAGGAAGAAAGAGGAACAGGAATGAATGTGAAGAAACAGAAGAAATAAAAACATTCCCCCTCTACCCTTACCCACTACAAGGATAGCAGGCCTTGCCCAACTGTAAGCCAATATCAGTTGGACGCCCCAGTGATGTAAGATACACAGCACCTTCGCACCACCCGACCACCCCCCCTAAGAGTGATGTTTAATAACATAAAGTTGTTGATATTACCACTTAATACTATTTGCTAACCACTTATAGCTGATGACCAGGTAGAGGTTATAGTTCCACTTGAAACCTACTACTAAAATATTTCATTGGATATTCCTTATTAACTCTTGTCATGCTGAATAAATTAAGATGCCATGCCCATTTCTAATTTTCAGCCAATCAGATTACTTGATCCAGATTGTTGATATACATTCACATACTTAATGGCAAACAGTGTAGATCCAGATCAGTTGGCTTCTTCAGAAGCCAACTGATCTGGATCTACACTGTTTACAAAGGCAGGACATATCGGGGTTCAGCAGGACTAGAGTTAATTCATACTAACTATATTTTGTAGAATTGTGTTGCCTTCCTCCTGAGCCTTCCTCCCCATCCCTAAGAAACGTCCCCCACCCCTCCCCACCAAACAAATCTAACATCTCTAATTACCACACATCACCCTATACAGGCACAACAAGGAAAACCAATTATAGAAAGCAATTATTTTTGTAGATACAGCACCTAACTTGTGTAACTGACTCTGAATCAGACTGGTCTTGGAACCAGTCAAAGAATCCAGTAACAACAAAGATCCCAGATGCTGGTCTGGTTCTATATTAATACAAGTTAAATGTATTTAATGTTAGTTTTTTTAGCAGAATACTGCTAAACATATATATTTGTCATAGCAACAGATAAGGGGCTTTTTTCATCTGAAATATGCTGATATTTTTCTTATTTCTCCATGAAAACATATGTTGTGGGTACTCATTAGAAGCGCCTCACTGAGGTGCTTCTAATGAGTACCCACAACATATGTTTTCGTGGAGAAATAAGAAAAATAGTATGTGGATACCCCCTCTTATCTGTAGCTATGATTTGTTTTACTTACCAAACTGATGTTCATATTCCTGTTTGAATCTTTATAAATCCTGAAACAAGAGTTAGTGATGTTTTAATTTCCACTAAATCATTACATTTCTTCACAACATTATCCTGGATTTTGACTAACCCTTAAATTGTTGAAATTATATATCAGTTGGTGAAATGCTTAGATAGTTTTCCTATTTTTCCACCCAATAATTTGGCCTTGATATTCCATTTAAATTGTATCGTTATTTTTCCAAGTCTTATTTTCTGGAAAAAAAATATATGAAAAATATTGTTCCATTTCCCCACTAAGTACATCAAAGGTTTAACAGTTTTTAGCACATTTGCAAGTCAAATCAAAACCCATATTAACCTTTGCCACTTTCTGGGCAGATTCAGCAGACAAAAACTGTTAATAATTTTCTTATTTTTCCCAGAAAATAGGCATTGACATTTCATGCAAATTGTCTCCCTAGGAGACAATTTGCATGTAATGTCAAAGTCTATTTTCTGGGAAAATAAGAAAAAATATTTAAAAAATGTCATCTGTTGAAATTTTTACCCAGCATTCTAAACATTAACATTAAACAAGTCCCGCCTATCTATACCTTGTTGTACATCTATTCAAAAAGTTAACACAAATAACTTTAATTGGCATACTATAACACGACTATCAATACTTACCTAGTATCTTCCAATTCAATCTACATTTTGAATAAACTTTATTCAAAGGTCTTCAATACCTCTCCGATTTTACATTGACACAGAATTTGTTATATCCTCTATTAATGAAAAACCCAGGAATATAGTTTATTACCTATTAATTTGATATCTACTGAGTTAAATTATTAAGCATTTTACTGTGAAGACAATTTGCATGGAATTATTTAGCATTTAGTAGATTATAATCTATTATGGAGACAATTTGCATGAAATTATTTAGTATTTAGCAGTTTATAATCTACTATGGAGTCAATTTGCATGAAATGTCAAAACCTTTCTGGCAAAAATAAGGAAAATATTTAAAAATGCCATCTGCTGAAATTTTTATCCCACAGCCCTTTATTCATACAATAACATAGACAACATGCCCCGGGCAGACAATTACAGTCAACTCTCATTATCTCGAAGTCCAAGGGACTTCCTGTAATACTTCGAGATATCCGTAGCTTGGCATATCAGATTTGCAGAATTGAGGAAAAAATAACAACTACATTTAACAAATGAATATGTAATTTGCATTTAACAAATGAATATGTAATATGACTAAGAGAAGTTAGAGATAATATGAAAATATTGTGGAAAAGGGGAGCAATTTCTCCTTTTTTCCACAATATTTTGTTACCTGTTGTTAGATTTCTATGTTAAAACAGGGACCAGATTTTCACTTTGAGATAAGCAGTTATTCGAGATAAGCGAAGGCAACAGCGAGAGCCGACTGTTAAAAATTAACTTAAAAAAATTATGTCATATACTGCTACTCATTTCTGTAAAGTTTTATGAAAATCAAACAAAAACTACAGTATTAGTTTGCATCATATATTTGGACAGATTAAAGTGCCAAGGGCAGATAGCCCTGCAACAAAAAAAAAAAAAAAAAAAAAAAAAGAAAAAACAGAACAAAATACTGCTACACTATTTCTCTTCTGAGAAGTTTTATGAAACTGTTTCTGTTCTGTGAAGTTTTATGAAAATCTAACAAAAACTGCAGTATAAGTTTGCATCACATAGTTGGACAGATAAAAGTGCCAAGGGCAGATAGCCCTGTAATGAAAAAAAATACTATTACACTATCTTCTGTGAAGTTTTATGAAAATCTAATAAAAAGACTGCAGAAGTAGTTTGTGTCACAACTTGGGTCAGACAGACCTAACACTTTGCATGCTGGTTAAAACTTTCAGCAAATGGTTGACATTTTGGAATATTTTTTCTTACTTTTCCCTGAAAATAGGATTTTACTGTTCATGGAAACTGTCTCCTTATGAGACAGTCTGCAAAATATAATTTGTTTGTCGTTTGCTGAATTTGTCCATAGCATGATAAGTGCTAAGTGCCAAGGGCAGATAAACTTGCATTGAAAAAAAATGATGTAACACACTGCTACTTATAATGCTAATCATTTATGCAAAGTTTCATGAAAATCTAACACAAGAAATTAACAGAATGGCTATGTACAACTGCTGGTGGTGCTCCAGTAACAGAGCTAAAGGCAAAGACAAACCATTGTTCAGCCAAGCATGAACAAGAGGTCAAGTTCAATATAAGTCTACAGCACTGGTAAGGGTGCATCATGAAGGGTGTGTGTATGGTTTCATTAACCTACGGGACTGGGTGCTCACAAAAAGAAGCTAAATGCACAGACTAAAATTGTTCAGCCAAGAGAGAAAAGTAGGTCAAGGTCAGTAATGGTCAATGGCAGTGGGCAGGGTGCATCTGGGCAGATGTGTGTATGAAGTTACATTAGCATAGAGGCCTTGGTGTTCAAAAAAAAGGAGCTAAATGTACAGACTAAACACTGTTCAGCCATGCGTGAAAAATAGGTCAAGGTCAGTAACAACTGTTGACAGTGGGCAGGGTGTGTCATGGTGGATGTGTGTATGAAGTTTCATTAGCATAGAGGCCTCAGTGTTGCTGAAATGAAGCTAAACCCACTGACTAAACATTTTTCAGCCAAGCGTGAATAGTAGGTCAAGGTCAGTAAACTCTGTTGACAGTGGGCAGGGTGTGTCATGGCGGATGAGTGTATAAAGTTTCATTAGCATAGAGGCTTCAGTGTTGCTGAAAGCTGGAGCTAAATCCTCTGACTAAACATTGTTCAGCCAAGCATGAAAAGTAGGTGAAGGTCAGTAACAGTCGATGGCAATGGGCATAGCTTGAAGTTTCATAAATGCAGTGACCTCAGTTTCCTGAAATGCATTGTTCAGCCAGGTGTGAAAAGTAGGTCAAGATCAGTAACAGTCAATGGCAGTGCACAGAGTATGTCACAGCAGATGTGTGTATGAAGTTTCATTAGCATAGAGGCATCAGTGTTTGGTTTAAACAATACATGTAGTTTTTTGAATATAATATGTACAACACAAACATACAAAAATGACATAAAAGATCAGATAACAAGCTACTTATGTGAAATCTTCTCCTAGTGAAATCTTCTCCTCAGTGTTTGAGAAATGGAGCTAAACCCACAGACTAAACATTATTTAGCCAAGTGCGAAAATAGGTCAAGGTCAGTAACAGTCATTGGCAGTGAGCAGTTTTTGTCATGGCAAATGCTTGTTTCATTAGTGTAGATGCCTCAGTTTTCCAGAAACTGAGTTAAATGCACAGACTAAACATTACTCAGCCAGGCATGAAAAGTAGGTCAGTAACAGTCCATGAAAGTGGGCAGGGTGCATCATGGCAGATGCGTGCGTGACGTTTCATTAGCTTATAAGCCTCAGTGTTTGAGGAACAGCGCTAAATGCACAGGATAAACATTGGTCTGCCAAGACCAAATGTTAGGTCAAGGTCAGTAACAGCTGATGGCAGTGGGCAGGGTGCATCATGGCAGATGTGTGTATGAAGTTTCATTGGCCTAGAAGCCTTGCTGTTCATATTAATCTAAACGCAGAAGGACCAACCAACAGATTGAGGGTAGCTATAAATAGGATTTGACTATTTTATGTAATTCACATGAAATATTGAACTGTATTTTCTGGGATGATTAAAGAAAGAGTTAAAAATGTTGTATGATGGAATTTTTATCCAGCATGCAAAGTATGGGATTAATTACTATAACTGGAAACAATATCAGCTTTATTCATTGCTCTAGATAAGAGTGGATATAAGGAAAATATTTTTTCTTATTTTTCCAGGAAAACATGTTGTGGGTACTCATTAAAAAGGCCTCATTGAGGCACTTCTAATGAGTATCCACAACCTATTTTTATGGAGAATTAAAAAGAAAAATATACTTTTGATTGAAAAATGAGATTGATTGATTGACTGAGCTGAGGTTTTATGGCCTAATCAACCTATTTGGATCTTGTCGAGCCGGTCAGTTTACCTAGACACACTTTTCCCTAGGCAGGCTTAGTCCTATAGGCTGTCAACCAATACTTGTGCACATTCTTTAGCCAGAAACTGACAACTGCCCTTCTTGAATCAGTGGAAGGGGGAGAATGACCGTATAAGTACTTCATGATCAATCTCCACGAAAGAATGTTGCCGGACCTGTCGGGGATGGAACCCACGACCTCCAAATCACCAATCAGACATGCATTCTACTGAGCCACCGTGGCTGGCCGACTGAAAATAAAAAAATAAACAAGAGGCCCACGGGCCACGGTTCACTCACCTGAGTGACATAGCCACTGCAGACATGCAGATGTTATGCAACATTTTTCCAATCCTATCATCACAACTAATGAAAATATCATCATTTGAGCAGTTCTTAGTTTTGAAGAAGAATATATGGGCCTGACAGTCAATGGAGCATGATCATTTGAATAAACTATCAGTCACATTTCAACAGAAGGATCAATGTGAAATTTGGTGGAAATTGGCTAAGTGGTTTCTGAAGAATCATGATTTTATACATGTAAACAGCACAGTGGCAGGGAAATATTATAAATATAAACCAGATGATGGTCATCTTAGATTTCCAATCAGAACAATTTCAACTACTGTTGATCTACAAGTCACTTCGATACTTTCAATATAAATGTATATGGCCCATACAAAAGGGGAAGCAAATTTGACCTTGGAGGTAAAAAGGTCAAATGTCAACATAGAACCATCATTTTAGCAATTTTGGTAGATCTCCTGTCCCCCATAATTTATGCAAAGATTAGGACCCAGGGCTTATTTGGTTATGGAGAAGAAGATTTTTAAATGTTTTTACCATATATGGGCTTGGTAGCCATTTTGATCAATGGACCATACCCATTTTAGCAATCTTTCATTCTCCTGCTCATGGAGGCTCCACATGAAATTTGAGCAACACTGGCCCGGAGGCTTCAGAGGAAAAGCCATTTGAAATTATCAACATTTTTCCATACAAATGTATGGTGCCCACAAAATGCATACAGAAGCAAACGACCTTGCCGTAAAAAGGTTAAATGTCAATGTATGACAATTATTTTAGCAATTTTGGTAGACCGCCTATTCAAGATGATACATGCAAAGATTCAGCCACAAGCCATCCTGGGTTTTGGAGAACAAGATTTTTAAATGTTTTTTATCCCATACAAATGCATAAGGAAGCAAACTTGACCTTGCCGTAAAAAGGTCAAATGTCAATGTATGACCATTATTTTAGCAACTTTGGTAGACCCCCTGTCCCCGATGACTTATGCAAACATTCAGCCCCAAAGCATCCTCGGTTCTAGAGAAGAAGATTTTTTAAGGTTTTTACCATATATGGCCATGGCAGCCATCTTGGTCAATGAATCATGACCATTTTAGCAATCTTTTGTTCCCCCTATCTAAGGAGGCTCCATATGAAATTTGAGCAAAATTGGCCCAGAGGCTCCAGAGGAGAAGTTGTCTGAAATTCTGAACATTTTTCCCATACAAATGCATAAGGAAGCAAAATTGACCTTATCGTAAAAAGGTCAAATGTCAATGTACGATTATTTTTTTTTTTTTGCAATTTTAATAGCCCTCTCGTTCCCGATGATATATGCAAAGATTCAGCCATAAGGCATGCTCGGTTTTGGAGAAGAAGATTTTTAAAGGTTTTTCCTATACAAATGCATAGGGAAGCAAACTTGACCTTGCCGTAAAAAGGTCAAACGTCAATGTACGACAATTCTTTTAGCAATTTTGGTAGACCTCCCGTCCTCGATGATTCCTGCAAAGATTCAGCCCCAAGGCATTCTCTGTTCTGGAGAAGAAGATTTTAAAAGGTTTTTACCATATATAGGCGTGGCGGCCATCTTGGTCAACGGATAGCGACCATTTTAGCAGTTTTTTGTTCCCCCACCCTAAGGAGCCTCCATATGAAATTTGAGCAAAATTGGCTCAGCCACTTCAGAGGAGAAGTTGTTTGAAAATGTTAACGGAAGGACGCACAGACTGACGGACGGATGAAAAGTGATCACAATAGCTCATCCTGAGCAGAGCTCAGGTGAGCTAAAAACAAAAGCGCCTCATCTGGAGGTATGTGTTTATCATATCAAGAGCACTGACAACATAACAATTGTATTTACCCTAAATACTGGAACACCTTAACCCTTGTCATGCTGAATAAATTAACCCTTGTCATGCTGAATAAATTAAGATGCCATGCCCACTTTTAATTTCCAACCAATCAGATTACTTTATCCGGGTTTTCGATAGAAATTCACATATTTAATGACAAACAGTGCAAGATCCAGATCAGCTGGTTTCTAAAGAAGCCAAATGATCTGGATCTACACTGTTTGCTAAGACAGGACATGTCGTGTTCAGCAGGAGAAGGGTGAAGATGCCATGCCCACTTACTTGTTCCAGATTGTTGATGTAAATTCACATACATAATGGCAAACAGAGCAGATCCAGATCAGGTGGCTTCTGAAGAAGCCAACTGATCTGGATCTATTCTGTTTGCAAAGGCAGGGTATATCTGGGTTCAGCAGGACTAGGGTTAATTCCTTGCCCTGCTTCTCACTAACATTTGAACAAATTCATTACCTGCTGGTGGGTCTTCAAATCTACTGGATGTGTAGCAGTGTATATCCTGATCAGACATGCCCTGCCGCATATGTTCTGGGTCTACAACTGCTCAGGCCTGCCTGTCCAAATATTGAGTAAATATTGTATATAATTATATAGCTATTCCCATTAACCCTTCAAATGCCAAGAAAACCTGCATCTAAAAATGTTGTCTGCTGAATATTCTTGCAAACTTTTCAAACCTATTTTTGCATACAGGCAAACAGTGTGGACCCTGATCAGACTGCTCCTAGAGGAGCAGTCTGATCTGAGTCCACACTGTTTGCAAAAATGACTTTTAAAATCACAAGCAGACGACAAAGCAGATGAATTGTTGTGATTGGCAGTTTAAGGGTTAGAGCTTAGCGTGCTGGGTAAAAAACTTTAGCAGATAACATTTTGAAACATTTTTTCTATTTTTTCCCCAGAAAGTAAGTTGACATTTCATGCAAATTGTCTCATACAGACAATTTGCATGGAATGTCAAGGCTTACTTTTTGGCAAAAAATAAGAAAAAATATCAATCTGTTAAATTAGCCCAGAGAGTGATTATGGTTAAATATCATGGACCTTCGTACACAGAATGAAGTTTGCAAACCAAGGCCACATGGATATGAGTAGAGACCATCTCCTTTTTTCACAGGAATATAAAGTGTCTTTTGCACCTCATTTTCCTTGTTCCTTCTTAGCACTTAGCTGGGTAGAACTTTCAGCAGACGACAGTTTGAAAATTTTTCTTTACCCAGAAAATAGGCATTGACATTTCATGCAAATCATCACCTCAGGAGACAGTCTGCATGAAATGTCAAAGCATATTTTGAGGGAAAAGGGAAAATAAAATGATGATGACGATTTAGTTGTTTCAAATCCCTTTCAACAATATTTATGTAATACTGAGACAAAAGGCTGACAATGAAAGGCTAGCTCTGTTGAATGGAGCACTGTACAATCATGAGCTGAATTCCGTCTGCAGCGCTTAACCTTTACCACTCTTTGGGCTAATTCAGCAGCTAACAAATTAGTGATATTTTTCATAGTTTTTCCAGAAAACAGTGGAGACAATTTGCATGAAATGTCAAATCCAGTTTTCTGGGAGAAATAAGAAAAAATATTTCAATACGTCTGAAAATTTTACCCAGAATGCTAAACATTAAGGGTTAAGATGCATAATTTTGCCAAAGTTGGCGATCCCGTTTCTACGGGTTTAGAAGATATGATCAGAATACAACTCAAGGTGGTTTACAGATGGATGGTGGTAATGCTGACTGCTTCATGGCAGAGGCATAAATAATAATAAGAGAGCCATATATAATTGTACCTAGTATATGCTTTTTTACCTCCCATGTACTAGCCAGACAGGCCTTCTGAATTTATCTCCCTTGCAGAATAATACCAAGCAGAAGAACCGCATACTTCTTACATACTTACAGGATAACAAAAAAAAAAAAAAAAAAAAAAAACAATGTGAAGGTTAGGAACATCTTTGTACTTTCACACAATGACATTAAATTCTGTACTAACTTGCCTCAGTGGAAAACACATCATAGGTCTAGATAAGAGAGGATATCAGGTAAACAGTTTTCTTATTTCTTGACAAAAACATATGTTGTGGGTACTCATTAGAAGTGCCTCACTGAGGCACTTCTAATGAGTACCCACAACATATGTATTTGTCAAGAAATAAGAAAAAAATAGATACTTTTTGGTTGAAAAAAGCACTCTATCAAGAGCTATGATCCATGACAAAGCAACAATTTCCAGTCCATTTCTAATACACATTGGCCATCCAAGCTCCACAGCACAGTCAGTATTGCATCTGACTGCAGGTACAGGGGTCACAAGTTCACATTCCAGGCTTGGCCATATATCTTCCAGGGCAGTTGATCAAGAAATCATTTTGACTGCCATTCTCCCCTTTCTGCTGATTCAAGAATGGTGGTTGTAAGTTAGTAGCAAAAGCATGTGCACAAGTACTGGTTGACTAAGAATGCCCAGGAAAAAGAGAGTAGGTTAATTGACTGGCTTGACATGACCTTAGCAGTGTTGACTAGGCCGTAAAACACCAACTCAAACAAACAAATATGCACCTGGCAAATTATTTATTGTTATAATATTACACACACTTATGGTCACAGTTGCACTGTATATCTGTTGATGATGGTAAAGATCACAATACTATGTTTTCTCCAAATATTTGGACACTGTAACCCTTTATTGTTCTTTTCTTAAAAAAACTAGATGATGATGATGGTTTGGTGTTTTAGTCCCTTTCAATTTATTTAAGTCATATCTAGACCATGAAAGGTTATAATGAAAGTTTTTGTGCAATAAAGTGCAGTACAGTCATGAGCTGGATTCCACCTCCAGCCAGATTCAAACCTGGGACCTCATGAAGCAGGAGTGCTAACCTCTATGCCACCCAAATGCTTCTATCTTAACCCTAGCCCTGCTGAACTCCGATATACCCTGCCTTTGCAAACAGTGTAGATCCAGATCAGCTGGCTTCTGAAGAAGCCAACTGATCTGAATCTGCACTGTTTGCCATTAAGTATGTGAATTTATAACAATGTGGATCAAGTAATCTGTTTAGCTAAAAATTTGAAGTGGGCATGGCATATTAATTTATTCAGCCTGACAAGGGTTAACAAGAACTCCGCCAAGCGGGGCATTATACGCCCATGGCAAGTAATAAGATGTAGCACATAAACTGGCTCCTGTATAATTCAGTGCTCCAGATATAAACTGTAAGTGGAATTACAAAAAAAATAAAAAAATAAAAAAAAATTTCATTGGGGCATAGCTCTGCTGATATTTGGTGAACTGTAACCTAAGGGTCCAAGCTGGCCCAGAAATTAAGGGAGAAATGACTTCTCCCTTCTGGGAAAATAGGGAGAAGTTTGCTGATTCTAGGAAGAAGTGCTTTCCGACAGAGGACACACGACAAAAGCATGGCTATATTATAAGCTCATATGAGCCTTTTGCTGATTTGTTTTCCTATATTTCAATATCGGAACAAACAATAACAAAACAAAAATAAACAAAAAAAAAAAAAAAAAAAAATGCTGCAAGAAAATAAGAAATTTTTTTGTAAAGCTTTAACTTGTTTTATACTGATTTTATTTTTCTTCTTCAGGGGAGCCAACTCTGAAGAGTATTAAAAAAAAAAATAAAAAGGTTAAACTATAACACCCCGCCATTATTGTTTCTCGGACAGATAACTCTGTCAAACATTGATGAAATTTGCCCATTAGCAATCCCAAATGAGATCTTCATATCATACCATGTTTGGTTAAAATCCCTTGACATTTACGTTTGTTTAAAATCCCTTGACTCAAGTTATCTTCCAGAAATGAAAATATGGGCGTGTCTCGGGCAGATAACTCCGTCAAAATTTGACGAAATTTGCCCATTAGCAATCCCAATCCAGATCTCCACAATATCAATGCATACATTGTAACCCCGAAATAATATGCGCTGCTCCACATCATGGTCTAACTATATACCAAGTTTCAGCTTGATCAGATGCAAACTGTAGGAGTTAGCCGGAAACGAAAAAGTTTACGGACGGACGCCATACCCTGTAACTTAATACACATCCTGTTTTTCAAACAGGCGTATAAAAATTAGAGCAAGGCCTCTTTTGATTACCAAAGAATGTTTTCAAAAGTTTAGATCGAATAGTAAACTTTGTAAATCCTGATCAAACTGCCCAAAATAAAAACAATTTTATGGAGATCAAGTAATCTGATTGGCTGAAAATTAGAAGTGGGCCGGGCATTTTAATTTATTCAGCATGACAAGGGTTAAAGGGATGGGATACACCTGGTAGACTTTCCACCATTTTTATCAAGGAAGACAACTTTTGTGACTTCCTGTTTGGATTGATCCACACCAAGCCACTCCTGGAAAGGGGTCTGCTCAAAGCCTACAAAGGGAGCAAAGTCTTTCGGTAACCCTTGTCATGCTGGATAAATTAAAATGCCATGGCCACTTCTAATTTTAAGCCAGTCAGATTACTTGATCCAGGTTGTTGATACAAATTCACATATTAAATGAGTGTAGATCCAGATAAGAAGCAAACTGATCTAGATCTATACTGTTTACAAAGACAGGGCATATCCGGGTTTAGTAGGACAAGGGTTAAGTGTAAATGCCTTGAACAACAGGGCCCTGGGCCCAGTTGTTCAAAGCTAACTACGTTGTTAGTTAACGATTTGTTAAAATTTACATCGGGTGATACGCAAATACGCTGAAATTTTTTACTGAAAAAATGTGAGTAGCTTTTGCAGTGCAAAAGCTACTCACATTTTTTCAGCAAAAAATATCTGAATATTGTGTATTGAATCCGCTAGAACAGTTAACGAAATGACCCTTAACGAGTTCGTTAAGCTAACGACGCTTTGAACAACAGGGCCCTGGTGTTTGACATCCCTTTCAACATTATTAAAGTCATAATGTGACAATGAACGGGGTAATAATGAAAAGCTCTTTACCATGAAGTGCCACAGTCGTGAGCTGAATTGCACCTCTATTCAGTAGGATTCAAACCAGGCACCTCGTGATCCCATGTCGGGAGTGCTAACCACTCTGCCATTTCATGAGATGACTTGTAATAACCTTCCCATCAGGATATACACTGTTTGCCATTCTGTTTTTGATTCTCCATTGACATTCCTATCTGCAACAGTGGACATTTCCAAATCCAAAGATGGAAGAGTTCATTTCAGAAACTCAGGTGTTTTCTTTGTTTGGGTTGAGGTTCTATGGCCCAGTCAACCCATTAGGGTGATGTTGAGCCAGTTTACCTAAAAAACAAAAATCTGGGTAGGCTCAGTAGTCTAGCAGTTATCAAGTACTTGTGCACATTCTTTTGCCAGAAACTGACAACTGCCCTTCTTGAATCACCCAAAGGGAGAAAACTCAGGTGTGAAAGAGTTAATAAGTGAAAATACATACTGGAGAGAAACAAACACGTATACTTTTAATATAAACTTTAATGTCTACCATAAAATAAAAATAACAAGAAGTCTCACTATGAAGAAGTGGGTCCTCAGTGCCCTTGAGAACAACAACACAGCTCTGGCTTACCATCCATATGAACCATAACATCAGAAAACGTACCTTCTAATTACGAAAACATGCCTATTCAAATATATAGAAAATTTCACCTCCTAAAACTGAAAATTTTCAGATTGAAAACTCAGACATTTTTCTTATTTCTGCTCAAAAAACATAGATTGTGGGTACTCATTAGAACTGCCTCAGTGAGGCAGTTCTAATGAGTACCCACAAGAAAACATAGATTGTGGGTACTCATTAGAACTGCCTCAGTGAGGCAGTTCTAATGAGTACCCACAATCTATGTTTTTTGAGCAGAAATAAGAAAAATAATGTGTACCCCTGTAAACCCCAGTTTTACAATATAAAAGTGGGGTTTTAGGTGGGGGGGGGGGTCAAAATTATATAGGCATGTTTTCGTGATGTGACGTGCACCCAATGAAGACTCAAATCATCCTAACCTGTGGCTTATATGGTAAATGATGTGCAATACACAAAAAGGGCCCTTATGCAATTTGCAAACAACATAGGTACAGATCAGCATTGGGTGTGAGCATTCTCTGTTTGTCGACTTATACTACAGTATCCACGGATTCCATAAGTGGACAGCCAGGGCACTGATCAGCCTTCAAATTGCAAAAGGGCCCTTTTCATGCATAAATGTTCTAAAATTTCAAACACTTTATTTCATTGCCCTTTTTTGTCTAAATTGTGTGTGTATGTGTGTGTGTGTGTGTGTTTCAGAAAAAAAACTTGCTGGAATGGCAAACAGTATAGACCTTGATCAGACTGATCTTCAGGAGCATTCTAATCATGGTCTGCACTGCTTGCATAGCTATTTTGTGAAAAAAAAAAAAAAAAAAAAAAAAAACCTGTACAAAATTTTAGGACATTTATAGCAGCCAACGAGCCGATAATGAAGGCTCCAATCACACTGCAGATGCATCAGCCATGAATGCCTGTATATGGTCCAAGAACTCTTCTTCTGTATAGTGGCACAAACAACATTCAGATATCACAGCAATAATTTGGTGTTTGACGTCCCTTTTGAACATTATCTAAATCATATAAAGACAATGGAAGGGTGATAAAGAAAGGCTCTAGCTGTACAATGAGATGCTGCACAGTCATGAAGCTGAATTCCACCTCAGGCGAGATTCAGTAACCATGACGATGATTTGATGTTTTATGTCCCTTTCAACCCTATTTATCATACAAATGTATTGAGATATGAGCCAGCACATGACAAAACCTACAAAATGGCATGTGCGTTCAGCAAAGACTCAGATCAGACTGGCATCCGCCCAGTCTGATCAGAGTCTTTGCTGTCCGCATGAAGAAAGCTTGGGTCCTTAGGTACCTACTGAGTGCAAAGAGAAGACTCTGATCAGACTGGGCAGATGCCCAGGCTGATCTGAGTCTTCACTGGGCACACATGCCATTTTGTAGGTTTTGTCATGCGCAGGCTCTGAAGGGTGATTATGAAAGGCTCTGTGCTATGAAGTGCCCTACAGTCATGAGCTGAATGCTGCCTCCAGCAGGTTTTGAACCTGTGACCTCTTGATCCAAAGTCAGGAAAGCTAACCACTTGGCCACCCAGATGCTTCAATCAGATAGTTCCAGACGAGTTGTTTTTTGTTGTTTTTGTTGTTTTTTTTTAAACAAAAAAAGCTGACAATTTTTTCTTATTTCTCCACAAAAATGTACACAGTGGGTACTCATTAGTAGCGCACTGCCAAGCAGCTTCTAATGATTACCCAAAACATGTTTTTGTGGAGAAATAAAAATAATATTTACCATATAAGGTCCAATTACTGCACATGCCCCTACAAGCAATTTCTTAAGTCTTCAGATTACAGGCCATGTATCTACTTCTTTATAAAAGATTATTGTTGATACTCATTTGAAGTGCCTTAACTTGTTCAAATGAGTACCAATAATATATGCTTTTATAAAGAAAGTCAGAAAAATATTGCATTAAGTATCGTATCATTAGATATGCTTTCATGAAGTGTTCTCTGCTGATCTTTCATTAAAGTGTACCCGTATTAACCCTTAAACTGCCAATCACAACAATTGTCATCTGCTTTGTCATCTGCTTGTTATTATAAAAGTCATTTTTGCAAACAGTGTGGACCCAGATCAGACTGCTCCTCTAGGAGCAGTCTGATCAAGGTCTACACTGTTTGCCTGTATGCAAAAATAGGAATGAAAAAATTTGCAAGAATATTCAGCAGACGACACAGACACCATTTTCAGATGCAGGTTTTCTTGGCATTCTAAGGGTTACGAGGATATTTCACTACAACTGTTTCTAGTGATTTCTGAAAAAAACTTTAGTGCACAGTGTGGTAATTAGGGTAAATAGGGTATATGGCTACTCCTGATGAGTTCAGATTTAACAAAGCCTCAACCCATGAGGGTCATTCCCATCAAGGATACCATACTCCTGACATAGCTCTAGATAAGAGGGTATCAGGAAAATACTTTCCTGGGTCCAGTTGTTCAAAACTAACAATGCCACATTTGCAATAACTATTCACATTTTTCAGCAAAAATAATTGCGAATCAGATATTACATGTACTTACTAAAACAGTTAACATTTTGACCACTAGCAAGCTCGTTAAGCTAACGATGCTTTGAACAAGTGGGCCCTGATTTCTTCTTGAAAACACATTGTTGGTACTCATTAGAAGCACGCTACAAGGCATTTTTAATGAGTATCCAAAACATGTTTTCACAGAGAAACTAGAAAGTGTCCATGGGATACAGATGCCCCCACCTGGTGCACTTTGTCATACAATGCTTAAATTATTGGCCAAGAGTGGTCATCTAGAGAGATAATGCAAATAACATAATAAAGATCTTCTAGGTAAGACAATAGAATCCATCACTGATGTTCAATGGGGATCCCAACCTGAGGATCCAATGTTCCAGTGGGAAATGCTGTGAAGTTTCAAGAGTATTATTCCATATAGTTATAAGCCAGACATGAATAAAGCATTATACTGCATATATTTTAGCTAAGCGGAGTTAAATCAAAAAATGAATTAGCCACAGTTGTCTTCCTTGTTCCTGACACATTGTCTCGATATGATTTAGCCATCTGTCAAGTTTTAATGTTTCCCACACGAACTACACTTTCTACTTATTGCTAATCCCTGTTAGCTCCTGACAGAAATTGGATTATGATCAGAGAGTTCTCTCCTACATGGGAGGAACAAAGGAAACCATCTTCATGTCAATAGTAACATCATAGGTCACTTCCGGTCACGAGATTTACCCAGTTTTTTCCCTGTCACTGCCACTGAAAGTTGAAAAATTTTCTGAAAAATCTGAATCCAGAAAATTATGCGTACCAGAACCGACAAGACAAACAAATTTATAACACTTTGAAAACAGAGTCCATGCATTAAAACAAGCTTAAAAAGTCTGTGGGGAAGAGTTTATTTCGAGACTTGCTCATAAGACTTCAAAAAGAGGTATGGGAAATGATTAGACAGTTTAGAGGAAAGCGTTCAGTGCATATTACCTGCCTTAAATCCAACAATCAAATCATAACAGATGATCGTAATAAAGCACAGCTACTAGCACAACATTATTCGAATACCTAATAAAATGTGAAAAGATAATACCCCGTCACTATCATGTGGTGGGCAGATAACTCTGCCAAAATTTAATGAAATTTGCCCATTAGCAATCCAAAACCAGATATGCACAGTATCACTGCACATACCAAGATTGGTGAAAATCCAGTGACATTAGCTCAAGTTATCTCAGGAAACAACAAGCAAATTCCATGGGGAATTTATGTCCCCCGCCTTATTTTTATTTGAGGTGTTAAAAATGGTAAAGTTAACCAGAGGACCATTGGTCCTGTATCAATTACCTAAGTATTGAAGCAGGAAACCAGTGATAAAAAATAATTTCAAGATTCTGAAAAAGCCACATGCATATCTTCAGACCACCTGTAAAGTTTCAAAGGATCGGCTTAAAACTGTGGTAGGAGTTACGGGGTCAAGGTACCTACTCCCTATACGCTTCTGTAGTATTAGAACAAAAAAAAATGTCTAAGTTAAAAATGCAGAAAAAGTGGTAAAACATTATTTCAGGATTCTGAAAAAATCCACATGCATATCTTCAGGCCATCCTAAAAGCCCTTGTAAAGTTTCAAAAGGATCGGACAAAAAACGTGGGAGGAGTTAAGGGGACAAGGTACCTGCACTCTATACACTTCTGTAATATTAGAACTCAAAAAATGTCTAAGTTAAAAATGCGGAAAAAGTAATAAAAAAATATTTCAGGATTCTGAAAAATCCACCTGCATATTTTCAGGCCATCCTAAAAGCCCACGTAAAGTTTCAAAAGGATCGGTCAAAAACTGTGGGATTAGTTAAGGGGACAAGGTACCTACTCCCTATAGACTTCTGTAATATTAGAACTCAAAAAATGTCTAAGTTAAAAACGTGTAAAAAGTAATAAAAAATAATTTCAGGATTCTGAAAAAACCACATGCATATCTTCAGACCATCCTTAAAGCACCTGTATAGTTTCAAAAGGATCGGCCAAAAACTGTGGGAGGAGTTAAGGGGACAAGGTACCTGCTCCCAATATACTTCTGTAGTATTAGAACTCAAAAAATGTCTAAGTTTAAAATGCGGAAAAAGTAATAAAAAAATATTTCAGGATTCTAAAAAATCCACCTGCATATTTTCAGGCCATCCTAAAAGCCCATGTAAAGTTTCAAAAGGATCGGTCAAAAACTGTGGGATAAGTTAAGGGGACAAGGTACCTACTCCCTATAGACTTCTGTAATATTAGAACTCAAAAAATGTCTTCTATATTAGAACTCAAAAAATGTCTTCTAAGTTCAAAACGTGTAAAAAGTTATAAAAAATAATTTCAGGATTCTGAAAAAAACACATGCATATCTTCAGACCATCCTTAAAGCACCTGTAAAGTTTCAAAAGGATCGGCCAAAAACTGTGGGAGGATTTAAGGGGACAAGGTACCTGCTCCCTATATACTTCTGTAGTATTAGAACTCAAAAAATGTCTAAGTTAAAAGTGCGGAAAAAGTGATAAACAATTATTTCAGGATTCTGAAAAAACCACATGCATATCTTCAGGCCATCCTGAAAGCCCATGTAAAGTTTCAAAAGGATCGGCCAAAAACTGTGGGAGGAGTTAAGGGGACAAGGTACCTACTCCCTATACGCTTCTGTAATATTAGAACTCAAAAAATGTCTATGTTCAAAATGTCTAAAAAGTAATAAAAATTAATTTCAGGATTCTGAAAAAACCATATGCACATCTTCAGACCATCCTCAAAACACCTGTAAAGTTTCAAAAGAATCGAACAAAAACTGTGGGAGGAGTTAAGGGGACAAGGTACCTGCTCCCTATACACTTCTGTAGTATTAGAACTCAAAAAATGTCTAAGTTAAAAATGCAGAAAAAATAATAAAAAACTATTTCAGGATTCTGAAAAAATCACATGCATATCTTCAGGCCATCCTGAAAGCCCATGTAAAGTTTCAAAAGGATCGGCCAAAAACTGTGGGAGGAGTTAAGGGGACAAGGTACCTACTCCTTATACGCTTCTGTAATATTAGAACTCAAAAAAATGTCTATGTTCAAAATGTGTAAAAAGTAATAAAAATTAATTTCAGGATTCTGAAAAAACCACATGCACATCTTCAGACCATCCTTAAAACACCTGTAAAGTTTTCAAATGAATCGGCCAAAAACTGTGGGAGGAGTTAAGGGGACAAGGTACCTGCTCCCTATACACTTCTGTAGTATTAGAACTCAAAAAATGTCTAAGTTAAAAATGCGGAAAAAGTGATAAAAAATTATTTCAGGAATCTGAAAAAACCACATGCATATCTTCAGGCCATCCTAAAAGCCCACGTAAAGTTTCAAAAGGATGGGCCAAAAACTGTGGGAGGAGTTAAGGGGACAAGGTACCTACTCCCTATAGACTTCTGTAATATTAGAACTCAAAAAATGTCTAAGTTAAAAATGTGGAAAAAGTGATAAAAAATTACTTCAGGATTCTGAAAAAAACACATGCACATCTTCAGACCATCCTTAAAACACCTGTAAAGTTTCAAAAGGATCGGACAAAAACTGTGGGAGGAGTTAAGGGGACAAAGTACCTACCAAAAACTCGGAACCACGCACCACGCACCACACGCCAAGCCCCACGGAAAACCAAAAACAGTGTCCCTCCACTTTTCTTCGAAAAGGAGGGGGACAAAAATATGGATGGACAGACACACGGATGGCCAGTGTGAAACAATAATACCTTGTCACAATTGTGTGGCTGGGTATAAAATGCTAAACTTTTTAGCTGTGTTATATATATAAATATATCTGAATTAATTATTGTAGATATTGTCTTGTTTATGATGTTTATGTTAGTACATATAAAAGAATCAATGGACATCTGCTGTGACATCATACAATACCTGTGTCAGTCATTTTGAAGAGGTGGAAGCACATTACATGTAACATAACCCACCATTCTGTTTCTTGTTTTGAAGATTTTAGAGGGACTGCTGTCAGGCAGTAACAAAGAAACTGTGGGCTGATGCATATTGTAATGATAGGGATGGTAAGAAAAAGCTGATGGTTGTTAACCCTTGTCCTGCTGAACCCAGATATACCCTGCCTTTGCAAACAGCGTAGATCCAGATCAGTTGGCTTCTTTAGAAGCCAACTGATCTAGATCTACACTGTTTACCATTCAGTATATGGATTTACATGTGTATCAACAATCTGGATCAAGTAATCTGATTGGCTGAAAATTAGAAGTGGGCATGGCTTCTTAATTTATTCAGCAGGACAAGAGTTAATGATAGCATGGAGGTTTCCAGCAGAAAGATCGATGAGAAACACATTCCATTATGCAATATCTCAGTCATGCTATAACGTGATGAAACAGTGGATCCAGCGTGTGAAACTGGTTTCAGCATAGAGATCCATGTCAAACCATTGGCTACCTCACCAGTTACCCTATTACATGTGATGAAACAAAGGATCCATGGTGTGAATTTTGTTTTGAGGGGGTGTCCCATGTCAACCCATCGGCTATCTTACCAGTCACACTATAACATGATGAAACAGGATCTCTGGGTTGAATCTTGTTTCAATAGGTGGTGTTCCATGTCAAGCCATCCGCTACCTCACCAGTTATGCTACAACATCAAATGATCCCCTGAGACATGGTGAGAATCTTGTCTTGATGGTGTGTCCCATATCAAGCCATCAGCAATAACCCCATAACATGTGATGAAATAGTGGATCCATAGTGTGAATCTTGTTACAACCGGATGTCTCATGTCAAGCCATTGGCTATCTCACCAGTTTTGCTGCAACATTAAATGTACCCCAGATTCATGCTTGCGAGAATCTTGTTTCAAAGGGGTATTCCATATAAAGCCATCAGCTATCTCACCAGTCCCACTATGACCTCTGATGAAACAGTGGTGTGAATCTTGTTTCAATGGGGTATTCCATGTCAAAAAATATAAGTGAAGATACTCAGAAAATGCCACAATCACTTCTCAGGCACCAAAAGGAGAGATGAGGAAAAAACTAGAGCAAGTGCCCAGAGGGTCACCAATACCCCCAGCTGGTGCCTTTTTTTAATTGTAAAATATTTTAAAGTCAATGACAATGATACAAGGCAAAATCAATGTACCATGAAATATAGGTCACTGACCAACATATAGTTTACAAGGTCAGTCTCTGAGTGACACTGATCTATCATCCCAAGTGAGTAAACAGTCTTCAAGACATGAAGCTAAATTGCTGGATCATAAAATATAGGCTGTTGACCTTCATAAACTTGACAGGTCAATCTGATGGTCACACTGATGTTAATCCATTAAATAATCTAGAAGATATTAAACAAAATCACTAGACCATGAAATATAGATTATGCTGATTTACATTTACTTTGAGGTCAAAGTTTTGGTCACATTGTGTCTTTATATGTAAATATGACACTTAGGCTTCAAATAGTGGGATATATAAAACAAACTCACAGGGCTATGAAATATAAGTCACATAATCCCAAACTATGACAGTCATACATCAAATTGTCTTCAAGATGTAACATAAAATCACTGGACCATGAAATATAGGTCACAGTGACCTACAGTCATACATCAAATTGTCAAGATGTAACATAAAATCACTGGACCATGAAATATAGGTCACAGTGACCTACATTTACCTTCAGGTCAACTGTCAGATGATACTGATTCATAATCCCAAATAATGATGTTCATACAGCAAATAACATTAAAGATATAAGGCAAAATCACTGGACCATGAAATATAGGTCAAGGTGACCTACATTTGTTAAGATGCCAACTGTTGTGTCACACAGAACCAATATCCCAAGTATCACATTAATCCATGAAATACTCTTCAAAATATAAGGCAAAATCACTGAGGCATAAAAATATAGTCACAATGACCTTGACCTTATTACAATGAATGTCGATGTGATAAACATGTCTTTATTAAGAAGTTGTTTGTATAAACAAACTGCAATATACTACTTTATTGGGGTGTCCTAGATTTTGACCTCTAGCCCTGCCCTATGGCATGACCCAGGGGTTTATAGATGTAGAATGGAAGCGAACCCTCCCAAATACCCCCATACCAAATATTAAACGTTTTTGATCAATGGCTGCAGAGTTATAAGTAATAAAAAAAACTTCGAAGTAAAACTTGGTTATAGAAAAGGTTAACATATGGAATCACAAATGGACAAATGGATGGATGGAACCGACGAAAACTATATACCCCTTTGGCACATTTCGTATACCGGGGGTATAATAAGAACATAAATGCCTTATATGAAACTAGAGACATGCAAACAAAGAAGAACTGCAACAGAAGGATTGGCTATCTCTCAAGTTACACTATAAGCAGATGAAACAGAGGATCAGAGATTTGAATCTTGTTTCAACAGGCTGTTCCATGTAAAGCCATTGGCTACTTCACCAGTTAGCTATACATGTGATGAAATAGTAGATTCCTGGTGCAAATCTTGTTTCAACGGGTTGTTCCATGTCAGAAATAATAAAAGCACTGCAAGCATAATACCCCGCCATAGCAATTATTTGTTTATGTATTAAAGTTATCGTTGCGAAAATGTGTGGAAAGAAAATGACAGAGGGACAGATAACAATCGTAAACCAGATCTTGATAATATCAATGAACAGATAACAATCCTAAACCAGATCTTGATAATATCAATGCATATAGCAAGTTTGGTTAAAAGGCCTTGTTATTTACTCAAGTTATCATCCAGAAATGAAAATATGGATGTGTCTCGGGCAGATAACTGTAAAAAATTTGACGAAATTTGCCCATTATCAATTCCAAACCTGATCTCCTTACTGTCAATACATATAGCAAGTTTGGTTAAAATCCCTTGTTATTTACTAAAGTTATCATCTGGAAACGAAAATATAGGCGTGTCTCAGGCAGATAACTCTGTAAAAATTTGATGAAATTTGCCCATTAGCAAACCCAAACCAGATCTCCTTAATGTCAATGCATACAGCAAGTTTGGTGAAAATCCCTTATTATTTACTCAAGTTATAGTCCGGAAACGAAAACATGGGCGTGTCTCGGGCAGGTACCTCCGTCAAAAATTGACGAAATTTGCCCATTAGCAATCCCAAACCAGATCTCCACAATATCAATGCATATACCAAGTTTAAAGAAAATCCATTGATGTTTACTCAAGTTATCATCCGGAAACGAAAAACGGACAGACGGACGTACGACAGGCGGGCGGGCGGGCGGACAGACGGACAGACAGACAGATTCACGGACGACCAATGTGAAACCATAATACCCCGCCACTATTGTGTGGCGGGGTATAAAAAGTGATATGATAATACCCTGCCATTATCGTGTCATGGGTAGATAACTGTCAAAATTGACAAAATTTGCCGATGAGCAGTCCAAAAGCAGATCTCCACAACATCAATGCACACATCAAATTTGGTGAAAATCCACTAAATTTACTCAAGTTATTGTCGTGAAAGTAAAATATGGATGTGTTGCTGGCAGATGTCTCTTTCAAAAACAGACAAAATTCTACCATTAGCAAACCCAAAGCAGATGTCCACAATATCAATGCACACAACAATTTTGGTGAAAATCCATTGATATTTAGTAAAGTTATCATCCAGAAATGAAAATACGGACGTGTCCTGGGCAGATAACTCTGTCAAAACTTGACGAAATTTGTCTATCAGCAATCCCAAAGCAGACCTCAATTATATCAATACACACACCAAGTTTGGTGAAAATCCATTGATATTTACTAAAGTTATGATCCAGAAATGAAAATATGGATCTGTTGTGTGCAGATAACGCTGTCAGAAATTGACAAAATTTGCCCATTAACAATCCCAAACCAGATCTTCACAATATAATGTACACACCGTATTTGATCAAAATCCATTGAAATTTACTCAAGTTATCGTCCAAAAACGAAAATACGGATCGACAGATGTACGGCTGAAGGACTAACCGGCAGACAGACAACCAACATGATACCATAATACCCCGTCACTATCGTGTGGCAGGGTATAATGAGTCAATATACTAAGGCTGGCTAATCAGAGCTGAAAAGATAATCAATTATCAGTCCTGCCATTGTGATCGATAATCAGTTAGTAATCACTGAAAATTTGGTAATAATTTTACCTGTCTGAGCATGACTCTTACCATATGTTATACTTTATTGTATGTATTGGGTCAGACAGGCCTGAGCCGGAGTGGCGTCTCATCAGGGTCTACTTTGTTTGCCACTTATCCAGCTATTTTAGACACAAAAATGGGTAATAAACTGTACTTGTTTGAATTTTAGATAAAGTACAGTAAGGAGTTGAGGTGTCTGAATACTAAGGGTAAATACAGTAAAGTTACAGACACAGAAATCAAACGATCAATTATTAGCAAATCTGTTACTGTAATGATAATAATTTTTGTGGAATATATTGATCAATCAATCGATTATCAAGTTAATTATGCCACCCTAACAAGGTACCCAGGAAATGCCTCAGTCACTAAGTAGTCCTCCCGAAGCATCAAAAGAAAAGATGAAGAAAAAATATGGACAACAGAGCTATATATGAAGCCACAGACATGCAAACAAAGAAGAACTGCAACAGAAGCCATTGGCACTTTAACATGATGAAACAGTGGATCTCTGGTGCGAATCTTGTTTCAATGGGCTGTACCATGTCAAGTCATTGGCTGGGGTGTCACATGTCAAGCCACTGGCTAGCTCACCAGTTAGCTGTAATGTGAGGAAACAAAGGATCAGCAGGACAAGGGTTAAAAATGGTGGCATTATGGAGCAGACACGATTAAAATTTGTGCATATTTTGGCACTCAAGGCAAGTGACTAAGGTAGATGATCCAATATGGTCCAAAATCAAACTCATACAAGTTTATTCTCAAGTTTGAGAAAGTTATCAACTAGACAAAAAGACCAGTGGGACATGTATATCCCCGGCTGGAGACAATCCATCAACAGGCCTGATTCTCTCTTATACTAGAGCAAGTGCCCAGAGGGTCACAAATACCCCCGGCTGGTGCCATTTCTTAATTAAAAAATATTTTTAAAATGATCAATGGACCATGAAGTATAGGTCACTGACCCACATACAGTTTAAAAGGTCAGTCTCTGAGTGACACTGCTCTATCATCCCAAGTACAACTTTTCTGGAGTAAACAGTCTTCAAAATATGGAGCAATATCCTTGGACCATAAAATATAGGTCACTGACCTACATATACCCGAGAGGTCAATCTGATATGTCACACTGATCGATTATACCAACTATGATGTTAATCCATTAAACAATCTAGAAGATATTAAGCAAAATCACTACACCATGAAATATACGTCAAGATGATTTATATTTATTTGAGGTCAAAGTTTGGGTCACACTGTGTCATTTAATGTAAATATGATAACTAGGCCTCAAATAATGGCAGATATAAAACAAAATCGCAGGGCTATGAAATATAGGTCACATAATCATAAACTGTAATAGACATACATCTAGTTGTCTTCAGAATGTAACATAAAATCATTGGACCATGAAATAGGTCACAGTGCCTACATTTATTTTCAGGTCAACTGTCGGACCATACTGATTTATAATCCCAAATAATGTTCATACATCAAATAAAAATCAAGATATAAGAAAACAATCACTGAACCACGAAATATAGGTTAAGGTGACCTACATTTATTATGATGTTAATCATGGTGTCACTCCGAACCAATATCCCAAGTATCACATTAATCCATGAAATAGTCTTCAAAATATAAGGCAAAATTCCTGGAGCATGAAAATAAGGTCACAATGATCTTGACCTTTTTACACTGAATGTAGATGTGATAAACATATCTGATGCCCATCCTTCTTTATTCAGAAGTTGTTTGTATAAACAAACTGCAATATACTACTTTATTGAGGTATCATAGATTTTGATCTCTAGCCCCACCCTGGGGCATGACCCAGGGGTCCATAGATGTAGAATGGCAGGGAACCCTCCCAGGTACCCCATACCAAATATGAATAGTTTCTGATAAGTGGCTCTGCAGAGATATACATAATCAAAAAACTTTGAAGTAAAACTTGGTTATAGCAGATGTTAATGGACGGAATCACGGACAGACGGAAGGATGGACAGAAGGACAAACGGAACCGACAAAAACTATATACCCCTTTGGCATACTTCTGCCGAGGGTCTTATAATAATACAACAGGTCATACCCAATGATAAACGGTGGACTAGAGAATATGTTAGATGAGACAAGTGATGTTGAGGAAAATGTAATTCACGGTGAAATCAACGATAAAAATGAAACTGAAGAAAGTGTAATGGAAAACAGAAATAAGGATAATAATGATAAGGATGATTCAGAAATTATACGATAATAAGTGATTGTGAATCCGCAGATGAGTTCGGTGTACAGTTTTAGCAGTGGTGGTTCAATTAACGGTGATAGTTTGATAGATAGTGATAATGCAGTGACTGACGGCGATGGCTTAGTAAATGGTGGTGATACAGCGACAGGCAGTGATGGCCCGGTAATTGGAGATGATGCAGAGATCAGCTGTGCAAGTTTGATAAATGGTGATGGTTCCTTCAACAGCGACGATGATGGTGATATGGACAGTGACAATGTTATAAATATCAGCAGTGACGACGAAGCAGCTGTTGTACTTTCGCAACTAGAAACTCGTACACAAACATTTTTGTTTACAATAACCAGAAAAATACAATCTCTAAATGGACAGGTTGTGAACGTCATTACAACTGCTGAAACAGATTATTTCGAGAACTGAGTAACCTTTGCTTATTTTTTGAGGGGTAGTGTCGCGAAGATCGCAAATCTTTATTTTGTTTGTGTTTTTTTACTCCACTGGAATCTGTCAAATCTTACACATGCATTTCTTGCGGCGCCGATGGAGCTTCAGTATCTCCATTGGAGCTGCAGTATTTTCACGTGCTGCATGGTTTTATGATGCCTTTCATGTTTTTTCGGTGGAGCCTAGAAACACTATAAAAGCGCAGTTAATACAAGCCAGGGGAAGAGAGCAAAAAAAAACAAGCGAATGAGCATGTTGGTGTATTATTGTAACAAAAATAAAAGGGTTGTATTTTCAATTGTTCTTGCGTTTCTCTGCGGAATAAATTACATTTGTTGAGAGAAAAAAGCCGACCAAGAGGGCAAGGCGACAAAACATTCGTTTATGTTAGCGATGACATTGATTCCACTATAACACTGACACCAAGACATTTCTTAACACTCAATCCAGCGACAGGAGTGCCAGTGTTAGAATATGATAATAAGGACGTAGACTACAATCCGTATGACAGTGCAGCGGAAGGCTTGTTGCAGACATTGAAAAAGGGCCAAAATCTATTGAAGATATTTTGGAGAATATGGCGGAACGAATATTTACTTAGTTTACGCGAACAAACCCAGAGAAAGTTGAAATCAGGAAGAATATAGTCACATTTTACATCAAATGTTGGTGACATCGTGCTAGTGAAAGACGTTTTACCACGTGGTTGCTGGAGAATTGGAAAAGTGGTCAATTTGGTTCAAAGTTGTGACGGATAGTTCGGTCAGCCAAAGTATCAATGCCATCTGGACATATTATCGGACGTCCCATAAATCTTCTGTTTCCGATCGAAGTTTCTGAAAACATTAAAGAGTATCCGGTTTAAGATGAAAAGTGATCTTCGCGAGACTTTTTATCTACAAGTCACCCCAATGCTTCCTACCAAGTTTCAAGTCAATTGGCCTTTAAGTTCAAGAGGAGAAGCGAAAAATAGATTTTCAAGGTGGACACCATGGTGGCCATCTGGGATTTCCAACTGGAACAATTTTAGCTACTTTTGATCTACAAGTTATCCTGATGCTTCCAACCAAGTTTCAAGTCAATTGGCCTTTCGGTTCAGGAAAAGAAGTAAAAAATAGATTTTCAAGATGGCCATCTTGGATTTCCAATCGGAACGATTTTAGCTATTTTTTAATCTACAAGCCACCCCAATGCTTCCTATCAAGTTTCAAGTCAATTGGCCTTTTGGTTCTGGAGAAGAAGCAAAAAACACATTTTTAAGATAGCTGCCATATGATGGTCATCTCGGATTTCCAATCAGAACGATTTTAGCTATTTTTGATCTACAAGTCACCCCAATGCTTCCTACTAAGTTTCCAGTGAATTGGCCCAGGGGGTGAAAGAGGAGGAGGCTCTTAAAGCAAATTGTTGGCACCGCACGACAGACAATGCAAGATGGACGATGCACAACAGATGACAGACATTGATCACAACAGCTCACCTTGAGCACTTCATGCTAGATGAGCTAAAAAAAAACAAACTAAACAAAAACAACACAGAACACACACAAACGATTGTTACATAAAAGACAAAAACAATATACCGCCTGTATACTTCAAACGCTGGGTATAATAAAGTGGAAGTAATGTGGAAGAAAGACAAGATAAGATCAGACTGAGGCAACTATGGCTTTCACTTAAGGCGAATACTTGGGAAATATGAGGATGAGGATTGCTACAGTGACAAGAAAAATACCATTAACAAAGAAACAAACATTTTGTGCTATATACATTACTATGCAAACATTCTTACTCGGGTAGTAATCTAAAACACAAAAGATGCACAACATCTCCCGAAAGTAACAAAAGTGAAGAGAGGAATATGATGAATAGTTGAAGAAATGGTGCCTCGAATTTGTTCTAAATGCTTCAGAGGTATTATCCAAATGAACTATACTGTTTTTGATACTTTACATCAGAATGCATATATTTTTTCTGGGAGTGTAAAAATGATGATTTGGTGTCCACATACCTTTCAACCCTAAGTCATATTGAGACACAGAGCTTTTACCATAGACATTTTATTTCAGACTTGTCTGTGTAAAGGTTTTATGGCCCTGTCAACCCAATGGGAGTCATGTCGAGCACAGTCAGTTTACCTAACCACATGTTTACTGGGCAGGCTTAGTCCTCTTAAGCGGTTAACCGGCATTGTGCATTCTTACACCAGAAACTGACAACTGCCCTTGTTGAATTAGCGGAGGGGGGAGAATTAGCACGGATATATTTCATGATCAATCTCCACGAAAGAATGTTGCCTACCTGGTGGATTTTTTTCTTATTTCAGAAAGGATGACAATAGGTTCCTATTCATATTTTTATATTCATGATTATGGATTATCTGAAGAACCTGTCAATCATTGGTCCAAAGAGGAACTTATCCAAGTTTTTATACCTGGCTACCTCATCCTCAAGTTTGAGAAAGTTATCAATAAAGTGCAAGTAATGTGGAAGCTAGACTGGACATGATCAGGCTGAAGCAGCTATGGGCCTCACTTCAAGGGGTACTAGAGAAATATGAGGATGATTACTACAGTGATATGAGGAAGATAATGAAGTGCCAGAGGAATCGTGTCTTGAATTTGTTCTAAATCCTTAAGAGGTGTCTTCTGAATGAAATATATTGTTTTGATCCTTTACATCTGAATGCAAGTATTTTTTCTGGAGAGGGTAAAAATAATGATTTGGTGTTCATATCCCTTTCACAATAAGTCATATTGAAGCACACAGCTTTAATCAGTCATTTTATTTCAGAATTTGTTTGTGTTGAGGTTTTATGGCCCAGTCAACCAAATGGAGTCATGTCGAGTGCAGTCAGTTTACCTAACCACTAGTTTACTGGGCAGGCTTAGTCCTCTAAGTGGTTAACCAGCACTGTGCATTCTTTCGCCAGAAACTGACAACTGCCCTTGTTGAATCAGTGGAGGACAGAATTAACGCAGAAAATATTTCATGATCAATCTCCATGAAAGAATGTTGCCTACCCAGTGGATTTTTTTTTTTATTTCAGAAAGGATGACAGTAGGTTCCTATTCACTCTATGGAATATCTGATGAACCTGTCAATCACTGGTCCAAAGAGAAACTCATCCAAGTTTTTATACCTGTCTACGTTATCCTTAAGTTATATATTAAGCAAAAGTAATGTGGAAGCTAGACTGGACATGATCAATCGAGGCAGCTATGGCCCTCACTTCGAGAGATACTAGAGAAATATGACGATGAGGATTACTACAGTGACATGACAAATATGAACTATCAGAAGAATGGGGTCTTGAATTTGTTCTAAATACTTAAGAGGTGTCTTCTGAATTAATTATACTTTTATATACAATCTTCACGAAAGAATGTTGCCTACCCAGCAGATTTTTTTTTTATTTCAGAAAGGATGACAATAGGTTCCTATTCACATTATGGATTATCTGATGAACCTGTCAATCACTGGTCCACAGAGAAACTCATCTAGGTTTTTATACCTGTCTACGTTATCCTCAAGTTTGAGAAAGTTATCAATAAAGTGAAAGTAATGTGGAAGCTTATCAATAAAGTTAAAGTAATGTGGAAGCTAGACTGGATATGATCAGGTCGAGGCAGCTATGGGCCTCACTTCGAGGGGTACTAGAGAAATATGAGAATAAGGATTACTACAGTGACATGAGGAAGATAATAAAGTGTCAGAGGAATCGTGTCTTGAATTTGTTCTAAATCCTTAAGAGGTGTCTTCTGAATCAAAATATACTATTTTGATCCTTTACATCAGAATGCATATATTTTTTTTCTGGCGAGTGTAAAAATGATGATTTGGTGTCCATATCCCTTTCAACACTAAGTCATATTAAGACACAGAGCTTTTATCAAAGTCATTTTATTACAAAATTGGTTTGTATTGAGTTTATGTCGAATGCCTTACCACGCATTTACTGGGCAGGCATAGTCCTCTAAGCTGTTAACCAGCATAGTGCATTCTTTTGCCAGAAACTGACAAATGCCCTTCTCGAATCAGTGGAGGGGAGGGAATGACTGCAGAAAATATTTCATGATCAATCTCCATGAAAGAATGTTGCCAAAAAGGTGGATTTTTTTTATTTTATTTCAGAAAGGATGACAACTAGTTCATGTTCACTTTATGGATTATCTGATGAACCTGTCAATCCTTGGTCCAAAGAGAAACTCATCCAAGTTTTTATACCTGTCTAAGTTATCCTCAACTTTGAGAAAGTTATATATAAAGTGAAAATAATGTGGAAGCTAGACTGGACATGATCAGGCTTAGGCAGCTATGGCCCTCACTTTGAGGGGTACTATAGAAATATGATGATAAGGATTACAACAGTGACATGAGGATGATAATGAAATGTCAGAAGAATGGTGCCTGAATTTGTTCTAACTCTGTAAGAGGTGTCTTCTAAAAGAATTAAATGTTTTGATCCTTTACTTCCGAATATGTTTATATTCTGGAGAGTGTTAAAATGATGATTTGGTGTTGAAATCCCTTCCAACATTATTAAATCATATTGACACAGATCTTAAATAAAAACGTGAAGGGATAATATGGTGTCATGGGGAGATATCTCTGTCAAAACTTGATGAAATGTACCAAATAGCAATCAAAGTCCAGATCTCCACAATATCAATGCACATGTCAAGTTGGGTGAAAATCCATTGATATTTACTCAAATTATTATCCGGAAACGAAAATATTCACATGTCGCAGGCAGATAACTGTTAAAAATTGATGAAATTTGCCCATAAGCAATCCCAAACCAAATCTCTACAATATCAATAATTATTTGCCTAGCAGATAATTCACATAAAATGCCAAGTCTAATGTTCTCTGAAAAAAAAAAAAGAATCATCTGCTACAATTTTGCCTGGAACTTGAAGGCTTAACTTTCTGTTGCCATGTACCCATTTATTTTACACATCTCTATTGGGACAACTGCACTTTAGACATAGGTAATTTTCCAAAGGAAAACACATATAAAGTATGTCACTAGGATCTGTATATCGGGAGCATGTTAGCATGACAAAAAATTGAAAAAGAAAAAAGTGCAACAATCATACCCCACCACTGTTGTGTGGCAGGATAATAAGTCTCTATAATATCAATGCACATACCAAGCTGTTGTGAAAATCCATTGCTATTTATCCAAGTTATCGTCTAAAAACGAAAAAAAACGATGCATTGCGGCTAGATAACTCTTGTCAAAAAATGATGAAATTTGCCATTAGAAATCCCACAATATCAATGCCCCATACCAACTTTGGAGAGAATCCATTGATATTCACTCAAGTTATTGTCAGGAAATAAAATAACAGATGTATGGTTGGCAGATAACTCTGTCAAAAACAGACAAAATTTGTTCATTAGCAATCCCAAAGCAGACTTCCCTGCTATCAATGCACATAGCAAGTTTGGTGAAAATCCACTGATATTTACTCTCAAGTTATAATTGGATATGAAAATGCAGACGGCTGGACAACAGATGGACAGACGAACTGACAGATGAACACAGACATCCAACATGAAACCATAATGCCCCGCCACTATCATGTTTTGGGATATGATAAGCAAAATATTGCAAAATAGACTTCAAAATCGTGCAGATCATGCAATTTTATGGTTAACACCAAGGTTTTCAACAGCAAATTGTAACCTAAATCCATAAAAAGAAGCCAATTCATCAACACATCAGAGCTATTAGCTTCCCGGAAATGAATGTAAGCAGGCATGCACAGAATTTCACTGGCTTGATTTAATTTATGCAGCTGACCAAATGTCTTGAGATTGCCCTGACAGTGATCTGACAAGTGAAAAACATGTCATAAGACTGCCCTGACAGTGATCTGACAAGTGAAAAACAAAGTAATCAGCTGATGCAAAATCAACTAGAGCTGACTATAGCCCTGCTACAGTGTCATCAGAGGAGAAAGACACAAGTGTGTTGAAAAAGTTTGAAGTTTAAAAACTGGAAAGATGGCATGAATAAGCAGCAACTACCAAGGGACATAACTCCAAGAGTTATGGACCCTTGACCCTTATTCCGGTATACACGATACATTCAGTCATTGTCCCTGTTTATATGAACTTTCAGCTTTCTAGCTTTCTTAGGTTCTGAGGAATCTGTTATAAAAATTTTCAGAGAAATCTGTTAGAAAATTTTCAAGAATGGCAAAATTTGAAAACCTTTCAAGGGACATAACTCCATTAGTTATGAGCCTTGGCCACCATTCTGCCACTACAACTTCCTTACCTTAGAGACCAAGTGATCTAAGTTTCATCGAAGTAGGACCACAAACATAAAAGTTACTGAGCAAAATGCAGTTCAATTTTTTGAAAACCTACCAAGGGACATAACTCAAAGAATTATGGACCCTTGGCCCCTATTCCGGTATATACGATACATCCAGTCATTTTCCATGTTTATACAAATTTTCAGCTTTCTAGCTTTCATAGTTCCTGAAAAATCTGTTACAAAAATTTTCAACAATGACAAAAATTGAAAACCTATCAAGGGACATAACTCCAAGAGTTATGGGCCCTTGGTCACCATTCTGCCACTACACCTTCCTTACCTTAGATACCAAGTGTAGTATAACTGCGTTCAATTTCCATAGGCCGATCCGGGACGAAATGTCTCAATACCGAAACTGCGTACCAGGTTTTATACTCGGATATTTTCGGCAATTAGGAGAACCCCCTTTTTGAAGGTCATCGCCATTTGCAATTGCGAGAAGAAAATTCTTCAATAATTATCGAATTAATCTGCGACACTGCGTAATTTTACAGAACACTAGAAGGTCCAAGGAGGTAATATAATTAAAGGCTGCTCTTGCGGAATGGATATTTGTGCCCATTTCATTGCAGAATTTTAATGATAATGAATCGGCTTCTCCTTTGTTGAGAATTTGACATTTCCATATTTGCATTCTTGAATTGATGCCCATAAAATAGCATAAACCTGGCTATCAAACAGTAGGTTCAGCAACTCACACATTCTTTATTCATGTATTTTCAGTTTTCACGTAGACTCCTGCTTGTCACTTAGAAATAAACGACATACAAGTCTTCAGTAGAACCTGCCTGGTTCCCTTCTAGTTTTTTCCCCTGCGTCTACCTGCGTCTTGCGGCAATGCGATAAGATGCCGTAATAGTGAAAACTCAGGGCTAAATCCTGAGTAGTAAAATCTCACGGCAAACTCCGGTGGACACGATCCAATAGACTGTATGGTGTACCAGTAGGGTCATAAGAATCAGATGCTTCAATAAACTGTCGTCATGGTTGATCGACGATTGTTGTCATGAGTGATCGACGATTACAGAAGAATATAGATAGAGAGACTGGTCAAACAAGCGGACTATTATTGAAACCAGTTATTATTTCTGACAGTAAAGGTCGTTACCTTCAAGAATCTGTGGTACCAACGAAAACACCTAAAAATGAAATTCTCTGGTGCTGGAAAAGTGGTTCCACAACCTTTCAAAGATATTTGTGGTTGAAGTCAATTGCAAGGAAGATTAAAAGAGATTGTGTGGAAAGACACTGAAGACAGTAAACCTGTGACAGTTGTGTTTGCTCACACAGGCAGGGAACGCCCAGTCGCGTGCTCAACACCTTAATGTATAATTTTGGAGTACTGATACCACACTTTCTACTATGTGTTTTTCTTAAGAAATGATAACATACTTTCCTTTTGCTGTGAATGATAACAGGTAAATGATCTGTTCATGTAGGCAGGGAAAGCCCAGCCATATGGTATAAGTTATCATTTGTAGCAAATGGAAGATTGTACAAAAAATCATTTCGCGTGCTACGAATTTTCTAGTCAGTGTTTTTGTAGTCAATTTTAACATTTTTTCATAGATTTTAATGTTAAGTATTTCCTTTCAAGATGTCTGATACTGAGGACTCAATACATAAACCGGAAACTGGTGATCTGTTTATGGAAGCTGTGGTAGAACATGATGATCATGAAATGCAAAAATTGACCGAGTTAGAGGCTGAGTGTGATGGAGTAGCACAAGATGTTCCGCTTGAACCGTCTGCTAGAGTAAGCTCTCGTTTGCGAACACAAACCGAAAAGGGGCTATCCTACGAAATAGATTTATTTGCGCAACGATTCAAATCTGCTGTGTCATTATGGTGCAAGTCTGTCAATGAGTCAACCATAATGTCAGATGCAACAGATGCAAAACTCTTAAGGGAAGTGCATGATAAGACAATTGACTGCATAACTGAGGTAACAGACACATTTCATCATTTGTGTTCTTTGCCTGTGGATGAACCTCAGATGACATGTCACTATGTTCAATACGAGGAATTTGAGGCAAAACATAATGAGTTTTTGTTTCAAATCTCCCAAAGAATTTACGATGTTAAAACAGAAAATGAGTCTCGTGGATCAGCAAGGTCATCGCGAAGTAGGTCCCAGCGCTCTAGGGTATCAAATACTTCAAAGCACTCCGAAGCAGCGGCAGAAGTGGCGGCACTTGCAGCCAAAATGAAATATATTGATGCGGAAGCAAGATTGCGTGCAGAATTAGAAAAAATTATGACTAAACGCAAGTTAGAAATGGCTCGGGCAAAATTGGGTGTCCCTGAAGAAGAAACTGCTGGTTCTTTTGGTATGGATTTGTCATTTCCAGTTCATGATCAGATGAAAGAGACTGAGGCATATGTTGAGACTCATGCTGATTTTTTCTCTAAAGTTCAACCCCCTGATGTAAGGCCGAAAGAATTTCCCAAATTGTCTGTGGCTAACCCAAAGGAAGCGTTTGAGCAACCCCATGATATTAAACCCTCACTCCCAGACAATACAGGTAGCAAATGGACCTTAGCACATGGTTCAAATGCAAAACCAGCACTTGGAATGTCAGAACCAAAGGTTACCTTTTATTTGGATCCCTCTGCCAAAGTTTTTGAACCTTCTGTCTTGCAACCACAACCAGAAATTGCTGTGAAAAACACTGTCGGTCCTAGTGGAGCTCAAGCTGAAGTTCCAAATGTTGAGGTGACTCAAAATCCCGTTCAATCTCGGACTTTGCAGGTCACTGAAACTGGGAATTTGATGTCAGAAGAAATTTTGAAGTTAACTAAAACTTTAGCAGAACACACAGTATTTGATGGCGATCCCTTAAAATTCCCCGGATGGAAGGGTGCATTTCACACCTTGATTGAACTGAAGCAAATCCCTGCCTCTGAAAAAATACACTATCTTAGAAAATACCTTTCAAGCTCAGTTAGAGAAGTAGTTGAGAATTATTTCTTACTTTCATCTGAGGATGCCTTTGAGGAGGCCAAGAAGTTACTCGAACAGAGGTATGGAGATCCATTTATGATAGGTAATGCATTTAGAAATAAACTGGAAAGATGGCCAAGAAACGGCAAAGGATGGTGAAGGTTTGAGAAAGTTTGCAGACTTCTTGAATCAGTGTCACGCTGCAATGGATAGTGTGAAATATTCTGGATGATGAGAGAGAAAACAGGAAACTCTTATTGAAACTTCCAGAATGGATTGTCAACAGATGAAAAAGAAAAGTTGCTATTTGCAGAGAAAATGAGAAGAGATTCCCTTCATTTAAGGAATTCAGGCAGTTTATGACTAAGGAGGCTAAAATAGCATGTGACCCAGTAATGTCCCTACAGGCTTTAAGATCTGACCAGAGTAGTACAGAAAGGGATAAATTTCTAACGATGAACAGAAGACCCCCAGCTAAAGGGCGTTCATTTTTGACAGATGTAGAGGATAGCTCAGTGTCATTTGCTTCAAATGTAGAAAAATCAGATAGTGTTGGATGTCATCTGTGTCAGAAGAAGAATCATGAACTTGATGCCAGTAGAATATTTCTGAGAAAATCATTGGAAGAGAGAAAGGCTTTCATAAAAGACAAGAAACTGTGTTATGGGTGTCTTGGCACAAGTCACGTGTCAAGGCGGTGTAAAACAAGAAAAACGTGTGAGACGTGCAGCAAGTATCATCCCACGTGTCTCCATGGAGATAAGAAACCCCCTGCAGTGAATAATCAGAGAGATGAGACAAAAGAAGGTACACAAGTTGTAAATAGTCACAGTACTTCACTAAAGAGTGTGTCATTTATGAATCATGGATCCTGTAGCATGAGTGCAATGATACTGCCAGTATATGTTTCACATGAAAATGACCCCAGCTCTGAAATACTGGTGTATGCCTTGCTAGATTCTCAATCTGACACCTCTTTCATTCTTGAAAAGACTTGCGATTCCTTAGGAGTATCACGTGTAGATGTAAGGTTGTCACTTGCGACTATGTATGCGGAGAACAAAAAAGTGGATAGTCGAAAGATCAGTGGTTTAAGCGTTAGAGGATTCAATCAATCATTGAAGTTACCTCTTCCAGTAACATATACCAGAATGATCATGCCGGCTAATCGATCCCATATTCCCACTCCAGAAACAGCACGGAAGGTACCATACCTAGAGGCAATAGAGGGTGAGCTAATGCCACTGCAAGACTGTGAAGTAGGTCTGCTAAATGGGTATAATTGTGCCCGTGCGTTACTGCCAAGAGACATTATTGCGTCTGACAAAAATGGACCTTTTACTCAGAAAACCAACCTTGGCTGGGGGATTGTAGGAATGGTGGATAATTGCGAAGAACCAGTAGAACTGGAGTCAGTTGGTGTGAGCCGTCACCTTCTGGTGTGTGAAGATCAGTCCTAAGCAGCAGATGAGAATGACACAAAGAGAGACCATGTGTTTGTCTCATTCAAAAGGTGAAAGAAGTCATAAACCCTGAGGAAATCAATAGAATGATGGCGCTTGATTTTGTAGAACAAAGAAGCAATCAAACTGCTTTTATAATGAGAAAAACCTCCTAAAAACTTGCAAATAAGTCCACAGTTTCCTTGCAAAAAAGCCATGAAGATTTCAGAAAAAACTATTTTGTTTACTTCTCCCAAAGGAACCCAGGTTTTCAGAAGACATTTTATACAATGAAAGCACTGCTGCTGTTGTTTTAGTCAAATCTGGATCGACAAAAATTAGGAAAATACTTTCCAGCACAAACACCAAGAATTTTGCTATCAAATGAGACCATATCATTCTATACTAGCAACAAAGTCTCAGATCAGCTTGTGCATAATAAAACATTTTATCATACCTTTCTGGGCTACAGTCAAAACTATGAGCCCCTGGGTGCTGTGGACTACCTGATGGATTATAGCCCGAGACCTATAGCCTCAAGATATAGCTCATCAGGTGGTCCACAGCACCAAGGGGCTGATAGTTTTGACTGTCACCCAGAAAGGTATGAAATAATTGCATAATATTCAACGATAAAAAATGTGCGATAAAATCAGAGGAGCAAGTGTGCAGATATCAAGTGGTAGTCTAACTTGATATTGGCACTCTATCTTGATATTTTTTTTTTTTTTTTTGGTAATTTTATTTAGCTGTAAATTACATATAACACATATACAAAATCTATTTAACAGTAAGATTAACCATTCTCTCTCCTTGCATCATTCCTACAGTAGGTCATGTTTTTTTTTTTTTTTTTTTTTTGTTTTTTTTTTTTGTTTTTTTTCATCTTACTTTTATGAACAGTAATGCATTTTTCCAGAAGGTTTTAAAATTTCAGTTTTCTTTTTTTTTTTTTTTTTTTTCTCATATCTATGTGTATTAACAGGCCTGCAGAAAGCTGTCATGTGTAGTTCCTATCTAAAAAACAACTAATATAGCTGGCAAACAAAATTCATTTGATCTGCTTGTACAATATTAAGGATTGACTGGGTCATGACGACTTCCAGCTTACCTGTGAATCAATTTCTGACAAAAACCAACAATTTTTTTTTTTTTCAAGATATTGATATTGTTACTTGAACTTGATATTGGAACTCTAACTTGATATTGGTACTCTAACTTGACATTGGTACTCTAACTTGATGGTACTCTAACTTGATATTGCATGCTTTCTTGGAAGCCTCTGAATGTTAACATTATATGACATTGCTTTTGATGAAGTCTTGAGACAATGACGTTACTCCAAAATATGTCATACATTTGTGCAGGCTCTGAATTTTAGATAATAAAAATGCTTATTTTGATGCAAAATATTTATTGCTATATAAATTAAAAGGGTTATTGCATTGATATCAGTGACTGTCATAAGACCAGACAGAAAGCTTTCCTCTAATTGGCTGAGACAGTTTTGGAAAGTCTCTAAAACTAGATGAAACTAGTATAGATTAATATTTAGGTGAATCTTAACAAATCAGTTTCCAGAGGTTAATTTTTTACAGCTTTTTAATATTAGACTTTTAGACAGCTTAAAATAGACAGGAGGGATAAAATAAAATAAACATCCTGTCAAAATGAAATGTACATGATTCTGAGTTAACTGTCAGCATATTACAAAATACGTATTCTAAAAAACACCAATCAGATTTCATCTTACAAACAGCTTTCTGGCAGGTGCTATCACCAATTTATTTATAATGAAAAATAATTTTGAATAAGTTAAACGCGAGTTTTGCCAGCTCTAATAGAAAACAGGGCCCTGTTGTTCAAAGCATTGTTAGTTTAATGAGCTCATATGACAAACTCGTTAACTGTTGCAGCTAAGGTATTTTCAAATACATTGATATTTTAGCAGAAAAATAATGCAGTATTTCAAGAAATAATGCTGTATTTCAAGATAGAAATTTCAACGTCATGTTAGCTAACAACACTGTTATGTTTTGAACAACTGGGCCCATGTTTACAATGTGTTCTTTGTTTCCAAAGGCAATCTTTCTGGGCCCAGTTGTTCAAAACTAACGACATCGTTAGTTAAATTTACATCGAGCGATACGCAAATATGCTGAAATTTTTTGCTGAAAAAATGTGAGTAGCTTTTGCAGTGCAAAAGCTACTCACATTTTTTCAGCAAAAAATATCAAAATATTGTGTACTGAATCGGCTAAAACAGTTAACCAAATGACCCTTAACAAGCTCATTAAGCTGGGCCCTGACATTTATTATAGAGGTGCACCTGAACTAATAATAACAATATCTGTATAAATTAGAGTACAGAAGCCAACATTTAACCTGGTTCAGGAAATGATGTTTTCTGTTTATTTCAGATGTAATTAAACCTTAAACAAGAAATTCACCAAATGGCTTGTCATGACTGCTGGTGGTTTTCAAGAAACAGAGCTAAATGCACAGATTAAACATTGTTCAGCCAAGCGTGAAAAGTAGATCAAGGTCAGTAATGGTTGATGACAGTGGGTTGTGTGCATCATGGCGGATGTGTGTATGAAGTTTCATTAACCTAGAAGACTTGGTGTTTGAGAAACGGAGCTAAATGCACAGACTTAACATTGTTGACAATGACAACAATAATGCCAACACCAATGCCAACAATGTCACCGGAAAATGATCCCTACACTGCTCCTACCAACTGCTTGAAGCTATACTGACCATGACCTACTTTTCATGCTTGACTGATCAATGTACATTTAGCTCTGTTTCTTGAACATCACCAGCAGTTATAACCTAGCCATTTGGGGAATTTCTTGTTTAAGTTTTACTCCACAGCTCCAAAAAGACAAGTGAGCCAATGTACGACAAAACCTACAATGAGACTTGTGCAGCCAGCAAAGGCTCAGATCAGCCTGTGCATCCACGCAGTCTGATCAGAGTCTTCCCAGATCACAGGTGCCTTCTACAGCCTCCTATTGACTTGCTGGATGAATGATCTCTTTGCTGGTCACATAGGTCTTATTGTAGGTTTTGTCATGCGCTGGCTTATATAACAATGCTCTAGCTCAAATACTTTCTTGTACACAAGGAAGGTAGTAATGGATTAACTAACAAATGGATGAACAAAGCAAAAGCATTATGCCCCCAAACTTTTTTCAAAGTTGGGGGTTGGTGGGGGGGGGGGGGGGGGGAGGGGAGGTGGGGGCATGGATGGGGGCTAAGGGGAGCAAAATAAAGTAGCCACCATTATTTCTATTTCCCCAGCTCATATCTGCTCTGTATTATCTCTCCAGGATTTTCTTAGGGTGGAGATAGGGAACAACAAACTATTGGTACATTTTCCACATCGTCTTCTCATAAATTTTGTTTAACTTGGTATGTGTTATCTCTCCAGCATTTTCTCTGGGTGGGGGTAGGGAACACCAAACTGTTGGCACATTTTCCACAAAGTCTTCTCATAAATTTTGTTTAATTTTGCTGACTGCTGTAATGCGTATTTTATGTCCTCAATTTCTTCAAAGAATCCCTGAAATAAATGACCAAATTCAACTGTCATCTCTGGCAAAAAGGGTCCTTAGTACATACATATTCAATCATCTTGCATATATACACAGTCCACACCTCCATATGATTGGACATGGAGAATTTAGTCAAAATGCATATTTTTCTTATTTCTCCATAAACACACATGTGCTTACTCATAAAATTACATCACCGAGGCACCTCTAATAAGTACCCAAAAGATGGGGTTTTTTTGTGTGTGTGTTTTTTTTTTTTTTTTTTTAAGAGAAATAAGACAAATCATTATCTGAATATCTATCCTACCTAGACCTACATGGTATTCTGAAGATAATACTTGGGTTCGAGAAACTGAAAACTGCCAATCAGTTCAGTCATTTTCAGCCGCATTTGCTGCGTTTGCCGAGCGGAGTTTTCGGTATTTTCTGTAATTAGATGAAATTTTTATGATTTTCCAAAGATATTTTACAGATGAACAGCATTGCCTCTTTATACCCCAATGACTGATAAAATTTATGACAGTAAGATCAAATATGTTTAGTTATTACTATTTCTAAAGAAAAAAAAAAAAAATCATTCTTGACTATCAAATAGAACTGTCTATCTATCTATGCGAGACAATTCCTTTAAGTATTGTAGAATCTAAGTTTTCTTAAAAGAAGAAAAATACATGTGTACTGCTAACAAACTCCTACCTGAAGATCAACAAAGTTCATGAAATTAAAGACAGGATTGAATGAATGTTTATAAATACAGTGGAATCTCTTTATAAGACTGTTCATTATAGGACGGTTTTGGATATAAGACAGTTTAACCCATTGTATACTGAATAGACTCTCCCACACTATATACTGGAAGAGTCCAATTTCAATTTTAGGTATGTCTGGCTATGAGATTTACATATTCCTAGAGAAAAATGGCTAAGCTATTAGCAAACAGTGGAGACCCTGATCCGATGCCGCATTCTGCGGCGTCTGATCTGGGTCTGCACTGTTTGCCAATTACCCTTTTATGGGTCTCCCAACTACAATGGGTAAAAAGTGGACCCCGAAAGTGTTGTATCCAAACAAAAATGGATAGAATTTATAGAAAAATGGTCATTTTTCTATATAATCTATAAATATTTGTTTGGATACAACATGCTTGTTCAGTTAACAAGTTTTTTTTCTTTGGATTCCAGCAACAGTGTTCTATTCATTTTTGTTTGGATAGAACACTTTTGTTTAGTTAACATGGTTTTCGCTTCAGCAATAGCGCTATAATCTATACATTTGTGTTTGGATACAACACAGCTGTTTTGTTAACATGGTTTTTGCTTTCGATCTCAGCAACAGTGTTAATGAGAGGTTGTTTGTTTGTGCTGAGGTTTTATGATCCAGTCAAATAGAGAGGTTGTGGCGTGGTTATAATATTGCATACCGTATTTGACCTAATTACCGCACTGTGCACTTAGGTTTTTCAAAATTACTTAGAAAACATGTGGTTAAATATATATGTACCTACCTACTCTAAGGGTACACTTAGAAAAAAAAAAAGAAAGAAAGATCAGAGAAGGTCTCATCAAATGATGCTAATGTGATGTTTTTGTGATGTTTTTTTCTGATTTTCTTTACAAAAGCATATGTTGTGGGTACTCATTTGAATTGCATCGACAAGTCGATGCAATTCAAATGGGTCCCCACAACATATGCCTTTATAAAGAAATAGACAAAAAAGTACGCTGGCTATAATCTGAAGACTATGGAATGGCTTGACTGTGCGCTTATAGGGGTATGTGCCGTAATTAGGTCGAATATGGTATTTTAGATGACTGGCTAGCAGACATTACATGGAAAGTGCTTGGCCTTCTATCATAGACTTAAAATATCTGTGTAACTTTTTCCAATAGAGAATCTACATATACAGAAGAACTGCTGAATGTTACTGCAGTGGAATTTTTTCGAGATGGTGGCACCTGTCTTCCTTAATCATTTTTATCCCGAGCATTTTTTTCTTTTAAAAACTGATATTCAAAATGTTATTGCGAAAATTCATTTCTGGAAAAGATTAAAAAAAAAAAAAAAAAAATGAGTTTACCAGAAGCCATGAAACTAGAAAAAACAGGTGAATTTGTGTCCAAAAATAATATTTGTGATATATGAACATTCTGCAGAAGCCACTCAGACCTGAGTTTCCATATTTACCCTTAGTATTTTGAAAGAGAGGCCTGAACAAACATTGTAGACCAAGATCAGATGCCACACAATGAGGTAGCTGATCTGAATCTACACTGTTTGTCACTTATCCAGCATTTTTAAATACAGTTACATGTAGTAAACTAAGGTTGTTCAAAATTTACAACAAGTATGGTAAGGAGTTAAAGTTGTCCTAATATTTAGGGTACATATGGAACAGTAAATCTAACATTTACATTACGGAAACAGCTATTCAAATATATTGAAAATTTCACCTCCAAAAACTGAAAATTTTCAAAAAAAAAGCTCTGATATTGTTCATATTTCTGCTCAAGACATAGATTGTGGGTACTTATTAGAACTGCCTAGACAAGGTCATTCTAACAAATACCCACAATCTATGTTTTCAAAGCAAAAATAAGAAAAATAATGTATACCCCTGTAAACCCCAGTTTTACCATATAAAAGTGGTGTTTAAGGAGGTCAAAATTATATAAGCAAGTTTTTGTGATGAATTTAGTACAACAAAGTTACAGATAAAATGGCATATGTAAAAAAGTTCAGGAGCAGTCTGATCAGGGTCTACACCATTTGCTATTTCATTAAGTATTTTAAGAAAAAACATAAAAAGCAAAATCTATGCAAAAGAAGTAAGGTATGAAGTGTTCCAAATTTCAGGACCTTTACCATAATGAAACAAGAGGCCCACGGGCCACAACTCGCTCACCTGAGTGAAACCGCCACTGCAGATATGCAGATGGCATGCAACATTTTTCCAATACTCTTATGACAAGGCAATGGCTTAAACAGTTTTTGAAATATCTTGCTTACAAGGTTAAAATGCTGAAATTTTCTAAACGTTACAAGTAAAATAAGTCACCCCCAATGCCTCCTACCAACTTTTGAGTCAACTGGCATTTCGGTGCAGTAGAAGAAGCAAAAAATAGATTTTCAAGATGGCTGCCATCTTGGATTTCCGATCGGAATGATTATAGCTATTTTCTGATCTACAAGTCACCCTGATGCTTCCTACTAAGTTTCAAGTCAATTGACTTTTAGTTTTAAGAGAAGAAGCGAAAAATAGATTTTCAAGATGGCTGTCATGGAGGCCATCTTGGATTTCTAATTGGCACGATTTGAGCTATTTTTTATGTACAAGTCATCCCGATGCTTCCTAGCAAGTTTGGAGTCAATTGGCCTTTCGGTTCAGGAGAAGAAGCGAAAAATAGCTTTTCAAGATGGCTGCCATGGTGGCCATCTTGGATTTCTAATCAGCACAATTTTAGCTATTTTTGATTTATAAGTCACCCCAATGCTTCCTAACCAGTTTGGAGTCAACTGGCTTTTGGGTTTCGGAGTAGAAGCGAAAAATAGATTTTCAAGATGGCTGCCATGGTGGCCATCTTGGAATTTGGACCGACACGATTTTAGCTATATCTGATCTACAAGTCACCCTGATGCTTCCTAGCAAGTTTGGAGTCAATTGGCCTTTCGGTTCAGGAGAAGAAGCGAAAAAGATTTTCAAGATGGCGGCCATGGCGGCCATCTTGGATTTCCGATCGGAATGATTTTAGCTATTTTTTTTTATCTACATTTCACCCTGATGCTTCCTACCAAGTATCGAGTCAATTGGCCCTGGGGTGTAGGAAGAGTAGGCCTTTAAAGCAATTGTTCACGCCGCATGACCCATGATGGACGACGGACATTGACTGACCACAATAGCTCACCATGCGCACTTCATGCTCAGGTGAGCTAAAAATCTGAGCAAATTTGGCTCAGTGGCTTCAGAGAAGTCGTCAAATTCTCAACAATTTTCCCATATAAATGTTATGGGGCTCATACAAATGCATGGGGAAGCAAACTTGACCTTGCCGTAAAAAGGTCAAATGTCAACGTACAATAATCTTTTCAGCAATTTTGGTAGATCTCCTGTCCCTGATGATTTGTGCACAGATTTAGCCCCAAGGCATCCTCAGTTCTGAAGAAGAAGATTTTTAAAGGGTCTTACCATATATAGGCATGGTGGCCATCTTGGTCGACCTACCGCGACCATTTTAGCAATCTTTCGTTCCCCTGACTTAAGAAGGCACAATATGAAATGTGAGCAAATTTGGCTCAGTGGCTTCAGAGAAGAAGAAATTTAAAATTCTCAACAATTTTCCTATTCAAATGTATGGGGCTCATACAAATGCATAGGGAAGCAAACTTGATCCTGCCGTAAAAAGGTCAAATGTCAACGTACGACAATTCTTTTGGCAACTTTGGTAGACCTCTCCTTCCCGATGATTTGTGCAAAGATTCAGCCCCAAGGCATTCTCGGTTCTGGAGAAGAAGATTTTTAAAGGTTTTTACCATATATGGGCATGGCGGCCATCTTTGTCAACGGACCGCGACAATTTTAGCAATCTTTTGTTTCCCCACACTAAGGTGGCTCCATATGAAATTTGAACAAAATTAGCTCAGAGGCTTCAGAGGATAAGTCGTTTGAAACTCTTAACAATTTTCCCATTCAAATGTATAGAGCTCATACAAATGCATAGGGAAGCGAACTTGACCTTGCCGTAAAAAGGTCAAACGTCAACGTACGACAATTCTTTTAGCACCTTTGGTTGACCTCTCGTCCCCGATGATTCATGCAAAGATTCAGCCCCAAGGCATCCTCGGTTATGGAGAAGAAGATTTTTAAAGGTTTTTACTATATATGGACATGGCGGCCATCTTGGTCAACGGACCATGACAATTTTAGCAATCTTTCGTTCCCCCACCCTAAGGTGGCTCCATATGAAATTTGAACAAAATTAGCTCAGAGGCTTCAGAGGAGAAGTCGTTTGAAACTCTTAACAATTTTCCCATTCAAATGTATAGAGCTCATACAAATGCATAGAGAAGCGAACTTGACCTTGCTGTAAAAAGGTCAAACTTCAACGTACGACAATTCTTTTAGCAACTTTGGTTGACCTCTTGTCCCCGATGATTCGTGCAAAGATTCAGCCCCAAGGCATCCTCGGTTATGGAGAGAAGATTTTTAAAGGTTTTTACCATATATGGGCATGGCGGCCATCTTGGTCAACGGACCGCGACAATTTTAGCAATCTTTTGTTTCCCCACCCTAAGGTGGCTCCATATGAAATTTGAACAAAATTAGCTCAGAGGCTTCTGAAGAGAAGTCGTTTGAAACTCTTAACAATTTTCCCATTCAAATGTATAGAGCTCATATAAATGCATAGGGAAGCGAACTTGACCTTGCCGTAAAAAGGTCAAACGTCAACGTACGACAATTCTTTTAGCAACTTTGGTTGACCTCCCGTCCCCGATGATTCATGCAAAGATTCAGCCCCAAGGCATCCTCGGTTATGGAGAAGAAGATTTTTAAAGGTTTTTACCATATATGGGCATGGCGGCCATCTTAGTCGACGGACCGCGACCATTTTAGCAACCTTTCGTTCCCCCACCCTAAGGAGGCTCCATATGAAATTTGAGCAAAATTGGCTCAGCGGCTTCAGAGGAGAAGTCATTTGAAAATGTTAACTAACGGACGGACGGACGGACGCACGGACGCACGGACGCACGGACGGACGATGGACGAAAAGTGATCACAATAGCTCATCCTGAGCAGAGCTCAGGTGAGCTAAAAAACAACAACAAAAAAACCTACATGATCCAGTCCTTTCAGTTCATCCTTGAATTTATCAATATATTTCTTCAACTTCTTATTTTCTTTTCTAAGTTTAGTGGCCTCATCAACCTCATCACCTGCAAGAAGAGCACTAGTTAACATTTACCACTCTCTGAGTTTGTTTAGGTTGAGATTTTAATGCCCAGTCAACCCAATGGGGTCATGTTGAGCACGGTCAGTTTACCTAACTACACTTACTGGACAGGCTTAGTCCTCTAAGCGGTTAACCAGTATTGTGCACATTCTTTCGCCAGAAACTGACCACTGCCCTTCTTGAATCAGCGGAAGGGTGAGAGAATACACTTTACTAATATTATAATAACTAGCAAACCTTGAATAGTCTTTAAACAAGAAAGTAAATCCTGGGAAGAACAAACAATGTCGAGCCTAATTACATGAAATTTGTATAGATACAGTAAACATTCTAAAAAAAATGATCAGAAAAATAATAAATGTGGTGTATTATTTATAATGGCCCTTATTAATGAAACAAAGGGTAGTAACCATTTTGCAAAGGGAGGCAATTTAAATGACTCCCTTTGCAAATTTAGTTATATCCCTCAAAGAACTTTAAGTTTGTTTTTGTTTTTTTCTTTTTGAAATTAACTCTTAGCTCATTGGGTAAACAACATTATTAACAGACAACATTTAGAAATGTTTTTCTTATATTCCCCACAAAATAGGTTTTGACATTTCATGCAAATTGTCTCCTTAGGAGACAATTTGCATGAAATGCCCAATCCGATTTTCTGGAAAAAATAAGAAAATTGAAGTTTTTTATAGTAAAACATATTTTAACAAGTAATACTTAACCTATAGTTAATGTGCTATTCTATTTTGTATTTAAACCTTCCACAGAAAAAAAGGCACATCTTAAGAGTCTAATCCAGAAAGTCCCTTAGGCATTTAGATGTACCTGTGCGAGTTATCTTTCCCACTCTTTTGATCACCTGTTCAGTTTCTTTGTAGACTAAAACAATATAACTGAGCGAAGCGGGAGGAAGGAGGGAATCGCTTATCTATAGGTTAAGTATTACTTGTAAAAATATGTTTACTATAAAAACTTCATTTTAACTGCATAATACATTAACCTATAGATAATGTGCTAGAATTTATAGATTAGGAGGGAGGAGCTTCCCTAATTCCAACATTATTATATATATTAGATTCCCTTAACTTCTGGTTTAAGACTCAGGAAACTCTAAGGAATCAGATACATTCTATAATATATACTAAGAATGATCTAGATTCACTAATAACATATCTTTAAGGTGTTAATACCTGGTTATATGTACGGTGGACTCTGGAGGCTGCCAGTTTTCTTAAGCATCAGAGACCTGAATTCCTGCCCCACCACCACCACCCTCTTGCCCCCTCCCCCAACTCCCCACCCCCACACCTCTTTTTTGGGCAACAACGGTTTGGCCCAAATGAAGTAAATTGATAACTTGCTGAGACATATCCTTCAAGTAAGATTTTTGCACAGTTCGAAGAAAGATTTCAGACTACTGTTTTGATAATGTCATTGAGCAGAACCTTATCAAAGAATGCCCAGGAAAAGATAGCTGTCTATCTTTGTGTTTGTTTGTGTTGAGGTTTTACGACCCAGTCAACCCAATGGGGTCATGTCGAGCGCGGTCAGTTTACCTAACCACACGTTTACTGGGCAGGCTTAGTCCTCTAAGCGGTTAACCAGTATTGTGCACATTCTTTCGCCAGAAACTGACAACTGCCTCTATCTTTGTGAGCCCTAGTTATTTAACGTCTCCTCAGTTGAGTTTCCTATAGGTAAACTACACATCTCAAGATTTTCAGATAAATCTTAGAGATGTCATGATTACCTTTAATTAGTAAATAATCTAGTCCTATCTTATAATAAGAACTAGTTATTTAAGGTAAGACTTTTTTCTTCTTAACTGATCATAAAATTTTACAAAATATTCCTTTTTTGCATCTTTGAGCTAATTTAGGGATAATTAAAGATCTGGGTAAATGGATAGATCTGATTGTTTGCCAAATAAAATCAATGAGAGTAAATCATCTAATAGATTAAATTCATATGATTTGCCTATTGCCAGGTTTGACTTTGGTAGCATTTCTTAGCCATGGCAACAGTTAATAGAAAAGGCTGTTAACCTCTTTGCATGAAGTTTGACAGCCTCATGTACATCTGATATTGGATTTTTGCAAGGTGTGAATTTGAGAACGTTTCTTAACCATGGCAAAGGTTAATAAAAAGAAAGGCTGATTACATCCTAAGATACAGTTTGACAGTCATAATTTTTTAACTCTTTCAAGGAAAGATCTTTATACTGTTCGATGCAATTTAAAGGTCTAATTAACTCTGATACAACTGGGTTAGAATCGATTCTGTTACCAGACTTAAAATACTACAGTAGCCATTACGTCCACCTGTTTACTACAATTGATTGTGTTGGGGTTTAACGACACGTCAACCCTTGAGGGTCATTTTGTGTCGTCTCCCAGAGAAAGGGAGAAAAGAGATAGAAGAGAGAGTAGAGGAGATGAAAGAGAGGGACAGGGAAGAAAGAGGAACAGGAAAGAAAGTGAAGAAACAGAAGAAATAAAAACATTCCCCCTCTACCCTTACCCACTACAGGGATAGCCTGTTTACTACAAATGCATGAATTTAGGTACATTCCAAAGATAGTACAGTGAATTGGAAGGTTTGATTGTCAAGCGCAAAGCAAAGGAATTTCCTTGATTGTGGACAACTTAATCGTTTAAGAGCATCCATAAGAAAAATGGAGACAGTCCAGTCTTTGAACAATATCGACTTACACACAGACTTGGTTGTCTTTGTCTTGAATTATCAGATGTAACTGATAGGTTGTGGTGTTATATGAACGTTAACAACCTGAGGACAGGTATATCTTGATCCCTGGTGCCCAGTGACTGGCTGACCAGTGCCTGGTGGACTTATGCTATGAATGATATGCCCATTCATACAGCAGCCACCACAATGGGGCCTACCCCTGGCAGTACAGCCATGCTGGTGATCCCATATCCTTGTAGAAATGTCTTCAGGAAAACCCGAGTTGACATTTTCTCTCTGACGAAGTTAGTCTCGTATTCTAGAGCAGTATAATCTTCTTATTTGCTCATGAACCAGTCAAATCCTAACACACCATACACGAAGAATACCTAAAACAAGAATAAAAATAATTAGTATGGTTATCCCATAACGAAAAGAGATGACCACACAATACTGTAATGGTCAGCATCAACAGTCACGAAAATGCATGACATCGGTGATGACGACGATGAAATCACAAGATCGAAGAACTGAAAAATGGAAAGAAAACATATCATCTGTGAAAGAAATGATAAAGGTACATAAGAATACAGGAAATGATCAATTTTCCGAAGAAAAAGAAAGATAAATGATATTTTTCACCCTGTAAAAAATCCTGTTTATTTTCTTTGTTCCACAGAAAAGAAACTGAACATGTGATCAAAAGAGCGGGAAAGATGATGTCACACAGGTAAATGCCTAAGGGACCTTCTGGATTAAGACTCTTTAGACCTGCCATTTTTCTGTGTGAAGGTTTAAATACAGAATAGAATAGCGTATTATCTATAGGTTATTGTATTATACAGTTAACATATCATCAGTTTGTCAGCTGCTGAATTAGCCTAAAGGGTGTTAAAAGCTATGAACTTTCTGTTCAAAAGTTCAGAACATTTACTAATTACAGGCTGATCTTGGTGTCTCCACCAGTAGCATTATAACCCCTTTTCAATTTGGAGTGTTTCAGATCTAAAACATACCTGAAGTGCTCTCTGGTGACCTTGACCTCCCTCTGACCTTTTTCATCCTTGACCTAGATTTAACTTGAATTTGTAACAGTTTCAGTTCCCGCTCAATGTTACTAATCTCATCAGTCTTTTCTTTAAGTCTCTTCTCCAAGTCAGCTATGTTGAGCTATAAAAGACATTAACAAACAAGAGGTCATAAGCTCTTACAAGATCCCCCACAAATAGTTTATCTCATGTAAGAACTCATACAGAATCAATGTGTAATTGCCGATTTTGATCTGAAAGTGTGAATCCCATTAAGGTGACCGGATACATTGGAAATTTTCCAACATTTTTGACAAGGGAATCAACATTTGTGAATTGCTGTTTGCTTTTCTGCACTACAAACCCCTTCTAAACAAGAGGTCCATGGGCCACAATACTCACCTGAGTTAACTGCCCCCAGGGGCTTTATTGGCAGGATATATGTAGGGGACCACTACACATTGCTACATACTAAATATATAATCTGTGGCCCTCATGGTTTCAGAGAAGAAGATTTTTTAAGTTTTTCCCATTGTAAGTCTATGGGAGCTAATGACACCCGGTGCATGGCCAGTTTGGACCCAAGGGGCTTGACTGGCGGGATTTATGCAGAGGACCACTAAACATTGCTACATACTAAATATATTCAGTTCCAGCTCAATGTTACTAATCTCATCAGTCTTTTCTTTAAGTCTCTTCTCCGTCAGCTAAGTTGAGCTAAAAAAGACATTAACAAACAAGAGGTCATAAGCTCTTACAAGATCCCCCACAAATAGTATATCTCATGTAAGAACTTGTACAGAATCAATGTGTAATTGCCAATTTTGATCTGAAAGTGTGAATCCCATTAAGGTGACTGGATACATTGGAGATTTTCCAACATTTTTGACAAGGGAATCAATGTTTGTGAATTGCTTTTTGTTGCTCCTGCACAGCAAACCCCTTCTAAACAAGAGGGCCATGGGCCACAACGCTCACCTACGTTAACCGCTCCCCAGGGGCTTAATTGGCAGGATTTTTATGTAGGGGACCACTACACATTGCTACATACTAAATATATAAGCTGTGGGCCTCATGGTTTCAGAGAAGCAGATGTTTTAAGTTTTTCCCATTATAAGTCTATGGTAGCTAATAACCCTCGGGGCATGGCCCATCTGGACCCCAGGGGCTTGACTGGCAGGATTTATGTAGGGGACCACTGAACATTGCTATACAGTAAATATATGAGCTCTGGGCCTCATGGTTTCAGTGAAGAAGATTTTTTAAGATTTTTCCCATTATAAGTCTATGGGAGCTAATGACCCCCGGGGCGTGGCCAGTTTGGGCCCAAGGGGCTTGATTGACAAGATTCATGTAGGGGACCAATAAACATTACTACATACTAAATGTGTAAGCTGTGGGCCTCATGGTTTCAGAGAAGAAGATTTTTTAATTTTTTCCCGTTATAAGTCTATGGTAGCTAATGACCCCAGGGATATAGCCAATTTGGATCTCAGGGCATGGTTGGCAGGATTAATGTAGGAGACCACTTAACATCACTTCATACTTAATCTATTAGCTCTTGGCCTCATGGTTTCAGAGAAGAATAATTTTGAAGGTTCTTTAGCTATATAGCTCTATATAAGCATATGATCCCTGGGGCGTGGCCAGTTTGGGCCTCAGGGGTTTGATTGGCAGGATTTATTTAGGGGACAATAAACATTGCTACATACTACATATGTAAGCTGTGGGCCTCATGGTTTCGGAGAAGAAGATTTTTTCAAGTTTTTTCCATTATAAGTCTATGGGAGCTAATGACCCCCGGGGCATGGTAAGTTCAGACCCCAGGGGCTAGATTGGCAAAATTTTTCATTAGGGGACCACTACACATTGCTACATACTAAATATATAAGCTCTGGGCCTTATGGTTTCAGAGAAGAAGATTTTTAGGTTTTTCCCATTATAGGTCTATGGGAGCCAATGACCCCCGGGGCATGGCAAGTTTGGGCCCCAGGGGCTTTATTGGCAGGATTTATGTAGGGGACCACTAAACATTGCTACATACTAAATATGTTAGCTGTAGGCCTCATGGTTTCAGAGAAGAAGATTTTTTAAGTTTTTCCCATTATAACTCTATGGGTGCTAATGCGCCCCGGGGCATGGCCAGTTTGGGGCCCAGGGGCTTGATTGGCAGGATTTATGTAGGTGACCACTAAACATTGCTACATACTAAATATATTAGCTGTGGGCTTCATGGTTTCAGAGAAGATTTTTTTTGTTTTTCCCATTATAAGTCTATGGGAGCTAATGACCCCCTGGGCGTGGCCAGTTTGGGCCCCGGGGGCTTGATTAGCAGTATTTATGTTGGGGACCACTAAACATTGCTACATACTAAATATATAAGCTCTCGACCTCATGGTTTCAGAGAAGAAGATTTTTTTAAGTTTTTCCCATTATAAGTCTATGGGAGTTCACGACCCCCAGAGGCGTGGCCAGTTTGGACCCCAGGGGCTTGTTTGGCAAGACTTATGTAGGGGACCACTAAACATTGCTACATACAAAATATATAAGCCGTGTGCCTCATGGTTTTAGAGAAGAAGATTTTTTAAAGTTTTTCCCACTTTAAGTCTATGGGAGCTATATTGCGACATGGCGGCCATCTTGATTTATGAACTGTGACCATTTTTATAAATATTCAGTCCCCCTTTAACGCAAGGCTCCATATAAAGTTTGAAGAAATTTGGCCCAGAGGTTTTAGAGGAGAAGTCGTTCAAAGGTGTGAACAGACGGACGACTGATGACGGACGACGGACAGAGAGTGATCACAATAGCTCATCCTAAGCCTTTGGCTCAGGTGAGCTAAAAAGGGTCTAGTCTGAAAGAGAAGAATTTGCTTCCCCTGGAAGTAAATTCTTTTCTTTCAGAGAAGACCCTTTTATGGTACACCCCTTTTCAGAAGGGTGGCAAAACAATTTTGAGTTATCTCCCCTGACAGTATCAACTGCCTTTCAAGCAAAATTTTTTTTTAGTGCCCATTAAGTCAGTAACTGATTCAACATTATATAAGTAACAATATGTAGCCATAAGTCCTCTATATTTAAAAGTTTCATCTAGATATTCCGTACAGTAAACAAATTATATAGACTTATAAGTCCATTTTTCAGATACATTAAGGGCAAAAACCACAAGGACTGGACTAGCCAGAATAAGTGTCCCTGGCCATAATATATAGCCTTGTGGGCTGGGGCCTAGTGATTATGCTCTCAACTTGCAAGTGGAAGGTCATGGACGAACCCACACAGGTTGATAAATTTTCAAACCATCAATACACCTAGCTCATACATACTCGACCTTCCTGATGGACATATGGGCAGACAACATAAAAACAGCATCCCCCTCCCCCCCACCACATACACACACTAACAGTTGTGGGGGGGCGGGGGGGGGGGTGGGTATAATTAACAAATTTTACTCAAAAACAATTCCAAACCATTCAAGCCCACATGTATGCAAACTGTGACATAACTTCTATGAAAGAATATTCAAATTACTGATGATTGGAAATGAAGTATGGATGGACTGACAGCCACAAAAACGTACATCAAAATACACTGCCATTATGATGTGATACAGTATAAACATATTGTCAAATGTCCATTGCTAATATTTAAATTCTTCATAATTATTCTTACATTCAAGTTTGCTATAGTTTCTATATGAGTCATATTCTGTTTCACCTCTTTTTCATAGCGCTTCATCAGCTGTGAGTGCATGGACAGCATTCTGAAATTAACAACAGGATTTTTTTATTACATCACAACCTCTTTATAACACTACTGTTGGGGTCCATAGCATAAACCGTGTTAGTTAAACAACCGTGTTATAGCCAAACAAAAATGTACAGATTATATTGAAAAATGACCATTTATGGTCATTTTTCAATATAATCTATACTTTTTTGGGATCCATCTTTGAACCATGTTATGTACAAAACCGTGTTATGACAAACCGTGTTATAAAGAGGTTGTGGCGTATTAGCAGAAGACATACTATTGCTCTCAATATTCAGACAGACAGACAGACAGACAGACCTGAACAAACAGTGTAGATGCAGATTAACACTTGGCACACTGGGTAAAATTTTCAGCAGACAGACATACTGATTTTTTTTTCCTTATTTTTCCTAGAAAACAGGGCCCAGTTGTTCAAAGCATTGTTAGCTTAACAAGCTCATTAGTGGTCAAAATGTTAACTGTTCTAGTAAGTAGAATATCTAATTCACAGGTACTTTTGCTAAAAAAATGTGAGTAGCTTTTGTAATGCAAAAGTTACTCACATGTTTTCAGCAAAAATATTATCGTATATGCCTTATTTAATGATCAAAGTTTTAACAATACCTTAACTAACAATATCGTTAGTTTTGTCCAACTGGGTCCAGGTTTTGATATCTCATACAATTTGTCTCCAATTTGCATGAAATGTCAAACCCTGTTTTTTGGGAAAAATAAGATCAAAAGAATCAATTTGTTATCTGCTGAATTAGCCCAGTGAGTGGTAAAGATTACAGGAGCAATCTGAGAGTTGACAAATCCCTCACAACATTTTAGCCATAACAACTGGTATAGTAGTCAAATGAAACTGTACAAATTTTAGAGTAAGTGTAATAAGGATTTGAGAGTTCAAATGTTCAATATAAATATGGAAGCCCTCAATAAGAACACTACAAAAGATAGTGGGATTCTTTTAGAATTATTTAGAAATCCTATTCAATTAATGCATTGCTGAAAATCACGGTTGTCTTCGGGTATATGCAGATAGCGAAGGCCAAGATCAGTCTGCACATCTGCTTAGTCTGATCGGGGTCATTACTGTCAGCTCCAGAGTTATTACATACTACAGGATGTATTAACCCTTGTCCTTCTTCAGAAGCCAACATCTGGATCTGCCCTGTTTGTCATTCAGTATTTGAATTTATATCAACTACCTGGATCTTGTAATCTGACTGGCTGAAAATTGGAAGTAGGCAAGGCATCTTAACCCTTGTCTTGCTAAATAAATTAAGATGCCACACCCATTTCCAATTTTCAGCAAATCAGATCACTTGATTCAGGGTGTTGATATAAATTCAAATACTGAATGGCAAACAGCATAGATCCAGATCAGTTGGCTTCTGAAGAAGCCACCTGATCTGGATCTACACTGTTTGCAAAGGCAGGGTATATCCAGGTTCAGCAGGACAAGGGTTAATTTATTCAGCATGACAAGGGTTAATGGAGAGCAAAGGCCCGGATGAGACCTTGTGCATGAGGATGATTTAAATCTGTGGATTTTGCTCATATCTGAGGGCACTTTTTTGCTTGACGCACCCTTATTACAGATGAAAATCCTATAATTTCATGTAAACTGTACACAAATGGAAATCATATGCTTTTCTAGAAAGGTGTGGAGAGCATACAAAACTCTTTGACAATGTAGATTACACTGACATACAGAACAACCAAAACTGTGATAAAAAATGTGCAGTCCAATCAGGGTTTAGTATATTAGTTTGTTTGTGTTGAGGTTTTACGGCCCAGTCAACCCAATGGGGTCATGTCAAGCGTGGTCAGTTTACCTAACCACACGTTTACTGGGCAGTCTTAGTCCTCTAAGCGGTTAACCAGTATTGTGCACATTCTTTCACCAGAAACTGACAACTGCCCTTCTTGAATCAGCTGAAGGGAGAGAATGACCATAGAAAATATTTCGTGATCAATCTCCATGAAAGAATGTTGCCGACCTCGGCGGAGGTTGAACCCGCGACCTCCTGGTCTCCAGTCGGACAGCGCATCCAACTGAGCAACGAGGCCAGCTCTCCAATCAGGGTTTTCACTTTCTGTATACGCTAAGAAGATCACTTTTCTAAGTAATGTCAATTAACCAAATCCACTTGTCCAACCAAGATTTACTCACCCAAAAATTGACATTTTTCTTATTTCTGAAGAAAAAACATATGTTTTTGGTACTCATTAGAAGTACCTCTGGTGAGGGTGCTTCTAATGAGTACTCACATGTTTTCTTTGAGAAATACCATATTCGATCTAATCACTGCACGGTGCACTTAGGGTTTTCAAAAGTACTGGGAAAAACCTTTCAGTAAAATATGCATCTAATAAGGACACACTTAAAGAAAGATTAGCAGAGTACTTCATGAGAGGATTATTAATGATGCTTACGCAATATTTGTTTCTGATTGTCTTTATAAAAGCATATGCTGTGGGTACTCATTTGAATTGCCTCGACGTCGAGGCAATTCAAATGAGTACCCACAACATATGCTTTTATAAAAAAACTGATACAAATACATTGGCTGTAACCTGAAGACTACGAAATTGCTTGACTGTGCGCTTATAGGGGTATGTGCGGTAATTAAGTCGAATACTGAAAGTAAAAAATATATCTCATAATCTGGATACTCTTCATAGCTAGAGCTATGGAGTGCTTGTTCTAGTCCAAGTAAACTGAAATTTCTTACTTGTCCTCAGGGAAATGGGACAAGTTGGACAATTTAAGCATTGTATTTCCACAGCCCTGCATGATACGTACTTGGATGTTTTATTTATATCTGCATCATCTGTTTCTTCCTTCTTCCTCTGTTTTGGCAATGCTGGGTAGGCAAGTCTCGGCTCGGTCTGGACATATACACTAAAATCATACATTTTAACCCTTAATGCTGAGCATGCTGGGTAAAAATTCAGCAGATGACATTCAGAAATATTTTTTCCTACTTTTCCCAGAAAATAGGCTTTGACATTTATTTTACTACACTGCAGCTGGTGTTAGTGCTGTGTGGCGGCAGTAGAATGCCTCCCCATACATCACCATTGTGCACATTATATTCATTTCCTTTGGGATCATTGGGCCCATTGTGGTATATTTGAAAATGGAGTTCTGCTCATGTATAGGCTAGAGGACGTAAGCAGTGTTGCAAACTTCATTACTGCTTATGAAGAGTCTCAATAAAACCAAGACTCCCAGTTTCTAATCCATAGTGTGTTCTTTGTTTCCAAAGGAAATCTTTTGTTGACATTTCATGCACACTGACCACATATTCTCCAGAAAATAGGCTTTGACATTTCATGCAAATTGTCTCCAAAGCAGTAAGGAGACAATTTATATGAAATGTCAAAGCCTGTTTTGGGGAAAAAATACCATCAATTTGTCACCTGCTGAATATGCTCAGTGGTAAAGGTTAAAGTACTAATAAAGTACTATAGCAGACAAAAAATTTATCCCCACGCTTCTAACCCTTGCTTTGCTGATTGAATTAAGACGCCATGCCCACTTCTAATTTCCAGCCAATTAGATTACATGATCCATGTTTTTGATAGAAATTAACATATTTAATGACAAACAGTGCAGATCCAGATCAGTTGGCTTCTTCAGAAGCCATCTGATCTGGATCTACACTGTTTGCTAAGACAGGGCATGTCTTGTTCAGCAAGAGAAGGGTTAAAAAAGCACTGGGGGTATTGTGAATGCCTCCATCTGTCTGTCTGTCATGCTTTCTCCTCCTAAACCTCTGGTGGGAATCTAAACAAACTTGCTACATGACTTCCCCTCATGGTAAGGGTGTGCGAGAGCAACATTTTTTTCCATTTGTCTGTCTGGCCATCCCTCCGGCCTCCGTCCATCATACTATCTCTTTCTACTATATTTATTTGGTAATAAGACTATCTCCTTCTACCATATTTATTTGGTTATAAGACCCCTGTCTTATAACCGAAGAAATATGGCAAACCACTTGGCACAATTTAACCAATTTGCTACATGACTTCCCCTCATGGTAAAGGTGTGAAAGAGCAAAATTATTTTTCCATTGATCATCCATCCGGCATCCATCCATCTGTCTGTCAAACTATCTAAACCACTGGGAGGAATTTACCCAAACTTGCTACAAGTCTTCCCCGATGGAAAAGGTTAGCAAGAGCAAAATTATTTTTCTGTCTGTCCATCTGTCTGTCAGTCCATCATGTTATCTCCTCCTAACCCACTGGATGGAATTTAACCAAACTTGCTACACGACTTCCCAGCATGGTAAGGGTGAGCAAGAGCAACTTTATTTTTCACTTCTCTCCACTTAGGGGTGAAAGCTTGGGGATTTGCGATTGCATGCCATCAAATGCGCGATCTAGTTTATTTTATTTTTCATCTGTTAAAAATTTGCTTTAGTACTTAAAAGGTTAAAATATCAAAGTGTTCCTGATAAGAGAGGTCTCCAGAAAATATTTTTCAGATTTCTACAGGAAAACGCATTTTGAATTTACTCATCTGAACTTCCCTAACGAAGCTTAACCCTTGTCCTGCTGAACCCAGATATACCCTGTTTTGCAAACAGTGTAGATCCAGATCAGTTGGCATCTTCAGAAGCCAACTGATCTGGATCTGCACTGTTTGCCATTAAGTATGCAAATTTATAGCAACAATCTGGATCAAATAATCTGATTGGCTGAAAATTAGAAGTGGGCATGGCATCTTAATTTATTCAGCAGGACAAGGGTTAATGAATAACAACAATACGATTCCAATAAATACCCACAACATAATAATGTTTTCCTGAAAAAATCAGAAAAATACATACACAAAAAATATACATCAAGACCAAGTGCAAACAGCTGAACTCCAAACTAATGGGCAATCTTGGGCCATCTTGGCTATTGAAATTTTATATTGCAAACATACAAAAACTTGCATACATATTTAATTTTCTCCTTTATATATATATATATATATATATATATATATATATATATATATATATATATATATATATATATATATATATATATATATATATATATATATATATTTATTTATTTATATATATATATATATATATATATTCCTTTATATACATATATATATATATATATTTTGACAGATATGCCCAAGCAAACAGTGTAGATCCAGATCAGATGCTGCAGAATGCAGCAGCTAATCAGGGTCTGTACTGACACTCATTTAGTAGTTTTTTGACACATAAGCTGTAGGTGCATGAACTTGTTCAAATTTTAGGACAGGTATGGAAAGTTCAGACATCAAATTTAATAGGGTAAATATTGCTGTTTGTAAACAACATAAATAGCTTCATTGAAGTTTATGTTGCACCTGCATACTTAATCCATTGTAGACTGAAAGACTCTCCCACACTATATATTTGAAGAGTCCAATTTCAATTTTAGGTACCACTGGCTATAAGATTTACATATTCCTAAAGAAAAATGGCTAAACTATTTGCAAACAGTGGAGATCCTGATCAGACGCTGCGTCTGATCTGGGTCTGCACTGATTGCCAATTACCCTTTTACGGGTCTCCCGATTACAATGGGTTAACCCTTGTCCTGCTGAACCCGGATATACCCTGCATTTGCAATGTAGATCCAGATCAGTTGGCTTCTGAAGAAGCCAACTGATCTGGATCTGCATTGTTTGCCATTATGTGTATAGCAACAATTTAGATCAAGTAATCTGACTGGCTAAAAATAAGAAGTGGGCGTGGCATCTTCAATTTATTCAGCAGGACAAGAGTTAATAGGGTAAATACTGTTGTTTCTATACAGCATAAAAAGCTTCATTGAGTTTTATGTTGAACCTGCATACTTACATGAAAACAAGGACCAGAAGAGTGAGAGTTGTCATCCTTGTTTATCCAGAGAGATAAAACAATCAGTGAAGTGAAACTACGGTTTCATTGTGGATGCTTAGGAGGACACTGCATTGGGCTTCAGTGTAGCGACAAATGAACGGATGGATGAACGAAAACTTGCACACCGAAGGCGTAAAAAAAAATAGCTGTAGAAAATCCACTAAACCAACAGACCCTGTTTCAAACACCCGACTGCTAATTTTTTATCAGTAAACGGCGGTTCTGACCTCAGACTCAATGATGGCCTCTTCGTAAAACTTTAACCAGTGGGTTGGGGCTTGACGATTTGTCTTTGGTTTGGTCCGCCGTGGTTCAACTATTGGTTTTCATTTACTCTGCCACACAGTAGAGTTAGCCACAAGTGCTCGTCTTTGTTTATCATATAGTGATGAATTTTATTTTACATTTTCGCTTTGATGCATTGACTGATGTCATAGGTTGAAATAAAGCATGTCATTTATTGATATATATGGCATAGTTGAAATACAGCATAAGGGAATGTTTGTAGTTTTGTCCTTGTATATCTCTCTAATCAGTCTGTCCACGTCCAGTTTCTATCCCGCTCTTCAATTACATGTATATCACTTACCTGTACGTATCCCGTTTTGTGTTATTTATTACATAACAATTAATACTCACAGGTGATCTTTTCACTTCAAACACTAGTTAACCTCTGCAGCGAAGCATATAAAATGCATGCAGTGCCTGATCACCTGTGAGTGTTAATTGTTATGTAATAACACAAAACGGGATATGTACGGGTAAGTGATACAATTGAAGAGCGGGATAGAAACTGGACGTGGACAGACTGATTAGAGAGATATACAAGGAGGCAAACACGCTGGAGTAAAACAAAACAAAACTACAAACATTCCCTTATGCTGTATTTCAACTACATTTGTATGCCATATATATCAATAAATGACATGCTTTATTTCAACCTATGACACTGAGTTGGGAGCCTTTATGCAAACCGAATTTTTATGTTTTTTTCTGTATTAAGAGTTACATCGGGACCCAGGGTGAAGTTGGCTGGCCGTAAAAGTGCTTTAAACCCCCCGGTAGTTTATTCTACTGACTGTTCTAAGACGGTGGTCCTGGTGTTGTTCTTATTCTTTGTAGCTTTGTGGTACCCACATTGCTTTCTGGGTTTTTTTTCTATATGTGTTGTGATGCTAGCATTGTGGTCACCGTCTTCAATAGCTGCCCACTTTGCTTTCTGTTTTACTAGTTGTGTTGTGGTGCTAGCATTTTGGTCACCTTCAGCAGCTGCCCAATTTGCTTTCTGGTATACTAGTTGTGATTAAGAGTGGCATTGGGATCCAGGGTGAAGTTGGCTGGCCGTAAAAGTGCCTTAAATCCCCCCTGGTTTATTCTACTGACCATTCTAAGGCGATGGTCCTGATGTTAGTCTTACTCTTTGTTGCTTTGTGGTTTATTCTACAAGGTGATTTATGTCTTGCCTTCTGTTTCTTTGTTCTTGTGTTTTTCAGTCCCTTTAGCATTGCGATTACCTTGCTTGGGGAAGAGAGAGCTAGTCTTGGTGCTTTTCATACGTTTGTTCGATTTGCGCTTGTTTGGTTTTGTCTGTTTCCTCTTCCTCTTAGTGTTTGGGATGGGCTGTGATTTGTGATTGTGGCATTCCCTAGACTTTTCTCTTACCCCTTTTTTTGCCAAGCTCTCATCTTTATTGAATAAGTAAAGAAATGATGGAAGAGGTATTTCAATTGCATGTTGCCATTTCCACCTATACTACACATCCTATGTCTCTTTACAAGGCCATACGCTGACAAAAGACAAGCACAACAGGATCTTCTTGCCTGCTTGTGCACTACAGGGTCTTCTTTCCCTGCTAATGTGCAACAGGGTCTTCTTTCCCTGCTGGTGCACAACAGGGTCTTCTTTCCCTGCTAGTGCTAGTTGTTGTTAACACTTTTCCAACTTTAAAAATTTTTGCCAATGCAACCAAACAAAAATGGCAACTGTTCATAAAACACATAAACTGGGTAGACGATCATCAAATGATCATTACTGCCACATTACGAAAACACGCCTATTCAAATATATAGAAAATTTCACCTCCAAAAACTGAAAATTTTTAGATAAAAAACTGATTTTTTTTCATATTTCTGCTCAAAACATAGATTGTGGGTACTCGTTAGAACCGCCTCGGCGAGGCGGTTCTAACGAGTACCCACAATCTATGTTTTGATCAGAAATAAGAAAAATAATGTATACCCCTGTAAACCCCAGTTTTACTATATAAAAGTGGGGTTTAAGGGGGTCAAAATTATATAGGTATGTTTTCGTGATGAAATATGGTTCACATCACTTCAAGTGTTATGGAGAAAATGCAATTTAACTATTTTCCCCATCATAAGTCTATGGGACCTTTCAGTTGTCATAGCAACCAAACAAAAAGGCAGATCATCATAATTTTAGCTGTTTCTTAAACCCCCCTACCCAAGCAACATTCCTACTTCATTAGGGACATATCACTTCAGCGGCTTTGGAGTTCTAGTGTTAATGGATGGACAAACAGACGAAAGGACAGACAAACAGACGGATGTCGGACAAACAAAAAATGATCACTATTTCTTGCATATCAGATTAGGATTTCTTCCGCAAGTTACAATGGTGCTAGCATATCTTACCTCACACACGCTTATCCGACCCATGGGAAAGATAAAAATTGAGAATTTTCATGTGTTTGATATACACTGGTTGTATAGAACATGATACGCCATCGTTAAGGTTGACGTCACTGAACATAATGACATCACTAAATGTCACAGTACTGTCATCACAATATGTCCAGCGTCTGCAATCGAAGTGACTGCATTATCAAACCCCACTTTCAGAAATGAAAGGTATGCAAGAAAAAGAATCTATCATGAGTAGACAGAAAAATCCCTCCCTAAGGATCACAGTCTGACATCACCCGGCAAACCTTGTGATGTCAGACAGTAACCCTCGGGACCGATTTTTCTACCCACCCCTCACACCCATGATAGATGCTTATAATCTCATCCTGAGTATAGCTTAGGTGAGCTTAACCCTTGTCCTGCTGAATAAATTAAGATGCCATACTCCCTTCTAATTTTCAGCCAATTAGATTGCTTGATCCGAATTTTTGCTATAGGTTCACATACTTAATGGTAAACAGTGCAGATCCAGATCACTGATCTGGATCTACACTGTTTGCAAAGGTAGGATATATCCGGGTTCAGCAGGACAAGGGTTAAAAGATCTATTTTCACTTTTCCATTATAAGCCCATGGAAAATTCAAACTGCCATTGTGACAAAAGCACATGAGCAATGGTAACAGGCTAATGTTATGAACATTTCTTGAAAGTTTCAACTTCATCCCGCTTACAGCTTCTGAAAAGATTTTTGATTATTTTTTGAAAAATTTAACATGTTGGCTGGACGACTGCCATGGCAACCAATCAAATTCAGCTGTTTGGATAAAATCATATGTAATGTAGAGGACAACTGAAGAAACAAATTCTGTAAAACTTTTCTCAAAATATCTGCAATGAGAAGGCAGATAGAGGACAAATTCCATTTTTCCTATTATAAGTCGCCATAGCAACCAGAGTTCTCAACAGACTGAAACAAAAAAAAAAAAAAAAACACACACAATCATTCTTTTCCCCTGCCTGCAGATGCTATATGTGAAATATGGATAAGAACTGACCTAACTGCTTCAGCGGAGAAGTTGTTCGAAAATGTTGATGAATGTCAGAAGCATGCCTGTACTATAAACTCACCCATGAGTCAAATCTCTCAGGTGAGCTAATAATCATTCTGGAGAAAATATTAAAAAGATAAAGAGTGGCACTGGTTGATTTTTTTCTTAGCATACAATTTTTTTTCTAGATCTGAACAGCTCCAGACAAGAGTGGGTAACAGGTAAATAAAGCTGGCTAATTAGACCTGAAAAGATTATCAGTATTGCCATTGTGATCAATAATCGATTAGTAATTACTGAAGATTTGGTCATAATTTTACCTGTCTGAGCATGACTCTTACCATATGTTATACTTTATTGTATGTATTTGTATTTGGCCAAACAGGCCTGAGGAAATGGTGTAGACTCAGATGAGATGCCACAAATGCCGCGTCTCATCTGGATCTACACTGTTTGCCACGCATCCAGCTTTTAAGACACAAACTTGGGTAGTAAATTGTACTTGTTCAAATTTTAGATAAAGTATGTTAAGGAGTTGAGGTGTCTGAATATTAAAGTGGCCCAGTTCCAAACTTCACCTAGAAATCACCAAGACAAACATTTTGAGCAACATTCATGATAATCACTTCAAAAATGTGACCTCTAGCGTGTCAACAAGGTTTTCCCTTGACCTGACCTGGTGACCTAGTTTCTGACATCAAGTGACCCAGTTTAAACTAGACCTAGAAATCATCAAGACGAACATTTTGAGCAATATATGATGATTATTTAAACTAGAGGGTGAACAAGGTTTTAAAGAAATTTGACCTAATGACCTAGTTTTTTATCTGACATGACCCGTATTCAAATTTGACAGAGATCTCATCAAGCCCTAGTCTTTGACCCAACATGACCTATATTCGAACTTGACTGAGGTACCATCAGGACAAACATGAAGATTGAAGCAAATCTGTGGCCTCCAGAGAGTGAACAAGGTTTTAAAGCAATTTGTCCTGGTTCCCTAGTTTTTGATCTGACATGACATCAAGACAAACATTCTGGTAAAGTTTCATGACAATTAAAGCAAAACTGTGGCCTCTAGAGGGTGAACAAGGTTTTAAAAAAATTTGACCTAGTGACCTAGTTTCTAGACATCACCAAGACAAACATTCCGGTAATGTTTCATGAAGATTGAAACAAAACTGTGGCCTCCAGTAAATGCTGACAACTGACGATGCAAGTACGACAGACACTGCGTGATCACAATAGCTCACCTTGAGCACTTCGTGCTCAGGTGAGCTAAAAAAAAAAAGCATCTTATCCGGAGCTACAATTGATCTTTCATTGACAACAATCCTCTTACTCTCTTGTTGTAACATAATTCCTCAGTAGATCATCAACTTTACGCTGTTCTTTAATTTTCTCAAGTTCTTCAACTGCTTCGTCTCGCTGATGTTTCACTTTCAGTAACTTCATACGAAGGTTTTCATTTTCTGATGTCAGCTGCAAGAAGTAGGAAAGAAACCACTGACATTTAACTCTTAAAGTTGCTAAGCAAAATTGTAGCAGAGGAGATTATAATTTTTGTCCCTCACGTTTTCGAATAAAAGCAAGCAGACCCAGAATTAGACTTTCCATAATTCTGTGATTCTTCAATGTGTGGTTATGACCACTGATAGTAGGTACCTTGTGTGTACCATCATAAAGGTGTTTGCAGAATCTTGGGAGATAATTAACCCTTTTCCTGCTGAACCCGGATATACCCTGCCTTTGCAAACAGTGTAGATCCAGATCAGTTGGCTTCTGAAGAAGCCAACTGATCTGGATCCTCACTGTTGGCCATTAAATATATGAATTTATAGCAACCATTCAGATCAAGTAATCCGATTGGCTGGAAATTAGAAGTGGGCATGGCATCTTAATTTATTCAGCAGGACAAGGGTTAAGTAAATTGCCTGGTTTTCTGGAACTGGAATGTCTGGAACTGGAAAACATATTACTGTTAAAAGAAGGCGGGGGTCAGATTTCATCTTTGCAATGTTGTTTTTGTAATGGATTTATCAGGGTATTCCTTGATTGCACAATTTAGTTTCCCGCTACCTTAATGTATTGAACCATAGTCTGATTCTTATGCAGACCTGGGGTCTATTACATTCAAATATAATTGATTAAAATTACCATTACTTTTGAATTTCATGATTACAGATTACAATAATTACAAATACTTTTTAAGTGAATGTAATCGATTACAATTACATGTACTTTACAAAAGTAATCATGATTGCTTTATGATTACTTTCTCTGGGTAACCTTATTTTGTGTTGGAGAATATATAACTGTGCATGTATCCTTTCTGCATGACTTACAGAGGAATGAATATGAAAGAAAAAAAAATATGGAATAACAAGTGATTTAAGTTTTTCAATATTCATTTCTTCAAGTAGCTGTCATACTAACTGTCAAACAAATACATGTAGATATTCCTTTTCTGCAAAATGACTGATAGTTATCTTTATGTTTATGCCTATATAGTATATTGTCACTTGAAACCATACTGAGAGCAATAACAGATAAAACTTTATGCATACAGACATGCTCTACCCAGTGTTTAAAATTTAAAGAAGGGAAGCATTACAGGGAAGCATTATTAGCATAAACATTATTTAGTCATCATTAAATCACCAATAGCACTGTCCTAAAATTCACAGACACTAAAATATTGCTCTTCATGTTCCACTGGAAACTTATTTATTTTCTTCCAAATATTGAACAAATTCCAAGTACCGTAAGCCAAGCTTACAGTTAGCCTTTGCAGTGAAATAGCAACAGCTATCTAGATTACATTTTAGATGGAACTTAAGGTTACTTTTCTTACTTCGGCTCAAAGCATGCATTTTCGATGCTTTGTCATGGAGCAGGAATAAAAGAAATAATATGGACCTTTTTAAACTTACTTTTCCACATGTAAGGAAGGGGTTTACTTGGGTATTCTTTGCACAGACTTAATTAATGCAATGTACACCTTTCAAGCATTGTGTAACTATAGAAATGATCAGAATTTTGAACTGTTATTATCATAGCACATTTGTCTGTATAAAACTAAGACTGTATTCTCATCCTGCCTTGAGACGTAATTATTATAGCACATTTGTCTGAATAAAACTAAGACTGAGCAATTATATCTCTAAGAGTACATTTGATTTATCAAGGTCCCACTGCTAGAGTGACTGTGCAGGGGCATTTTAAGAATAATAAATCTACCATGCTAAAAACTTTTCTTATGTGTAGCTCAGCCATAGGGACCCTTATTTCCCTAAACTTATGTTAAAAGCTATGCAGTAATTATAGATAATATAAGGTAAATATAATACTCAAAATAAACACAACATATTTCAGACAAATTCTTATCTCTAATTAAAGACCGTCTTGACACCCTTCTTCTCAGTTTGCGCATATATTTGGAAGTTCATCCAGGTACAATAAACAATTAAGTGACAAAGACAGGGCTTAGCAAAACAAACAAACTGAGGTTTGGCTTATCTGGCAGGATAAGATCTTTGAAATTTTGGAAACAGCTAAAGCCCATTTTCAAAGATTAATTCAGTATCAATTTAATTGTCTTGCTAGGAATAAAGAAACAAGTTAATTTCCTTTTGTGTGTTTATGAAAAGCAATTTGGTGCTTAATGTTTCTTTTCATCTACTGTGCAGTGAAATACAACATGCTTTTCAGCAACAATAAATTCTCTTCATAACTGTAACACAGTAACATAACTGTATAATATTAATTTAAGCTACATTAGTTTTATTCTGTTATTCATAGAATACAATTTAGGATATTTCACTGCCAGTTTCAAAATGTAATCATAAAGTAATCACAAAGTAATCATGATTACAGGTCATTCTGCAATGTAATTGACTACATTACAATTACTTGTAATCATGAAAATTCATGATTACAAATGACTTTGGGATTACTCAGAAAATGTAATTGATTACAAGTAATCATGATTAAGGATTGCAATTACCCCAGGTCTGTTCTTGTTCCTATGTATTAATGCCTAGAGAGGTCGGGTATCAGGTAATTATAATGAACAAAGCGTGAATCGCACACACATGCAAATACCTTGTATAAAGGGCTCCCAATCAGAAGCAAGGGGACTTTTCATCTGACTGTCTGAGAGAACAGATAAGTCTTTAATATAGGTAAAGTTAAATATTTCCTAAAAGGAATATATCTGTTTCTGAAAAGAAACAAATGAACATACAGTACAGTTGCCACGAAGGTTCGATGGTTTGCACATCAAACGTGAACTTTTTTTATTTTCCGCTTTTCTATTATGTTGTTTTGTGTGAATTTTGCACAGATTTTGTGTAAAGTTTCTTCTTCTGAGCACGAGATTTTTTTTTAGAGTAGCGCAAGGTTTCCGAGCATGAACTGATGTTTCAACGATGATGTGATAATTTCCCGGCAAAACTTTATTCAGCCAAGGAAGATATTTTTCTCTTGGGAAAAGATGGCAGCTCTCCATTGATATAGAAAATATACAATATACGTATAATTGTTTTTATTTTTCTAGATGAAATTTAGCTGAGTATTATCTGTCCCTATAAACATCATCTGAACATTCCAAAATATTGCTGTATGTATGGCAAATGGTGAAGACCCTGATTAGGCGCCGCTTTCTGTGGCGTCTGATCTGGGCCTATCTGTCCCAATTCTGAGGTTCTATTTTTAATATGATTGTGTCAGTTTTGTATGCATTTCAGATGAGAAAAGGCTCTATAATTTAATGAACATTAGTTTGTTTTTCTCTGCCACGATTTCACATGTACCATTATGAGCATGTGGTTTCTTCATGCGGCGCAAGGGAAATGTTACTATGTGACTGTTGCATTTTTTAAGTTTCTTCACTTATATTTGTGTAATCTATACTGGAAAATGGGACTGTTCCAGAATTATTTGTCGTCACTTGGGGGCATATCTGAGCAGACTCGTAAGAATCTACAAAGAGATTACTAGATGGCTTCCGTGGGACTTAGATACAGTCTATAGCCAACATGTACAGTTGTTTTGATGCGCAGTCAGCTTTTTCGCATAAAGGTACCATTATGCTTGCCACCGCTTATCGCTTTTCAAAAGAAAATACAGTCGACTCTCGTTATCTTGAATTCCAAGGGACTCTCTGAAATACTTCGACATATCCGTACTTCAACATATCAGTTTTGCAGAATTGAAGAAAAACTAATTCAATTAACCACATTTAACAAATATACATGTAATATGGACTCTTGAAGTTAGAGATATATTGAAAATATTGTGGAAAAGAGGAGAAATTGCTCCTTAGGAGCAATTTCTCCTCTTTTCCACAATATTTTTTACCTGTTGTTAGATTTTCATGTTTAGGTAGGGGACAGATTTTCACTTCAAGATAAGCGGTTATTCGAGATAAGCGAGTTCGAGATAACGGGAGTCAACTGTAGTAAATATTATCTCTCTATCTACATCTCTTCATATGGCATACACCCTCAACTGAGTATTAGCTGCCAAAATATTTGAATTGCGTGCGATCTCAGTGACAAAAATTCGGCGCCCAAAAACATTGGTAGATACGATCAGTGAATGCTCTGATCAGAATGTGCAGTTGCACAGATTGACCCGACTATTCACATAAGACCTTTTGATAAACCCAGAGATTATAGGAGATATGTACGATTGATCAGACTACTGATGTGCAGGCTGATTCATCTCTTCGTACAAGTTTTATTTAGTATTAATAAATGCGGGGTAAGGCCCTCACTCTGTAGGTTTACTTTTTTTTTTTTTTTTTGTGTTGAGGTTTTACGGTCCAGTCAACCCAACAGGGTCATGTTGAGCATGGTCAGTTTACCTAATCACACTTTTACTGGGCAGGCTTAGTCCTCTACGTGGTTAACCAGTATTGTGCACATTCTTTCGCCAGAAACTGACAACTGCCCTTCTTGAATCAGTGGAAGGGAGAGAGTGACCATAGAAAATATTTCATGGTCAGTCTCCACCAAAGAATGTTGCCCACCCGGCAGATGTCGAACCGCAACTTCCTGATCACCAGTTGGAAGGGCATCCAACTGAGCCACCGAGGCCGGCTTTTACCGTTTTAAGGGAGCTAGCTGCATATGCCTTACAACATGGAGACTGTCTCCCCTAACGGAAATTAGAAATGTGTCAAGATGACACGGATGCCCCTGCCCAGGGCCATCCTCCTCCACACACAGGCATTTTGCAAAAAATTAAGCTGAAACAATGTGACCCCTGAGGGACACAATGTATGTGTCATTGAATACATATAATCATAATGAAAAATAATATATATGGTTTAGGGGTGGGGATCTGAATAGTTTCTGAGACATTTGGCTTTTGATGAAATGAAAAGGGCAGGGCAGGATGGGGCATGATCCCAGGGGTCACAAAGTATGTGACACTGACTGCATCTCATCATAAGGAACAACAATATATAGGTTTAGGGGTTGGGATCTGAACAGTTTCCGAGATATTACATATTTAATACTTTTAAATTTTCTTTGGCCCCAACCCAATAGCCCCACCCTGATCCAGAATCAGTGGACTAAAACTTGCCTTTTCATCAACAACTAAACAGCTTTCCTCTGTGTAATTATTGTGCTAAGTTTGAACTTCAGCCTCACCAATGATACCATAGTGATATTTTTAGTCAAATTTTTGTATGTTTTCTCGGTGACCTGTTTTATATTTTGACCCCTAGCCCTGCCCAGGGGCATGACCCTGGGGCAATGGTACCATGCACTGAAAGGTCTTGCTCTAGGTAAGTATTATACCAAGTTTCAACTTTCTAGCCAACAGGTATGAAAGTTATAAGCTTCAAGAGAAATGCGGACGTAAAATTGCAGGTAAACTTGAACTTGTCTTTGGCCCTACCCAGTAGCCCCACCCCGATCTAGAATCAGTGGCCTTGCCTTTTCATCAACAACTAAAGAGCTTTCCTCTGTGTAATTATTGTGCTAAATTTTAACTCTTCAGCCTCACCAATGATACCATAGTGATATTTTCAGTCACATTTTTGTATGTTTTCTTGGTGACCCGTTATATATTTTGACCCCTAGCCCTGCCCAGGGGCATGACCTTGGGGCAATGATACCATGCACTGAAAGAGCTTGCTCTAGGTAAGTATCATACCAAGTTTCAACTTTCTAGCCCAAAAGGTATGAAAGTTATAAGCTGCAAGATAAACGCAGACGTAAATTGCACCTAAACTTGCAGGTAAACTAAACTTGAACCTGGTTACAAACATAACATACGCACATATGCATGTACGCACGTACGGACATAACATCACGGCAAACGCTATATGTCCCACTCCTGCCTTCGGCAGGCAGGGGCATAAAAAGAGATTATCTGAAGGGAAAAGGCAATTATAAACAAAAACAAAGAGCTAACCAATTATTTTTCATACATCCAGTGAGAAAAATCAACAGCAAGTGAGGCAAATTAAAGAAAATACACGGGTTACAAAAAAAAAAAAAAAAAAAAAAGGTATCACCATGAGAACTGAATTTAGCCTATACATGTAGGTGCCTACCCCCACCGCTGATAGAATGGAACTAGAATTTGTTTTTCTACAAAAACATAGACATCTCCCCCCTTTTTGGTGTCATACTGTATTGTACATTGAGCTAACATTTATGTTAACTAATGAGATTCCAAGGGAAATTACTAAACAAGAGGACCATGATGGTCCTATATCGCTCACCTGACCAAACAGATTTGCATATTTACTGTTGAAGTTTCAGCCAAGTTCACTGCTCTAGGATTTTTGTATAAACTTTATAGCACTAACCACCCTCACCCCCCTCCACCACACCCCTGGCCATGTTTTTTTTACAAATCTTGATGACCTGAACTGAATCTTAAAAGAGGGTCACCAAAGGAACATTTCTGCCAAGTTATATTGAAATTAGTCCAGTGGTTTAAAAAGTTTTATATAGCTATAAAGCCCTACGCCCTAACGGCCATGTTTTTTGACGAATCATGACAGCTTGAACAAATTTGGTAGAGGGTCACAAAAGGAACATTCCTACCAAGTTATACTGAAATCTGTTCAGTGGTTTCTGACAAGAAGATTTTTAAAGTTTTCTATTTGGATATATAGGGAAAACAAGCCCCACCCCATGGCAGCCATGTTTTTTGACGAATCATGATTGCTTGTACAATCTTGATAGAGGTTCACCAAAGCAACATTCCAGCCAAGTAATATTGAAATCAGTCATGAGGTATACAAGAAGAATTTTAAAATTTTCTATGCAGATATATATGAAAAATAAGCCCCACCCCCCCTGTGGGCCATGGTTTTTGACGTATCATGAAGGCTTGAACAATCTTGGTAGAAGGTCACCAAAGCAACATTCCTGCCAAGTTACATTAAACTCGGTCCAACTGTTTCTTACGAGAAGATTTTTAAAGTTTTCTATATAGGGAAAATAAGCCCCGCCCCCTAGCGGCCATGATTTTTGATGAATCATGAGGGCCTGAACAATCTTTGTAGAGGGTCACCAAAGAAACATTCTTGCCATGTTGTATTGAAATCGGTCCATTGGTTTCTGAAAAGAAGATTTTTAAAATTTTATATATAGATATATAGGGAAAATAAGCCCTGCCCCAGGCAGCCATGTTTTTTGACGAATCATGATTACTTGAACAATCTTAGTAGAGGGTCACCAAGGAAACATTTCTGCAGTTATAATGAAATCGGTTCAGTGGTTTCTAACAAGAAGAGTTTTAAAGTTTTCTATATAGATATATAAGAAATAATAAGCCCCTACTCCTGGCGGCCATGTTTTTTGACGAATCATGACGGCTTGAACAATCTTGATAGAGGGTTACATAAGAAACACTCCTGCAAAGTTACATTGAAATCGGTCAAGTGCTTTCTGAAAAGACTATTAAAATTTTCTATATAAATAAATTATATAGGAAAATAAGCCCCGCCCCCTAGCGGCCATGTTTCTTGACAAATCATAACGGCTTGAACAATCTTGGTAAAGGGTCACCAAGGAAACATTTCTGCGAAGTTATATTGAAATCAGTCCTGTGGTTTCTGACGACAAGATTTTTTCAAGTTTTCTATACAGAATTATATCGAAAATAAGCCCCACACCCCCTAGCGGCCATGTTTTTTGACAAATCATGCCAGCTTGAACAATCTTGATAGAATGTCACTAAGGAAACATTTCTTCCGAGTTATATTGAAATCGGTCCAGTCGTTTATGATAAGAAGATTTTTAAAATTTTCTATATAGGGAAAATTAACCCCGCCCCCTAGTGGCCATGTTTTTTAACGAATCATGGCGGCTTGAACAATGTTGCAACAGGATCACCAAAGGAACATTTCTGCAAAATCATATGGAAATCGGTCCAGTGGTTTCTGACAAGAAGATTTTTAAACTTTTCCATAAAGATATATAAGCCCCGCCCCCCTGGCGGCCTTGTTTTTTGACAAATCCAAATGGCTTGAACAATCTTGCAACAGGATCACCAAAGGAACATTTCTGCAAAATCATATGGAAATCGGTCCAGTGGTTTCTGACAAGAAGATTTTTAAAGTTTTCTATACAGATATACAGTGAAAACAAGCCCCGCCACCTGGCGGCCATGTTTTTTGACAAATCCAAATGGCTTGAACAATCTTGGTACAGGATCACCAAAGGAACATTTCTGCAAAATTATATGGAAATCGGTCCAGTGGTTTTGGACAAGAAGATTTTTAAAGTTTTCTATATAGATATATAGGGAAAATAAGCCCCGCCCCCTGGTGGCCATCTTTTTTGACGAATCCAAATGGCTTGAACAATCTTGGTACAGGATCACCAAAGGAACATTTTTGCAAACTTATATGGAAATCGGTCCAGTGGTTTCGGACAAGAAGATTTTTAAAGTTTTCTATATAGATATATAGGGAAAATAAGCCCCACCCCCTGGCGGCCATGTTTTTTGACGAATCCAAATGGCTTGAACAATCTTGGTAGAGGATCACCAAAGGAACATTTCTGCAAAATTATATTGAAATCGGTCCAGTGGTTTCGGATAAGAAGATTTTTAAAAGTTTTCTATATAGACTATATAGGGAAAATAAGCCCCGCCCCCTGGCGGCCATGTTTTTTGACGAATCCAAATGTCTTGAACAATCTTGGTAGAGGATCACCAAAGGAACATTTCTGCAAAATTATATTGAAATCGGTCCAGTGGTTTCGGACAAGAAGATTTTTAAACTTTTCTATATAGATATATAGGGAAAATAAGCCCCGCCCCCTGGCGGCCATGTTTTATGACGAATCCAAATGGCTTGAACAATCTTGGTAGAGGATCACAAAGGAACATTTCTGCAAAATTATATTGAAATCGGTCCAGTGGTTTCGGACAAGAAGATTTTTAAAGTTTTCTATATAGATATATTGGGAAATAAAGCCCCGCCCCCTGGCGGCCATGTTTTTTGACAAATCCAAATGGCTTGAACAATCTTGCAACAGGATCACCAAAGGAACATTTATGCAAAATTATATTGAAATCTGTCCAGTGGTTTCTGACAAGAAGATTTTTAAAGTTTTCTATATAGATATATAGGGAAAATAAGCCCCACCCCCTGGCGGCCATGTTTTTTGACGAATCCGAATGGCTTGAACAATCTTGGTAGAGGATCACCAAAGGAACATTTCTGCAAAATTATATTGAAATCGGTCCAGTGGTTTCTGACAAGAAGATTTTTTAAGTTTTTAGTTAAAAAATCTATTTTTAGCTCCTGTGACCTAGATATGCAACGGACTGGAACCATTTGAACAACTTTGAAAGAGGACCAACCAAGGATCATTCCTGTGAAGTTTGGTCAAAATCCAATCAGTGGTTTAGGAGGAGATGTTGTTTAAAGATTGTGGACAGACGGATGGACGACGACGACGACGACGGACTGTGAGTGATCACAAAAGCTCACCTTGAGCTTTCAGCTCAGGTGAGCTAAAAAAATTATAAATGCAAGAGTTATGGTTCTTGCACTTTGCACATCGGCTACTGTTGATTGCTAGTCATATAAAGTTTCTTGAAGATGTCTTGAAGGGTTTTCAAGTTAAAGAGTGGACACTTTTTTTATGACGGACAAAGTTCCAAGGGAAACAAGCAAATTCCATGGGGAATTTATGTCCCCCGCCTTATTTTTATTTGAGGTGTTAAAAATGGTAAAGTTAACCAGAGGACCATTGGTCCTGTATCAAATACCTAAGTATTGAAGCAGGAAACCAGTGATAAAAAATAATTTCAAGATTCTGAAAAAAACCTCATGCATATCTGCAGACCATCCTTAAAGCACCTGTAAAGTTTCAAAGGATCGGCTTAAAACTGTGGTAGGAGTTACGGGGTCAAGGTACCTACTCCCTATATGCTTCTGTAGTATTAGAACTCAAAAAATGTCTAAGTTAAAAATGCAGAAAAAATGGTAAAAAATTATTTCAGGATTCTGAAAAAACCACATGCATATCTTCAGGTCATCCTAAAAGCCCTTGTAAAGTTTCAAAAGGATGGGACAAAAACTGTGGCAGGAGTTAAGGGGACAAGGTGCCTGCACCCTATACACTTCTGCAATATTAGAACTCAAAAAATGTCTAAGTTAAAAATGCGGAAAAAGTAATAAAAAAATATTTCAGGATTCTGAAAAATCCACCTGCATATTATCAGGCCATCCTAAAAGCCCACGTAAAGTTTCAAAAGGATCGGCCAAAAACTGTGGGAGGAGTTAAGGGGACAAGGTACCTACTCCCTATAGACTTCTGTAATATTAGAACTCAAAAAATGTCTAAGTTCAAAACGTGTAAAAAGTGATAAAAAATAATTTCAGGATTCTGAATAAACCACATGCATATCTTCAGACCATCCTTAAAGCACCTGTACAGTTTCAAAAGGATCGGCCAAAAACTGTGGGAGGAGTTAAGGGGACAAGGTACCTGCTCCCTATATACTCCTGTAGTATTAGAACTCAAAAAATGTCTAAGTTAAAAATGCGGAAAAAGTAATAAAAAATTATTTCAGGATTCTGAAAAAACCACATGCATATTTTCAGGCCATCCTGAAAGCCTATGTAAAGTTTCAAAAGGATCGGCCAAAAACTGTGGGAGGAGTTAAGGGGACAAGGTACCTACTCCCTATACACTTCTGTAGTATTAGAACTAAAAAAATGACTAAGTTAAAAATGCGGGAAAAGTGATAAAAAATTATTTCAGGATTCTGAAAAAACCACATGCATATCTTCAGGCCATCCTTAAAACACCTGTAAAGTTTCAAAAGAATCGGCCAAAAACTGTGGGAGGAGTTAAGGGGACAAGGTACCTGCTCCCTATACACTTCTGTAGTATTAGAAGTCAAAAAAAGTCTAAGTTAAAAATGCGGAAAAAGTAATAAAAAATTACTTCAGGATTCTGAAAAAACCACATGCATATCTTCAGGCCATCCTAAAAGCCCATGTAAAGTTTCAAAAGGATCGGCCAAAAACTGTGGGAGGAGTTAAGGGGACAAGGTACCTACTCCCTATAGACTTCTGTAATATTAGAACTCAAAAAATGTCTAAGTTAAAAATGCGGAAAAAGTGATAAAAAATTATTTCAGGATTCTGAAAAAACCACATGCATATCTTCAGACCATCCTTAAAACACCTGTAAAGTTTCAAAAGGATCGGACAGAAACTGTGGGAGGAGTTAAGGGGACAAAGTACCTACTAAAAACTCGGAACCACGCACCACGCACCACGCGCCACGCAAAACCAAAAACAGTGTCCCTCCACTTTTCTTCGAAAAGGCGGGGGACAATAAATCAAAAAGTTAAATGCAAGAGTTATAGTTCTTGCACTCTGCATGTCGTCTACTGTTGACTGATATTTACATGATGTTTCTTGAAGATATCTTCAGCAGGTTTCAAGTTACAGAACGGACACGATTTTGTGACTGACAAAGTTCCAAGGGAACTAACTAAGTATAAATGCAATAGTTATGGTTCTTGCATTCTGCAAGTCGTCTAATGTTGACTGATAGTTATATGAAGTTTCATGAAGACAGCTGGAGCAGTTTTCAAGTTATAGAGCTGACACGATTTTGTGACAGAGTCCGTGAGAAATAACTCAAAAAGTATAAATGCAAGAGTTATGGTTTTGTGCTCTGCATGTCATCTAATGTTGATTGATATTTATATGAAGTTTCATGAAGATAGCTTGAATCGTTTTCAATGGACACAATTTTGTGACAGAGTCCAAGGGAAATAACTCAAAAAGTATAAAGCAAGAGTTATGGTTCTTGCTCTCCCCATGTTGTCCTATGTTGATTGATATTTATATAAAGTTTCATGAAGATAACTTGAATAGTTTTCAAGTTATAGAGCGGACACGATTTTGTGACAGTCCAAGGGAAATAACTTAACAAGAGGGCCCAGAGGGCCCTAATTCGCTCATTCAAGTATCATTGTCTCTAGTATATTCTAAAAGACTATGGTTTCTCTTTATAGAACTAAGTAATTTTATAATTTGTTGAAAATGAATGTTTTCAGATGACAGGCTGGAGGTTTAAGAACTGTATTATACAGGCCTTTGGAGGAATGTGATGGTGCTTGGCACAGACAAAAGCATGTTGGCTTGTACAGTATTATAGGCCTTGGGGAATGTGGGGGTGGGACAGGTGCTTGAAAGATCCCATGGTGCCTTAGTTTTTTTCTTTTATTTTTAGCTCTGGTGGCCACCTTGTTCAGCAGAGCAGTACGGTTTGAGCAATTTTGGTAGAGGATCATCCAAGGAACATTCTTGTGAAATTATTGAAAAATCCATCAAGCAATGTCAGTGGAACTCTTTTGCAAAGCAAAAATTGCAATGTATGCATGGAAAATCAGCCCCTCTTATGGGGTTTGAATGCCTGATGAACAGATGGATGAATGAATAAACAAGAGGACCTAAAGGCCCTAATTCGCTCATCTGAGTGTCACTGTCTCTAGTATATTCTAAGACTATGATTTCTCTTCATAGGACTATGCATGTTTAAAATTTGTTCAAAAGAATGTTTTAAGATGACAGGCTGAGGGGTGCCGGACAGAAGCAAGATCGCATGGTGCCTTATTGTTGAACAGGCATGTGAACTAGATGAAGTTATGTAACCAAATATCAAAGGCCAGGGCCGTCTGGTTTCAGACAAAAAGATTTTTAAAGGTTTTCCCTATATAAGTATATATAAAACAAGATGGCGGCCATGGCAGTCATATTAGATTTCCAATAGGGACGATTTTAGCTTTTATGATCTACAAGTCACCCTGATGCTTCCTACCAAGTTTAAAGTCAATAAGCCTTTCGAATCAGAAGAAGCGTAAAATAGATTTTCAAGATGGCAGCCTTGGCAGACATCTTGGATTTCGGATCAGATAGATTTTAGCTATTTTTGACCTATAAGTCAACCCGAAGCTTCCTACCAAGTTTCAAGTCAATTGGCTTTTTCAGTTTAGGAGAAGAAGCAAAAAATAGACTTTCAATATGGCCACCAAGGCCGCCCTCTTCGATTTCCGATCGGGACGATTTTAGCTATTTTTGATCTACAAATCATCACAATGCTTCCTACCAAGTTTTGAGTCAATTGGCCTTTATTTTCAAGATGGCCACTATGGGGGCCATCTTGGATTTCCAATAGGGAGGATTTTAGCTATTTTTGATCTATAAGTCACCTCAATGTTTCTGACCAAGTTTCGAGTCAATTGGTTTTTGGGTTTAGAAGAAGAAGCGAAAAATAGATTTTCAAGATAGCAGCCATGGTGGCCATCTTGGATTTCCTATTGGCACGATTTTAGCTATTTTTTTATCTACAGGTCGACCCAATGCTTCCTACCTAGTTTAAAGTGAATAAGCCTTTCAGTTCAGAAGAAGACAAAAATAGATTTTCAAGATGGCTGCCATGGTGACCATCTTTGGTTTTCAATCGGAACCATTTTACCTATTTTTGATCTGTAATACACCCCAATGCTTCCTACCAAGTTTGGAGTTAATTGGCTTTTGGGTTTAGGAGAAGAAGCGAAAAATATAGATTTTCAAGATGGCTGCAATGGAGGCCATCTTGGATTTCCGATTGGCATGATTTTAGCTATTTTTGAACTACAAGTCACCCCGATGCTTCCTACCAAGTTTGGAGTCAACTGGCCTTTCGGTTCAGGAGAAGAAGCGAAAAATAGATTTTCAAGATGGCAGCCATCTTGGATTTCTGACTGGCACAATTTTAGCCAAAAAAATAGATTTTCAAGATGGCTGCCATGGCGACCGTCTTGGATTTCCAATCGGAACGATTTTAGCTATTTTTGATCTATGTCACACCAACACTTCCTACCAAGTTTAGAGTCAATTGGCTTGGGGTTAGGAGAAGAAGCGAAAAATATATTTTCAAGATGGCTACCATGGCGGCCATCTAGGATTTCCGATTGGTATTAATTTTATCTACAAGTCACCCCAATGCTTCCTACCAAGTTTCGAGTCAATGGGCCTTTCGGTTCAGGAGAAGAAGCGAAAAACAGATTTTCAAGATGGCGGCCATCTTGGATTTCCAATTGGCACAATTTTTGCTATTTTTGATCTACATGTCACCCCGATGCTTCCTAACAAGTATCGAGTCAATTGGCCAAGGGGTGTAGGAGTAGGCTTTAAAAGCAATTGTTGACTATGCACAATGGACGACAGACATTGACTGACCACAATTGACTAACAAAGAAACAAAGGGGAGTTTGGATACTTTGGATTGATATCTAATATCGTACCAAATATTAACTAAATCCATCATTTTGTTAGAAAAATATGAGCTCTCTAAGTATCTTAACATAAAAGTTATGACACAAAAACTCCAAGTGTGTTTTGTAGATCTTAAAGTCATAAGCATGGGTAATGATAATCTATGGCATTTTTCTAATTTCTGCTTCTATACTTAGAATGGGGCCTCCTACATTTTGTATACAAGTCTATGTAAAAAAATACATTTTCAAGAGGGCCGCAATGGTGGCCATCTTGGATTTCCAATAGAAACAATTTTAGCTATTTTTGATCTACAAGTCACCTCAATGCTTCCTACCAAGTTTCGAGTTAAATGGCCTTTTCGCTTCAGGAGAAGTAGCGAAGAATAGATTTTTAAGATGGCCACCACGGTGGCCATCTTGGATTTCCAATAGGGATGATTTTAGCTATTGCTTCCTACCAAGTTTAAAGTCAATTGACCTTTCTGTTCAGGAGAAGAAGCGAAACATAGATTTTCAAGATGGTGGCCATCTTGGATTTACGATCAGCTTGATTTTAGGTATTTTTCATCTACAAGTCACCCCGATGCTTCTTACCAAGTTTAAAGTCAAAAAGCCTTTCAAAAGAGAAGAAGCGAAAAATAGATTTTCAAGATGGCAGCCATGGCGGCATCATATCATATCATAATCGGATTTCTGATTAACGTGCAGGTACAGGGGCAACATCCACACCAGTGGGCCTCCTTCCAGATAGATGGCTTGCTGCACGCATGGCAGATCTCACACCAGATCTCCAGGTATGTCTATCATGAGGGTTGATGGCTGAGAACTTCCACTCTCTGCAATCCCTCTCTGTCAGATGATTCCATGTCATCTTGGGCCTCCCAGGCCCATGCTTTCCATCAACCTGTATGTCAAAGGCTGTCTTGATTGCACCATTGGAGTGTTACACATGTCCATACCATCGGAGTCTTCTCTCCTTCAGAATGAGGTCCAGATCCTCAATGCCAAGCCGCACAAGTAGCTCATTGGACCTGCTGGTGACAATGTCTTGCAGTCTTACATTGCAGATCTGTCTGATCATCGCCCTGTCATTTCGCTGCAGACGCTGGAGGTTTGGCTTTGTCAATGGCCAAGTCTCGCTGGCATGGAGCACTGCGCTCCACACACAAGAGCTGTACACACGCCCACGTGTTTTGAAAGAGAGGTACGTGGCATGAAGAGAGAACTGGTAGCAGATCCTTGAACTTCTTCCAGGCAGTTGTGGTTGAAAGTTCACAGCCACCTGCTGCTGAGAGCATGTCTCCGAAGTAGCAAAAGGAAGCTACCACCTCAAGCTTGTTAGGTCCGACCTGGACTTCCTTCTGTGGTCTGCCATCCAAGGGCGTGCAGTTCCCTGACACCGTGAACATCTGTAGTCAGGGTCTTTTTTCAAGCGCTTGGATTTTTGATCTATAAGTCACCCTAATGCTTTCTACCAAGTTTCAAGTCAATTAGGAGAAGTGAAAAATAGATTTTCAAGATGGCCGCCATGGTGGCCATCTTGGATTTCCAATCCTGAAGATTTTAGCTATTTATGACCTATAAGTCATCACGATGCTTCCTATCGGAAATAGGGACGTTTTAGCTATTTTTGATTTATAAGTCACCCCGATGCTTCCTACCAAGTTTCAAGTCAATAAGCTTTTCGAATCAGAAGAAGCGTAAAATAGATTTTCAAGATGGCTGCCATGGCGGCTATTTATGACCTATAAGTCATCACGATGCTTCCTACCAAGTTTCCAGTCAACTGGCTTTTCAGTTAAGGCGAAGAAGGGAAAAATAGATTTTCAAGACTGTGGCCATGGCAGCCATCTTGGATTTCTGAACAGAACCATTTTAGCTATTTTTGATCTACAAGTCACCCCTATGCTTCCTACCAAGTTTGGAGTCAACTGGCCTTTCTTTTCAAGGAGAAGAAGTGAAAAATAGATTTTCAAGATGGTGGCCATGGTGGCCATCTTGGATTTCCTATCGATATGATTTTAGCTACTTTTGATCTACAAGTAACCCTAATGCTTCCTACCAAGTTTTGTCAGTAGGCCTTTTGCTTCAGGAGAAGAAACGAAGAAAAGTTTTTCAAGATGGCCACCATGGCCACCATCTTGGATTTCCAATAGGGACAATTTTAGCTATTTTTGATCTATAAATCAACCCCGATGCTTCCTACCAAGTTTCAAGTCAATAAGCTTTTCAGTTTAGGAGAAGAAGCAAAAAATAGATTTTTAAGATGGCAGCCATGGCGGCCTTCTTGGATTTCCAATCAGAAAGATTTTAGCTATTTTTGACCTATAAGTCACCGCGATGCTTCCTACTAAATTTCCAGTCAACTGGTTTTTCAGTTAGAAGAAGCGAAAAACATATTTTCAAGATGGCGGCCATGGCAGCCATCTTGGATTCCCGATCGGAACGATTTTAGCTATTTTTGATCTATAAGTCACCACAATGCTTCCTAACAAATTTCGAGTCAATTGGCTTTTTGGTTTAGGAGAAGAAGTGAAAAATAGATTTTTAAGATGGCCGCTGTGACGGCCATCTTGGCTTTCCAATTGGAATGATTTTAGCTATTTTTGATCTACAAGTCACCCTGATGCTTCCTACCAAGTATCAAGTCAATTGGCCCAGGGGTATAGGAGGACTGGAGGAGTAGGCTTTTTAGTAGGCTTTTAAGTCAATAAGCCTTTCAGTTCAGAAGAGAAAGCAAAAAATAGATTTTCAGGATGGCTGCCATGGCGGCCATCTAGGATTTCTGATCAGACCAATTTAAGCTATTTCAGATCTACAAGTCACCCTGATGCTTCCTACCAAGTATTGAGTCAACTTGGCCTTTCAGTTCAGGAGAAGAAGCAAAAAATACATTTTCAAGATGGCGACCATCTTGGATTTCCAATTGGAACGATTTTAGCTATTTCTGATCTACAAGTCACCCTGATGCTTTCTACTAAGTACTGAGTCAATTTGGCCTTTCAGTTCAGGAGAAGAAGCGAAAAATAGATTTTCAAGATGGGGGCCATGGCGGCCATCTTGGATTTCCGATCGGAACGATTTTAGCTATTTCTGATCTAAAAGTCACCCCCATGCTTCCTACTAAGTATTGAGTCAATTTGGCCTTTCATTTCAGGAGAAAAAGCGAAAATAGATTTTCAAGATGGGGGCCATGGCGGCCATCTTGGATTTCCTATCTGAATGATTTTATCTATTTTTGATCTACAAGTCACCCTGATGCTTCCTACCAAGTATCAAGCTAATTAGCCCAGGGGTGTAGGAGGAGAAGGCTTTTAAAGCAATTGTTGATGCCGCATGACAGACGATGGACATTGACTGATCACAACAGCTCACCATCAGCACTTCCTGCTCAGGTGAGCTAAAAAGTATAAATGCAAGAGTTATGGTTCTTGCACTCTGCTTAAATGGTTTTCAAGTTATAGAGCGGACACAATTTTATGAGAGTGCTGGGGAAATAGCTCAAATACATGTAGTATCAAGAGTTATGGTTCTTGCACTCTGCATGTCATCTAATGTTGATTGATATTTATATGATGTTTCATGAAGATAGCTTGAATGGTTTTCAAGTTATAGAGTGGACACGATTTTGTGACAGTCCAAGGGAAATAACTCATCAAGAGGCCCACAAGCCACAGGTCACTCACCTGAGTGGCATAGCCACTGCAGATACGCAGATGTTATGCAACATTTCTCCAATCCTGTCATCGCAACTAATGAAAAGATCATCCTTTAAGCAGTTCTTAATTTTGAAGAAGAATATTATATATGGCATGACAGTCAGTGGAGCATGATCATTTAAACAAACTCTCAATCACATTTCAACAGTAGAATCAATGTGAAATTTGGTGGCAACTGGCTAAGTGGTTTCTGAAGAATCATGATTTTATACATGTAAACAGCACAGTGGCAGGGAAATATAATAAACATAAACAAGATGGCAGCCATCTTGGATTTCCAATCAGAATGATTTTAGCTAGTAACCTATGCATGAAAAATTTTATTCTAGTCATTGGTTTTTAAGTCAAATATTTTCACTTTTTCCCTTTAGTCAAAATGAATGCAAATTATGCCGAAATCTGTAGGGTATGTAACTTGGAGGCAGATTTTCAATGTGTTCCACTTGTTAAATCCTTCTGAAATTTTCACAATATTGTTGTGAAACATCAATAATTCAAATTCAACAATGAAAAGTGTAAAATATTATCTTAGCAAAAATTAAAAAAAAAAACAACAAACTTTGCTATAGAAATTGCATAGGTCAGACCAATTTTTGGCCATAAATTTAATTTTAGAGTAAATATTTGAGAACAAAACACAGAAATAGGAAAATGGTTTCTGATAAGATATGGTCAATCATACGTGCAAAGCAGCCGCGTGCGAAGCACGCCTATAGATAACATGACCCATTTAAATTAGTTCATTCAAATGTAGTTATATACCTAAGAAACTTAAAAACTTCGGACAACATGGCACCTTCCTATAAACAATGGTTGTCCCAGCATCAAATCTGCGCTCTGACCGACGCTCAATTAAGCTGGAACACATTTTTGCTCACGTCTCTTCACGAAATATTGAAAGAGGATTAAAATCTGTTTACTTCGCATTTAAATTAATCCAAATATTTTTCATAGTTCAAATTTCAAATTCAGATTACAAAGGAAATGAAAGCTATCTGAATTTACAATCTACTGGAAAAAAAAAAAAAAAAAAAAGATAAAATGTACACGAGATTAGTTGGCACTGTCATACTTCGGAAATTATGTGACGTAGCTTTTGTTGTCTGCTAAATGTTCCTGGGGGCTTTCCTGTCACTGTTACTGTGTTTGTTTAAACTGTTTTTTTTTTTGGAGATGTAAAGCAGGTTAAAAAAAAAAAAGAAAAAAAAAAGAATGAGTGCAATTACAAACAGATATGAATCTGAACGTTATGTTAAATATATGATGATTTTATTTTTTCCTTGGAGAAACCCTTAATAAACAGTCTCTTCACTCAATGTAAAATTTGTTTTGAATAATACTCATAATTGTGCGAAGTGACATCACAACCGTGGTGGCCGTGGGGGGTTAAAACGTTGGCATTGCAATCCGACTAACACAAGTTCAAAACTCAGCAGGGGCATTATTTTTATTTATTTATTTTTTCTATTTTTTTTTTTGTTATATATAATTATTACTTTTATAAAGATTTGTTTCAATTTATTTCATAAAACATTTTATTTTGCATTAATGAAAAAAAAAAAAAAAAAAAGAGAAAAACCTCTCTGCAGAAACATTTTTTTTTCTCCACCTGTTTAGATTGTTTCAGATTATTGCAGCCCTCCTAGGGGTTATGGGGAACAGGGAATTTTTTTGTGGGGGGGCGAGGGGGAGTTTACAGCCCTTTCATTTTATACTGAGCCGATCGTTCATCAAAGATGGACGAAATCTGGAGAACCCGGGGAAAAAAACCACCTGACCATCTGTAAGGCGTAAGCAGAACTTTGCTTTCCCACGTGACCTCGAACCACAGAGAAACCTAACGGATTAGAGGCAACTCTCCTATCCACTAGGCTACAGGGGCCCGCAGTGGGGGGGATCAGGGGAATAATGTCATTTTGTTTGTTTGTTTGTGCTGAGGTTTTACGGCCCAGTCAACCCAATGGGGTCATGTCGAGTGCAGTCAGTTTACCTAACCACGTTTACCGGGCAGGCTTAGTCCTCTAAGCGGTTAACCAGTATTGTGCTCATTCTTCCGCCAGAAACTGACAATTTCTTGAATCAACGGAAGGGAGAGAATGACCGTAGAAAATATTTCACGATCAATCTCTACAAAAGAATGTTGCTGACCTCGGCAGGGGTTGAACCCGCGACCTCCTGGTCTCCAGTCGGACGGCGCAACCAAATGAACCACCGAGGCCGGCATAATGTCATTTACTTCAGGGGAACCGATGCACACAAGTCTAAAGATGAAGAGAATAAGGGAACAAATGTAATTTTGGGGAGCAGGGAACATACAAAATTAAGATTTTGATTTTGGGAAACAAGGAAAAAGGCTGAAATATTTCAGGAGAACAATGGAACAGGTAACCCCGCCCCCAAGGGAGGGCCTCATTACTCCATTATCCACTGCACCTATCTATGTTCTAGTTCACAGAGTTGGAGAGGAGTGACGAGCATACTCCTATGAGTAGTTAGCCAAAGTATCCCATTCCACAGAAATTTGCTGGACTGCTTTGGTTGACGGCAACTGCCTTGCCCTGTCTTACATACCTTTAGTCAAGTCGAGAAGAAATAGTATTGTAACATTAATGCCTACCTAGTTTTCTGTATTTTTTATTCATTAGATTAACATGCCTCTGCCAAGCAGGCATATGGCGTTTGTTCAAACTTGTCTCAATGTTCTGAATCTCAGAAAAAAAGGATTTTAAAAACCAAATGGCATAGTTTTTACAGTTTCATTGGAATTGCTATATAATGATAAAGCCTTAAAAAATTGCCAAAAACTGCATCAGAAGGCATATTTGCCTTTTTACTTCAGGGAGTGTGGGATATTTGAAATTTTACTACCAGGTGAAACCCACATTACTTAAACACGCCTTGTCAAATATATAGAAAATTTCACCTCCAAAAACTGAGAATTTTCAGATAAAAAACTGATATTTTTCATACTTCGGCTCAAAACATAAATTGTGAATACTCATTAGAACTGCCTCACTGAGGCAGTTCTAACAAGTACCCACAATCTATGTTTTTGATCAGAAATAAGGAAAATAATGTATACCCCTGTAAACCCCAGTTTTACTAAATAGAAGTGGGGTTTGAGGGGGTCAAAATTATATAGGCATGTTTTTGTGATGAGTTTGGTACTTTTTTAGTTATTTAAAAAATTGCACGAAATCTTGGACCCAATATACACTGGACTAGCAACAGTATAGGTATTGTATTTATACAAAATATGTTGTCCTGGCTGAATTTTCGTAATTAATTTTGTATGATGAAGTTCAAATGCTCATATTTCATTTATTTCTTCAAATATCTGGGATTTGTTTTCAAAAGGCAATAGTTCAATATGTTACCTTTAAGACTGCAATATTATATTTAAGGAAAATCAAACATTTTATGTAAACATGAATAAGAAATCTAGGTACCCTTTTTAGCTATTTTTTCGGCATTTTTAGCAGAAAATCATCAGAAATTCACCCAAAATGATGGTATAACTTCAATTTTATTAATTGTGACTGAACATTTTTCAACCAAACCTATTAAAAACAATTTATTACAACTTCAGTTATTTTTCAAAAACATTTTTACTGACCATAGTGCTGTAACATAGCGCTAAATCTAGCCACGACAACATATTTTGGCAGTTCCGTTAGAGACAAGATTGTGTATTATCGGGTCTGAGAAAAAATATATGCCTCTGGGCAACCGGACCATTCTCGGCTCTGAGAAAAAATATATACCTCTGTGCAACCGGACCAGTCTCAGCCTATCAAATTTCTGGGGCCATGCAAGCGGCTGAGAATTCCACATGATTCCTGGGTTATGTGTTATGTATGAACTGAAATCTTTAGTGAGGCCTTAGTCCCAGAGGTTTTCGGGAACAAGGGATCAAGCTCACTTCCTTTCAGGGAACATTGGAAAATATTTGAAGGGAAAAAAACTAATTTTTGGGAACAATTTAGAAAATTGCTATAAGGAACATGGCCATTTATTTTTTAGGGAACATGGTACCTCCTGGGAGCACCTATTTAGTGAGGTTGCTTTGCACCACGCATCTACCTAATTTCATATTAACAAGGTTTCATCATTTAAAATAAAACGCCAAGCAAAAAAAATCTTTCCAAGTGATTTTGAGACAGTATCATGAGTACGCTAACGTCGATCAACGATACCCCACCCCTTGTTCGATCACTGTAAAATCTGTGGAAATTAAGTCACACTCAGTAAAAGTAAATTTATATTTACGGAATTACAAAGGACACGTAAAACTTACTCTCATGCAGGTATGAATATCTGGATAAGCCATCGCGTTTTTGGCTGTTTTATAAATAATCTTTACATTTTCATAACTTTTCATGCATCGACAAGTTGAAAAAACTAGAACAGACTGGTTCCACTCCAAAATACTCTACTTTCGGTTTAGAACAGGTAAAGCATGTAAAGGGTCCGATGAAAACCGGTCCATACAAATACCGGAAAGCAACCAAAATACCGGAAAGCAACCGAAATACCGGAAAGCACATATAAATACCGGAAAGCACCCTAAAATAGGGGTATAGGGTAATGAAGTGGTCCCGGGGGGGGGGGGGGCGGGGGGGTGCTTGCTGGTCAGCTGTGTACCGATGCTTGAACAAAAAAACGATGAGAAAGGGTGCTTTTATTCAAGCTGGGCAGTGCGCAGTGGTGTGAGGAAAAAGGGTATGATTTTCACGGGTCTGCTTAAAATGTAAAATAAAATATAATGACCATTTTATCGGGCTGGGTATCGGCCCCAGTACCTGGCAAGTGGCAAAAATTGTTAGTTTTCAAGAGAACACAGTGAAAAGGGTATGTATTTTTTAACATTTTGAACTCATTGTTTAGGGTATGTTTTGCAATGCTTTGTTCAAGCATCGGTACCCAGTTGACCCTCAAGCGCCCTCCCCGGGGAAGTGGTCTATAGAAGGGGTGTTGAAAGTCGGCCGTTGAAAGTTGACTACATTAACTACCTTTTTGAATTTCTGAATGCTTGGTAATATTCTTATATGAACTTTATGTTGTGTTGAGGTTTTACGGCCCAGTCAACCCAATGGGGTCATGTCGAGCGCGGTCAGTTTACCTAACCACACGATTACTGGGCAGGCTTGGTCCTCCAAGCAAATGCGAATAAATGTTTAGCAGACTATGACTATTCTCATGACTGCCAACGGTTTAAAAATCATGCCTGTTGCATGTTTCTCGTTGCCTTAAAAGTTGCCTACTGGAATAAATAAAATCATCTATTTATAATGTTTGTTCGCTTTAAATGTTCAATAAAGTTTTATATTATGATTTGATCGCTGTTATGATATGCTTTTTCATTACCGTAATCAAAAGTGGTTGTAACTGAATCAGCGGTCAAATCTGAATACAATTGTAACCAACGCTATTATAAAAGGTATAATGAAAAAAAGATGTGTTCCACGGAGTTGATTTGTCTTATTTTCTTCTTTCTATTATCATTTAAACTTCCCATATACGTTGATCCAATGTCTATTAAACGGCCTTGACTGAGAAGCGTGATTATACACGACGTGTCACCAAGGTAATTGTGTAATACATGATTATTCAATCAACGGATATTGTGACACCTGCATCTACTGTTAATCCAATTATCAACTAACCGGTCTTTATGTTTCCCGCGTATTCAATAGACAAAGTTATAAACAATTAGCCAAGACGCACACACAAATACAATGTATGTTTGAAAAATAAAATAGAGGTGCGTTGAAGCGCAAATCAGCCATAGCTGCAAAACATTTGCAATTTCATTTTGACGCAACCTATTGATTGACTTTTTGTCATACAAACAAGTTAATGTTTCCGTTTTTCACTTATCGAGTTCGAAAGCACAAAGCAAAACTTACACCACAAAGGCAAGTGAAAATACCATTGATTTGCACATGTTCTAACTCAGTAAGTAAATAACATAAGACTTAAAATATTCTAGCACATAAAATGGGTAAGGATCACTAACAATTCGACGTAAGTTTGCAAAAAATTGGTCCATGCAAAAAGGAAGAAATACTTGCTTAGAAAAGTGACAAAACTTTCGACAAAAGTGGGGGTGACAAAACTTTTGAAACTGACCTGTATGTATTTTCTGTGTTGTTATTTTAATGTTCGAAGATAAAATTAGTTTTGTAATTCTCCATATGTGATCTAGATCAGACCTCACAATCGATGCCATTCACCATATGGCATTGCATGCATTTTGCTTTAATATTATAATGTATATGCACTTGTTAAACGACGACTTTGGATTTATTCATTTTCCTTTTTACAAGTTTACAACCTTACAAATTTTATTATAGTTTACGTTTACAAAACAAATATATTGACAATATTGATATTGTGTTATTTACGAAACGTTTTTACAAAATAGTTTTACATATTTTTTCCCTTTTTACATACGTATCTTTTTTTATCATTTTACAAGTATTATAATAGTTTATTTTTCGAACTTGACTTTCGTACCGAATAAACGTTCATCATTTTCGTTTTTACAGAAAACCATTCCTTATAGTTTTACAAGTTTGACAAAGTTATGTTTCGAACTTGACTTTCACGGTTTACACAATTGTTTTACCTTTGTCGGTGAATATTAGTTTATTGATACGTTATCTACTCATTTTTATTATCTATTTTTTTAGGGTAATGTTTTCTATTTTTGCATACGTTCGTATTTAATCTTCTTGGTTGGTTTTGAAAATATTTGTTTGTCTTTTGAATATACATTGTTTTATTAAATGGGAGAGAGAGAGAGAGAGAGAGAGAGAGAGAGATACGATGATGCTACTTATTGGCAAACAGTGTCGGACCAGACATCAAATGTATGTGTTTTATATGTTGTATTTACTTTCATAATAAAATATATTAAATAAACCATGCTTTTGTTTTTCTACATATCCATTATGAACATCCCAGCTCAACAGCTCAATGGGTACCCACATTCAATGTTTGGAAAATCATTTTTTTAGCCGAAACATGCAATGAATTTGAATTGGCCTGTTCTCTGGATGTGATATGGATCAGACAATGACTCTGCCACGGTATAGTGACTTCACCATCGACCCGAATCTGAAAACAAGAAAATTATTGTAAATGGGGGTAATAAAACAATACAGTATAATGGCCTATCAACACTTAAACCAAGCCATACTTACATATACACGCAAGATTTAATGACAGGCATACGGATACCTTTATACATACAAGTTTGTCACATAGTCTATCGAGGCTCTACGGTGTTCAAAATTTACTGTCATTCAGATACATTTTTAAATGAACATATAAAAGTAATTCCAACATCCCCTTTCCCCCATATACCCCTATATTGGGGTGCTTTCCGGTATTTATATGTGCTTTCCGGTATTTCGGTTGCTTTCCGGTATTTTGGTTGCTTTCCGGTATTTGACCGGACCCGACGAAAACCCCAAACCATGACCCGTATCCGAGTGTCCCAAACCGCTTCTAAATCCCCCAAACCATATTTCAAAGTTACCGTGCCAAATAGCTGAAATATAAATATTATCAAATATTAGATCTGTCTGTTTAACCTCACCTCGCCCCCAGATTCTACATGTTTGTTTGTGTTGAGGTTTTACGGCCCAGTCAACCCAATAGGTCATGTCGAGCGCGGTCAGTTTACCTAACCACACGTTTACTGGGCAGGCTTAGTCCTCCAAGCGGTTAACCAGTATTGTGCACATTCTGATAACTGCCCTTCTTGAATCAGCGGAAGGGAGAGAATGACCGTAGAAAATATTTCATGATCAATCTCCACGAAAGAATGTTGCCGACCTCGGCGGGGGTTAAACCCACGACCTCCTGGTCTCCAGTCGGACGGCGCATCCAACTGAGCCACCGAGGCCGGCAGATTCTACATGTATCTTAAAATCAGTACAGCCGTGTAGCCTAATGTGGCGCATCTGCCAATGCTGCTCACTCAAATATTTTCTCCCAAAAATCCCAAGTATTATTTTTGTGGGCGTACGTGATGAAACATATCAAGAGGTACATGGCCATTACAATTTGCATGGGGAATCAGGAGTGTAATTCAAAATAATCAGGAAAATGTTGTTTTCACTAAAAGCAAAGGACCCTTTTCCCTGAACGTGAAATTTAAAAGGTGGTTTTGTCAGTGAACAATGAAAATGGCACAAATATATTCTAAATTGATTAGTTATCACAGAAATTCATCTTTAATCTAAAAACATTATGTCCAAGGCAACAGGCAAAATTCTAACAGGTGCGCGACATTGGCAGACATTTTTAATGACGCACAAACAAGGGAGTGATGAAGTTGAGAGATTATTATCTGCTAAATCTGAAGAAGAAATTAAATGAAAATAAACTTGTTTTATTTATAATAAATTATTCTTCGTTCTAGTACATTTAAAAATTAAAACTGGTCTAGCGAACATTTTTTTTTTTTTTAAATTCAGCTCAAATCCTTAGATGCTCTAAATAGGCCGACAGCAGTGTAATAATAAATCTACCAGTTACAAAACTGTTAAACTGAGTGTAACAGAGGTACGTAAGGACAGACATACGGACAGACGGAAGTACGTACGTATGCATGACCCGAACACTAAATGAAACAAGTATGATGCCAGTGGGGGAACGAAAACGATGCCCGGCTTGTGTATATATGAAGTTACGTATGGCTCCGTCTGTTTGTCTGTCTGCCTGCCTACATTATGTATGTATGTATACTTTCCCCGAGGTACCAAAAGAAGTGATTGCAATAACCAACATATGAATGTGAATAACTGCAACAGAGGAACCGCATTTTGTTTAATACTTAGCACTCTGTATAATATATATTCAGCAGACGTCATTTTGAAATATCTTTATTTTCTGAGAAAACAGGTTTTGACATTTCATACAAATCGGCACCATTGAAGACAATTTATATGAAATGTCAAATTCTGTTTTGTTTTGTTATTTGTTTGTTTGCTTTTTGTTTTGAAAAATAATAATAATAATAATAATATAATGAATTGTCTGCGGAAATTGCCATGAGAGTGGTGAAGTTTAATCCTTTCACTCTCGTTTCTGAAATAGACACGTTTATCTCTGAATTTGGACACATTCTTTGTTGCGAATAGGGGTTTCAGTCAAAAATCAATAGTGTGGGTCCTCTTTACAAGCAGTCTCTGTGTCTGCACTGTTTGCAAATACACCCATTCGGGTCTATAGAGCTAATAGGGTATTTTTTTCCTTCGGAAATAAGGCTTGACATTTCATGTGAAGATCTGCCGATGATACAATCACATGAAATGACAAGCCTTATTTTCTGGAAAAATCAAACTTGCAATCTCTGTTGCAATTGTAGTTGTCACTTTAATGAATAATTCTGGTGCAGCCTTAAATTACAATTATGTTTTTGGTTTGTGTAGATCAGTGAAACATCGCAGTTTGTTTGTTTGTGTTACGGCCCCGTCAACCCAATGGGGTCATGTCGAGCGCGGTCAGTTTACCTAACCACACGTTTACTGGGCAGGCTTAGTTCTCTAAGCGGTTAACCAATATTGTGCACATTCTTTCGCCAGAAACTGAGAACTGCCCTACTTGAATCAGCGGAAGGGAGAGAATGACCGTAGAAAATATTTCATGATCAATCTCCACGAAAGACTGTTGCCGACCTCGGCGGGGGTTGAACCCGCGACCTCCTGGTCTCCAGTCGGACGGCGCATAAAACATCGCAGTAAAACCATGTATGATGTGTGTGGTTGAATTCTCAAAGCTGATGCTAATAATTGTTCCCGGTTTTCTGTTTTGTTTGTGCATACTATAAATACGTTTTTTTGTTTTTTTTCAATTTTAAGACAACTGATTTCTTTTTTACTTGTCCTCAGAGGAATGGGATTAGTAGGACAAGTCGGGTACAGTATTTCCCCAGCCCTGCTTAAAAAATTTGCTACCAATGAGAGCAAATACTTTCATTTTAGTTTTCAGATAAACATCCTGCTACTTTTCATATTTCTGCTCAAAACGTAGATTGTGGGTACTCGTTTGAACCGCCTCACCGAGGCGGTTCTAACGAGTAACCACAATCTATGTTTTTGAACAGAAATAAGAAAAAATAACGTATAGCCCTGTAAACCCCAGTTTTACTATATAAATAATTATATAGGTATGTTTTCGTGATGGAAATGATTGTTCCACTATATTTGCAACATTTTTTTCTGTCTTACTTCTGTTACATACAAGAAGACTTGGAATGTAGGAGTAATTGATGATTCTGGGCATAATTTTCACCATTTTTTCATAAAATATAGAAGTATTCATTTGAAGCGCCTGAGCAAGTCATTCTAATAAGTATCCACAACATGTTTTTATGAAGAATTAACTCTTTCAGCTCGGCAGACCAAAATATATATCTTTGCAGTGTAGACCATGACAAGAAGGTAACGAGCTATCTAATCAGGATCTTCAGTTTGCCATTCTGTTTCTGACACTGTAACCTCTATTTACAGCAGTGGATATATCCAAATTCAAGAATAGAAGAGTCCACTTCAGAAACTCTATGATGAATGGGTTAAGAGACAATTCTAATACGACGTTAACGTTTTCCCATTGAGCTAAATGGAAACGTCACCGTGATCAAACTACATTCTAATGCACTTGCGTATGTAACGCGACGTCTGATTGGATAACGTCAAATTTGCGACAATTATTTCTGCGATATATTGTCAGAAATCCGATGTTATCACGTAACGTCGCTTTTCATTGACTGGCATTTGGGTTTACACAGGCAACAGCACTTGATGCTTTGTACAAATAGTACATTTTTTTAACAAAACAAATGAAATAAATGCATTAGAATGCGGAGAACTGCAATTAAAATTGTCATTTGGGGAGGTAAATCGTCGGTTTTACGGTCGCAAAGTACGTTTTACGCTCCGCTGATGCGCGTCGTAAAACGAATTTTTCGACCGTAAAACCGCCGATTTACCTGTCCATATGATAATTTTTAATGCAGTTATCCCCTAAATAATTAACGTAGTCAACGCAGTGCATGCAAAAAGCCGCATTTGATGACGTCGCATGTAAACATTTACTTACAGCGACGTCCGCTGTAAGAGAGTTCTCTGGAAAACATGCCGTAATGTCGATTTTCCCTTCTGTGTCCTGTTCGAATCGAAATAATTATCTACTGGGAATTATCGCGCACGGTGTTGCAGGGCAGATTGCAAAGTATTCAACCACGACGGCGCAGCCGGAGTGAATTAATATTTGCATCTGTTGCGAGTAAATGTTTACCCGTGACGTCATCAAACACGCTCTTTTGCACGCACTACACTGACAACGTGAATTATCGTTTTCCATTAACGTTGACGTCATGTTAGAAATCTTATCACCAAATACTCCTTCTTAACAAAAGTCCTCTGATATACGTACTATCACATGTTAAAAAGGCATATATGCAATAAATCAGGACCCCAGCTATCTGTTTATATAACCGCAGAATATTTGTACTGCAGGATTGTGGAATTATCAAATTTTATTACTTGTCTTTGGCCAAGTAAATGGTCAAAGTCCACTTGTCCTAACAAGAAAGCGTGATGGATGGACAGACAGAAAAATGTTAATATCACACACCCTTACCACCCGGGGAAGACATGTAACAAAAAAAAAAGGGTAAGAGAAAAGTCCAGGGAGTGCCACAATCACAACCGCAGCCCTTCCCAGACACCATGAGGAAGAGGAAACCGACAAATCCGAACAAGCACAAAACGAACAAACGTACGAAAAGCACTAAGATTAGTTCTCTTTTCCCCAAGCGAGGTAATCGCAAAGGACTGAAAAACACAAGAACAAAATGACACAAGGTAAGACATAAAACAAATCGCCTCATAGAATAAACCACAAACCGACACATAGTTAGACTAACACCGGGACCACCACCTTAGAACGATCAGTAAACCACAGGGGGTTTAAAGCAAGTTTGGGTAAAATACTTCCAGTACTAGTTTAGGAGATAGTGTGACCGACAAATTGACGGACGCCGCACGCTCTGAAAAATTATGTTGCTCTTGCACACCCTTACCATGAGGGGAAGTCGTGTAGCAAGTGTGGTTTACCGTATTTCTTCAGTTATAAGACGGGGGTTTTCCGTTCCAAAACAATCTCAAAGTTCTAGATCCGTCTTAGTAGGAAGGATTTTCATCTTTAGAGAAAACGTCATAAAAGTTTATGTCAAAGTTTATAAGACCTTATATTTTCTGAATCCTGTGATGGATTTTGTTTATATTTGGGGAGATTATAGATGTTGGTCCAAAATTTTCTTGGGCACTATCTCTACCCTTGCTCATGACCTACAGGTCAAGGTCACAGACAGAATTTTTATGTTAAAGTTTTGCGTCAAAGTTTTTAAGATCTCTTACTTTTTAATTTCTTGTATGGATTCACTTTATATTTGTCATGAGTATAGATACTGGTCCAAAATTTTATTCGGCACTATCTCCACCTGTGCTTATGATTATAGGTCAAGGTCATGGATTAAGAAATTTATGTTAAAGTTTTGCATCAAAGTTTTTAAGGTCTCTTAATTTCTTAATCCTTGTATGGATTTACTTTATATTTGGCATGATTATAGATATTTGTCCAAAATTTTATTCAGCACTATCCCCAACCCTGCGTATGATCTAGAGGGCAAGTTAACAGATTTAGAAATTTATGTTAAAGTTTTGCCTCAAAGTTTTTAAGCTCTCTTAATTTTTGATCCTTGCATGGTTTCACTTTATATTTGGCATGATTTATATGTCCAAAATTTTATTCCACACTATCCCCACCGTATGACCTAAAGTCAAGGTCACGGACTTAGAAATTTTATCCTTTAGTTTTACTGCAAAGTTCTTAAGATCTTTTTTTTTTCTCAGCTAGTTTTAAAATCATACTATTCATTTAGTTTTTATATTTGGTATAGCTCTGGAAGATGTTCTTCATCCAAAATTATATCCAGTACAATGTCTCCACCCGTGTTCTTGCTGTCATGGGTCATTCTTTTTATAATCTATCTTCGCCAGAATACATGGGGCTTGACAAGCACAACTTCATTGAATAAGTAAAGAAATGATGGGAGAAGAGGTATTTCAATTGCATTTTGCCTCCCACCTTTGCTGCGTCATATCTTTTTACAAGGCCATATAAAAGAAGCTTAACCTGCTAGTATGTAAAATGGTCTTCTTTCCCTGCTATTGCTTTACAAATTTCCTACTTTAAAATTTTGGGATGACAACCAAACAAAATGACCACTGGTCATAAAACACTTAAACTGACTGGACGATCATCAAATCATCTTAACTGCCAAATATGGTTCATATCACTACACGCGTTAGGGAGAAAATTCAATTTAACCATTTTCCTGTTATAAGTCTATGGGACCTTTCAGTTGTCGTAACAACCAAATAGGCAGATGACCATAATTTAGCCATTTTTAAATCCCCCTACCCAAGCAACATACCTGCCTAACTAGGGACAAATCGCTTCAGTGGCTTTGGAGAAGTTGTCATTTTAAAGTGGTCAGCTAATGAACTGGCAGAGGGACTGGCGGATGGACGACAAACATTGATCACTATAGCTCAGCCTGAGCATCGCTCAGATGAGCAAAAAAAGAGCAAACAAAACACAGAATTGAATTTAATTTCAACAGAATTATTATTCAAAAATAACATTTAATAATTCATTTTCTTACGATGTTTTACTGACAAAACTGTGAAACACATTAACCCCTGGGCACGATCACAACTACAGCAGATAATACTTTGAACCTTGTTTTGTTATTTTTCAGAGAAACTTAAGACAAGATTTTATATAAATTGTCTGTCCAGCAGACAAGTCATATGAAATGGAATGACAAAAAAAAAGAACAAAAAAAAAGAACAAAAAGAAAGAAACTGTCATCTGCTGTAGTTGTGATTGATACTTTATGGGTGAAGAAAGCCAGGAAGTACAGAGCTGGAATATGGAAAATCCACAAAACCATAAGCTAACAGTTAACCCCTAAAGAGCCAGGCAAACTTTTAGCAGATGACATTATATTTTTTTAATCATTGTTCAGAGAAAATAAGACTTGACATTTCATGTGAATTGTCTGCTTCATGTGAAATCTCAAGCCTTATTTTATCCGAAATCACCAACTTGAGTTGTTTATCCTTATATGATTAATCCGTAATGATATTTCTAAGAAATGATGCATGTCATGTGAATCATCTGCCATATGTTGTGGGAACTCATTAGAAGCATCTCAGTGAAGGGCTTCTAATGAGTACCTAAAGTGTATTTTTTGTGGAGAAATCAGAAAAATACCATTACTTTTCTTGAATTTTGTACTTATGCTTATGCACACACACACACACACACACACACACACACACACAAGCTGAATAGTTAGGCAGAAATACTTTCACAGATTACCCAGAAATAGTTTGAAGCTATTTTCAGTTGTTTTTCACTCTTGTACATACTGTAATCAAGCACTGATCAGAAGTAGTTTCTGATAAAATGGACAACTTCAGCCATTGTACAGTCATTCTCTACCTCAACAACAAAGGTTCAACACTCAAGGAGGTCAAGGAGGACATGATGTTCATAGCAGGGGAGGATACCCCCTTCATATAAAGCATAGTGAAAAGGTGGGTTGCTGAGATGAAATGTGGCAGGGAGACTCCGGAATCTGTCTGGGAAGGCCAGTAACCATTTCTACTCAGGAGACCATTGCCAAGGTTCTTGAAGCATCATTGCAGAAAGAAGAGTACAAAGCTTTATGTTGTCGTGAGGTGTCAGCTCATTGGGTCCCAATGCTTGGACCTGATCAGAAATGAATTCAGCACAACTTGTCAGGAGAGAATGGCAGCTTGAGCTTCCTCTGGCAATTTGTGACCACAGATGAAACCTTGGCCCATCATTTCCACCAAGGGATGGAGTCAGAATTCTGGAAAGGTTCTCTGCCTTACAAGAAAGCTAAGACAGTGATGTCAGCAGGCAAGGTGATGGTCTATATTTTATAGGATGCTAAAGGAGTACTGCTGTTGGACTACTTAAAAGGGTCACACTATCACCAGGGCTTCCATTGACAAGAAAGGTGCTCTTCAAACAGAACATTGCTCTTGCACACATATCCATAGTGTCCAAGCATGGCTACTTGGTGTATTCTAGTTTGTTTAACACCATTCTTGATAAAGCTATAAATGATCTGGACCACTTCCTGAGGGCCCAAGATGGTGCCTTCTACATTGAAGGTATGCATCTGCTTCTTGACCAGTGGTCTAAATGTGTTCATGAAGGCGGGGACTGTGTCGTTCATTCGGAAAATGATTCTTTTATTTTCTAAAACTGGCACCAAGTGCTCTTGGAGCATGTTCCAAGAAGAGTAAATCAACTGTTTAATACGCCATTACAGCAACTTATTTGGGGGTACAATATTAAAGTTGATTGAATTAGAGACTCAAACAAAAATCCTTAATATACTGTTATAACTAATTATTGGGACATACAGGCATATGCAAACAGTTTTGACCCAGATCAGATGCTGCAGAATGTAGCATCTCATCAGGGTCTGTGCTCTCTGCCATTCATCCAGCAGTATTCAGACACATGAAGAGGTGATAAAATGAACTTTTTGAAATTTTAGGACAAAGACAGTAAGTAAGTGTTAAGACGTCCAGATATTAACATGTTTTCGTGGAGAAACCCCCAAAAGGGTAATTGTCAAACAGTGCAGACCCAGATCAGATGCCAGATGCCAGGCATCTGATCTGGGTCTACAGGGTTTGCATTAAAATGCGGGAATTTCTATAATACAAAGTAGTAATAAAAAACTAACTAGACACCCTGCTATTGGAAACAGACCAGTCCAAAGAACTGTGGTAGAAGAGTCCACTTGATGTTTGACAATATGGTATTTGAACCTTTAGGAGAAATTCTTTCTTCTAATTAGAAAACAAAAAAAAAGGAAATTCAAATTTTACTCTGGTTACTTTTCTGATAACTGATTTTGAGTGAGCGACTACTTAGGTGATTCAGGGTTTTCAAAAACATTTTGCTTAATTTGCTAGTAAAAAATACTTGATTTAGATTAAGTGCTATTTTATTTAAAGTGCAAATTTCATTTATCCTGGACCAAACTTTTCTGCATAGTAACGGTTTATGGATGCAATTTTTAATGCAGCTGTACATAAGCCATACTGACGTCCTTAATAAAATAAAAAACTGAAATAAAATAAAAATTATTAAATAAATGAAAACAAAATAAAAAATTAACTGGCAATTTTGGATTAATGGAATTGCAAACCATTCTACTGTGAATCTTGCTAAGTCTTTATAGAAGCATTTAAAGCAAGCGAACATAGAAACATTTATAGATTACATTTGACTGTCTTTTCATCCAGCAACTGCCTAAAGTGAATAATTAGTATCATTATGATTATAGAATTACCAATTATGTTATTAAATGTCATGCTGTTAATCTTGTGTTTATTATGCAGAAAGCAGATTCTGGATGAAACCTTATCATTATCTATTTCAGGAGACTGAAAAGCAACATTTGGCATTCCATTTTGGTTTTCATCCATTTAACAGAATGTAATTCAATATCTCTAACCAAATTAAAGATTTCAATATCAAAGATTAAAAAAAGAGCTATCTCTAATACAGTTAGAGACATATGCAATAGAAATAGATATCTTTAATTGAATCAGATATTTCTGATTCAATTGTATCATTAAGATAACCCAATTATGAACATCTTTATTGTAGACATTATTGTTTATTTACAATAAAGACATCTATTTATACAAAAATAAAGACATCTTTATTTCAATTAAAGGTATCTTTATTAAATTGATAGAAAATTAAAAAAAATAAATCAAAGATATCTCTTATAAAAAATGGAGATAGCTTAAAGCTAACTATAGAATTTCCTGTTAAATGGATAACAAGTTAATAAGATGCCGTATTTGCAATCTCAGAAAAAAATAACAATGAGAATTTCTGTAAGATGTACAAATGCTTTAAGAATGAAACTTATCTTTTTCAAAATACTATGTTAAAAAATAGAAGACTTAAAAACTCAACTAGATTCACACCATTATCAGTATGGTAGGTAAACCATCATACCAAACCTGTTTAACATGGAAATTAACATGACTATACTATTAAAATAAATGAAACAAAAAAGCATAAAAGCTACTATATTAGGAACAATTAATACTTGCATGAAAATGTAATTGCATAAAAACAACTATATTAGAATCAATATATATATATGCATGAAACTTGTAACTGCAAAAAGCTACTATATTAGAAATGTTATGTTTGCATGAAAATGTAATTGCATAAAAATTGCTATATAAGAAACAATATATTTGCTTGAAAATGTAATTGTATAAAAACTACTACAATAGAAAAATATATTTGCAAGAAAATGTAATTGCATAAAAACTTCTGTATTAGAAACAATATATATATGCATTAAAATGCAACTGCATTAAAACTGCTATATTAGAAATAATATATTTGCATGAAAACATTATTTTTTATGTGCATTTTTCAGTGCAAAAGGAGAAGATAAAAATTGCTATATAAGAAACAATATATCAGCATAAAAATGTAATTGCATAAAAACTACTACATTAGAAAAAATATATTTACATGAAAATGTAATTGCATAAAAAACTTCTGTATTAGAAACAATATATATGCATTAAAATGTAATTGCATTAAAACTGCTATATTAGAAATAATATATTTGCATGAAAACGTTATTTTTTATGTGCATTTTTCAGCGCAAAAGGAGAGGACAAAAAATGCTATATAAGAAACAATATATTTGCATAAAAATGTAATTGCATAAAAACTACTACTATAGAAAAAATATATTTACACGAAAATGTAATTGCATAAAAACTTCTGTATTAGAAACAATATATATGCATTAAAAAATAATTGCATTAAAACTGCTATATTAGAAATAATATATTTGCATGAAAACGTTATTTTTTATGTGCATTTTACAGCACAAAAGGAGAGGACAAAAAAGGCAATGGCTACTACAATGCCATGACACATATGCATGGTATATATGTTATCTTTTTTTTCTAATTAGAAGGAAGAATTTCTCCTAAAGGTTCAAATACCATATTGTCAAACATCAAGTTGACACTTCTACTACAACTCTTTGGATTAGTCTATTTCAGATAGCAGGGTGCCTACTTAGTTTTTATTACTACTTTTGTATTATTGAAATTCTAGCATTTTAATGCAAAGAGTGTAGACCATGATCAGAAGCCACATTCTGTGGCATCTGATCTGGCACTGCACTGTTTGGCAATTACCCTATTGAGGGTTTCCTGACTAAATGTGTTAATATCTGGACATCTTACTTACTATAATTGTCCTAAAATTTCAAAAAGTCCATTTTAAAAACCCTTTCATGTGTCTAAATACTGCTGGATGAATGGCAGACAGTGCAGACCTTGATGAGATGCTACATTCTGCAGCATCTGATCTGGGTCAAAACTGTTTGCAAAGGCCTGTATGTCCCAATAAGTGGTGTTATAACGTATTTTTAGGATTTTTGTTTTGAGTTTCGAATTCAATCAACTTACTATTGTATCCCGAAAAAAGTTGCTATAATGGTGTATTAAACAGTTGATTTACTCTTCATGAAATATGCTCCAAGAGCACTTGGGGTCAGTTTTAGAAAATAAAACAATCATTTTCCAAATGACAACACAGTCCCTGCCTTCATGAACACATTTAGACCACTGGTCAAGAAGTAGATCCATGTCTTCAGTGTAGAAGGCACCATCTTAGGCCATCGGAAAGTGGTCCACATCTTTTACAGCTTCATCAAGAATGGTGCTTAGCAAGTTGGAATACACCAAGTAAGCCATGCTTGGTCACTATGGATGTATGTTCTGGAGCAATGTTCTGGTTGAAGAGCACTTTTCTTGTCAATGGAAGCCCTGGTGATAGTGTGATCCTTTTCAAGTAGTCCAACAGCAGTACTCCTTTAGCATCCTATATAAAATACAGACTGTCACCCTGCCTGCAGACACCACTGTCTTAGCTTTCTTGTAAGGCAGAGAACCTTTCCAGAGCTCTGACTTCATCTCTGGTTGGAAGTGATGGACCATGGTTTCATCTGTGGTCACAAATTGCCAGAGGAAGCTTAAGCTGTCATTCTCCCCTGACAAGTTGTGCTGAATCCATTTCTGATCAGGTCCAAGGAGCTTTGGGACCCAATGAGCTGATGCCTTGAGACAATGTAAAGCTTTGTACTCTCTTTTCTACAGTGATGCTGCAAGAACTTTTGCAATGGTCTCCTGAGTAGTAATGGTGACTGACCCCAGACAGCTTCCAGAGTCTCCCTGCCACATTTCAACTCAGCTGTGCACCTTTTCACCATGCTTTACATGAAGGGATACCCTCCTCTGCTTTGAACATGTCCTCCTTGACCTCCTTGAGTGTTGAGCCTTTGTGGTTGAGGTAGAGAATGATAGTACAATGGCTGAAATTGTCCAATTTATCAGAAACCACTAATGATCAATGCTTGATTACAGTATATACAAGAGATAAACTAACTGAAAATAGCTTCAAATACTGTTTCTGGATAATCTGTGAAAGTATTTCTGACTTACTATTCAGCTTTTGTGTGTGTGTGTGTGTGTGTGTGTGTGTGTGTGTGTGTGTGTGTGTGTTTGGTTTTCCCACGCTTATAAGTGTAAGTACAAAGTTCCAGATAAAACATTTTTTTTACCAAAACGGACTGGTATTTTTCTAATGTCTCCACAAAAAATACCCTCTAAGTATTCAAACGTACTCATTATAAGCCCTTTTCTGCGATACTTCTAATGAGTTCCCATAACATATATTTTCTGGGAAATAAAAGAAAAAATATCTGGATATATCTGGATCTGCATACTGGCTCTTACCTTAAGCCAAATGCAGGAAAATGGAGAAAAGGAGTAACTGTTCTGACAGCTTAGTATACAGTGTAAAAATTTCAGCAGATGACATTTAGATTTCTTTTTCTTATTTTTCCCAGAAAAAAATGATTGACATTTTATGCAAACTGTCTCTTCAGGAGACAGTTTGCATATTATGTCAAATCCTATTTTGGGGGAAAAATAAGAAAATATCATCAATTCGTTGTCTGCTGAATTTGCGTAGCACTGTGTTTAGTTGAATGGATACACCTGAAAAATGCTGCCTCTATTTTTCAAGGAGACCAGTTTTCAGACAGAAAGTTGCCTCCCAAACAGCTGAAACTTTCAAAATAATTGGGGTCATCTTAAGGGAATAAGTCTGGGGGCATATTCTTTCCTTTAAGGGTTACCTCCAATAAAAAGGGAGATAAATGTTTTCATGGCAGAGTTATTTCGCTTGGAGGCATATCCATTCCACCTAAAACATACCATATTTACACTAAATAGTTGAACACTATATTTCTAAAATTTGAGGACCATTTCACTACAACAGTGTAGATCTTAAACTGATGCCACATTCTACAACATCTAGTCTGAATCTGTACTGTTGGCTGTGGCCTGTCTGTCCAAATACTTGGTGTAAATAAAGCTATGTTTTCTTTACAACATATTACAAAAACGCCTCAGCTTTGACATGATATTAAGGGTACAGGTAAACAAGGATCAAAGGTCCTGATCAGCCTGACTATCTGCACAGTCTGACCATGGCCTCAGTATACTGTTTGTTGATATATCCTTAACATCCAATGATCCTGTGTCTATTGAAGATCCCAAACAGACTGCATTCACACAGAAGCTGATCTGGGCCTTTACTGCCCATATATCACTCAGACCCCTTTTCTTATCATGTCACTCATTTCTCTCTGGGTACCATATTTATTCTAAATATTGGGAATCCTTATTGCTCTTTATCATACTTGTCCTTAACCTTCACAACTCTCTGGGCAGGCTCAGCAGACGGCAAATTGATATTTTTCAATTTTTTTTCCAAGAAAATAGGGCTTGATATTTCATGCAAAGAGACTCAAACCTTATTTTCTGGGAAAAAAAGAAAAAAAAATATCTGCTAATATTTTTTCCAAGATACTGAGCAAATCTATTTACTACCTGCTGATGTGTCTTAAACTGCTGGGTATGTGGTAAACAGTTTAGACCCTGATCAGATACTGCATTCACTGATCAGAGTCTACACTGTTTATTCAGGCCTGTCTGTCCCAAAACTTAGGATTAATTCAGTAGTCCTTATTTATGAGCTTTACATTCAGAGACAAAGTCACATTGCACACATTAACTTTTACCACTCTCTGGGCTAATTCAGCAGAGAACAAATTGATGATAATTTCCCAGAAAACAGGATTTGGAAATGTCAAATCATGTTCAATTGGAAAAATAAGAAAAATATTTTAAAGTGCTCTCTGCTAGAATTTTTACCCAGAGCACTTAAGCAACAACATCCATAAACAATGACTTCCATCTTGTATCCAATCTGAATTGGATTTATGGGAAGAGGTTCATATCCTTCATCTGCCATCCTTAACAATGTAGAAAGGAGTAGGACCTGAAATAATACAGTTTAGTACAGTGAAAAGTTACAAACTAAATTACTTCCACAATATGGACCAGCTATTCCAAGCATCTTTAGTTTTATACATAGCTCCAGATAAGAGGGTGTATCCACATAATATTTTTCTTAATATTTCTCCACAGAAACATATGTTGTGGACACTCATTAGAAGCCCCTTGCCGAGGCACTTCTATGAGTACCCTCAACATATGTTTTCATGAAGAAATAAGAAAAATATCAGGGCCTAATTGTTCAAAGTGTTGTTAGCTTAATGAGCTTGTTAGTGGTCAAAATATTTTCTAGTAAGTACAATATCTAGTTCATAGATATTTTTGGTGAAAAGATGTGAGTAGTTCACATTTTTTCAGCAAAAATATTAGCATATATGCCATAATTAATGATCAAAGTTGTAATGATATGTTAACTAACAACATCGTTAGTTTTGAACAACTGGGCCCAGTACTTCTGGGTTGAAAAAAAATCTTATCTGGAGTTACATTTACACTTCACATGCTGCATAAAATTTTCAACAGAGGACATGGAATTTATCCCAGATAAACTGGGTAAAAACTGAGATGTAAAATCCTGCTTTCTGAGAAAAATATGAAAATTATTTTACCAATTTGTCATCTGCTGAATCTGCCAACAGAGTGGAAAGAGTAAGTCAGCTGTTAAAGTTAAGCATGTTGGTTAAAAATGTCAGCAGAATGACATTTTAAAATTATGTATTTTTCCTGATTTTTAACAGAAAATAGGACTAGAAATTTCATGTCATTATTAGGAGGCAATTAGTGTAAAATGTAAATTTTTTATATTCAGGTTTTACCTCAATTTCAACAACCTTTCAGTCATATCACGCGCGGCAATGTTTGGATGTGGCAAGGAGCTGGATGCCCTCTTTTAGAGTGCTGCCTTACAGAAATATCAATCCCCTGACACATCACAGGTCACATTATACCAACACCAGGTTGGCCAGTTCTAGCTCTACTGTCTTCTGAGCGCCAAGCAAAAGAGCACCTAGTACCATTTTAAAGTCTTTGTTATGACAAAACCCCAGATGGAACCCACCGGGTCACAAAACAGATGCTCCACCAGTTGAGCCACCGAGCTGGTAAAATGTCAGTTGCTTGGTTTGAAGTTTAATGGCCAAGTTAAAAACTATCAAGGACATGTCAAGCCGGTCAGTTTATCTGACCACACTTTTCCTAGGCAGGCTTACATATGTAGTCCTCTTAGCGGTTAACCAGTACTTGAGCACATTCTTTCCTAGGCAACTGACAACTGCTTGAATTAGCAAAAGGGACAGAATGGCTGTAGAAAATAGTATGTGATCTAAATCTTCACAAAAGAATATTATCAGACCTAGTGAGGATCAAACCTGTGACCTCCTGATCAGCAGTCAAATATGCATCAGACTTAGCCACTCAGGCCTGAAAGAATCTATAGAAGTGAAAACCCAAAGTGTCTGGCACAATGTCAATTAAACCCTATTTTCTGGCAAGCTTTATGTACAATATTTACCCTAAGCATTGGGTTGTTTGGTTTTAACAGACCAGTCAACACTAATTAAGGTCATGTCAAGCTGGTCAGTTTACCTAACCACACTTCCTGGGCAAGCTTAGTCTTCTAGGCAGTTAACAAGTACTTGTGCACATTCTTTTGCCAGAAACTGACAACTGTCCTTGAATCATGAAAGGAGAGAAAATGATGGTAGAAAATATTTCATGATCAATCTCCATGAAGAATGCTGCCAAACCCAGCGGGGAATGAACCAGTGATTTCTTGATCACCTAGCTATTGAGACAGGTCTGAGCAAACAGAAAATATCCTGATCAAATGCTGCAGATTCATCACCTGATCAGGGTCTACAGTTTGGCACTCAAACAGCAGTTCTCACAGGTAGTAAAATGGTTTTGTTCAAAGTTTAGAATAACAACTGTAAGGAGTTAAGATATTCTAACAGAGTTTTCACAATACTTCTTGTCTGCTGAATTGCCTAGAGGCTGTTCTACTGAAGTACTCATTCTGAATGCTCTGCATACTGGTAAAAAAATTACAGCATAGTGCATTTTGATATATTTGTCTTTTGTCAGAAACTGACAACTGCCTTCTTGAGTCAGAAGAAGGGAGAGAATGACTGTAGAAATGATTTCATGATCAATCTAAAAAAAAGAATGTTACAGGACCCGGCTGGGATCAAACCTGTGACCTTCTAATACCAGTCAGAGGCACATCAGATTAAGCCACTGAGGCTAGCTTGTTCCTCATCTCTCCAACTTGTGGTTCCCCGGGACAGCTGTGCTTTGTGATTGTAGCATTTCCTGAATATCTTCACTCATATTTTTGACATTTCATGTGAATCCCTTACTACTAGGTAGAAAATTTCACATGAAATGTCAAGGCTTAGTTTCTAAAAAATTAAACAGAAAAATACTTCAGAATTTCATCTGCTACAATTTTGCTTGACACTTAAACCACTGCCAATCTACTGGACACTTTAACCCTTGCCCTGCTGAATAAATTAAGATGCCACACCCACTTCTAATTTTCAGCCAGTCAGTTTACTTGATCTGGATTCTTGCCATAAATTCACATACTTTATGGCAAACAGTGCAGATCCAGATCAGTTGGCTTCTTTTAGAAGCCAACTGATCTGGATCTACACTGTTTGCAAAGGCAGGGTATATCTTACTTGATCTGGATTCTTGCCATAAATTCACATACTTTATGGCAAACAGTGCAGATCCAGATCAGTTGGCTTCTTTTAGAAGCCAACTGATCTGGATCTACACTGTTTGCAAAGGCAGGGTATATCTGGGTTAAGCAGGACAAGGATTAACTCCAAATTTGTATGTGAACATCTGCAATATGCGTGTAAAATATATGCAATGTTTTGTAAGAGTTGATTTCACGAAGTATACACTAGGTGCACTTGCATACATGTGACACCTCCTGGATCATGCAGGAGTCTCTCGCATTTGAAGCCCATCTCCTGGTCTCCCACCCTGGTAACAGAATCTCCTTCAAATGCAATTATCCCATCCTGAGTTTTTCCCAACTATCCATTTTGCTAGTAATGGTGACCTCAGCTCAGTTTTATTAATAACCTAACCTCCGGGGTCCTAACATATCATAATAAGCGACATCACTTCAGTTTTATGACAGGATGATTATTGAGCCAAGTCTCACCCTGCTGCTCATGTCTTATCATAATAAGCGACATCACTTCAGTTTTATGACAGGATGATTATTGAGCCAAGTCTAATCCTGCTGCTCATGTCTTATCATAATAAGCGACATCACTTCAGTTTTATGACAGGATGATTACTGAGCCAAGTCTTATCCTGCTGCTCATGTCTTATCATAATAAGCAACATCACTTCAGTTTTATGACAGGATGATTATTGAGCCAAGTCTAATCCTGCTGCTCATGTCTTATCATAATAAGCGACATCACTTCAGTTTTATGATAGGATGATTATTGAGCCAAGTCTAATCCTGCTGCAGTATGTGTCAAAATGTTCCAGTATTCAAGTTATGTATTAATTGATTGTGTTGGGGTTTAACAACACGTTTACCCATGTGGGTCATTTTGTGTTGTCTTCCAGAGAAACGGAGAGATAGAAAGGATAGTAGAGGATATGAAAGAGAGGGACAGGGGAGAAAGAGGAAAATGAATGAAAACTAGACAAATTGCCCAGTGGGGCTCATGTACCCCTGACCAGCACTACCTCCAGTTTTTAAAGAGCACAAAGTATGTAGCTTTGACTCTGGAGATGGCAGTTGTATGCTATATGTTATAACATTTAAAAAATTCAATCACACATAATATGAAGCCCTTGACCTCAAAGATCAGGCACAGGTGCAGGGATTGAGCTAAATAAAACTTTAGCCCAAAACTATCACCATATACTAGTGAAATCAATCAGTCTTTATAATATAAGCAAAAATGACATTTGTATGAAAAGTCTGTGACCTTGACTTAAAAGCCATGCCCCAGCTTGGGGATGGTGCCAAGAAAAACTTTAGACCTATATATACCATCATGCTTAATATTAATGAAACCAACAAAAGGGTCTTCATAATATAGCTATATAAATTTTAATGAAAATTTTAAGGTCACCTGCCTACTCAATGCCCTCTACATATCGGTAAAGTATCACAAAAATATCTTAAAGAATTTTTAGAGTTATTGCTCGCACAAGATTTAAATAACCAAGGGAGAAAACTGCAGAATAGAGTCAGAGTGTCATTCTTGAATGTGATATGCCTACTCAATGTCCTATACATACTGGTGAAGTATCATGAAAATATCTTAACATGTTTTAAAGTTATGGTTCGCACAAAATTTTTACAATTCTGGAGACAAGGGGAGATAACTCATGAACCAAGTCAGTTAGAGTTGTCTTTCTTGTACCTGACACCCTACCAAATGCCCTCTACAACCTGACAGTTTCCTGAAAATAGCTCAAAGGTAGTTAGGAGTTATGGGGTGCACAATAATGCATTTATGGACAGACAGATGGACTGATGGACGGATGGATTCCATGCTAATAGCTATATCCCCTAAACTCGGTAGGAGGATAACGAAATTCAACGAAAGGTCTTGATGGTGTAGCTATATGAACTTAGATGCAATTTTTTTTTTACTTTTATATGAAATTTCATTCATATTTGGCATGATGGTAGATATAGGTCTAAAGTTTTTATCAGCCCAATCCCCACCTCGGCGGTGACCTCGGGGTCAAGGTCACGGACTTAGAATTTTCGTAAAAAAGTCAAAGTTTTTTGTGTTTAAGTTTATATAGCTATATCATCAAGACCCTTGAGGAATTTCATTTATATTTGACATGTTGGTAGATATGGGCCTAGCGTCTTACTCAGCATGATGCCACCCCAGATGTGACAGAGGTCAAGGTCACGAACTTAGAATTTTCATATAAAAGTGAAAATTTTTGCGTTTAAGTTTATATAGCCATATCATCAAGACCTTTTATTAAATTTCATTATCCCCTAACTGAAAGATTGAGCAGATATAGCTATCAGCAAGGAATCTGTTCGTCTGTCCATCAGTCTGTTGAAGTATTATTCGTTCATACTTTATTTTTGTCTTAGGGTCAAAGTTTTTGCATTAAAGTTTATAAGACCTCATATTTTGAAGACCCTTTGATGGATTTCATTCATATTTGGCATGATGGTAGATATAGGTCTTAAGTTATTATCAGCATCATCCCCACCCTGGAGGTGACCTTGGGGTCAAGGTCACGGACTTAGAATTTTCATAAAAAGTCCAAAGTTTTTTGTGTTTAAATTTATATAGCTATATCATCAAGACCCTTGAGGAATTTCATTTATATTCGACATGTTGGTAGATATCGGCCTAGCGTCTTACTCCACATGATCCCCACCCCGGGTGTGACCAAGGTCAAGGTCACGAACTTAGAATTTTCATATAAAAGTAAAAATTTTGCGTTTAAGTTTATATAGCCATATCTTCAAGACCTTTTGTTAAATTTCATTATCCCCTAACTGAAAGGTTGAGCGGATTTAGCTATCAGCAAGAAATCTGTTCATCTGTCCATCCGTTGAAGCATTATTTTGTTCATACTTTATTTTTGTCTTAGGGTCAAAGTTTCTGCATTAAAGTTTATAAGACCTCATATTTTGAAGACCCTTTGATGAATTCATTCATATTTGGCATGATGGTAGATATAGGTCTTAAGTTTTTATCAGCACCATCCCCACCCCAGGGGTGACCTTGGGGTCAAGGTCACGGACTTAGAATTTTCATAAAAAAGTCAAATTTTTTTGTGTTTAAGTTTATATAGCTATACCATCAAGACCCTTTGAGGAATTTTATTTATATTTGACATGTTGGTAGATATAGGTCTCCCACTAAAATCGTATGGCAGGGTATAAAAATACCATAAATGGTCATTTTTCTGTATATTCTATAAATTTTTGCTTGGATATATCACCTTTATTTAACTTTTTGACCCAAACAATAGTGATATAAAGAGGTTGTGGTATATGGAGATTGTGACATATGTATAGAAAGTGAAGTAATCAGTCTAGATTCAGTTCAGAATATGGGATTTTGTTTGTCACCATACAGAGCTGAAATCTTTTCAAAGTTTCAAATTGCTAAAGAAGACAACTTTCACATGTCCTCATATATCCTCCCTAAATGGAGACCCATGCACATCTTTGATATGTCTGTAATGTATGTGAAAAGTTTTGAAAAGATCCAAACTACTTGAGCCACCTGGATGCTACTCTCTTTAAGAGTACCCCCATTTTTTCTAAAGATTTCAAATACATGTACAAGGAAGGCAACTTTGTCTCTGCATAGTTGTCTCTCTTTTTAAAATGGTAGCAAAACCTTTTAGGTTTATCCATTTACCTCAGTATAGCCTACAAGTAAACAGCGGGAGCAAATTCTTTCCCTTTAGACCAAATCCCTTTTCAGAAGAGGCTTTATGTGCAGTAAAGTAAACAGGTTGCTGTTGATGATCATGATTTGGTGTTTTACATCTCTGTCAAAATCATTTAAGTCGTATCTTGATGATGAAAGGGTGATAATAAAAGGCTCTGTGCAATGAAGTACTGTATAATCTGCTCGTGGGAGATTCAAACTCACCAGCATCAACTACTTGGTCAACCAGTTGTTTCAAAGCAAACAGAAAATCACAAAAGTTGTTGCCCTTGGTAGAAATGGCTGAAAATGTAGCAAGTGTGTTCTCCAAGGTGGTCACCAGGACAGCACATCAGTTTGATTTATGAAATCATGAATCGTTATTGTTGTTCTTGTCCTTCCATATCATCTTGTAAAACTTTGTTTATTGAGAAATTTCTTTAAAAATTCAGAGATTAGGTTTAAACTTGACCATAACATAAGTCTGTCGACCATGTTTATTTACCGTTGTTACTGAGCAAGTCATGTGACAAGGTTTGTTACATATTACTGCAGGACACAACTTTGATACACAGTGCACAAAGTAAAACATTGCAAGTATAATTGTGCTCTTTTTGTTTAAAGACGGTAGCTCTAACTGTTAGAAAATATATTGCACAAGTATATATATTATAATTACAAAAATTCCACCAACTAAAGGTTATGTTGTGCCTGCAAGGGAGCAAAATCTTGAAGGTTAAGTCTATGCAAATTTAAAAAGTCAGTGAACCATGAAATAAAGGCAGAGGTCAAATATCAATACTGCTATCTGAGCTTTCATGCCCGAGTGTGAGCCTATACCATTTATCATTACTGTAGCCATTCCCGACGGGCACATGACCTTAATACAACGTCGCCTCAACGTCGTATAAACGTTATGTGCCCGCTAGGTTGTAGTTCTTGAGAAATGAACTTCAACATTAGGGTCAAAGCTAGGGATAATGCAAATATACAAAGTCAATGAACCGTGAAATACAGGTCGAGGTCAAATATGGATAGTGCTGTGAGTTGTCATTTCTAAGTGCAAGCTTATACCAAGTATCATCATTGTATAGTCCTTGGGAAATAACTTGAACCTTAGGGCTGATGCAAATGTTAAAGGATTAATGGACAGATGAATGGATGGACAAATGGATAGAAAACCATATCCCTATATTGCGCCATGCTGAAAGCAGGCACCACAAAAACGGTTAATGGATTTGTATGGAGATATATTCTGTGAGAACTGTTTTGGCCAAAATGACTTGCAGGCTCAATGGCTCCAGTTTGTTCCTATAAGATATATCTTCATACAAATCAAATAACCTATATTAATGAAATCCTGTTTTGCTTTTCTCATTTCCACTTACCCTCTTGTAGCTATCCATCTCCATCTCAAACTTGTTCTGGTTTGCAATGTCACTCTTCACCTCAGAATATGTGTCACTGATAATGAAAAAGAATATATCTATCAAAAACAAACACAAACAGTAACAGTATAAAGGGTTCACATGGTTCACTGCTGATCTATTGATTGATTTGAGGTTTAACGACATGTCAACCCTTGTAGGAGAATGGGAGAAAATAGAAGAGATAGTAGAGAAGATGAAAGAGAGGGACAGAGGAGACGAAAGAGAGGGACAGGGGAGATGAAAGAAAGTGACAGGGGAGAAATGAAAATGAATAAAAATGAAGAAACAGAAGAAATAAAAACCTCCCCCCTCTACCCTTATCTGCTACAAGGACAGCAGGCCTTGCCCAACTGTAAGCCAATATCAGTTGGACCCCCCAGTGACATAAGATACATGACACCTTTGCCTCACCCAACCACCCCATCACTGCTGATCAAAGTCCAAAGAAAAAGGCAAAGCTTCAACAGGAGTAGACAATGTGTTACAAGTGTCCCATAAATAAAAATTAATGATTACATCACAATTACACAATAAAGAATATAGATATGGAGCCCTCAGCACAGATGATAATTTGCATTTACATCTCTGTCAACAGTATGTAAGTCAAAGATGTTGAAAAAGTGATAGTGAAAGGCCCTGTGCAGCACTGTACAGTCATAAGATGAATTCTGACTCTATAATGATTCAAACCTGGGGCCTTGTGGTCCAAAGTAAGGAGAGCTAAACCATGTTGACCTCTCTATCTGTTGCATTTTGGATTAAAGATTGGAAGGTACCAAGTTTGACTCCCACTACTACCACAATGTTGTATCCTTAAGCAAAACTTATCCACATACCTTGCTTGGCCTACAAAGTCATAATTGTGTATTATGCTAATTTGTTTTTTCAGTTACGGTAAATGTCCTAAAATTTCGAACAAAATTAAATAATTTCAGTTCTTGCTGTTCAAAATTTTAGAAATTATGATGTGCTAAAAAATTTACTGTTCAAAATTTTAGGACAGATTCACTTACAGCCAAAATTGACCTGGCTATCGGACGCTTTCAGACACTCGAAACAACAAAAAAGGACCTACACGACAAAAGGGTTTTCTTATTATACCACACTGATGTTTGTTTTCAATTCCATCCAATTAATTCCATGTCGAATAATGTTTCTCAAAACAAAACAATTAATTATCCGGCACACTAATTAATCGCCAGATACGTTTATTCGGCACTCCGGGTATGTGCCACTTTCTTAAACTAGGCTGGCTTAGTCCACTGTCTTCTTACATAACGTTAACCCCTCTTCACTTTACCGCACTGAGATACACAAGCCAACCAAAAAATACTTCAAAAGGTTACTGCATGTTTGTTCTTGTTTGAGCCACAACAGAAACACAAAAGTCCCTTTCTTCAAAGGTGAAGTGTACAGGATTTAAAAGTGAAAAGCCAGACTGATTAGAATTTCCGCCATTTTGAAGCGCAGTATTCACACTGCTTGCTGACATAATGCATTCTGTTGGTGGTATGCATAGACCCAGACCAGACTGCCCCGATACATTAGACTGTGAGGGTGCGCATGTTGATCTTGTCTATGCTGGTCTCAAATGACATTAGGTCGTTTCTATTGGAAAGGACTCATACATAAAGGAACAGTGCGGACAACCAGATCTGAATGCAGCCTGATCAAGATCAAAGATTTAAGCTCTACACCAAACTAACTACGGATGCTAAACCTGTGAACTGCCATTATCGTTTTTAGCAATATTATTTTTGTTTAAAAAAATGTATTGTCATTTAGAATTCGTTAACGAATCTTATTGCAAGAATTATCTGTCATCAATATTAATCCTTTCATTAGATCTCTGTTTAGGTGAAAATGTCCGTTTATGTATATGTGTAAGTCATATCACAATTCGAAATGCAGTCTAGTGCAGGATGGTGTCCACTCGCTGATTAGATCATTGGTATAAAACACTAATACATGAATCGCAGTCTCCAGCAAGTGCACAGACTGATCACATTTGTAACAAAATGATTAGGTTCATTTTGGCTTGTTTGGACCCATCATCTCTGTTGGGACCATTACCTGTCCAAATAGGATGCACTGAGCATATCATGACAATCACAGGGTCAGACAGGAAATATTTTGCTGGAGGCTAACGTTAATCCCCACGACGAAAACGTTTTCGGCGTGCTTATTGAAACCTTTGGCACGCTAAACTTAAATACTAGCGGCAGATATTATAGAAGGACACAGGGTACGGACAAGCAAGAATGACCCAGATCAGAATGCGTGGATGCACATGCTAATTTACAATTTCGCATGTAGCGCTTTCTTACTATCGCATGTGCGTCATGCTTTGCAGAAATGATCAGATCAACCTTGGAATTCTGGTATAGCGGTCACACCGAAATACCGGAATACTACCAAAATACCGGAATACCCGTGAAAAATACAGGAATTCCTGTGAAGACACCAATACTGGCTTTAATTAAGAAACGAATATACTCGGAGGACGATCTTGAAAAGCCCGGAGGCCAATTCCCCCAAATCAGTTTCATTCCCATATTCTCTGCGGCGTCTGATCTGGGTCTACACTGTTTGCATAGACATATCTGTTCCAATATTGAGGTTCTTTTAATTTTTTAATATGTGCCAGTTTCGCATGCATTTCTGATGAGAAAAGCCTCTATAAAATACGTTTTTCTCCCGAAGAAGTTTCCCGCCACGATTTCACGTGATGTACCACTATGAGCATGTGGTTTCTTAATGCGGGGGCAAGTGAAATGTTGCTTTGTGACTGTTCATTTTCTGGGTTTGTTTGTGTTTGTGTTGAGGTTTTACGGCCCAGTCAACCCATTGGGGTCATGTCGAGCGCGGTCAGTTTACCTAACCACACGTTTACTGGGCAGGCTTAGTCCTCTAAGCGGTTAACCAGTATTGTGCGCATTCTTTCGCCAGAAACTGACAACTGCCCTTCTTGAATTAGCGGAAGGGAGAGAATGACCGTAGAAAATATTTCATGATCAATCTCCACGAAAGAATGTTGCCGACCTCGGCGGGGGTTGAACCCGCGACCTCCTGGTCTCCAGTCGGACGGCGCATCCAACTGAGCCACCGAGGCCGATTCATTTTCTGGGTATTCTAATAATTATAATGTTCTCAATATATACATAATGTAAAAGAATTACAGTACTTATATTTAATTACACCCTGGTAAATGAGGAGTAAGGCCCTCACTCTTAAGGTTTTACTGTTTAAAAGGAGCTAATTGCACCAATGCCTTGAAGATGAATTTTACGAGTCAGACCCAGCATTTTTTTATGAATCAGGGGCGGATCCAGGATGATTTCTGAAGGGATTCGATTTGATCGAATTTCCGTACTTACTCTACGTATTCTGACAGACAGGCCTGAGCAAACAGAGTAGACCCACATCAGACGCCACAGAACGCATGTAAAACCTTCACTGAAATGGTAATGTATTTAACCAAAGATTTGGAATCTCTCAAAGAACTAGAGTTTACATGCCTGTTTGTTACCACAAATGGCAAAATCTGACTGCCCTTGCATCGGAAGATGATCTGTGTCTTCATTGGTTCCACGTCTTATTGTCCTAAAAGTGTTTTCCGAATTTCCATGTAACTTGTTCCCACTAACGTTTCATTCCCTCTTTCTCTGCAGCGTCTGATCTGAGTCTACAGTTTGCATAGGCCTATTTGTATCAATACTTTGGTTCTATTTTTTAATACCTGCCAGTTTCATATGCATTTCTGACAAAAAAAGCTCTATAATTTAACGAACACAAGTTTTCCCTCTTAGCGGTTTCTGCCATGATTTCTCGTGACGGTAGCGTTATGAGCACGCGGTTCTACATGCGGGGCAAGGGAATGTGACAGTGCCATTTCTGTATTTTCACATATATTTTTGTAATCTATACTGGAAATGAGACTGTCCCAGAATTGCGTGTCGTCGCCCTGTGGCGTATCTGAGCAGATCCGTGAAAATCTACGTAGGTATAGCAATAAGACATACGAAGTTGTGGTGAGATACACGAACAAACAGCAAATAGTCAGATCGTACAGCGCGGATCCATAGATTTATCCTGGCCTTCGTTTTTTCAACCGAAACCAATATTTATCATATCTGCCACAAGGTAACAACAGTTCTGCGCATAATCTAACCCTTATCACGCTGACATCCACATGACTGTCGCGTGGAAATGGCTAACATTGTGATGGAAGTCTTTTTTTTTTTTTTTTTTCTTGTGAATTTTCAGTCAGTATCTCTTGGGTGTGTATGAAATTAAAATACGGTTCCCATGCCATTTATGTACATAAAATTCGTTATGATACTGCTGTGTGCATTTATGTTTTGCGGTGGCTTTCAACACTGCTACTTAAATTTCCGGTTCCGTAACAGAAAAAAACAACAACAAAAAACATTACCTAAATTAGAATATTCCGATAAAAAAATTACTTAAAGCAAGCTGTGTTCGAAATTTTAGAAATCCCCTTTTTGCAAAACTGCTACTGTTCGAGATTTTAGGACATTTCCAGAAATTATTTTGTGCAAAAATATTAGGTGTTCGAAATTTTAGAGTGTTCGAAATTTTAGGACATTTACCGTATATCATTCCCTGCCTTGTGCTTTACTTTATATCTCATATAACTGTCCTAGAGGAGTCCTAGACAAGCTCTAAAGAGTCTTTGTTGATTGTTTCAAAAAGTGACTATTTATATCTTAACTTTAACTTTATGTATGCTGTTTCCTCTCAGCAATAAAATCATTCAATTCAGCTGAAATAATGTGTACTCATTTAGACACTTATGAGTTTGTGTTGAGGTTTTATTGCCAAGCCAAGCCAACTAGGTCATGTCAAGTGCGGTCAGTTTACCTAACCACACTTTTACTGGACAGGCTTAGTCCTCTAAGGGGAAATGTTTAACTAGCATGCTAAGTGTCAATAAAATTTTTTCTGTCATGTTGTGATAGGATCTGGATTTGATGGTGTAAATTTTTGCCCTTTTATATTGCTGCCTTACCGTCACATAATGCCCTAGACACTTTGACCTGATACTACCACCACTCACATTATACTGATACCAGTACAACTGGTCCTAGCTCTTCTTCCAAATGCTGAGCACCAAGACAAATGCAACTCACCACTTTTAGAAGTCTTAGTTATGTCCTGTTTGAAGATTGAATCAACAATCTCCAGACCCAAAGGCTCTACAACTGAGCCACTCAGTCACTAAAATATACAAGTGAGATTTGATTGACTGACTGTGTCGGGGTTTAACAGCACATCAACCCTTGTGGGTCATTTTGTGTCATCTCCCAGAGAAAGGGAGAAAAGAGATAGTAGAGAAATGAAAAAGAGGGAAAGGGAAGAAAGAGGAACAGGAATCAAAATGAAGAAAGAGAAGAAATAAAAACATTCCCCCTCTACCCTTACCTGCTACAAGGATAGCAGGCCTTGCCCAACTGTTAGTTAATATCAGTTGGACATCCCGGTGATGTAAGCTACACAACACCTTTGCCACACCCGACCACCCCCATACAAGTGAGACACTCACATATCAAAGAAATAGGATATTTGTGAAGAAAATATGACAATGCTCAAAGTTCTGGATAAGATGCTTTTTCAATCAAAAAGTACTGATATTTTTCTTATTTCTCCATGAAAACATTCATTGTGGGAAGAGTATATTTGAAACAGGTGCTTTGTATACCCATAAGGTATGTTTTTTATGCAGAAATAAGAAAAATATTACAGTCGAACCTCAATGGCTCAAACATCTTTGGGACCATGGAAATTCATTCGAGACATGGGTAGTTCGAACCACTGAGGGTAATCATGACACCAGTTCAGGAAGCAAATAGCGATAATTATGGGAAGTTTTTTTGATTAACTACACAATATTTGTATGTTGAGTGTACTCATTACAACTGCCTTGATGAGGCAATTCTAATGAGTACACACAACATACAATTCCATGATAAAATAAGAAAAAATCATTAAATATTTGTTTTCTTGAGCTATTGGAAGAATTTTGTAGGGACTGAAAAAAAGAGTTCGAATCATCCATGGTAAACAAGCCATCCCTGTTCGAGCCATTGAGGTTCTACTGCATGTGGATACCCCGTTTTATCTGGAGGTTTCAATGCATCTTTGACAAATTCTGGGATACCAATTTTTATAAATGCAATGTATGCGATACACTTTCTATGCTTACGCGACAAGGAAACTTTGCCATGCAAAAGAAGATTGTTTGTTTGTGTTGAGGTTTTATAGCCCAGTCAACCCAGTGGGGTCATGTCGAGCGTGGTCAGTTTACCTAACCACACGTTTACTGGGCACGGGCAGGCTTAGTCCTCTAAGCGGTTAACCAGTATTGTGCGCATTCTTTCACCAGGAACTGACAACTGCCCTTCTTGAATCAGCAGAAGGGAGAGAATGGCCATAGAAAATATTTCATGATCAATCTCCACGAAAGAATGTTGCCGACCTCGGCGGGGGACAAACCTGCGACCTCCTGTCTCCAGTCGGACGGCGCATCCAACTGAACCACCGAGGCCGGCATGCAAAAGAAGAGTAAAGGAAATATCACACATTCTTCCCCTAAAGGTTAGATCCAGTAACAATCAACTTAACTTACAAGGACTCTGCAGTGCTGTCCATCCAACAAAGTGAAGACCAGGAAAATAATGAAGAAATCCCAGTGGAACAGGTCAGGTCTTTTGAACACTTTCACAGAGAGAACAGCTGGCCATCACTGCCTTCTTTCAGCAGATGTACTTGGAAGATCTACTTGAATAAAAAACACACAACTATAATACACTGGTAGATAAGTCTGTCAAAACTTGATAAAATTTGCCCACTAGCAATCCAAAGCCAGATCTCCACAATATCAATGCACATACATGTACCAAGGTATGTAAAAATCTATTGATATTTACTCGTTATTGTCTGGAAACAAAAATATGGGCAGTCAGATGGATGTACGACAGTAGTATGGACAGACACATGGATAACCAACATCAAACCACAATACCTAACTACTATTGTGTGTCTGAGTATAAAAATAGCCATCAGAAGAGATGGCAAATCCCCCGACCAAACTGCCATTTCTAAATTTGGTGTATATTTCAATCAGATATAATGTAAATATTTAAACAGAGCAAAGTAAAAATATGCAAGGACAGTATGAAATGTGACCAAAATAATAAGTGAAAACAATAATAGATGTACTGTAAATGATTTAAGTTTAGCATGTTCTTTTATATTTTTTTATTTTTATCAAAAATCATCTATTAGTGATTTCTGATGTGATTATTTGTACAGGATACACAATATTTGCAAATACTTTGCATTTGTGAGTGTACACATTCAGAAATAATTGCAAAAATAAATGCCTTGTAAAGGTAACGGTACTTGCTGTATGTTTATTGGGGTAAAATATCAACAGAGCAAAAGTTGTCCTCCTCACACGCGACATGCCTACTTGACCCGATATATGTCCATACCATAAATTATCAAGTTATCTCAAACATAATGGGAGTTATGGCCTGCACAAGATTTCAAAATCAGGGGAGATAAGTACATAATGGAGAAAGTGAGAGTACTCTTGAACATGACATGCCTACTGCTCCTCTACCAAATATTATCAAAATATTTCAACCACATACACAAGAATTTGGCTTAGAAATTCATTCAGGGAAAGTAACTAGAAAACAACCACAGCAGAGGTTGTCCTTACAGAATATCAAAATATTTCAAACCATTAAGAAGTTATTGGGTGCACAAGAATTTGGCTAGAAATTTATTCAGTGGAAAGTAAAAGAAAAAGAACAAAGCAACAGCTGTCTTTCTGGCAGCATGTGACACTCCAACTTGACCTGATACATGTCCCATCAAAATATTATCAAATTATTTCAGACAGTATGTGAGTTAAAGCCTGCACAAGATTTCAGCTCAGGGGAAATAAGTACATAACAAAAAGTGAGAGTTTTCTCTCTTGCAAATGACATGCCTGCTGGTCCTTATCTATGCCTCTACCAAATATTATCAAAATATTTCAAACCATTAAGAAGTTATTGAGTGCACAAGAATTAGGCTTAGAAATTTATTCAGGGGAGATAGCTAGAAAAAGAACAAAGCAACAATTGTCCTTCTTGCATGTGACACTTCTACTACTAAAAAACGACCAGACTAAATATCATTAAATTCCCACACAGTATGGGAATTATGGGCTGCACAACATTTCAGCTTCAGGGGACGTAAGTACATAATGAACAAAGTGAGAGTTGTTTCTCTTGCACGACATGCCTACTGGTCCTTATATGTCTGTACCAAATATTATCAAAATATTTCAAACCATAAAGAAGTTACGGAGTGCACAAGAATTTGGCTTAGAAATTCATTTATCGGAGATAACTACGAAAAAGAACAAAGCAAGAGTTGTCCTTCTTGCCTGCTACACTCATACTTGACCTGATATTCTTCTTGTTCGTCTGTCATTACTGACAATGACCAATCCTAATCAACTGTGTGATGTGTTATTATTTGTGTTCTAAGATGGCTGATGAGACCAATCTTAACTCTAAACTGCCTGTTGCAGATAGAACAAGAGAGGTCTGAGGAAGAAAGCTCTGTTGGTGATGCCTTAGCTCTGGCTTTCCGCTGTGCACGTTTCTGCCCAGCTTCGCTGATTCTTTTTGCTTCGTATTCACCAGCTCCCCTTTTTATGAGGCCTCGCCACTTTGTACTATCTTGTGCAATCTGTTCCCATGACTCAGTTGGTATGTTGAAGTCTTTAAGGGAGGCTTTGAGGGTGTCCTTGTATCACTTCTTCTGACAACCACGGGAGCATTTTCCTACTTGTTCTCCATAGAGGATTTTCTTTGGCAAAGGTTCATCAGGCATTCTGGTAACATGGCCTGTCCATCTTAACTGTGCCAAGGCTATGTATACTCTGCATCCCTGCCCTTTTCAGGACTTCTGTGTCTGGAATCCTGTCTTGCCACTTGATCTTTAAAAGTTTTCGAAGACAGCTTGTATGGAAGTGGTTCAGTCTTTTGGCATGCCGTTGGTAAACTGTCCAAGTTTCGCATGTGTATAATAGTGTTGGCAGCACTACCGATCTATATACTTTCAGCTTTGTGTCAAGTCTGAATCCACTTCGGTCCCAAATACTTCCACGTAGCCAGCCAAATGCTGCACTAGCTTTGGCAATTCTAGCATTGACTTCATCATCAATGTGCACAACTCTAGACAATGTACTTCCAAGGTAGGTGAACTTGTCTACCACTTGCAGTCGTTGACCTTTCACTGTGATGGTAGGCTCCTTGTAAGGCTTTCCAGGTGCTGGCTGATATACTACCTCAGTCTTTTTGATGCTGATTGTGAGATCATAGCTGTCACATGAATCAGATACTTGATCCACACCTTTTTGCATTTTCTCTTCTGTTGGAGCATCCTTTGCCATGTCGTCAGCAAAGAGGAACTCGTCTAACACCTCTGTCTGCACCTTAGATTTAGCTTGCAACCTTCTTAGGTTGAAAAGTTTCCCATCAAAGCAATACCTAATAGGTATACCATTGTCACCATCCTGGAAAGCATCTGTAAGAAAACATCATGCTGAACAGTGTTGAAGCTAGTACACAGCCTTGCTTAACTCCATGTCACAGGAAATGGATCAGAAAACTCACCATCATTTTGGACCCTTGCAAGCATACCATCATGCAACTGCCGTACCACTGCTATGAATTTGGCAGGACAACCAAACTTTGCCATAATTTTCCAAAGTCCCTCACGACTGACTGTGTCAAATGCTTTGGTAAGGTCGACAAAGGTCATGTAGAGGTCCACATTCTGTTCCTGGCATTCTTCTTGAAGCTGTTGTGCTGTGAAGATCAAGTCTGTTGTTCCTCTGTTTTTCCTGAATCCACACTGGCTTTCTGGTAGAAGCCCTGACCGTTCCAGGTGTTTATTCAATCGGTTCAGTAGGACCCTAGCAAGAATCTTCCCAGCAATTGACAATAAAGAGATGCCTCGATGATTGTCACAGACTTGAGGATTCCCTTTCCTTTTGAATAGGTGGATAATTGTTGCATCCTTGAATTCTTGAGGGATGGCTTCTTTTCTCCACATAATGTGAAATAACTCTGTCAGTTTCTCTGCAACTGGAGGACCTCCTGCTTTGTAGATCTCTGCAGGTATTGCATCTGATCCTGGAGCCTTGCCAGATGACAAGAGTTTTATTGCTTCCACTGTTTCTGAGACGGCTGGGAGCTCATCAAGCAGCAGATTACTTTCCACCTGTGGTAGTCTGTTGACAGCTTCATCATTGATAGATGATGGCCAATTAAGGACACCATCGAAGTGTTCGGCCCATCTTTTCAAGATAGCTTCTTTATCAGTCATATTTAATGTCCCCATCAAATATTATAAATATCTCAAACAGTTTGGGAGCAAAGGTTTGCACAAGATTTCGGTTTCAGGGGACATAACTACATAACAAAGAAAGTGATAGTTGTAATTCTTGCATGTGTCACCCCTTCTGGTCCTTATCTATGCCTCTACAAAATATTATCAAAATATTTCAAACCATTAAGAAATATGGAGTGCACAAGAATTTGGCTTAGAAATTTGTTCAGGGGAGATAACTATAAAAAGAAAATAGCAACAGTTGTTCTTGCATACATCTATCCTACTTGACTTGATATATGTCCCTACCATATATTATCAAATTATCTCAAACAGTATGGGAGTTATGGCCTGCACAAAACCTGTATCGGGGGAGATAACTGCATAAAGAAGAAAGTGAGAGTTGTCTCTCTTGCACGTGGCATGCCAACCGGCCCTCCTCTTCATCCCTACCAAATATTATCAAATCATCTCAAACAGTACGGGAGTTATAGCCTGCACAAGGTTTTGGGTTCAGGGGAGATAACTACATAAAGAAGAAAGTGAGAATTATCTCTTGCATGTGACATGCCTACTGGTACTCCTCTTCATTCCTACCAAATATTATCAAAATATGTCTATGGGTATCAAAGTTATATAGCGCACAAGGATGTGTCTACCGATTTCTGCTTCAGGGTGATAACTACATAATGACGAAAGTGAAAGTTGTCTCTCTTGCACCTGACATGCCTACTGGTCCTCCTCTTTATTCCTACCAAATATTATCAAATTATCTCCAACAGTATGGGAGTTATGGCCTGCACAAGATTTCGACTTCAGGGGAGATATCTACATAACAAAGATAGTGAGAGTTGTCTCTCTTGCACACTACATGTCCACTGGTCCTCTTCATTCCTACCAAATATATGGAGAGGCAAAAATAAGTATACAGGTAACTATTTTTTTAAATGTCACCAAAATTTTACATATGTACATAAATCATTGATATCATAGTTAAGAACAATCATTTACGCATAATTTGCAATAATTTTCAGGAAATTCTATCAAAGAGCAAGGAAATGGCATTTACGGAAATGAATAAGGAGTCTAAATCAACATTTGCGTATGAGTAGCTTCCCTTTGAAATGCATTTTGGACAAAAAAACTTACATTATGCATTTGTATTGCATTCAGTCAACAAAAGGATAAAAATGCTATAAGGACATGTTTCAACTTTAAATGCATAACAGAGTACACTGTCAAATTCCTATACAAAGGACATGACGTTTTTTGACATTTTTGTTCCTCTTCTGACAAAATGCACTGAATTTCTATGGCACATTAACTGACATGGTTCTGTTAAATAAATGGTTTTAGGTGATTTTATCTGTATGTGGTACAAGGAGGCTAGGCCAAGCAACACTTTTTCGAAAAATTCAAGTGAAAATGACCAACTCCACTTCAGATATAGACTCTTTAAATTCCCTATATTTTTCTTTCAAAGGGAGATAATTTGAGAGGGAAAGAAATTAAAATTCAACTTGATGTCATTTGATGGTAATTTCCAATTAAATAACACTGTGGTTTTACTCACAGTCATTTGTGCAAGACATTTATGAAAAGAAAAATGACATTTGTTTTATACAGAGCGAGTTATGACTGGAAATGCTGTTTTTAATTAAGGGCTCATAACTTCATAATTTATGACTGTGAAAGAATTACCTTTGTGATTTTTAAAGACAGATGTTCTTAACATTTAAAAGAAATAAGTACAACACAAGCCAGTACTCAAAACTGTATACTTTTTATTGCCTTTGAGTATATTATCAAAATATATCTAAGAGTATCAAAGTTATGGAGCACACAATGCTTTCTACTGATTTCTGCTTCAGGGGAGATAACTAATGAAGAAAGTGAGAGTTGTCTCTCTTCCAAACGACATGCCTATTACTCGATGAATGTTTACTGTCATTCAATGTACTTTTAATATTGGAATAATCCAAGGTCAAGGTGATGGATGGATGGATGGATATTTTGTTTATAGACGCTCAACCCTAAAAGGGCATATAGCGTCTAATAAGTTGTATATTATATGATGATTTTATTTAATGAGAAATTAAAAATATCTAGGATTGATGTGTTTATTTAAAGTATCAATGATTGTAAATTACTAAAAATACAGATCATATTTTATTAAAAAGTCCGATCTCTTTTAGAAAGTCGAGTATTTTCTGGGTTGGCATATCATTAAAAAGTTCCTTTATATTTTTTACATTAAAATACTTTGTGCGAATATAATTAAATTCAGCACAAGTGACAAGAAAATGTTTGACCATAAAAGGTTCATTACAAGGAATGCAGAATGGAGCTTGTTCATTTTTTAATATGTAAGAATGAGTAATTCTAGTGTGTCCAAGTCTACATCTCGTGATTTTTGTTTGTTCTTTTCTGCTGAGATTAGAGAATGTGCATTTGCTGTTAAAATTTGGTTTGATTTCATTTAATTTATTATAAGTTTGTGTTTCCCAAACAGACTGACATTTGTTGTTGATGTATTGACAGACGTTTGATTTAAAGTCGGAGTGAGGAATTTTGAAATTGGTTATTACTAAGGATAATGCAGATTTGGCTTCTGAATCTGCTAATTCATTTCCACGAATATTAACGTGGCTGGGAAGCCAACAAAATACAATTTCTTTTGAAGCGGAAAGATAATAATATTTTTTAAGAATTTGCTGAATTAATGGGTTTGTATGGTGTAAATCTTTAAGGGATTTTAATACAGAAAGAGAATCTGAATAAATGATAAACTGTTTTTCAGACTGATCTCTGATATGGTAAAGTGCAATATCAATTGCCTTGGCTTCGGCGGTAAAAATGGAGCTATTATCAGGTAATCTGATACTGTCAGTAAAATTTGGACTAATAACAGAACAAGCAACTTTCTCATCTTGTTTCGAACCATCTGTATAAATTGACAGGTAATGTTTATAATTTGATTTGATTTCTAAAAATTCATTCTTAAAAATATGCGACTCGACTTCTGTTTTTTTATTTTTATGAAGGTCTAAAATAATCTTTGGAGGGTTTAACGTCCATGGCTCTTTTGATGGAACAGAATAATGCTGAACATTTTTAATATTGATATTGGCCTCTTCAAGTAACGGTTGTATTCTCAGGCCAAGGGGTTTAATAGCCGTTGGTTTGTTGTTGTAAAATCTTTCATATTTAGGATTAAAAACACAATCATAGGCTGAATTACGTGGATTGGCGGCTAATTTAGTAACATATTGAAGAGACAATTTCTGTCTTCTTATATACAATGATGGTTCATTTGATTCAGCGTATAAACTTTCGACGGGGGAAGTACGAAAAGCCCCTAGAGCCAGACGTAAACCTTGGTGATGAATAGTATCCAAAGATTTCAAATATGATTTTCTAGCGGATCCATAAACTATGGATCCATAATCCAGTTTAGATCGAATTAGAGATCTATAAAGATTTAAAAGAACAGTACGATCTCCTCCCCAGTCGGAACTGGAGAGAACAGGTCAAGGTGAAGCAGGTTGTTACGGATATAAATAATACCACTCGGTACATTCCAGTTTGCTGACTCCATTTGATTGAGTTATACATTGATAGCGGTTTCTTGCAAGTGTACTGGACCATAGCTCGAACTGGAAGTCCGTTGACTGATTGATTGTGTTGGGGTTTAACGACACGTCAACCCTTGTGGGTCATTTTGTGTCGTCTCCCAGAGAAAGGGAGAAAAGAGACAGAAGAGACAGCAGAAGAGATGAAAGAGAGGGACAGGGAAGAAAGAGGAACAGGAATGAAAGTGAAGAAACAGAAGAAATAAATCACCTCCCTACCCTTACCTGCTACAAGGATAGCAGGCCTTGCCCAACTGTAAGCCAATATCAGCTGGACGCCCCGGTGACATAAGATACATGACACCTTCGCACCACCCGACCACCCCTGGAAGTCCGTTGTTCATCAAGTCAAAAACTAAATTGATGGTCGGAGGTTAGATCCCTGTAGCAGTCTTTTTTGTTAATTATAATAATATTTTATCTCTGTGCATGTTTTTTCTTTCTTTTTTCATCTAAATCACCGCAGTGTGAAAATTCTTATACTGTTTTAACACAAACCATGCTATGGGCAGATTCAGCAGTCAACAAATTGATGTGATTTTTCTTATATTTTTTCCCCAGAAAATAAGATTCAATCATGAAGACAGTTTGCATGAAATGTCAAATTCTAGTTTCTGGGGGAAAAAGACGGAAATATTTCAAAATGTTGTCTGCTGAAATGTTTACCCAACATGCTAAACGTTAATACAAACTCATGTAATAATGAGCTTTTATTGCATTTGAATAACGAAGGTCAAGATCAACCTGTGCATACGCACTGTCTCATTTGGATCTTCTCTGGATTGTTCCTACCCATACATATATTCTATAATATCCATTAATTTTGTGAGTGTTGAGATAACGAAGTAATAGCTTGTTGCTTATTGCGAAAATAAAAAAAATAAAAAACAAAGAAGAGAGAAAAAATACCATGTTTACCCTAAACATTCTGACACCTTACCATACTTGCCAAAAAAAACTTAACAAGATCATTCAACTACCTGTTTATTTATCTAAAATTGCCAGATGAGAGACATTCAGTAATGACTCTCATCATTCTGCCTCCTGCTCTGGGTCCACACTGTTTGCTCAGACTCGGGTAAATACAATAAGTGCCAATTAGCCTTTCTAAAGGTGTTGGGTGTATGAGCAGCAGATGCAATAACAACCATTTACCTTTTTTTTTTTTTTTATAATTGGGTATGAAAAAAAAGTAAATAATTTTAAGCCACAATTGATATAAAATTCCAAAGTAAAAAACAAATAAAAACAAGAAATACGTGGAAAGCGTCATCGCACCTGCTGGGGCAAAAGTCACAGGAGCCGCAATCAGAATGTGGTTATTAAATAAGTTTATTTCATTCTTAGCAGTGCTTACTTGGAAAACTGGGTTGAAAAAAATGTAGACAAAGTGCCTAGTGGGGCACATATATTCCCGGCCAGTCCCATTCCCTCTAATGGCTATATCTTCAGCACTGACTTTTCGTATCATACAGCCCATGATAATGGAACGTTGATGTAAAATGTGTAAAAGTCACTGGAGCATGAGATATAGGTCAAGGTCACAGGTCAAGGTACCTGCTAATTCAGTACATCAAGGAGAAGCACAATGCAAGGTATGGTGGTTGCAGGCCTTACAGTTGAGGAGTTATCAAACATCAACGTAAAATGTGCCAAATATAGGTCAAGGTCACCGGGTCAAGGTACCTGCCAAGCCAGTGCAATGAGGTGAAGCACTATGCAAGGTTTAGTGGTTGTAGGTCTTATATTTGAGGAGATACCGAACATCAACATAAAATGTGTCAAAGTCACTGGAATGCACAATATAGGTCAAGGTCACCAGGTCAAGGTACCTGCCGAGTCAGTACATCGAGAAGAAGTGCTATTTAAGGTTTGGTGGTTGAAGGCCTTACAGTTGAGGACATATGGAAGGGTGATGTTAAAAGTGTAAAAGTCAATGGAGCACGAAATATAGGTCAAGGTCACCCATTCAAGGTACCTGCCGAGTCTGTACATTGAGGAGAAGCACTATGCAAGGTTTGATGGTTGTAGGCCTTATAGTTGAGGAGACATTGAACGTTCACATAAAATGTGTAAAAGGCACTGGAGCGCAAAATATAGGTCAAGGTCACCGGGTCAAGTTATCTGCCGAGTCAGTACATCAAGGAGAAGCACTATGGAAGGTTTGGTGGCTAGAGGTCTTTCACTCGAGCGCTGACGTAAATTATGTCAAAATCACTGCAGCTAAAATATAGGTCAAGGTCACCAGGTCAAGGTATCTGCCAAGTCAGTACATTGAGAAGAAGAACTTTGCAAGGTTCGATGGTTGTAGGCCTTATAGTTGAGGAGATATAGAACGTCGACGCAAAATATGTCAAAGTCACTGGAGCACAAAATATAGGTCAAGGTCACCGATTCAAGGTACCTGCCAAGTCAGTACATCTAGGAGAAGCACTATGCAAGGTTTGGTAGTTGTACACCTTATAGTTGAGAAGATCTGGAACATCAACGTAAATTGTGTCAAAGTCAATGGAGCGCAAAATATAGGTCAAGGTCACTGGGTCAACATACCTGCCAAGTCAGGAGGTCAGGGAGATGTGTCATGCAAGGTATGATGGTTGTTGTAGAATTGTAGTTGATTAGAATACTAACTTTGACGTAAATGTCGAACTTCGACATAACAGAACTGTTAACAGACAGACAGACGGACGGACGAATGGACAGACGAATGGAAAGCGGGCACCTATGTCGCAAAGTCAGGAGTCAGGGAGATGTTTCATACAAGGTTTGATGGTTGTTTAGTCTTGAAGTTGATTAGAATACTAACTTTGACATAAATGTTGAACTTCGACATAACAGAACTGTTAACAGACGGACGGACGAACAGACTGGCGAATGGAAAAGTGGGCACCTATGTCCCAAAGTTGGGAGGTCAGGGAGATGTTCCATGCAAGGTTTGATGGTTGTTTAGTCTTGTAGTTGATTAAAATACTAACTTTGACATAAATGTCGAACTTCGACATAAATGTTGACAGACAGACGGACAAATGGACAGGCATAAGTAAAAGCGGACGCCTATGTCGCAAAGTCAGGAGGTCAGGGAGATGTTTCATGAAAGGTTTGATGGTTGTTTAGTCTTGTAGTTGATTAGAATACTAACTTTGACATAAATGTCGAACTTCGACATAAATGTTGACAGACGGACGGACAGACTGACGGACGGACTGACGGAAAATCTAGAAGCAGGTGCGATAAAAACAAAAAAAAAAAGAAAAATTGCGCAGTGCCAATACAACAATTTACACTACTCAAGACAGTCATGGCCCAGTGATGTATCCACTACACCACGACATCCACTATTACAGAGTATAGTGTATATATTTGTTATTCTCGTGAGCTATCGCCGAGCACTTCACGGATAAGTCCGAAAATGTCCGTGATGCTATTTTCAGTCATGCTTACCTAAAAAAACTTTGACAAAACTGTAAACATTCATCCAGTAATACTGATCCTCCTCTTCTTTCCAACCAAATATTATCAAATTATCTCAAACAGTATGGAAGTTATGGCCTGCACAAGGTTTCAGCTTCAGGGGAGATAACAAAGATAGTGAAAGTTGTCTCTCTTGCACGCGACATGCCTGCTGGTCCTCCTCTTCATTCCTACCAAATATCATCAAAATATGTGTAAGGGTATCACAGTTATGGAGCGCACAAGAATGCGTCTACGGACAGACGCTATGCTGATCGCTATATCCCCAAACCTATCGGTCGGGGGATAAAAACACCAAAAACAGTACAAATACAAAGCATATATTTTTTATATAATGTTTAGCTTGCTGAAAAAAATATCAGCAGACAACATTTGAAATATTTTTCTTACTTTTACCAGAAAACAGTATTTGACATTTCATGCAAACTGTCTCCAAACCTGAAAAAACGGTTTGACATTTCATGCAAATTGTCACAATTTGCAAGAAATATCAAATCCTGTTTTCAGGAGAAAATAAAACATGCTATCAGTTTGTTGTCTGCTTCATTTGTCCATAGAGTTTAAGGTTAAGCGGACTAGATACACTTGAAAGATTTCAGCCTTTTTTTTTTTTTTTTTACAAGATAGACACCTTTTGTGACTTCCTGTTTGCTTTCCTGTTATATGAAATAGACTTAGATTTGACTGCCTGATGCTCTGACTGATCTAAGTCTGTGATGTTCACATTTACGATAAAGTACTTTGCTTGTACAGTAAAACCTGTGTAAGAGAGCCACCTTTGAGATTGACATTAGTGGTTGGTGTGGAAAGGTGGCTGTCTTATAAAGGTACATGTCATGTAATTTTGCTAGCAAAATTACATGACATGTACCTTTATAAGTAAGACACCTTTATTCACAACAACCTTTATTTAAAGTTAGTCTCAAAGGTGGCTCTCTTACACAGGTTTCACTGTATGCCAAAACAGTTACTATAGTGGTGTCAATATGGAGTATGTGACATTCTGCTTCCAAACAGGAACACTTGTGACAGGTGATATGGTGCTTTACTTCTTAGGCAAGAGATGATGCAGGTGTGACAAGTCTGATTAGGCTGATCTGGGCTTATACTGTTTGCTCAGGGGATACTGTCCCAATACATAGTTAAAATGTTATATGAGGCTAGGCTAAAGTTGAGAGAAATGGACGATGATGACGATGATGATGTGGTGTTTTATGTCCCTTTCAACATCAAAAGGATGGATGGGTGATAATGAAAGGTTCTGTGTAGTGATGCACCATACAGTCATGAACTGAATTCCACTTCCAGCAGGATTTGAACCCAGGATCTCGTAGTCCAAAGTTGGGAGTGCTAACCATTCAGCCACCTGGATGCTTTGAGAGACACACTGGGGAACATACATAAAATACAAGAGCTGTCGTAGGACAGCGAGCTCGCCTGCTGGGTACATTTTATATTGTAACATTTTTATCATTAAGCCATATAATATAGGTCACACTGACCTAGATGTATTTGTATGTAAATCATTTTGTCACATAGATATAATAATCCAGGTATGACAATTCTCCATGAAATAGTAATAAAAATAAAAGGCAAAATCACTGAACCATGAAATATAGGTCACAATGACCTAGATCTAGTAAGTGGTCATTCATTGGGTCACATGGAACTAATATCCCAGGTGTGACATTTATCCAACAAATAGTATTCAAGATATAAGGCAAAATCACTGAACCATGAAATATAGGTCATACCAACAGCGATATATTTTGCCGTCAATAATCGGGTCACAAGGAACTAATATCCCAGGTGTGACATTTATCCAACAAATAGTATTCAAGATATAAGGCAAAATCACTGAACCATGAAATATAGGTCACACCAACAGAGATATATTTTGACGTCAATAATCGGGTCACAAGGAACTAATATCCCAGGTGTGACATTTATCCAACAAATAGTATTCAAGATATAAGGCAAAATCACTGAACCATGAAATATGGGTCACAATGACCTAGATATAGTAAGTGGTCATTCATTGGGTCACATGGAACTAATATCCCAGGTGTGACATTTATCCAACAAATAGTATTCAAGATATAAGGCAAAATCACTGAACCATGAAATATAGGTCACACCAACAGAGATATATTTTGACGTCAATAATCGGGTCACAAGGAACTAATATCCCAGGTGTGACATTTATCCAACAAATAGTATTCAAGATATAAGGCAAAATCACTGAACCATGAAATATAGGTCACAATGACCTAGATATAGTAAGTGGTCATTCATTGGGTCACATGGAACTAATATCCCAGGTGTGACATTTATCCAACAAATAGTATTCAAGATATAAGGCAAAATCACTGAACCATGAAATATAGGTCACACCAACAGCGATATATTTTGACGTCAATAATCGGGTCACAAGGAACTAATATCCCAGGTGTGACATTTATCCAACAAATAGTATTCAAGATATAAGGCAAAATCACTGAACCATGAAATATAGGTCACAATGACCTAGATATAGTAAGTGGTCATTCATTGGGTCATATGGAAGTAATATCCTAGGTATGACATTTATCGAGCAAATAGTATTCAAGATATAAGGCAAAATCACTGAACCATGAAATATAGGTCACACCAACAGAGATATATTTTGACGTCAATAATCGGGTCACAAGGAACTAATATCCCAGGTGTGACATTTATCCAACAAATAGTATTCAAGATATAAGGCAAAATCACTGAACCATGAAATATATGTCACACTGACCTAGATATAGTAAGTGGTCATTCATTGGGTCACATGGAAGTAATATCCCAGGTGTGACATTTATCCAACAAATAGTATTCAAGATATAAGGCAAAATCACTGGACCGTGAAATCTAGGTGACCTGGACCGTAAAATGTAGGTCACCATGACATTCACTCTCTTACACTTAAACAGATGTCACATAGTTAGCTGATGTATAACCAGTTGTGTCTATAACCTGTAGGCATATAAGATTTTACAAATGTGTCCTAGATTTTGACCCCTAGCCCCACTCCAAGGCCCACCCTGAGGTATGAACCCAGGGGTATGTTCTTTTGGAATCTCAGAAGACTCCTCCAGGTACCCAAATTCTAAATATGAATGCTCTATGAGGAGTGAAAGTCAAGATATAAGAATTTGAAAAACTTTAACACAGTATTACAAAGGTGTCCTAGATTCTGACCCCTAGCCCCACCCAGGGGCATGAACCCAGGGGTTTATTCTCTTGGAATCTCAGAAGACCCTCCAAGGTACCTAAGTTCCAAATTTGATGCCTCTGTGAGGAGTGACTGTTGAGATATAAGCATTTGAAAAACTTTAACGCAGTGTGACGGGAACGGGAACGCAAACGCAAACGCGGACGACCGGGGCGACTACAATAGCTCTCCTTGTACTTCGTACAGGCGAGCTAAAAATGTATCCATAAAATAAGTGGATAAAAATGCACTAGAGTAGTTATCAAGTATTCAGACAGGCCTATAGACCCAGATCATATACTGCAGAATGGTGCATCTGATCAGGGTCTACCCTGTTTGTCACTCAGCAGCTTGTAGACACATCCACAGGACTCTTTACCACATATCTCCACTTGTGTAATTTGTGATGTATTTAACGCTTAGCATGCTGAAAAAAAAATTCAGCAGACACAATTTTTTTTTAATATTTTTCTTATTGTCCCAGAAAATTCAGAAAATAGGCTTTGACATTTCATGCAATTAGTTTTCAAATGAGACCATTAATATAAAATGCCATATCCTGTTAATTGGTTAGAGTAAGAAAAATATCATCGATATGTCATCTGCTGAACTAGCTCAGAGTGATTTTGTTTGTGTTTGTGTTGAGGTTTTACGACCCACTGGGGTCATGTTGAGCACAGTCAGTTTACCTAACCATACTTTTTCCTGGGCAGGCTTAGTCCTCTAAATCGTTAACCAGTTATTGTGCACATTCTTTTGCCAGAAACCAGAGAGTGGTAAAGGTTAAAAGCGTGTTAGTTGAATGGCAAACAGTGTAGACCTTTATCAGACACTACATTCTGTGTGCCCTAAAACTATGGGCAAATATGGAAACTGCTGTCATCATTAACACTTAGCACACTATCAGCAAATATAAGAGACAACAAATCGATAATATTTATCTCATTTTTTCTCCCAAAACAGGATCAGACATTTCATGCAAATTGTCTCTAATGAGAGAATTTGCATAAAAGGTCAAATCCTATTTTCTGGGAAAAACAAGAAAAACACTTCAAAATGCAATCTGCTGAAATTGTTTCCTAGCATGCTAAGCATTTATATAAGTATTGCAATTACCAGCATCATTCAATTCAGTTAGGACCAATCTCCTTAGCTGGTCTTATATCATCATCTTTCTCCTCCTTCTCCTCCTGATCATCATCACAGGTTGTAGCACCATCTGTGATTGTATGCAGCAACACCATCTGTAAAACAACAAAAACTAAGAGCATTTATCAGAATGACTCTTACCATTTAGCACTCTCTGGGCAAATTCAGCAGATGACAAATTGATGTTTTTAGGGTTTTTTTCTCCAAAAGGAAGACAATTTGCAACAAATGTAATAATGTTTTTGATACAGTCTTTTTTCCTTTCTGACTAGGGTTTTCATAGGGAATAGCTCAAATATGGTAGGCATCAATAATGCTTAATTATCATTTATAAATCAGTAATAGCAGAAGTCCAAATAACATGTTTCACATTTTTATTATTATTTCTTCTTAGTAGTTTTCCACATATATAATACACTGTGGATAAAATATATTGCAGTTCATTATTTTGCGATTTCCTAGTACATGTATATTGTGAATCGGCCGTGAATCCCAAATTTTCCATTAGCAAAAATATTAAAACTTAAAATATGTTTGTTGTTTTACTTAATTTGAGAAAAATAACTGATTGCAGTTCATTCTGGTATTGATTTTTTGTGCCTATCCCGACCCAAAGTCACGACGTCTCTCATTATGATAAAACAATCAAACTGTCAGTCACTACATGATTGATTATGACTGTGAGACAATTAATCATAATCACTGTAATTGTCATAATCAGTGTCAATGCTGAGTACATCTACTCAGTGCTCAATCAGTAAAGGATGTGCACCTACCGTCTATTTACCTTGCAATCATACAGAGCATCCTCACTGTGATCTATCATGCCTCCATGTGAAACTGTCAGCTACGAACACACCTGAAAATTCAAACAAGAGGAAGCAGTTCAGCATCAACAAAAAGACCAACATCATTAACAACAGTTGATTGTGTTGGGGGTTTAATGACACATTAACCCTTGTGGGTCATTTTGTGTTGTCTCCCAGAGAAAAGGAGAAGAGAGATAGAAGAGATAGTAGAGGAGATGAAAGAGGGACAGGGAAGAAAGACAAAAATGAATGAAAGTGAAGAAACCATTCCCCCTCTACCCTTACCTGCCACAAGGATAGCAGGCCTTGCCCAACTGTAAGCCAATCTCAGTTGGATGCCCTGGTGACGTAAGATACACAACACCTTTGCCTCACCCAACCGTCCCCTACATCATCAACGTCAACAGTAGAAAATCAAGATCTGCAGTGACAAAAGAATTTGGCGTTCCCAAGGCCATGCAACAGGGATGGTTGAAAGATGAAGACAGACTTATGATCACCTCTATCAGAAATGGGCAATCCAGAGCAGAAGAGAGTGTCCTTGAGGAGCCTAAGACAAGGAGTTATACTTATATCATGATCCAGTTATATCAAGATTTCGGAACTCCGACCCCTAGGACAGCAATATATTGGATCTACAGTTTGCAATTTTTACAGTTTATTTCTCACATGTGAAAATTGTTCCTAGCAATGGCCAACAGGCCAAAGCCTATTTATGGACCTTATAATTTCACATTATTTTAAGTGTCCAAAAGTGTTGTATTACAAAACCAAACTCAAGAAGCCAAACTTTGGACTTGTCAACCTGAGTGTAATATTTCAACATCTCAGTCCAAGCAAGATTTAGATTAACGATATGGCTTAGCTTATTTTTTTGGGGGCCAGTCAAACTGGTTGTTTCTTAGTAACCAAACAAAAGCACCAACCAAATTTTGTATTTTAGTTTTAGTCCTATCACTCAAGACACAGTTAACTCAGTTATTTGACCATACTATCCTCATAAAGATAAATACTAGCAATTTCCACTTATACCAATGAATGAATTATTTTATTTAGTTTGTATCCTTTTATAAGGAAAGGACCTAATAATGCAAACATTTTGCAAAGTGACTTATTACAAATAATAGATGATATGAAGGTTTGATCTTTTCTTCCAAAGAAGGCAAAACAACAGTTGTGTTTATGTGCATAGTACAAATTAATTAATTGTACATCTGTTTACTGAATGTAAGGTACTCTTTGTGATATCTTAATCTGCTGTTTAGGAATAAGGCGTTTTTGTCTTTATGAAAAAAATCACTGCAGTAAAGTGAAATACAAAATTTTCCCTGTTACAGAAATGTCAAAGCCTATTTTCTGGGAAAAACACAATATTTCATGTTGTTGTCTGCTGAGTTTCTTACCAGGGCCCAGTTGTTCAAAACTTAATGAAGTTGTAGGCTAACATGAGGTTACGGTTTCTATCTTGAAATTTGGCACATACATTGATATTTTTTGCTGAAAAATGTGAGTAGCTTTTGCATTGACATTTTTGCAGCAAAAATATTAATGTATTTGAAAATACCTTAGCTACAACAGTTAACAATTTTGTCATTAACAAGTTTGTTAAGCTAATGATGTTTTTATTAACCCTTAAAGCGCCAATCACAACTATTGTCGTCTGCTTTGTCTTCTGCTGGTTACTTTAAAAGTCACTTCTGCAAACAGTGTGGACCCAGATCAGACTGCTCCTTTAGGAGCAGTCTGATCTGGGTCCACACTGTTTGCCTGTATGCAAAAATAGGTTTGAAAAGTTTGCAAGAGTATTCAGCAGACAACATAAACAGACGACATTTTCAGATGCAAGTTTTCTTGGCATTTTAAGGGTTAAGAAGAACTGATACATCTACAAGGGAGATCATTCTGACCAAAAACTATTTTCTCCTTTCTTAAGGGTGCTACACTTAAATGAAAACATTTGCTCCCTCAAAAACCAAATATTTCATTTTACAGTAGCATCTACCCAATCTAAGAAGTAATTCACATTCTGAGAAGCAAACACTTTTTTGCAAGTGTGGTGTCCCCTTGACAATGGAAGGCAAAAAACATACTTCAAAGACTACTCATCAAGTTTTTTGTTTGAGTTTTATCATCACTATCAACACTCTCTCAGTCATGTTGTGACTATGTCTGGACCTGAAGGTGGGATTGATTGATTGTGTTGGGGTTTAACAACACATCAACCCTTGTGGGTCATTTTGTGTCGTCTCCCATAGAAAGGGAGAAAAGAGACAGAAGAGATAGTAGAAGAGATAAAAGAGAGGAACAGGGAAGAAAGAGGAACAGGAATGAAAGTGAACAGAAGAAATAAAAACATTCCCCCTCTACCCTTACCTACTACAAGGATAGCAGGCCTTGCCCAACTGTAAGCCAATATCAGTTGGATGCCCTGGTGATATAAGATACATGACACCTTAGCACCACCTGACCACCACCAACCCACCCTGAAGGTGGGATCTGATGCTCTTTTCACACTGCTGCCTCAATGCTGTATCCTAACCCAGACATACTGAAATGATACTACCACCAGTCATATTATACTGAAAGTGGTATGACTACTCCTAGGTCTTCTTCCTAATGCTGAAAGCCAAGGTATTATGAATTTTAGAAAGTCTTAGGTAGGATCCAGCTGGAGATCAAACACACAACCTCTTAATCTTAGATTCGGCCAAATGATCCACTTGAATTAGGCAATTTAGAGTGATAAAATGATCTCTTGTATGCATCAAAACCAGAAAAAGAGTTACCACAGATTTCAACAGTGCTACTATCATTACAGGTAATCATGAAGTTGAACAAAGCTATTTTCATCATTATCTTTACCAATCAGTATAGTACAATCAACAAGTTCCATCAACAATATTGTTAAACATAAAGAAAAAAAAAAGTTCATTTTACCATTTATAGGAAAATTTTCATATCTCAAGAGTGCTGCCAACATGGTCAGTACTGAGGTCTTCATGACAGCCATCATCATCATCATCACCAACTAAGGCACTGACATCTGTAATTAAATGCAAAACTGTACAAAAATACCAATCACTACCAGTACTCAACAAATATCATAATATCAAAACACAATTGTTTAATCATTTGTCCCTTGAAATTATTTTTTACAGAATTATCACTCTCCACAGTCAGTATTTCATCATCATCATCATCGGTACAGGTGTGATGATAATCATAACTTTCATCACTGACTGCGGTAAAAATAATGCCGTTTTAACATGATCAATAGAGTGTAAGTAAAAAATGGTTGCATTATCACTATTGTTAAATTACTAACATTGCCAAACTTTCTATTATGCTCAATATTTGATCAGCAATCCCATCATCATCATCATCATAGATACTAAGATGAAGATGATGATAATAATAATCAGCATCATCAATACTGACATCATCATCATCAGCATCATCATCATTGTCATCATCAATACTAAGGTCATTATCATCATCATCTTCACAATCATCACTTACAGTACTGTTATTTAAGAAATAATTTTTCTCTACTGTGAATTATTGAGAATAACCCATGGTGTCGGAGGGCAAATAGTGAAGCCAGAGTAAATTAATATTCTTATCTGCCATTCAACAACATGTGTTAGTCGCGATAATTCAAAGTAGAGAAGAATTTTTTTTTATTCTAACATGATACAGACAAGAGCTGTCGGAGGACAGCGAGCTCGCCTGCTGGGTACATTTTATATTGTAACATTTTTATCATTAAGCCATATAATATAGGTCACACTGACCTAGATGTATTTGTATGTAAATCATTTTGTCACTTAGATATAATAATCCAGGTATGACAATTCTCCATGAAATAGTAATAAAAATAAAAGGCAAAATCACTGAAGCATGAAATATAGGTCACAATGACCTAGATATAGTAAGTGGTCATTCATTGGGTCACATGGAACTAATATCCCAGGTGTGACATTTATCCAACAAATATTCAAGATATAAGGCAAAATCACTGAACCATGAAATATAGGTCACACCAACAGAGATATATTTTGACGTCAATAATCGGGTCACAAGGAACTAATATCCCAGGTGTGACATTTATCCAACAAATAGTATTCAAGATATAAGGCAAAATCACTGAACCATGAAATATAGGTCACAATGACCTAGATATAGTAAGTGGTCATGCATTGGGTCACATTGAACTAATATCCCAGGTGTGACATTTATCCAACAAATAGTATTCAAGATATAAGGCAAAATCACTGAACCATGAAATATAGGTCACACCAACAGAGATATATTTTGACGTCAATAATCGGGTCACAAGGAACTAATATCCCAGGTGTGACATTTATCCAACAAATAGTATTCAAGATACAAGGCAAAATCACTGAACCATGAAATATAGGTCACACCAACAGAGATATATTTTGACGTCAATAATCGGGTCACAAGGAACTAATATCCCAGGTGTGACATTTATCCAACAAATAGTATTCAAGATATAAGGCAAAATCACTGAACCATGAAATATAGGTCACAATGACCTAGATATAGTAAGTGGTCATTCATTGGGTCACATGGAACTAATATCCCAGGTGTGACATTTATCCAACAAATATTCAAGATATAAGGCAAAATCACTGAACCATGAAATATAGGTCACACCAACAGAGATATATTTTGACGTCAATAATCGGGTCACAAGGAACTAATATCCCAGGTGTGACATTTATCCAACAAATAGTATTCAAGATATAAGGCAAAATCACTGAACCATGAAATATAGGTCACAATGACCTAGATATAGTAAGTGGTCATTCATTGGGTCACATTGAACTAATATCCCAGGTGTGACATTTATCCAACAAATAGTATTCAAGATATAAGGCAAAATCACTGAACCATGAAATATAGGTCACACCAACAGAGATATATTTTGACGTCAATAATCTGGTCACAAGGAACTAATATCCCAGGTGTGACATTTATCCAACAAATAGTATTCAAGATACAAGGCAAAATCACTGAACCATGAAATATAGGTCACAATGACCTAGATATAGTAAGTGGTCATTCATTGGGTCACATGGAAGTAATATCCCAGGTGTGACATTTATCCAACAAATAGTATTCAAGATATAAGGCAAAATCACTGAACCATGAAATATAGGTCACACCAACAGAGATATATTTTGACGTCAATAATCGGGTCACAAGGAACTAATATCCCAGGTGTGACATTTATCCAACAAATAGTATTCAAGATATAAGGCAAAATCACTGAACCATGAAATATAGGTCACAATGACCTAGATATAGTAAGTGGTCATTCATTGGGTCACATGGAACTAATATCCCAGGTGTGACATTTATCCAACAAATAGTATTCAAGATATAAGGCAAAATCACTGAACCATGAAATATAGGTCACACCAACAGAGATATATTTTGACGTCAATAATCGGGTCACAAGGAACTAATATCCCAGGTGTGACATTTATCCAACAAATAGTATTCAAGCTATAAGGCAAAATCACTGAACCATGAAATATAGGTCACAATGACCTAGATATAGTAAGTGGTCATTCATTGGGTCACATGGAACTAATATCCCAGGTGTGACATTTATCCAACAAATAGTATTCAAGATATAAGGCAAAATCACTGAACCATGAAATATAGGTCACAATGACCTAGATATAGTAAGTGGTCATTCATTGGGTCACATGGAACTAATATCCCAGGTGTGACATTTATCCAACAAATAGTATTCAAGATATAAGGGAAAATCACTGAACCATGAAATATAGGTCACAATGACCTAGATATAGTAAGTGGTCATTCATTGGGTCACATGGAACTAATATCCCAGGTGTGACATTTATCCAACAAATAGTATTCAAGATATAAGGCAAAATCACTGAACCATGAAATATAGGTCACAATGACCTAGATATAGTAAGTGGTCATTCATTGGGTCACATGGAAGTAATATCCCAGGTGTGACATTTAACCAACAAAAAGTATTCAAGATATAAGGCAAAATCACTCAACCATGAAATATAGGTCACAATGACCTAGATATAGTAAGTGGTCATTCATTGGGTCACATGGAAGTAATATCCCAGGTGTGACATTTATCCAACAAATAGTATTCAAGATATAAGGCAAAATCACTGGACCGTGAAATCTAGGTGACCTTGACCGTAAAATGTAGGTCACCATGACCTTCACTCTCTTACACTTAAACTGATGTCACATAGTTAGCTGATGTATAACCAGTTGTGTCTATAACCTGTAGGCATATAAGATTTTACAAATGTGTCCTAGATTTTGACCCCTAGCCCCACCCCAAGGCCCACCCTGAGGTATGAACCCAGGGGTATGTTCTTTTGGAATCTCAGAAGACTCGTCCAGGTACCCAAATTCTAAATATGAATGCTCTATGAGGAGTGAAAGTCAAGATATAAGAATTTGAAAAACTTTAACACAGTATTACAAAGGTGTCCTAGATTCTGACCCCTAGCCCCACCCAGGGGCATGAACCCAGGGGTTTATTCTCTTGGAATCTCAGAAGACCCTCCAAGGTACCTAAGTTCCAAATTTGATGCCTCTGTGAGGAGTGACTGTTGAGATATAAGCATTTGAAAAACTTTAACACAGTGTGACGGGAACGGGAACGGGAACGGGAACGCAAACGCAAACGCAAACGTGGACGACCGGGGTGACTACAATAGCTCTCCTTGTACTTCGTACAGGCGAGCTAAAAAGGAAAACCAACATTGTTGCAGTTTTCCAAAGAACTCTTTTGCCAAAGACATCATGAGAAGTAAATTTTACATGTGACATCATCAATTTGTATGTGTTGTGGTTTTACGGCCCAGTCAACCCAATGAGGTCATGTCAAGAGTGGTCAGTTTACCTAACCACACTTTTACTGGGCAGGCTTAGTTCTCTAGGTGGTTAACCAATATTGTGCATATTCTTTCCCAAGAAATGGACAACTGCCCCTCTTATATCAGCAGAAGGGAGAGAATGACCGAAGAAATTATTTAATGATCAATCTCCACAAAAGAATGTTGCCAACCCAGCTGGGGTCAAACCAGCAACCTCCTGATCACCAGTCAGATGCACATCCAACTGAGCCACCAAGTCTTGCATGATTCTTCAAATGCACCCTTTTGCATGCACTATGTTGACGAGGTGAATTATTGTAGTCTGATCATGGTGAGGTTTTCTATTTGACTCAATGGGTTAATGTTAACATCATGTTAGAATATGACATCATATATACTGAGTATAACAAGTTCATGTAACACTATAGAAAACAATATAACCTTGTCCGGTGATTTGTTTGTGTTGAGGTTTTATGGCCCAGTCAACCCAATGGGGTCATGTCGAGCGCGGTCAGTTTACCTAACCACACGTTTACTTGGCAGGCTTAGTCCTCTAAGCAGTTAACCAGTATTGTGCACATTCTTTCGCCAGAAACTGACAACTGCCCTTCTTGAATCAGCGGAAGGGAGAGAATGATCGTAGAAAATATTTCATAATCAATCTCCACAAAAGAATGTTGCCGACCTTGGCGGGGGTTGAACCCACGACCTTCTGGTCTCCGGTCGTACGGCGCATCCGAGCCACTGAGGCTGGCACCTTGTCCGGTGAAGGTTTTTGATTGAGTTGAGGTTTATGGCCCAGTCAATCCATTAGGGTCTTGTCAAGCTGGTCAGTTTACCTAGCCACACTCTTCCTGGGCAAGCTTAGTCCTCTTCGCAATTACCTCTAAGCAATTAACCAGTATTTGTGTACATTCTTTCACCAGAATGTCGGGTGAAGGCTTTTATGATATCAAATGAGCATTAGTAACAAATACAAATAATACTTTAGGAAAAATATAACCTCATCCAATGACTTAAGGCAAGGGCCTGAGAAAATGCCAGTTCTTTGGTCTGGGACCAGTTTTTGAAGAGCTAGGCCGATTTTACTTCAGAAGGAGATAAAAAAATAGGTCCATAATAATTCATTTTTTCTAATATTTGACTTAAATATTTACACTTTATCTTGGGCTAGAAAACCAAACAAATCTTTTATCTCAACACATAACACTAACTGTGTATTGGAAATTGTCTTGAGTGATCTACTCATTATCCCAATGCCGCTGGATCCGCATGTCAAAAATAAACTACCCATTTAATTGATGTTTAAAAACTCAATACCAGCTGTTAGTGTACTTACCCTAAGTATTAGGACACCTTAAAGCCTTATCATTCTGGTCCTAAAATTGGAACCAGTCTATTTTACTACATCGATGCATCTCGTCTTGCTGAACCCGGATATACCCTGCCATTACAAACACCATAGATCCAGATCAGTTGGCTTCATCAGTTGGCTTCTTCAGAAGCTAACTGATCTGGATCTGCACTGTTTGTCATTCAGTACCTGAATTTATATCAACAACCTGGATGAAGTAATATGACTGATTGCCAATTAAAGGTGGGTTTGGTTTCTTAATTTATTCAGCATGACAAGGGTTAATGTTCCTGAATGTGGTAGACAACAGTATATATCCGGATCAGGAGCCTTGCATTTTGTGGCATCTGATCTGGGTCTACACTGTTTGCTCAGGCCTGTCTGTCTCAACACTTGGGGTTATTACAGTAAGGATATAACGGACTGTGAGTGCTTCATACCTGCATGCTTGGTCACACATTACAACAAAAGAAGATGTTTATCTCACTGTTGTTAATTTGTTTATCTTATTTTAAAAGATATGTTTAATGTGTTTCACTGTAATGTTTGAAGGGCTCCTTAATTTTTTTCTACTGGTCCATAGAAGAAAATAAAAGCACCACAAGCATAATACCCTGCCATAGTTATTTACTCAAGTTATAGTCCTGAAACAAAAATATGGGCGTCTCAGGCAGATAACTCCGTCAAATATTGACGAAATTTACCCATTAGCAATCCCAAACCAGATCTACACAATATCAATGCACACACCAAGTTTGGTGAAAATCCATTGATGTTTACTCAAGTTATCATCCTGAAATGAAAAATGGACGGACAGACGGCTGGACAGACGGACTCATGGATGGACGGACAGACTGACGGACGACCAACGTGAAACCATAATACGCCGCCACTATTGTGTGGCGGGGTATAAAAACTGAAGTGGCCAGCTCAAGCACAACTTGACTTGCCACGACATAAAGAGATTCCTGTTGTTTCCTTTTTTGGGCTCATCACCGAATGAGTACTCAGTTGTTGTGAAAGCGAAAGTAGATTAAATCATGCATAGCTGATAATATTGAGCTACATTGCTGTATATAATCAATCGCATTACTTATGCACATTTAAGTTGAGCAAGTGTAAGCAATGATGGTATGTCATTCATTATGTTAATAATAAAACAGCATCTGCATTTGGAAATTGTAACCCGGAAATTCTTTAATGATGGTTATGGAAAATAATGTCATCACCACTTGTTAAATTCTGTAAATATGGCCAAAAATGACTCAGCATACTCGTAAATGCGGCCAAAAATTACTGGACTAATTGGCAATTTTCAGTTTCTCTAGCCCTGCCCAAGGCTTCTGGTTACCAGCCATATTATGTCTAATAAGAAAGTGAAACCGTAAGTCACAGGTCACTGAGGAAGGTTATATTTATACCTATATTGTTAAATCAAATATAAACAATCTCACCATTAAGTTGGCAGAGCATCTGTAGAGTTCAGGAAGCCCATGATAGCAGACTCGAACACTATAAAAGAAGGTAAAAATTTAAGGCAGATAAAGTACAAACAGATTGCAAAGAAGCATAATTAAGACATAAATCATCATCATCATCATCATCATACCTTATCATCATTATCATCATCATCATCATCATACCTGTCCTCATCATAATCTACATCATCATCTGCACCAACATTACCATTGTAATACGGTATAGTTATTCCATTATTCACCATATCATCATCATCATCATCATCATACCTGTATCATCATTATCATCATCATCATCATCATACCTGTCCTCATCATAATCTACATCATCATCTGCATCAACAATACCATTGTAATACGGTATAGTTATTCCATTACTCACCATAGCAGCAGCCATTCAATAATTATAACCACTTATACATTTAGTATACATAATTAAAAAGTATATGATTCATAAACCTTATTGTCAAACCATAAACATTACCAATCTCACTGATTGTCATCTACATTAGGTTAGCTCTGCTATCATCACCATGATACTTGCAATGGACTGAAGACATTCAAGAAGCTCAGCAGCAGTAGCATCAACAAATCTCAGTCATAATGGCAGCCATTGTCATCAACATCAGTATTAATGTGCAGTCAGGCAGCTCAAAGATGCAGGCAAAACTGATGAATATAAAATAGTAATAAGCTTTGCATTCAGAATCTCTTCCCTGATCATAGTGGCAACCGGCTATAACCCCTACGATACACACCAAACAATCCTTGCGGGCATTAGATCTCCGGACCCTCGTCATGAATGGTAGAGTTGAGAAAGGAAATGCTAAGCAGAAAGGTAAGCTGTAAAAAAAGAAGCAAAATTAAGGCATATAAAATGCAAAAAGAAAAGCAGCACAAGAAAGATACCATCATCATCAACATATCTATCATCATCATCAGTCTCAGTAACATTCAAATAAATCAAAAACACTGATGACTTAAAACATCAATACCATCATCATCACTTCTAGATCATCATCATCAATATCATCATCACTTACAATGCCATTGTTACCATAATGTAACACTTTAGGAAAAATATAATTTTGTCTGGTAACCTGAGGCTTCTGGTGCCCAGCTGCATTATGTCAAATAGGGAACTGAAATCAGAAGTCACAGGTCACTGAACAAGGTTATATTTATACCTATATTGTCAAATCATAAATATAAGCAATCTCACCGTTAGGTTGGCAGAGCCTCATCACAACTGTGGAGTTGAGAAAGCCAATGACAGCTGAAAGAAATGCTGCAAAAGACAGTAAATAACTAAGGCACGTAAATATAAGTTAAAAAAGATGGCTAAGAAGCATAATTAAAGCATATAAATCATCATCACCATCATCATCACTTTCAATATCATAATCTGCACAATCATTATGATTGCAATCAGGTGTAGTAATTCACCACCACATCATCATCATCATCATCATCAGTAACCATACAATAATTATAACCACTTCTACATTTAGTATATAATTATAATCAAGAAGTATATGATTTATCAACAGTACTGTCAAACCATAATCACAACCATTCCCAATTGACCTTTGTCTACATAAGGTTAGCACTGCAATCATGATCATAATTCGTGTGAAGGACTGATATAAAATCACTTTCAAATACATTCAGTATATATAATTAACAATTAAATGCATCTTGAACACTTATGTCAAACCATAAAACATTCCAATCTCATCTACTGAAATTCTACACATCATCATCATCATCATCAAAAGAGCCATCATCATCAACAAAAGTATTCTATGCAATCATCATCATCTATGATTATCATCACCATCAATACCCATTTTGATGTGCAGTCAGGCAGATCAAAGGCAGTTTTTGCTGACTAAACTGTTTAATATAAAGTAGTGATCATGTAGCTTTGCATTCAAAACTCTTCCCTGATCATAGTGGCCCACCGGCTATAACCCCTAAGATACACACCAAATAATCTTTGCGGGCATTAAATCTCCGGATGCTCATCATGAATGGTAGAGTTGAGAAAACCAATGCTAGCTGTTAGGTAAGCTGTTGGTAAAGAAGCAAGGTTAGGCATATAAATAACAAATGCTGGAAAAGAAGCATAATTAAGGCAAATAAATTACAAGAACATATGTGAATAAATATTATTCAAACATACAAATTACAAACAGAACATGCAATTACAGAAATGAAGCATGATTAAAGACTGCTTATTCCTCAAAAATAGACATTTCATTTTCCAAAAAAAGGTTTAAAAAATATTAATGCAATCATAAAATGTGGCACCTGACAGCCTGTAAAATTTCATTTAGTCTCTCATTCTTAAATTGGATAAAAAATGAAATGATTTTTTTATCATATCTTTGAAATTAATGTTGCCAGAATTAATTCAGAGATACGATAAAAAAATCATTTCATTTTCTGATCCAGTTCAAAAATGCAAGACTAACTGAATTTTTAAGGGCTGTAAGATGCCATATTTTATGATTAATATCATATATCATTTTCTTAAACCTTTCTTGGATAAAAAATGTCTATTTTTGAGGAATATGGATCCTTTAAAACAATGAATTAAACAACAACAACAAAAAAAAATTAATGCTTAGCACGCTGGGAAAAAAATTCAGCAGATAACATTTTGAAATGTTTTTCTTCTTTTTCGAGTAAACAGGTTTGACTTTTCAGGCAAAGTGTCCCACCATGAGACCATTTGAATGAAAATAGATGCCTATTTTCTGGTAAAATTAGAAAAAATATCAAATTGTTATCTGCTGAATTTACCCACAGGGTGATAATAATGATAATACAAAAAATATGATTATAAACCCGAGTTGCAAATGTGAATCGCCAGCATGAATCGCAAATATGAATCATAATCGCTAACATGAATTGCCGACATGAATCGCAAACGTATAGAAAGCATCGCGAACTGACTCGCTTGTACAGAGTTGAAACCGCAAACGGCACACAAGAACACACATCTTCATATACAGTCACTTTCAAATCAATCAATCAGCAAACTTTCATGCATACACACGGAACTGAGCCATACCAAGATGTGCCTTCAGGGCATGTGCAGACAGCAAAGGCCCTGATGTGACTGCATTCATGCAATCTCATCAGGGCCTTTGCTGTCTGCTGCCAGAATCATTGAATACTGTAGAATGTATCAAATGAGCAAAGACCCAAATAAGACTCTGAATATGCGACTTTTGGGTGTGCTTGAAAACACCATTTTTCACTTGATGTGGCCCAACTTTATATTCTGATCTACTACAAAGTATCTATTCCTGTCTAATCTTATATAATCTAACCTATCCCATCTCATACCTAATCCAGTCAACAGTATTTCAGTCATGTCGTCATGTCAAGGTACTACCTCGACCTGGTCAAATGACATTCATGTCCTGCACAGAGGCACAAGGCAGCCCACCTATTTCATGGGCCCCGATGGGTGGGGGCATGATACTTAGTCAAGTTATAAAGTACCAGCCAACAGCATGTGTATTTCAGTCATGTCGTTATGTCAAGAGATCGTCTCTGAATCTGTGGGACTTTTACCCGACCTGGACCAATGACAAACTCATGTCCTGCATTAAGTTACTGGCAGCCCTTACACAGAGGCACAAGGCAGCCCATCTATTTCATGGGCCCCGATGGGTGGGGGCATGATACTTAGTCAGGTTATAAAGTACCAGTGAACAGTATATGTATTTCAGTCATGTCTCATGTCAAGAGATTGCCTCTGAATCTGTGGGACTTTTACCCGACCTGGACCAATGACAAGTCCTGCATTAAGTTACTAGCAGCTCTGCCACAGAGGCATAAGGCAGCCCATCTACTTCGTGGGCCCCGATGGGCAGGGGCATAATTTGTTTGTTTGATTTGGGCTTAATGCCGCTTTCAACAATCTTTCAGTCATATCGCCATGGTGTCTGGATGGCAGAGAGTTCAATACTCACTTTTAGAGTGCTGCCTCACTGAAATATCATGCCCCAGAAACTTTGACATGATATTCCACCCAGTCACATTATACTGACACTGAGCTGACCAGTTCTAGCTCTACTTTCTTAATGCTGAGCTGGGCCGGGGGCATAAACCTAGTCTGATAGTCTAACAACTCCAAACAGAAAACAACCTCATAACTTATGCAAGTTTTGCTGGATTCCATGGCTTGAAACTATGCTTAGTCATAAGTCAGGACTGAGACATCTCACCCAGACCGGATACTAGGTGTCCAGCATTTTAAGTTAAGGATGATTAACTTAACCCTTGAAGTGCAAATCATAACTAAAGCAGACAAATTATTTTTATATATTTTTCGAGAAACTATTTATATGGCTTGACATTTTGTAAGGAAGGCCAGTAGAAATGTGTATTTTGAATGAGTACCCTATTAACTCTAAATATTTAGACAGATAGGCTCCAGCAAGCAGTGTGGACCAATCAAACTGTTTCTAAAGGAGCAGTTTGCTCAGAGTCTACACTATTTGCCATTACATCACAAAATTTCAAAGAGCGATCACCTGGTAGTCAAAGTTTGGGATAATTATGCTAAGGAGTTAACACTTACCATGCTAGGGAGAAAATTCAGCAGATGACAAACTGATGATATTTTTCATATTTTTCCTAGAAAACTGGATTTGACATGTCATGCAAATTAACTCTGTAGAAGACAATTTGCATAAACTGTCAAATTCTACTTTCTAGGAATTATAAGAAAAGCATTTGAAAATGTCATCTGCTGAAATATTTACCCAGCATGCAAAGTGTTAAGCTGTCTGTATTTAGGGAAAATGTGGTAGGTGTTGCAATTCTCTGGTTGGTGACATGCAGACTGTGTGGTTCACACACAGTGAGGGAACATAATAAACTACTAACACTCTACTGGACTTCTACAAACAAATGATGAGCTGGAGTGGTAGAAGGTGCTCAGACTTCACTCAGACACTGATCTCTGACCATTTCCTTTCCACCTCTACAAGGATATACTGTGAAATCATGTTTTCAAGGGGATGAACTTTCCTTTCTATCAAAAATAACCAGTTATGAAAAAATGAATTAATGATTTTCTTGCTTGCTTAAGTTAATAATTTTCATGTTCTTAAAATCAGATTATCTCTATGTACATTTTTGCTTCAAAATTTATTTTTACTTTATTGGTTAAATCCGCAGACAACAAATTACAGATTACAGATACTTAATTACAAAATAAAGTTTGACATTTCATTCAAACTGTCTCTTCTGGACATTTTCTATGAAAAAGAAAGTCAGGAAAGTATTGATAATTTGTCCTCTGTTGTAGGTTAAAGCAAGAAGTATGAAAAGTCATAATATGTTTAGTTTAATCCTTCTGCTGCAAACCTAAGAACTATTGGAACTGCCTATAATTCAGAAAGCACAGACTTGTTAACCCTTTCGGTGCCAAATTTCAGACGACATTTGTCGTCTGCTTTTTTCTTTTTTTTATTTTAACAAACTATCGCTTGAAAAGACGTTTATATGTAAAGTTGAATGTCAAACAGCGTAGATTCAGATGAGACGGCTCAATGAGCCGTCTCATCTGGATCTATGCTGTTTGCAAAAGCCTATTATCATCGCCTGTGGCAGTGAAAGAGTTGACTTGATCATTCTTGGGCTCTCTATAAAACATACGTTGTGGGTACTCATTAAAAGTGCCTCAATGAAGAGGGAAAAAACATGTTGTGGAAGAAAACATGTAGGTACTTATTAGATGTGCTTCTAATGAGTACCCACAACATATGTTTTTATCGATAAATGAAGAACATTATCAAAGATTTATCATCAAATACCTCTCTTTAACAAGTCCGCTGCAGAAAGTAACAAAACAGTGTCCAACTAACATTTATAGCCTGCTGGGTGAAACTTTCAACAGAGAACATTTTTAAATATTTTTCTTATTTTCCCCAGAAAGTAGACTTCAACATTTCATACTAATTGCCACCTTCAGAGACAACTGGCATAAAATGTCAAGTTTATTTTCTGGAAAAAATTTGAAAAACATTATTAATTTTGATTTACATGAATGTAAAAGTCTATTAAGCTACATGGAAATGTTACTTCCAATATAGAGTCCACAACTGCCCCTTAAACATGAGTGATAACAGCAGCAGTCACCATTCTGAAGTATTTATATTTCAATTGTTCAGAGAAAATAAGACTCAATATTTCATGTAAATTGTCTGCTAGAGGATCCACATCAAATATCAAGACTTTTCTCTGAAAAAGAAAAATGAATTGCTGATTTTAACCTTTAACCCTTTGTAGTCGGGAGACCTGTAAAAGGGTACTTGGCAAACAGCGCAAACCCGGATCAGACGCCACTGAATGTGGCGTCTGATCAGGGTCTCCACTGTTTGCAAATAGTTTAGCCATTTTTCTCTAAGAATATGAAAATCTCATAGCCGGGTGTATCTAAAATTGAAATTTTGTAGTACATAGTACCCAGTACATAGTGTGGGAAAGTCTATTCTGTATACAGTGGGTTAAAGCACTAATCACAACTGCAGCAGACAACATTTTGAAACATTTTTTTTTTTTTATTTTTCAATGCAAATAAGTCTTGACAGTTCCTGTGAATCAAATGCTAAGAAGATAATTCACATGAAACATCAAGACTTATTTCTCTGAAAATAAAAAAACAACAGGGCCCAGTTGTTCAAAGCCAACGACGTCGTTAGTTAACGATTCGTTAAAATTTATATCGAGTGATACGCAAATATTCTGAAAGGTTTTGCTGAAAAAATGTGAGTAGCTTTTGCAGTGCAAAAGCTACTCACATTTTTTCAGCAAAAAATATCAGAATATTGTGTATTGAATCCACTAAAACAGTTAACAAAATGACCCTTAACGAGCTCATTAAGCTAACGACGCTTTGAACAACTGGGCCCAGAATGCTGACTGCTTCAAATTTAGCTTGATGCTTTAAGGGTGAAACTGAATTATGATTATCAGGAAAGGATGATTACTGACAATATCAGTCTAAGAACACGATAGCGATAAATTATATTTTCTTTTTAAAATATGTACAGAAATAACAACTTCTTCAAAACAAAAGAAAACTCTATCAGTTGTGAATAATTGATAAATCCAAAATCCACAAAACAAGCTTACATATAATTACTGTGCTTAGGGTATTTTCAATGTGCTTCAGACTTTATGACTTTGTCCGAATATGGAAATGTGATATTAATTGGACTTTTCGAAAGCAAAAAAAAATTTTTTTTTCAGAAATTCATAATTAGAATTCAGAATAATTTCAATTTTTTTGTTTGGTGGAAGCTGAAAAAATCATATTTTTTTTGTTTGGTGGAAATAGACTAATTTCACATTTTTTGTTTGGTGGAAGCAGAAAAAAATCATATTTTTTGTTTGGTGGAAGTAGAAAAAAAAAAAAAAAAAACTTTTTAAAATATGTACAAAAATAACAACAACTTCCAAACAAAAGAAAACTGACTGTCAGTTGTGAATAATTGATAAATCCAAAATCCACAAAACAAGCTTACATATAATTACTGTGCTTAGGGTATTTTCAATGTGCTTTAGACTTTTTGACTTTGTCCAAATATGGAAATGTGATATTAATTGGACTTTTTTAAAGCAAATTTTTTTTTTTTTTTTTCAGAATTGAGCAAACAACTGACATCCATATTTCTGTTTGTAATTAAATTTTGAGAAAAATACATTAAATTTTGCCTTTTATGGCAGTAATTCTTATCAGAATGTGTTGGAAGCAACTGGATGTCATATTTTTGCTTGGTGGAAGCAGAGTAATTTCATATTTTTTCTTTGGAGAAAGCAGAATAATTTCAAATTTTTTGTTTAGTGGAAGCAGAATATCACATTTTTGTATGGTGTAAGCAGAATAATTTCACATTTTTTGTTTAGTGGAAGCAGAATAATATCACATTTTTGTATGATGTAGGCAGAATAATTTCAAATTTTTTGTTTGGTGGAAGCCGAAAAAAATCATATTTTTTTTGTTTGGTGGAAATAGACTAATTTCACATTTTTTGTTTGGTAGAAGCAGAAACAAAAAATCATATTTTTTGTTTGGTGAAAGTAGACTAATTTCACATTTTTTGTTTGGTAGAAGCAGAAAAAAAAATCATATATTTTTTTTAAACTTTTTAAAATATGTACAAAAATAACAACTTTCCAAACAAAAGAAAACTGTCTGTCAGTTATGAATAACTGATAAATCCAAAGTCCACAAAACAAGCTTACTGTGCTTATTTTCAATGTGCTTCAGAATTTATGACTTTGAATATGGAAATGTGATATCAACTGGATTTTTCAAAAGCAAAAATATATACATATTTTTTTTTTTAGAAATTCATATTTAGAGGTGAGCTAACAACTGACATCCATATTTCTGTTTGTAATTAAATTTTGAGAAAAAATACATTAAATTTTGTCTTTTATGGCAGTAATTCTTATCAGAATGTGTTGGAAGCAACTTGATGTCATATTTTTCTTTGGTGGAAGCAGAGTAATTTCGTACTTTTTCTTTGGTGGAAGCAGAATAATTTCAAATTTTTTGTTTGGTGGAAGCTGAAAAAAATCATATTTTTTTTTGTTTGATGGAAGAAGATTTATTCCACATTTTTTTTGGTGGCAACAGAAAAAAAAGTTCATACTTTTTGTTTGGTGGAAGTAGACTAATTCCACATTTTTTGTTTGGTGGAAGCAGAACAAATTAATCCCACATTTTTGGTATAGTGTAAGCAGAATGATCTCACTTTTTGTTTGGTGGAAGCAGAATACTTTCACATTTTTTGTTTGTTGGAAGCAGAAAAAAAAAATTGGTTCATGGTTATAGAGCAAGGAGTTAAGGTGCCCAGATACTTGGAGTAAATATAGTACTGCCTTTTAGAGCTGTGCTTCAGAAATGTGATGCTATCAGAAGTTAACAAACATCAGCTTCCTTGGATCATAATTCAATATTATGGGGAAGAAATATATTTTCAGGGGAGGCAACTATGTAAGAATTGTTCAGAGAAACTAAAGCTTGCCATTTCATGCAAAACTGTCTCCAGAGTTTGTGTGAAGAGTCAAACCTTATCTTTTTGGAAAAATAATTTAAAAAATACTACCAATTTGCCATTAGCTGAATTTGCCCAAAGGGTGGTAAGGTTAACCATAAAAATATTGAAGCTGAAACTGCCTAAAAATCATGATTTCACAGTCATCTGGAGATGCAGAATGTGTCCAGACATCAACAGATATTTGGTCATTGATCAATGTCCCTCCTCACCAATAATAATAATAATAATAATTCATATCACATTATTATATATTATACATTCAGTAATCTGGTTGTTAATTCATGGACCGTGTTGCTCATATATGTTACAACAGCACCCTCTCTCAATACCTTTAAAATCAGGCTAAATAAACACGGGCATGGGCATCCATCTAAATTTAATCCATCGTGTTACAAAGCAGACCATCCAACCAGAAAGATTTTAGCATGTATGCCCCCGCCTGAAAAACTTAAACCCATATTGCTAATGCCATCTCGGACTGAGAACGGATGGACGGACAGATAAACAGGGGTAACACTATATGCCCTTTCCACCATTTGAAGGCATAAAAAACCAGAAATGTGTCCAAAGGATACAGATGCCCCTGCCTGAAAGAAAATAAATGCAAATTGCAAATGCCAGACACAGACAGAGATGGACGGACAGACAGAGGTATCACTATATGAATGTCAAATTGTTGGACTTGTATAGTATGAAGTGTCTGATTATTTTGGGAGAATACAGTCAATAACTTTCTTGTCTGGTTCAAACAAAGCCTGTGTGTAACATTTTAAGTAAGGCTGGCTAATCAGAGTTGAAAAGATAATCGATTATCAGTCCTGCCATTGGGATCAACAATCGATTAGTAATTACTGAAGATTTGGTAATAATTTTACCTGTCTGTCTGAGCATGACACTTACCATATGTTGTACTCTACTGTATGTATTTGGTATGACAGGACTAAGCAAACAATGAAGGCCCAGATGAGATGCAGTGTCTCATTAGGGTCTATACTGTTTGCCAGTCATCCAGCTATTTCTAGACACAACACTGGGTACTAAGTTGTACTTGTTCAAATTTTAGATTAAGTATAGTAAGCAGTTGCGGTGTCAGAATACTATGGGTAAATATGGTAAAGTAAGAGACACAGAAATTAAATGATCTATTATTAGCAAGTCTGTAACATTAATTATTTTTGTGGAATTTATCGATCAATTAATTCATTATCCGATTAATTGTGCCAGCCTTAGACAATATGTTGAAATATTTTATTTTTTCCACAGGCTTTGTTATGTCTTGCAAATTGTCGTCTAAGGATAAATAAAATGTCAGAACCTATTTTCTGGGGAAAAATAAGAAAAATATCATCAATTTTCCATCTGCTGAATTTGGCAAGTGAGTGGTAAAGGATTTGGATATCTTAATTTCTTACCATACTTGTCCTGATATTTGAACAAGTCCACTTTACTGCATGTTGATGTGTCTAAAGACTGCTGGATGAGTCTCAAGCAGCATAGACCCTGATCACACACCTCTTCCTGTGGCATCTGATCCTAGTCTTCACTGTCTGCCCAAATACACAAGGTAAATACTGAAGTCACTGCACCCATCTTGGAAGACAGGCGGACCCAATAATTTTGTAACATTTTCATATTATTATTCTTCCTCACCAAGCACACCACCGTCCCGCCCCCGCCATCCAACCTCCCGTTATGTTTAATCAGCCACTCAAATTTGGAGATGACTGATATCCAGAGCAATCATGACAAGTTTTTCTCTTAGAAAAAAAGTGGCAAAAAAATTCATGCTCAACTGATAATTCAACCAGATGTTTTATGGCTACTGCCTTCAACTCTCCTACTCCAATGAGTCTGTTCATAACAGGTGATATTACCAGATTTACCTGGGGAACTACTTTTATCTGATAACACTGGTTCCCTGCACTGCAAAATATAGTCTTAAAATCTTTATTTTTTAACATAGGAAACCATTTAAAATTTGTAATTTGATTAACTTTTGATGCAGATGTAGATTTTGGTATCGGTTTAAGCTTTTTCATTGTGTTTTATATTTAAGAATTTTTTGTGCAGGTTTCTAGTTAGCTGTCTTATCAGTATTACTTAACTAATTGCATAACAGAGCATCATTTTATTTGCAACTGGGCAGATTTTAATGTTCTCAGTCATTAGAAACATATGAGAAAGCAATACCCCACTAACCCCACTTTGATATAGTAATAGTAGGGTTAGTGGGGGTCAAATTCTCTAAGAGAAAAACATGGCATGTATTTTTTTGATTTTATAAGAAAACATATGTTGTGGATACTCATTAGAGGTGCCTCAGAGGCTCTGTTTACAAGTACCATAGGTTTTCATGGAGAACTAATAGAAACATCTACTTTTATCATTTCTTTTTATTTAAAAAATGCCTTACCCTACCACAGCCATTAGCTCCAGATAAGGCCCTTTTTCAACCAAAAAGTATATTGATATTTTGTCTTATTTCTCTATGAAAACATATGTTGTGGTACTCATTAGGTTCCCTCACCAAGGCATTTACAATGAGTAATGACAGCTATTTTGTGGAGAAATAAGAAAAAATATTTACAGGATATTCTCTTATATGGATCATGTAGATAAGATGCTTTACAAGAAGTATGGCTATTTTTTTTTTTCTTGTTTCTCTATAAAAATGTTTTACTATGAGACACCTTAGTGAAGCAAGATTAATGAGCAGTGACAACATTATCTTTTAATTTGTGGGTAAGAATTTCAGTAGAAAATATTTTCAAATATTTTTCTTATTTCTTCCAGAAAATAGACTGACATTTTATCCACATTTTCTTCTCTAAGGAAATAATTTGCATAAAATGTTAAAGCCTATCTTCTTAGAAAAAAAAAATCAGAGTACATATCAATTTGGTGTCTTCTGAATCAGCCCAGAGAATCTGTCCATGTTTTATTTGCCGGGTAAGAATTTCAGCAGACAACATTCCAAAATATATATTTTATTTATTTTTCCAAGAAAAAAAAATTGTCATTTCATGCAAAATGAAAATTTGCATGGAATGTTAAAGACTATTTTCTGAGAGAGAGAAAAAAGAAAAATATAGTGGTAAAGGTCAATGGAGTACTAAGAAAAATATTTACCTAGATATTCCTCCTACCTTGTGTTATGGAACCTACCTGTATTTATCTAGATATTCCTCCTACCTTGTGTTATGGAGCCTACCTGTATTTACCTAGATATTCCTCTTACCTTGTGTTACAGAGCTTACCTGTATTTACCTAGATATTCCTCCTACTTTGTGTTATATTCCTCCTACCTTGTGTTTTGTAGCCTACCTGTATTTACCTAGATATTCCTTCTATCTTGTGTTATGGAGCCTACCTGTTTTTACCTAGATATTCCTCTTACCTTGTGTTATGGAGCCTACCTGTATTTACCTAGATATTCCTCCTATCTTGTGTTATGTAGCTAACCTGTGTTTACCTTGATATTCCTCCTACCTTGTGTTATGGAGCCTGCCTGTATTTACCTAGATATTCCTCCTACCTTGTGTTATGGAGCCTACTTGTATTTTCCTAGATATTCCTCCTACCTTGTGTTATGGAGCCTACCTGTATTTACTTAGATATTCCTCCTACCTTGTGTTATGGAGCCTACCTGTATTCACCTAGATATTCCTCCTACCGTGTGTTATGGAGCCTACCTGTATTTTCCTAGATATTCCTCCTACCTTGTGTTATGGAGCCTACCAGTATTTTCTTAAATTACATCTGGAATATTCAGAACCTGCAAATATAAAGAAAGAGAAGTTACCATAACAACCCTAAGTCTTGGGTTGGTTGGCTGGCCAACACTACATGTATTAATGTCATGTCGAGCCAGTCAGTTTACTTAACCATACTTTTCCTAGGCAAGCTTAGTCCTCTAAGCTGTTAACCAGTATTTGGCACATGCTTTTACCAGAAAACTAAGCACTGGGACATACAAGCCAGAGCAAACAGCGTCAACCCAGATCAGAAAGCAGCTTCAGATCAGGGTCTACACTGCTACTCATCCATTAATTTTTTGATACATCAATAAGGAGTAAAATTCACTTGTTCAAATGTTAGGATAAGTATGGTAATGAGTTGGGGTGTCTGAATATTTAGGGTAAATATGGTAATGCCCTTCTATTTTGAAACAGTGGAAGTATTCCCTCCACCAAGGATATCGAGATCCCAAACATTTCCATATCTGGTAGACAAAATAACCCTAAAATTTGTTTGAGTTAGGAATTTTATTGCCCAGTCAAAAATAAATGTCATGTCCAGCCAATCCCGTTAATCTACTCAAACTTTTCCTGGGCACTAAACAAGTACATGTACTTGCCAGTAACTAGGAAACTGTGCTTCTTGAATCAGCAGAAGGGGTAGAATGACTATAGAAATGATTTCATGATCAATCTCAAAGGAAGTTATGTGGCCAAACTGGGATTCAAACTAGTGACCCTGGATCTGCAGTCTGACATGTAATCCACTGCACTATGGAACACGGCTGAATCTAATGTACAGCCATCTTTTTTTTTCTCTATCATATTCACACACAAAAAAAATAGCAAACCAAAACAAACCAAAAACAAGGGGACACTCACCTAATTACCAGAAAAGCTAAAAAGAAAAAGGGATGGATGTGACAGACAGAAGCTGGATTTTCTGTCAAACAATTACTGCCAAGGTGCTTTACTTGTATACAAAATTTAAAGACTTAGGCTCATAAACTTTGATTATATATATATTTTTTTCAGGATTTTCCCATGTAAAAGCCTAAGTGAACAAAGTTGACCTTGTTGTAAAATGAAGTTTTTATAGAAAGTTAAATGAATCTTGATACATATGCCATCATGTGCCGCATAAGCATGTACACATGCAACTCCTGAAGCTAAACCACCCACTAGCTTTTTGAAAAAGCTAATACTAATACTTGTGTAATTAAGTTCATGGTCTACTGGTCGATATTGGTCCATAGTTTCATACAGTGCCATCTCACCTCTGGTCAAGGTCAAACACTTAGACCTTTCATGTTTCACCTTTATGTTAAAAGTTTTTGAAGATCTGTACGTCCTGAATGCTTTAATGGATTTAGGTGACACTTCTTGTTGATGTTAGATACTGGTTAAAAGTTTTGACCCTCATGGTAATCAACTTCATATTAATTTCTTTATATCAAAAGGTTTTAAAGATCAAGATCCCCTAAATAAACAGATGAATTTAAATGGACTATGAGTGATATTAAACACTGGTTCAAAGTTAAGTTCTGTGTTTTCATATTAAAGTTTTGCTTCTAGGTATTTTAAGAAATGTATATCTCCTGAGTGTCTAGAGGAATGTCACTGGTATTTGGACTGATGCTAGATACTCATCCAAAGATTTGTTTAGAACAAGACTTCCTACCCCTGCAGTGACCTGGAGATCAAATCACAAAATTTTAATATTTTCATATGGTGAATATGTGCAATTTCAAGTGAGCTTCCCTGTCAAGTGACAGGTCTTGATATAATCATACTACCATTATATTGCTTACAAATGCAACTATTCACTGACAAGCCCCATTAGATCTTTGTTACTCAAGTCTTCCACCAAACAAGAGTAAACTGCTGCTAATTATTGTCAGAGAGAATGATGTTAATGTAAGTTGTGAAGACCTTGTTAACAGTCAGAAGTGTAACTTCTAACAGTTAAAATTTTGAGAAGATTTATAACTTGGTTAAGTTAAAATTCAATTACTAAGTTTGTTTGTTTGTGTTGAGGTTTTACGGCTCAGTCAACCCAATGGGGTCATGTCAAGCACGGTCAGTTTACCTAACCACACATTTACTGGGCAGGCTTAGTCCTCTAAGCGGTTAACCAGTATTGTGCACATTCTTTTGCCAGAAACTGACAACTGCCCTTCTTGAATCAGCGGAAGGGAGAGAACGACCGTAGAAAATATTTCATGATCAATCTCCACGAAAGAATGTTGCCGACCTCGGCAGGGGCTGAACCCGTGACCTCCTGGTCTCCAGTCAGATGGCGCATCCAACTGAGCCACCGCGGCTGGCAATTACTAAGTTACCTCCCTTCCAAAGTGTAAGAGTGAAATTTCCTTAGGCTGAAAGTTTTCACTTATTTAGGTCATTTCTCATAACTACTTTCAAAAAAAAATATCTTTTTTCACTGACTTCAAAGGGCCTGTGTACAGATTTCTAGACAATGTGATCAACATTTTACTGCAATTGATCATAACATTATGTGACAAATCTTTCATACAAAATTAGCCACTTAATTGCCCATGAAAATTGCTGCATGTCTACAATCAGAAGGTTAAAAAATGGCACAAATTTAAAAAATAACTGACACAAGTTAAATCCACAAACTGTAGCAAAATTGTTATGTCAAAATTTTGAGTTGAAAATGTTTACTTGTAGAAATTATATATGCTCCCGACTGTTAAACCCATCACCATTGTGTTGGATGCACATGTTAATGGACACTGACAAGCACCATCAAGTCTTGTTTACTTAAGTCTTCCACCAAACAAAAGCAAACTATTGATAATTCTTTGTATTAGTAAAGGATGTTTATGTTAGTTGTGAAGATGCAATCATGATTAGATCTTGGTAAAACCACCATCATTATGTTAGATGCATGTGTTAATGGCCACTGACAAGCACCATCAGATCTTGTTTACTCAAGTCTTCCACTACACATGAGTATGCTGCTGATAGTTATTGTCAGAGGGAATGATGTTAATGTAAGTTGTGAAGATACAACCATGCTTAGATCTTGTTAAAAGGACCACCACCATGTTAGTTGCACATGTAAATGAACTGATAAGAACCATCAGTCTTCTTTACTCAAGTCTTCCACCAAACAAGAGTAAATTCTGATAATTCTTTGACAGAGAGAAAGATGTTAATGTAAGTTGTGAAGATACAACCATGCTTAGATCTTGTTAAAAGGACAACCACCATGTTAGTTGCACAATTATAAATGAACTGATAAGAACCATCAGTCTTCTTTACTCAAGTCTTCCACCAAACAAGAGTAAATTCTGATAATTCTTTGACAGAGAGAAAGATGTTAATGTAAGCTATAAAAATGAAACTATGATTAGATCTTGTTAAAAGGACCACCACCACATTAGCTGCACATGTAAATGAACTGATAAGAACTATCAGTCTTCTTTACTCAAGTCTTCCACCAAACAAGAGTAAACTTCAGATAATTCTTTGACAGAGAGAAAGATGTTAATGTAAGTTATAAAGATGCAACTATGATTAGATCTTGTTAAAAAGACCACCACCATGCTAGTTGCACATGTAAATGAATCAACAAGCACCATCAGTCTTCTTTACTCAAGTCTTCCACCAACAAGAGTAAACAACTGATAATTCTTTGACAGAGAGAAAGATGTTAATGTAAGCTGTGATGATGTAACTATGATTAGACCTTGTTAATCCACCACCATTTTGTTAGATGCACATGCTAATGAACCCTGACAAGCACAATCAGGTCTGGTTTACTCTAGTCTTCCACCACACAAGAGTAAACTACTGATAATTCTTTGTCAGAGGGAAAGTTGTTAATGTCAGTTGTGAAGATGCAACTATGATTAGATCTTGTTAAACCCACAACCATTCTGTTAGATGCACAAGTTAATGGCCACTGACAAGCATGATCAGATCTTATTTACTCAGGTCTTCCACCGTACAAGAGTAAACTACTGATAATTCTTTGTCAGAGAGAATGATAATTTAAGTTGTGAAGATGCATCTATGATTAGATCTTGTTAATCCACCACCATTTTGTTAGATGCACATGTTAATGGCCACTGACGAGCACCATCAGATCTAAGTTACTCAGGTCTTCCACCACACAAGAGTAAACTACTGATAGTACTTATCAGAATGAATGATGTTAATGTAAGCTGTGAAGATGCAACTATGGTTAGATCTTGTTAAGCCCACTACCACCATTATGTTAGCTGCACATGTTAATGGACAATAATAAGAACCATAACATCTTATTTAATGAAGACTTCCATCAAACAAGAGTAAACTACTGACTATTCTTTGTCAGAGAGAATACCAATATGTTGCAAAAATGCAACTATAGCTGACTTGTCACCAGGCAGTAAAGCTCACCTGAATACACAGTGTCCATCAAATGAATAAAAAAGAAAGAAGAAAGCCAATGACATGACCTCATGGCCACTGCTTGGGCTGAGCTTTGCACTGAAGAAATCTTTGGACCTGTAACTATAAACTAAGTATAAACTACATCCATTTAGTCAGGAGATATCATAATAAAAGCATTGCAGACACTGCATGATACCACACCACTGCAGGGTAACAAAACATGTAGAGAAGATAGCTGTGTTTCATGTATAATAAGTCTAGCAAAAAATTGGTGTACTGTACTTCAAAACAATAATGTGCTGTGTCACTTCATGGTCTCAACTGGTACTGGTAAAAACTGTAGGAGGAGTTAGCCTGACAGCGAGAATGTTTTAATATGTAATAACTCTATAAAAATTTGGTGTACTGTAACCTTGAAAGAATATGAAAATTTCATGCACTGTAACCTGGCTGCAATTCTCCAAATCTTAGTTCTATCGAACAACATACAATTAACATCTTGATCAGATGACAACTAAAAGGAATATGAAATCATGTTTGAACAATCTTTAAGAGCTATAACTCTATCACACTTTGGTGTTCTGTAACCTCAGTATGTCTCATGAAATGTCAAATCCTAATTTTAAAGAAAAATTAGAAAAGACATCCTCAGTTTGTTTCTGCTACAAATGAACACAGAAATACAATTATTAGTTTTTCAAAAAGCTAGCAGGTTGTTTGGCTTAACCAATTGCATGTACGCTTATGCCGCACATGATGACATACGTATAAAGTGTCATTGAACTAACCTAAATGACTCCAGTTATTTTGCTAGTTTGGGTTCACTTTGAACTGTCAATTTTACTTCTGACATGTACACAAAAAATAGGTGTCATGCACTTTGTTATTATTATCCTGTGAGTTTTTGAACATTTAAACTATAGCAGATCACTAAGTAGTGTTACAAATCTTGCTGCACACTTTTGCATACTTTTCAGTTCTTCCTGGCTACACCTTGGGGTCCCAAACCTAACTGCCTTAACTCTAGGACTAGATGTGCCACCAATCCTTTATGAGCTGCTCCTTTAATGTCTTGATGAATTCTCGTACTTGCTGAAACATAATTTCATTTGAGAGCATGGTAGGCAAGTATCAAAAGAGGTCATGTCTGAATAATAAAATATTATATTCTATTCTATTTGTTATCAGATGCAAGGCTATGTCAACAGTCTTAGTAGTTACTTCTGCTTAAGCTGGGTTTGGTATAATTCCCAAATTTGATGTGTGTTTAGCACAACTACTATATATGCAGCTCACCAGGGCAACCCACAAAAAGAAGTCAAAGATCAATTTGAAGACCACATGGAAAGAAAATTTCTGAATTATTGGAGGTAGCAGAATAGAGCATTTTGTACTTACACTAAAAATGCAGACACAAAAAAAGTCAAATGATGATGATGAAGAGTTGGTGTTTTACTTCCTTTTCTACATTATTTAACCCTTGTTATGCTGAATAAATTAAGAAGCCACACCCACTTCTAATTTTCAACCAATCAGATTACTTGATCTAGATTGTTCATATTAATTCACATACTTAATGGTAAACAGTGCAGATCCAGATCAGTTGGCTTCTTCAGAAGCCAACTGATCTGGATCTACACTGTTTGCAAAGGCAGGGTATATCTGGGTTCAGCAGGACAGGGGTTAAGTTATATTGGGATGATGGAAAGGTGATAAAGATAGGCTGTGGGAAAAGAAGCACCATAATTAATAGCGGAATTCTGCCTCCAGCAGGATTCAAACCCAGAACCTTTTGATCTGAAGTCCTGACCACTAACCACTCTGCCAAACTGAAACTTCCCAAAAAGTCAGACTAAAAGTGTATACAAATGACTGTAGATCCAGATCTAGGTCTATACTGTTTGCTACTGTCCTTTTTATGGGACACTAGGCATAAATGGTTTATACCCAAAAGAGTTTTAAAGATTTCTATACATAATACAATGTAGACCTAGATCAGACGCTGCATTTTGCAGCATCTGATCTGGGTCTATACTGTTTGCTATTGTCCTTTTTATGGGACGCTAGGCATAAATGGTTTATATCAGAAAGAGTTTATCATTGGATAAAACAGTCTATTCTACTCTATTCATTATCAGATGCACAACTACTATGTCAACAGCTGCTTCCGGTTCGGTATAATTCCCAAATTTGGTGTGTGATTAGCTCAACTCCTATATATGCAGCGGTCAGGACAACACGCAATCAGTATGGCCTTTAAGTGCTGATAACAACAGATCAGACTATATTTTGATTTGTTTTGTATTTTTTCAGAAAAAATAGGGCTTGACATTTCATAAGAAATGTCTGCCTAGCAGACAAATCTCATGAAATGCCAAGCCTTCTTTTCTCTGAAAAACAAAGCAAAACAATTTATTGCTAAGCACTTTCAAGGTCAACTTTATTTAAGCAAGATAAAAAAGTCCTCTGCTAAAATATATACTGACCATCAATGAAAAAGCACCACATAATAAACTGATATTAAATGCATATCTCAAAGTTTCAAGTTTTTATTTTTATTAGTATTATTATTTTTTTTTTGTTCAAAATTTTGCATATTACCCTTACTTAAATGCCAACAAAAATTCCTGATTTTTTATTTTGTTTGCAACAAGGAAAAATACATTCCATGGGCTAAATCATGAAAATCACTGATATTGCGTCTTGTGTAATCACTAATGCATGTCTTGCACAATGAAACCACTTGCAAAACGAAACTATGACATTGCTTAACAAAATGCTATATAGTAAAGAAAAAGCTGTAATGTAGGTTTGATAGAGGTAGGACTGCCCTACGAGAAGACAGCATCTTTCAACTGTGCTTATACAACAGTTATGAGGCTAGATCACCAACGTAATGCTACAGCTACAGGTAGCCTATATCACTATGTCAGGCAGGCAGTGACCATGTAACAATACAGCAAGACCACTTCCATCCTGTGGGAGATATCAGAATATTTGTCAGTGGCAATCCATCTTCATTCCCACTTTCATGAATAAGGTATCAGATCCCATCACAGCACTAATAAATCATGGAGTACTGCATGCCATAGCTCCAGATAAGGCACATTTTTTAACGCTTGTCCTGCTGAATAAATTAAGATGCCACGCCCACTTCCAATTTACAGCCAATCAGATTACTTGATCCAGGTTGTTGATACAAATTTACATACTTAAAGGCAAACAGTGTAGATCCAGATCAGTTGGCTTCTACAGAAGCCAACTGATCTGGATCTACACTGTTTGCAAAGGCAGGGTATATCTGGGTTCAGCAGGACAAGGGTTAACCATAACAAAACTTGTCCTAAAATTTGCATTGAATCCTCTAACTATTGAGTGTTTTCTTATTTCCCCACAAAAAGTGTGTTGTGGGTACTCACCAGAAGTGCCTATATACAGCTAGGATCTGAGTTTTTTTTAACTGAGGTTTTACAGCCCAGCCAACTCATTAAGGTCATGGCAGGCTGGTCAGTTTACCTAGCCACTCTTTTCCTGGGCAGGCATAGCCCTCGAAGTGGATAACCAGTACTTGTGTACATTCTGTTGCCACAAACTAACAACTGCCCTTCTTGAAGCAGCAGAAGAGAGAAAATGACTGTATAAAATATTTCATGATCAATCTTCACAGAGGAATGTTGCTGAACCCAACACAAGATCTCCTGATCACAACCCAACTGAGCCACCGAAGGTGACCAGCTAGGATCTGAAGTTACATTTCTTTACCTGTGTTCTAAACATTCAATGAGGATGGACAGATGGATAAATAGATAGACCAGCAACCCCAAGAGGTCAGAGTAAAAAGCTGATTAAATATAATACAACTTTAGCATACAAGAAGGTAAACAATAAATTACCTTCAAATCCTGCACACAGTGGTGTAGGAGAACACAGAGTAAAGGACAAAAATCAACACATTTAACCTTTTGACCCTTTGCTCAGGACCAGAAATCAACATGACGCTGCAAGAGCCTAGCAAATGGGAAAGGCATGCAGCAAATTTTATCAAAATTGATGCAACAGTGTAGGAAGGGATGGCATCATGGACAGACAGTTGAATGGATAGACAGAGGTGATCATAATATCCGTAATGTTCTATGTTCTTTTCAAAATATAGAGGGGGATGTGGGGGGAGGGGGTACGGGGTGAATAATGATACAGCCCCATGGTATGGTAATAAGTCAGATGACAAAGGTTTGAAGTCAAAAGCTGAAAGATAACCAAAAACTGTACCTGAAGAAATCCTCCCATATTCAAACAGTCAAACTCGTTGATACCTAAACATCTGCTAAACCAAAGGAATAGGACCTGAAGGAATACTCCAACATCTTATTAACTTGACAAACTGAAATACAATATCCATGAACCCTGAAAAACTCAACCTGAAGAAACCTTCTGATGCCTTAACCTACTTATGTAACATTACATACCCAACAACACTAACCTACCAACCTATGAAATAAAACTGAAATAAGCCACAAAGAATCTATTTTACCTCCCTGACAAAGATTGGACCTGAGGAAACTGACATCTAAACCTCTAAAACCTTGAAATTCTTGTCCTGAAAAAAAACCTCTGTCAGCTAAATCTTGGAATCATTTGATACCCAAACCTCAAACTGAAAGATCAAACCCGAATAAATCTTCTGACATTTAAACCTCTGACACACCAAACCGAAGGACCTGAAGCAACCTTCTGCCACCAAAAACTCTGACAAACATAGAGAACCTGAAAAAAAACCTCTGACACAACATGTAAACCCATAAAAACAAAAAACAGGACCTGAAGAAACCTTTTGATACTAAAACCTCTGACAGACTGTAAATGACAAAACCCTCCAACAACTTAACCATAAACCTTCTGACAAACAAAATACTTAGGACCTTAATAAATATTTGACAAACAGAATGACAGTTTGAAAACCTCTGACAACAAAACCATGACAAACAAACTCCTGAAAATGTGAACTAAAATATCTATAAAACTCCTTTAATAAAAACTGAAAGAGTTTGAAGTCACACGCTGAAAGATAACTAAAAACTGTACCTGAAGAAATCAAATCCTCCCATACTCAAACAGTCAAACTCATTGATACCTAAACAATTGCTAAACCAAAGGAATAGGACCTGAAGGAACACTCCAACATCTTATTAACACTTGACAAACTGAAATACAATATCCATGAAACCATGAAAAACTCGACCTGAAGAAACCTTCTGATGCCTTAACCTACTTATGTAACATTACATACCCAACAACACTAACCTACCAACCTATGAAATAAAACTGAAATAAGCCACAAAGAATCTATTTTACCTCCCTGACAAAGATTGGACCTGAGGAAACTGACATCTAAACCTCTAAAAACTTAAAATACTTGTCCTGAAAAAAAACCTCTGTCAGCTAAACCTTGGAATTATTTCATAACCAATCTCAAACTGAAAGATCAAACCCAAAGAAATCCTTTGACATTTAAACCTTGAAACCTCTGACACACCAAACTGAAGGACCTGAAGCAACCTTCTGCCACCCAAAACTCTGACAAACATAGAGAACCTGAAAAAAAAAAAAAAAAAAAAAAAAAAAAAAACCTCTGACACAAAATGTAAACCCATAAAAACAAAAAAACAGGACATGAAGAAACCTTTCGATACTTAAACCTCTGACTGATGTACATAACAAAACCCTCCAACAACTAAACCATAAACCATCTGACAAACAAACTACTCAGGACCTTAATAAATCTTTGACAAACAATGAGTTTGAAAACCTCTGACAACAAAACCTTGACAAACAAACTCCTGAAAATGTGAACCAAAATACCCATAAAACTCCTTTAATAAAAACTGACAGACTACACCTTAATATAATAAAACAAACCTTTGACAACTTGAAACCCTCTCGCAAACAAAAAGACAGGAATGAAAATACTTTCTGATACCTGAACTCCTGGAAATGTGAAACAAATCCATGAAACCCCTTTGATAAAAACAGAATGACAGCACCTAAACATAGTAAAACAACATTCTGACACTTAAACCTTGAAACCTTCTTACCAAGAAGGTGAGACCTGAAGAAAACCTCCAAAACCTTGACACCTGACAAAGTGAAACAAAAGATCCAGGATTTTTTTCCCTAAAAACTGAATGACTACATCTGAAGAATTGTTGACATCTAAACTTTGACTTTGACTTTAAAATTTTACAGTCCAGTCAACAATCATAAAGTCATGTCTAGCCAGTCAATCAATCTATTCACTTTTATTGGCCATGACTAGTCCTCTAAGCAACTAACCAGTACTTTGGGCACAGACTTTTGCAAGTAACTGACAACTGATCTTCTTAAATCAGTAGAGTTTCAGTTAGAACTGGAGTTTTACAGTCCAGTCAACTCAGTTCAAGTCAAATAAAGCTGGTCATTTAACCTACTTACACTTTTTCTGGGCAGGCATAGTCCTCTAGGTATAGTCCTCTAAGTGGTTATAACCAGTACATGTGCATATACTTTCGCCAGTAACGGACAACTGTTCTTCTTAAATCAGTGGAAGGGGTAGAAGGACTGTATGTGTGATTTCATGATCAATCTCTACAAAGTTATGTGGCTGAGCTGGAATTCCATCTTGTAACCCATAGATCTGCTGATTAGATGCATTAATGACTGCACTATGGAGCCCAGCTGAATCAGCAGAAGGGGAGAATGAACAAAGGAATTATTTCATGATCAATTGCTATGAAAGCTATATGGCAGAGCTGGGATTTGAACACAACTCGCAATGGACTGCCCTGTAGATCCCAGCACCTAAACTTTGGAACTTGTTTGATTTGATTTGTTAAACAGCCTTTTCAACCATCATGTAAAGCCATCTCCAAAGAGATGTAAAAGTGATCCCTGGCGAGGAAGTAGCCCTGCAACATCAGCTTCTTCGTGAAACCTGGTGGTGGAATGAGCACTTGGAAAAGGACACTGCTGCCAAGCGGAAAGCTTTCAAGGGCTGGAAGACTGGTAAAGGCACTAGGGCATCGTAGCCAAACACATTGCCAGACATGCAGTGCACCATGCTCATCAAGAAGCCGACAAGAAGGTCTACGAGAATATTGACCCCAAGTCTTCAGAAGTCTACCACCTTGCAAACCAGTTTAGAAGAGAGAATGCTGATGTTGTTGGTGACAAACTAGTGAGGAATGATGCAGGGGAGATGTCAATGGGTGAAGTCTCAAAGCAGAAGGCCTGGTTAGAGCACTACCAAAGGCTTCTCAATGTTGAAATTGACTGGGACCCAGACCACCTGTCTGACAAACCACCAGTGGAAGGCCCACCCATTCCAGTCACCATTGATATGGTTAAGAAGGCTATCTCTCAGATGAAGGTGGGCAAAGCATCGGGCCTATCAAGAATAGTGGTGGAGATGATACGAGAAACTGATGACATGAGCACCTCCATGATCCATAACCTCGCAGCTGCAATCATTCGCGATGGCAAAGTACCCTCTGACTGGGAGCAGAGTTTCATTGTCTGCCTCTACAAGGGTAAGGGGGATGCATTGGAAAGGGGAAACTACTGTGGTCTCAAGCTGACAAAGCAGGTCATGAAAGTCCTGGAGAGGATGGTGGACAGCCTCATCCGACAGTTAGTGTCAATCGACGATTCCTAGTTTGGCTTTCATCCCAGGCAGAGGCACAATAGACGCAATCTTTGTTGTCTGGCAGCTGCAAGAGAAGTATCTAGCTGCCAAGACTCTACATGGCTTTTGTAGACCTGGAGAACGTGTTTGATAGAGTGCGTCTGAAGGTCATCTGGTGGGCGCTGTGAAGACTTGGTGTGGAGGAGTGGACTGTGCGACAGGTACAGGGGATGTATGCCAATGCGCAGAGCCATGTCCGTGTTGGAGAGGGGTACAGCGAAGAGTTTGAAGTGAAGGTCAGTGTTCACCAAGGCTCGGTACTCAGCCCTCTGCTCTTCATCATTGTGCCTGAAGCCTTGTCATGCGAGTTCTGCTCTGGGGTCCCCTGGGAGGACCTCTGTGCCAATGACCTTGTTATCATTGCTGAATCCTTTGAGGAATGTGTCAGGAGGCTCTTAACTTGGAAAGAAGCAATGGAGGAGAAAGGACTGAGAGTAAATGCAGGAAAGACAAAGATCATGATCTGTGGTTCGGGCCTGGACCTTTTGCAGAGTTCAGGTGAGTTTCCATGTGACGTCTGTCGTACTTGAGTGAGCAGCTACAGCATCTTCTGCAATGGCTGCAAGTACTGGGTGCACAAGAAATGCAGTGGGTTCAAGCACTTGACAAAGGACCCTGATTACAGATGTACACAGTGCCAGGAAACTGCACATCCCTTGGATGGCAGACCACAGAGGGAAGTCCAAGTTGGACCTGACAAGCTGGAGGTGGTAGCTTTTGCTACCTAGGAGACATGCTCTCAGCAGCTGGTGGCTGTAACTTTCAACCACAACATGTGTGAAAACTGCCTGGAAGAAGTTCAAGGAGCTGCTACCAGTTCTCTCTTTCCCCACCTCTCTTTCAAGACAAGTGGCCACATGTACAGCTCTTATGTGTGAAGCGCAATGCTCCATGCCAGTGAGACTTGGTCACTGACAAAGCGAAACCTCCAACGTCTGCAGCAAAATGACAGGGCAATGATCAGACAGATCTGCAATGTCAAGCCGCAAGACATTGTCACCACCAGATCCAACGGCTTGGCATTGAGGATCTGCACCTCATTCTGAAGGAGAGAAGGCTCTGCTGTTATGGACTTGTGGAATGCTCCAATGGTGCAGTCAAGACAGCCTTTGACCTACAGGTTGCTGGAAAGCGTGGGCCTGGGAGGCCAAAGATGACATGGAAGCAGCTGACAGAGAGGGATTGCAGAGAGTGGAAGCTCTAGGCTATCGACCCTCATGATATACCTGGGGATCTGGTGTGAGATCTGCCATATGTGCATCAAGCCAGCTACCTGGAAGGGGCCCACTGATGTGGATATTGCCCCTGCACCTGCACATTTATCAAAAATCTGTTGATGAATGATGATGAATCTCTACAAAACTTTTGTGACTGTGCTGGGATTTGAACTTGCAATCCCTGGATCTGCAGTCAGATATGCAACTGAATAAGCTATGTGGCCCAGCCACCCTGTTTAAGTAAACTCAAAGACTCATTGATGAACATGACTGCCCTCCACGAATTTTGCATCCACTGGAGATGTTGGCACCATCTAACACTATTACAATGACATACTGCCCTGGCATGGGCATCTTGCTGTCAGCCCCAATTCACACAGACATCATCTGCTTGGCTGCTTATTCTTTTGGCAAGTCTACCTGACATCTCATGTTGTAATGTAGGCATGCTGAAATATGTTAATCCCTGGTGAACAACTATCATCTGTGTAGACTGTAGCAGTTTGGCACTGTCATATGAAGTGCCATACTATCTCCCACTACACAAGCCAGTGACAGCTCCGGATAAGGTGTTTATCTTTCAACTGATACTGATATTTTTCTAAATTCTCCATGAAAACATATGTTGTGGTACTCATTAGAATGGCCTCAATGAGATGCTTCTATTGAGTAACCACAACAAACATTATTATAGAGAAATAAGAAAAAAAAGTGGATTTCCCTTCTTATCTGGGTCTATACAAGCCTTCCTCTATCATGCCTACAACTTGCTTACCTTCATCTCACATGGGTTCTTCCATTTTTGCTGTTGTTTCTTTTATGTATGGCATTTTGCTAAGCTATGCCATGGCTTTGGTTTGCATGCAAAGCTTTTATATGCATCACTTATTACAGAAGACTATCATGACACCTGTGATTTTTGTGACTTAACCAATAAAACACATTTTGCATATTGTTGATGAAAAATCACTAAATTACTGTTGGCCATACTTTGAGCTTTGAGTGAAGATAATGTGCAAAATTGTGACCAAAACTTGTCCTTAAATTTGAATTGGACCACCTAACTACATGTTCATTATTGACAACCATAACCACTTTTACAATAGGTGCAAATATGAAGGCATGTCAATAAACAACCAGCCTATCCCATTTTCGATAGACCGAGACGGTCACGATTTTCATGCTTTGTTTCAATATATGTTTTATACATGGGTACAAAATTGCACACGTATCGAGTCATTCTTTAATAAGATATTGAATGTCAACCATGGCTAGTGATGCAAAGGCATGCTTTTCATCTAAAGTTGAGTACCATGCTGTAATTCAGTACTTGTATTTAAAAGGTAAAACAGGCAAGGAAATACACGGTGAGTTAGCTGATGTTTATGGGTCTTCTGCACCATCTTATGCTCAGGTCAAATTCTGGGTAGGCGAATTCAAACGCGGTAGAATGTCTTTAGAAGATGAAGCCAGGAATGCCCACTGGATGCCACCGATGAAGAAATGTGTAAGAAAGTTCGGGATCTGGTATACTCTGATAGGTGAATTCAGGTGGAAGAAAGAGCGCAGGCATTAGGCATTTCACATGGTAGCGTTTCAACAATCTTACATGATTTTAGGTAGGCGCAAGCTAACAGCCCGTGGGTCCCCAAATCCCTTAGCGATGAGCAAATGGCTACCAGAGCAGTATGCAGCGCCTTGTTGAAGCATTTTAGGTCAAAAGATGATTTTCTTTTGTGTCTGGTGACTGTAGATGAGACTTGGGTTCATTATAATGAGCCAGAGAATAAAGCTCAGTTGTCAATGGGTAGGGCCTGGGTCCCCGAGGCCAAAGAAGTTCAAGACGCAACCATCTGCTGGCAAGGTGATGGCCACAGTATTTTGGGATGCAAAAGGCATTATTATGTTGGACTTTTACCCAAGAGAAGTACAATAACTGGAGTGTACTATGCAAACTTGTTAGACCAGCTGAGAACCGCCATCCGTGAAAAATGCCAAGGTAAACTCTCTAAAGGTGTTTTGGTGCAACAGAACAACGCGAGAGTCCACACTTGCAAAGTTGCAATGGATGCTGTAGAGCGAAATGGATATGAATAAATACCACATCCTGCCTATTCACCTGATGTAGCTCCTAGCGACTTCTTCCTATTCCCAAACTTGAAAAAGGATATCCGTGGACTTCATTTCCAGTCTGATGAAGTCGTGACGGCAGTTGAGGAGTCGGTCAATGGAAAGGACCCTGACTTTTTCAATTCTGGGCTGACAGCACTTGAGCACCATTGGTCTAAGTGCATCACACTAGAGGGCAATTACATCAAAAAAGAAGAGGTGGATCTCAACCGGAAAGAAGTAAGGCTGGTTACTTATTGACTCACCCTCGTATATGAAAGAACAGTACATCAGGCCCCAATATCACAAAATGTCTCCAAAATCCAACTGAAACCTTTACAAAAATTAACTTTTCATGCTCAGTAAAATTACAACAAACGACATGTTGTAATTTTTCTCAGAAAATAGCATTTGACATTTCATGAAAATTGTCTACTTTGCATGAAGTGTCAGACCCCATTTTCTAGGAAAAATAAGAAAAATCTCATCAATTTGTCATCTGTGGAATTTGCCCATTGCATGGTAAGTTTGTAAAGTTTGCCTTTGTTTTTTGTGGTGTTGGGGTTTCATTACCAAGTAATGGCTATGTGCTATGATCAATAAGTACATACTTAAGAAAGATATTAATCATTAGACACAAACACGATCAGAACAACTGCTCAGGGGGCAAGGGGCGCAAATCCCTTTCAGCTTCTTCCAGACACAACTTTAGAAATTTCAATTTCTGCAAGAATATTGAAACTGAAATTATAGTTTATGCAAATTGAAAAATTAGAGTACTTTGCAAAAACAATACTTTATAACTGAAAAAAGTTAATGAAATATGAACCTTTAGTGTTGCCAAAAATGAAGAAACTGCCTTAGCCTTCTAAACATGCCTGCAAACTTGCTGACACATTGAGACATTTTCCTGACAATGCTCTGACTTTCTCCAGTTTTCACAATCCTCCTGCACTTTTTAAAACTAATAGATTCCATAGCTCTAATTGAGAGGAGGTATCAAGAAAATAGCTTTTCTTATTTCTCCATGAAAAACGTGTTGTGATTACTCAGTGAGGTGCTACTAATGAGTTCCCATTGCATATGTTTTTCATGGAGAAATAAAAAAAAAAAAACATATACCTATATAATTTTTGTCCCCCTTAAATCCTATTTTTATATACTTTGTTTGTGTTGTGGTTTTATGGCCCAGTCAACCCAATGGGGTCATGTTGAGTGCGGTCAGTTTACCTAACCACACGTTTACTGGGCAGGCTTAGTTCTCTAAGCGGTTAACCAGTATTGTGCACATTCTTTCGCCAGAAACTGACAACTGCCCTTCTTGAAACAGCAGAAAGGAGAGAATGACCATAGAAAATATTTCATGATCTATCTCCACGAAAGAATGTTGCTGACTTCGGCGGGGGTTGAACCCGCGACTTCCTGGTCTCCAGTCGGACAGCGCATCCAACTGAGCCTCCGAGGCCGCCATTTTTAAATAGTACTCGTAAAACTGGGGTTTACAGGGGTATACATTATTCTTCTTATTTTGCTAAAAAACATAGATTGTGGGTACTCATTAGAACCACCTTGGCGAGGCAGTTCTAATGAGTACCAAAAATCTATGTTTTGAGCAAAATATGAAAAATATCAGAATTCTTTATTTGAAAATTGTTCTGTTTTGGTTGTAAAATATTCAATATATTTGAATAGGCATGTTTTCGTAATGTGTATGTTTTGGCTGAAAAAAAAAGTGCCATCAACATCCAAACTGTATCATAGCTCTTGATTAGATGCTTTTTTAAATCAAAAGTATCAAGATTTTTCTTACTTCTCTGCAAAAACATATGCTGTGGGTACTCATTAGAAGTGCCTTAGCAAGGAGCTTCTAATAAGTACCCACAACATGCATCATGCTTTTGTGGAAAAATAAGAAAAAGTATTTTCCTGATACCTACTCATCTAGATCTATGCCATTAATAAGCACCCATTTTCAATATTCTTAAAATTGCAAGGTGCAGGGAGTTGATTCCAATTAGTACCCACAAGCTATGTTTTGGTGCAAAAGTAAATATTTTCCCCAAAATTATTGCTTTACTTGGGTCATAATAATAGAACACCAGAAGTTCTCAATCTCATACTGCAGTATTTACCTTAACCTTAAAGTGGTAAGCAAAACTGTAGTCAACACCATTCTAATATTATTTTTTTTTTTACTTTAATCCATTGAAGTCGGGAAACCCCTAAATGGGTAATTGGCAAACAGTGCAGACCCAGATCAGACGCCGCAAAATGCAGCGTCTGATCTGTGTCCCCACTGTTTGCAAATGGTTTAGTCTTTTTTCTATAGGAATATCTAAATCTCATAGCCAGACATACCTAAAATTTAAATTGGACTCTTCCAATATATAGTGTGGGAGATTCTATTCAGTAGACAATGGGTTAAAGTGGTAAGCAAAATTGTAGTCAACACCATTCTAATTTTTTTTACTTTTCTAAAACAATGAGTCATAGTCTTCCATGTAAATCAGACAATTAACATCAATTATTAAGCTTTATTTTCTTTGAATAACAGCATAGCAGACACTGCATGACACCCCACTACTGCAAGGTAACAAAATGTAGAGAAGAGGCTATGTTTGCTGTGGTACTTAATGAATTGTAAGCCACCATGACAACTTGAAGCCACATCATGCTTGAACAATCTTGAAAGAGCTACTATACTAAAATTTGGTGTGCTGTTACCTCAAAACAGTAGGCGCTGTACTGACTCACTATAACAATCAATCATGTTTCAGTATGATCTGATGAAAACTGTAGGAGTTATCCAGAGATGAAGAGAAGACGGAGAAAAAAAAAAATGAAAAAGTTATAATCAAAATTTGGATTACAGTAAACGCAATATATGCTGTAATGTCTCATGGTCTAACTGTCCATCAAGTTTCAAAACGATCAGATGAAAATTATAGGGGGAGTTATCTCAGGCCCCCTAGCAGTCTCTCTTAAAAATAAAGGCTTTTTATAAAGGCTATTTTCAGCCAAATAAAGGTTTTTCTAGGATAAATTTTGTACAAAATAAAGAGCATTTAACGGTTAAATTTCTTGGGCAGATCCCAAGTAAAAGAACTCCGCGTCATCGCCTCTCCAGCAATGTAGGGAGAAAAAATTGCAGAGACAATCGGATATTTTCATCTTTAAATGGTAATGACAATATTAACTTGCATTTCTGTTTAGAAACATGTGAATTTAAGAAACAGAATTATAATTTGTTGTTACCAAATGCTACATTTTTACTCCGTCCTTCTCATGCATTTACTAATTGCCAAATATAAAGGTTTTCTCATCAAAATAAAGGTTTTTATAGGTTTTTAAGCCAAATTAAACGTTTTAAAGGATTTCAACAAAATTAAAGGTTTTTAAAGGTTTTAAAGGTTCCCCTAGGGGCCCTGTTACAGAGTTCTCGGAAACACTGAATCCGGCGTATTTTTACGCCTATTTTTGCTTTTGTACGCGTAAAATTTCCTTCCGAGGATTCTCATTTACGCTCTATTGCCACCGGACTGCCAAACTGAACTTCAAAGATGTACCGCGGACTTCTGAAATTTCTTTTGTCCGTCGAAATCGATACCCGAGATGTCCAAAAATTGTCAAAAAGTCCGCCCATTTTTAACGAGTTGTATGATGTTTGCCCCGCCTACTTATTGGAAATTCGCTACCTGTGTTGACTGAGCTTTAAGGACGTCCCACTTTCTGCTTGTGGGAGTTTTAATTGACATCGGTGTCAAGCGTCGCAGCACCCTTTTGATGGCTGCATGATCACTGTGTGTATTTGTCACGCGTGCTGAGTTGATTAATTGATGTTTGTATAATTAAACTTACTTCTGCGACACCCGAAAATATTCGGTGAAATTATATGAAGTCATTATTATTTTTAAATATTCACGTCTTAAATTATTATTTTGCTAAGAACGTGTGTCGTCTGAAAACACCTCAACACTTCCGGGAGTTACCGAGTGAAATTAAATAAATAAATAACAATTATGCACAGAACGCAAATTTAAATCTATTCGAATTTAGAAGCTTATGTTTGTCATGACAACAAAACAAATTTTTCAAATGAGAAGAAAATGTATTTTTCGTCAAAATTTTTGGAAAACCCGTTTCTAAATTCGTAGCCTTGTTCCGGCTGCGCTGTTTAACAGCGCAGAAAAGACACAAAGTAAGCCAAAATACAGGCGAATTGCGATGGTTTTGCTTGCTGTTCTCTGCGAACGAACGTATTGCTGTTGGTAACTCATCGAGAGCTGCCTTTTATTTGTTTGTTGTTGCACGAGTCGGCGCTGTTTTCCCGCAATTTTTTGAAGTAAGCAACTCGCTCGCTCGTGTTGATCAGCTTCAATCCGAGTAAATATTTCATTAAATACATTTCTGCAAAATAATTTCAGCATAGTTTGTTTTTAAGAAAACATGTTTTGGGTGTTTTCTCTCATGTTTTCTTTTTTTTCTTTCTCTGGGCTTTGAAACAAACGCAAAGTTGGACCAATGTTGATGCTTTCTCTAAGGTCCGACATACAAGTACAGGCTTTCCAAAAAGATGCTATAAATTTTAATAAGCGATAAGGATATGTTTAAAACACATCTAAGAGAAGTGTATATCATGATGATTCTGTGTGACACTGAATTAAGAACCTCTGTTCTACTAAAGAAAGGGCAGACTGCCGCAGCAGGGAAAAGAGTGGGACTTCCTAGATTATTCTGTGGGACTTCCAAATTTGAGGGGTTGGGTCTGGGACTTCCTGAGTCTGGAAGTTAATGGAAGTCCTGTCACTATTTCCTAAGCCCCAAAAGCTTTTGGATCCTTACCAGACACTCAGTGGTCAAGGTTAACTATGTTGAAAAATGAAGTTGTCCAGACAATGTCCTTAAATATTAAGTTTTCATATTTAGCCGAAAACTCCAAGTTTTCTAGGTCAAACTCCTATTTTTCAATTTTAACTCCAACTTTTCTCAGAGATGGATTCTTAAACTCCTGCTTTCAAAAATTCTAGTGAGAACTCTGCTGTTATCTGGAAACAAACTGTGATGGACAGACAGACAGACACCCGTTGCTAGACAGGATAGCTCACCTGAACTTGTGCTTGTCAGTCAAATATGAAAATAAGACTCACCTAAAAATCAAGATCATAGTAGAGGGGGGTGCGGGGAGGGGACGGGTGTGGGGCAATACTGGATATTATTTGGATGAAGAACATCTTCCATATCTATCCATATACCAAAAATATACTAAATGAATAGTATAATTTGAAAAAAAAAAAATCTAAGTCTGTGACCTTGACCTGTAGATCATAGGCAGGGGTGGGGATGATATTGACTAAAATATTGGATTAATATTTAATGCCACTCTTCCATCAAAGGATTTAGGAAATATGTACACTTTGATATAAGAACAAGATCTTAACTAGAATTTGTTTTTCTACAAAAACATAGATGTCTACCTCTTTTTAGTGTCATAATGTATTGTACATTCAGCGAACATTCATATTAACTAATGGGATTCCAAGGGAAATAACTATAAAAGTATAAATGCCAGAGTTATGGTTCTTGGGCTTTGCACATCGTCTAATGTTGATTGATAAGTTTTGTGAAGATATCTTGAACGGTTTTCAAGTTATAGAGTGGACACATTTTTTTATGACAGACAAAGTTCCAAGGGAAATAATTCAAAAAGTATAAATGCAAGACTTATATTTCTTGAGCTCTGCACGGTTTCTAATGTTGATTGATATTTACATAAAGTTTCTTGAAGATATCTTGAACAGGTTTCAAGTTACAGAGCGTACACAACTTTGTGATGGACAAAGTTCCAAGGGAAATAACTCAAAAAGTATAAATGCAAGAGTTATGGTTCTTACTGTCTGCATATATTCTAATGTTGATTGATATTTATATGAAGTTTCCTGAAGATAGCATGAATGGTTTTCAAGTTATAGAACGGACACGATTTTTGTGACAGAGTCCAAGGGAAATAACTCATAACTCAAAAAGTATAAATGCAAGAGTTATGGTTCTTGCATTTCGCACATTGTCTACTGTTGATTGATATTTATATGAAGTTTCATGAAGATAGCTTGAACAGTTTTTATAGAGGACACGATTTTGTGACAGAGTCCAAAGGAAATAACTCAAAAAGTATAAAAGCAAGACTTACGTTTCTTGTGCTCCGCATGTCGCCTAATGTTGATTGATATTTATATGAAGTTTCGTGAAGATAGCTTGATGGATGGATGGATGGCTATTTTATTTATAGACGCTCAACCCTAAAAGGGCATATAGCGTCTAATAATTTTTATATTATATGATGATTTTATTTAAGGAGAAATTAAAAATATCTAGGATTGATGTGTTCATTTTAAAAAGCTAAAGTATCAATGATTTTAATTTATTAAAAATACTTATTATATTTTATTAAAAAGTCCGATCTCTTTAAGAAAGTCGAGTATTTTCTTAGTTGGTATATCATTAAAAAGTTCCTTTATAGTTTTTACATTAAAATACTTTGTGCGAATATAATCAAATTCTGCACGTGATAAGAAAATGTTTGACTGTAAAAAGTTCGTTGCAAGGAATGCAGAATAGAGCTTGTTCATTTTTTAAAATATAAGAATGAGTAATTTTAGTGTGTCCAAGTCTACATCTGGTGATTTTTGTTTGTTCTTTTCTGCTGAGATTAGAGAATGTGCATTTGCTGTTAAAATTTGGTTTTATTTCATTTAGTTTATTTTGAGTTTGTGTTTCCCAAACAGACTGACATTTATTGTTAATGTATAGACGGATGTTTGATTTAAAGTCGGAGTGAGGAATTTTGAAATTTGTTATCTTTAAGGATAGTGCAGATTTGGCTTCTAAATCAGCTAATTCATTTCCACGAATATTAACGTGGCTGGGAAGCCAACAAAATACAATTTCTTTTGAAACTGAAAGGTAATATTTTTTAAGAATTTGCTGAATTAATGGGTTTCTATGGTGTAAATCTTTAAGAGATTTTAATACAGAAAGAGAATCTGAATAAATGATGAACTGTTTTTCGGACTGATCTCTGATATGGTAAAGTGCAATATCAATTGCCTTGGCTTCGGTGGTAAAAATGGAGCTATTATCAGGTAATCTGATACTGTCAGTAAAATATGGACTAATAACAGAACAAGCAACTTTCTCATCTTGTTTCAAACCATCTGTATAAATTGACAGGTAATGGTTATAATTTGATTTGATTTCTAAAAATTCATTCTTAAAAATATGTGACTCGACTTCTGTTTTTCTATTTTTATGAAGGTCTAAAATAATCTTTGGAGGGTTTAACGTCCATGGCTCTTTTGATGGAAAAGAGAAGGGCTGAACATTTTTAACATTAATATTGGCCTCTTCAAGTAACGGTTGTATTCTCAGGCCAAGGGGTTTAATAGCCGTTGGTTTATTGTTGTAAAATCTTTCGTATTTAGGATTAAAAACACAATCATAAGCTGAATTTCGTGGATTGGCGGCTAATTTAGTAACATATTGAAAAGACAATTTTTCCCTTCTTATATACAATGATGGTTCATTTGATTCAGTGTATAAACTTTCAATAGGGGAAGTACGAAAAGCCCCTAGAGCCAAACGTAAACCTTGGTGATGAGGAGTGTCCAAAGATTTCAAATAAGATTTTCTAGCGGATCCATAAACTATGGATCCATAATCCAGTTTAGATCGAATTAAAGATCTGTAAATATTTAAAAGAACAGTACGATCTCCTCCCCAGTTGGAGCTGGAGAGAACTTTAAGAATATCAAGTGCTTTTAAACATTTAGCTTTTAAAGCTTTGATGTGTGGGATAAAAGAAAATTTGTTATTGAACAAAAGACCCCGGAATTTTGCTTCACTGACGACTGGAATGGGACTACCATATATGGTAAGATGAGGATCTAAATGTAACTGTCGTATCTGACAAAAATGAACGCACTGAGTTTTTGTTTTTGAAAATTTGAAACCATTTTCTGTTGCCCAATCTTCTATATTATTTAAACATCGTTGTAGTTTGAAGTCAATGGTTTCCATATTTTTCGATCTAATAAATATTCCAAAATCGTCAACAAAAAGAGAACAATCAAGGTCTTTCACACATTTAACAATATTGTTAATTTCAATGCCAGACAAGGTAGGTGATAAAATGCTTCCCTGTGGTACACCTTGTTCTTGTTTAAATATGTCCGATAACGTATTACCTATTCGAACATTAAATGTTCGATCTGATAAAAAATTTTGAATAAAAAGTGGTAATCGGCCTTTAAGGCCTAATTTATGTAAATCTTTCATGATACCATGTTTCCAAGTGGTATCGTAAGCTTTTTTTGAGGTAAAAAAATACAGCTATGACATGTTCTTTTTTAACAAAGGTATCATGAACAAATGATTCCGAACAAATCAAATGATCGTTTGTACAGTTATTTTTTCTGAATCCAGCTTGATATTTTGTTATAAGCTGGTTTGATTCCAAGACCCAAACCAGCCTATCATTAATCATTCTCTCCATTGTTTTACATAACAACTTGTCAAAGCAATAGGTCTATAGTTAGTAGCTTCAGTATGATTTTTATTTGGTTTTGGTATAGGTATAATCGTTGCTTTACTCCAGTCTTCTGGAAATTTTCCAGTGATCCAAATATCATTTAAAATATTTAATAACATTTCTAAAGCGTTATCGGGTAAATGTTTAAGAATTTGATAATGAATGTCATCAGGACCAGCAGCTGTATCGTGAGATTTATGAAGAGCATCTAATAATTCTGAAGCTGTGAATGGTACATTATAATTTTCATGATTTAGTGACATAAAATTTAAATGATCTTTCTCTCATTCTAATTTTATGTTCTGAAAATTTTCTGAGTAATTTGCACTAGAAGAGTTTTTCTGAAAATTCTCTCCTAGTGCATTGGAAATATGCTCATTTCCATTTGATTTAATATGGACATGCTTGTTAATTTTATTTTTGCTAGTAATTTTTCGAATCATGTCCCATATTTTCTTTGCTGGAGTTCTAGAGTTAAGCTTGGAGACATATTGCTGCCAAGATGTTCTTTTAGCCGTTTTTATTGTCTTGCGAGCTTTTGCTCGCATTTGTTTGGCATGGATTAGATTTTCTTTTGTTGGCTGCCTATTGAACTTTCGTAAGGCAGACTTTCTTTTATTTATTGAATTTTAACATTGTTATTAAACCAAGGTCTATTTCTTTTTGAACGTGTCGAGGACTTCGAAATACATTTTTCGGCTATATGAATTAATGTATCAGTAAACGCTTGTATATCATCTGCTGTTTTAAACATTTCAGGTTTTAATTTTTCATTACATAACTCCATAAAATTCTCCCAGTTTGCTTTATTCAGATTCCATCGGGAATGATGGTCTTCATTTGTCGATTCACTTTCTTCAATTTTAATTGGAAAATGATCGCTCCCATGAAGGTCATCTAGAACTGACCAATCAAAATCTAAGTAAATATTTGGAGAGCATATAGACAAATCTAAAGCAAAATAATTTCTTGTAGGAGAATGAAGATAAGTTGGTTGTTTATCATTAAATAAACATAAATCATTTTCTGCAATAAAATTTTCTATTATTTCTCCTTTGTCATTTGTATCCAGACAACCCCATAGTTTGCTGTGACTATTAAAGTCACCTAATAATAAATAAGGACGAGGTAACTGGTTTATAAGATTTTCTAAATCGTGTTTAGAAAATTTACAGTGTTGAGGAAGATATAGAGAACAAATTGTTATGGATTTAGACAGAGTGACAATTACAGCAACAGCTTGTAAATATCTATTTATATCTATCTGTCTATGAGGAACATTTGATTTTACAAGGATAGATGAACCTCCTGATGCTTTCTGATTTTCAGTTGTGATATGATTATATAAACTATAATTTTTTAAATTAATATTATCTGTAGTTTTTAAAAAGGTTTTCTGGAGACAAAAGACAGTCAGAGAAAGTAGTGTTGTTAAAATTAAAAGTTCATTATAATTTGCTTTGAGTCCTCGACAGTTCCACTGAATAATTGATTTTTTATCCATGATGAATGGAGAGATAATTTTAAAATAAGGAACTTAATCCTTTTGTTTTCTCCGGGACTGCGACAGCATGGAGGAGTCAAGCTCAAACTCCATGCTGTCGAGGGAATCGAACCAATTGACCAACTTGATCGGATCGGCCGATCCCCCTTTACTGTATGGATTTGGTTCTTTATCTTTTTCTTTTCCATTTTTTCCTTTTTGATCAGCTGTCCTGTTTCTGGATCTGGATCTTTGGGATTCACTTGCTTTATTCAGCTGTGTTTGTGAACTGTTTTGAGATTTTGTTGATGGTCTAGACTGATGTGTAGATGCGGGTTTAGGTTTAGGTTTTAGAGTAGGAGTAATGACTTTTGAATTTGCTTTAATGACAGAATCTTTTTTGTTAAACTGCGTAGAAGTTTCTTTTGTTTCAGGTTTAGTGTTTAGGGATTGAACAACTTTTGCAAAGGTAATTTCAGGTTGATTTTCTTGAATTTTTTTGGCTTCCAAAAAAGTGACTTTCTGTGTAACTTTAATTTTCATAATTTCTTTCTCTTTTTTCCAAATTTCACACTGATTCGATTTAGATAAATGATTTTTGTGACAGTTCACACACTTGGCTTCATTTTTACAAGCATTTGTATGGTGGTCAAAGTCACCCATACCACATTTTTCACATACTGATCCAGGTGATTCAGGACAGCCGTTTTCATGATGTCCAAACCTCTGACAGTTGAAACACCACAGAGGATTTGGAATGTAGACTTCAACCGGTATAATTCGGTAAAATTTTTTTAGTGATTTCGGTAAAGTTGTGGTGTTGAAAGTTAGTAAAAGTGTATTTGTTTCTATCAGGTTTCCATCTTTTTTAATTGTAAATCGTTTGCAAGCTGTTACTCCTTGTGTTTTAAGATATTTAGTGATACTTTCTTCAGTTTCATGTTTGAGCATTCTGTCACGGATTATACCTTTGCAACTGTTGAGTGTTTTATGTTTCGTGACAGTGACATTAATATTAAAGAATTTTGTAATTTTCAAGAGATTATCAGTTTGAGATTTTCTGTTTGTTTCAACCAAAAGAGTTCCATTTTTTAATTTTTTTTACATTTTTTGGAGTGCCTATAATAGATTCTATTTGTTTTTCTATGATGAATGGTGACAGTGAAGTAATTGGTTTGTCTTCTTTACTCGAAATCACTAAAAATTTCGCGAAGTTCTCGTTTGCTTTGAACGTGAATGTTGTCGGTTGCGTTTCGTCCTCCAAAGAGTCGAACGCCAGAAATCGTTTTCGAGAGGCCATGGTGATAAAGTTTTGGTTCGATAGCTATGCACCCAACCCTCCATTGAGCCCTACAAGGGGACGTTTAACAGAAATGGATCTCCTATTTCTAACGTCTAGGCTACATTGCTATTATACTCAGTGTCAAGTTCAGAGTCTTCAGCTCGGCCTCATGTTTAGATGATTTCCCACCTATTCATCTAAATTTCCAATGAAAAATTTATGAATAGTTGGTTTCATCCCCCTAACCACAGCCTCCACTCACAGAGGTTTCCACCAAAGCCCCAATACCAGCTACCAATTGACCCATCAGCCGCCGCCCATTGAAGCTCACTAAAAGTTAGAGGAATAAGAGAAAAATAAGCCCGGTTGGTACCATAAGGATACGTATGAAAGAAAGAAGCTAAGAACAAGTTGTGGGCTTCTAGAGCTTGGCACAACTCAGCCGATTGATCCAGGCCGGATCTAACCCAGACCGCTCTTCTATCTGAAATAAGGGCCAAAATGATGTGTTGAAAAGCTGGAGATCACTGGGCTTTCCTCAATCATCAGGTTCCCCTCTCCCAGCATACGAGACGCCACCCACGGCAAACAGGTGGTTCCTGTTTTAATAGGGGATTACACCCTATCCACTACAGAAGGAAAGTGATCTGTAAATTTCATTCTCTACAGACAAGGGAGGCCGAAAAAGTCTGGGAAATTGAAAGGTTATTTTTTATCATTAGGGGACCCATATTTAAAATTAAAAAAAAAAAAATAGTTTATTAAAGAAAGAATGATATATTTTTGGATTCAGTTTTTAAGAGTGTCAAACAAACAAGCTGTGTTAGATGATATGCAGCTTTCAAATGATAAGTAGCTTTCATACCTTGAAAAACGGTTAGTTTCTTATCTAACAATATTAAATGCATCTTACTTTTTAATGTGGAGAATGCTAGAGTTCAGAAAAATGACACAAACACAAGACAAACACATATGTTAAATACAGATGAGGTTATAATCTTCGTCCCATGTGCGACCCACTGGCACAGGATGATACACAAACAAATGAAGCATGTTAGTAACATGAGATAGGAAAGGTTTAAAAGGATAGATCTCACGAAATTATTTTTTTTCCAATTTAAGATGCATTTCAATAAATTTAATTTTATAGTCAGGAATTATACCGGTTGAACAGACAACTGCTCTGTATGTTGGGGGTTTTACCCAACTGCCACTGAAGTGGAAGGCAGCCACCCATTTCGAGGGCCCGGGTGGTCACAGACAGCCTCTTTTAGACGGCTTGTACGTCACGCAGAGGGTACGTCTGGCCTATTCTAAGCCCGGCACCAGCACGGGGCGAAGATAGCTTGAATGGTTTTCAAGTTATAGAGTGGACATGATTTTGTGATAGAGTCCAAGGGTAATAACTCAAAAAGTTTAAATGCAAGAGTTATGGTTCTTGCGCTCTCCACATCGTCTAATATTGATTCATATTTATATGAAGTTTCATGAAGACACCTTGAACCGTTTTCAAGTTATAGAGTGGACACGTGACAGACAGACAGATGGACAGGTGCCTGGGGGAAAAACAATATGTCACCCAACCCTAAAGGGGATAGACATAACAACTTTGAGGTAAAAGTTGAACATAAAATTTCTAGTTTCTGTCTGTGACCTTGACCTCTAGGTATAGGAGGATAGTACTGCATAAAAAATTGGCCAATATCTGTAATCATATAGATTTTGTAGTTTTAAATGCTTTGTTTTTTTGTTTCTGTTTTTTTTTATCTGAATCTAGTAAGTTAAAGGGGGTAAGCAAAATATGCCCTTTCAGCTCTGTGAACTTATTCCTGATTCCGTGTCAAAGCAAAGACTCCCACAGAACCAAGTTTTGGGATAAACTAAAGAGGTTTAAATGAACAAAACTGTATCACAAAATTTTGATGGATGGATATTTTATTCATACACGCTCAACCCTAAAAGGGCATATAGCGTCTAATAATTTTTATATTATATGAGGATTTTATTTAATGAGAAATTAAAAATATCTAGGATTGATGTGTTCATTTTAAAAGGATAAAGTATCAATGACTTATTAGAAATACTGGTTATATTTTATTAAAAAGTCCGATCTCTTTAAGAAAGTCGAGTATTTTCTTCGTTGGTATATCATTAAAAAGTTCCTTTATAGTTTTTACATTAAAATACTTTGTGCGAATATAATTAAATTCTGCACAAGAAATAAGAAAATGTTTGACTGTAAAAGGTTCGTTGAAAGGAATGCAGAATGGAGCTTGTTCATTGTTTAAAAGATAAGAATGAGTAATTCTAGTGTGTCCAAGTCTACATCTCGTGATTTTTGTTTGTTCTTTTCTGCTGAGATTAGAGAATGTGCATTTGCTGTTAAAATTGGGTTTGATTTCATTTAATTTATTATAAGTTTGTGTTTCCCAAACAGACTGACATTTGTTGTTGATGTATTGACAGACGTTTGATTTAAAGTCAGAGTGAGGAATTTTGAAATTGGTTATTACTAAGGATAATGCAGATTTGGCTTCTGAATCTGCTAATTCATTTCCACGAATATCAACGTGGCTGGGAAGCCAACAAAATACAATTTCTTTTGAAGCGGAAAGATAATAATATTTTTTAAGAATTTGCTGAATTAATGGGTTCCTATGGTGTAAATCTTTAAGGGATTTTAATACAGAAAGAGAATCTGAATAAATGATGAACTGTTTTTCAGGCTGATCTCTGATATGGTAAAGTGCAATATCAATTGCCTTGGCTTCGGCGGTAAAAATGGAGCTATTATCAGGTAATCTGATACTGTCAGTAAAATTTGGACTAATAACAGAACAAGCAACTTTCACATCTTGTTTCGAACCATTTGTATAAATTGACAGGTAATGTTTATAATTTGATTTGATTTCTAAAAATTCATTTTTAAAAATATGCGACTCAACTTCTGTTTTTTTATTTTTATGAAGGTCTAATATAATCTTTGGAGGGTTTAATGTCCATGGCTCTTTTGATGGAAAAGAAAAATGCTGAACATTTTTAATATTAATATTGGCCTCTTCAAGTAATGGTTGTATTCTCAGGCCAAGGGGTTTAATAGCTGTTGGTTTATTATTGTAAAATCTTTCATATTTAGGGTTAAAAACACAATCATGAGCTGAATTACGTGGATTGGCGGCTAATTTAGTAACATATTGAAGAGACAATTTCTCTCTCCTTATATACAATGATGGTTCATTTGATTCAGCGTATAAACTTTCGACGGGGGAAGTACGAAAAGCCCCTAGAGCCAGACGTAAACCTTGGTGATGAATAGTATCTAAAGATTTCAAATAAGATTTTCTTGCAGATCCATAAACTATGGATCCATAATCCAATTTAGATCTAATTAAAGATCTATAAAGATTTAAAAGAACAGTACGATCTCCTCCCCAGTCGGAACTGGAGAGAACTTTAAGAATATCAAGAGCTTTTAAACATTTAGCTTTTAAAGCTTTGATGTGAGGTATAAAAGATAATTTGTTATCGAACAAAAGACCCAGGAATTTTGCTTCACTGACGACTGGAATGGGACTACCGTATATGGTGAGATGAGGATCTAAATGTAGCTGACGTATCTGACAAAAATGAATGCACTGCGTTTTTGTTTTTGAAAATTTGAAACCATTTTCTGTTGCCCAATCTTCTATATTGTTTAAACATCGTTGTAGTTTGAATTCAATGGTTTCCATATTTTTCGATCTAATAAATATTCCAAAATCGTCAACAAAAAGTGAACAATCAAGGTCTTTCACACATTTAACAATATCGTTAATTTTAATGCCAAACAAGGTAGGTGATAAAATGCTTCCCTGTGGTACACCTTGTTCTTGTTTAAATATGTCCGATAACGTATTACCTATTCGAACATTAAATGTTCGATCTGATAAAAAGTTTTGAATAAAAAGTGGTAATCGGCCTTTAAGGCCTAATTTATGTAAATCTTTCATGATGCCATGTTTCCATGTAGTATCATAAGCTTTTTCTAAGTCAAAAAATACAGCTACGACATGTTCTTTTTTAACAAAGGCATCACGAATAAAAGATTCCAAACGAATCAAATGATCGTTGGTACAGTTATTTTTTCTGAATCCAGCTTGATATTTTGTTATAAGCTGGTTTGATTCCAAGAACCAAACCAGTCTATCATTAATCATTCTCTCCATTGTTTTACATAAACAACTTGTCAAAGCAATAGGTCTGTAGTTAGTAGCTTCAGTATGATCTTTATTTGGTTTTGGTATAGGTATAATCGTTGCTTTACTCCAGTCTTTTGGAAATTTTCCAGTGATCCAAATATCATTTAAAATATTTAATAAAGTTTTTAAAGCGTTATCGGGTAAATGTTTAAGAATTTGATAATGAATGTCATCAGGACCAGCAGCTGTATCGTGAGATTTATGAAGAGCATCTAATAATTCTGAAGCTGTGAATGGTACATTATATTTTTCATGATTTAGTGACATAAAATTTAGATGCTCTTTCTCTCGTTCCTGTTTTATGTTTTGAAAGGTTTCGGAATAATTTGCACTAGAAGAGTTTTTCTGAAAATTCTCTCCTAGTACATTGGAAATATCTTTAGTCGTTGAGCATACATTTCCATTTGATTTAATATGGACATGCTTGTTATTTTTATTTTTGCCAGTAATTTTTCGAATCATGTCCCATATCTTCTTTGCTGGAGTTCTAGAATTAAGTTTGGAGACGTATTGCTGCCAAGATGTTCTTTTAGCTGTTTTTATTGTCTTGCAAGCTTTTGCTCGCATTTGTTTGGCATGGATTAGATTTTCTTTTGTTGGCTGCCTATTGAACTTTCGTAAGGCAGATTTTCTTTTATTTATTGAATTTTTAACATCTTTATTAAACCAAGGTCTATTTCTTTTTGAACGTGTCGAGGACTTTGGAATACATTTTTCGGCTACATGAATTAATGTATCAGTAAAAGCTTGTATATCATCTGCTGTTTTAAACATTTCAGGATTTAATTTTTCATTACATAGCTCCATAAAATTCTCCCAGTTTGCTTTATTCAAATTCCATCGGGAATGATGGTCTTCATTTGTCGATTCAATTTCTTCAATTTTAATTGGAAAATGATCGCTCCCATGAAGGTCATCTAAAACTGACCAATCAAAATCTAAGTAAATATTTGGAGAGCATATAGACAAATCTAAAGCAAAATAATTTCTTGTAGGAGAATGAAGATAAGTTGGTTGTTTATCGTTAAATAAACATAAATCATTTTCTGCAATAAAATTTTCTATTATTTCTCCTTTGTCATTTGTATCCAGACAACCCCATAGTTTGCTGTGACTATTAAAGTCACCTAATAATAAATAAGGACGAGGTAACTGGTTTATAAGATTTTCTAAATCGTGTTTAGAAAATTTACAGTGTGGAGGAAGATATAGAGAACAAATTGTTATGGATTTAGACAGAGTGACATTTACAGCAACAGCTTGTAAATATCTATTTATATCTATCTGTCTATGAGGAACATTTGATTTTACAAGGATAGATGAACCTCCTGAGGCTTTCTGATTTTCAGTTGCGATATGATTATATAAACTATAATTTTTAAAATTAATATTATCTGTATTTTTTAAAAAGGTTTTCTGGAGACAAAAGACAGTCGGAGAAAGTAGTGTTGTTAAAATTAAAATTTCGTTATAATTTGCTTTTAGTCCTCAACAGTTCCACTGAATAATTGATTTTTTATCCATGATAAATGGAGAGATGATTTGAAAATAAGGAACTTAATCCTTTTGTTTTCTCTGAGACTGCGAGAACATGGAGGAGTCAGTCTCTAACTCCATGTTCTCAAGGGAATCGAACCGATTGACTAACTTGATCGGATCGGCCGACGCCCCTTTACTATATGGATTTGGTCCTTTATCTTTATCTTTTCCATTTTTTCCTTTCTGGTCAGCTGTCCTGGACCTGGATCTCTGTTGTGATCCACTTGTTTTAGTCGGCTGTGTTTGTGAACTGTTTTGAGATTTTGTTGGTGGTCTAGACTGATGAGTAGATGTGGGTTTAGGTTTAGGTTTTAGAGTAGGAGTGATAACTTTTGAATTTGCTTTGATGACAGAATCTTTTTCGTTAAACTGGGTAGAAGTTTCTTTGGTTTCAGGTTTAGTGTTTAGGGATTGAACAACTTTTGCAAAGGTGATTTCAGGTTGATTTTCTTGTATTTTTTTGGCTTCCAAATAAGTAATTTTTTGTGTAACTTTAATTTTCATTATTTCTTTCTCTTTTTTCCAAATTTCACACTGATTTGATTTTGATTGATGGTTTTTGTGACAGTTCACACACTTGGCTTCATTTTTACAAGCATTTGTAGGGTGATCAAATTCACCCATACCACATTTTTCACATATTGATCCAGGTGCTTCCGGACAGCCGTATTCATGATGTCCAAACCTCTGGCAGTTGAAACACCGCAGAGGATTTGGAATGTAGACTTCAACCGGTATAATTCGGTAAAAAATTCTTAGTGATTTCGGTAAAGTTGTGGTGTTGAAAGTCAGTAAAAGTGTATTTGTTTCTATAAAGTTTCCATCTTTTTTAATTTTAAAACGTTTGCAAGCTGTTACTCCTTGTGTGTTAAGATATTCTGTGATATTTTCTTCAGTTTCATGTTTTAGCATTCTGTCACGGATAATACCTTTGCAAGTGTTGAGAGTTTTATGTTCCGTGACAGTGACATTAATATTAAAAAACTTTGTAATTTTCAAGAGATTATCAGTTTGTGATTTTCTGTTTGTTTCGACCAAAAGAGTTCCATTTTTTAATTTTTTAACATTTTTTGGAGTCCCTATTAAAGATTCAATTTGTTTTTCTATGATGAATGGAGACAGTGAAGTAATTGGTTTGTCTTCCATACTCGAAATCACTAAAAATTTAGCTAAGTTCTCATTTGCTTTGAAAGTAAAAGTAGTCGGTTGCGTATCGTCCTCCGAAGAGTCGAATGCCAGAAATCGTTTTCGAGAGGCCATGGTGATGAAATTTTTGATTCGATAGCTATGCGCCCCACCCTCCATGGAGCCCTACAAGGGGATGTTTAACAGAAATGGATCTCCTATTTCTAACGTCAAGGCTACATTGCTATTATACTCGGTGTCAAGATCAGAGTCTTCAGCTCGGCCTCATGCTTAGATGATTTCCCACCTATTCATCTAAATTTCCATAGAAAAATTTATGAACAGTTGAGTTCATCCCCCTATCCACAGCCTCCACTCACAGAGGTTTCCGCCAAAGCCCCAATACAAGCCCACCAATTGACCCTTCAGCCGCCGCCCATTGAAACTCACTTAAAGTTAGAGGAACATGAGAAAAATAAGCCCGGTTCGGTACCATAAAGATACGTATGAAAGAGAGAAAGAAGCTAAGAACAAGTTGTGCGCTTCTAGAGCTTGGCACGACTGAGCCGATTGATCCAGGCCGGATCTAACCCAGACCGCTCTTCTATCTGAAATAAGGGCCAAAATGATGTGTTGAAAAGCTGGAGATCCCTGGGCTTTCCTCAATCATCAGGTTCCCCTCTCCCAGCATACGAGACGCCACCCACGGCAAACAGGTGGTTCCTGTTTTAATAGGGGATTACACCCTATCCACTACAGAAGGAAAGTGATCTGTAGATTTTATTCCCTACAGACAAGGGAGGCCGAAAACGTCTGGGAAATTGAAAGGTTATTTTTAACATTAGGAGATCCATATTTAAAATAAACAGTTTATTAAAGAAAGAAGGATTCATTTTGGATTCATTTTTTAAGAGAGTCAAACAAACAAGCTGTGTTAGATGATATGTAGCTTTCAAATGATATGTAGCTTTCATACCTTGAAAAACGTTTAGTTTTTTTATCTAACAATAATAAATGCATCTTACTTTTTAATGTGGAGAATGCTAGAGTTCGGAAAAATGACACAAACACAAGACAAACACATATGTTAAATACAGATGAGGTTATAATCTTCGTCCCATGTGCGACCCACGGGCACAGAATGATACACAAACAAATGAAGCATGTTAGTAACATGAGATAGGAAAGGTTTAAAAGGATAGATCTCGCGAAATTTGTTTTTTCCAATTTAAGATGCATTTCAGTAAATTTAATTTTATAGTCTGGAATTATACCGGTTGAACGGATGGTTGCTCTGTTATGTTAGGGGTTTTACCCAACTGCCACAGAAGCGGAAGGCAGCCACCTATTTCGAGGGCCCGGGTGGTCACGGGCGGCCTCTTTTAGACGGCTCGTACGTCACGCAGAGGGTACGTCTGGCCTATTCTAAGCCCGGGACCAGCACGGGAAACAAAATTTTGAGAAAAAAAAAAAAAATGGCATTTTTTTCACAAGTTTTCAAAAGGGGGTTTATCTAGATAGTAGGAAGGTATTCATATTCCCAAGTAACTGAACAAGCATATTTGTGAGTTGTTTTAGTGTATGAAAGTGATTAAATTAACAAACCATCTTCAACACTCGAGCTGTAAAAGCATAGCATTTGCATATCATTTCACTTTGATTATTGCAGTAAACTTCACGTATGTGTGGTTTACCTTTGTTGCAGGAAAAAGCATATGTATTGCAGTTAAGACAATCTCATGCACTGTATATTATTCATGGTTTATTTGACTTACAAATTTTGGAATCAAATTCATTGCATACCAGCGATATCTTATTAGACTTGTTCTTAATGTTGCACAGCTGCAAACAGACATATGAATGAGTTAATATTAAACAGTTTTTCTATAACATTACGAAAACATGCCTATTCAAATATACTGGAAATTTTACCACCAAAAAAAGAAAATTTTCAGATAAAAAATTCTAATATTTTTCATATTTCTGCTCAAAACATAGATTTGGGTACTTGTTAGAACCGCCTCACCCAGGCGGTTCTAATGAGTACCCAAATCTATGTTTTGAGCAGAAATAAGAAAATAAGATATACCCCCCTGCAAACCCCAATTTTACTATATAAAAGTGGGGTTTAAGGGGGTCAAAATCATATAGGCGTGTTTTCGTGATGATTTTCAAGTGACAGGTAGTATTATTCCCACTTTACTCCCATATTGTCTACTGTTCCCTTTCATCTACTGTCCAGTTTTGTATTTTGCCATGTATAAGCTTAGGGTAGAGTAGGATCCACTTGACAGGGGATTATAATGCTGTTGCCACAGCATAATGAAGTGCAGCTATACACAGTATTTACCATAAGAATTTGGCCACTAAATGTCAACAAAATAATAAATAACAAAATAAGCCTGAGCAAACAGTGTAGATAAGGCTCGTTTAAAATTTCTAAGAGTAAATAATTGGTAGCTTTGTACAAGGAATTAGTCACATATACTGTAATTATCCATATGTTAGTGGAAGGCACTGCTCTTTGTGTTTGTTTGTGTTGAGGTTTTACGGCCTAGTCAACCCAATGGGGTCATGTTGAGCGCGGTCAGTTTACCTAACCACACGTTTACTGGGCAGGCTTAGTCCTCTAAGGGGTTAACCAGTATTGTGCACATTCTTTCATCAGAAACTGACAACTGCCCTTCTTGAATCAGCGGAAGGGAGAGAATGACCGTAGAAAATATTTCATGATCAATCTCCACGAAAGAATGTTGCCGACCTCGGCGGGGGTTGAACCCGCAACCTCCTGGTCTCCAGTCGGATGGCGCATCCAACTGAGCCACCGAGGCCGGCACTGCTCTTTGTGACCCAGTTGCCTGGTAGTTTTAAAAAACTGAATAATGGTATGCTAGTGGACTGACAAAAATTGCCATGACATAAATTCAAAGTTCCCTGACAATATCAGAGCTGGAAATTTATGAATTTAGCAAGAAAGATACATCAGCACCAAACATCGAAGCTTTATACAGCTGAAATGTGAAATTCCCTGAAGTGTTTGCAAAATCTCATTTTCCCTGACATATTACAGAATTTCCTGACAATTCCCTGACTTTGAAAAAAAAAGATTTCCCTTACATTTCCCTGACGTGTATGAATCTTGCAAAAGATTGTGATACTGGATTTGCAGCTCTGGGCAAACACAGAGGAACTTGTGTATTTTTTTTTTTTTTTTTTCAATTTTTTCATAAACTTTTACTGTCAAAGCATTATTTCTGGTCATACAATAATTTGTGCATTTATGACCACAAATCTCACAAACTTGATGGTAACCCTGAAGATTTGTACAATTACAGTATATGTTTTCATGCCCTGGCCAGGCAAAGGAGCAGCGAGGAAAATAGCATTCCACCTTGATATTATACACATATGTGCATATGTCACATTAGTAACCAGAGCCCAACAAATGTTTATTTTTGTTTGTGTTGAGGTTTTATGGCCCATTCAACCCAATGGGGTCATGTCCAGCATTTTCAGTTTACCATTAAAATAATAACAATAAAGTGCATGGGATAATAGTGAAAACCCAGGTATGACCAGCCTGATAAGTGTCTATACTATATGCTAATCTGTCCATGATTAGCCTTTTGCCAATACAATTAATTTGTTCCAGGTTTGGGATAATTAATGCTCATGCTCAATATGTTCTAATTTTTAGAAAGTCAAAACTTAGTTTATGGATGGATGGATGGATATTTTGTTTATAGACGCTCAACCCTAAAAGGGCATATAGCGTCTAATAAGATGAATATTATATGAGGATTTTATTTAATGAGAAATTAAAAATATCTAGGATTGATGAGTTCATTTTAAGAAAGATAAAGTATCAATGATTTTATGTTATTAAAATACAGATCATATTTTATTAAAAAGTCCGATCTCTTTCAGAAAATCGAGTATTTTTTGAGTTGGCATATTAAAAAGTTCCTTTATATTTTTTACATTAAAATACTTTGTGCGAATATAATTAAATTCAGCACAAGTGACAAGAAAATGTTTGACCGTAAAAGGTTCGTTACAAGGAATGCAGAATGGAGCTTGTTCATTGTTTAAAATATAAGAATGAGTAATTCTAGTGTGTCCAAGTCTACATCTCGTGATTTTTGTTTGTTCTTTTCTGCTGAGATTAGAGAATGTGCATTTGCTGTTAAAATTTGGTTTGATTTCATTTAATTTATTATAAGTTTGTGTTTCCCAAACAGACTGACATTTGTTGTTGATGTATTGACAGACGTTTGATTTAAAGTCGGAGTGAGGAATTTTGAAATTGGTTATTACTAAGGATAATGCAGATTTGGCTTCTGAATCTGCTAATTCATTTCCACGAATATTAACGTGGCTGGGAAGCCAACAAAATACAATTTCTTTTGAAGCGGAAAGATAATAATATTTTTTAAGAATTTGCTGAATTAATGGGTTTCTATGGTGTAAATCTTTAAGAGATTTTAATACAGAAAGAGAATCTGAATAAATGATAAACTGTTTTTCAGACTGATCTCTGATATGGTAAAGTGCAATATCAATTGCCTTGGCTTCGGCGGTAAAAATGGAGCTATTATCAGGTAATCTGATACTGTCAGTAAAATTTGGACTAATAACAGAACAAGCAACTTTCTCATCTTGTTTCGAACCATCTGTATAAATTGACAGGTAATGTTTATAATTTGATTTGATTTCTAAAAATTCATTCTTAAAAATATGCGACTCGACTTCTGTTTTTTTATTTTTATGAAGGTCTAAAATAATCTTTGGAGGGTTTAACGTCCATGGCTCTTTTGATGGAAAAGAAAAATGCTGAACATTTTTAATATTGATATTGGCCTCTTCAAGTAACGGTTGTATTCTCAGGCCAAGGGGTTTAATAGCTGTTGGTTTATTATTGTAAAATCTTTCATATTTAGGGTTAAAAACACAATCATGAGCTGAATTACGTGGATTGGCGGCTAATTTAGTAACATATTGAAGAGACAATTTCTCTCTTCTTATATACAATGATGGTTCATTTGATTCAGCGTATAAACTTTCGACGGGGGAAGTACGAAAAGCCCCTAGAGCCAGACGTAAACCTTGGTGATGAATAGTATCCAAAGATTTCAAATAAGATTTTCTTGCGGATCCATAAACTATGGATCCATAATCCAATTTAGATCTAATTAAAGATCTATAGAGATTTAAAAGAACAGTACGATCTCCTCCCCAGTCGGAACTGGAGAGAACTTTAAGAATATCAAGAGCTTTTAAACATTTAGCTTTTAAAGCTTTGATGTGTGGTATAAAAGATAATTTGTTATCGAATAAAAGACCCAGGAATTTTGCTTCACTGACGACTGGAATTGGACTACCGTATATGGTGAGATGAGGATCTAAATGTAGCTGACGTATCTGGCAAAAATGAACGCACTGAGTTTTTGTTTTTGAAAATTTGAAACCATTTTCTGTTGCCCAATCTTCTATATTGTTTAAACATCGTTGTAGTTTGAATTCAATGGTTTCCATATTTTTCGATCTAATAAATATTCCAAAATCGTCAACAAAAAGTGAACAATCAAGGTCTTTCACACATTTAACAATATCGTTAATTTTAATGCCAAACAAGGTAGGTGATAAAATGCTTCCCTGTGGTACACCTTGTTCTTGTTTAAATATGTCCGATAACGTATTACCTATTCGAACATTAAATGTTCGATCTGATAAAAAATTTTGAATAAAAAGTGGTAATCGGCCTTTAAGGCCTAATTTATGTAAATCTTTCATGATGCCATGTTTCCATGTAGTATCGTAAGCTTTTTCAAGATAAAAAAATACAGCTACGACATGTTCTTTTTTAATAAAGGCATCACGAATAAAGGATTCCAAACGAATCAAATGATCGTTTGTACAGTTATTTTTTCTGAATCCAGCTTGATATTTTGTTATTAGCTGGTTTGATTCCAAGAACCAAACCAGTCTATCATTAATCATTCTCTCCATTGTTTTACATAAACAACTTGTCAAAGCAATAGGTCTGTAGTTAGTAGCTTCAGTATGATCTTTATTTGGTTTTGGTATAGGTATAATCGTTGCTTTACTCCAGTCTTTTGGAAATTTTCCAGTGATCCAAATATCATTTAAAATATTTAATAAAGTTTTTAAAGCGTTATCGGGTAAATGTTTAAGAATTTGATAATGAATGTCATCAGGACCAGCAGCTGTATCGTGAGATTTATGAAGAGCATCTAATAATTCTGAAGCTGTGAATGGTACATTATATTTTTCATGATTTAGTGATGTAAAATTTGGATGCTCTTTCTCTCGTTCCTGTTTTATGTTTTGAAAGGTTTCGGAATAGTTTGCATTAGAAGAGTTTTTCTGAAAATTCTCTCCTAGTGCATTGGAAATATCTTTAGTCGTTGAGCATATATTTCCATTTGATTTAATATGGACATGTTTGTTATTTTTATTTTTGCCAGTAATTTTTCGAATCATGTCCCATATTTTCTTTGCTGGAGTTCTAGAATTAAGTTTGGAGACGTATTGCTGCCAAGATGTTCTTTTAGCCGTTTTTATTGTCTTGCGAGCTTTTGCTCGCATTTGTTTGGCATGGATTAGATTTTCTTTTGTTGGCTGCCTATTGAACTTTCGTAAGGCAGATTTTCTTTTATTTATTGAATTTTTAACATCTTTATTAAACCAAGGTCTATTTCTTTTTGAACGTGTCGAGGACTTTGGAATACATTTTTCGGCTACATGAATTAATGTATCAGTAAAAACTTAGTTTATGTATGTGAACAGAGATGTCATCCATGATAACACTCAAGGGGTAATACTTTATTCACTTCCACCATCTTCCTGAGGCCATACGTATGCAAAGCAAAATAAAAGTTAAGCACTGTTTATATCTATTTACATCTCTGTGATCTGAAGAATGCCAGGCAAGGAAAAGCCCAGATCAGATTTTTGATTGTGTTGGGGTTTAACGACACGTCAACCCTTGAGGGTCATTTTGTGTCATTTTGTGTCGTCTCCCAGAGAAAGGGAGAAAAGAGATAGAAGAGAGAGTAGAGGAGATGAAAGAGAGGGACAGGGAAGAAAGAGGAACAGGAATGAAAGTGAAGAAACAGAAGAAATAAAAACATTCCCCCTCTACCCTTACCCACTACAAGGATAGCAGGCCTTGCCCAACTGTAAGCCAATATCAGTTGGACGCCCCGGTGATGTAAGATACACAGCACCTTCGCACCACCCGACCACCCCCCCCCCACCCCCCCGATCAGATACTAGGAAGGACAGAAGGCCTAAAAGGCTGGATGAGAATACATTTCTGCAGAGATTGATCCAAAAGAAACAATAGCAGGCTTACCATGTTGTGGGCTATGAGGAAATCATCTCTTTAGATGGCTGATTAGAAATGCAGCTGGAAATGCAGCTGAAGAACTATTGATTGATTATGTTGGCTTTTAACGACATGTCAATTGTGGGTCATTTTGTGTTGTCTCCCATAGAAAGGGCGAAAAGAGATAGTAGAAGAGATGAAAGAGAGGGACAGGGAAGAAAGAGGAAGAGGAGTGAAAGTGAAGAAACAGAAGAAAGAAAAACATTCCCCCTCTACCCTTACCTGCTACAAATGTTTAATGCATATGTTAACCTTGCCATTCTCTGAATCAACACAGGTATTTAAGTGAAACTTTGCTAACACTATAATAGTATGTCACATATTAAAATGGCAGTTAACTCCCTCTTATTTGGTACTTTTCTATTTTTCTCAAACTATTTAAACAAAAACAAAAAAAACTTTAACTCAGTTTGCTGGAAACAAGACATCTCAAGATGCATATTTCCAAGCAGACAACTGGATGGAGATTGAAAGCCTTCTTTACTGACCATCATAAGACAACTAACTCTCTTTAACTGTTTTACTATTCCCCTTATAACATCAGTTAGAATGAAGAATTTTCAAGGCATATTATTATAACTAAAATGTAGGTGGGATTGGCAAAAACCTCATTTGATTTTTCTTTTATGTTTCAGTGATTATGTACAAAAATTCTAGCATCTATACATTTACAAAAATATTCTAGAATTGTTATTCTGCACTCACATTGTCAAACAGAGATAGAATGCTCTGAAACAGGTAATAAAGACTTCTCAAGAAGGTTGAGGAGACAGAAACATGGATTGTCAAAAAGGTTAACCCCTCTAGTTGTTGATTATTCTTTCTTTTTGTGGTCTTCCTAATAGTAAGTATAACAGTATTTGGGAAGGATGCAGATATTAGAGGTAATTTGGTATACAGAATTCATTTAAGGTAAGGCATTTCAAGAAGTTCACAAAATCGTTGAGTACGGTAATAAAAAATATTCTGAAGAAATCACAGTTCTAGTCTAACCTACATATCCTTATATGGTCACAATCTTGAAAGTCATGAAGGTAGAGTGCGAGAAAGAAATGATAAAAAGTCAGTCATTCATTGGTAAGACAGGGTGCTGAGGTGATGGGTATAAACACCAGGAAGTTGAATTAGAGCTGGGTTGTTATTTAGATCTGAGAATAAAAGTTTATACCTAGAATGGACCTGAGAGAGAAGAGAAGGAAATATATATATATATCCCAACCCTTGACTTACTTATACCTATAGCATAATAGTATTATGTAAGTAGTAGTTAAGGGCAAACTGTGAATCTTATCTGTGGTCCCCACATGTCATGTATGTGGATCTGAATATTACCATCTCTCTGTCCAAGATATATATATATCTGGATACTAATTATTTAAGCACTTTTTAGTAACAGACAAATGTGCAAGCAATTTAATTTACAAGAAGCAAGTGAAGGAGATGGCATTATTGCAAATATAATTCTTTTTAATTTTAAACCAAGATTGTAGATAATACAAAAAGAACCAAGAAAGAGTTATCTGCCCTGAAATAGGCTGTTTTGTGAAACACAACCTATGTGTAAATTGCATCTAGTTGTCCTATACATATATGACCAGAACACAACAATTCAATTGTTTGGGGTGGTGTTCTGGAGCTTTGGATTCCTTTGTGTAGTATTTCAGTTATATTGGGCCATAATGTGCTTTAATGCTTGCATTTGTACAGTCTTGTCCATGCATGCTTTTGTCTGCTGTCTATGACCAAGCATTTTCCTGTCCAATTTATACTCAATCCAGGGCATATTGAGTATGAGCTAGGTGTACTAATGATGGGAAATATTCCCAACCCAAACAAGGTTCAAACTGATGATACTTGTCTTACAGGCTGAGATCTATAACCACTAGGACACCCAGCCCAAAATGTTTAATGCATATGTTTACCTTGCCATTCTCTGAATCAACACAGGTATTTAATTGAAACTTTGCTAACACTATAACAGTATGTGACATATTAAAATGGCAGTTAACTCCCTCTTATTTGGTACCTTTCTATTTTTCTCAGTTTTCACAATTAAATGCTTCATCTATGGAATAATGTCATCTCATTTAAAAGCTTTTTCTTACCAAACTATTTAAACAAAACAAAAAAACTTTAACAGTTTGCTGGAAACAAGACATCTTCAGATGCATATTTCTGAGCAGACAACTGGATGGTGATTGAAAGCCTTCTTTCCTGACCATCATAAGACAACTAACTCACTTTAACTGTTTTACTATTCCCCTTATGACATCATTTAGAATTTAGAATTTTCAAGGCATTTTATTGTAATTAAAATTTAGGTGGGATTGGCAAATACCTCATGGGATTTTTCTTTTATGTTTTTGGTGATTATGTACAAGAAATTCTAGCATCTATACATTTACAAAAATATTCTAGAATTGCTATTCCACACTCACATTAACAAACAGAGATAGAATGCTCTGAAATTGGTATTAAAGACTTCTCAAGAAGGTTGAAGAGACAGAAACATGGATTGTCAAAAAAGTTAACCCCTCTATTTGTTGATTATTCATTCTTTATGTGTTCTACCTACTAGTAAGTATTTAGGAAGGATGCAGCTATTACAGGTAATTTGGTATACAGAATTCATTCAAGGTAAGGCATTTCAAGAACTTCACGAATCGTTGAGTAAAAAAAAAAAAAAAATTCTGAAGAAATCACAGTTCAAGGCTAACCTACATATCCTTATATGATCACAATCTTGAAAGTCATGAAGGTAGAGTGCGAGAAAGGAATGATAAAAAGTCAGTCATTCATTGGTAAGACAGGGTGCTGAGGTGATGGGGTATAAATACTCTCTGAGCACGCCACACCAGGAAGCTGAATTAGAGATGGGTTGTTATTTAGATCTGAGAATAAAAGTTTATACCTAGAATGGATCCAGAGAGAAGAGAAGAAAAATATATATATATATATATATATATATATATCCCAACCGTGGACTTACTTATACCTATAGCATAGAAGTATTATGTAAGAAGTTGTTGAGGGCGAACTGTGAATCTTATCTGAGGTCCCCACATGTCATGTGAGTGGATCTGAAGATTACCATCTCTCTGTCCAAGATATATATAAATATATCTATGTATCTGGATACTAATTATATGAGCACTTTTTAGTAACAGACAAATGTGCAAGCAATTTAATTTACAAGAAGCAAGTGAAGGAGCTAGCATTATTGCAAATATGATTTTTTAATTTTTAAACCAAGATTGTAGATAATACAAAAAGAACCAAGAAAGAGTTATCTACCCTGAAATAGGCTGATTTGTGAAACACAACCTATGTGTGAATAGCATCTAGTTGTCCTATACATATATGACCAGAACACAACAATTCAATTGTTTGTGGTGGTGTTCTGGAGCTTTGGAGTCCTTTGTGTAGTATTTCAGTTATATTGGGCCATAATGTATGTTACTGCTTGCATTTGTACAGTCTCGTCCATGCATGCTTTTTCTGCTGTCTATGACCAAGCATTTCCCTGTCCAATTTATACTCAATCCAGGGCATATTGAGTATGAGCTAGGTGTACTAATGATGGGAAATATTCCCAACCCAAACAAGGTTCAAACTGATGATACTTGTCTTACAGGCTGAGATCACTAACCACTAGGACACCCAGCCCAAAATGTTTCATGCATATGTTAACCTTGCCATTCTCTGAATCAACACAGGTATTTAATTGAAACTTTGCTAACACTATAACAGTATGTCACATATTAAAATGGCAGTTAACTCCCTCTTATTTGGTACCTTTCTATTTTTCTCAGTTTTCACAATTAAATGCTTCATCTTTGGAATAATGTCATCTCATTTAAAAGCGTTTTCTTACCAAACTATTTAAACAAAACAAAAAAAATTAACAGTTTGCTGGAAACAAGACATCTTCAGATGCATATTTCTGAGCAGACAACTGGATGGTGATTGAAAGCCTTCTTTCCTGACCATCATAAGACAACTAACTCACTTTAACTGTTTTACTATTCCCCTTATGACATCATTTAGAATGAAGAATTTTCAAGGCATTTTATTGTAATTAAAATGTAGGTGGGATTGGCAAATACCTCATGGGATTTTTCTTTTATGTTTTTGGTGATTATGTACAAGAAATTCCAGAAACATGGATTGTAAAAAAAGTTAACCCCTCTATTTGTTGATTATTCATTCTTTTTGTGTTCTACCTACTAGTAAGTATTTAGGAAGGATGCAGCTATTACAGGTAATTTGGTATAAGAATTCATTAAAGGTAAGGCATTTCAAGAACTTCACGAATCGTTGAGTAAAAAAAAAAATCTGAAGAAATCACAGTTCAAGGCTAACCTACATATCCTTATATGGTCACAATCTTGAAAGTCATGAAGGTAGAGTGCGAGAAAGGAATGATAAAAAGTCAGTCATTCATTGGTAAGACAGGGTGCTGAGGTGATGGGGTATAAATACTCTCTGAGCACGCCACACCAGGAAGTTGAATTAGAGCTGCTTTGTTATTTAGATCTGAGAATAAAAGTTTATACCTAGAATGGACCCAGAGAGAAGAGAAGAAAAATATATATATATATATCCCAACCATGGACTTACTTATACCTATAGCATAGAAGTATTATGTAAGAAGTAGTTGAGGGCGAACTGTGTATCTTATCTGAGGTCCCTACATGTCATGTGAGTGGATCTGAAGATTACCATCTCTCTGTCCAAGATATATATATCTATCTATGTATCTGGATACTAATTATATAAGCACTTTTTAGTAACAGACAAATGTGCAAGCAATTTAATTTACAAGAAGCAAGTGAAGGAGCTAGCATTATTGCAAATATGATTTTTTAATTTTTAAACCAAGATTGTAGATAATACAAAAAGAACCAAGAAAGAGTTATCTGCCCTGAAATAGGCTTATTTGTGAAACACAACCTATGTGTGAATTGCATCTAGTTGTCCTATACATATATGACCAGAACACAACAATTCAATTGTTTGTGGTGATGTTCTGGAGCTTTGGAGTCCTTTGTGTAGTATTTCAGTTATATTGGGCCATAATGTGTGTTACTGCTTGCATTTGTACAGTCTCGTCCATGCATGCTTTTTCTGCTGTCTATGACCAAGCATTTCCCTGTCCAATTTATACTCAATCCAGGCATATTGAGTATGAGCCAAGTGTACTAATGATGGGAAATATTCCCAACCCAAACAAGCTTCAAACCCATGAAACCTGTCTTACAGGCTGAGATCACTAACCACTAGGACACCCAGCCCAAAATGTTTCATGCATATGTTAATCTTGCCATTCTCTGAATCAACACAGGTATTTAATTAAAACTTTGTTAGCACTGTAACAGTATGTCATTTATAAATTAAAATGGCAGTTAACTCCCTTATTTGGTACTTTCCTATTTTTCTCAGTTTTCACAATTAAATGCTTCATCTATGGAATAATGCTGTCTCATTTAAAAGCTTTTTTTTTACCAAACAATTTAAGAAAAAAAACAAAAAAAAAACAAAAAAAACAACTTAACCTCGGTTTGCTGGAAACAAGACATCTTCAGATGCATCTTTCTGAGCAGACAGCTGGACAGAGATCGAAAGCCTTCTTTACTGACCATCATAAGACAACTAACTCACTTAACTGTTTTACTATTCTCCTTTTGACATCAGTTAGAGTCAAGAATTTTCAAGGCATTTTATTATAATGAAAAATGTAGTTGGGATAGGCAAATACCTCATTGGATTTTTTTTTTATGTTTCCGTGGTTATGTACAAGAGTTCTAGCATCTTTACATATACATAAATATTCTAGAATTGCTATTCTGCACTCACATTGTCAAAGAGAGTTAGGATGCTCTGAATTAGGTAAGAAAGACTTCTAAAGAAGGTTGAGGAGACAGAAACATGGATTCTCAATCAGGTTAATGACTCTGACTGTTGATTATTCATTCTGTTTGCATTCTATCTACTAGTAAGTATAACTGTATTGAGGGAGGGTGCAGATATTACAGCTAATTTGGTATATAGAATTCATTTAAGGTAAGGCATTTCAAGAAGTTCACAAAATTGGTGAGTAATAGATAAATCTGAAAAAATCAGTTCTAGGCCAACCTACATAATATGGTCACAATCTTGAAAGTCATGAAGGTAGAGTGCGAGAAAGGAATGATAAAAAGTTAGTCATCCAATGGTAAGACATGGTGCTGAGGTGATGGGGTATAAATACTCTCTAGGCATGCCACATGAGGAAGCTGGATAAGAGCTGAGTTGTGATTAAGATCTGAGAATAAAAGTTAATACCTAGAATGGACTGGAGAGAGAGAGAGAAGGAAAAATATAGATATACCAACTGTGGACTTATTTATACCTATAGCATAGTAGTATTATATAATGAGGGAGAACTGTGAACCTTACTTGATGTCCCTCACATGTCACGTAAGTGGATCTGAAGATTACCATCTATCTGTCCAAGATATATATATCTATGTATCTGGATACTAATTATATAAGCACTTTTAGTAACAGACAAATGTGCAAGCAATTTAATTTACAAGAAGCAAGTGAAGGAGATGGCATTATTACAGATATGCATTTTTAAAACCAAGATGGAAGATAATACAAAAAAAAAACCAAGAAAGAGTTATCTGCCCTGAAATAGGCTGTTTGGTGAAACACAACCTATGTGTGAATTGCATCTAGTTGTCCTATACATACATGACCAGAACATCCAGGGCATATTGAGTATAAGCCAGGGCATATTGAGTATAAGCTAAGTGTACGAATGATGGGAAATATTCCCAACCCAAACAAGGTTCAAACCCATGAAACCTGTCTTACAGGCTGAGATCACTAACCACTATGACACCCAGCCCAAAATGTTTCATACATATGTTAATCTTGCCATTCTCTGAATCAACACTGGTATTTAAATGAAACTTTGTTAACACTGTAACAATATGTCACATATTAAAATGGCAGTTAACTCCCTCTTATTTGGTACTTTCCTATTTTTCTCAGCTTTCACAATTAAATGCTTCATCTATGGAATAATGCTGTCTCATTTAAAAGTTTTTTTTTTTTACCAAACAATTTAAAAATAAAAAAAAAAAAACAATATCTTAAACTCGGTTTGCTGGAAACAAGACATCTTCAGATGCATCTTTCTGAGCAGACAGCTGGACAGAGATCAAAAGCCTTCTTTACTGACCACCATAAGACAACTAACTCACTTAACTGTTTTACTATTCTCCTTTTGACATCAGTAAGAATCAAGAATTTTCAAGGCATTTTATTATAATTAAAAATTTAGTTGGGATTGGGAAATACCTCATTGGATTTTTTTTATGTTTCTGTGGTTATGTACAAGAGTTCTAGCATCTATACATATACATAAATATTCTAGAATTGCTATACTGCACTCACATTGTCAAAGAGAGTTAGGATGCTCTAAAATAGGTAAGAAAGACTTCTAAAGAAGGTTGAGGAGACAGAAACATGGATTCTCAATCGAGTTAACCACTCTTGCTGTTGATTATTCATTCTGTTTGTGTTCTATCTACTAGTAAGTATAACAGTATTTAGGGAAAGTGCAGATATTAGAGCTAATTAGGTATACAGAATTCATTTAAGGTAACTTATTTCGAGAAGTTCACAAAATTTGTGAGCAATAAATAAATCTGAAGAAATCACAGTTCTAGGCTAACCTACATATCCTTATATGGTCACAATCTTGAAAGTCATAAAGGTTGAGTGCGAGAAAGGAATGATAAAAAATCAGTCATCCAGTGGTAAGACATGGTGCTGAGGTGATGGGGTATAAATACTCTCTGGGCATGCCACACAGGGAAGCTGGATAAAAGCTGGGTTGTGATTAAGATCTGAGAATAAAAGTTAATACCTAGAATGGACCTGAGAGAGAGAGAAGGAAAAATATATATATTATACCAACTGCGGACTTACTTATACCTATAGCATAGTAGTATTATATAATAAATTAGTTGAGGCAGAACTGTGAATCTTATTTGAGGTCCTCACATGTCATGAAAGTGGATCTGAAGATTACTATCTATCTGTCCAAGATATATATATATGTATCTGGATACTAATTATATAAGCACTTTTTAGCAACAGACAAATGTGCAAGCAATTTAATTTACAAGAAGCAAGTGAAGGAGATGGCATTATTGCAGATATGAATTTTTAATTTTAAAACCAAAATGACAGATGATACAAAAAGAACCAAGAAAGAGTTATCTGCCCTGAAATAGGCTGTTTTGTGAAACACAACCTACGTGTGAATTGCATCTAGTTGTCCTATACATACATGACCAGAACACAACAATTCAAATGTTTGTGGTGGTGTTCTGGAGCTTTGGAGTCCTTTGTGTAGTATTTCAGTTATATTGGGCCATGATGTGCTTTAATGCTTGCATTTGTACAGTCTTGTCCATGCATGCTTTTTCTGCTGTCTATGACCAAGCATTTCCCAGTCCAATTTATACTCAATCCAGGGCATATTGAGTATGAACTAGGTGTACTAATGATGGGAAATATTCCCAACCCAAACAAGGTTCAAACCCATGACACCTGTCTTACAGGCTGAGATCACTAACCACTAGGACACCCAGCCCAAAATGTTTAATGCATATGTTGACCTTGCCATTCTCTGAATCGATGCAGGTATTTAAATGAAACTTTGCTAACACTGTAACAGTATGTCTCATATTAAAATGGCAGTTAACTCCCTCTTATCTGGTACCTTTATATTTTTCTCAGTTTTCAAAATTAAATGCTTCATCTATGGAATAATTCTGTCTCATTTAAAAGCTTTTTATATCAAACCATTTATAAAAAAAAAAAGAAAAAGAAAAAAAAAAACAATTCAAAACAAGACATTTCCAGATGCAATTTCCTTCGCAGATGGCTGCCCCAAGATCAAAAGCCTTCTTCAAAGACAACTTACACACTTAACTGTTATTACTATTCCCCTAATGACATTAGTGAGAACAAAGAATTTTCAAGGCATTTCCTTCTAAGGAAACGGAATTGGTTGTTCCTCATCAGAATTGCCTTTTATGTTTCTGTGGTTATGTTGAAGAAATCTTAGCATCTATACATATACACAAGTATTCTAGAATTGCTATTCTGCACTCACATTTTCAAGTAGAAGTAGGATGCTGAAATGAGTAAAAAAGACCTCTTAAGAAGGTTGAGAAGACAGAAACGTGGATTCTCAACCAAGCTAACCACTCTAGCTGTTGATTTTTCATTTTATTTGTGTTCTATCTACTACTAAGAAAGTAGTTGAAGGAGAATTGTGAATCTTATCTGAGGTCCCCAGGGGTCATGTAAGTTGATCTTAAGATTATTAATTACCAGCTATCTGTCCAACTGAATACACAGGATACCAATTGTATAAGTTCTTTTTAGTAACAGACAAATGTGCTAGCAATTTAATTTGCAAGAAGCAGCAAGTGAAGGAGATGGTATTATTGCAGAGCTAGATGAATTCTGATTTTTTTTTTTTACCAAAGATGGTAGATAATACAAAAAGGATGAAGAAAGAGTTATCTGTCCTGAAAAAGGCTGTTTTGTGAAACACAAGCTATGTGTGAATTGCATCTAGTTGTCCTATACATATATACATATGCTAATGATGGAAAACATTCCCAGCCAAAATAAGGTTCAAACCAATAGCACCTGTCTTACAGGTTGAGATCACTAACCATTAGGACACCCAGCCTACCATGTTTAATGCATATGTTAACTTTGCCATTCCCTGAATCAACACAGATATTTAAATGAAACTTTGCTAAAACTGTGACACTATGTCTTATATTTGTTTGTTTGTGTTGAGGTTTTTATGGCCCAGTCAATCTAATGGGTTCATGTCAAGTATGGTCAGTTTACCTAACAGTATGATAATGAGGCTTTTTTGACAGAAAAGACACACTTTTTCTAAATGACAAACAGTGAAGACATGATCATACAGATTCAATAGGAGTCTGATCTGGGTATACACTGTTTGCTTAGGCTTATTACTTTATTTATTATTTTTTGACATTTGGTGTCTAAATTCTTATTGTAAATACAGTGTATAGCTGCACTTCATTGTGTTGTGGCATCAGCATTATAATCCCCTGTCAAATGGATCCTACTCAACTCTTAAGTTTATTCATAACAGTGCACTAAACTGGACAGTAGATGAAAGGGTACAGTAGACCATATGAGAGTAAAATGGGAATAACACTACCTGTCACTTGAAAATGACAAGAAATACTGTTAACATTAACACAGCCATCTGTCTGTTTGCAGTAGTACAACATTAATCAAAGGGCTGAATAGCCCTGAAATGACAGATTCTATGAGAAACTAATAAATTCCAAGTATCATTCTGTTCTCCATTTAAGTTTGTGAGACGCTTCTTCGTCGAAAAAAAAAAACGAGCTACAGGGAACAACAAAGGCGCTGATCACGTACGCGCAGCTTGATCTGCGCCTTTGTTGTTCGCACATATATTAAGGTGGGTTTTCTCATAGATCAAGCACAAGTTGCACTACTTTTGTATGGACAGCTCTTCAATGGTGTACTAATATACACACATTGAAACATTGGGTCTACTTTTGTGCGCGGATAAATACTTTAAATTGAATAGTAGTCAAAGTCACTTTCTCTAAAACCGTGCGTGGCAACGAAGAATGACAGATAGAATCTGTCATTAAAAACAAGTCTAATGACATTCGAGTATAAGCTTTCACAAAAAGTTTGGTCTACACTTCACACACAATAAATGTTACAGCTGATTTTAATCCTTGTCCTGCTGAACCTTGTCCTGCTGAACCTGCCTTTACAAACAGCATAGATCAAGATCAGTTGGCTTCTGAATCTACACTGTTTATAAAGCTGATTTTAATCCTTGTCCTGCTGAACCTGGATATATCCTGCCTTTACAAACACCATAGATCAAGATCAGTTGGCTTCTGGATCTACACTGTTTGTAAAGCTGATTTTAATCCTTGTCCTGCTGAACCTGGATATGTCCTGCCTTTACAAACACTGTAGATCCAGATCAGCTGGCTTCTTCAGAAGCCAACTGATCTGGATCTGCACTGTCATTCAGTATGTGAATATGTATAATCAACAACCTGGATCAAGTAATCTGACTGGCTTAATTACAACCAGAAATGGGTGTGGCATCTTAACTTATTCAGCAGGACCAGGGTTAATACAGCATACAGTCTTGGGTTCTTTACATCAATATCTTGGCTAAATCTGCTTAATACCATAATCAAAAAGTGTATTCGTGAGGTCAAAATAACACCTCATCCCATTAACTCGGAATAATGCATGTCAGCTTTTATGAAAGCTACTTCTTTGTAGAATATCAAATTTTTGTCACACTCTCTCAGAATGTAATAAATTGTGCTTAGCAGTACCAATGTATCTACCTACTTTAAAAGTAAAAATTGTCATAATTAAGGTATATCTCATAGCCTTTGATAAAGTGCTGCAATGGTAGCCACATTTTACATTGCTTCATACTGTACTGCAATAATTACACAGGGCAGCGCACTTACTTTTTTTACTCTATTCAAAGGAAAGTTCCAAAAAGTGCAGGCAGATGGAAAACACCTTTGGTATATGTAGAAAAAAAGGTAAGAGAAAAATCCAGGGAATATCTAGTCCCGGTTTTACTTGCAGACAACATGCAAAAGATCAATGGGGCATTGATTCACTTTCTCATGTTGTCTATGCCCATGGGCGTAGACAATCAATGGTATGCAATGAATTTGATTTCAAAAGTTTGTAAGACTAATAAAGCATGAATTATATACAATGTCATGAGATAATCTTAACTGATATGCAGTACATAAGATTTTTCCTGCAACAAAGGTAAACCATGTATAAATAAAGTACACTGCTATAGTCAAAGTGAAATGTTATGCAAATGCTATATGCTTCTACAGCTTGCGTATTGAAGATGGTTTGTTAAGTGTATCACTTTCATACACCAAAACTACTCACAATAATGTGTGTTGTTAATTCTTTTTGTTTGGGGCATGGCCAATGGTGGCCATATTTGTAGACGTATCTGAACCAAAATTGGGTGGGCACAATAAGATCACTTGGAGAACATCCCACACAAGTTTTGAAAAAAATCTGAAGAGTGGTCCTGGAGGAGATGCAATAATAAGATTGTTACAGTGTTAAGAAATGGGAAAGTCACTATTTCCAAGCTGGCCATCTGGCAGCCATATTAGTAAATGGACCCAAAACATTTTCAGGGAGACACATCTAGGGTTTAGAGGAATCCATATGCAAAGTTTTGACAAAATGCCTTCACTGGTTACAGAGGAGATGTAATTCAGGGAAAAATCTAAGATGGCCAATGGTGGCCATATATTTTGGCAGACTGGAACCAAATTTAGGCAAGGTCACAAAGGGAACATCCCAGACAGGTTTTAAAAAAATCTGATAAGTGGTCTCAGAGGAGATGCTATAACAAGACTGTAACAGTTTTAAGTAAAGGGGAAGTCTTGTTTCTTAGATTGCCATCCTTGTTTGTGTTGCGGTACCCCAGTCAATCCAATAGGGTCATGTGGAGTGTGGTCAGTTTACCTAACCACCCTTTTACTGGGTAAGCTTAGTCCTCTAAGTGGTTAACAAGTATTCTACACATTCTTTCACCAGAAACTGACAACTGCCCTTCTTGAATTAGTGGAAGGGAGAGAATGACCGTAGAAGATATTTATGATCAATCTCCATGAATGAGTGCTGCTGACCCGGCCGGGGTCAAACCCCCCCTGGTCTGATCACCAGTTGGATGTGCATCCAACTGAGCCACCAAGGCCAGATGTCAGTTGATGGGCCAGAATCATTTTCCTGGAAGTAAATCTAGGGGCTGAGAGGAATCCATATGCAAATTTTTGAGCCATATCCCCACTGGTTACTTAGGAGATGCAATAATGAGAAAAATTCAATATGGCCAGTGAGGGCTTGATTTGTTGACAAAACCAGAACCAGGTTTGGGTATGTACAACTAGACCACCAGGGGAAAATTCCAGACAAGTTTCTAAAAAATTTGACCACTGGTTTCGGAGGAGATGTAAAAATGACGTTGTAGCAGTGTTTAGTAAAGAGAATGTCTTAATTTTGCAATTTCTAAGAAAGCAGTCTGAGGGCCATATTAGTCAAAAGACCGGGATCATTTTTACGGAAACACATCAAGGAATTGAGAGGAATCCATATGCAAAGTTTTGATGAGATTCCTCCACTGGTTAAGACAAAGATGCGATAGGAAAAATCCAAGCTGGCTGCATCTGCTATATTTGTTGACGGACCTAAACAAAATTTGGGTGTGCAGAACTAGACCACCAGGGGAACATCCCAGACAAGTTTCAAAAATATCTGACAAGTGGTCTCAGAGGAGATATAATAATGAGGATGTAACAGTGTTAGGTAAAGGGGAAGTCGCGATTTCTAAGACGGCCGTCTTGCAGCCATGCTAATTGACTGACTGAAGTCATTTTTGCTGAGACACATCTAGGGGTTCAGAGAAATCCAAATGCAAAATTTTGATGAAATTCCTCCACTAGTTATGGAGAAGATGTGATAAGGTGAAAAATCGAAGATGGCCAATGGCAGCCACATTTGTTGATGGATGGGAACCAAATTTGGGCATACACAACTAGACAAGCAGGGAAAATCCCAAAAAAGTTTTGAAAAAATCTGAATAGTGGTCTAGGAAATTGGATAACAAGACTGTAACAGTGTTAAGTAAAGAGGAAATCCCAATTTCTAAATAGGTGGCCACATTTGTCAATGGACCAAAACTAAATTGGGGTGTGCACATCTAGACTACCAGGGAAACATAAAAAAAACTTGACTTGTGGTCTCAGAGAAGATGGGATAACGAGAAACTGTTTACGGATGGAAATATGGATGGATGTAAGGATGGACATAAGGATGACGTATGGATCACCAAACACTGGGTGATAAGCTCTACCTACTGCAGAGGTAACAACATAGGAGAAGACCAGGAGAAACTTTCTTACTGTAGATTTCCAAAATACACTGGCCTGAGTGATGAAACTTATAACAGTATGGCATACTGTATTGTAGGATTTTGTGATGCTTCTAAATATGCTTCTAAAGATGCACTGCATCAAAGAACAAGTAAGGGATGCAGATCATATCTGGTATTTTCAAAGGTAAGACTAGCTCCTACCAAGAATATCAGCATTCCCCAGCTTCAATTACTTGTAGCTCTCACAAGAACAAGATCTATTCAATTCATTGCAAAGCAATTAAGATCAGATCTAACAAAAACACATCTTTGGACAGATCTCTGTGTGTCCTAGACTGGATAAGTTTGGGATAGTATTCATCTGGATTTGTTAACAAATACAACAGCAGAAATAAGGAAACATCAAGATGTCTCCTTTCATAAAATCTCTTCTACAGAGAATCCAGCTGATATTGCTAGCAACGCTAAATGCATCAACAAGCTTCTGGCCATCGAACTGTGGTGGCATGGTCCAGACTGGCTTGTGCAGCAAAACCCACTTTGGGTGGAATCTAGCAAACTGTGAAACAAAGAAGTCAAAAGTAATTTAAGAAGCAAACCTTTTCACAGGTGCTTTAATTATTTTCTTATGGAGAAAAAATTTAAAAGGAAGAAATTCTAGTGGTTTATTTGCATTAAGGGCTATCAGTGTTTGATCAAGTTATAAAGTGTCAATTTAGATAAAACAAAATAAAATTACGAAGTGGCAATATCAGAGATGTAAATGACAAATTCCTTGTTTCCCTTAATACGTGTATTGGGACACCATAACTCCTTACCATACTCATCCTAAATATTGGAACAAGACTATTTTACTACAAATGTACCGATGGGTCTTGGAATTGTTGTGAGTGACAGGCAGTGTGGATCCTGTAAGCTCTGATCTGGATCTACATTGTTTGCTTTGACTGTCAGTGTCACTATTTGGGGTAGATTCAGAATATAGGCAGCATATAAAAGCAGTGTTTTATTAATGGTGTCAGTCATAGCAAAAGTCAAGTATAAATATCAGAAAGGTGTAATCTTAGTATTTAAGCAGTTTCAATTACTGTCAGTAGCATTCTACAGTCTGCAGAATCTTCTTCATTTATATGGTGGTTCAGTTTTTGTATAAGCCAAATTAAAGTTCACCATTCACCTCTCTCCTAACTTGATTAAATTACTGTTAGTAGCATTCTATCGTATAGAAGAATCTTCTTCATTTATATGGTGGTTCAGTGAACTTGTATAGGCCAAAGTTCACCATTCACCTCTGTTTCTCCTAAACTAGATGAATATGTCAGTGTTTTAAAGCAAATTATATAAAAGCAGTTGGCAATAAGCTATTACTGTAACCATTTTTTTCATTTTGGGAGGAGAAGTGATAGTGATTCAAAGCACTTCAAGATTTAATTCTACAAGATCCAATGATCACAGAGACACAGACCAGGAAGTACAGAGCCAAAGATTATGTGCTATCCATTAAAGTAGAGTCAAACTCAAATACTTTCAACTGTCAGATGATTCTATGCCAGATCAATATCTCCTGGTTTCTGAGCTGATGTTTCTTCAGACAATGTCATAAACTGTGGTCATAAAAACAACTACAGTAGCTAGCAGCTCTGGCTGACATGTTTTAGTAAAGTATCTCTCTGACATGTTTTGGTGAAGTTAGGATTGGTCACAACAGCTTGAGCAAGCAGGAGCGATATAAGGATCAAAGTAAAAGTTTCCCACAGCATTGGTGGCACTGGCATTGTTATTGTCGGCGTTGGCTTCAACAATGTTAAGTTTAAGTTTGTGCATTTCTCAAACATCCAAGCTTCTGGACGGGTAATGAAACTTCATACAAACATCTGTAATGATGTACCCTGCCCACTGTCATCAGCTATTACTGACCTTGACCTACTTTGAACACTTGACTGAACAATGTTTAGTCTGTGCATCTAGCTCTGCTTCTTGAACACCAGCAGCAGTTGCAACATAAGCCACTTGGCAAATTTCTTGTTATTTAGTTTGCAGTTTGTGGCCCAGTTTACACTATTTGGGTCAAGTTTAACTGGTCAGTTTACCTAACCATACCTTTTTCGGCATGGTTAGTTCTTAAGCAGTTATCCAGTGCAGTGCACATTCTTCCAAAATAATTATTTTTTTTTTTTTTTTTTTTTTTAGGCTCTCCATGTCATTAACCTTTGCTGCTTGGTCAGTTATTGGGTTTTTGCCTAGGAAAGATGGATCAGCTCATCCAACAATCATCTTTCTTTGAAAAGGATTTGACTGGAAGGTCCATTTTTGCTGGGCTTGTTACCCCAATGGGCTAGCTGTAAGCATTTTTGGTTACAGTGCCTAAGCACCTTCATGGGCCCTTCACATAGTTGAGTGCAGTAAGTAATTTACTTCGACTCCTAGCTAGGTACTGTTCTGTGATAATATCCTCATTGGGGTCATTCATTTGACTAAGGTATCAAATTCAAGGCATTCTCTGATCCTCCGTCAAATTTGTTTGGCCCTTTCTAATTGGCCCCTGAGTCAGCGATCAATCTCAATATATGGGGTCGATGCTTACCCACCACCCCCACTGTTTTCAATACATGGGGTTGACGCTTTATCCCCCAGACTACTTCTGCACCAGATCAGTGTATTCAGCAGAACTACACATCAACACCACACTCCATAAACCATGGAAAGCTGAATACCATGTCCCCTATTTTCTTCGAAAGGGCTGAGGGAGGGGGTGGGTTGGAGAGGGGAGAACAACAATGTTCTCACTGGATAACCTACCTGTACCTACTATTTAAAAAATACCATAATTTACTGGATTAAAATTCTACCTACCTACTGTTTTAAACTGTATTAAAATTACTGGTTAAAATTCTAGAAGTAGTTAAAACAAATGTCTTTTCTCGGTAACCTAACTGTCTTGATCTCTATTAAAAGACAATTGCTGTATTCTGTATGAAGTTCAGCAGTTAAAATAAATGTTCTTAACCTAACTATGATTTAACAATGTACTAAAACTAATGGGTTAAAATTCTATCTGCCTACTATTTACAACTGTACCAAAATTAGTGGTTAAAATTCTATAAGTGGTTAAAATTCTAAAAGTGGATAAAATTCTAAAAGAGGTTAAAATTGATCTCTATTAAAAGTCAATTGCTGAATTCAGTATGAAGTTCAGCAGTTAAAATAAATGTTCTTAACCTAACTATGATTTAACAATATACTAAACCTAATGGGTTAAAATTCTATCTGCCTACTATTTACAACTGTGCTAAAATTAGTGGTTAAAATTCTATAAGTGGTTAAAATTCTAAAAGTGGATAAAATTCTAAAAGAGGTTAAAATCCTAGATAAAGTTAAAACAAATATTTTGGGTAACCTAACTGTCTTTATCTCTATTAAAAGTCATTTTTTGTCCCCACTCCTTTTTACAGAAAAGGGGACATGGTATTCTGCTTTTCATTATTCATGGTGCAATTGGTAAGTAATTCCACACCCTCTGACAGAAGCATGTACCTAGTGTCAGTAATTCCTCCTACAGTTTTATGCTGATCTTTTTGAAACTATACATGCATTTTTGTCCTTATCTGAAAATGTGATTTGGATATAATCCTCTAATTATTTTGTTTCACTTTCTAAGCATTTTGAACTTAATCATTTTTCAGGCTCAGACACTGGCTACCAAAGTATGTAGGCAGTGGATACCTAGTGTCCGCAGCTCCTTTAGCTTTATGCTGAGCTTTTTTTTATTAAATTGTACAGGTGTTTTTGTCATGGTCTGAAGACATGCATGTGATTTGGATATAATCCTCGGATTAGTTTTTTATTACTTTTTCCACATTTTGAACTTAATCACCTTTTTTCTCACTTTTCTGCATATAGTCATTTTTATCCACTGACGGAAAGGTTCAGGGGATATAGTGATCAGCATGGCATCCATCTATCTGTCCCTAGATGCATCCTTGTGCGTAACTTTGTTACCCTTGGACATATTTTGATAATATCTGGTAGGAATGAAGAGGAGGACCAGTAGGCGTTTTGCTTGCAAGAGAGATTTTCTTTGTTATGTAGTCATCTCCCCTGAAGCAGAAATCTTGGGCCATAACTCCTATACTGTTTGAGATAATTTAATAATATTTGATAAGGATGAAAAGGAGAACCAGTAGGCATGTCGCTTGCAAGAGAGACAACTCACTTTCTTCATTATGTAGTTATCTCCCCTGAAGCAGAAATTCGTAAACACATCCTTGTGCGCTCCTTAACTTGATACCCCTAGACATATTTTGATAATATTTGATAGGAATGAAGAGGGGGACCAGTAAGTGTGTCATGTATAGGAGACAACTCCCATGATCTTTGTTATGTAGTTATCTCCCCTGAAGTTGAAATACTGTGCAGGCCATAACTCCCATACTGATAATTTGATAATATTTAGTAGGGATAAAGAGGACCAGTAGGCCTGCCGTGTGCATGAGAGATAACTCTCACTTTCTCTGTTATGTAGTTATCTCCCCTGAAGCAGAAATTTGTAGATGCATCCTTGTGCACTCCATAACTTTGATACCATAAAACATATTTTGACAATTTTTGGTAGGAATAAAGAGGAGGACCAGTAGGTGTGTCTCATGCAAGAGAGATAACTTACTTTCTTTGTTATGTAGTTATCTCCCCTTAAGTCTGAATCTGGTGCAGGCCATAACTCCCATACTGGATAATTTGATTATATTTGGTAGTGGTGATTGATTGATCAAGTTGGGGTTTAACAACATGTTAACCCTTGTGGGTCATTTTTTGTCATCCCCCAGAGAAAGACAGAAAAGAGATAGAAGAGATAGCAAAGGAGATGAAAGAGAGGGACAGGGGACAAAGAGGAAAATGAATGAAAGTGAAGAAACAGAAAAAACTAGAAATGTGTTAGTATGACACATTTCCCCGCCCAGGGCCATCCTCTCCCAAACGCAGGCATTTTGCAAAAAAATGAAGTTGAAAAAAGGGCCATAACTCCCATAATAATTGGCAGATTTTACCCTAAATGAAACTTGACCTATATTTTATGATTATATACCTGTGTATAAAATATGAATCCAATACACCAATCTTTTTAAAAATATATCGAAAGGAAAACATTTGTTGAAAGTGAAAAAGGGCCATAACTACCATAATAATGGGTTGATTTTACCCTAAATCGAACCTGACCTCTATTTTATAATTATATACTTGTGTATTAAATATGAATCCAATACACAGAGCTGTGGAAATACCATGCCAGACTTGTCCAACTTGTCCTATTTCCCTGAGGACAAGTAAGAAATTTTAATTTACTGGTCATGGGACAAGTAATTCATAGATCTAGCTAAGGAGAGTATCCAGATTATAAGATATATCTTTTCCTTATTGCTCGCAAAAAGTAAATCTCGGTTGGACAAGTGGATTTTGACCATTTACTTGTCCGTGGACAAGTAATAAAATTTGATAATCCCACACACCTGCTGAATACACTAATGTTTTCAAAAGATATCAAGTGGAAACTATTTTTCAATGTTGAAAAAGGGCTGTAACTCCAAAAATAATTGGATTTTACCCTAAATCAAACTTGACCTATATTTTATAATTATATGCTCGTATATAAAATATTGAATCCAATATACTAATCATTTCAAAAGTAATGGAACGGAAACCGTTTTTCAAAGTTGAGAAAGGGCCATACCTCCCAAAATAATTGGTGGGTTTTACCCTAAATCGAACTTGACCTACATTTTATGATTATATACCTGTGTATAAAGTTTGAATCCAATATACTAATCTTTTCAAAAGATACCACATGGAAACCATTTGTGGTGGGGGCAACATAAAAACATTCACCCTCTACCCTTACCTACTGCAAGGATAGCAGGCCTTGCACACCTGAAAGCCAATTTAAGTTGATGTAAAATGCATGACACCTTTACCTCACCCAACCACTCCCCTTGGTAGGGATGAAGAGAAGGACCAGTCGGCATGTCACACTCCCACGTTCTACGTTATGTAGTTATCTCCCCTGAAGAAGAAATCTTGTGCAGGCCATAACTCCCATACTGCTTGATATAATTTGATATGGTAGGGACATGTATCAGGTCAGGTAGGAGTGTCATTTGCAAGAAGGACAACTCTTGCTCTGATTTTTAGTTATCTACCCTGAACAAATTTCTAAGCCAAATTTTTGGCTTCTTAATAGTTTGAAATATTTTGATAATATACTCATAATATACTAGGACGAAAAAGAAATGCCAGGTAACCGTTACAGATAGTTTTAAAGTATTTAATGTAATGTTACATTCATTTTTTTTATTTTTGTATAACCTTTCATCTTTACTGAACAAGTTGACAAAGTTTCATTTGATTTTCAGTGACAATACTGAGAATAAAATACACCCTTTTGACAGTACCCCTATTTGTGTAGTGCAACACTGATTGGCATGTCAGTATCTTGTGTATTTATTATTAGTTGCATATACTATGTACCCAGCATTTCTTTTTCATCCTAGTATATTTGGTAGAGGCATAATAAGGACCAGAAGGGGTGTCACATGCAAGAGAAACAACTACCACTTTCTGTGTTATGTAGTTATCTCCCCTGAGACAGAAATCTTAAGCAAGCCATAACTCCCATACTGTTTGAGATAATTGACAATATTTGATAGGGACATATATCAGGTCAAATAGGAGTATTACTTGCAAGAAGGACAACTCTTGCTTTGTTCTTTTTTTTCTAGTTATTTCCTCTGAACCAATTTCTAAGCCACTTGTGCACTCCATAACTTCTTAATGGTTTGAAGTATTTTGATATTATTTGGTACAAGCATAGATTAGGATGGATGGATATTTTATTTATAGATGCCCAACCCTAAAAGGGCATATAGCGTCTAATAAGTTGTATATTATATGATGATTTTATTTAATGAGAAATTAAAAATATCTAGGATTGATGTGTTCATTTTAAAAAGATAAAGTATCAATGATTTTAAATTATTAAAAATACAGATCATATTTTATCAAAAAGTCCGAGCTCTTTCAGAAAGTCGGAGTATTTTCTGAGTTGGCATATCATTAAAAAGTTCCTTTATATCTTTTACATTAAAATACTTTGTGCGAATATAATTAAATTCAGCACAAGTGACAAGAAAATGTTTGACCGTAAAAAGTTCGTTACAAGGAATGCAGAATGGAGCTTGTTCATTTTTTAATATGTAAGAATGAATAATTCTAGTGTGTCCAATTCTACATCTGGTGATTTTTGTTTGTTCTTTTCTGCTGTAATTAGAGAATGTGCATTTGCTGTTAAAATTTGGTTTTATTTCATTTAGTTTATTTTGAGTTTGTGTTTCCCAAACAGACTGACATTTATTGTTAATGTATAGACGGATGTTCGATTTAAAGTCGGAGTGAGGAATTTTAAAATTGGTTATCACTAAGGATAGTGCAGATTTAGCTTCTAAATTGGCTAATTCATTTCCACGAATATTAACGTGGCTGTGAAGCCAACAAAATACAATTTCTTTTGCAACCGAAAGGTAATAATATTTTTTAAGAATCTGCTGAATTAATGGGTTTCTATGGTGTAAATCTTTAAGAGATTTTAATACAGAAAGAGAATCTGAATAAATGATGAACTGTTTTTCAGACTGATCTCTGATATGGTATAGTGCAATATCAATTGCCTTGGCTTCGGCGGTAAAAATGGAGCTATTATCAGGTAATCTGATACTGTCAGTAAAATTTGGACTAATAACAGAACAAGCAACTTTCTCATCTTGTTTCGAACCATGTGTATAAATTAAAAATTCATTTTTAAAAATATGCGACTCAACTTCTGTTTTTTTATTTTTATTTTTATGAAGGTCTAATATAATCATGGCACTTTTGATGGAAAAGAAAAATGTTGAACATTTTTAATATTAATATTGGCCTCTTCAAGTAACGGTTGTATTCTGAGGCCAAGGGGTTTAATAGCCGTTGGTTTATTGTTGTAAAATCTTTCATATTTAGGATTAAAAACGCAATCATAGGCTGAATTTCGTGGATTGGCAGCTAAATTAGTAACATACTGAAGAGATAATTTTTCCCTTCTTATATATAGTGATGGTTCATTTGATTCAGCGTATAAACTTTCGACGGGGGAAGTACGAAAAGCCCCTAGAGCCAGACGTAAACCTTGGTGATGAATAGTATCCAAAGATTTCAAATAAGATTTTCTAGCGGATCCATAAACTATGGATCCATAATCCAGTTTAGATCGAATTAAAGATCTATAAAGATTTAAAAGAACAGTATGATCTCCTCCCCAGTCGGAGCTGGAGAGAACTTGAAGAATATCAAGTGCTTTTAAACATTTAGCTTTTAAAGCTTTGATGTGTGGTATAAAAGATAATTTGTTATCGAACAAAAGACCTAGGAATTTTGCTTCATTGACGACTGGAATAGGACTACTGTATATGGTAAGATGAGGATCTAAATGTAGCTGACGTATTTGACAAAAATGAACGCACTGAGTTTTTGTTTTTGAAAATTTGAAACCATTTTCTGTTGCCCAATCTTCTATATTGTTTAAACATCGTTGTAGTTTGAATTCAATGGTTTCCATATTTTTCGATCTAATAAATATTCAAAATCGTCAACAAAAAGAGAACAATCAAGGTCTTTCACACATTTAACAATATCGTTAATTTTAATGCCAAACAAGGTAGGTGATAAAATGCTTCCCTGTGGTACACCTTGTTCTTGTTTAAATATGTCCGATGAAGTATTACCTATTCGAACATTAAATGTTCGATCCGATAAAAAATTTTGAATAAAAAATGGTAATCAGCTTTAAGGCCTAATTTATGTAAATCTTTCGTGATGCCATGTTTCCAAGTAATATTGTAAGCTTTTTCAAGGTCAAAAAATACAGCTACGACATGTTCTTTTTTAACAAAGGCAATACAAATAAAAAGATTCCAAACGAATCAAATGATCGTTTGTACAGTTATTTTTTCTGAATCCAGCTTGATATTTTGTTATAAGCTGGTTTGATTCCAAGAACCAAACAAGTCTATCATTAATCATTCTCTCCATTGTTTTACATAAACAACTTGTTAAAGCAATAGGTCTATAGTTAGTGGCTTCAGTATGATCTTTATTTGGTTTTGGTATAGGTATAATCGTTGCTTTACTCCAGTCTTTTGGAAATTTTCCAGTGATCCAAATATCATTTAAAATATTTAATAATGTTTCTAAAGCATTATCAGGTAAATGTTTAAGAATTTGATAATGAATGTCATCAGGACCAGCCGCTGTATCATGAGATTTATGAAGAGCATCTAATAATTCTAAAGCTGTGAATGGTACATTATGTTTTTCATTATTTAGTGACATAAAATTTATATGCTCTTTCTCTCGTTGCTGTTTTATGTTTTGAAAGGTTTCGGAATAATTTGCACTAGAAGAGTTTTTCTGAAAATTCTCTCCTAGTGCACTGGAAATATCTTTAGTCGTTGAGCATATATTTCCATTTGATTTAATATGGACATGCTTGTTATTTTTATTTTTGCTAGTAATTTTTCGAATCATGTCCCATATTTTCTTTGCTGGAGTTCTAGAATTAAGTTTGGAGACGTATTGCTGCCAAGATGTTCTTTTAGCCGTTTTTATTGTCTTGCGAGCTTTAGCTCGCATTTGTTTGGCATGGATTAGATTTTCTTTTGTTAGCTGCCTATTGAACTTTCGTAAGGCAGATTTTCTTTTATTTATTGAATTTTTAACATCGTTATTAAACCAAGGTCTATTTCTTTTTGAACATGTCGAGGACTTCGGAATACATTTTTTGGCTACATGAATTAATGTATCAGTAAAAGCTTGTATATCATCTGCTGTTTTAAACATTTCAGGATTTAAATTTTTCATTACATAGCTCCATAAAATTCTCCCAGTTTGCTTTATTCAAATTCCATCGGGAATGATGGTCTTCATTTGTCGATTCAATTTCTTCAATTTTAATTGGAAAATGATCACTCCCATGAAGGTCATCTAGAACTGACCAATCAAAATCTAAGTAAATATTTGGAGAGCATATAGACAAATCTAAAGCAAAATAATTTCTTGTAGGAGAATGAAGAAAAGTTGGTTGTTTATCGCTAAATAAACATAGATCATTTTCTGCAATAAAATTTTCTATTATTTCTCCTTTGTCATTTGTATCCAGACAACCCCATAATTTGCTGTGACTATTAAAGTCACCTAATAATAATTAAGGACGAGGTAACTGGTTTATAAGATTTTCTAAATCGTGTTTAGAAAATTTACAGTGTGGAGGAAGATATAGAGAACAAATTGTTATGGATTTAGACAGAGTGACATTTACAGCAACAGCTTGTAAATTACTATTTATATCTATCTGTCTATGAGGAACATTTGATTTTACAAGGATAGATGAACCTCCTGATGCTTTCTGATTTTTAGTTGGGATATGATTATATAAACTATAATTTTTAAAATTAATATTATCTGTATTTTTTAAAAGGTTTCCTGGAGACAAAAGACAGTCGGAGAAAGTAGTGTTGTTAAAATTAAAATTTGTTATAATTTGCTTTGAGTCCGCGACAGTTCCACTGAATAATTGATTTTTTATCCATGATGAATGGAGAGATGATTTTAAAATAAGGAACTTAATTCTTTTATTTTTTCCGGGTCTGCGACAGCATGGAGGAGTCAATCTCTAACTCCATGCTGTCAAGGGAATCGAACCAATTGATCAACTTGATTGGATCGGCCGATCCCCCTTTACTGTATGGATTTGGTTCTTTATCTTTTTCTTTTCCATTTTTTCCTTTTTGGTCAGCTGTCCTGTTCCTGGATCTGGATCTTTGGGATCCACTTGCTTTAGTCGGCTGTGTTTGTGAACTGTTTTGAGATTTTGTTGGTGGTCTAGACTGATGAGTAGATGTGGGTTTAGGTTTAGGTTTTAGAGTAGGAGTAATAACTTTTGAATTTGCTTTGATGACAGAATCTTTTTCGTTGAACTGGGTAGAAGTTTCTTTGGTTTCAGGTTTAGTGTTTAGGGATTGAACAACTTTTGCAAAGGTGATTTCAGGTTGATTTTCTTGAATTTTTTTGGCTTCCAAATAAGTGATTTTTTGTGTAACTTTAATTTTCATGATTTCTTTCTCTTTTTTCCAAATTTCACACTGATTTGATTTTGATTGATGGTTTTTGTGACAGTTCACACACTTGGCTTCATTTTTACAAGCATTTGTATGGTGATCAAAGTCACCCATACCACATTTTTCACATATTGATCCAGGTGCTTCTGGACAGCCGTTTTCATGATGTCCAAACCTCTGACACTTGAAACACCGCAGAGGATTTGGGATGTAGACTTCAACCAGTATAATTCGGTAAAATTTTTTTAGTGATTTCGGCAAAGTTGTGGTGTTGAAAGTTAGTAAAAGTGTATTTGTTTCTATAAGGTTTCCATCTTTTTTAATTTTAAAACGTTTGCAAGCTGTTACTCCTTGTGTGTTAAGATATTCTGTGATATTTTCTTCAGTTTCATGTTTTAGCATTCTGTCACGGATAATACCTTTGCAACTATTGAGTGTTTTAGGTTCCGTGACAGTGACATTAATGTTAAAGAATTTTGTAATTTTCAAGAGATTATCAGTTTGAGATTTTCTGTTTGTTTCAACCAAAAGAGTTCCATTTTTTAATTTTTTTTTTACATTTTTTGGAGTGCCTATAATAGATTCTATTTGTTTTTCTATCATGAATGGTGACAGTGAAGTTAATGGTTTATCTTCTTTGCTGGAAATCACTAAAAATTTTGCGAAGGTGTCATTAGCTTTGAACGTAAATGTAGCCGGTTGCGTGTCGTCCTCCGAAGAGTCGAACGCCAGAAATCGTTTTCGAGAGGCCATGGTGATGAAATTTTTGATTTGATAGCTATGCGCCCCACCCTCCATGGAGCCCTACAAGGGGACGTTTAACAGAAATGGATCTCCTATTTCTAATGTCAAGGCTACATTGCTATTATACTCGGTGTCATGATCAGAGTCTTCAGCTCGGCCTCATGCTTAGATGATTTCCCACCTATTCATCTAAATTTCGATAGAAAAATTTATGAACAGTTGAGTTCATCCACCTATCCACAAGCTCCACTCACAGAGGTTTCCGCCAAAGCCCCAATACAAGCCCACCAATTGACCCTTCAGCCGCCGCCCATTGAAACTCACTTAAAAGTCAGAGGAACATGAGAAAAATAAGCCCGGTTGGTACCATTAAGATACGTATGAAAGAGAGAAAGAAGCTAAGAACAAGTTGTGCGCTTCTAGAGCTTGGCACGACTGAGCCGATTGATCCAGGCCGGATCTAACCCAGACCGCTCTTCTATTTGAAATAAGGGCCAAAATGATGTGTTGAAAAGCTGGAGATCCCTGGGCTTTCCTCAATCATCAGGTTCCCCTCTCCCAGCATACGAGACGCCACCCACGGCAAACAGGTGGTTGCTGTTTTAATAGGGGAATACACCCTATCCACTACAGAAGGAAAGTGATCTACAGATTTTATTCCCTACAGACAAGGGAGGCCGAAAACGTCTGGGAAATTGAAAGATTAGTTTTAACATTAGGAGATCCATATTTAAAATAAACAGTTTATTAAAGAAAGAAGGATTCATTTTGGATTCATTTTTAAGAGAGTCAAACAAACAAGCTGTGTTAGATGATATGTAGCTTTCAAATGATATGTAGTTTTCATACCTTGAAAAACGTTTAGTTTTTTATCTAACAATATTAAATGCATCTTACTTTTTAATGTGGAGAATGCTAGAGTTCGGAAAAATGACACAAACACAAGACAAACACATATGTTAAATACAGATGAGGTTATAATCTTCGTCCCATGTGCGACCCACGGGCACAGAATGATACACAAACAAATGAAGCATGTTAGTAACATGAGATAGGAAAGGTTTAAAAGGATAGATCTCGCGAAATTTGTTTTTTTCCAATTTAAGATGCATTTCAGTAAATTTAATTTTATAGTCTGGAATTATACCGGTTGAACGGACAGTTGCTCTGTTATGTTAGGGGTTTTACCCAACTGCCACAGAAGCAGAAGGCAGCCACCTATTTCGAGGGCCCGGGTGGTCACGGGCAGCCTCTTTTGGACGGCTCGTACGTCACGCAGAGTGTACGTCTGGCCTATTCTAAGCCCGGAACCAGCACGGGGCACATAGATTAGGATGAACAGGCATCTTGTCTGCAAAAAAGACAACGCTCACTTTGTTCACTATGTACTTATATCCCCTGAAGCTGAAATCTTGTGCAGCCCATAACTCCCACACTGTGAGTGATAATTTGATAATATTTGTTGGGAACAATATATCAGGTCAAGTAGGACAACTTTTGTTGTTTTATTTTTGTTATCTCCCCTGAATAAATTTCTAAGCTAATTTCTTGTGCACTCAATAAATTCTTAATAGTTGTAAATACTTTGATAATATTTTGATGTTATCGGGTAGAAGCATAGATAAGGACCAATAGGCATGTCAAGTGCAAGAGAGACATCTCTCAGATTTTGTTATGCACTTATCTCCCCTGGAGCCGAAATATTGTGCAGACTATAACTCACTGTCTGAGATAATTTGATAATATTTTGTCGTGACATATATCAGGTCAAGGAGTGTCTTATGCAATAAGGACAACTCTTACTTTATTCTTTTCTTCTTCTCCACTCCACTGAATAAATTTCTCAGCCTAATTCTTGTGCACTCAATGATTTCTTAATGGTTTGAAATAGTTTGATAATATTTTGTAGAGGCATAGATAAGGTCAATAGGTGTGTTATGTGCAAGAAAGACAAACTCTGCTGTGGTTGTTTTCTAGTTAATATCCCTAAATGAATTTCTAAGCCAAATTCTTGTGCATGTGGTTTGAAATATTTTGATAATATTTAGTAAAGGCATAGATAAGAACCAGTAGGCATGTCATGTTCAAGAGTTAAAGATCAAAGGTCCCACTTTCTCCATTATGCACTTATCTCCCCTGATGCCGAAATCTGGTGAAGGCCATAAGTTCCATACTGTTTAAGATAGTCTGATAATTTTTGGAAGGTACACATATCAAGGCAGGTATAGGCATGTTGCATGTGAGAAGGGCAACTTTAGCTGTGTTGATTTTTTACCCCAAAAAGCATACAGCAAGTACAGTTACCTTTACAAGGCATTTATTTTTGCTATTTAATCTGAATATGTACACTCATAAATTCAAAGTATTTGCAAATATTGTGTATCCTATACAAATAAATCACATCAGAAACCACTAATAGATGATTTTTGACAAAAAATGAAACCACTAATAGAAGAGTTTTGACAAAACATAAAAAATAAAAGAACATGCAAAAATAAAATCATTTACAGTAGACCTATCATTGTTTTTACTTATTATTTTGGTCACATTTCATAATATCCTTGCATCTTTTTACTTTGTTTTGTTTCAATATTTCCATAATATCTGATTGAAATATACACCAAATTTAGAAACAGTGGTTTGGTCAGGGGATTTGTCATCCCTTCTGATGGTTATTTTTTTAGCTTCAATACTATCAAACTGAATACATGTACATAGCAGATACCTTTGGAGAATTTTTCATATGTAGGGAAAATAAATTTTCCAAGAAACCTGGATTTGATGTTTCAAGCAAATTGAGTCCTCCGTGAAATCACCTGACCAGTAAATGACACCAAAATCTGAACAACCAAACTAGCTTACCAGTTAACCGTTAATGTTATTGCTTAGACAAACAATATTACCTATGTACTTTTTCATTGATAAATACAGGTACAAATGCAGTTTTCATTGACAAATACAGGTATCACGATATTATTTGTCTAAGAATTTACACATGGGCGTGGTTATAGCCTTCTGACGGAGGAGTCAATTGTCTCCCAAGGTAACAATCTGAATGAAATGTCAAATCCTACTTTCTGGAAAAAATAAAGAAATTTGTCATCAATTTGCTGCCTGCTGAATTTGCCCTTAGCATACTAAGTGTTAAAGATACCCTTTGACAACTGATTAAGCCATAGCATGCAGTCATTATGGCAATAATTTGGGGACAGTATTAGAATCTTTACTCTTGAAGTCTTGTCGCAACTGAGCAGATGGCAATAATTTTTGATTTTTTCTTTGTACATTGTATTTTTTTAGAGAAAATCAGGCTTGACATTTCATGTGATTCATCTCCCAGCAGATGCCATACATGTAATGCTAAGTCTTATTTTCCCACAAAAATAATAAAAAAAAAAAAGTAGAATTTTTTTCTCCTGCAATTTTGCTTAGCACTTTGGCGTGATTGAATCTTTCAAAATTACTGAAAAAAACAAAACAAAAAAACTTCAGACAAATATCTGTCTAACAGCAGCACAAGTAGCATTCTTGAGGTAAATATTTAATGATACTATTAATTCTGATTTGTTTATCAAAATCACACCGTAAGGACAATCTTTAGAACTGTCCCGATGAGATGATTCTAATGAGCAACTGCAATGTATGCTTTTTCGGAAAACTACATAAAATTACAGTAATCTGACAATACATTTCTTGTCTGACTGTTCTAACAGGAGTATGTTGCTGTAATTAGGTCCAATATGTAAGTTTATTTTTGCACAAAATCTCTGTTGTGGGTACTGCATGATATAGTGCTGAACACCAAACCCGCTGCCCTTACTATTAAAAAGTATGGCAGGGGTACCAACTTACCCAACCTAAAAAAGTAACACAAGTCATAGCTGAAGATAAGAGAGGTATCAGGAAATATTTTTTCTGACTTCTTCATGAAAACATATATTGTGTGTACTCAGAAGTGGCTTGCTGAGGCACTTCTAATCAGTGCCAACAACATAAGGTTTTTGTAAAGAAATAAAATATCAACATTTTTTGGTTAAAACGTGTCTAATCTGGAACTATGACACTCTGTGAAAAACCAACAAAAACTCTGCTAAATAAGGATAATTAACCCTTGTCATGCTAAATAAATTAAGATGCCATGCCTACTTCTAATTTTCAGACAACTGATCTGGATCTACACTGTTTGCAAAGGCAGGGTATATCCGGGTTCAGCAGGACAAGGGTTAAGGGATTATTTATTTCATTTTGCACCAAAACATCTTGTGTGTGTGTGTGTGTGTGTGTGTGTGTGTGTGTGTGTGTGTGTGGAGGAAGGAAACTCAATATCAACTCACTGAAGCAATTTCAGAAAGTACACACAAAAGTTTTGGTGTAAAATAAAAGCATATTTCCTTCAGAATATTCTCTTTATCAGTCATAGGTCTAAATAAGAGCGGGTAACAGGTAAATATTTTTCTTATTTCTCAAAGAAAACTATGTTGTGGGCATTCATTAGAAGCACCTTGCTGAGGTGCTTCTAATGAGTATCCACAACATATGTTTGCATGGAGAAATAAGAATATCAATATACTTTTGGATCAAAAAATAAGCACCTTATCAAGAGCTGAAGCTATGTTATATCTGGACACAGGTGGTCACAGTACTTTTCATGGAGAAATGCTGTATTTACCCTAAATATTGGAACATTTCTACTCCTTACCACACTTTTCCTAAGATTTGAACAAGTCCATTTTACCATAAATGTCCTAAACTAAAACTTCAAACACTTTATTCAGTAATAGTTTGGCCTAAATTTTGCTTTCTTTGCAGTTGCTTCTTATAATTATAACAAATTTTGTCAGAAACTTTGGTGTTCAAAATTTTAGGATATTTAATTACCTTATTACAAACTGATGTGTCCAAAAACTGCTAGATGAATTCCAAGCAGTATAGACCCTGATCAGATGCCATGTTCTGAAGCATCTTCTTTGGGCTACACCGTTTGCTAATGCATATGTGTCACATTCCGCCAAAATTAAAATATTTTTTGTTTCTCTTAACCGAACTGAACCATTAAAATTGGCCCTACTTGGGATAGCTTTTTCATGATTTCAGAATTAAAAATATTTTTTTTTCTTTATCACAGTTTTATTTATAATTTGTAGTTAGAAGAATGTTTACCCTTGTCCTGCTGAACCCGGATATACCCTGCCTTTGCAAACAGTGTAAATCTAAATCAGTTGGCTTCTAAAGATCTGGATCTGCACTGTTTGTCATTAAGTATGTGAATTAAAAGGCAACAACCCGGATCAAGTAATTCGATTGGCTGAAAATTAGAAGTGGGCGTGGCATCTTAATTTATTCAGCAGGACAAGGGTTAAGTATGTTCTTTTTTTACATATTACAGTATTTGATAGCAAACTTGAGTAAGAGATTCTGAGAACTAAGAAGTCTACCATTTTGATGGAAGAAGAATATTTTCTTCCATGAAATAAACAAAGTACTGTACCGACTGACCCTCTTGTTACAGACTGGGTCAGGTAAGGGGAAACAAACAGTTTAACACGGTTGGCCTTACTTAGCATTATTATAGTAACAATTTATTTTCTATTTTTGTTTTGGTGTAAACCCAATAAAAAGTGAAACATGAAAGCCATAAATATATAGACTATGCAAATGCACAGGCTGGTAAGGACCTTTACTATTTCTATATGGCACTGTGCAATAGCCCAATTAACCCTAAAAGTGCCAATCACAACTACAGCAGATGACAGTTTTGACTTTTTTTTTTACTTTTCACAGTAAACGAGTCTTGGCAGATGATTCGTATGAAATGTCAAGACTTGTTTTCTCTCGAAAAAAATAAATAAACAAGAAATCCCTGGAAGGCTACGTCAAGCCCAAATTTACAAAGTTGGTGAACTGTGAAATATAGGCTGAGGCCTAATATGGATACAGTTGTCTGGGTTGTCATCTCTAAGTGCATGCTTGTACCAAGTATCATCACTGTATCCTTTTAAGTTCTTGGGAAATGAACTTGAACATTAGGGTCGAAGTTAGGGTTGACGCAAATACTGATGCATTGACGGACAAACAGAGAACAGACAAATGAACAAATGGACGGAAAACCGGATCATTATATCGTGCCATATGCTAAAACAAAAATACAATTAAATTTAAAGTTTAAGAATGTCATCTGCTACAAATTTTACTTTACTTTACAGTGTGTCCTAAAATTTTGAACATACTGTTCCATTTTTTTTTTTTTTTTTTTTTTTGCCTAATATTTTATGTGTTTGTTTGTTTCAAAATATACTCAGCAGAATGTGGAAAAAGTTCAGATGCTGATAAGACAGCTAGATAGTAGTCTGATCTGGGTCTGCACTACTTGCATATGCCATTTTTTGCACAAGAACTGGTGTATGAAATTTTAGGACAATTATCATATGGGTCATGTCATGCAAAAATGTGTCTTCTGACATATGCAGTCTGATCAGGGCCTTCTCTGACTGCTCACAGAGTCATTGGACACGATAGAATATATGAATGGAGAGCAAAGCCCAGGATGATACTTTGCACATGTACATGTCCTTTAGGATGATTTAAATCTGCGCTTTTGGCACATGTTCAAAGGCACTTTTTCACTTGACGCAGCCCATATTATGTAGCCTGCCTGAAGCATACAGACCCAAAAAGATAAAAAACACTTCTAAATGGCAGAAGAAATGAAAACTAATACCTTATGATTGTAAAACTTAGCAACTTTATTAAAATGTGCATGTTAATCAACAATCGAGGGTATATTTGAATTGTCTATACCTCAATAAAAGTATACATGCAAGAAATTGTGGACTAACATGTATTGATAAGTTTTTATTGCAACAGAAAAAATGTATTCATTTTACTTTTCTTTGTAGTCTGAAAGTGTTGAATTTTTTTTTTGTTTTGGGTCAGAAAATAAAAACAAAAACAAACCTAACAATTCCACGGGACTATTTTTTTCTCGAGTAACAGGAACTACTACTATGGCCCTCCCTGGTCCTGTGATCTTCAAGAAATTTCAAATGGTACCTGAAATTATAAAATTTTCGTTGTTTGGCTTCAGTTCAAAATTGGAATCTGAAATGACAAAGAAAATCTATGAGAGTTGTCCTTGGAAAAAAAGACTACGGTAAATGTCCTAAAATTTCGAACACTCTAAAATTTCGAACACCTAATATTTTTGCCCAAAATAATTTCTGGAAATGTCCTAAAATCTCGAACAGTAGCAGTTTTGCAAAAAGGGGATTTCTAAAATTTTGAACACAGCTTTCTTCAAGTAATTTTTTATCGGCACATTCTAATTTCGGTAACATTTTTTTTTCTTTTTCTTTTTTCCGTTACGGAACCGGGAACTAAAGTAGTAATGTAGAAAGCCACCGCAAAACGTAAATGCACACAGCAGTGTCATAACGAATTTTATGTACATGAATGGCATGGTAACCGTATTTTAATTTTATACAAGCCCAGGAGATACTGATTGAAAATTCACATGAAAAAAAAGAAAAAAAAGACTTCCATCGCGTTAGCCATTTCCACGCGACAGTCACGTGGATGTCGGCGTGATTTGGGTTAGATTATGCGCAGGGGATCTAGAACTGTTGTTACTTTGTGGCAGACATGATAAATATTCCGGTTGAAAAACGAAGGCCAGGATAAATCTATGGATCCGCGCTGTACCATCTGACCATTTGCTGTTTGTCCATGTATCTCACCACTACTTCGTATGTCTTATTGCTATACCTACGTAGATTTTCATGGGTCTGCTCAGATACGCCACCGAACGACGACACGCAGTTCTGGGACAGATTTCCAGTATAGATTACAAAAATATATGTGAAAGTACAGAAAATGCAACAGTCACATTCCCTTGACCCGCATGAAAAAACGTGCTCGAACTGTAACGTCACGAGAAATCGTGGCGGAAACCGCTTAGTGGGAAAACACACACTTATGTTCGTTAAATTATAGAGCATTTTTCGTCAGAAATGTATATGAAACTGGCAGGTATTAAAAATAGAACCTAACAGGCCTATGCAAACTGTAGACTCAGATCAGATGCCGCAGAAAAAGAGGGAATGAAAATAGTTAGGGGGAACAGGGAAATTTGGTAAACACTTTTAGGACAATAAGAAGTGCGACCTGTGAAGATCCGGATCATCTTCTGATGCAAGGGCAGTCAGATTTTGTAGTTTATGGTAACAAACGGGCATGTAAACTCCAGTTCTTGGAGAGATTACAAATCTTTGGTTAAATACATCTCAGTTTCAGTGAAGGTTTAAATGCGTTCTGCGGCGTCTAATCTGGGTTTACACTGTTTGCTCAGGCCTGTCCGTCCGAATACGTAGAGTAAGTATGGAAATTCAATCAAATCGAATCCCTTCAGAAGTCATCCTGGATCAGCCCCTGATTATTAAAAAAAAAAAAAAAAAAAAACGCTGGGTCCGACTCGAAAAATTCATCATCGAGGCATATGCAATTAGCTCCCTTTAAACAGTAAAGCGTGAGGACCTTACTCTGCATTTACCAGGGTATTTTGTGTTGTGGTTTTACGGCCCAGTCAACCCAACGGGGTCATGTCGAGCGCAGTCAGTTTACCTAACCACACGTTTACTGGGCAGGCTTAGTCCTCTAAGCGGTTAACCAGTATTGTGCACATTCTTTCGCCAGAAACTGACAACTGCCCTTCTTGAAACAGCGGAAGGGAGAGAATGACTGTAGAAAATATTTCATGATCAATCTCCACGAAAGAATGTTGCCGACTTCGGCGGGGGTTGAACCCGCGACCTCCTGGTCTCCAGTCGGACGGCGCATCCAACTGAGCCACCGAGGCCGGCCTTACCAGGGTATAAATAAATATTAGTACTGTTTTTCTTTTACATTATGTATATATTGAGAACATTATAATTATTAAAATACCCAGAAAATGAAAGGTCACAAAGCAACATTTCCCTTGCCCCGCATTAAGAAACCACGTGCTCATAGCGGTACGTCAGGTGAAATCGTGGCGGAAACCTCTTCGGGAGAAAAACAAACTTATTTTATAGAGCCCTTTCTCATCAGAAATGCATACGAAACTAGCACGTATTAAAAATTTAAAGAACCTAAATATTGGAACAGATAGGCCTATGCTAACAGCGTAGACCCAGATCAGACGCCGCAGAGAACAAGGGACTGAAACTAATTGGGGGAGTAGGGGAATTGGCCTCTGGGCTTTTCAAGATCGTCCTCCAAGTATATTCGTTTCTTAATTAAAGCCAGTAGGTATTCCTGTATTTTTCACGGGTATTCCGGTATTTCGGTAGTATTCTGGTATTTCGGTAAGTCGTGTGGCCGCTATACCAGAATTCCAAAGTTGACCTGATCATTTCTGCAAAGTGTGACGCACATGCGACAGTAAGAAAGCGCTACACGCGAAATTGTAAATTAGCATGTGCATCCGCGCATTCTGATCTGGGTCATTCCTGCTCGTCCATACACTGTGTCCTTCGATAATATCTGCTGCTAATATTTAAGTTTAGCATGCTAAAGGTTTCAATAAGCATGCCAAAAACATTTTCATCGTGGGGATTAACGCCTCCAGCAAAATATTTCCTGTCTGACCGTGTGTTGTCATTATGCTCAGTACAGGTAGTGGTCACAACAGAGATGATAGGCCTCAACAAGCCAAAATGATCCTAATCATTTGTTGCAAAATGTGATTGGTCTGTGCACTTGCTGGAGACTGCAATTCATGTATTACAGTGTTTTATACCAATGACCTAATCAGCGAACTGAGTGGACACCATCCTGCACTAGACTGCGTCTCGCATTCTGATCTGACTTACACAAATGCACAAAGGGCCGTTTTCGCCTCAACAGGGATCTAATGAAAGGATTACTATCGATGACAGATAATTCTTGCAATAAGCTTCAACGACAATACATTTTTTTAAAGAAAGAAATATTGCTAATAAACGATTATGGCAGTTCAGTTTGGTGTAGAGCAAATATAGAACTAAAATCTTTGATCTTGATCATGCTGCATTCAGATCTGGTTGTTCGCGCTGTTCGTTATGTACGAGTCATTTCCAATTGAAATGACCTTATGACATTTGAGGCCAGCATAGACAAGATCAACATGCGCATCCGCGCAGTCTATGTATCGGGGCGGTCTGATCTGGGTCTACGCATATCGCCAACAGAATGCATTATGTCAGCAAGCAGTGTGAATACTGCGCTTCAAAACGACGAAAATTCTAATCAGTCTGCACTTTTCACATTTAAACTCCGTACACTTCACCGACTTTCGTGTTTCTGTAGTGGCTAAAGAACAAACGTGCGGTAACCTTTTAAAGTATTTTTTGGTCAGCTTGTGTATCTCAGTGCGGTAAAGTGAAAAGGGTTGTTACGTAAGAAGACAGTGGACTAAGCCAGCCTATTTTAAGAAAGTGGCACATTCCCAGAGTGCCAAACAAACGTATCTGACGATTAATTAGTGTACTTGATTATTAATTGTTTTGTTATGAGAAACATTATTCGACATAGAATTAATCGGATGAAATTGAAAACAAACATCAGTGTGGTAATTATTTTAATAGTTCATACATTCAGTTTAATCACACTTAGCAAATAAGAAAACCCTTTCGTCGTGTAGGTCTTTTTTTGTCGTTTCGGGTGTCAGAAAGCATCCAATTGCCAGGTCAATTTTGGCTGTAAGTGAATCTGTCCTAAAATTTCGAACTGTAAATTTTTTAGCAAATCATAATTTCTAAAATTTCGAACAGCAAGAACTGAAATTATTTAATTTTGTTCGAAATTTTAGGACATTTATCGTACTCAAAAGAATGATTTTGTTTGTGTTGAAGTTTTAGGGCCCAATCAACACAATGGGGTCATGTCGTGCGCGGTCAGCTTACCTAGCCACACATTTACTGGGCAGGCTTATTCCTCTTGTTTGTGTTGAGGTTTTACGGCCCTGTCAACCCAATGGGATCATGTCGAGCGCGGTCAGTTTACCTAACCACACGTTTACTGGGCAGGCTTAGTTCTCTAAGCGGTTAACCAATATTGTGCACATTCTTTCGCCAGAAACTGACAACTGCCCTTCTTGAATCAGCGGAAGGGAGAGAATGACCGTAGAAAATATTTCATGATCAATCTCCACAAAAGAATGTTGCCGACCTCGGCGGGGGTTGAACCCGCGACCTCCTGGTCTCCAGTCGGACGGCACATCCAACTGAGCCACCGAGGCCGGGGGCTTATTCCTCTAAGCGGTTAACCAGTATTGTGCACATTCTTTTGCCAGAAACTGACAACTGCCCTTCTTGAATCAGCGGAAGGGAGAGAATGACCGTAGAAAATATTTCATGATCAATCTCCACGAAAGAATGTTGCGGACCTCTGCTCTCAAAAGAATGAAGATTGAAGTCTAGCTTTTACTCACTCTTCATATGATTGTGTTGCGGTTTTGCAGCTCAGTCGACCCATTAGGGTCATGTCAAGCGTGATAACCACACATTTTCCTGGACAGGCTTAGTCCTACAAGCAGTTAACCATTACTTATGAACATTCTTTCACCATAAACTGACAACTGGCCTTCATCAATCAGCAGAAGGGAGAGAATGACCACAGAAAATGTTTCATGATCAATCGCCATGAAAGAAAGTTGCTGGACTCCAAGGGGATTGAACTTGTGACCTCCTGATCACCGTTAGCGGTGCCTCCGACTGAGCCACAGAGGCTTGCCTCGATAGCCATGTAGTTTGCATATGTGCCCCAACACAGACTTAGATTATTTCAAAACTGTGAAAGTGTGAGGATCTGGATGTAGGGTAGTTGCATGATTAATGTAAAATGGTTGCTATTGTATCTTAACCCTTGTCATGCTGAATAAATTAAGATGCCATGCCCACTTCTAATTTCCAGCCAATCAGATAACTTGATCTGGATTTTTGATAGAAATTCACATATTTAATGACAAACAGTGCAGATCCAGATCAGTTGGCTTCTTCAGAAGCCAACTGATCTGGATCTACACTGTTTGCTAAGACAGGGTATGTTGTGTTCAGCAAGAGAAGGGTTAAGGCCTTTGTCAGCCAAAAAGTGTTGATATTTTTCTTATTACTCCCAAGAAAACACACGTTGTGGGTACTTATTAGATTAGGTAATGAGCACCCACAACATGTGTTTTCACATAGAAATAAGAAAAAAATATCAATACTTTTGGATTGAAAATAGCATCTTATTATGTGAAAGTATCAAATAAAGAAACAAATTATTAACCCTTAAAATGCCAAGAAAATCTGCATCTGAAAATGTTGTCTGTTTATGTCGTCTGCTGAAGTCTTGCAAACTTTTCAAACCTATTTTTGCATACAGGCAAACAGTGTGCACCCTGATCAGACTGCTCCTAGAGGAGTAGCCTGATCTGGATCAACACAGTTTGCAAAAATGACTTTTAAAATCAAAAGCAGATGACAAAGCAGACCACAATTGTGTGATCGGCAGTTTAAGGGTAATGTTCCAGTTATTTGTAACATTACCACTGCACACCCACCATTGAGGTAGGGTTGTGTAGTGTAGGGGAAATGTATGAGATTTTCACTTTTGCATTGTCCCTGCATTACCAAAGCTATGACTGTGCGACACGTGAGGATTAACCCTTACAACGCCAATCACAACAACTGTCATCTGTTTTGTCATCTGCTTGTGATTTTAAAAGTCATTTCTGCAAACAGTGTGGACCCAGATCAGAGCAGTCTGATCTGGGGCCACACTGTTTGCCTGTATGCAAAAATAGGTTTGAAAATTTTGCAAGAATATTCAGCAGAAGACATAAACAGACGGCATTTTCAGATGCAGGTTTTCTTGGCGTTTGAAGGGTTAATTATGGAGAAATAAGAACAAGAGGCCCATGGGCCAAGATTTTCGAGAGTAAAAAACACTGTATATCTGCAGATGCCATGCAACATACTTTCGGTATTGCCACAGCAACTAGGACAAAAATTTGGCAGTGCCATAAAAAGGTCAAAGATCCAGGGCTTCCGTTAAGCGGACGTACGGCGTATATTACGCCCTGAGATTGCCACCGGACGTCCAAATTGAACTTCAAGGACGTACCGCGGACTTCCGAAATTTCTTTTGTCCGTCCGAAATCGATACCCGAGACGTCCAAAAATTGTCAAAAGGCCCGCCCACTTTAAACCAGTTGTATGATGTTTGCCCCGCCTACTTACCGGAAATTCGCTACCTGTGTTGACTGAGCTTTAAGGACGTCCCACTTTCCGCTTGCGGGAGTTTTATTCACAGCCGTGTCAAGCGTCGCAGCACCCTTTTGATGGCTGTGTGATCACTGCGTGTATTTGTCACGCATGCTGATTTGATTAATGGATGTTTTTATAATTAAATTTTCTACTGCGATCCCGAAAATATTCGTTGAAATTATATGAAGTCATTATTATTTTTTAATATTCACGTCTTAAAATCTTAAATTATTATTTTGCTAAGAACGTGTGTCGTCTGCAACACTTCCGGGAATTGCCGAGTGAAATTCTATAAATAAATAAATAACAATTATGCACAGAACGCAAATTAAAATCTATTCGAATTTAGAAGCTTACGTTTGTCATGACAACAAAAGCAATTTTTCAGATGAAAAGAAAATATATTTTTCGTCAAAATTTTCGGAAAACCTGTTTCTAAATGCGTAGCCTTGTTCCAGTTGTGCTGTTTACCAGCGCGGAAAAGACGCAAAGTAAGTCTAAATATAGGCGATTTGCGATGTTTTTGCTTGCTTTTCTCCGTGAACGAACGTTTTGCTGTTGGTATTTCATCGAGAGCTGCCTTTAATTTGTTTGTTGTCGCGCGAGTTGGCGCCATTTTCCCGCAATTTTTGTGAAGTAAGCAACTCGTTCGCTCGTGTTGATCAGCTTCAATCCGAACAAATATTTCATTAAATACATTTCTGCAAAATAATTTCAGCATAGTTTATTTTTAAGAAAACATGTTTTGGGTGTTTTCTCTCATGTATTTTCTTTTCTTTTTTCTTTCTCTGGGCTTTGAAACGAATGCGAAGTTGTACCAATGTTGATGCTTTCTCTAAGGTCCGACATACAAGTACAGGCTTTCCAAAAAGATGTGATCGAATTTTAATAAGCGTGAAGGACATTTTTAAAACACATCTAAGAGAAGCGTGTATCATGATGATTCTGTGTGACACTGAAATAAGAACCTATGTTCTACTAAAGAAAGGGCAGACTGCCGCAGCACAGAACAAAGTGGGACTTCCTAGATTTTCCTGTGGGACTTCCAAATTTGAGGGGTAGGAAGTCTGGGACTTCCTGAGTCTGGAAGTTAATGGAAGCCCTGAAGATCATCATTTTTTTAAACAAACTTGGTAGACTTATAAACGTCCCCGATACAATATACCATGATTCAGCCTCAAAGCTTTCTTGGTTCTGGAGAAGAAGATTTTTAAGTGTTTTTAACCATATATGTGCATAGCCACCATCTTGTTCAATAGTACAGAACTAGTGAACAATTTGACAGAAGACCCATTTCAATCAGGTGAAAATTGGTAACGTGGTTTAAGAGAAGGCATTAAAAGATTACACAAATTTATACATGTATATAGCCCAAAGGCAAGGCAGATAACTCCAAAGGGATAAAATTTTGATTGTAACTAAAAAGTTTAATTAATCATATATTTTAAGTTTCAGCATTTAGTCCAATACATTTTGAGAAAAAAAAAAAAAAAAGTTCAACATTTTGTATGGGGGATGCAAATTTGAGCTTGCCATAAAAAGATCAAAAGCCACCCTAGGATCATTACCTGAACAAATCTGGTAAATCTTGAGTCCCAGATGCTATATACAAAGATTCAACCTCAAAGCTTCTTTGTTCTGAAGAATAAGATTTTAAAGGGTCTTTTACTATATATGGGCATGGTGGCCTGACCATCCGTAAGCAGAACTTGGCCTTCCCACGTGACCTGAGCGAGGCTTGAACCACAGTGGTGAAAAACCTAATGGATTAAGAGTCAGCTCTCTTAACCACTGGGCTACGGGGGCCTGCATGTTTAGAAAAGAATTTTTTTAATATTTCCACATACATAAATGTGGGTACCCAAATTTGATGTTGCCATAAAAAAGGTCAAAGGTCATCCTTGGATCATCCTTTGATTAAACTTGGTAGATCTTGAGTCCCAATTGTTATATAACAAGATTCAGCCTCAAAGCTTTCTTGGTTCTGGAGAAGAAGGTTTTTAAGTATTTTTTTACCATATATGGGCATGACAGCCATCTTGTTCAATTGTGCAGAACCTGGTGAGGCAGAACCATTTGAACAAACTGATGATACCCCTTTGACAGAAGGTCCCATGTGCAATCAAGTGAAACTTAAGTCAAGCTGTTTCAGAAAAGAAGTTTAAAGTTTATGGAATTATAGACATGTATATAGCCCTGGGGCAAGGTAATATAACCCCTGTGTGACACAGTTCTGATTGTAACTAAAAGGGTTTGCTACTTTGATCATACATTGTAAGTTTCAGCCATTAGTGACAGTCTAATACATTGTGAGAAAATGATTCTTCAATATTTTCCCCATACAACTGCATAAAGATGCAAATCTGACCTTTCAGTAAATATGTCAAACGACAACCTAAGGTCATGATTTGAAAAAAACTTGGTAGTCCTTGAGTCCCTGATGCTATATACCAAGATTCAGCCTCAAAGCTTTCTTGGTTCTGTAGAAGAATTTTAAGTGTTTTTACCATATATGGGCATGGCGGTCATCTTGCTGTTTGGACTGTGACTTTATATTATTTATATGAATTTGTACAAATTTTCAACCCCCCTTTGACAGAAGGCTCAACCTGAAGTTTGAAGAAAACTTCCCCAAGGGTTTCAGAGGAGAAGTTGTTCAAAGGTGTGGATGGATGATGGATAGACATATGGACAGACAGACAATGGATGGGGAATGATCATAATAGCTGATCCTAAGCCTTCTGCTCAGATGAGCTAACAACAGAAATACCTGTTTTTTTGGGTTTTTTTGTTGAAACATTATCAGGATCTAAGTTACACTGATATGAATTTCTATTTTTTTTTTTTTTTTTTTTTTTTTTTTTGCATTGTAAAAGTCAATCAGAATTCTAGATATAGCATTGTTCATGAAGAAATTCTTTGTTGAAGTTAATAAACTGTATACTAGAGATAACTGTCTCTTATGTAATTCAGCTTCAAGTGAGAGTATTCCAAATAAAAGATATACAGCGCATGTGGCTACTCTTGTGGGTAAAGACTGGATTGGTATGCACTTTCTTAGTTAGAATGTAAGGAATATGTTGGTATCAAAATTATTTTTATTTGCCGAAACTTTTTGTTTTTGTTTCTCCAGCATTTTACATGTTAAGCACTGAACGTCTACATCATGACGTTCATGTTTTGTTTGATGACGTTAGTTATGACATCAGAAACGTGCATTGGCGTGTAAACAATAAAATAAAAAGAAAATTTACTCTTTTTCAGTGAATACCAAAAAATTTTCATCACGTGTAATGAAAAACATTCAAATTTTCACTTGTGCTTCGCACTCGTCAAATACTGATGTTTTTCATTACACTCGATGACAATATTTATGGTATTTACAGCCAAAGAGTAAATATCCTCTATTTATCAGTGCATACAGGGTTCTTCTAGCCAAGCTTAGCCTTTCTTCTGTTTTCTTTTGTTTCTGCTCTTAAAATTCCAAGATGAGTCCCGGACGGGACAGGCCAATAGTGTTATTGTCCATTTCCAGTTTAAAAGAATCCTTTTTTACTGACTTATGATTTGTAAAAGTACAGCTTTTGACTTGACAGGGTGTGTATATAGTGACACAGTCTTTTCTTGCATCATGAAAACATGCCTATATAATTTTGACATCACCCCCCTCCCCCACCCCCCCCCCCCCCCCAGCCTTAACTCCACCTTTATACAGTAAAACTGGGGTTTATAGGGGTGTACATTATTTGACTTATTTTTGCTCAAAAACATAGATTGTGGGTAAGAACCGCCTCGACTCGGCGAGGCGGTTCTTACCCCCAATCTATGTTTTGAGTAAAAATATGTAAAAATATAATTTTTATCTGAAAATTCTCAGTTTTTGGAGGTGAAATTTTCTATATATTTGAATAGGCATGTTTTCCCAATGCATGCCTTTTTACCACATTAGCCATCAGCTGTAGTTCATCCTGACAATCCGACAACATAGCCAAATCATACGCGCACGTAATACAGCCAAAGTAAATGTTCCCGATGCAGAAATCAATTCTATGCTATTTTAATTGAACAAAGCAAGGGTTGAGGTATGATTTGTATGATACTGCCTTGCAGTACTTATACTTTGCTTCGTTTACGGAGACCAAACTGGGGAAGCAGATTCGACCCGGGAACACACCATTGTTTTATAAGTTCATAAGATTTGTATTTATTTATTTATTCTATAAAGCCGAGCAACAAAAAAGCGTATTTTCCAGGTACCTGAAAACTGTAATTATGCACTTAGTCTAGTAATACTAATATTTACATAAATATAAACTTACATGAATTCAAAATAACAAAAATTCAAGATGTCGCCGTTGTTCTGTCTGACCCAAGCTAAATGAACAATGGGATTTATACTTCGGATTTGTACGTCTAATAAAAACAACTCACGAAATGCACGCTTTGTCATAGGACAGCTACTACGAGCATAGATAAGAGGAGTGGGTTTAAAATATTACTCCACCAAAAACGTACCTTTTGACAATGTATAAACTGGATAGAAGCACCACGGCGAAATGCATCTAAATATTAACCATAGCAGACATTTTCTTCTAAAACTAAGAAAAGCATAAACGCTTTTTTGTGTGTTAAAAAGGCATCTTATCTACGAGTAAAGCGCCAAATCAACAAGAAATCAATGGGCTGATCAAAAAGTTTACTGCATTACATGCTGACCAAAAAGTACTGTATGTTAATAACCCAACACATATCAGCAAAAACTGTAGACCGGATCAAACTGCTCCAAGTCTGCATTACATGCTGTCATTAACCTCTCTCTCTCTCTCTCTCTCTCTTTTCTCTCTCTCTCTCTCAACGATGATCCGTTTACCGTGGCTTTTGAGTGCTTTGGAAATTCTCTCGATATCTCAAGAAAACAAATAAGGATAATGTAGAAAAAATGCTATCAGCATGAAAGTGAACGTTGTATGTACTCATTAGAATCGCCTCATCGGGGCGATTCAAAAGAGTATACTCAACATACCATTTTTTATATTGAAGATCGAAAAGACATTCCTAAATTATCCCCATTTGCCTTCAGAACAGGAGCTGTTTGTTTGTTTGTGTTGAGGTTTTACGGCCCAGTCAACCTAATGGGGTCATGTTGAGCGCGGTCAGTTTACCTAACCACACGTTCACTGGGCAGGCTTAGTCCTAACAGCGGTTAACCAGTATTGTGCACATTCTTTCGGCAGAAACTGACAACTGCCCTTCTTGAATCAGCGGAAGGGAGAGAATGACCGTAGAAAATATTTCATGATCAATCTCCACGAAAGAATGTTGCCCCTAGTGGCTCGAGCTACCCATGTCTAGAACAAATTTCCATGATTCCCAAAGATGTTCGAGCCTTTGAAGTTCGACTGTAATTTTTGCTCAAACTCCAGATTCAAATCAGTTCTCATATTGAGTGTGATCAGTGAGTGTCATGGCGCCTTGCACACATGCGTAGTGCGGCCTAGATCCTCGCTGCCGAGCTGAGCTGCTCGGTTAGCGAAAACCAAACATCCTCATCAGTTATCATTACGAAAACACGCCTATTCAAATATGTAGAAAATTTCACCTCCAAAAAAACTGAAAATTTTTAGATAAAAATTCTGATATTTTTCATATTTCTGCTCAAAACAAGTATGTGGGTAGTCGTTAGAACTGCCTCGCCGAGGCGGTTCTAACAAGTACCCACAATCTATGTTTTTGAGCAGAAATAAGTAAAATAATGTATACCCCTGTAAACCCCAGTTTTACTATATAAAAGTGGGGTTTAAGGGGGTCAACATTATATAGGCATGTTTTTGTGATGTTGCTGATTCGGCTGTGCCTTTTCCATGTGAGTTGATGTGTCGATTCTAATCAAGCATTTCTTGCTGCAACTCAGCCAGTACGCGATCATTCGTCTGGGAGAATTCAGTTATTCGGGTGTTCCGAACCGTCCTGAGGGTTGTGTACCCCCGATTAGGGGCAACAAGTTGCGCCGTCTGATCGGGTATGCACTGTCTGCTGCATCTTAACATGAAGATAAATTTGGATGGTTATTTTAATGAAAAGTGGTGTTTTTTTTGTTTTTGTTTTTTGTTTTTTTTTTGACGGATGATAAAGGCCCGAGTAGGCGCAGCAAGTTGCAGAGTCTGATCTGGGTATGCACTAATTGCTAGGTCCCAGTACGGAGAATGAATTCGGATGGTTATTTTGTTGAAAATTGTTGATTTCTTGGCGGATGGTGGTGGCCCCGATTAGGCACAACAATTTGCGGCGTCTGATCTGGGTAGACGTTATTCGCTGCGTCCCAACATGGAGATAAATTTGGATAGCTGGTTTGCTGAGAATTGTTGGTTTCCCGCGAGGGGTGTAGATCCCGATTAGGCACAACAAGTTGCGGCGCCTGATCTAGGTTGACATTATTCGCTGCCTCCCAGCATGGAGATAAAACTGGATAGCTGTTTTGCTGAGAATTGTTGGTTTCCCCGCGAGGGGTATAGACCCCAATTAGGCGCAACAAGTTGCGGTGTCTGAACTTGGTAGACATTATTCTCTGCTTCCCAACATGGAGATAAAATTGGATAGCTGTTTTGCTGAGAATTGTTGGTTTCCCGCGAGGGGCGTAGACCCCGATTAAGCGCAACAAGTTTCGTCGTCTGATCTGGGTAGACATTTTTCGCTGCGTCCCAATATGGAGATAAATTTGGATGATTATTTTGCTGATTTTTTTTTCTGGCGGATGACCCGATTAGGCGCAGCAAGTTGCGGTGTCTGATCTGGGTATGCACTATTTGCTGGTTCCAAACATGGAGATAAATTTGGATGGTTATTTTCTGAAAATGCTTGGTTTCCTGGCGGAAGGTGTAGGCCCCGATTAGGCGCAGCAAGTTGTGGCGTCTGATCTGGGTATGCACTATTTGCTGGTTCCAAACATGGAGATAAATTTGGATGGTTATTTTCAGAAAATTGTTGGTTTCCTGGCGGATGGTGTAGACCCCGATTAGGCGCAGCAGGTTGTAGCGTCTGATCTGGGTATACACTATTTGCAGGGTCCCAACATGGAAATATATTTGGACGGTTATTTTCAGAAAATTGTTGGTTTCCTGGCGGATGGTGTAGGCCCCGATTAGGCGCAGCAAGTTGTAGCGTCTGATCTGGGTATACACTATTTGCTGGGTCCCAACATGGAAATAAATTTGGACAGTTATTTTCAGAAAATTGTTGGTTTCCTGGCGGATGGTGTAGGCCCCGATTAGGCGCAGCAAGTTGTAGCGTCTGATCTGGGTAGGCACTATTTGCTGGTTCCAAACATGGAGATAAATTTGGATGGTTATTTTTAGAAAATTGTTGGTTTCCTGGCGGATGGTGTAGGCCCCGATTAGGCGCAGCAAGTTGTAGCGTCTGATCTGGGTATGCACAATTTGCTGGTTCCAAACATGGAGATAAATTTGGATGGTTATTTTTAGAAAATTGTCGGTTTCCTGGCGGATGGTGTAGGCCCCTTTTAGTCGCAGCAAGTTGTAGCGTCTGATCTGGGTATACACTATTTGCTGGGTCCCAACATGGAAATAAATTTGGATGGTTATTTTCTGAAAATTGTTGGTTTCCTGGCGGATGGTGTAGGCCCCGATTAGACACAGCAAGTTGCGGTGTCTGATTTGGGTAGACATTATTCGCTGCGTCCTAACATGAAGGTAAAATTTGATAGCTGTTTTGCTGAGAATTGTAGGTTTATCGCGAGGGGTGTAGACCTCGATTAGGCGCACGAAGTTGCGGCGTCTGATCTGGGTACACATTATTCGCTGCGTTCCAACATTAGGATAAATTTGCAAGAGTATTTCAAGTTTGCTGAGAATTGATGTTTTCCCGTGGATAGTGTAGGCCCTGATTGGGTGCAGCAAGTTGCGGCATCTTACCTTGGTATGCACTATTTGATGCATTATAACACGGAGATATTTACATGGTCATTCTACTGAAACCCAATATTTCCTGTGAATTTGAAATTAATAATTATACTTTGCGGAACGGATTGGAACAAAGTTTAGAAATAGCAAAATACAAAATCTTTTATTCAAATAAACGTCAAAAATGGAAACAAAGAACACACTACGGATTAGAAAATAGGAGTCTAACAACTAAAGGACATGTAACTGTTCAAGAGGATCCAATAAGCCTTACTCGACAACTACATATTCTTCAAAACATTGAACAAGAATAAATAATGAAAGGAGTTCTGCATATTGTTGTTACATTCATTCCTCTAATGCAAAGCAATCTTCAAATTTCGATTGCGTGTATACTGTCGTCTCGCCTTATCTTACTTTCTTCGGCAGCTTGCCATGGTCTTTGATTTTGGCTTTTCCTCGGAAAACCTTTCTTACTATTTCATGTAGAGTCTTTAGTATATCTGCATGCTGCAAGAGTTCTTTGTTTTTTTTTTCACTTGCTGGAAACTGAAAGCAGTTCTGGATATAGGCCGCTGGCCAGCTATGGTTTACCCCGCCCCGAGGGGGAATTTTGTAGACCATGTTTTTCTTAGAGGCTACTACCTTGCAAGTATTTTGCAGCATGTTAGCCCTCTGGCGATGGGGGCGTTACCCAGTAACAGCCTGTTACATTCGTTACCCATACAAAAATTATAATACAATAGGAAACTATTAAACCTATGAGAAATGAAGCAAAAGTAATTATTTGATCCAAATAAATATATGAAGTTACAGAACGTCCATTAGCTACAAAATGTGAGGTTTGAAAATTCATTTTGACCTTACATGGTGTTACACACGTTACATTTTCTACGGTACCCTTTAGAAATGAGTATTTTAACCCATACAGTTCATTTTCGTAGATTGTACATTGCCCCTTTGACCATAACTTTGTAATTTATGACAAGGTATTTAAATTTTCTTTCCAAAGCTACAAACCTGATCTCTCTAGCTTTTATACCTTGTCAGTTAATAGATGTTAAGCAATGTCACCCCACTGTGAAATGTAACATTCAAAAAATCATTTTCATATATTATTACACACCAGATGCAGCCTAGAAGTTGTACAAATAAAGTGAATTCTTATTAGTAGCATTATATTTTAGTGATATGAGATAATAGGCACATTAAAACCTATCTCATCCATATTATTCTGCCCAAAGTAACATAGGTAACATCTAAAATATCTACATACTATGGGCTTTGGTGGTTTTCTGTATGATATTCTGCGCCAGATTTTAATGTCTGTGTTTTGTATCCTTTTGAAGTTTTTGTAAACATTTCCAAAACTCCAATTGTAATGCAGCAAGTCTTTGTCAGTTACATACATTCATCAGATATACATTCAATACTGTTGACAGTAAAGTTGCTATCTGCATTATGGCCACTTTTGCATAAAATACTGAATACTGTCATGAAGGTTTTAATGTATGGCAAATGCTTATAATTTCATTATGTCTAAATAAAATATCTACATATGAATTATATGTCAGACCCTCACATGACTTTTGTTTAATAATTTATCAATGGTAACATATGTAACACGTTTATGTCTTTATTTTAAGGGATTTTTGTTTCTGTAAAGATCTTAACCTATACCATTATCACTTGAATTATTTCTCAGATTTAGAATAATAAAGTTCTGTAACTTCATATTTTCAGAATAAGAGGATAAAAATGGTCCTATATGTGTTGGGTCTTTTACAAGGTATTATATAATAAAACAAATTTTATTTAAGCAAACTGTCTTCTAGCCAGCATAAATTGTTTTATTTTATACACTGTGGCAACAAAGAAGTGCCAAAGTAAGTATGCTATGTATTTGGCTGCATCTTAGAGATGACTTAAAAATGCAGTAAAGTGTTGATATTATGTGTGATGTTATTATCACTCAGATTACCACTCTGTTTTTAGGTAGGCTTAAATTATGAAATAGTTTTCCTTGAATAATTTATGCCTCAGAACGTTTGTTTTCACGTTATTCATGCTTTTGAGTTGAGATTAGGAAAGTATACAGTATTTTACTAATGAATAGCTTTCTCCTGCAAACACTGTCTATAGGAAACAATGTTCTGATATCACAGCACTTAAACTGACATATAACATGTGTAACAGTATAAAGTGTGAAGTATTTCGGGCAGTTTAGATGGATTTAAGTTTAGAATATCAGCTTTAAGCATAGAAGATAAGCAATGAAGAGCTAATATCATGTAAGTATGTATGAAAAGGGGATATTTCTGTATTTGTTATAGGGTACATTTTACTATATATTTTAAAGATACAATTATCAATCAGCAGAGGATTGGCAAGTTGTTTGTTTTTATACTCAATTCACAAAAGTATAAAGGTGTCTGATAAATAATTTACTTTGTTTGTTATTGACTTTTTAGAGCTGATGTTCCTTCACCTGTATGTACAAAGTATCAACAGCCATTTATAGGATACAGATAAAGTATCACTCAAAAAGTAACATAAGTAACACTAAGAAGTGTATAAAGCATTTCTTCGAAGCTTATAATGCATTAGTCCAATCATGATAATTTAATATATCAAACTTATTCCAACCACCGCCTATTAAATGTTAAGATGTTTGAAATAATGATACTTTTTAGATTAGAAGTTTAGGCTGTTTTAAAGAAACTATCGTTCCTTATGTCGTTTGCTCAGTCAAGCTGGCTTGTTTTCATTTCTTGATGTACAAAGGAGGATATATAGTGTTTATCTATTGTAAAACAGCATTAGATTAAATTTCTAGTCACTGACTGGTCATAGTCGACCAAAATGGTATATCAGGAAACTTATAAATGATGTTTTTGACTTTTAGTAACGTATGTAACAGTTAAATCACAAGTAATTGGGAGTCCAACATATCAAAGTACCTGTCTGTATATAACAACATCCACTAGTAGCAAATAGCATGCTAGTAAGTAAGAATATTAGTTCAGTATTTACACTAAAGTATTTCTATTGTTTTGAGGGTAACGTTGGTAACATGGCTGTTACAAGTAAACGCCCCCATCGCCAGAGGGCTAACATGTGTAATTTAGTTTCAGAAAATTATAGTGTACAAAATTCCCCCTGGGGTCTATGGTCCGCACAAGGTCTAATAATTTTGTTCTATTCCGTTAAATATAATTATCGGTGTGGATAATTATACTTTGCGGAACCAAACGGAACAAAGTTAATAAATGCCAAAACATAAACATTTTTATTCAAAAATAACTAAATGACATGTACCTGTTCAAGAGGATAAACAGGGAACAACATACATACATACATGCAGTCAGGTAGGAAGTCAGACAGACACACACACACAGATAAACATAGGTACGGACCTGCGGACGCGGAGTGGAGCCATACATGCATACACCAGGGGACATTTGACTCCCTAACACTTCTTTTTTTGACTTGCTTCTGGAAGCTGAAAGTAGTTCTAGATATTCTTGTTCCATTCCATTCCGTTAAATATAATTATTAGTGTTGATAATTATACTTTGCGGAACTGAACGGAATAAAGTTTAGTAATGGCAAAACAAACTTTTTCATCAAAATCCCTCAAAAGACAGTACCTGTACAAGAGGATATACATACATACATACATACATACAGGCAGGCACAGACAGACAAACAGATGGAGCCATACATACCTACACATGGGCAGGGCACCTTTTTCGTCCCCCACTCTCCCACCATTGGCATCATACTTGTTTCATTTAGTGTTTGTATTGTATGTACGTACGTACTTCCACCTGTCCATCCATCTGCCTGTCCTTATGTAATTCTGTTCCACTTAGTTTAATATTTTTTTTGTATCTGGTAGAGTTTTAGATTCTGCTTATTGCAGGAAGTTGAAATATACATGCATACATACATGAATATATACATGAAGGCAGGCAGACACAGACAGACAAACAGATGAAGGGAGCCATACATGCCCACATAAATACACATGGGAACCTTTTGTCACTGTCCCCTTCCCAGTCCCACCATTTGCATGGTACTTGTTTTGATATAGTGCTCAGGTCGTGCAACATACGTACTTCCATCTCTTCGTCCATCCTTCCGTCTGTCCTAACACGATTCTATAACATAGCTTCACAGCTTATATTTGCTGCGTAATCATCTGCTCCTTTTCTGATGAGACAGCCCCACTTTGTTCGGTCATGTGTAATCTCATCCCAGGACTCTGCGGGGGTATGTTGAAGTCCCTTAAAGAGACTTTTAGGGTATCCTTGTAGCAATTCTTCTAGCCACCAAAGGCAGTGAGAGAAAACTAAATAACAAATGTTTCCATACATTTTCCAATTTAATCCAATACATGCAACAGCATAAAATATTTCAGAAACAGAATTAATAAATAACAGTTACAAAAATATATGAAGAAAAATTTGATTTAACATCAAACATTGTCATAACAGATAGTAAAATTTACCCTAAATATTCAGAAAAACATGCATGAGCAAAAGATGTAGATCCAGATCAAACCATTCTTAAGGTCAACAAAACAGTTTCATTAGAATCTTCATAGTTACACTTAGTACTTTTTAACTCTTTGCATGCTGGGTAATTTTGCATGATTTTTTGTCAATGGATTTTTTTTTTTTAAATTAACTTTTACGAAATTAATCTTTCAGGAATACCATCAGAGTGTCAAACAGTTTGGATCCAGATCAGGCCCGACATTTTGTCTGGCCTGATCTGGGTCCAAACTGTTTGCAAAGGTTATCGGCAGATGACAAAAGTCACCACTAGTGGGGAAAGAGTTAAACACTTCACCAGGTAATTAAATGGACACATTCAATTTTTGTAAGTATGGAAAGGAGTTAAAGCTCACCCAAACTGACCTGACCTTTTGACCTTTCCATTTAATATTCATAAGAATCCATCTACTGTACAATTTAGATAAGACAGTTTGAAAATCATGCATTCCATGTGAAACAGCTATTCACTCACCTTTATAGGTAATACCTGTTTATGCAGTAAACATACACTTATAAATATTATAATCAAGAGGCCAAAGTGACAGGTCATTTGGTAGGCCTATTCAAAGCCCCTATGTTTACTATATTTACCCTAAATATTTGGGCACAGTGGCCTGAGCAAACAGTATAGGCTCAGATTAAACTGCTCCTAAGAAGTAGTTGATCAGGGTCTACATTGTTTGCCATTCAGTCAGTGTTTTGGTCAAGTTATCAGGCAGCAGAATGGACATGTTCACATTGTAAAGTATGGTTAGGAATTAAGGCAAATGAATACACTTTCATGGGAAGTTTTGCATTCCTTCTGAAAAAGAGTCTACTCTAAAAGGAAAGAATTTGCTCCCTTTGGGAGCAAATTCTTTCCTTTTAGGGTAGACTCCTTTTAACAAGGGGTTTAAAGTGCAAGAAAGCAAACATAAAGTCACAAATATTTTCTCTCTTATTAAAAATGGCCGAAGATCTACCAAACGTAACAAGTTCTCATATAATATTTAGGGTAAACACAGTAGGCTAATTATGGTAAGGTGTACATGGAAAACCACAAGTATGCAATTAAGAAAGTCTAGCTTGCAGATCCCTCTATTTTATTGTAAGTAGGTATCTGACACCTCAACACTTAGCATTCTGGGTAAAATTTTCAGCAAGAGACATTTTTAAATATTTTTCTTACCTTTTCCAGGAAATGAAGACAATTTGCATGAAATGTCAAATCCTGTTTTCTGAGATAAAAAAAAAAATCAATTATTCATCTGCTGAATTTGGCCAGAGTGATAATAGTTAATGCCTTATCCTAACATCTGATCATCCATCTGGTTACCGGTACCTGTTTTATGGGTCTAAAAATTGCTGCATGAGTGGCAAACAGTGTAGACTCTGATCAGATGCCCCACTGTTTGCCACTAATCTAGCTATGTTTCGGATACATAAATAGGCAATAATATGATTGTTATTAAATTAGCTTGAGTATGGTAGCATATTTAGGTGTATAAATATTTAGGGTAGATTTTTTGGTATGCAAAACTGCAAAGATAATGAACAGTGAAGGACTGGATCAGTATGCAAGGAAACACATTCTGATCTGGGCCTTCAATATGTCTACATATACATAAAACACACGATCAGCATAATGCCACCTATTTTAAACTTCGAAAACATAACAATCAAATGTACAGAGAATAAAATAAAATGTAAAAAAAAACAAAACAAAAAAAACTGACAAGAAAATCATGATGAGAAAGTAAACAAAAAGTGCAACATGGTTTAGTTAGTTTATAACCACAGAACGCGACTGGGTACAACGAACGCAGTTGAAAATGATGACGTCACAAGAATCTGTTTGGTAAGAAAACAATTTATTTTAGCCATATTCCTAGCCTTTTTGGATGGTTATTTTGCATAGCTGCAGAAAAGCAGTATTACCTTTTACATATACAGTTGCAGAGAAATCGGTTCATGACAAATAAAAATAAAAACAATTTTTCTTTCGTCAAGCATGTTTTCACCACCCCCTGCAGAAGTCAGTGTTTTCTGACCGTTACAAATCTTTTGTGCAAACATTTTTCTGATAAATATATTATAGGGACTCTAGAGCCTCCACTGATGCATTTCTTTGAGCCCCAGTAGTGCCAATGTCCATTGAAACCGCAAATGGTTCAAAGCTTGAATTTTTGTTAGGGTACAACTTACCACGGGGTATGATACACCATAACGCGGTTAATCACCACAGTTTGGGAACAACAAACATGGATTATAATACTAAAGCACTGAGACAAAACTCTTTAATCCTCCTTTGAAGTCACGATAAATAATGCTGTTTTTAAATTCCAAACGATCTATTTGACTGTTATATACTCTTTGGCGCCTTTCTGATTCTCAATTTTATGATTTCTGTACATATACATGGCATTGTTTCTGAATTTAATAGGGTAATCTTTGAATTATGAAGTGCTTACTTTTACCAAGAATCAGAATTGTTACTGGTGACACGTCAAAGGACATTCATTTAGAAGGATCTGTGATGTGGGGTGTTGGTTCCCAGCTCTCACCAAAGAGGTACCCAGATGGAAACCTATCATTTGGCCAACATTGAATAATGGTTATCCATTTCGTTGGCCCAATGTACACATTCAATGTTGGCCCAGCCTAAGCCTGCTGGTTGGGCCATTGTTTGGTCAATGTGTAGGTATTCCGTTGAGCTAACGTATGTTAATGTTAATTTCAACGTTTTGCCAATGTAAGCCCTACACAATTTTAACATTTGGCAAACGTAGAAATTATGTATGATGCCAAACAATTTTTTGCCAGTGAAAAGGGGCATTTCAGGGCCGCCCGGGTGAAAATCCACTGCTCTAACCACTGACCCAAAGAGTAGATTCACTGATGCAGTTGTCAGAGATTGGTTATAAACCAATACCCACCCTTTTTACACAGCAGCCTGATGTCACAAGAGGAATAGTGCTGCTATTGATAAATGTTACCTGGATGTATAATCAGCAAAGGTAGATAATTGAGATTAGGAGTTGCAGACCATAACACTCTCCCCACCAACCCCATACCCCCTCCCCCCTCCAAGGAAGTCATCATTTATGGCTTTTTCGTGGAAGAAAGTCCAATCCCGGACGGATCTGGACGAGCCACCATCTTACTACATGACAATCATAACGAAGATTGGAAGCATGGTTTAAAATCAAACCACTGACAGCTCTGGTGGGTCAATTGTCTCTTAAGGGAAAATGGACCTGAATGGGGAATAAGACAATTTTGTTCATCTCTAAAATATCTGTACTTTAAGTAAACAGTGACGACCCTGATCAGACACTGCATTCTGTGGTGTTTGATCTGGGTCTACACTGTTTACCAGTGTCCAAATACACGAGCTCAGTCCAGATTTTCCAGTTTACCCAAGCTTTCAAGAAAGTGCTCTGATGACACGGAAGGAATAGCGTTGCTATGAATAACCGTAACTGGATCTGACGTGGACAACAGCAGGCAGAAAACTTCTGTAACTAGTAACTTTGGGTAGATTTATAAACAACTGACCCCCCCCCCCCCCCCCCCCCCCCCCCCCACAAAAAAATCCGGCTATGGCAGGATTTGACCCTGAGCTGCTCGGGTGGACATCCAGTGCTCTAACCATTGAGTCGTACCCCTTAAGAAGTTGTCAGAGATCAGTTATAAACCTATAAGCCATATAAGCATCCAAGGTAGATAGTTGAGGTTACGGCTCTATTTGTTAAAATGGGGATATTAAACCAAATTTGTACATTTCTATAGTTAACATGGACATGGGCAGGTTATTTTGTATGCCATATCCAAACTTTGTGGGTCAGAGCGACTTTTCATTGTGCGTCTGATATATTAAGAAGTTGGTTACATGTCATAAACTATATGCTCTGGCATTCAGCTACATGAAATATCAGCAATTTCGGAATGGCAAGCTCATCAGTTGATGTTGCAATTTTACAACGTAAGGGGCAGATATGTGCCGGTGTTCTCGGCTAATTCTTGAAAACTGGCTCTTGTAATGGGGGGGAAAAAACTGTCACATTTCATGTTTCCATATCCGTGTTCGTTGTACCATCTGTTCCGTGTTTAGTGTACCCAGACACAACACATGACCCATGGTAAATTGTAACCATGTTTCAAGATAATGCATTACGAAAAATCGGCATAATCCTTATTCTAAAGATTTTTATGAATTAACAATAGTATATTTACTTTGATACCTAGAGACATGAAAAACCCTGAAATGGCCATGTACATGCCTTTTGATTTTAACCGATGAATCCTTGAAATGAGAAGTTTTGTTTTTTTGCAAATTGTGACCTAATTTCCAGCTTTTCTTTCCCTTCTCTGACATTGTCATAACTTTAAATTTGGACAAAACAACAAAAATACAGCCTCTCGTAATCACATAACCACAAGAAAACAAAGCTCTCAATATTTTCGTCAAAATAAAGGAAATATTGAATTTACACTTCTTCCCTCATCATCAAAATTTCAACTGCGTTCATTGTACCCAGTTGCGTTCGTTGTACCGCAGTAACCAGCGTGTAGATGGCTCATTTGGATGTGCATCCAACTGGTGATCAGGAGGTCACTGGTGGATCCCCCTGGATCTAGCAACATTCTTTTGTGGAGATTGATCATGGAATATTTTCATGGTCATTCTCTCCCTTCCAATGATTCAATTGTCAATTTCTGGCAAAAAATTGTGTGCAAGTACTGATTAACCATATAGAAGAGTAAGCTTGCCCAAGAAAAGTGTGGTTAGATAAACTAGCCGACTTGACATGATGATTCACATGGTGTGTCAAGCCTTATTTTCTCTGTTTAAAAAAATATTGGCTGCTGCAGTTGTGACTGGCACTATCTTTTTTACAGACTATAAGAAAAAAAAGTTTTTGAATTCTTATAATCATAATTGTAGTTTATGAGGAAATACAGTTAATTCTCATTATCTCGACCACGCTTGAATAACCGCTCATCTCGAAGTGAAAATCTGGTCCCTGCCTTAACATGAAAATCTAACAACTGGTAAAAAAATATTGTGCAAAAAGAGGAGAAATTGCTCCTAAGGAGCAATTTCTCCTCTTTTTCACAATATTTTAAAAAATATCTCTAACTTCAAGAGTCCAATTACATATATATTTGTTAAATGTGATTGTTTGAATTATTTTTTCCTCAAATCAGCAAAACTGATATTTAGAGATATGGATATCTCTAAGTATTTCAGAGAGTCCTTTGGAATTCGAGATAACGAGAGTCGACTGTATATTGAAATGCTGTAAAACTCCAAAGCAGTATAACTTTGATCCTAAATTGTGTACAATATGGAACACTTTATACAATATAGAACACTATATGCAACACAGAACACTGTAAAATCAAAGAAGAATCACATTCTGTAAAATTTTACCCTAAAAGCACCAAGCAAATTTGTAGCAGACGACATTCTAAAATTGATATTTGTTGTTTTTCAGATAAAATAATTCTTGATATTTCATGTGAATCATCTGCTAGGCAGATGATTCACATGAAATGTCAAGCCTTATTTTATCTGAAAAAAATATTAAAAAAAATATTTCAAAATGTCATCTGCTGTAGTTGTGATTAGTGCTTTAAGGGTTAATATGCTGGAGATATCAGTAATCTGGAGCAAAATTCCATACATTTGAATTTTTGGCATAAAACTGTTTCACTTAATCCTTAAATTGCCACGCAAACTTTGTAGCAGACAACATTCTAATTTTTTTTTATTTTATTTTTCAGAGAAAATTTGTCTTCACATTTCATGTGAATTGTCTTCTTTGCAGATGATTCCCATGAAATGTCAAGACTTATTTTCTTTGAAAAATACAATTCAAAATGGTGTCTGCTGCACTTTAAGAATTAAAAGATTATAAATATAATTTATTATATCAACTATTTTATTATATTTATTATGTACGAGGGTCCTGCAAAAAGTTTTGTCATTGGTTCGGATTACTTTAGTGCTATGTTTTATCAAACCTATTTTTATTACAAACCAAGTATTCCCCCTTTACTGAAACACATTTTTGTAACCTTTTTACCCAGTCGCGAAAAGCAGATAAATAGTCTTTTTTGGTATCTTTTGGAGACACTGATAAATAGCGCTGCCAAGAGAACTTCTAGACGTATACTTATTTCCAGAAAGCATTTTCTTAAGCCTTGGAAATAAAGAGAAGTCACAGGGAAATAACCCGACTATTACAGCCTTTGTATGTTTTCAAAAGTTCCCGGGCACATTTAAGGTGTTGTGTCTTTTGCTCCTCAGTGAGCAAATGAGGTACTCACCTAGCGCAAACCTTTCTCAGGTCCAAACGCTTTTTCAGAATTGTTTGCACACTGCCTTCTGATATGCCAGTACAACTAGCTATATCTTTGACAGACAATCGTGCATCCTGTTCGACCACAATCTTTACAGCAGTGATGTTAGCCTTGGTAACAGAGGTTTCAAGCCTTCCAGGACGGGTATCATCTTCAACAGAAACTTTCCCAGCTTTAAAAGCTTTAACCCACCTAAAAACTGTGTGCATTGAAAAGGTCTGAGATCCATATATACCACACAATTCATTAAATATCTGCTTTGAATCTATATTAAGCCTAATGCAGCATTTAATACAGCTATGAAGTTCAGTCTTCTGGTCCATGTTCCAATGTAACAAGTAAATTGGTCAGTGTATATGACTGCACCTATTTCAATTTGAAATAACCCGATCAGTTGGAAAGCAATATGCACAAAATAAACGGGTATCGTTAGCTATTCAACACACCATTCAAGTGCAGTGAAGTATTTTAAAATATACCTGGGATAAAACCAAGGAAGCCTATTAGGGACAGAACTTTTTGCACAACCCTAGTACATACCTAGCAGTGAAGTGTAGGATTTCTCAGTTGGTTACTTTCTTGAAATCTTTAATGATATGATATCACTAACTAGTTAATTACTTCACATGTTGGCAGACTGCTTCCTGCATGATTGCATTTAATTTTGAAACCCTCAACTTAACAAAAAGTGACATAAATCAGACCTAATATTGGCACTGTTAATAAAAGTGCTGAATAATGTCATTTTCCTATAGTTTACTTTTCTTATATTTAAGCTGAAACAATTTTGTGTTGCCTTTGAGAAAACAGTACAAATACACTGGCAGAAAGGTATATAACAAACTGAGGAATGAAAATTGTTTACTTAATATTAAAAATATGTCACTCAGGAGCATGGATAATTTGGTAAAAAATGTTCTTTAGAGTTTTTTTTACTGATTTACAATGCTTCTTTGTGACAGAGTTTTCAGATCAATCTGATGACTATTCTCTGTATAATATTGTAAGAAATAATTATGATTTTTTCTTTTTGATTAAAGCTAAATAATTAAACTTTGTATGTGTGTGTGTATGTGCATGTATGTGTGAAGATAGCATAGCTAATATCCAGATGGTTGTAAAGCCACCATTTTAGACTTGGGATATTGCATATAAAATAAACAATTTTCAACATAACAATATAAATATATATCAACATGCATATATTTGGCAGTTTTAGTAATTTTTGAAGGTGCAAATAAAACAAAATATGCAAAATATGAAAGGAAATGTATATTATAAAATTACATAACACCTTAAATACCCCAAACATTCAGACAGTGTTAAAGAATAAAAAGCTTTTAATACTTATCTTCACCACTGACCAGTTTAACCAAATGAGGAAATAACCATATTTACCCTAAGTACTTGTACAGGCTGTGTAGTCCCAGCTCAGATGCTCCAGAATTCTGTTTGCCACTCATACAGCAGTTTTTAAACAAATTAACAGGCAGTCCAATGAAATTGTTCAAATTTCAGGACAAGTATGGCAGGAGTTAAGTAAGATGTACTAATATTTATGGTAAATATGTTTATTTTTCTCTCATACACTGCCAGATTTAGGCAATTATCCCATTAGCTGGCGCTGTCCAAATATTTAGCATATTTATGATACAAGAGTACATTCAAATATGGTAAATGTCGTAAAAATTTCATACATCAAAATTACTGACAAAATGGCATAATCAAGCAGTGCAGATCCTGATCAGACTGCTCCTTGAGTCTGATCAGGATCTACACTGTTTGCCATTCCACTCAGTATTTCGAAGAAATAACAACATAAAAAGCAAAATTTAGTGAAAAAAGGTATGGAATAAAATTAGAAATTTCAGGACATTTACCGTAAAAATCAACCACTAACATATGTGACTGGTGCAGAAACAGAATCAGCCTGCCCATTCATGCAATCTGATCAGGGTCTATGCTTTTGCTAACAGAATGTGAAAAATTTACATATTATGTTAACAACCAGTGCAGATTCTGATCGGACTAACTGGATGAGTAGGCTGATCTGAGTCCACATTGTGCACGTATGTCATCAGATCATTTTTTTTATATTTCAAAAGGCTCACACATTAACCCGTGCCATGCTGAATAAGATGACACACCCTCTTCTACCTTTCAGCCAATCAGATTACTTGATCCAGACTGTTGATACAAATTCACATAATATACAGTGTAGACCCAGATCAGTTGGTTTCTTCAGTAGCCAATTGATCTGGCTCTACAGTGTTTGCAAAAGCAAAGCATATCTGGGTTCAGCAGGACCAGAGTTAACAAGAAAACAGCAAAATAAATTAGCTAGTTAGCAGGTAAAAAGATAACTTATGCACAACATGGGAAAATGGTCAATATGCTATATCTAAATAATGACAGTTCAGACCAGCCAGTCCATCCAGGCAACTTCTGTCTATATCTTCTTGCATAGTCAGTGATTTGACAGGAAAGACCCTCAGGGGTGGGTCCAAGATGATTTCTTAGTGGGGGTTCAATTTAATTAAATTACCATACTTTATGTATTCAGAAAGACAGGTCTGAGCAAACAGTGTAGAACCATATCAGACATTGCAGAACACAGCATCTGATCATGGTCTACACTGTTCACCACTCATCCAGCAATGTTATACAAATTCGTAGGTAGTTAAAAGGACTTGTTGAAGACGAGTGAATATTTAGGATCAATCCCCCACCCCAAAAAAACAGAACCCCACCCCCTCTCTGAATCTGCCCCTGGACCCTATTCAGACTGCACAGATGTGTAAGCTGATTTGGAAACATGTCATCCTAATGTATTATTCAAATATCTCCTTATGAATGAACTGTTCAAAAAATATTAATGAAGCCTAGCTCTATCAGAAAAAAATACAAAACTGATTTTAATTTTTACTATTCTTTGGGCTTATTCAGCAGATGGCATTTTGATCATATTTTTCCCAGAAAACAGGATTTCACATTTCATGCAAATTGTCTCCATAGAGATAATTTGCACAAAATGTCAAAACTTGTTTGCTGGGAAAAATCAGAAAAATATTTCAATATGTCATCTGCTGAAAATTTTACCCAGAGTGCTAAGTGTTAAAATGTCTGTTAAATATTGATAGCAGCACACATATATACCCACACACAGCTCAAAATGAAGCTATGAGCAGAAAAATCTGACTTGTCAGAAAGTTTGTGGAGTCCAAACACATATTGTTACATATCAGTCACAAAAAAATAAAGTATTGACTTTAACCCATTTATGCCGAACATCCCAAAAAAAGGGACATTTGCAAACAGTGCAGATCCAGATCAGATGCCACAGAATGTGGTGTCTGATCAGGGTTTACACTGCATTAAACACAGGAATTTCTATAAAACTTTGAAATAAAGAATGACTAGGCACCTCACTTTAACCACCCCTAATGGACCTTCCCTAAAGGTCACCACTCAATGACAGCCACCTTCTAACAATGTCCATTCTAAACCTGTCCCAATTTATTTTTTTCACTATACTGTAGGAGGGCCAGTCACTAAGTATTGTCACTTGCATAATATTAACATACTGTGCAAAATTTTCAGCAGATGACAGAAAGCATGGGAAACAATTTGCAAAAAATGCTAGATGCTGTTTTCTAGGAAAAATAAGAAAAATATCAATTTGTCATCTGCCAAATTTGCCCAGACAGTGGCAAAGGTTAGTTTACTTGGACTCTGTATCCTAATATTAAAATCAATTTATCCTTATATTCACATATCTTTACATAATACAGATAATACAGCCAGATTTGAGAATACCCTCAGACCACTGCTTCATCAACTGTAGCTGGCAGTAAAACTTCAAAATCTATCGAAATACATACTGATCATCCATTCACTTGTCACCAATCACCACCTCCCTCTTCCAGCCAATCAAAGCATGTTTTGCAAACAGCCAATTTAGTTGTTTGAATGTCATAAAGCTTTTAACATTTGTTTATCGTATTTATCCTAAGAATATGAACACCTTAATTCCTTTCCATACTGTCTTGCCCTAAATTTGAACACATCCACTTTACTTCTTGTTCACGACTACAAAACTGGTGGATGAATGGCAAACAGTATAGACAGGTGTGTCTGTCCAAATACTTATACTAAATACAGTAGTTGAATGCTTCAAAAAGGTTGACAAACAGTAAGTCAATGGCTGCCTGGTGCTTAATTTATCTGCCCATGTTTTCATGGAGAAATAAGTAAATTACTTCTTTAAGTAATCCACTTATCAGCAACACTGTTGAACTTATAATGAACAAAATATTAATGAAACTATGACTTCTTTACAACTGTCAATCAAGCATGCACTGCTGGGAGATCAGAATAATTCTTGCATAGTTAGAATAATGAGGTTATGATGTCATGAATTTCTGTGATGATGTCACAACTTTCTGTGATGATGTCACTAGTTTTGGAAATACTGACACACTTCACTATGATGTTAAAGGCCGTGGCTGCATAACTGTGAGTACTGTGTTGATTTTGTCGCGTTTCTCCTGAAAGTCGGTATGGCCCATCACTAACTCACTGAAAAATGAAATATACATAGACCTTATTTAACACTTAAATAAATGGGTATACAACATTTTGAAACATATTTTTATTTAATAAAAAGAAACATCACCAATTTGTCATCCGATGAATTTGCTCATAGAGTGGTAAAGGTTAAAATATATACTATGTATCTAAAATTACAGTAAACAACCAACTGCTTGTTGTAGGCAAAGAATAATAATAAAGCAATAGCAATGTTGCATTTTACATTACTCTTCATGAATACACGCAACAATACAGAGTCCGCTATTTTTAAATTATTGATGTGTTCCTTGCTTTCAAATGAACCCTCTTTACAGATTATATCAAACTACATGTACCACTCTCTGGGCAAATTCTGCAGATGACAAACTGATATGTTTCTCAAAAAATAGGCTTTGATATTTTATGCAAATTGTTTCCTTGACAATTTGCATAAAATGTCAAAGCCTATCTTGGATAAATAAAAACAATAAACTAATAACAACAAAATAATAACAAACAATAATATAGGCTGACCAAATTGACCTGTCCCTTTGACAGGTTAACTGACAGATAGATGCCAGGTGGTCCCATGAGGCTACCAACTCTGACAGATGTGGGTGATTCCACCAGACTTAATTGGGCTGATCCCATCCTTGTTTGTGATAGACCATGGCTAAACAATTTTACAACAGCCATTCCTGACATAGCTGGCACTAGCTATTGCCAAAGACAAATAATACATGCATTATGTTCCATATTTAAGACTGTGAATGTAGTTTTTTTGAGGGAATGAAGAAGGCCATTTGGCCAAGCAGTGAACAACCCCAATAGAACAATTACACTATTTATACACATGGGAAAAGAATAGATACACTATATTAACCCTTGTCCTGCTGAATAAATTAAGATGCTACGCCCACTTCTAATTTTCAGCCAATCATATTACTTGATCTAGGTTGTTGATACAAATTCATCTACTTAATGACAAACAGTGTAGATCCAGATCAGTTGGCTTCTTTAGAAGCCAACTGATCTGGATCTGCACTGTTTGTAATGACAGGGCATATCCGGGTTCAGCAGGACAAGGGTTAATATTTGCAGCAACACTAAATGAATAACCTGAAGCATGGATGGTAGGCAGGTTGAGCTCTCAAACATGGCACTAAATTTTGTTTCCCATTATCCAAAGAAATTGGCAAGACTGTCTGCACATGAAGACTTCACTGTATATTGACCACATGACTGACATGTATGCCTTGACTAGTCAGTGCCATTCTAGCCACCTGCTTGCTTCTTTCCCAGTCCAATACACAGAACCAATAGACAAGCTTTCTAAGCTACCTAAACACCAAACCAGACAGCACCATAAATATTATCTTGTAATATTTGAGCTCAGTCAGTTATTGGAATAAAATAGTTCTGCAAATAATGAAGCAGCAGTATAAAATAAAAAGTTTTGTACAAACTACAATTACAAAACTTGTTAAAAGAAAACAAGGGAAGTGGTAACAATACATACTTGTAATTAATTTCACCATCCCCATCTCTGTCTAATTCTTCTAGTAATAATTTAACTTCATCTTCTGAGAGCTTGATGCCTGTCTCCTGTACAATAATAGAATGACATAATTAGCCAGGCCTCAAAACATAGGCTTAGACAACCACCACTAATACTACATACACTTGGTAGTCAGATTAAGGCCTAAGCTGTAGGATGATACAATATTCCAAAACATTACAAAAACATGCCTATTCAAATATACACTGAAAATTTTACCACCAAAAAATGAAAATTTTCAGATAAAAAATTCTGTTGTTTTTCATATTTCTGCTCAAAAAATAGATTGTGGGGAGTTCTAACGAGTACCCACAATCTATGTTTTTGAGCAGAAATAAAAATAATAGTGTATATACCCCTGTAAACTCTTTTACTATATAAAAGTGGGGTTTAAGGGGTCAAAATTATATAGGTATGTTTTCATGATGACAAATGAGCCGCAACATCAGAAAACATACCTTCGGACATGTGAACGCACTGAAGATTCAGATCAGCCTGTTCATTTGGGCAGTCCAATTAGAATCTTCATTGGGTGCATTTTGGATAGCCAAGGATGCAAAGGTTCTTCATGTGGAGCTTTCTCACATGGTGGCTCACATATTAACCCTTATTATGACATGCTGAATAAATTACGATGCCACACCCACTTCTAATTTTCAGCCAATCAGATGCCTTGATCAAGGTTGTTGACATAAATTCATAAATAAAATGGCAAACAGAGCAGATCAAGACCAGTTGGCTTCTGAAGGCAACTGATCTGGATCTACACTGTTTGCAAAGGCAGAGTATATCCGGGTTCAGCAGGACTAGGGTTAAGTAGCATAGCAGTGTGGATACTGATTGGTATCCAGGCTATTAATGTCTGCTAGTGGTGCCAACACTATGGACAAAGAATATCTGTAGCATGCAAACAGATGTTCATAAAAGATGCCTTTGTTGGAGGAAAATGTTATATAAATTCTAATAAAAATGGGTCCTTTGAAAGCAAAGAACTAAAGAAAATGAGAACAGCAAAATGCAAGAGTTATCAGAAGACAACAAAATGTGCCTTTTTTGCTGCTTGTAATTATTAATAGATTTATTTTAGTAATGCTCAAAAAGTAGTTCAAAGCTAAATACTTGTCCAAGTATTATGATTATAGCATCCTTATGGCATTTTAGAAGCTGACTTAACATAGAGTGAACATACAATTAGCAAAGTCAGTGAAGCATGAAAAATAGGACAAGGTCATATACTACTGGCACACTACAACTGCTCTTTCCTTGATGAACAGTGGTCCAAGTATCAAACTCATGGGTTTTTAGAAACTGACTTATTTACATGACCTATAGATATAGGGTAAACATATATTTAACAAGTCAATGAAGCATAAAAAGTAGGTCAAGGCCACATACAGATGGCAGCCTTCAGCTGCTCTCCCCTTGATGCAACTGTGATTCAAGTACCATGCTTCTCACCTTTATTCCTTCTGAGAACCAGGCCCCAAGGTTAGAAAACCTTTTTCATGCCCAACTAAGCTGAGCATAAAATTTGTCCTGCTAATAAATCTAAAGTTAGTAATAATTTCAAATTCTTTCTTGCTAAATAAAGCTGAGTATGAAATTTTCTCAGCTAATAAATATGAAAATGCCAGCTATTATTTCATATCAGTTTGCAAGAAAAATTTCATGTTCAGCTGAGTTGAGGATGAAAAATGTTTTATAACCTAGCTCGGGGCCAGACTTGAACACAGCAATGTTTGACCCAGATGACACTGTGGTCGCGATGACCATAGCCTTAAAGGCTATGGAGGAACTGACCTAATGCACAAGGGAAACATAAAATTTAAAATAAGTGAAGCATGAAATGTAGGTCAAGGTCATATACTGATAGGGGTTTTAACTGCTTGTGCCTAGATGCAAACGTGGTCCTTTCAGTATCATGCTCCGAGCCCTAGCCTTAACATGCAAGGTGAACATAAATTTGACAAAAGTTGCTTAAACACGAAAAGTAAGTCCAGTGATAATGGGGTTTAGCTGCTCCCCACAGATGCAACTGTGAATGAAGAATGAAGACCCAGATGGGCTGAAACAACATATCCATATACACTTACAGGGCCCAGTTAGTTGTTCAAAGGGTCGTTAGCTTAACAAGCTTGTTAAGGGTCATTTCGTTAACTATTTTAGCGGATTCAATATACAATACACCACAACCTCTTTATAACACTATTGTTGGGGTCCATAGCATAAACCGTGTTAGTTCAACAACCGTGTTATATTCAAACAAAAATGTATGGATTATATTGAAAACTGATCATTTATGGTCATTTTTCAATACAATCTATACATTTTTGGGATCCATCTTTGAACCGTGTTATATCCAAAACCGTGCTATAACGAATCGTGTTATAAAGAGGTTGAAGTGTATTCTGATATTTTTTGCTGAAAAAATGTGAGTAGCTTTTGCAGTGCAAAAGCTACTCACATTTTTTCAGCAAAAAATTTCAGCATATTTGCATATCACTTGATGTAAATTTTAACGAATCGTTAACTAACGACATCGTTAGCTTTGAACAACTGGGCCCAGATTTTTTTTCTATAATTCTACACTATGCATTTTAGCATACCTGTCATCTTTAAAAAATGTCAGACATACATATTATCCCTTCTACAGTACTTCAATATATCAAATCACATTGTTTTTTAAGAAGAATAAAACAAACAAACAAAAAAAAAAAAAACAAACAAAAAAAAACAAGGGTATCTTATTTGACCAAATTATTTGGACAGACAGGCCTCAGCAAACAGTGTAGACCCAGATCAGATGCTGAAAAATGCAGCATCTGATCAGGTTCAACACTGCTTGTCACTCAGCCAGCATTTTTTGACATAAAAATTGGTAGTAAAATGAACTTGTTAAATCTTAGGATGAGTATGATAAAGAATTAAAGTGTCTGAAGACAAAAGGTAAATAGGATTCTGGCACTCAACTTCATTGTTAGCCACTCCAATTTGTCAGTATGACAAGAAAATTATAGTAGATTGATATTACAAATTAATTTAGTTAGTCAAAATTACCAGTAAATTACAGTATCACCTGCACCTGAGGTGAGTGTGCCAGTTTAACCCTGAAAGCGCCAAGAAAAACTGCATCTGAAAATGTCGTCTGTTTATGTCGTCTGCTGAATATTCTTGCAAACTTCTCAAAGCTATTTTTTGCATACCGGCAAAAGGAGCAGTCTGATCTGGGTCCACACTGTTTGCAGAAATGACTTTTAAAATCACAAGCAGAAAACAAAGCAGACGACAATTGTTGTGACTGGCGCTTTAAGGATTAACAGACAAGCCCTGTTTCTACTTTCTTCACTATTCAGTTTATTAATAGATTTATACATACACACTTGTTGGAAGTATATGGATTTTTATTCATAATTAATATCAAGAAAAAATGGATCATGAGATTACTGGAGAAGACTGTGTTCCCATTGTGAGCTTTCCCTGGTTTCTCCATATTTTATATGATACATTATACACCACAAAGTGAACACTGGAAGACTGGCTAAATCAGGCCATACCACACAAGAGAATTTTCCCAGCAGGAACATGACGTTTATACAACGTTATCTCAATGTCGATGCAACGTCTTGACGTTGCATCCATGTTGAGGCGACGTTGTATAGACGTCATGTGTCTGCTGGGTTCAGTTTAAAAAACCTGGGAACATTTATAATTTAATAGTTATCCAAACCCCTGTCATGGAACATGGGTTCTAAATTAAGTGCTTAAAAAAATATGTAAAACTTATTAGTTAGGTTGTTAAGCTACTTGTCAGAAAAAAATTCCATGTCATGTCCCGTATCAAATATACAAATAACAAATGTGTTATACTGCAAAGAATTGTAATGTAAGCTTCTGCTAACTTAACAAAAATATTAGTAAAAGTCATGACCCAAAGCAACATAAATCATCACATAAATGGCTTTATGCTACAATGATAATGCAACAGATAATGAATACTTATACAATATTCACTAGCAGCATTGCAGATGAGACTGAAGGTTGCAGCGGTTCAAAATCACATGTCTGTAAGAACCAAAGGGTATACTGTTTTCATTCTTTAGTTTTTATACATAAATTTTAGCTTGTTTTGTTTAGGTAAATATGATACAAAACAGACAGTTTTTGTCATAATATAAACCGTATCTAATTATTAAATTTTCAATGTCCTTGGAAATGTCTTCTTTGCAGTTTAACAAAACAAATATACATATGTCATCATCAATAATATAGAATACCCATCCCAAATCTGGCCGCTAGTATGATGAACCAATTTATGAGAAAACATTGCAGCCATTTATGCAAGCAACCAGTGAAGGACCAGACCAATTTGCTCAGCATTGCAAACTTCATTACTGCTTATGAAGAGTCTCAATAAAACCGAGACTCCCATTTTGTAATCTGTAGTGTGTTCTTTGTTTCCAAAGACAATCTTTTTGATGTTTATTGTAATCCTCTACAGTCTGGTCCTGAGGTTATAAAACTTTTTTCATGCTCAACTCAGCTGAGTACTTAATTTTCTTGGCTAATAAATATGAAAATGCCAAAAATAGTTGGCATTTTCATATTCATTAGCAGAGAATTTTCATGCTCAGCTATGTTTAGCAAGAAAGAATTTTCAGTTGTTAGTAATTTGAGTTTTTGAGCATGAAATAATTTATGCTCAGCACAGCTGAGCATGAAAATTTTTTTATACCCTCAAGGCTTGGTCTTGACTTTTACTATTATGTTATCTAAATTCTGCAGCACCCAAATTTTGTGTGTGCAAATCAAGAGACTTATCAACATCAATTCTCTCAGAAATGGCAGATACTGTGATCATAATAGGTTCATAAATGCATTGCCAACTTAACCCTTGTCCTGCTGAACCCGGATATACCATTCCTTTGCAAACAGTGTAGATCCAGATCAGTTGGCTTCTGAAGAAGCCAACTGATCTGGATCTGCACTGTTTGCCATGAAGTATGTGAATTTATATCAACAATCTGGATTAAGTAATCCGATTGGCTGAAAATTAGAAGTGGGCGTGACCTCTTAATTTATTCAGCAGGACAAGGGTTAAGTAGAGAGCTGTGTCCAAAGAGTTGTGGTAGAAGAGCCCACTTGATGTAAAAAGGTTAAGCTGCAGTTTGTAGTGTTGTTTTTTTTCTAATAGTGTCTACTTCTGCATGTCTTCCTCCATGTCTAACCCATTTACATAAAGTGGCCTGTGGCCTCTTCTACCAATATTTTTGGCCCAATCTATTTCCAAAATCTGGTTAGTTGTTATTATTACTATGCTTTATAGAAATTCCTGTATTTAATACAAACAGTGTAGACCCTGATCAGCCACTGCATTCTGCAGTATCTGATCTGGAACTGCACTGTTTGGCACTTAATCTTTTTGGGATTTCATGACTAAAATGGGCTAATGAAGTGACCATTTTACAAAGTGTCAAATATTATATATGACACAAAAAAAATGAATGCTCAAAAACAGAAATACATCATTCAAAACTGACCTGTTGAAACAGATGTTTGTGTAGAGTATAAATGATAAATACAACCTAAATCGCAACTGAATAATTTGGTTGTTTCTGGTTTGTTGATGAGTTGAGGTTTTATTGGGTCAACCCATGAGAATCATGTCAAGCTAGTCAGTTTTTTCCTGGGCAGGCTTACTCCTCTAAGTGGTTAACCAGTGCTTGTGCACATTATTTAACCTTCTTGACTCAGCAGAAGGAAGAAACTGACCATAGAAATATTTCATGATCAATCTCTATGAAAGGATGTTGCCAGTGGGGATCAAACCCATGACCTCCTGATTACCAGTCAGACATGGACACGCATCCAAATGAGCCACTGAGTTATTTCTGGAGCTTATGAGTTAAGCACCTCAATATCAAAGAAGAGATACAGAACTTGCTGAAGCTAGCAGCATAGTTAGATGTTACATGTATAAATGGGCTGTGCCATGGGAAAACTTCTCTTCGGGCATATGTGGACAGTAAAGACACAGATCAGCCTGCACATCCATGCAGTCTGATTAGGCCTTCACTGTCTGCTTACAATCTCATTGGATACCATAGCTACAGATAAGAGGGGGTATCCACATAATATTTTTCTTATTTCTCAACGAAAATGTATGTTGTGGGTACTCATTAGAAGCGCCTCGGTCAGGCGCTTCTAATGAGTACCTACAACATATGTTTTTATTGAGAAATAAGAAAGATATCAACAGTTTTCGGATGAAAAAAGTGCCTTATCTGTTGCTATGGATACTGTAGAATATATCAACATATAATAAAGGTCTTTGTCAGAGTGTGCTGCATTGCTGGCTGAGCTGGATCTTTACTGTTCCCATATTCCCTAAAAACACAGTTTTACTTGGCATAGCCTAAATCCCCTTAAAAACTTTACAACTGCCTTTTAATAACAGTATTAACCCTTGTCCTGCTGAATAAATTAAGATGCCACACCCACTTATAATTTTCAGCCAATCAGATTACTTGATCCAGATTGCTGCTATACATTCATATACTTAATGGCAAACAGTGCAGATCCAGATCAGTTGGCTTCTTCAGAAGCCAACTGATCTGGATCTATACTGTTTGCAAAGGCAGGGTATGTCTGAGCTCAGCAGGACAAGGGTAAATGAAGACCAAACTAGAGTTTAGCAGGTTAAATAGAGCAGTTACTTGTTGTAGCTGATGTTAACATCAAGTATAGAAGCAGATACAAAATACTGTATTTGTCCTAAGTATTGGGACAGACAGGCCTTAGCAAACAATGTTGACTTTAGACCTTCCACTGAATGTGGCATGTGATCAGTGTTACACTCTTGGTCACAAATCCATAGTAACAGGTAGTCAAACGGACTTGTTTAACAATTACCACTCTTTGGGCAAATTCAGCAGATGACATGGATATTTTTCTTATCATTTGCAAGAAAACAGGATCTAACATTTCATGCAAATTGTCTCTGTTAGAGACAATTTGCATGAAATGTCAAATCTTGTTTCCTGGGAAAAAAACCTGAAAAATATTTTGAAATGTCAATTAATCCACAGAATTCTTTTGATCATATCCAAAGAAGAATTTTCTCTTACAGTGACAGTTTTGAACCTCATCGGGAACCATCATTAGACTGTGACCTTGACCTTGTGATGTCACAGGACTTGGACTGCTTACCACTAGACTGGTTACTAGTGGTAAGCAAAGCCCTTTGTCAACAGATTTTGAAATGCTGTCTGCTTCAAATTTTACCCAGAGTACTAAGTGTTAAAGTTTCGGACCAGTAAGCTATGACGTAAGGTGTTCCAATATTTCAGGTAAATACACAGTATTAGCACTAAAGCAAAGGGTATACTGTTAGCCATAGTCAACTTTTATTAGCAATGTTAAAGTTCAGTTAACCTTTACCAATCTCTGAGCAAATTCAGCAGACCACAAATTGATGATATCTTTTTAATTTTTCCTTGAAAACAGGATTTGACATTTTATGCAAATTGTCTCCATTGGAGACAATTTGCATGAAGTGTCAAATCCTGTTTTCTGGGAAAAAATAAGAAGTCTATTTCAATATGTTGTCTGCTGAAAATTTTAACCAGAGTTCTAAGCGTTAATATTGTTATTCTGGTCATTATCCCATACTTCCCGTTTACCTGTGCATGTTTCAATAAAGCCTTCCTGGCACACTGAAGAATGAAGCATTTTTCTTTAGATTTATCTGAATCATCACATACTATCTAATGTATATAAAATATACATGATAGGCAATGTAGGAAAAAAGCCTTTATGCCATATGCGTACAGCAAAAGACCAGATGAGCTAGTGCATCCGTGCAGTCTGATCTGGTCATTCTTTGTTCATCAACATATACTACAATATTAAATGAAGTCCCTGATCAGCCTGCTTGAACATACACAGGCTGATCCGGACCCGTGTTGTTTGCAAATTGCATAAGGGCCCTTTTCTTACATTGCACATCACATATAATCATTTTAAACAAGCATATTATATTAGTGATAAGTTGATTATTCCAAAGTCAGTGACTGTGAAAGGAACAGCCATTTCATCTGACAATGCATTTTAGGCTAAAAATTTCTGAAAAGAAACATTTCATTTTTAGTTTTACATAAAAAACTAAATAAACACATAAAAAGTATGACATAAAGTAGACAATCAACTGACAAAGTTGTTTTTGCCACTTTATGTCACAAAGTGCAAAAATTAGGTTTGTTCACTTTCAGGTATTGAACATAACATGAATTCTGAAACTGACAATCAGATAAGGAAAATGCCCAAAAGAATATTAACCCTTAAAACGCAAGGAGACAATTTACATCAAGACCTGTTTTCTATAAAAAAAAAAAAAAAAAAAAAAATTCTAGAATATCGTCTGCTTTATGTTTTAAAGGTTAAGGTGCAAGTTGTATCATGTACAAATGCCTAGCAGCCCAAGAAAAAGATGCTTTCTTATTTACAGCTGTGGTGAGATGAGGTAAACTGATAAATGACGAGAAAAAAGCACTGTCAGTTTCCAATTCTTAATAACCATAGAAATATATACAGAACTTTGTGGATGTGAATTCAAATCAAACCATGGACATATAAATAGAAATATGAAGGCTGACTCAATTACCTAATATCACAAGATGTTGTTTAACTCATTTTAGAATGAATAAACTCTCCCAAACTATACATTGGAAGAGTCCAAGTTCATGTTCAGATATGTCAGGCTATGTGTGTGTGATTTAGATATTCCCAGAGAAAAACAGAACTTCGTTGAAATATATGTCGCACCTGCATGCTAATACGTGAAAACAAGCACCAGAAGAGTGAGACTTGTCATCCCTGTTTAGCTCAATGAGATAAAACAATTGATGAAGTAAACCCTTAAAACGCCAAGAAAACCTGCATCTGAAAATGTCGTCTGTTTTTGTTGTCTGCTGAATATTCTTGCAAACTTTTCAAATCTATTTCTGAATACAGGCAAACAGTGTGGCCCCTGATCAGAGGAGCAGTCTGATCTGGGTCCACACTGTTTGCAAAAATGACTTTTAAAATCACAAGCAGATGGCAAAGCAGAAGACAATTGTTGTGATTGGCAGTTTAAGGGTTAAACTAATTGTAAAGTTTTACAGTTTGTAGACTTCATTAAAGGTGAATGCTAGGGTGGACATAAGCTCATTTATCACATGACCGTCACGTTATTCAGTGAAATAACCCATGTCATAAAAATCAATTAACCACACGTGTTATAACACCTGCAAGGCTTCCCATTGGTTAGCCTAATTACCCTCATTAATATTCGTATTACACCGCTTATTGATAGCAACCAAGATGGTGTCCGCGTTCGCCGATACAACTTTCACTTTTGGAACAGATCCTGCCTTCAATTTTGAGATGATTTTTAGATGAACGATAAATGTCAGACCGATGGAGGACGAAGACAAAAAACAATCACAATGTGAATAACACGGCTACCAGAAATATTCATGGTGGTAAAACTTCGGTGTTTTCCCGCAACATATTTGGAGGCACTCTCAACATTGATATCGTCAAACCGTCAATGAAAAAAAAATTCACCTCCTCCAAAAAACATTGGAGGATGACATGACTGAGACAGTCAATAAATGTGTCAAATTAGAATCCAAACTAAAATTAAAATGTTTTAAAGTTTTGAAATCTATTGTTTACTTGAGTGTGACAGCCACCCATCGACCAAGGTCAATGACCTTTAAATACGACAGCTGACTGTGGGGGATTTCCCTACAGATTCTCAGTGATGTATTGACTCGCTGAATGACGTTGTTCAATGGAATCTTTAGTTTTGAATTGATTTATTCAAATGAAATATTTATTAGCTCAAATAAAAATCTTTATTGTTTCCTTCAGTTTAACGAAGTAATAAATAGCACATGTATCTTGTTTCTAGTTATTTCGGTACTTATCAAATAATATGCAAACTATTTTTGTTGCGTAGTACTATTGAATCCTTGGTAGCGAGTTGTTCCGCTTAGCTATGGAAAGCCGTTATCTTTAAAATATATTTTGTGCATTTTTGTCATCAAAAGGGCCATGTGATAAACAGAATCTTATATTCGTGGTCATTTAATATAAAATTTATGAAACTCGTTGGCTAATTTCGGTATTTTGCTCGCTAAAGCTCGCAAAATACAGAAATTACCCAAACTCGTTTCATAAATTTCATATTAAATGACCACTCATGTAAGATCCTCTATGTATGAGCAAAGAAAAGGATAAATGAACGGACGAATACTTGCACGCCTAAGGTGCCATGCTAACCCAGGAGTGACAAAAAACACTGGCCTATGCAGACAGTGGAGACCCTGATCAGATGGGGCATTCTGTAGCATCTGATCTGGGTCTGCATGGTTTGCCAACTACCCTTTTGTGGGGTCCCCAGTCTAAAAGGGGTTGTTAATATGTACTGTGTGTGTTTCTAAGAACTGTAGCACATGCCCTGGTTTAAATCTCTGCAAACTTTTGTGACTTAAGTGTCCACTGTGGTCTTTTACACTGGTAATTTCTGTTTCATCATTGAAACTGGTATTGCTGTACACATTTTCATAATGACAAGTAGCAAAGGATACCAAAACACTTCGTTTTTGATTGGTTTCACTCCTAAATGGTTATATTTATTGTCAGATTTTCAGATTATATAATGCAGAAGGTATTTTACTGATGTTATCATATTGTAGTTGTAGTAAGAAATTGCTAATTTTGGTTTGGTAATGGATTGTTCTTGCTTTATGACGAAATCAGAACAAGGAATTCTCCATTATTAGCTGATCATATTATGTAAAAGACCTAATAAATTATCACACACGTGATAAAATATATTAAAGTTGAACAAGATTAGACAAAAGAAAACACTCAGTCACACATAAGTTCCTGAAAGTCCAGGACTCCATTTATTTACAGTAAGACCAGTTTCATTGACAAACTGAAATTGCCAGTGCAGATAGACCACAGTGGATGTCATCTGAAACAACACATTGTGGTCTAAGGTTGACCAAATCTTCACTCTGATACTGTTTTTTTTTTTTTTTTTTTTTTTTTCAAAATGTTACAAGAATCAAATAAGAAAGTGAACAGGTACTGTAAATGCCCTACAATTTTGAACACTTTATTCCATACATTTTGGGCCTAGTTTTTGCCTTTTGTGCAGTTGTTTCTTAAAATACTTAGTGCAATGGAATTTGCATATGCCATTTTGTCAGACACTTTGGTGTATGAAATTTTAGGACATTTACAGTAATGGTTATCTGACATAAAAAACTGGTAATAATAAAATTCTTTGGGATCTAAATCAGCCTTCAAATCCATATATTATACATCCGTTAACAAATGGATAAACTTCCCAAAACCATATTTCCCCAAAATGTAACTAGGAGGAAGGAAAGCAAGTTGATTATCTAACTAGCAATGTTCTGAATGTGACACATAGACATAAGGTGAAAATCTTGCATTTGATTGGATAAATCTCCAGATGACCATGGTGATGACAACAACATAAAAAACAACAACAGTCATTTTGATTTGTTAACCTCCACTTTAAAGTAAACATCTCTTGCATTTCATTGGATAAAGCCCCAGATCACCATGGTGATGACAGCAACATATAAAAACAATCATTTGGATTGGTTAAGCTCCAATTTCCATGACCCACAACACGAATAAAGAACCATTTGACTATAAGACTTGCTTACTATGCCATCACCCACCATATTATCAGTTCTACCAAACTCTAGGGGTTCAGATAACCAGAGTATACTGAGAAATTGTCTTATTCATAGCTCCAGATAAGTTGCTTTTTTTCAATCAAAGAGTGTGGATATGTTTCTTATTTCTGCATTAAAAATGTGATATAGGTACTAATTAGAAGTGTCTCACTGAGGCACTTCTAATGAATGCCCACAACATATGTTTTTGTGTAGAAATAAGAAAAATATTTAGTTGATGCCCATCCTTACCTAGAGCTATGTTATTTCTCCAAAAATCAAATTACCAGGAGACATAGTTTATCATATGTCTGTAATAAGAGGTCATAGAACCAGACAAGACATATGCCACAAGCTCCCTGCCCCAAGACTTAATAGCTCTGGATCAGAGGAGTATCTAGATAAATGTTCATTTGTTTTGAGTTGCTAAGGTCATGTTGAGCTGGTCAGTTTGCTTAAACCACACTTTTCCTGGGCAGGCTTTGTCCTCTAAGAGGTAAACCAGTACTTGTGCACAATGCACCAGAAACTGACAACTGCGCTTCTAGAATCAGCTGAAGGGAGAGAATGGTCACAGAAAATCTGCAAAGTGTGACCTAATATATCAATTTACAGAGTGATACTTCAAAGCCCACACACTGTCAACTAACAGTGAAGGCCCTGATTAGACTGGTGGATGTGCAAAATAATCTGGCTCTATGGTTGTCATATATGAAATAAAGTTATTTTTAGCTTAGAGCAACATATGCACTGAGGCTGCAAAGTCTTAAAATCATTAGATTCCTTGTCAAAACACCAATGTAAAATAACAGTTTACCTGAGCGTATCTTACAATTGCCAGTTTGGCACACTGAGAAAATAGAATCAGTAAAGCAAATACATACATATGTACAATAAAAATGAACAACAAGAAATAAAAAACAAATCTGGAATCCAGATAAACTGAGTGATTTTTTTCTCATTTCTCCATAAAAGAATAATTCCAACTCAACAAGCTAACACTAATGTAACAAAATTTGACTGCCTGCAAACAAATTCAAAATGGCATTTATACTTTAATAAATCCACTGAGCAGTAATCTTGGCACTATCTTCTTTGCAAAGATTTCTAAAATAAGCTATTTAACCCATTTCTTAATGTAAGCTTAACTGAGCTGGAATTATAAGAAATGATTTTTTTTTTCTCAGATTTTATTGATGTATAAATACAGTGTAGCTCCAATATATCGCGATCCTCGGGGTCCAGAGTCCGGTATCGCGATATAAACGGAGCGCGATATAAGTCCCGATATGTACCATGCATGTATAACAGCGTGCATAACACTCGCTCGGTTTGTAGCCATTGTAGTTTGCTGAGACATCACGGATAAATGGCATTCAATCATGTTGTCACCGTATTTCCTAATTAAAATTGGATTAGAATTGCTCAATGGAATAATTTACAATGGTGCGCTATGTCTAACAAGTAATTCCAATCGAAACCAGCTGATAAACTACGTTTGAAAACAAGAAATCATCGGATTGACAATTTAGGACGCCATTTTGGATACTCTGGTTCCCTAAACGGTGAAGGGAAGTTACTCAATTGTGCTAAGATAACTCGAGTTGCTTCCCTTTGCTTATATTGCAGGCGAAAAAAAAAACAAAAAAACTGTCGTTTATCAAAGTTAATTTCTTTTTATTTAAGTTTGTTTGTTTTTGTTTTGTTTTGTTTTTGACGCAGTTGTTTTCTTCTGAAATATTTATATCTACAGAAGTGTAAAATAAGCAGACTAAGATCTGTATATGTAGGACAGAAACATCGTAAGACTACTGTCTTGTAAAATTTGCTGGTGTTGAAAAGGAGGTGGACCGTTTTCACCTGTTGAGCAAAATTAGTTTGTGGGCATCACTGACTGATTGAGCATTGAGTAGATCTATGTACTAAATGATGATAATGATTACGACAATTACGACGACATAATTTATTTTTTGCCAATTATAATCAATGTGTGTGCTGATTGACACTAAGTTGATTGTTTGTCATATAATACCTGACGCGACTTAGCTTCGGGATAGGCGCGAAAAATCAATTACCAGAGGCGGAACGCGTTTTTTTTTTTGTTTTTGTTTTGTTCTGAAGTTAAATAAAACAATGAATATTTTATGTTTTTAAATTTTTTTTTTTTTTTTTTTTTTTTTTTTTGCTTATGGAAAATTTGGGAGCCATGGCCTATTCGCGATATACAGGATTTTGCGAAATAACGGACCGCAATGCATTGGAGCTACACTGTACTGATGAATTACTCACTAACTTGACATGATGCCTTTTGCTTTCTGAGTGATTTGCCGGTGTTTACACATCAATAAATCTACAAAATAAAGCTCCTGACCTACAAGCTAATCTAAAGAATCTGAAAAGGGCCATTTCTATACACCAATATAATCTATAGTATCTAATGATTCTGTAGATTAATTGGGAAGGTTCTGAATGGACTGCACCTAGAAAGACTCCATTTCCATGTGGTGTGGCTTATGGTAAATGTCCTAAAATTTCATACAACTAAGCGTCTGACAAAATGACATGTGAACAGTGCAGACCCAGATCAGACTGCTCCTGAAGGAGCAGCCTGATCAGGGTCTATACTGTTTGCCATTCCACTAACTATCTTATAAAACAGAATTTGGACCAAAAAGAGTGAAATAAAATGTTCAAAATTTTAGGACATTTACCATATTTTCATGCAGAAACAAGAAAATCCATCAACATTTTATCTGACCTGGATCCCTGAACAAATATCGTAACAAAACCTACAATAAGACATGTATAACTAGCAAACACTCAGATCAATGTGCATCCACCCAGTATGGCAAGGGTTCTTGTTCATCCCTCTTTGGATAGCCTGGAGTCTACAGAAGGCACATGCGATCAGTGTAACCTGATCAGACTGCCTGGATGCACAGGCTGATCTGAGTCTTACCTTGTCGCACAAGTCTTATTGTTGGTTTTGCCCTGCACTGGCTCACAGAGTTTTCAGCAGGCAACGCTACACAGTATGAAAGCTTTACTCAAAGATGTCAGAATACAAAGTAATATTGTGAAATACAGCTCAAGGTCAAGTATGGAGGATTACATTTGGTTGCCCATACATCTCTATTGCTTTACGGATATTTGACACAAAACAGTTTAACTAAAAGCTGCTTTTGTAAAAACATGCTACATAAAACATAACAGATTATAGATATGCTATATATGAATTACATAAAAAATTACTTCATTCAAAATTCAGATTACAAAGAATAAAGAAAATGTTAATTTAAATAAGGCTGAACTCTTTCCCCCCAAGTGGCAACTTTTGTCATCTGCTGATAACCTTTGCAAACAGTTTGGACCCAGATCAGGCCCAACAAAATGTTGGGCCTGATCTGGATCCAAACTGTTTGACACTCTGATGGTATTGCTGAAAGATTTTTTTAAAAAGTTAATTTAAAAAAAAATCCACAGACGACAAAAAAGCATGCAAAATTACTCAGCATGCAAAGAGTTAAATCAAAATATTACAGTATGGTGACAGAAGTCATTCAAGTATTGGAAATTGTTGCAGTATTACATGCAAATTAATCCATGGATGTTATACCATTATTACTAGGAAACTCTACCGTCAAACTTTAATGTCTTGAACATCTTTAGAACCATGGAAATTTGTTCTAGACATGGGTAGTTTGAGGCTATCAGGAGTCAAATTGGGAAAATTTAAGGATGTCTTTTTGATCTATAAAATAATGGTATGTTGAGTTTACACATTAGAATTGCATGATGAATATATACATGTATTTACATGGTAAAATAAGAAAATTACCCTAAAATATCCCTAAATATTTATTTTCTTGTCAGAAGAATTTTCTAGGGGCTGAAAAATGAGTTCTAATTAGCCACAGTAAACAAGCCACCAGTGTTTGAGCCACTAAAGTTTGACTGTATATTACATTTCATATAGAAGAATTAAAAGAAAAGGACTGCATCCAGCATGCAAAAGCACGTTCTTCTGTTGCAGTTGTTCTTTGTTCATATGAGAAGCGTCAAGTGAAAAAAGTGCCTTCAAACATGTGTAAAATGCACAAATTCAGATCATCCTGCCTATGAGCAAAGTATCATCCAGACCTTTGCTCTCCATTCAAACATTCTTTGATTTGATTTAATTTCCTATGATTCTCAGCAGACAGTAAAGGCCCTGATCAGACTGCAGGGATACCCAAAGAAACACTTTCCTATGGTGCAGCTGATACATCAGGCCTCGAGGTGATAAAACTTTTTTCATGCTCAACTCAGCTGAGCATGAAATTTTCTCTGCTAATAAATATGAAAATGCCAACAATAGTTGGCATTTTCATATTTATTAGCAGAGAAATTTTCATGCTCAGCTATGTTTAGCAAGAAAAAATTTGCAATTGTTAGTAATTTGAGATTTATTAGTAGGACAAATTTCATGCTCACTTCAGTTGAGCATGAAAAAAGTTTTATAACCTCAGGGCCAGTTATTGCAGTTGTATTGTTCTCCTCTGACATTTCTTGTTCCTCATCTATCCTTTTTAACTATCCTTAGGAAGACTGTGCTTAATAACGGTGACCTTTCTGGTGTAACCTCATTTTTTGGGGGTGTCTCTTGATAAGGAAGTATTTACAATTGATTCATAATAACTCATCATGTTAACCCTTGTCCTGCTGAATAAATTAAGATGCCATGCCTACTTCTAATTTTCAGCCAGTCAGATTACTTGGTCCGGATTGTTGCTATAAATTCACATACTTAATGGCAAACTGCAGATCCAGATCAGCTGGCTTCATCAGTGTATTTACGAGTTCAGCAGGACAAGGGTTAATATGAAAAAAGTATTTCAAATCTGTGGCAAAATTTTACCTTTACCACTCTCTGGGATAATTCAGCAGAAAACAAATTGGTGTTATTTTTCTCCAGAAAACAGAATTTGACATTTCATGCAAATGTCTTCACTGGATGCAATTTGCATGAAATGCCAATCTTGCTTCCTGGGAGATATAAAAAAAAAAAGATTCCAATATGTAGTCTGCTGGAAATTTTACCCAGAGTGTTAAAGATGCAATGACTTTGTCACCATACTATACAGAAAGAAATATAGCTGAGAGTAAGAATTAAGAACCAAAATAATGTGATTACAAGTACATCTGTACAGGCCACTATACCTACCTCAATTCCTTCCACAAATTCCTCATGCGTAACACTCATGCTCCCGTCCTTATCAAATTTGTTGAAGAAGTCCACAAGACGAAGGTTATGCTTCTCAATGTAATTTGCTAGTTTTACCATTGGATGAATTTTAGCTTTTGGCTTCTGTGGCGGTTCCATTCCACCATGTTTTAATTTTAAACTTGGAATCTGTTCTAATACTTGTTTATAAACTTCTTCAAAGTCTTTATTCACTAATATATCCTGCAAAACACAAAGGGAACTTTTTGTTGAACATGTTGTCTTTAATGTACAAAAAGAAAACAACAACAAACAACAACAAACAAACAAAAACTACGACAAGATATGTGTTATAAAATAGAGGATCTTACATTTGTGGTCATTTTATATGCCTTTGGGCAGTTTCATAAATCCCATATGAAATGGCCACAAGTGTAAGATTCTGTTTATCATGACTTTTAAATTGTATTTTATGGCCGTAAAAGTTGAACCGTTTTTCAACAGCAAACATAACGTTGTCACAGTTTGCATCACGAAGTTACATGCCAGTAACTAAGTGTAATGTAACATGTCATCATATCATTTTTATAACATGATGTTATTCACTGAATAAAAGCAACTTCATATGATAAAAAATATTTTGACACAATGCCAGGGCTGTGGAATTATCATGCCGGACTTGTCCAACTTGTCCCATTTCCTGTGTACAAGTAAGAAATTTAAATTTACTTGTCCTGGGACAAGGTCTTCATATCTCTAGCTGAACTTCATAGTTCTAGCTATGAAGAGTATCCAGATTATAATATATATTTTTCTTATTTCTCAAAGAAAACATATGTTGTGGGTACTCACTAGAAGTGCTAACCAAGGCACTTCTAATGAGTACCAAAAATGTATGCTTTCTTCAAAAAATAAGAAAAAATGCCAATTTTTGGGCAAGTAAATTTTTGATGGACAAATGGATTTTGACCTTTTACTTGTCCGTGGACAAGTAATGAAATTTTATACTTCCACAACCCTGATAGAGCCATATGTTTCTGATTCATATGTTTTTTATTCTTTTTATTAAATTTCAAGGAATGTAAATAGAGTGTAGCCTCTCTTTGGAATGCATAAAAAGGCATTTGTATGGTATATGTTGAAAAGCTGTTCAATATATTGTAAAACAATACTTTGCAGACTTTGGAGAATGGTTGTTACAGAGAGAGGTTTGTTGATGCAAGGTGACTCTAAGTGAAGGAACACAGTATGAAAACCATATACAGTCAAACTTCAATGACTCAAACAGCTTTGGGACCATGGAAACTTGTTTGAGACATGGGTAGTTTGAGCCACTGAGGGTCAATCATAGTGCAAGACCAGGAAGCAAATGGCAATAATTTAGGGAAGTCTTCTCGATCTTCTATACAATAATGGTATGTTGAGTGTACTCATTGAGGCAATTCTAATGAGTACACGCAACATACAATTTCATGATAAAATGAGAAAATTTCCATAAATATTTGTTTTCTAGAACTATCAAAAAAATTTAGTAGGGACTCATAAACAAGTTCAAATCAGCCATGGTAAACAAGCCATCGGTGTTGGAGCCATTGAGGCTCGACTGTACCACCACACTGATTTCAATAATTCTTTATTTATTTGAATTGAGGTGAGGTTTCGTTTAAGTTAAACTGGTTTAACCTTTACCACTCTCTGGGCATTTTCAGCAGACGACAAAATGATGTTATTTTTCTTATTTTTCCCAGAAAACAGGATTTGACATTTCATGCAAATTGTCTCCTTAGGAGACAATTTGCATGAAATGTCAAATCCTGTTTTCTGGGAAAAATAAGAAAAATATTTCAAAATGTTGTCTGCTGAAAATTTTACCCAGAGTGCTAAGCGTTAAGCCCCCATTAGTTTTCCTACTGATAGTCCCAAAGCATTCCTGTTACAGTTCTTCTTTGTTTGACAAGTTGATAGTCCCAAAGCATTCCTGTTTTTCTTTGTTTGTACCTCAATGTTGCATATGTGGCATTCGTTTTGTCATTTGTGTTGCTCATCTCTCCTTCTTTAGAAGCCTTAGGAGGGCTGTGTTTCAAGACTGTGGCAATTCTTGGGTATCTTCATTTATATTCTGGCAAATGGTTTGAAGTTTGACTTGTATTTGCCCTTTTAGTGACACAAGGTTTCCACTGCATTTTGAAACTTGGGGTAAATCTGCTCTGTTTTCTTTTTTGTACCCCCAATGTATAGCAGCATATAGAGACTCTCTTAAATTTTTGGGGTACAAGACAAATTTTAGGGGTAAAAAACCCTCTATGGGAATGCTGTGACTGGGGTTAGGGCAAGGTATTGGTAAGTCTACTATTGTTAAAGTTCTCACCAATAGCTCCAATTTGACACCAACCATAGCCAAGTTAGAGTGGCTGAACTCTAATATACCCTTTTGTGGGTAAGATCAGGGTTGTGAGGTGGGATCTGGGCTGGGAGCAGATGAGAGCCATTTAAGCCTGGTCCTGCTGAATCCAGATATACCCCACATTTGCATAGATCCAGATCAGTTTCCTTCACTGTTTGTCACTATGCGAACGTTTATATCAACAATCTGGATTAAGTCATCTGATTGGCTGACATGGCATCTTAATTTATTCAGCATGTCAAGGGTTAAGTAATCTATTGTTAACCCTTGTCATACTGAATAAATTAAGATGCCATGCCCACTTCTAATTTTCAGTCAATCAGATTACTTGATTCAGGTTGTTGATACAAATTCACATACTTGATGACAGACATGCAGATCCAGATAAGCTGGCTGCTTCAGAAGCCAACTGATCTAGATCTACACTGCAAAGGCAGGACATATCTGAGACAAGGGTTAAAATTCTCTTCAAGACCTACAATTTGATACCAAAATATGCCTGCAGTAGATTAGATGATGCAATAATCAGAAAATTAAAGATGGCTACTAGCATCCATAATATTATAACTAAATGATGTACAATGTCAGGAAAATACTACTTACACTAAAATCTAGTTCTCTTATGACACAGTTTGGGTTGCGTAAAATGGCAGCACAGATTCCATAACACCCAGCACTTTGCATAGGATTCTGACCCATCTGAAATAAATAAATAAATTAATTATGATACATAGCTCCACGTAGGAGCAGGTATCCAAATATCTTTTTTTTTTAATTTCTTCATGAAAACATAGGTTGTGGTACTAGTTAGAAGCCCCTCAGTGTATAAAAACAGTTTTGACAATGAAATAATTCACTAGTTACTGCTATCATATCATCACACCATGAATTATAGAATTATTATAACTAACTATACTTCACTGATAGGTAGATAATAGATAAGTTTATTCAACAGTAGCTAATAAATCTGTAAGGTGATCAGTAAGATCTGACTGGGTTTGTATTCTATCTGACGTTTGCATCCACATATGTCCTGAAGATCCTTTTTCTCAAGATAAGGCTCAGCCTAAATACCGCTCACCTTCAATACTCACAATGTTTCATTCAGTGATATTCAGTTATGATGAGGCTCAGCCTAAATTCTAACTATCACCTTCAATACTTACAATGTTTCATTCAGTGATATTCAGTTATGATGAGGCTTAGCCTAAATTCTACTGCTCACCTTCAATACTTACAATGTTTCATTCAGTGATATTCAGTTATGATGAGGCTCAGCCTAAATTCTACTGCTCACCTTCAATACTTACAATGTTTCATTCAGTGATATTCAGTTATGATGAGGCTCAGCCTAAATTCTACCGCTCACCTTCAATACTTACAATGTTTCATTCAGTGATATTCAGATATGATGAGGCTCAGCCTAAATTCTACCGCTCACCTTCAATACTTACAATGTTTCATTCAGTGATATTCAGTTATGATAAGGCTCAGCCTAAATTCTACCGCTCACCTTCAATACTTACAATGTTTCATTCAGTGATATTCAGTTATGATAAGGCTCAGCCTAAATTCTACTGCTCAACTTCAAAACTTACAATGTTTCATTCAGTGATATTTTGTTATGATGAGGCTCCACCTAAATTCTACTGCTCACCTTTAAAATGTACAATGTTTCATTCAGTGATACTTTGTTATGATTAGGCTCAGCCTAAATTCTACTGCTCACCTTCAAAACTTGCAATGTTTCATTTAGTGATAAACCCTTTCCTATTACCACTGCACCCTCTGGTGTAAGTCTGTTATTTCTGAAAAACAATAACAATAACCCAATCTTCATTATACTACATCAGTTAAAGATGCATTTGCATCTGTGTGTAATTGTCCTATATTATTGGTTCAAAATACAAAAATGTACAAGCATATTCCTGATTGTCTTTGTCCATTTGCTACAACATATAATCTGTTTTCAAAAAAAGTAGGAATAACAAATCTTCATGCCTGCCTGATCCTTATTTCTCAAAATGACAAACTTAAACAAGAAGTGTCAAAAAGCAGTGTTTATAAGATACCCCCTGCTATTTTGCAAGATAAGAATCAGAAACCAAAATGTAACAGATGGACAGATAGACATACGGATGGACAACATGAAAACAGTATAGCCCCCAACAAACTCAGTTTGCTGCGGAGTATAAAAATGAAATCTGCATCAATATTGAACTTATAAGGAAAATGTAGGATTAAAATGACAGAATATTTATTCGTGACCTCAAATCTTGCTTTACATTTCACCATTTCACAATCCCAGAAAAAGTGTCAATTTACTGATAGCCAGTATGCAAAAAAAAAGTCATGGAAGTAACAGTGTTTTACATCCCTTTCAACTTTATTTTAACCCTTGTCCTGCTGAACCCAGATACACACTGCCTTTGCAAACAGTGTAGATCCAGATCAGTTGGCTTCTTAGAAGCCAACTGATCTGGATCTGCACTGTTTGTCATTAAGTATTCAACTTTGTATCAACAACCTGAATCAAGTAATCTAATTGGCTGAAAATTAGAAGTGGGCATGGTATCTTAATTTATTAAGCAGGACAAGGGTTAAGTGATAGTGAAAAGCTTTGTGCAATGAAGCCTGTAAAATCATAAGTTGAATTCCGCCCCCAGTGAGATATGAGCCCAGGACCTCATGATCCGAATTTGGGAGCACTAACCACTCCACCATCCAGAAGCTTCGGAAGTAACTGGAATTACCACATCTATCCTGCCTGAGCAAACAGTGTGGACCCAGATCAGATGCTGCATTCTGCAGCATCTGATCAGGCTCTACACTGTTTGCCACTCATCAAGTGGTTTACAGACACATCAAAAAGCAGTAAAAATATAAGTGAAGTTACCCAGGCAAATTATGAAGCACATCCCTCCGAAGGCACCAAAAAAAGGAAAGACGAGCAAACAATGACAAAACAATCATAACATATGAAACCAACGATACACAACAAAGAAGAACTGTAATAGAGGAATGCTTTGGAATTGTCAGTAGAAAAAAATACTTGGGGCTTGAACCAGTTTTACTTGTGTGAAACCTCACCCTTAATTCTGACGTAGCTCCAAATAACAAACATCTGGGCCCAGTTGTTCAAAACTAACGACGTCGTTAGTTAACGATTCGTTAAAATTTACATCAAATGATACGCAAATATGCTGAAATTTTTTTGCTGAAAATATGTGAGTAGCTTTTGCAGTGCAAAAGCTACTCACATTTTTTCAGCAAAAAATATCAGAATATTGTATATTGAATCCGCTAAAACAGTTAACGAAATGACCCTTAACGAGCTTGTTAAGCTAACGACGCTTTGAACAACTGGGCCCTGTTTGGTCTGCAATAGTTCCTCTACCTCAACAGTGAAACATCACAGTGAAACACATACAAAACTGACTTGTTCAAATTTCACAACAAGTATGTTAATGAACTATGGTGTCCCAATAAATATATTCGTCACAAAAACATGCCTGTAGAATGTTGAACCCCTTTAACCCCACTTTAATATAGTGAAACTTGGATTTACAGGGGTATACATTATTTTTCTTATTTCTGCTCAAAAACATAGATTGTGGGTACTTGTTAGGACCACCTCACCGAGGCATTCTAACAAGTACCCATAATCTATGTTCTGAGCAGAAATATGAAAACTATCAGAATTTTTATCTGAAAATTTTCATTTTTTGGTGGTAAAATTTTCATTATATTTGAATAAGCTTGTTTTTGTAATGATCTTATCTAGAAATCAAAACTTACGATATATCTAGTTCTTCTAATACTGAATTTCCTTTGAGAGCATCCTGTAGGGCAGTGGCTCCTTCTAACCCAAAACCATTCCAAGACAGGTTTAATTTCTTCATATAAACATTACTCTGTAATCAACACATAAAATATCTATACCCACAATGTCAGAAAAAGCATCTTCAGATATCTGCACTGAGTAAAAATTCAGATCAGCCTGCACAATTGGCACAGGTCTCATCTGAATCTTCACTGGGCATGTTTTGGATAGCCAAGGACACAAAGTTTTTTTTATGCTGACAATGAAGACTCATGTATATCTCACATTGCAGCTCCTGGATAATTTGTATAATCTAATATATCAACTCCTTTTTTTCCAATTTGCATTAAAGTGAACCCTCGTTACAACAACATCATTTGTTCCCAAAGATATTGCTATTAAAATGAATTTGCTGTTGTAAAGAATTCTTAATGAGCAGAATGATATGCAACAAAAGCCATGTTTTATTCTTATTTCTTCATAGAACATATGTTTTGGATATTTGTTAGAATTACCTCAGTGATGTAATTCTAACAAATATCCAAAACATATGTTGCTTTAAGTATTGAATAATAATGTTCCTGCATAATTTCTGATTAACTGTCACCTCTTGAGGGAGGGTTTCTGTGCTAAGTCAAATTGTCAGTAGAACGAATTTTGTCGTTGTGTCGAGTGTCGGTATAAAGCAGGCTGACTGTATTTAATTCAATTTTGTTTAGCAGCCACTTCATGTTACAAACAACAATGCATTGGTGGAGTTGTCCTTGTACAGCTGAAACAGACAATACAATGCTAAATCTGTTTTTGTTTAGTCATTACGAAAACATGCCTATTCAAATATATTGAATTTTCTACAATCAGAAAAAAAAAGGAAAAAATTTTCAGATATAAAATTCTGATAATTTCATATTCCTGCTCAAAATATAGATTGTGGGTACTCATTAGAACTGCCTCAGTGAAGTGGTTCTAATGCATACCCACAATCTATGCTTTTTAGCAAAATAAGACAAATAATGTATACCCTGTAAACCCCAGTTTTACTATATAAAAGTGGGATTTAAGGGGGTCAAAATTATATAGGCGTGTTTTCGTGATGGGAAATAGAAAATGCATTGCTAAAACTGTCATTTTATACTGGAAACAGACAATGTATTGTTGAAACTGTCCGCGTACAGTTGAAACTAACAACACATTGTTGAAGCTGTCATTGTCAAACTGTCAATTCATTTCTGAATCTGTCAATGTTCAGTGGAAAACTGACAATGCACTGCTAAAGCACTCACTGTAATGCTGAAATAGACAATATGTTGCTGAAGCTGGCACTATACTGACAATATACTGCTGAAGCTCTAATGGTACTGTGACAACTGACAGTGAATTGCTGAAACTGTCATTATACTTTAACCCATTGAATACTGAATAGACTCTCCCACACAATATATTGGAAGAGTCCAATTTCAATGTTAGGTAAGTCCGGCTATAAGATCTACGTATTCCTAGAGAAAAATGGCTAAACTATTTGTGAACAGGGGAGATCATGATCAGATGCCACATTTTGTGGCGTCCGATCTGGGTCTGCACTGATTGCCAATTACCCTTTTACGGGTCTCCCAACTACAATGGGTTAAAACTGAATTGAAGCTGTTATCATGCTGTGAAAACTGATAATACAGTGCTGAAGCTTTACTGTAGATTTAACAACACACTGCTTTTATTGGTGTGGAAACTGTCAATGCATTCCAGAAGCTGTTACAGTGGAAACAGTCAATAAATGGTAGAGAAGCTACTTTTCTTTTAAAAATATATATGGTAAACTTTTCAACTTAACTTACCTTAACACCCTGAGCGATGGCCACTGCCCCTTTTCTACGAAAACAGTTCCAGGATAAATCAAGCTCCTTGATGCAAGTGTTGTCAGAAATAGCAGGACCTAACACTGTCCCTGATATTTCACCAAAATTATTGTGACTTAAATCTAAATACTGGATCTTGGTTGAGTTCTGAAAAAAAAATGGAGTAACCCATTGTAGACTGAGTAAACTCCCCCATACTACATATTGGAATATTCTAATTTCTATTTTAGGTATGTCAGACTATGGGATTTAGATATTCTGAGGGAAAAATGGTTGAACTGTTTGCAAACAGTGGAGACCTGATCAGACACGGCATTCTGCGGCATCTGATCTGGGTCTTCACTGTTTGCCAATTACTCATTTAAGGGTCTCTAGACTGCAATGGATTAAAATAAGCGAGAGCCCAAGAAAACCCCTGTAATGTTTAGTTGGTATACCAATGGGTACAAATTGCCCTTATTGCAGATCTGTTTCTGTATTGTTACGAAGAAAATCAGGCTTATATTATTGAAGCTTTCAATTCAACATCTCAATATTTGGAAGACTAACTGATAATGATTACATTGAACAAATGGTTGATAAATTTTATTAAAAAGAACTTTAGTTAGATAAAACTAATACTTCTGACACCTCAGCACTATTTTTTGATTTAAATCTATCAATCTCTAAGGATTTAATCGCTACTAATATGTATGATAAACATGACAACTTTGATTTTGATATTGCAAATTTTCTGTTTTTCGTTATCTCGAATTCCCAGGACCCTCTGAAATACTTCGAGATATCCATACCTCCAGATATCAGATTTGCAGAATTGAGGAAAAAAATAATTCGATAAACCACATTTAACAAATATATATATGTAATTGGGCTCTCTTGAAGTTAGAGATATATTGAAAATATTGTGGAAAAGAAGAGAAATTTCTCCTTAGGAGCAATTTCTCCTCTTTTCCACAGTATTTTTTTTTTACCTGTTGTTAGATTTTCATGTTTAGGCAGGGACCAGATTTTCACTTCGAGATAAGTGGTTATTCCAGATAAGCGAGGTCGAGATAACGAGAGTCAACTGTATATATATATATATATATATTTATATATTTATATATTTCCATCACGAAAACATGCCTATATAATTTTGACCCCCTTAAACCCCACTTTTATACAGTAAAACTGGGGTTTACAGGGGTATACATTATTTCTCTTATTTCTGCTCAAAAACATAGATTGTGGGTACTTGTTAGAACTGCCTCGAATGAAAAATATCAGAATTTTTACCTGAAAACTTTCAGTTCTTGTGGTGAAATTTTCAATATATTTGAATTGGCGTGTTTTCGTAAGGATTCAAATTATAAAATAAGGATAGACATGTCCTTCAAACTCTCTCCAACATAAAAGAATCTTTTCAAGTTTTATTTACTGTACAAATAAAAACAGATAATGTATAATTTGTCTGATCGTATTTAGTTTCAGTAGTTTGAGATATTAACAAAAACTTACAAAAACATCATTTCACAATCAAGTCCTTCTAAACAGAATATGATTTTAGAACATGTGACAAGCATAGATCTAGTTCAACCTGTGCCTCAGCACAGTCTGGTCAGAGTTTATACATACTTCTTACTACTTATATGATAAAGTCAATTTCTAATTGGAGGGAGAGGTGGGGCAGACTCGTTGGTGGGAAAGGGTCCTATGCATATACTTACAACAATTGCTTCGGCAAAATACTGAGCTGCATTGTCATCAAAATCATTCCCTGAAAAAACAAAAGAGATAAAAACAGCTCCAGCTACAGAGATTACCATATTTACCATAAATATTGGGACATTTTCAGTCACTAGCATACTTGTCCTAAAATTTAAACAAGTATTTGAACTACTAGTTTGTGTAAAATGTCTAGATGAACGGCAAATAGTGAAATCTGGGTTTACACTGTTTGCTCTAATCTGTCTGTCCCAATATTTTAAAGTATTCAGAAGATGATTTTTGTCATTTTTGCCCCAAAAGTTATCTTATGATACTTAATAAGACTGCCTGAGTGAGACAATTCCAATGAGTGCTCAGAAAAAATTATTTTGGTGCAGATTCGCAGGCTGATCTGAGTCTTGCTGGTAACACAAGTCTTATTGCAGGTTTGTCATGCCCTGACTCATATTTTTCTTATTTTACTAAAAATATATGTTGGTAACTTCTCAGAATCACTTCAGTGAGAGGTTTCTAATGAAATGTTTTTAGAAGATATAAGAAAAAAATCTGCAGTCCTGTATTATCTAAAATCCTCTACGGTCAGCCCTCTTTAACCGCTCGATACAACGACAAAATTTGTTATAATGACAATTTGAATGTCACAAAACATTCGCTCAAGAGGTGACGGTTAATGAGAAATTGCGTAATATCTTCAAGCAACAAGTTCACTGTATCATGATAATATCATGATAATATTGGCCACGCTAAGCGAAATTGTGTCTTCAAACATGCACAAAATGCAGAGATTCAGATTCATTCCTGCATGCACAAAGTTTCATAAGGGCATTATTGCTCTCCATCGATAGATTCTATAATGTCCAATGGTTCTGTTCACAGACAGAAAAGGTCCTGATCAGACTGCACAGATGCACAGGCTGATCTCGGCCTTCACTGTCTACATATCACTGTGGTATATCTACACCGGCACTTTTGGGTTTCGGTCTTCTGCTGGTGTCACCATAAACAAATCAAATCTTAGAAGTTTTTGAAAATATGAACTACGAGGGTCCTGCAAAAAGTTCTGTCACTAATAGGCTTCCTTGGTTTTATCCCAGATATATTTTAAAATGCTTCACTGCACTTGAATGGTGTGTTGAATAGCTAACGATACCCGTTTATTTCGTTCAAATTGCTTTCCAACTGACCAAGTTATTTCAAATTGAAATAGATTCAGTCATATACACTGACCAATTTACTTGTTACAATAAGAAACGACCAAGCAAAGGATGGTCAGGAGTCCACCTTTTACATGACAATGCAAAGGGGGAATACTTTGAAGGTTTGTAATAAAAATACGTAGCACTGAAGTCATCTGAACCCAGTGACAGAACTTTTTGCAGGACTCTCGTATTCTGTGATTTATTTTATATTTTAGTTTGTTTGTGTTGAGGTTTTACGGCCCAGTCAACCCAATGGGGTCATGTCGAGCGCGGTCAGTTTACCTAACCACACGTTTACTGGGCAGGCTTAGTCCTCTAAGCGGTTAACCAGTATTGTGCACATTCTTTCGCCAGAAACTGACAACTGCCCTTCTTGTATCAGCGGAAGGGGGAGAATGATCGTAGAAAATATTTCATGATCAATCTCCACGAAAGAATGTTGCCGACCTCGGCGGGGGCTGAACCCGCGACCTCCTGGTCTCCAGTCAGACGGCGCATCCAACTGAGCCACCGAGGCCGGCAATTATATTTTAGTTAACTGTGAAAGAGAAATATTACCCTTCTGTCTAGACAACATGCAGTTTCGATATACAATGTACTAATGCTCTTAAATATTTCAAAATTAACAGCATTAATTGTACCAGGTCCAATGAGCTACTTGTGTGGCTTGGCATTGAGGATCTGGACCTCATTCTGAAGGAGAGAAGACTCCGATGGTATGGACATGTGGCACGCTCTAATGGTGCAGTCAAGACAGTCTTTCACATACTGGTTGAGGGAAACCGTGGGCCTGGGAGGCCCAAGATGACATGGAAGCAGCTGACAGAGAGGGATTGCAGAGAGTGGAAGCTCTCAAATATCAACCCTCATGATAGAAATATGTGGAGATCTGGTGTGAGATCTGCCATGCGTGCAGCAAGCCAGCTATCTGGAAGGGGGCCAAATGATGTGGATGTTGCCCCTGTACCTGCACGCTAATCAAAAGTCAGATTATGATGATGATGATATGTACGGTTTCATGAAAAATAGCTGGTTTCGCCATAAAATAAAGTCTGTCACTGACAAAACTGGACATTTTTGACGAAAACATACAAGTAAAGTTTTCATTTTTATAAGACTTAAGAGCTTAAAACTATCAAAGTTCCATGGTTTCTGCAAATAACAATGAGTTTTTGTTCTCAAATTATTAAGAAAATACAAAAGAATGCACAACAGTAACCATATTTCCCAAATGTTCAAAGATAACATTTTTTTTTTTACTGTAAAACCAGTGGAAGGACGAAACGAAAATTGCCGGTGTAGATAGACCACAGTGCATACGCCCGAAGATGTTTTCTCATGGCCTGACTCATATGATCTGCACTGATGTCATGTGTTGACCTGTCTGTTTAAATTCAGAAAAGTTTGATTTTTCAGAATGTTTCAAGTTTTGTTGTTGTAGCTTGTATTATTTTCAGAAAAGAGAGACACCATAACCTCTTAAGTCTTTATAACACTTGCTGGGATCCAAAGCACAAAGCATGTTAGTGTTTGGATACAACACTTTTTGAGTCCATCTTTAAACTGTGTTTTATCCAAAACTGTGTTATAAAGCAGCTCCAGGATATAAAGTTGTTGAACAAGAGCTGTTGTAAATTGAGATAAGAGGCCAAAATGGGCCTGAAATGCTCACCTGAACACTAAAGTATCAATATGTAAACATTCACAGCTCCAGATGGCGTCATATTAGTCCTGGGGCTAAATCTTTAATGCTAAATACAAACCCATTTTCCCGCCATGACTCTGATTTTAAGTGGAATTTTCAAAGATTTATGCATGAATACAGCTCCAGGGTAGGGACAGAAAACATCTGAGTAACAAAATTTTGAAACTAACAGAAAAGCTTTTGCTACTATCATCATTTATTGTAAATTAGAAACTATTTCATGATCAATCTCCACAAAAGAATATTGCCAAACATCCAGATCACCAGTCAGATGTGCTTCCAACTGAGCTACAAGGCCAGCCAGAGCCCTGTGGTAGGGGCAGGGACACCTGAAGGTGAAGATTTTGATAGTGAAAGAAAACTTTTGTCTCTCTGATCATTTGTTGCAAGCTTCAGAAAAATCACTTACAACTCTGATTTTATGGCAATGTTATCATGATTCTATGCATGTATATATAAATGTAAGCCTTGGGGTAGGGGCAGATAACACCCAAAAGACACATTGTTGATAGTGACTGAAAGCTTTTGGCATTTCAATTGTTTGGTGTAAATTTCAGAAAACTTACTTTCAAATGGTTTTATTTGAATATTTTTACAATTTTATACATGTATATAGCCCCAAATAAGGAGCAAATAATAGCCAAGGGATAAAACTTTGATATCAACTCTTGTGTCAACTCTTATTGAATGTTGCAAGTTTCTTCATCAGTGTGTAGAACAGTATTTCCAACAGGTTCCTCATACAAATGCAAAAGTAAGCAAATAAAACTTTCCTGTAAAAAGGTTAAAGGTCAGCCTTGGTTCATCATTTGAACAAGCTTGGTAGATCACCCATTCTCTATGCTATATTTGATGACTCTGCTGCACAGCATTCTTGGTTCTGTTTTCCATGGGCATGGCAGTCATCATGGTGAATGGGCCATGGCCATTTGAATCTACTCGTGTTCCCCAACCCCAAGAAGCTGGACACACCGACAATGTATGGAAGGACAGACTATGGATGAAAAGTGGTGACAATAGCTCATCCTGAGCCTTTAAAATTTATTACAGTCAACTCTCATTATCTCAAACTCCAAGGGACCTCACTTTCTGGTTTGAGGTAACAGTAGTTTAAGATATGAGAAGTTGAAAAGTAAGGAATATATATTAAGTCTTGTCCTGCTGAACCCGGATATATCCTGCATTTGCAAACAGTGTAGATCCAGATCAGTTGGCTTCTGAAGAAGAAGCCCACTGATCTGGATCTGCACTGTTTGCCATTAAGCATGTGAATTTGTATCAAGAACCTGGATCAAGTAATCTGACTGGCTGAAAAAAGTTGGCATGGCATCTTAATTTATTCAGCATGACAAGGGTTAAACAAATATTGCCCTTAATTGCATTTGACTAAAGCAATAGTTTGAGTTATCAGTGTTTGAGATAATAAGATTCAACTGTATTTATTACCTGACAATGTTATATGCGTAAGTGTGACATTTTGATGCATTATTTGGGAGATGAATGCTGCACATCCGTTTCCTAATTTGTTGTCTGCCAAGTCCTGAAAATGAAGGGAAAAAAGCATCATTAGAAATTAGTGTCTCTTAATTTAACCCTTGTCCTGTTAAACCCAGATATATCCTGCCTTTGCAAACAGTGTAGATCCAGATCAGTTGGCTTCTGAAGAAGCCACCTGATCTGGATCTGCACTGTTTGCCATTAAGTATGTGAATTTATAGCAACAATACAGATCAAGTTATCTGATTGGCTGAAAATTGGAAGTACGTGTGGCATCTTAATTTATTCAGCAGGACAAGGGTTAACACTTAAAGCTTTCACCCCTGAGTTTCTAAAGTGGTCCATTCCATTTTTGAATTTGAACTGAACCACTGTTTCTCTTTATGAAATATCAAACACAGAATGGCAAACAGTGCAGATCCTGGTGAGATGGCTCATTTCGAGCAATCTCATCTGGATCTAAACTGGTCGGATGTATCTGTTTTAGTCTACTGGGCAGAAACAGTCGACATACTCTGAGAAAATTCAACAGAAGACAAACTGGTAAAATTTTTTTTTCAGAAAAAAAGGTCAGACATTTCATGCAAACTGTCTCCTTAAGAGACAGTTTGCATGAAATGTCAAACCTTATTTTCTGAGATTTTTTTTTTTTTTTTTAAATGTGATCTGCTGAATTTTCCCCCAGTATACTAAGCATTAAAGTAGGCATTTTTTTGTATCAACAGTTATAAAATAATATGAGCCACAAGTTTCGACAATATAGCGTAAGACATGCATCGAGCAAAGACCTGTGCATCTGTGCAGTCTGATCAGTCTATCCTGCCTGTCTGAAGAATCCTTGGCCATCCATAAAGTCCCCCTGTGAAGACTGATCCGACTAGATACAGGCTGATTTTAGTTTTTACTGTGTGTACATGTCCAAAGGTACAGTTCCTCCAACTGTGGCCCATACCATGAGCATCTACCAGTAGGAAGGTAATTCTACTCTCAATCTGAATCTGCCATTTGGGACTTTAAATCCCTAGAAGGAGAAAACTAGAAATTCTGTGGTGTTAAATACAGTATGTCTGTTCAGTCATGTTTTCAAGCCTTTAACCCTTGTCATGCTGAAAAAATTAAGATGTCATGCCCACTTCTAATTTTCAGCCAATCAGATTGCTTGATCACTGATACAAATTCACATATTTAATGACAAACAGTGCTGATCCAGATAAGTTGGCTTCTTCAGAAGCCAACTGATCTGGATCTATACTGTTTGCAAAGGCAGGGCATATCTGGGCTCAGCAGGACCAGAGTTAAAACCTTTCTTTATTATTTTAGTGTCAGCAAATACATGTGTCATAATTATTTATATTTTTTTATTGTTTAGTGTCTGACAGCTGAAAATATACAGCTTTAAGTCACTGGATCTGATCAGGGTCTACAGTGTTTGCCATTCATTCAGCAATTTTCATGCATATCAAAAAGTACATTGTAGTAAAGACTGGCTTCATAAAATTTGAGAACAGGTATGTTAACCTTTACCACTCTCTGGGCTTATTCAGCAGATTTCAAATTGATGATATTTTTTTCTTATTTTTCCAAGAAAACAGGTTTTGACAGTTTATGCAAATTGTCTCCATTGTCAAAACCTGTTTTTCTGGGAAAAACATGAAAGTTATTTTAAAATGATCTCTGTTGAAATGTTTACCCATAATGCTAAGCAGTAAGAAGTTAAGTTGCTCCAATATTTAGGATAAATACAGTAACTTACCAGTTCTGTTATGAAGCAATTTTCTTTCAACATCTCACAAACAGAATATCCACCCTCTGGTCCAAGCCAGTTATCACTTAAATCTAGCTTTAATACATTGGTATTGGACTGAAAATAAATTATTGAATTTTTCAAAACTCTCAAGTCAATTAACCCATTCTAGTCGGGAGACCCATAAAAGGGTAATTGGCAACCAGTGCAGACCCAGATCAGATGCTGCAGAACAAGGCCTCTGATCAGGGTCTCCACTATTTGATAACAGTTTAGCCATTTTTCTCTAGGAATATGTAAATCTCATAACCTAAAATTGAAATTGGACTCTTCCAATATATAGTGTGGGAGAGTCTATTCTGTCTACAATGAGTTAAGGGGAAATGATACACCTTTCTTTGCCTCCACCCTGAAAAGAAGTCTAACTCTAAAAGTTTATGTGTGTATGAAACTTCATTTGCCTAGAAGCCTTGGTGTTTGAAAAACGGAGCTAAACCCACAGACTTAACATTGTCGACATCGACAGCAACGAGGACATTGGAAAGTGATCCCTATGTAGCTCCTGCTTGCTAAAGCAATTGCGACAATAACCATAGTATTTCTATGCTCAGTTGTTTAACCCTTATCCTGCTGAATAAATTTATTTAACCACACCTATTTCTGTCTATCCACCAATCAAATTATTTTATGTAATGTATTCATTCAGTTCACAAATTGCATGACAAACAGTGCAGATCCTGATCAGATGGCTTCTTCTAATCTAGATCTACACTGTTTGCCAATGTAAGGGTTGTTGTGTTCAGCGGGATAAGGGTTAAAGCATCATGAGTGTGGTGAATCAAAGTTTTATGCCACTACATTGTCTGGAGTGTAGCTTAAAAAGAAATAAAGGGAAGTAAATGGAACTTGAAACTATGGTAGACAGCAAAGGCAGGAAATGCACAGCTGCTCGAGTACTTACAGAATAAATTCCCTTTACAATACATGTGTGTGTGTGTGTTGGTGGGGGGCAGGGGGGTGGGGAGTGGAAGGGGGGGGGGAAGGGGCTGCAGACTATTAAAGTGATGTAAACAAAATCTTGCAAGAATAACAGAGGGTATAATTGGATTAACACAATCCTGCCTTGATTACTGACAGACTTACCCAATACCTGTTTTAAAAGATATTTACAATCTTATACTGCTGTGGGAAGATTTTTTTTCACAACTAGGTGGCATAGTTAATTTGTATCATATCCCATAATATATACCTAGTTTTATCACATTTACTTTAAAAGCAGATCTGAAAAAGTTTAATTTATGATGTTATTGATATAATCAAAATTAATATTAGCAGGATAACAAAGTACAAGACTTCTGAAATACTTATATGCAGTACTGACAACTAACAACAACAATATGATGTGGTGATTTATGTCCCTTTCAACAGCAAGCAACCATCATGTGATGATGAAAGGCTTCATGCAATGAAATCCCATACAGTCAGGAGTTGCATTCTGCCTCTAGTGGGGTTCAAACCTGGGATCTTGTGATCCATAATCAGGAGTGCTCACCACTCAGCCATATAGATGCTAAAAACATAATCTGGACAAAGTATTATAAACTTTTTCATGATCATGAAAAACCTTTCAACTACGTAACTAGAATGGGCAGTTGATGGTGTGCCATCATAAATCCCCACACTCATTGCTAATGTTGCTAATAGCATGACTGATGGAAGGATAGATGGACGGACTTGCTCTTGCACACCCTTACCATAAGGTAAGGTCAGATAGCAAGTTTGGTTAAATTCAGCCAAGTAGTTTAGGAGGAGATAGTGCTATGGACAGATTGATGGATGATGGATGCACCAAAAACATACTGCTCTCACACACCCATGAATTCAGCTCAGTTGTTTAAAGGAGATAGCATGACAGACAGATGAATGGACGACAGATGCACAGAAAATAATGTCACTCACATACACCCTTACCATGAGGGAAAGTGATTTAGGAGAAGATGGACAGATGGATAGATGACAGATGCACAGCTGGACAGAAACACAGAAAAATAATGTTGCTCTCACACACTCTCCATGAGGGGAAGTGATGTAGCAAGTTTGGTTGAATTCCGTCCAGTGGTTTAGGAGGAGATAGAGTGACAAACAGCTGGATGGGTGATGGATGCTCAGAAAAATAATATTGCTCTCACACACCCTTACCATGAGGAGAAGTGATGTAGCAAGTTTGGTTGAATTCCCCTAAGTGGGATGTAGCAAGTTTGGTTGAATTCCCCCAAGGAGGAGATAGCATGATGAACAAATGAACGGAGGATGGATGCAAGGATGCAGGCATGCATAGAAAAATAATATTGCTCTAGCACACTCTTACCATGAGGTGAAGTGATGTAGCAAGTTTGGTGCATTCCGCACAGGGGTTTAGGAGGATACAGCATCACGGAAGAAGGATGGACAGATGGACAGACGGACGGTCGGACGTAAGCATGTCTTGATGGATGTATACTTCTGTGTCGGTGTCAGTACAAAGTACCCTTGTGTGTCAAAAATTAGACACAAGGGTACTTTGTACATAATTTTCAACACACAAAAATTGGCTTGTGTGTCTACGGAATAAATCTTATTGAAATACATTGAAGTGTCCATAATTTTAAACACACAAGTATACATTCATCCTGATAGATGGACAGATGGATGGAAGAATGGACAGATGCACAGTCATACAGATGGAAGGACAGATGGATGGAGGCATTCACAATTTCCCAATCGATCACTTTCTTCAAAAGCGTAGGGATAACATTACTAAACACAAATGTCTCTTTTCTATCAGTGATATGTGTAAATTATATAAATATCTCTTTTCTATCAGTGATATGTGTAAATTATATACAAATATCTCTTTTCTATCAGTGATATGTGTAAATTAGATACAAATATCTCTTTTTTATCAGTGATATGTGGTAAATTATAAATAAACCGACAACATAAATTCTCTAATTTTGCTGTGAACAAGGATATAGTGTGTATCAGATTGTACCAATACTCACTGTTAATGAGTCTGCTATAGCTTTCATTCCAACAGCACCTAGACCATGATGCCGCATACTGAGGTGTTTATCGTGCATATGTCGTAGAAAATATGATGCTGGAACAACTCCCAACTTTTTACATTCTTCAATGTATGATGTTTTACCTGAGTGATCGTAAGTTGTGGTCTGATCTGGAAAATAACAAAGAAAACTTATTAACTCTTAACTTTACCCTTTTGTGGGCAAATCCAGCAGATGACAAAATTTATTATATTTTTCTTATCCTCCCCCTCGCCCCCCACCGCCCCAACAAAAAAAAAACAAAAAAAAAAAAAAAAACAGGATAAGACATTTCATGTAAATTGTCCCTAAGGAGACAGTTTGCATAAAATGAGAAAATCTACTTTCTGGGAAAAATAAAAGTATTTTAAAAAGTTGTCTGCTGAAATTTTTTCCAAGCATTAAAGAATCAATCACAACAGCCCTAGACAAAATTCTAATTTTTGTTTTACTTTTCTGAGAAAATAAGACTTGACACTAATGTGAATCATCTGCTAGATAGATGATTCACATGAAATGTCAAACCATTATGTTAGAATGTTGTCTATTATAATTTTGAATGGTGCTTTAATAGATAAGTTTTGGTTTTCAATTTAGCATATGTATAACAAAAATATGCGTAATTTACATGTTCACATTTTATTGTTGCAAATGCACTAACTAATACTTTTGAATTCTCAATCACAACTGCAGCAGATCACACTCTGATTTTTTACCTTTCAGAGAAAATAAGATTTGACATTTCATGTGAATTGTCTGCTACACAGCTGCTTGACATGAAATGTCAAGTCTTATTTATTTCTGAAAAATAAAGAAAAATTGAGAATGCCATCTGCTGCTTTGCTCATAACTTTAACCCTTGTCATGCTGAATAAATTAAGATGCTACGCCCACTTCAAATTCCAGCCAATCAGATTACTTGATCTGGGTTTTTTATAGAAATTCACATAATGAATGATGAACAGTGCAGATCCAGATCAGTTGGCTTCTTCAGAAGCCAATACAGAGCATGTCGTGTTCAGCAAGAGAAGGGTTAAGGGTCAAAGCAGAATTTTATCTGTATACACTAAATGTTCAGACAGTGTAAAGAGTACAGTACCAGATCCTAAAAAATAGCAGCCTAACCTTGTACTCTTTTTCAGCCAAAAAAAACCAAAAAAGTACTGATGTTTTTCTTATTTCTCCATGAAAACATATGTTGTGGGTACTCATCAGAAGTGCCTTACTGAGGCACTTCTGATGAGTACCCACCACATGTTTTAGTGGAGAAATAAGAAAAATTAATTTTCTGGATACGCCCTTATTTGGAGCTATCGCGCATTCCACATTTATTATAGTAGAACCCACATTCTTTTAACCCTTAAAGCGCCAATCACAACTGCAGCAGACGACAATTTTTAAATTTTTTTTTATTTTTCAGAGGCAGACAATACACATTAAAATGTCAAGACTTGTTTTCTCTGAAAAATAAAAAAAAAATTTTTAGTAATTTTTAGTAATTCGTCTGCTATACATTTTGCTTGGTGCTTTAATGGTTAAAAAAGAACTGCACCAATCTGAGGGACTAAAAATAAATAAATAATTTATCTTACATCACAGAAGTTCAAAAGAAACAAGCCATGCCATCTTAAAAAGGGTCTTTAGGGCATATATATAAGCAGCTAAGGCCAAGATCAGTCTGCACATTTGTGTTGTCTGATCAAGCCCTTCACTGTATGCTTACTGAATTATTGTATACTGTAAAATATTTCTATCATGTACAGCAAAATCCCTGATCAGACTCTATAGCATTCCTGGCTGATCTGGATCTTTACTGTTCGCTTACAGTGGACTCTTTTTATCTCAACTTCACTTATCTTGAATAACCGTTTATCTCGAAGTGAAAATCTGGTCCCTGTTTTAACCTGGAATAATCTAGCAACAGGTTACAAAATATTGTGGAAAAGAGGAAGAGCAATTTCTCCTCTTTTCCGCAATATTTTCAATCTAACTTCAGAAGTCAAATTACATAATCATTTGTTAAATGTGGTTGCTTGATTTATTTTTTCCTGAAGTCTGCAAATCTAAAACATGGTGAGGTACAGATATCTCAAGTTTTTCAGCGAGTCTCTTGACTTCAAGACAACGAGAGTCGATGTATCCCAAAGACCTCTTTCTCATGGTGCAGCTCAAGTGCAAAGTCCCGTTTCTGAGACAAAAATAAAAATGCATCAATGCTGTACCCACAACCTATGGAGAAATAAGAAAAAATATCCCAGCCAGAATCATCACTATATGACGTACCATATCTATCCTAAATATTAGGACACCTTAATAATAGGTCTAGATAAGAGTGGGTATCAGATAAATAGTTTTCTTATTTCTCAACAAAACCATATGTTGTGGGTACTCATTAGCAGCGCCTCACTGAGGCGCTTCTAATGAATACCCACAACATATGTTTTCGTTGAGAAATAAGAAAAATATAGATACTTTTTGGTTGGAAAACGCGCCTTATCAAGAGCTATGTTAAGTCATTACCATACATGTTCTAAAATTAGAACAAGTCCATTTTACTACTTGTTGACGTAACTGAAAACGTGCTGGATGAATGGCAAACAGTGTAGACCTTGATAGATGCCACTGAATGTAACATCTAATGTGGCATCTGATCTGGGTCTACACTGTTTGCTTATCTGTCCCAATACTTAGAGTATCTGTTATAATTGTAGACTTTATAAAGCAGAATCACTCGGAAAACCAACAGGAGATTCCCAACTCAGCTGAGACAAACAAAACTGTGTGAATGCTCATTATCACTTATGAGAATTGATTGATTGTGTTGGGGTTTAACGACACATCAACCCTTGTTGGTCACTTTGTGTTGTCTCCCAGAGAAAGGGTGAAAAAGAGATAGAAGAGAAATAGTGTAGGAAATGAAAGAGAGGGACAAGGAATAAAGAAGAATAGGAATGAAAGTGAAGAAACAGAAGAAAAAAAAAAAACAACAAAAAAAAAACAGTCTCCCTCTACCCTTACCTGCTATAAGGGTAGCAGGCCTTGCTCATCTGTAAGCCAATATCAGCTGAACATCCCAGTGATGTAAGATAAGAAATGAGCAGCTTCATACTAACCAGTCTGTCAAGCATACATGCAGTCTAATCAGAGCCAGTCTTAAAGGCCACCTGTATTAAGCAATCACCTCTATATGGGGCCATATTTTTCAGATACCTTATGTCATCAAAGTGTAAATACCTGTATTTAGCATGCACCTGACTTCAGCAACTACTTTTTGGCTTTCCCTTGGGTGTTTGCTTAACCCTTAAAGCATGAATCACAACTGCTGTAGACCACACTTTCAAATATTTTTTTTTAATACCTATTTCTAGAAAATAACTTGAAATCTCATATGAATTGTTTGCCAAGGAGACAATTCACATGAAAATTCAAGACTCATTTTCTATGAAAAATAAAAACAAAACAGAATCATGTCTGCTACAAATTTTGCTTGGCTAAGAGTAAACTGATTGCACATATACAATCCTTGCACCATTGCTAAAAAGTATATAGCAAATAGCACATATCTTGATCAGACTGCAATTGTGTATGCATGCTGATCTAGGCCTGTCTATTCTGCATAATGCAATAAGGAATAGTTCTAGGCCATCAAATTGAAACAAGCCATAGACTTGCATGCATTTGTCAGTGTGCAAGAATTTCATTCATACAACTTCTACTTGTATTCATTTTGGTATTATCTGAATGCTAAATATTTTTCCTTATCAAATCTAATTAACTTGTATTTTTCTTATGGCTTCTTCTGGACTTAAGTAAATCTTTAAAGATGCTTGTGAGTTACTTTGGCATAGGGTATTTTGATGCTGCTGCCAATGATGTCAGTGCAAAAATATCAATTTTGGAAATTGTGCTAAATTTAAACCATTATTTTTATTGTTATACAGCATGGGTTTATGTAACTTCACTATTCTATTAACCCTTGTCCTGCTGAACCCGGATATACCCTGCCTTTTCAAACAGTGTAGATCCAGATCAGTTGGCTTCTGTAGAAGCCAACTGATCTGGTTCTGCACTGTTTGCCATAAAGTATTTGAATTTATAGCAATAATCTAGATCAAGTAATCTGATTGGATGAAAATTAGAAAGGGGAGTGGCATCTTAATTTATTCAGCAGGACAAGGGTTAACTCTCTAACTCTCTTTTTCTATAATCTGATAAACAGAACTCTCATACCTAAATAACTTTTTTGCAAATTGACAAATGCCAGTAAGTATGTCTATGGAGATTTTCAATTTGACAACTCACATTTGATTAACTACTGTAGCTTTATTAAGCTGTGGATTTCTGTATTTCAGCCTGCAAGCAACCAAACGGTTTGATTATTAATAAGCACCTTTTTATTCAACATTTATATGAATTCGGAAAATCAAGCTTTTGAAATGCCTGAATCTGAAACAGTTGTTATCATAGCTCCAGACAAGGTGCTTTTTAAGAAATATATATACCTGATACCCCATCTTATCTGAAGCTATGTGTAATTTGCTGAAATGCTGACAAAATCCTAAATATTTCAACTGTGCCCGAGTGTAACCAGCCCCTGTTGTACAAAACATTTTTTTGTGGAGTACCGTACCTATGGGCAATAAATAAGCTATTTCCTGGCGAGCATCTGTCAATGAAAACATAGAAATAATATTAATCAGAGGACGTTAAGGATATTGAATGATCCTGATTTGGTCTTTTACATCCCTTTCAACATTATTTTAGTCATATCGGAGAAGATGGAAGGTGAAAATAAAAGGCTGTGCAATGAAACGCCACACAGTTATGAGCTGAATTCTGCCTTCACCAGGATTCGAACCTGAGACCTTATGACTTGAAGTTCGAAGTGCTAACCACTCAGTCACACTGGATGCTTTGACTTGTTAAGAAGAAGTATTTGATGATAATTCTGAGATAATTTTCTCCAATTCTCCATAAAAAGGATATACAGTCGACTCCCGTTATCTCGAACTCGCTTATCTCGAATAACCGTTTATCTCGAAGTGAAAATCTGGTCCCTGTTTTAACACAGAGATCTACCAACAGGCAATAAAATATTGTGGAAAAGAGGAGAAATTGCTCCTTAGGAGCAATTTCTCCTCTTTTCCACAATATTTTCAAAATGTCTCTAACTTAGGAGTCAGATTACATATTCATTCTGTTAAAGGTGGTTGTTCGATTAATTGTCTTCCTGAGTCCGCGAATCTGATATGTCGAAGTACGGATATCTCGAACTGTTTCATAGAGTCCCTTGGAGTTCGAGATAACGAGAGTCGACTGTATTGTGGGTACTCATAAGAAGCACCTTGGTGGTCCGCTTCAAAATGAGTACCCACAACATATGTTTTTATGGAGAAGTAAACAAAACTATCCCAAAATTATCACCAAATACTCCTCCTTTACAAGACCTCTGATGAAGTACACTATGAAACACTGTATAATAAGTTGTGACACAGAAAACTTGCCTTGTAAGTGGATAGCTCAGTCAGCCTGCATGATTATTGTCTGTGCATTGAGTTCATGACTTTGCCAACAGCAGTATTATATTTATCCTAAATTTTTGAACAGGTATACCCAGAACAAACAGTATAGACCGAGATCATACTACTTCCAACAGCTCAGTTTGATCAGGGTCTGTACTGTTGCCATTATGTTAGCAAATTCTAAACACATCACCAGGAAACAAAGTTATAAAACTTTTTTCATGCTCAACTGAATGGAGCATGAAATTTTACTTGGTCATAAAACAACAAGTAAAACATTTCTCATGCTTAACTCAGTGAGTTGAGAATGAAAGAAGTTTTAAAAAATTGCCGGTATTTTAACCCTTGTCATGCTGAATAAATTAAGATGCCATGCCCACTTCTAATTTCCAGCCAATCAAATTATTTGATCTGGGTTTTTGATAGAAATTCACCTATGTAATGACAAACAGTGCAGATCCAGATTAGTTGGCTTCTTCAGAAGCCAACTGATCTGGATCTACACTGTTTGCTAAGATAGGGCATGTCATGCTCAGCAAGAGAAGGGCTAAGATTTATAAGCAAAACGAATGTAATGCTCAGCTGTGCTGAGCATGAAAAAAGTTTTGTAGCCTCGAACCCAGGTTAAACAGAGTTATTCAATTTTAGGACAAGTACTGTCTTACATATATATATTTCAGTTCTTCATTAACCCTTACAATTTATACATATATACATTTTTTGGGGTTTGGCCTACTTCAGTGCACACCCTGGTCCTGAGGTTAGAAAACTTTTTTCGTGCTCAACTCAGCTGAGCATGAAATTTGTCCTGCTGATAAATCTCGGATTACTAACAGTTGCAAATTCCTTCTTGCTAAACAAAGCCAACTATTTGTGGCAATTTCATATTTATTAGCAGAAAAAATTCCAAGCCCAGCTGAGTTGAGCATGAAAAAAGTTTTATAACATCGGGGCCTGGTCATAATAAATAAGACACAGCCCTTAATTTGACAAAACAGAAAATACACTCTCTTTCAAACCTAGGTCTGTGTGCATTCAACATCAGTCAGTAAATTCAATCTGCAAAATCACAGTCATTTTCTTATTTTCTGTTTTTGTTTTTGTTTTTGTCTCACCCTATCAGATTTGATAGGCTCATATGGCAACCACCTAAACTGGACCTAAGCAACTTGCAATATAAATGTGTACAAATGGTAGATGAATTCACACAAGCAACCAAATCCTCCTGGCATTTTGCCCACATTTTGCATTAACCCTTAAACTGCCAATCACAACAATTGTCGTCTGCTTTGTCATCTGCTTGTGATTTTAAAAGTCATTTTTGCAAACAGTGTGGACCCAGATCAGACTGCTCCTCTAGGAGCAGTCTGATCAGGTTCCACACTGTTTGCCTGTATGCAAAAATAGGTTTGAAAAGTTTGCAAGACTATTCAGCAGATGACATTTTCAGATGCAGGTTTTCTTGACATTTTATGGTTAAATCTCATTGAGTTCTTTTTTAAGTATCTTAAACAAACATTGGTTTGTCATGTGACTATATATAATGCAATCTTACAAGGCAGCACTACTAATACAGCAGCTTGTTTATGGCAACACCATATGTGGCAGTCTGAGTAAAGCCACTCAAACTTGAAGGGAAATATTGCTGCTCAAGTAAGCACAGCAATTCATTAAGTAAAAGAATCAACACTTTAAGGATTATGGTACATTGTCTGATGCTGAAATCATAAAAAGAGTATACTATATTAGACCTAATTACTGCATTGAGTGCTTTGGTTTTTCACAAATACTCTGAAAACTTGTGGTGAAATATGTACCTGCCTATACTAAGGGTATACTTAAAAATAAAAAAAAAGATCAGCCGAAGGACTTATCAAATGATGCTTATGCGATGTTTTTATGTTTTTTTTTCGTTTTTTTATTTTGTGAAGTATGTACCTACCTACACTGACGGTATACTTAAAAAAAACACAGCAAAGGACTCATCAAATGATGTTTATGCAATGTTTTTATGTTGTTTTTTTTTATTTTCTTCATTAAAGTATATGTTGTGGATACTCATTTGAATTGAATTCAAATGCTTGACTGTGTGCTTATAGGGCTATGTGCGGTAATTAGGTTGAATACAGTAAATATTGAAAATGCAACAACAAACCAAAATCAATAGCTGCAGAAAAATAACAATGATAAAGAGAACAATGATGCTATATAATGCCAAGATGGTAATGAATGGCAGCCCACACCAGAAACAGCTATACAGTAAAATAATTCATGCCACTGATCAATTGTTTCTATTCTGTACTTGTTCTGTTCATGAGAAAGCCTGTTATGATGAACATCTCTTTCCCATCAGAATTGTTTGAAAGATCAAATTCTTGTACAATTTTTTTAATCATTCTGTATTTCAATCTTGTAGTGCAGTTTATATTTTCTGGTCCTCATGATCATTCCGACTTCGATCAAACTTAGACGGTGTGTGCGTGTCCATTTACTCTCAATAGTCATTCCTTCTAGAATCTACCCAGTAAGCATTCTACATAAATCTATAGCGAGCCATTATCTGCCCGTCAGGGTAGCTGACGGGCCAATAACGGCCCGCTATAGATGCATAGAATAACGGCCCGCTATAGATGCATAGAAAATTGCTAGCTGGGTATTTAGTATCCTTACGAGGCTTTCACACAGTCCTGTGGTGGTTTTGGTGGAGAGCTAAATTAAACTAGAAAAAGTGTCCATAGGACACGGATGCCCCCGCCAAATGCCATTCAGAAAAAGGGTTTATATGTAATTGTTACAGGTATAGCATGAAGTTATTATTAAGGTAGATATCATTTTTAAGAGAACACAATTAAACCTTTAAGAAACCTTTGCTTTAATCAATAAGGCCCGGACACGGTTTACTATATGGAACTAAGTCAAGGGAAGATAATTCAAAAACAAACAAATGCAAGAGTTGTCTTCCTTGTTCATGACACATTGTCTCAATGTGATGCATGCACCTGTAAAGTTTCATGAATATATTCCATACAGTTTAGGAGTTATGGCCAGGACACGAAGTGGGATGGATGGACGGACGGGATGGACAGGGGTAACACTAAATGCCCTTCCGCTATTCTTCAAATAGGCAGAAGTTTCATGAATATATTCCATACGGTTTAGGAGTTATGGCCCTGACACAGCTTACTATATGGAACTAAGTCAAAGGGAAATAATTCAAAAAGCAAAACATGCAAGAGTTGTCTTCCTTGTTCATGACACATTGTCTCAATGTGATGCATGCACCCATAAAGTTTCATGAATATATTCGATAGGTTTAGGAGTTATGGCCCGGACCCAGTTTACTATATGGAACTAAGTCAAGGGAAGATAATTCAAAAACGAAAAACGCAAGAGTTGTCTTCCTTGTTCATGACACATCGTCGCAATGTAATGCATGCACCTGTAAAGTTTCATGAATATATTCCATATGGTTTAGGAGTTATGGCCCTGGTCATGGTTAACTATATGCAACTAAGTCAAGGGGAAATAATTCAAAAACCAAAAATGCCAGAGTTGTCTTCCTTGTTCATGACACATCGTCTCAATGTGATGCATGCACCTGTATAGTTTCATGAATATATTCCATACGGTTTAGGAGTTATGGCCCGGACACAGTTTCCTATATGGAACTGTCAAGGAAAGATAATTCAAAAACAAAAAATGCAAGAGCTGTCTTCCTTGCTCATGACACAGTCTCAATGTGATGCATGCACCCATAAAGTTTCATGAATATATTCCATATGGTTTAGGAGTTATGGCCCGGACACGGTTTACTATATGGAACTAAGTCAAGGGGAAATAATTCAAAAACCAAAAATGCAAGAGTTTTCTTCCTTGCTCATGACACATCTTCTCAGTGTGATGCATGCACTGGTAAAGTTTCATGAATATATTTCATACGGTTTAGGAGTTATGGCCCGAACACAGTTAATTATATGGATCTAAGTCAAGTGGAAATAATTCAAAAACCAAAAATGCAAGAGTTGTCTTCCTTGTTCATGACACATCGTCTCAGTGTGATGCAGGCACTGGTAAAGTTTCATGAATATATTTCATATGGTTTAGGAGTTATGGCCCGGACACAGTTAACTATATGGAATTAAGTCAAGCGGAAATAATTCAAAAACCAAAAATGCAAGAGTTGTCTTCCTTGTTCATGACACATCGTCTCAGTGTGATGCAGGCACTGGTAAAGTTTCATGAATATATTTCATACGGTTTAGGAGTTATGGCCCGGACACAGTTAACTATATGGAACTAAGTCAAGCGGAAATAATTCAAAAACCAAAAATGCAAGAGTTGTCTTCCTTGTTCATGACACATCGTCTCAATGTAATGTATGCACCTGTGAAGTTTCATGAATATATTCCATATGGTTTGGGAGTTATGGCCCGGACACGAAATGGGACGTACGGACGGACGGACGGACGGACAGACGGACGGACAGACAGATGGACGGGACGGACAGGGGTAATATTTAATGCCCATCCGCTATTCTTCGAATAGGCGGGGGCATAAAAAGAATAATACTGTTTATCACATAGTAGCCTAAATTCCCAACATTCAGTTTGAAATCTGGTGGTGTAAATGATCTACATGCATGAAAATGTGATAAATCAATTATTCCATGGTTCTGCACATGTATGTGCGATAATGCACTTGCTTACGCTCATGCATTATTGCATCATACATTGTATAACTAAGACGTATACACAAAACCTTGACAATAATCATAGTTTATCTATTACATATATACTAGGATGAAAAAGAAATGCTGGATACACAGAATATGCAACAAATATTTTATTGCTTGGCCTAGAATATTGATTGATATCTCGTTCATTATGGTATTTTTTCTCATAATCGTCACTGAAAATCAAATGAACCTTTGTCAACTTGTTCAATAAAAGTGAAAGGTTATACAAAAATAAACAAAAAATGAATGTAACATTACATTAAATACTTTAAAACTATCTGTAAAGGTTACCCGGCGTTTCTTTTTCATCCTAGTATATTATGAAATGAGCCATCTGCCATTTGCCCCACAACCACCCACCCACCCACAACCACCACCTGATATAGCTTCAAAGTAGTATTATACTGATAACAAAGATTTGTTAGGATGACAGACAACAGAATGGGGAAGCTGGTGTTTGATGTTTAATCCTTGTCCTGCTGAATAAATTAAGATGCCATGCCTACTTCTAATTTTCAGCCAATCAGATTACTTGATCCGGATTGTTGCTATGAATTCACATACTTAATGGCAAACAGTGCAGATCCAGATCAGTTGGCTTCTTCAGAAGCCAACTGATCTGGAACTACACTGTTTGCAAAGGCAGGGTATATCCGGGTTCAGCGGGACAAGGGTTAAATTCATTTCAGTTCTTTCAGGATGATGATAACATGACAATGACACTATGCAAGCACACATTACAATCATATGAAGAATTCTGCCATGAGAGATTTGAACCCATAACCACAAGATGAGCAGGTGAGCATTAACTCTATGTGATACTGTTATTCCCAGAATGTGAAAAACTTCACAACAGCTCTTCTGGACTACTGTTTTTAACCCATGTCATGCTAAATATATGTAGAAGCCATGCCCACTTCTAATTTTTAGCCAGTCAGATTCCTTGATCCAGATTGTTGATACAAATTCACATACTTAATGGCAAACAGTGCAGATCCAGATCAGTTGGCTTTTTCAGAAGCCAACTGATCTGGATCTGCACTGTTTGCAAAGGAAGGAAATATCCTGGTTCAGCAGGACTAGGGTTAAGACAACCAAGCATACACAATATGCAAAGAATATCTTGACTGACCTCATGAAATGAATTGTTAATGGTTTTACAACAAAAGTTGTTGGTACCTGAGTACCTGATCACCCAGTTCCTTCTAAATTATCAGATAAAAATAAATCAGAAATGCAGTAATAAAAACAATAAAATAAAAAATACAGTGGTACGGATGGGTATTTTACTGGGCAGGTAGGCACTGCAAAAGCTGGCCTAACATGTTTGGTATGAGTGTTATTATTTTGTTTCTTTGCCATTTTCTTGTTAGTATTGTTATACCTCAGAATCAGAAAAAAAATATGGAAAGTTACTGTCTTTCCTTTCTTTTTAGTTTTAGCTCTGTTCTTCAGTTCTATTAACACCAAATATCACAACATATTGGCTGTTGCTTTGACTTTTAATACAATAAATAAATGTTTACATGTATATTACCTGTACATGCGAGTGAGTGTATCACATGGAACACAGATATTTCTTACTTATCATGCATAAATTGTACTATGGATGTATTCTTATGAATATCAAATGTAAAGGTCAAAGTGACAAGTCAATTTGGTTGATCTATACCTGTATAAAGCATGCAAATACACAGAGTGAATGGTTGAGTAACCATGACAACACTGTCATAAACTACAATAGTGTATGATAATCTATCAACTCTTTCTTTTTTTTTTCTTGTCTAAATTCTGGACTTTGTCTCATGGAATTGATATTGATTATTCAAACATCTCGTCCTCATCAAATATGCACATATAGAAAAAATACTAAAAATATCAGAACTATGATTTTCTGACCCTGCAAAACCTGTCAAGAAGATGCTGGAGAATTAATGAAGGGAATTTTAAATCATACGCAGGTTCTCCACACTTAACACCATTTATAGTGAAAATGAAATACTTGTTCTTCCACCAATCTTCAGACTGGAGACCAGCAACATGTACCTTTAGCCCCTGCCAACCCGAATAAATTAAGATGCCATGCCCACTTCTAATTGGCAGCCAATCAGATTGCTTGATTCAGGTTGTTGATACAAATTCACATACTGAATTACAAACAGTGCACATCCAGATCAGTCTGCTTCTCTGACTGATCAAGATCTAAACTGTTTGCAAAGGCAAGGCTATGCGGGTTCTGCAGGACCAAGATTAATGAATCCACATGGTTACCCTAACCAGAGACCCAGACCAGGGTTTTCACTGTTTGTCATTCTGCCAGCACTTTTAGACAAATCACTGTGAAGTTAAATGGACATATTAGAGTTTTAGGGTAAGGAGTTAGTTATGATGTCTGAAGATTTAGGGTAATTTACCTGACCCCAGTTGTTCAAAGCTAACGACGTTGTTAGTTAACGATTCGTTAAAATTTACGTCGAGTGATACGCAAATATGCTGAAATTTTTTGCTGAAAAAATGTGAGTAGCTTTTGCTACTCACATTTTTTCAGCAAAAAATATCAGAATATCGTATATTGAATCCGCTAAAACAGTTAACGAAATTACCCTTAACGAGCTCGTTAGTCTAACGACGCTTTGAACAACTAGGCCCTGGTAAATTGCACAGATCAGAATATTAGCAGGGCTGCTCAAGCAGGTCTGGATTTTTGCCATTTTTTCATGGCTGTCAATTAGCTGCTTTTTTTGCCACAAAATTTCTCAACTTTCTACTTCTTAGCTATGTCTATATGTATGTTGTGTTTACTCATTAGAACTGCCTTCAAGAGGCAATTCTAATAAATACCCTCAACATAGTTTTTTTTTTGTAGAGAAATAAGAAAAATGTTTATCTGGAAACACCTCTTACCTAAAGCTATGCTTGTTAACCCATTGTAGACTGAATAAAATCCCTCAGACTATATATTGGAAGATTCTAATTTCGCAGCTTTAGGTATGTCCTGCTATGAGATTTAGATATATTTTTTTTTTTGGATTTGGGTTTTATGGCTCTTTCAAGAATATTTCACTTATATTGAGCTATTGAGCAGATCATTAAAGATGGGCGAAAACCGGAGAACCTGTGGGAAAACCACCTGACCATCCGTAAGCAGAACTTGGCTTTCCCACATGTGACCTGAGCAAGGCTCGAACCACAGCAGTGAGAAACCTAGTGGATTAAGAGTCAACTCTTCTATCCACTAGGCTATGGGGGCCTGCACTGAACTATATGCAAACAGTGGAGACCCTGATCAGATGCCACATTCTGCAGCATCTGATCTGGGTCTGCACTGTTTGCCAATTATCCTTTTAAGGGTCTCCAGACTACAATGGGTTAATGTTGCTGGTCTCTGTCCTATTTAATGCTTAGGACACTGGGTAAAATTTTTAACAGATGACATTCTGAAACATTTTTCTCATTATTTTCCCATAAAACAGGCTTTGCCATTTCTTGCAAATTTTGTCCTCCTTAGAAGACAATTTGCATGAAAAGTCAAAACCTATTCACTGGGAAAAAAATAAGAAAAATATGATGTATGATCAATATGTCGTCTGCTGAATTTGCCCAGCGAGTGGTAAAAGTTAAAAAGTCCTGTGTATCAAACAGGAATGAAGGTAGAGTTGAGGAGTGCTCACAACCAACAAAAAAAAAAAAAATAAATAAACAATGACAGAATTATCTTCTCACCATAGGAACCATCCATAAAATGGGCAGCTAAATCTGAGAAATATCAAGAGTGATGATAATAAACATTCCAAGGGAGATCACTCTCACCTGAAAGTATCTACATCTCCCCTCCCCCCACCCTCCCCCACAAAAAAAAGGTTATTCTTAAAGGAAAGAATTTACTTTAAATGAAAGAATTTGCTCTCATATTCATTTTCTTTGAGGACTGTCGCCTTTGAGAAGGAATTCATATACCAGGGAAGAAAATTCATTTCTGCTTGAGTGATCTCCCTTTGAAAAGTTATAAAACTTTCAGTTTAGAGTGCTCTCTCATTGCTGTAAATCTATTCACCTAAATGCTTAACTCTTTCACTGCCACAGGCGATAAAGATAGGCTTTTGCAAACAGCATAGATCTGGATGAGCCATTTCATCAGGATCTACACTGTTTGACATTCAGTCTTTCAACTGTACATATAGATTTTTTCCAAGCGATAATTTGTTAAAAAAAAACCCAAAAAACAAAAGAACAAATGTCATCTGAAATTTGGCACTGAAAGAGTTAAAGAGCCAATCACAACTGCAGCAGACAACATTTACAAATATACATGGCTCCAGAAAAGGCACTTTTTCAACCAGAAAGTAACACTATCTTATTTATATCTCCTTGAAAACATATGTTGTTGTACTCATTAGAAGTGCCTTGCTGAGGCTCTTCAAATGAGTACTCATATTGTATGTTTCCACAGAGAAATAAGAAATATATTATGTGGCTGGAGCTATGAATACATTTTCTTTATTATTTTTCAGAGAGAACAAAGCTCGACATTTCATTCAAAACATCTGCTAGCATTTTTTCTCTCAAAAATGATAAAAATTAATAAAACTGTCATCTGGTACTATTTTGCTTGGCACTTTAACCCTTAGGCTGCTAAGAAAAAAATGAATCAAGCCTGTAAGAGGGGTACCTCTACTTGAGAAGTCATTACTCCCTTAATTTTGCCTCGAATTACATGGAATTTTCACATACAATTTGCCGATTGTAGGTGGCCATTTTACCGGAGAAGGGATGGTCACGTGACAGTCACATGAAAACCGGGAACCATTTAAGACACTTAAAAAAAAAATGTTACCAGGGACCAGCACCTACTGTGTACTATTGCGAATGAAACAAGTGACATACAAAGGTTCTACTGTTATTCCTACTTCTTCCTCACTGGAAATGATTCAGGTGTTATAGGCTTTTTTTCCAGAAAATCGTAATCAATCTGTTGAAGTGAGTGCTGAAATTAATGGCAGCTTGATATGTGGTATTCTCTGTCTTTTTAGTGGGGGTAAAATCCAGCACCTGACTATCTAATGAAAAGTGGTGTGCTGTATGAAAGTAGGTTCACTCCTGTATAAGAACACTTGCTCTGAATGGTTGCATGTGGTATATAGTAAGTTTGACAGGCTTTAGAGTTGGCAGACCTCACCCCCCCCCCCCCCCCCCCCCAGCGCAACAATAGTCATGTTTATCAGCTTAAGGGTTAAAAGTTAACATGAAAATACAAAGCCTGCTAAAATACATCTGACTCACATCTTGCAAAAATGGGCCATAGTATGTGCTGAAAAAAAACAAATGCCCACCATATCAGCCTGCACCTTCATGCCATCTTACTGGTGTCTTCATTTTTCACCAGTATATTCTGCAGATGAGTAAAGGTCATGATCAGACTGTACAAAGTAATACAGACTGCACTGCATTGTTCTTAGAGCTATAGTCATGTTATTAAGAGGACTGGGTAGATTTTTATAAGGGAGACAACTTTTGTGACTTCCTGTTTGCTTTCCTGCACATCAAGGTCTTCTGAAAAGGAGTCAACTTTAAAAGGAAAGAATTTGCTCCCCTTGGGAGCAAATTCTTTCCTTTTAGAGTAGACCCTTTTTCAAAAGGCAAAACAATTTTGGCAGAATTACTCCCTGAAACTGTATACATTACCCTAAATAAAATAATTGTAAGAAGCTGTAGGAAGAACATGAGATTAATCCAGTATGCCTACAGTAGTGTCCCTAAAATGAACCCTTGGGGACCAAAAGCAGACGACAAAGCATGTGGCATCTTATCAGGATCTACACTGTTTGCATTAAATTCAGGAATTTCTATAAAATAACACTGCTTATAGTAACTTACCAGGCACCCCTTATAGCAGAAAAAGACATGACCAAAGAACAAGGTAGACAAGTTCACTGGACATTCAGGGGTTAATGTTTCATGAACTACAAAAGGCAAGGTCAGCAGGGCCTTTGTTTTATACCTGCGCATAGTACAATTTAAAACAATTCTAGATCAAGGGAAATTGATATGCACTGACTGAACTAGAAATGTCAATAAGCAGTGCTTATTGAGATACCCCCTGCTCAAAAACCAAAATGTTACGGATGGACAGACAACCTGAAAACCTAGATCTGGTCAACATTAATGCATATGCAAAACTTGGTTGAATTTAATCAATTTGTTCCCAAGATATTGAGCGGAAATGAAATTGACAATAACAAAGGGTCATAACTATTGTATATTTGCAAAAATTGACATGCAACAATCCCTATGTAGATCTGGTCAATGTCAATGCCTATGCAAAATTTGGTCTAATTCCATCAATTTGTTCTCAAGATATTCAGCAGACAGGATATGCTGATGACAATCAAGGGCCATAACTCTGTTGTAAATTTACTTAAAAATTGACACCTAACAATCCCAAACTAGAACTGGTTAACAGAAAGGCATATACAAAACTTTATTAAACTGCATCGATTTGTTCACAATATACTGAGTGGAAGCGAAATTTTGACAATATGCAAAGGCCATAACTGTGTTGTATATTAGCAAAAATTGATGCATAACATTCCCAACCTAGATCTGGTCAACATCAATACATATGCAAAATTTGGTCTGATTGCATCAATTTGTTCTCAAGATATTGAGCGGAAACAAAATTCTGACAAGAATCAAGGGCCATAGGTCTGTTGTAAATAAGCGAAAACTGACACATAACAATCCCTACATAGATCTGTTTAAGGTTCATGCATATGCAAAATTTGATCAAATTCCTCCAATTTGTTCTCAAGATACTGAGTGAAATGAAATTCTGATGATAATCAAGGGCCATAACTGTGTTGTATATTTGCCGAAATTGACGAGTAATAATCCCAACCTAGATCTGGTCAATGTCAATGCATATGCAAAATTTGGTCTAATTGCATCAATTTGTTCTCAAGATATTGAGTGGAAAAGAAGTTGGAATGGCAGAATCGCGAAATGAAGGACAAGCTGAAAACAGTATACCCCACCCTATATACTTCTTATGCAGGGGTATAAATATTTACTTTCTTCTCTTACAAGAAAGATTTTTCATCCTCTAGGAGAAAATTCTTTACCTTAAGAGTAGATCCAATTTTCAAAGGATTAAAAACTAAGAGAAGCAATTCTTGTCTGTTAAGGCGTCTTCTAATATTGTGCTAGAATTTCCTGTTATCTAACTTCATGGACCATTTTCTCTGTTGTTTTCGTTTTCATTTCATTTTAGCAGCATCTAATCAGGGTCTAGACTGTCTGCTCAAGCCTGTCTGTCCCAATACTTAGGGTTATTACAGTAAATATTGTACACAATAGCAATTCCTTTATGCATTCCTGACAGAAAAATATACCTCTTTTGTATATATACCATATATGCTTTTGTATATATACCATATATGCTATGTTCTGATTTGTATTTTCTGTAAAGAATTATACCAATAAAGTACTGTTTAAACTCATATACCAGGTAATCAAAGTACTGCAAATGATAATCAGACTCCTAGATTTACAAAATGCCTACGTGTATTATATAAATATAATCTTGTCTGATGACCTATGACTTCTGGTTTCAATTTTCTATTCTAAGTAATGCAGCTGGGAACCTGAAGTCTCAGCTCACTGGACAAGGTTATATTTTGATCTATACTAACAAAAAGAAAACAAATATATATAACCTCCATACACAACAAAACAGGCGAAAACATGTGAAAGAATATAATTTGAATAAGCCAATTGTATATGAAGATTACAATATAGCTAGATTTAACTCAAAAGAAAGTCTGTTGTGCATAATTCAAAAATAAAAAAACAAATTAAAAAAAAAAATATCTAAAAAGTTACACATTTAATAAGACATTCAAGTTTACAAAACCACAAACAGGAAATGTTTAAATCAAACCTTAGAATAATTATGCAGTTGTGTACAAAAAAGCCAATGAAATTACCACAGGCTTTCAATTACAACACAACAAACTACTGTTTGATTCATAAAAATTCCAGACTGGAGCAATGCATTTAGCAAATTTTAGGGTGCAGTTAAGTTCAGGCAAGCAAAAGCATCCTGTGTTATAATCTCATGAAATAAACAGGTGAAAAATTACAAACCACCATTTTCCCTATATTACAATGCCTACTCTCCAGCATAGTAAAGTAATCAAACAGAAGTCTTCTGACTGGTTGCTTCTAATCAAACAAAATAAATAAAGTTCCTATTGGCTGGTTCTAATAACAACAATGATTGTCTGATTCTAACATAAACACTCATCAGGACTGTCTACAACACAGAAACACATACTGGTTTCCTGCCAAGGTTTTCCTTTCTTGAGCCCAGCTGCCTGGTAACAGTAGGCAAGCCTCACTGCCTGGAAGTCTAAAACTCCTTCAACAGTGTGAGGCACTTTGGAAGCAGCTAAAGATGCAGCAAAAGAAAGCAAAAAAATTCTTAATTTTTCAAAATCACGGCATTCAAGACTAGAATTCAGTAATAATAAAAATTGCTTCATGATAATACTCTTGGGCATGTCATTAAAAATCAAATATTCAGATGGATAACAATCAAAATCTATCATGAAAAACTAGAGGCCCAAATGGGCCAGAAATCGCTCACTTGGATTAGGCTGATCATGATATGTTACATTGTGCCATGGTGGCCATCTTGGCTATCAGATCAGATTGTCTTTAGCAATTCAGAATCTGATATTGTTTGAAGAGCTTCATGATTGCTGTTATGGCCACCATCTTGGATACTGGAACTGAATGAGTTTAGCAATTCTGAATCTCCATAACACCCCAATGCCTCCCATCAAGTTCAAGCTCAAGAATTTCAAGATGTCTGTCACGGCAGCCATCTTGGATATCTGCATGAAAACAATTTTAGCAATTCTGAATCTCCAAGCCCTCTTGATGCATTCCATCAAGTTTCAGCTCAGTCCAACTTAAAGTTCTGGAGGAGATGTTCTATGAACAATTTCAAGGTGGCAGCCATCTTGGAAATCAGACCGGAATGATTTTAGCAATTCTAAATCTCCATGTGGCCCCAATGCCTCCCACAAGTTTGGGCTCAATCTGACTTAGGGTCTAGGAGCAGACGTGGTTTGAAGATTTTCAAGATGGCTGCCATCTTGGATATCAGAATGGAATGATGGCAATTCTGAATCTCTATGTCCGTCTGATGCCTCCCCTCAATGAAAGCAAAGGCATCTTCAAAATGTAATTGTAATGATTGGACAAACATTTCACAATGGATTTTACCTTATGTTTTTTTAAGTATTTTTAATGCTTGTCTGAGGTAAATTAACCATTATGTGTGCAGGCATGGTTAGGTATGTTAACTGCCTTGCCAGCTTTGCATTATGACATATATTTTACTAAAATGACTACAAAACAAAAGGAGGCATTACCTTCAATCTCTAGGTCTGTATCAAAAGCCTTTTCATCTGTGATGTCAACAGCATGATAGTCATGCTCAAAGCCCACATGATTATGCCGTGGCTCCTCTCCATCACTCTCACTGTCTGAACTTTGACCTCTATCAAAGACATTTGACCCACTGCTGTCAGTTCGAGATTTGCGTGATTTGGTGCTGCTTCTGCTTATTGTCTGCAATAAAAAATCGAAGAAGACAATTGATTCTTAAATCTATTTTCTGGAAGTAATAAGAAAAATATTTCAAAACGTCTGCTGTGATTAGTTTTGAGTCTGACTTTTAGAGCCCAGTCAACACTGTTAAGGTCATGTTGAGTGTTCAATTAACCTACTCACACTTTTCCTGGGCAGGCTTAGTCCTCTAAGCAGTTAACCAGTATTTGTGCACATACTTTTGCCAGTGACCGAAAACTGCCCTTCTTAAATCAGAATAGGGGGTAAAATGACAGCAGAAATGATTTCATGATCCGTCTCCTCTAAAATTATGTGGCTGAGCTGGGATTTGAACTTTCAACCCCTGGATCTGGAGTCAGACATTCTACCAGCTGTGCTATGGAGCCTGGCTGTGATTAGTACTTTAACCGATTGTAGTCTGGAGACCCCTAAAAGGGTAACTGGCAAACAGTGCAGACCCAGGTCAGACGCTGCAGAATGCAAATAGTTTAGCCAATGTTTCTCTAGGAATATCTAAATCTCAGCTGGACATACCTAAAATTGAAACTGGACTCTTCCAATATATAGTGTGGGAGAGTCTATTCAGTCTACAATTTGTTAAGGATTAAATGAGGAAACTAAACATGCATGTTTGTAAAACAATATGCCCCCAACTATTTGCTTGTCCCTATAAAATGCCAAACTTGAAAAGGGGCATAATGCTCATAAAATTGATCTTGGCCCAGTTGTTCAAAGTATCATTAGCTTAACTAGCTTGTTAGTGGTCAAAATGTTAACTATTATAATAAGTATAATATCTAATTCAAAGGTATCTTTGCTCACATTACTCACATTTTTCAGCATAAATATTAGTATATATGCCATCTTTAATGATCAAAGTTTTATTGATACATTAACTAATGACATCATTATTTTGAACAACTGGGCTGTGTGCTGTTTTTCAAAATTTAATTTACACATCAGCCGTTATAAGTCTGAATATCAAAGTCCTAACTCAATACTTTCTGAAATATCTTGTACACAGTCAAATATGATGAACTGAATATAAATGGACAAATGAACAGAAGAATGACCAAACAAAGCAAAAACAACATGCCCCCTCCTCAAATGTTTTCAAAGTTAGCTAGGGGAATAATGAAATGAGAGGTGATCTCCTTTAGTCCATCAGCTTAATAAATTGAAGTTTCTAGTATTTACAAATTCCATATTGGCAAATAAGAGATAAAAATGAACTTCAAAAATTCCTTAGAGCTTTCAATAATCACTTCTTTCATTTTGCATTTATCAAATAATACCCCTATATAATTTACCTTTACCACTCTCTGGTCTAATTCAGCAGACAACAAACTGAATTTTTTTCTTGGAAAACAGGTTTTGACATTCCATGCAAAGTGTCTCCTAAGGAGACAAGTTGCATCAAATGTAAAAGTCTACTTTCTGGGAAAACTAAGAAAAATATTTCAAAATGCTGTCTGCTGAAATTTTTACCCAGCATGCTTAACATTAACATACAAACACCTATTTATAATACCAGAGATCCTATAATACCCATTGTTGCTATTTGTTTATGATATTCTTCAAGACAAGCACCAAGCTAAATTGTAGCAGACAACAGTCTAATCTTTCTTTATTATTCTTCATAGAAAATAAGACTTGAAATTTCAGGTGAATCATCTACTAAGCAGTAGCATATGATTCACATGAAATATCAAGTCTTTACTTCTCTAACAAAAAAAAAAAAAAAAAACTAAAAAAAAAAAAAAAAAATGGACTTTCGTCTGCTGCAAATTTGCTCGGTGCTGTATGGGTTAAATGGGTAATTTGAGAGGCTCGCATTTTCAAGAGGGCATCTGTAACTAACCATTGTCATGCTGAACCCAGATATGCTCTGCCTTTGCAAAGTGTAGATGAAGCAGCCAACTGATCCAGATCTGTACTGTTTGCCATTCAGTATTTGAATTCGTATCAACAACCTGGATCAAGTAATCTGATTGGCTGAAAATTAGCGTGGGAGTGGCATCTTAATTTATTCAGCATGACAAGGGTTAATGAGGGTATTCTTGTTGTTATTTTTTTCTCTTGGATATTTCAACAAGAGGGCCATGATGGCCCTGTAACGCTCACCTGAGCAACATAGCACTTTGAGAGCCTGATCTAGAACTGACCAAGGCAAACATTCTGATCAAAGTTCAAAATGATTATATTAACAAGTAAGACAATTTAGCATGTCTAATGGACTGAGAAATAAAGGTCAAGGTCAAATATGGATGACTGCACTCAAGAGGCCATGCTAAGATGTATGCATGTACTAAGTATCACTGGCTGTAGGAGCAATAGTTACTGAGAAACTGACCTAAACACAAACACTTCACAAGTACCAAATATCACTCTGTAGGACCAATAATTACTGAGAAACTGACCTAAATGGAAAAACTTAAGAGAGTCACTGGACAGAAAACTATACATCAACTTGAAATCATCAAGACAAACATTTTGAGGAAGATTCATGATGATCACTTAAAAAATGTGACCGCTAGAGCATCAACAAGGTTTTCCTTTGATTTGGCCTGGTGACCTAGTTTTTGACTCCAAGTGACCCAGTTTCGAACTTGACCTAGAAACCATCAAGACAAACATTTTGAGCAAGATTCATGATGATTGCTTGAAAAATGTGACCGCTAGAGTGTTAACAAGGTTTTCTGCAGATTTGGCCTGGTGACCTATTTTTTATCTCCAAGTGACCCAGTTTTGAACTTGACCTAGAAATCATCAAGGCAAACATTTTGAGCCTGATTCATGATGATTGCTTCAAAAATGTGACCACTGGAGTGTCAACAAGGTTTTCTGCTGATTTGGCCCGGTGACCTAGTTTTTGACCCCACATGACCCAGTTTCAAACATATCCTAAAACTCATCAAGACAAACATTTTGAGCAAGATTCATGATTATTGCTTCAAAAATGTGACCACTAGAGTGTTAACAAGGTTTTCTGCTGGTTTGGCCTGGTGACCTAGTTTTTGACACCACGTGACCAAGTTTCAAACTGGACCTAGAAATCATCAAGACAAACATTTTGAGCAAGATTCATGATGATTGCTTGAAAAATGTGACCGCTAGAGTGTTAACAAGATTTTCTGCTGATTTGGCCCGGTGACCTAGTTTTTGTCTCCAAGTGACCCAGTTTTGAACTTGACCTAGAAATCATCAAGACAAACATTTTGAGCAAGATTCATGATGATTGCTTCAAAAATGTGACCTCTAGAGTGTTAACAAGGTTTTCCGCTGATTTGGCCTGATGACCTAGTTTTTGACTCCAAGTGACCCAGTTTCGAACTTGACCTAGAAATCATCAAGACAAACATTTTGAGCAAGATTCATGATGATTGCTTCAAAAATGTGACCGCTAGAGTATTAACAAGGTTTTCTGCTGATTTGGCCCGGTGACCTAGTTTTTGACCCCAAGTGACCCAGTTTCAAACTTGACCTAGACTTAATAGAGGCAAACATTTTGAGCAAGTTTCATCAAGATTGGGTCAAAAATATGACCTCTAGAGTGTTAACAAGTTTTTCCTTTGATTTGACCTGGTGACCTAGTTTTTGACCCCAAGTAACCCAGTATCAAACTTGACCTATATTTCATAGAGGCAAACATTCTGACCTAGTTTCATCAAGATCGGGTCAAAACTGTGACCTCTAGAGTGTTAACAAACTAATTGTTGACGACGAATGACGGACGACGGACGAGGGACATAGGGTGATGACAATAGCTCACCCTGAGCTTTTGCTCAGGTGAGCTAATAAATAGACAACCAAAGAAAATAACAAAACATTGAATATTTGAGCCAGATATTTTTGTCGCTATTCTAGCTAGTCATAATGGACCTTAACCCATTTTAGTCTGGAGACCCCCAAAAGGTAACTGGCAAACAGTGCAGACCAAGATCAGAATGAGGTGTCTGATCAGGGTTTCCACTATTAACAAATAGTTTAGCCATTTCTCTCTAAGAATATCTAAATTTGCCAGGGGTATCAAAAAACCAAACTGGTAGCAACACTTAAGAAGTTCTATGGGAGATATCATGCTCTGGTCAATCCCTACAATGTGGCAGTTTCCAGAATTGTTTCTGATGCTTTTGCCAATGACGAGCCATAAGTAGACTTCCAAAATCCCGGACATACGCTTCTATCTACATTTCCTTTGTTCAGGCCAATGGGCATGGTGGGCGAAGCTTGCTTACCAAGTAATGACTACTATCCGCGAACACCTGATTACACCCTTTATTCTGGGGTCCATGTCTGTTGGTCTGAATATTCTGATTCATCATTCGTTTACGGATTTATGAGTTTGGATTATGGCTTGGATACCATGACCACTACTACTTGCATAGCGTGACATATCTAAAATTGAAATGGGACTCTTCCAATATATAGTGTGGGGGAGTTATTCTGTCTAAAATGGGTCAAGCTTTTACCAGAACATCAGGAATATTTCTTCTTACTTTCCCATGGGGGTTGGGGGTGGGGGATGGGTTAATATACATCATGGGAATCATCTACCATGTATATGAATGTGATGTCCTAGAATGATGTCAGGCTACAACTTTTCAGAAATATTATCCCTTAAGGGTTATAGTGCTAAGTAAAATTGTAGCTGATCACATTTTAATTGTTTTTGTTTTTTTTGTTGTTTTTTGTTTTGTATGTTTTTTGTTGTTTTGTTTGGTCATTTTCAGGAAAAATAAGACTTGGCATCTTATGTAAATTGTCTGCAAGGTGGAGAGTTTGCTAGAAATTGTCTTTTAAACAAAAACATGTGTTTCTCTCCAACAACAGTTCATTTGTCACAACAGTGAACATGACCTTCAACCAACATTATCAGGTTGTAGTTTCTGGACCAACATTATCAGGTTGTAGTTTCTGGACCAACATTATCAGGTTGTAGTTTCTGGGCATTACCTCAAGAATACAGACATTTTACCTAAGTTTCATGAAAATTAATTTAAGCCTTGAGAGACAAGGTGTAGATACAAAATATGGGCCAAAAATCTGACTTACGGTTGGGACAGAGGAATTGTCAAGGAGGAGTATTTGGTGATAATTATCAGATAATTTTCTCCCATTCTCCATAAAAACATATGTTGTGGGTACTCATTAGAAGTGCCTCAGTGAGGTGCTTCTAATGAGTAACCACAACATATGCTTTTATGGAGAAATAAGAAAAATTATCCCAGACTTAACACCAAAGACTCCTCCTTAACAATTCCTCTGTTGGGCTGTCTTAAGCATGTCATGACAACATTGTGAACAATTGTGGCAAATTATATGAAAATTCCTCGGAGGGTTTAGGAGACATGGATTAGACACAATTTTGCACAACAGTCATTTTGACCTTAGCCTGAAATGGATGGATTCTGATTCTGCATAGCAATTCAAAATTATAAACAATCTACCAGAGTTTCGTGATAATCCACAGAGGCCTTTAGGAGACTATGAGTGGATATGCAATATCAACCATAAATTTTGACCTTGAATTTCAATGCTGATATTAATCCAATGTTGTTGGGTAGTGGGTTCTGAACATCAGACAAATATGGTGAACTATTGCGTTATATGAAAAGCTCTCTAGGGGTTCACCAGAAATGGAGTGGATACAAGTTTTGGCTACTAAACAGTTGACCTTAACCCTTGTCCTGCTGAATAAATTAAGATACCACGCCAATTTCTAAGTTTTGGCCAATCAGATTACTTGATTTGGATTATTGCTCTAAATTCACATACTTAATGACAAACAGTCAGATCCAGATCAGTTGGAGCCAACTGATCTGGATCTATACTGTTTGTAACGGCAGGGTATATATCCAGTTTCAGCAGGACAAGGGTTAAATTCTGGGCCTGGCTGTTCAAAGTGTTGTTAGCTTAACAAGCTCGTTAGTGGTCATTTCGTTAACTGTTTTAGCAGAATCAATATACAATATTCTGATATTTTTTGCTGGAAAAATGTGAGTAGCTTCTGCAAAAGCTACTCACATTTTTTCAGCAAAAAATTTCAGCATATTTGCGTATCACTCAATGTAAATTTTAATGAATCGTTAACTAACGATGTCGTTAGCTTTGAACAACTGGGCCCTGATTTTCATTACATCAACTCAAGGATACAAAGAATCTATCAAAGTTTCATGACAATCCAGCAGATCCTTCAGAAGGCCGGTATAGAGCAGATAAACATACCGTCTTCAAATAACCAGCCTTGAATTTCGATCTTGACCTTGACCTGGAAAGGTTGGTGTGGTTTCTGCGCAGCAGGATAATGTGGTGAAAATTTCTGTCATGGTACATGAAAATCCCTTGAGAGGTTCAGGGGATACACCAGTTGGACACAACTTCACATAAATAACATCACCTTGAAGTTGACCTTGACCTTGGACCAACATAGTGAGGTTGTGGGTTCTGCATGCAGTTTAATCAGAACCTACATTATTTGCTATTCTACCACATTTTAAAGATATTGCAACAGAGTACAATTACACTTATTCCAATTTTAACCCTTGCCATGCTGAATAAATTTAGATCTCCCACCAACTTCTAATTTTCAACCAATCAGTTTATTTGATTCAGGTTGTTGATACAAATTCACATACTTAATGACAAACAGTGCAGATCCAGATCTGGATCTAAACTGTTTGCAAAGACAGGGCATATCTGGGTTCAGCAGGACCAGAGTTAAGACAAGATGATAAGAAGTTAAGTGGTCCATATATAGCGGATAATAAGGGCAAGTAGATGTCAATTAATTTTAGCCCTGAACTTGCTCAATTTAACATAATTACCCTAAATGTTTGGGCATGGTAGCTGCATACAGAACATATCTTAAATTTTGACTCCCTGGTCAAATGTCTAAAGCATACTGGCTCAATGACAAACAGTGTAGACCCTGATCAAACTGATACTTTACCAGTTTTATCTAGGATTACACTGTTGTTGTTTTTTTTGTTTGTTTGTTTTTTCAACCATAAATATCTAAATAATTAGGGTAAGTATGATTAATATTAGAAAAAAATAAAAACAAAAAAAAAACATTTTAAAATGTTTATTTTTCTCAGAAAATAAGGCTTGACATTTAAAGTGAATTGTCTTTACAAGAGTAAAAACTGACCCATTAGGAGACAATTCACATGAAATGTCCAACCCTTTTTTCTAGGAGAGTAAGAAAATAGCACATTGTACGCTATGTAAAATGTACACATTTGAATAATGTCAAGGTATAGGCCTCATGACTAACAATGACAAGAAGAAAAATTTACCTTTCTCTTGTCCACAGTATGAATTCTGAGGGGCCTTAAAGAGGCCCTGAATGCAGCCTGGCCCAAATATGCTTCCATATTATGTAGGTACACTATTCATGAACTGTATTAAGGTGAAATGACACACTTTCAGGTGAGACAACTATGTCAAAATGGTTTTGCTGCCCTTCTAAAAAGGGGTCTACTCTAAAAGGAAAGAATTTGCTCCCCTTGTTCAAGTGACATCAATCTCTGTATGAAAAAATGAGTCTACAGCCATACATCCTTCATCAGCCACGCATGAACTTATCAACCAGATTCTTTATCAGCCACCCATGAATTTAACAACCAGAATCTTTATCAACCATCCATGAATTTATCAACTAGATTCTTTATCAGCCACCTATGAATTTATCAACCAGAATCTTTATCAGCCATCCATGCATTTATCAACTAGATTCTTTACCATCCACCTATGAATTTATCAACTACCGGTAGATGTTTTATCAGTCACCATGAATTTATCAACTAGTTTCTTTATCAGCCACCTATGAATTTATCAACTACCGGTAGATGTTTTATCAGTCACCATGAATTTATCAACTAGTTTCTTTATCAGCCACCTATGAATTTATCAACTACCGGTAGATGTTTTATCAGTCACCATGAATTTATCAACTAGATGCTTTATCAATCAGCTATGAATTTATCAACCTGATTCTTTATCAGTCACCATAAATTTATCAACTAGATGTTTTATCAGTCAGCCATGAATTTATGAACCACAATAATTTACTGTATTTACCCCAAGTATTCAGACACCTTAACAACTCACCATACTAGTCCTAAAAATTTAACAAACCCATTTCACCACCTGTTGATATGTCTAAAAACTGCTTGTTGTGTGGCAGACAGTATAGAACCTGATCAGATGCACAATCTGAAGCCTCTCATCTGGGTTTATAGTGTTTGCTCCAACTTGTCTGCCCAAATACTTAGGGTAAATATGGTATGCATCATCCATATTAACTCTTTCAGTGCCAAATTTCAGACGACATTTCTTGTCTGCTTTTCTTTTTTAACAAACTATCACTTGAAAAGAAGTTTTTACGTAAAGCTGAAAGATTGAATGTCAAACAGCATACATCCAGATGAGACAGCTCATATGAGCAGTCTCATCTGCATCTATGCTGTTTGCAAAAGCCTATTACCGGTATTATCGCCTGTGGCAGTGAAAGAGTTAATGCTTATCACTCTGGGTAAAATTTTCAGCATCTGACCTATTGAAATATTTTTTCTTATTTTTTCCTGACAACTGGATTTGACATTTCATGCATTTTGTCAAATCCTGTTTTCTGGGAAAAATAAGAAAAATATCACCAATTTGTTGTCTGCTGAATTAACCAGGAGAGTTAGTAAAGTTAAGAGACGCATCAACTGAGATCCGTTTGTATTTTATCCAGAATCAAATGAATTGTACCATTAACTTAATCTCCATTGTTGAATCTATTATCAAACTGCACAATTTTTTATCCTGAAGTGCAAATCACAACTGCACAGACAACATTTTTATTTTTGTATTTTTTCAGAGAAACCAAGACCTGAAATTTTATATGAATGGCCTGCCTAGTAGGTGATTCACATGAAATGCTAAGTCTTATTTTCTCTAAAAGATAAAAAATAGAAAGTTGTCTGCTACAATTTTGCTTAGCCCTTTAATGGTAAATATTCTGCAATTTCTGTAATTTCATCTTTTCAAAATGGCTTTTTATCCTTAACTCTTCTGGTGCCAAATTTCAGACTACATTTGTCATCTGCTTTGGTTTTTTTAAAAAAAAACTATTGATTGAAAAGAAGTTTATATGTAAAGTTGCAAGACTGAATGTCAAACAGCTTAGATTCTGTTGAGATGGTTCATATAAGCTGTCTCATCTGGATCTAGGCTGTTTGCAAAAGCCTATTATTATCGCCTGTGACGGTGAAAGAGTTAAGGCACTTGTCAAATTTGTAGCAGACAGCATTCTAAAATTGATTTTGATATCTTTCTTAAATTAAAATCCACTAAAACTCTGAATGACCCATAATTTTAACTTCTCAGGAAAAAAATGTATGTTTTACATTTCCATAATTATTAAAAAGGCTAAATGATTTTTTTATATATTTATATTTTTTTTAATTTCATATTAGTAACACATTCTCTGTCTTATGAGCTTCTTAAACAAATTCACAAAAATACTCTGAACGACCCATAATTTTAAGTTCTCGTGAATAAACATCTCATCAAACATGTAATCTTCAAGATTAAACAAAGTGTCCTATAATCTTCAAACCATTCACTATATAAACTCTGATAAACTATCTTCATTAAAACAGGTTGAAAGAAAAAGAAAAAACGAAAGCCCGGCAGTTTTCAATATTTCGCTTTATCTGATTTGGGAAGAAATAAGAGCCACTAATTGAGAAAACATACCTTCTGACATGTGCGTCTAAGGAAGACTCAGATCAGCCTGTCGATGCTCGCAGTTTGACCAGAGTCTTCATCATATGCATGAAAAAACTTTGCATCCTTGGCTATCCAAAATGCGCCCAGTGAAGATTCTGATCAGACTGCGCGAATGCGCAGTCTGATCTGAATCTTCACTGGGCACACATGCCCGAAAGTACGTTTTCTGACATTGTGGCTCATGATATAGTATCAAGTCTAAACAACGGAAACAGAAAATATTTCAAACTGCAATTATACATCACTACAGATGAAAGATTGCACAGGATACTTTTTAATTTATTTTTTCACAAAATACATCACTGGGATATTCACTGGAAGTGCCTCACTGAGGCAATTTCTGTGAGTATCAAAATAATATGTTTACATTCAAAAGTACAAAAAAATATCTTAAATTAACATCTCAATTATCCCTTATCTAGAGCTAGGATAATTATACCCTGAACAAACTAAGGAAGAAAATTTCATTGATCAAGACTTTCATCTTTACCCCAAATATTGGGATAGACATGCCTCAAAGCAAACAGTGTAGACCTGATCAGATGCCGCAGGATGCAGCATCTGATCAGGGTCTGCACTGTCCCTACTCATTCAGCAGTTTTTAGATGCACCAACAAGGAGTTAAATTTTAGGATATAGATGGTAAACACTTAAGGTGTCCACAAATTTAGGGGGAAATATGGTATTTTCAATATTTGTATAATAAGTATGGATACAATGTCATAATAAGACTCAATTAAGTCAACTCAGAAAAACTTCAAATAAAACTGTTTATTTTTCACTCCACTTTTCTTTGTTTATCCAATTTCAACCTTAACCATGCTGATTTAAAATATTAGCAGACAGCATTTAAAATATTCTCATGTTTAGAAAATAAACTCCATACCTCCAGATATAAGGGTTGGTATCAGGTAAATATATTTCTTATTTCTCCACAAAAACATGTATTGTAGGTACTCATTAGAAACACCTCATAGAGGTGCTTCTAATTTATACCACAACATATGTTTTTGTAGAGAAATATGCAGAACATTAAGAAAACTCAAACATATTAAGAATTTTACCACCAAAAAATAAAAACTTTCAGATGAAAAATTCTGGTAGTTTTCATATTTCTGCTCAAAACATAGATTGTGGGTACTTGTTAGAACCGCCTTGGAAAAATCTATGTTTTTGAGCAGAAATAAGAAAATTAATGTATACCCCTGTAAACCTCAGTTTTACTGTATAAAAGTGGGATTTAAGGGGATCAAAACTATATAGGCATGTTTTCGTGATGAAAAAGCAATCACTTATCTGTAGCTGTATAAATGTTTGACAATGAATATTCAAATTATCTCCTTGGAGATGATCCAAATGAAATGTCATGTCATACTCACCAATCAACCTACTAATGATATTCAGAAATGCTCAGGTAAACAGCCAAACAAAATAAGCAGTCCGATCAGGGTCTGCACAGTCTGCAATTCAACCAGCATTTTTTAATCCTTCACCAGCTAGTGAAATGGACTAGTTCAAATTTTAGGATAAGTATGGTAAAGAGTTAGTGTGTCCAAACAGACAGGTCTTTGCTAATTTGGCTTGGAGTATGTTAAAAGTTAATTGTTTGCGACCTAATCCACTTTCAATATTGTGGTAAGTCCATTATGAGGTCATCAGAAATTAACATACAATGTACTTACCTTTAGGGGAATGGATACAGGTACCGTAACTGTGTAAAATTGTTTTTATCTCCTTTCCAAAAAGGAGTCTATTCTAAAAGAAAAGAACTTACTCCTTTTGGGAGCGAATTCTTTCCTTTTAGAGTAGACCCCTTTTCAGAACGGATTGGTGTTCCAGAACACAAACTGCTCAGATTAACAGGCTCTTTATTTTATATGAGCCAGTGTATGACAAAAGCTACAATAAGACCTGTGTGACCAGAAAAGACTAAGATCAGCCTGTATATATACCCAGTAATCAAGGGTTCTCATTTATCCCTCTTTGGATAGCCTGGAGGGTGTAGAAGGCACATGTGATCAGCGAAGCTGTGCAGGCTGATCTGTTGGCTGGTCCCACAAGTCTTATTGTAGGATTTGTCGTGTGCTGGCTCATATGTTATTATTTGCCATGCATTAGCCCCCATTTTTTGGAAAGGTTTTTAATACTAGAGTGGCAATTTTTTGTCTGCAAAAGTTGTTTCCCTTTGCAAAAAGTTGGCATAATCTTTCAGATGTATCCATTGCTCTTAACCCTTGTCCTGCTGAATAAATTAAGAAGCCATATCCACTTCTAATTTTCAGCCAGTCAGATTACTTGATCAAAGTTGTTGATATAAATTCACATACATAATGGCAAACAGTGCAGATCCAGATCAGCTGGCTTCTTCAGAAACCAATTGATCTACAATGTTTGCAAAAGCAGGGTATATCCGGGTTCAGCAGGACAAGGGTTAAACAGTTGTATGCTAACACTAGACTTCAACAGGTTATAGGGTGAACAATGTCAATAAAATCAATTCAATTTCAAGATTAGGACTTATAAGATGCCATTCTGAAAAAACTTTTCATTAAGCTCGATAGATTTATGACATGGAAATTCAATAATGCCATCTCCATGGGGCTTCAACAGGTACTTAGCACTCAGCATGCTGGGGGGAAAAAATTTCAGCAGATAACATTTTAATATTTTTTCTTACTTTTTTCAGAAAATGGGGCTTTGACATTTCATGCAAATTTTCTTAATTTACATGAAATATTAAATCTTATTTTCTGGGAAAAAAAAGAAACAATATCATCAATTTGTCAACTGCTGACTTTGCCCATAGAGTGGTAAAGGTTAGTGTGAATGCACAAACTAATATTTTGATGATGATTTTTGGTGTTTTATGTCACTTTCAACATTATATGAGTCATACTGAGTTGATGGCAGGATGATAATGACAGGCTCTGTTTATTGAAACGCCATACAGTCATGGACTGAATTCCCCTCCAGTGGGATTCAAACCCGGGACCCAAAGATCAAAAGTCGGGAACGCTAACCATTCAGCCACCCTGACACTAAAATAATGGATTTGTCCTTAACCCTTAAAGCGCCAATCACAACTATTGTCGTCTGTTTTGTCTTCTGCCAGTTACTTTAAAAGTCAGTTCTGCAAACAGTGTGGACCCAGATCAGACTGCTCCTTTAGGAGCAGTCTGATCTAGGTCAATACTGTTTGCCTGTATGCAAAAATAGGTTTGAAAAGTTTGCAAGAATATTCAGCAGACGACATAAACAGACAACATTTTCAGATGCAGATTTTCTTAGCGCTTTAAGGGTTAAATAACCAGGCAATCCATAGTCCCTAACTGGATGAAGCACATGACCAAATTTTGCCAGCCTAAGCTCTGAGAGCCTAAGGCTTACAATACAGAGGATACCACTGAGACATTCTATTTTCTGAAATATATACAGTCGACTCTCGTTATCTCGAACTTCACGGGACCTGATAAAAATGTTCGAGTTATCAGTAGTTCGAGACAACCAAATTGTGATGTCATAGGTATGACGACTGTCCGCCTCTCTGTTCGCAAAACGTGCTTGGAAGGCACATGTATATCGCAATTTAAATAATTTACGTGTACTTCAGTTTGCATTGTTACTGTTTGTTTTAGGAGATGCAATGGTTCTTTCATCAATAAATGTTGATAATAATAAATTTCAAACGTCTCTTGTTGTCTTTTAATACTCCTGCAAATTAGGATTTCCATTTGAGCTATAAATAAATTACTGGTTTCCGGGTTATGTTAGCTATATGTTATGAACTGGTTTGGATTAGCTCCCTTCGCATAGACGACTCGATAAAGAGTTGATTGGTTTCCGCTTTTGCATAAAACGCTTACAATGTTAAGCAGCAGCTGTAAGCTAGTTTGGTTTATCTCCCCTGGCATAAACGAACCATCTCAGCGCGGCAAACTGTAGATCCTGCAGAGAAAGCTCGTTATGAACCGTCTCATCTGGACCTACACTATTTGTGCGGGTATCCGTATCAGTCTACAGGGTCGGAAGGGTTAACATCGGTACCCACGTGTAAATCGTCTATTTGAGGCCGTGCACGACAATTCCTATTAGAAAACTGTGCGACTGTCAAAGATTCGGATCAGCCTGCACACGCACGAATTTTCCATTACACACATGAGCCTTATTTGGGCTTACCAAAGAGCACCGCCTGACCAAAGAGTAACAAGCGAAGATTCAGACTTAGCTAGCCTGATCAATACAGGCTGATCTGAGTCGGAACCTGTCGCGCACTGACTTTTCTTGAAAACGCTCTATCATTTAGACGGACAGTACTCAATAGTGCATATCCAAACAATAAATTAAAGAAACGTCGTTGATTAATCTTCCATAACACTATTCTGAGCCGCTTTTTATCTTACAAATCAATGACACGAGTCGGTGTTGAGCGCCGCGTGTCAAACCTGACTCGACACGCACGTGATTTCATAATTACGGATTTTAGACATTGTTTGTGTTGTTTGTAATTACCTGGACAAAGGGGAAAATTAAACTATTGATTTATTTATCAATGGCCTATTATGATTTTCATTGACTGAGAGACCGGCGGCGCCGCATCTTACATTTTTTTTCTTCGTCATGGTCCGAGTTTGAGATACTCAGTAGTAAAACCTGTGAAAAATATATTCAGGGACTGAAAATGATGGACGAGATAGCGGAAGTGTTGACATAAAAGTAGCTCGACATACGCGATGCTGAAATACAATAAATACATAGGGAAAATAATCGGGACTTAGAAATCAGTTCGACATAAGTGATAGGATCGAGATAAGAGGGGTCGAGATACCGAGAGTCGACTGTATTGTATATCAGTAAACAGGTCAAAATGACCTGTTTTTGACATGTGACACACCATGTACATTAGGGGCAATCAAGCACTAAATTTGGTAAACTTAGGTCATGTGCACACAGCACAAGTAGGTATGCCCTGGGCATTACTTTCTGAAATGCAGGTCAGAGAAGAGTATATTGGTCACTGTGACCTATAATCTATAAGCAACACTCTGTCTTCAATAGATGTGCTAATAATATAGCAAACTGAGGCAGACAGTATTTAAAGTAGAAGACATATATAGTACAGGAAATAAGCATAGGTCAAGGTTTTTTTTTCTGTTATGTTGTTCAGACGTTACAGTGACCTACTTATGTTATGAAGGTACATCTTCATATTTACCCACTCACCAAATTTGATCAGACAAGGACATACTGTATTGGGGATATGCATCAGACCAGTTTTTAGGTGAGAGGGTGGTCAAGAGGTCAATACATAGGGTGCAGTGACATAATTTTGATATGAACAAGTATAAGCGAAGATACCCAGTACAGTCCAACCTGTATTAAGCAAGCACCCAAGGGATAATCCAGACATGCTTGCTTAAGACAGGTGCTTGCTTAATACAGGGGAATTTTAACAAATTTGCCTTTTTGGTAACTGAAGTCAGGCTTGCTTAATGCAGGTTGCTTGCTTAATAGAGGTTGCCACTATAACAGGTTTTACTGTAAATGGTACAATCACTAAGCACAGCCTTATCGAGGCACGAAAAGAAGGAGAGATGAGGAACATAGAATGACAAAACAAATGCCACATATGGAACCACCAACCCACAAACAAAGAAAAACTGCAACAGAGGAACCACACTAGGCTCACTGAATGAACCAAGCCTAGAATTTACAATACAAGAAATATGCACAAGATAAAATGTTTCTGTTAACCCTTAAAGCACCATGCAATCACAACTGCAGCAGAGGACAATTTTAAATTTTTTTTTTTTTTTTAGTTATTTTTCTTAGAAAATAAGTCTTTACATTTCATGTGAATCGTCTGCCAAGCAGACGATTCACATGAAATTTTAAGACTTATTTTCTGAGAAAAAAAATTTTTTTAGAATGTCAGCTGCTACAAATTTTGCTTGGCGCTTTAACCCTTGTCCTGCTGAACCCGGATATATCCTGCCTTTGCAAACAGTGTAGATCCCGATCAGTTGGCTTCTGAAGAAGCCAACTGATCTGGATCTGCACTGTTTGCCATTAAGTATGTTAATTTATAGCAACAATCCAGATTAAGCAATCTGATTGGCTGAAAATTAAAAGTGGGTGTGGCATCTTAATTTATTCAGCAGGACAAGGGTTAAGGGTTAAATAGGTCAGATATGAAGATGTAGTTCACAACTTCACAAGTGACTCACTTTGGTATACCTCACACCATCCTCAGTAGATGCACATCTACATCAAAAACACAGCTGTATACATAAGATGGGGTATAAGGTAATTATTTTTTCTTATATCTCTATAAAACATAGGTTGTGGGTACTCAGTAGAAACACCTCACCATATTTTTTTTCTCTATGAAAACGTACCATCTTTTTCTTTTTTCTATGAAAACATATGTTGCTGGTTACTAATTAGAAGCACCTCACCACATTTTATATCTTTATGAAAACATATTGTGGGTGCTCAGCAGAAGCACCTCACCATATTTTTCTTTTTTCTCTATGAAAAGATATGTTGTTGGTACTCATTAGAAGCACCCTACCATCTTTTTCTTTTTCTTTTTTTTTTCTATGAAAACATATGTTGTGGGTGCTCATTACTTTTTTCTCTATGAAAACATATGTTGTGGGTTCTCAGTAGAAGCACCTCACCATACTTTACTTTTTTCTCTATGAACACATATGTTATGGGTTCTCAGTATAAGCACCTCACCATATTTTTCTTTTCTCTATGCAAACATATGTTGTGGATTCTCAGTAGAAGCACCTCCCCATATGATTCTTATATCTCTATGAAAACATGTTGTAGTACCTCACCATATTTTACTTTTTTTCTCTATGAAAACATATGTTGTTGGTACTCATTAGAAGAGCTTCACTGAGGCACTTCTAATGAGTACCACAACATATGTTTTCATAGAGAAAATCTCATGGATGGATGAAGGTCAGAAGCCAATATCCAATTCACAGAGGACTGACAGGGGACTGAATATTTTTATCAGAATGCACCTGGATAAAGCCAAAAGCTAAGATTATCATCTTTAGCACTGTCCTGCTTGACCTCTGACTAGTTTTGTCCCAATGATTGATTATAATCAATCATCAGTCACATTTGCCTCTTATGACTGATGATCAAAAAGAATTTTTATTGCTGACCACTCTGAAAATTCTATTTTCTGGAACATATTTTTTTCTCACTTAACCAATAAGTACTGATATTTTTCGCATTTTCCATGAAAGCATATGCTGTGGGTACTCATTAGAAGTGCCTCAGTGAGATGTTTCTAATGTGTACCCACAACATGCTTTACATTCTGCTGTGCTTTATCTGGATCAAAATTTATGTAGTCAAACTTCAATGGCTCGAACAACATCTTTGGGACTATGGAAATTTGTTCTAGACATGGGTAGTTCCAGCCACTGACGATAAATCATGGCCCTGGTCTGGAGGTAAGTGGCGATAATTTAGATAAGTCTTTTTAATCTTCTATAAAATTATGGTATGTTAAATGTACTCATAAGAACAGCCTCAATGAGGCAATTCTAATGGATACACACAATATACATTTTCAAGATAATATAAGAAAATTTCCATAAAATATCCCTCAAAATTTGCTTTCCTGAGCAAATGGAAGGATTTCCTCAGGACTCAAAAATGAGTTTGAATCAGCCACAGTAAATGAGCCATCTGTGTTTGAGTCATTGTAGTTTTACTGTATACAGTATATTCTATATCAGTTCCTCATACTGAAAGCTGGGACTAATATATGCCTAAAAGGGGCATAACTCTTCAAAGCCTATGAAGTGAATAGCAGTATCTGTTTAACTAATGACCACATTCAACAGTACATTTTTGACATTGTTGTTGACTGGCCTGGTCATAGGCCACTTTTTGCTTGTATAGTAATGATTCATTGGTTGTCACTCTTGGTCAACAATACAGACTGGAGAAAATAGTTTTAACAATATGTCTTCTCCACCAACTTGCATTGCGTATCTTATTTTTATTTTTTTATTTTATTTTATTTATTGTTTTTTTTTTTTTTTGCTTTAAATTTTATAGTACCAGATAAGGCACTTTTTTCCAACCAAACAGCATTGACAGTTTTCTCATTTCTCCATGAAAAAATACATTGTGGGTATTCATTAAAAGTGCCTTGGTTAGGCACTTCTAATTAGTACCCACAATATCTGGTTTCATGAAGAAATAAGAAAAATATTTACCTAATATCTCCTCTTATCTTCAGCTACAAACTTCTATGAACCATTAAAACCTACCTTCAAACTACGGCCCGTTTTCAAAGATTCTTCATATTCTCTTAAAGTATCCTCGTATTCAACATCTTCCTTATCAATAAACTCAAGATCAGTGATGAAAATATGTTCCAATGAGATGTTGGTAACAGGTTCGGTATCAGTATCCGCGAAGTAGTCTTCGTCATTCATGTCAGTGCCTACGTCATCCATTGTCACTTTTGCTTCCATTTTATCTCTCTCAATTTAATTTACAAGAATATCAGCTATTTCCACTTCTAAATAGTATTATGGCTTCAAGTCTTAATCCATTCAGCTTTTCCACCTAGCAAACAGTATTTATGACTTCTAGTCTTCATTCATCAGTCTCTTACTACGGTAAACATCCTAAAATTTTGAACACCAATGGTCTGACAAAATGAGATATGCAAACACTGTAGACACATATCAGACTGCTCCTGAAGGAGCAGTTTGATTAGGGTCTACATTGTTTGCAATTCCACTAAGCATTTTAAGAAACAGTTGCATAAAAAGCACAATTTTGGCCAAAATAGTGTGGAATAAAGTAGTTTTACTGTATACAGTTTGAAATTTTAGGAAATTTACCGTAGTCTCTTTTTTCTTCACTAAAGTATTAAACATGTATGTGATACATGTATATGCATTAAATTTTAAAATTTTATATCACTTACCATGCTATGGGCAAAGTCAGCAGACAATAAACTGATAACATTTATCTTATTTTTCCTAGAAAACAGGATCTGACACTTCATGCAAATTGTGACAATTTGTATGAAATGTCAGCTTCTATTTTCTAGGATCTAGAAAAAATATCTTCTACTGAAATTTTTACCCAGCATGTAAAATGTTAACAAAGCTGAGATGCATAGAATTCCACTCTGTGTATGTTACACAGTAAAACTGCACAATGAACGAAATAACTTTCTCCAGATTCAAACGAAATAACTTTCTTCAGATTAAAAAGAAATAACTTTCTTCAGATTAACACATTAACAAAAAGATAATTCTCTATCAGCACTAAACTGTTTACGGGGAATGGATATGTTTTCAGGTGGGGCATCTCTGTCACAATTGTTTTGCCTCCCTTCCCAAAACAGGTCTAATCTAAAAGGAAAGAATTTGCTCCCTTTCTTTCCTTTTAGAATAGACCCCTTTTCAGAAAAGGTTTCAGAAGAGGTCTACTCTAAGAGGAAATAATTTGCACCCCTTGGAAGCATTTTTTTTCCTTTCAGAATAGAACCCTTTTCAAAAGTTTTTTTTCAGAAGTGGTCTACTCTAAAAGTAAAGAATTTGCTCCACTAAGAGAAGACCCCTTTTCAGAAGGTGTTTGGGGGTATAGTAAAGCAAAAAAGAAATCGCTAAAATTATTATTCTTGTATAAAATGGCATACCAAGCACATCTAGTCCCCGAAAACATTCCATTTTGTCCAGATTTCATGCATGACCAAATCATTGTCCAACTTTCCCCATACAAGACTGTCACAACAGATCTGTCTAATTCCTTGCACACTGAATATACCCTTTTTTTTTATAATCTTTCTGTCCAAATCTGTTTCTGTTCCACACAAAAAGGAAGGCAAAATGTCTATTTTAACTTATTCATTGGGACATAGTTTATCTATTTTATATAAGACCTTGTATTAATCATTTTTATGACCTCAGAAATAATAACCCCTTAAATCTCAGATTTTCTCTAGTTTGATATTCGGTTCATGCTATGACACATTTTTCATTTCAATGTTGCCTTGATTTCATTACCTTAATGCGTGCCCTCTTATACCATTATCATAAATCTTTGCTCTAATGCAAAGCATGTTGGGTACAATTTTTAGTAGACGACATTGAAATATTTTCCCCAGAAAACAGGTTTTGACATTTCATGCAAATTACCACCATTGGAGACATTTTGCATGAAATATCAAATCTTGTTTTCTGGTAAAAATAAGAAAAATATCAATTTGCTGTCGGATGAATTTGCCCAGAGAATGGTAAAGGATAACCAATCATTTTGTTACTGTATGGATCAATATATACAATAATTTAATAGCAAAAATTAAAACAGAAATGAAATTAACCTTTACAACTCCATGGACAAATTCAGCAGATGACAAATTGATAACATTTTTCTTATTGTTCCCTGAAAGCTGGAGTTGACATTTGATGCAAACTGTCTCCACTGAAATGCCAAAACCTATTGTCTAGGAAAAATTAGAAAAATATTTCAAAATGCAGTCTGCTGAAATTTTTGCAGAGTGCTAAGCGTTAATGGCTTTGCACCAATAAAATACTTTTGTTCCCTATCTTAGAAATTAGGTAGGTAACATCCTGTAATTATTGATATTTTTAATAAAATTACAGAAATTTCTAATAAAATTACTGATATTTCTAATAAAACAAATTAAACCAACTCAAAATTTTTCATATCTTTACCAACATTAAATTACTTATATACATAGAGACAAATGTCATCCTGTCAAAGTCAAAATCCAAAGACCTTGGATAATATGACAAGTTTTAACCTTTAACTCGCTAGCAAAGTTGTAACAGACGACATTACTAAGATTGCTTTTTGTATTTTTCAGAGAAAATAAAGACTTGACATTTCATGTCATTTGTCTGCCTAGCAGCCAACGCACATGAAATGTCATCTTCATTTTCTCTGAAAAATGAAAAAAAAAAAACAATTTCAAATTGCAATCTGCTACAAATTTGCTAGGCAAATTCACATAAAATGTCAAGTCTTCATTTTTTCTGAAAGAATAAAAAAAAAAAGTATTTCCACATGCTCTGCTGTTAATTGTTGTTGTGATTAGTGCTTTAAGAGTTATTAGTGATATTGAAAAAGTATTCCAATAAACTGATTTACGACAATTCCAATGATAAATCAAAGATTGCTTCGTTTATTTACAATTACCCTGATCTAGGCACAAAACCCAATAACTTTATTTAATACCAGTACTCAACCAATTTTCATAACTTTTACACCAAACTGCTCAGCATTTTAGATGTGCCACTAGGCAGTCACATTTTATGGAAATTGGACACATTTTCAAGAGAGGCAACTATATCAAAAATAGTTTTATCCCCATTTTGAAAAGGGGCATACTCTAAGGAAAGGATTTGCTCCCAATAGGGTTTGCTTTAAAGGGAAAGAATTTGCTCCCCTTTCCTTTGAGAACAGACCTCTTTTCAGAAAGGACCTGAGGTGACTTCAACAAAGCAGAATGCTTGCGAGTGCTCATTTTAAAGGTACCACTTTATGTAAAAAAATATGTCATGCTGGGTACCAATTGATCAAGTGCCTGTGAGCACTTGCATTGTTGAACTCACCACTGGTATGCAGGAAAGCAAACAAGAAGTCACAAAAGTTGTCTCCCTTGTAAAAATGGCAGAAATTTTACCAGGTGTATTCTGTTTCCTTAAAATAAGTAAAGCTGACCCATTGTAGTCTGGAGACCCCTAAAAGGGTAATTGGCAAACAGTGCAGACCCTGATCAGATGCCGCAGAATGCGGCATCTGATCAGGTCTCCACTGTTTGCAAATAGTTCAACCATTTTTCCTCAGAATATCTCAATTACATAGCCTGACATACCTAAATAAATGTCAAAATTAGAATCTTCCAATATATTTTGCGGGGGATTCATTCACTCTACAATGTGTTAAGTAACTGTTGTCGAGTATTTACTGCAAATATGGTATTAATATGCTAATGCTAATATTAAAGGGGCATTGATATGATATATGCTACTGTCCCTTTAATAATATTTGGCTCATTTTTTATTTATCAGTTTTCATATGATGACACAGACAGTGAGTGGTTTATATAGTAGATTTGTTTTAGTTTAGATCACATTGTTATTTATTGAACCAGCTTTTACAATTGGACATTTTATAAATTTAAAGAGTAATTTATTTACCTTTTACAAATAGCAACATCAATACCTGGATCTGTATAGGAACCCTACTGTAATTACCATAATTATAATTGCCTGAGCTTCATCAAAGCAGCACTCTGTTCAGTGTTTGCAGTTGGGACCCCTGTATTTGCAGTTAGACGCACTAAGGAGCCCTGCTTCTATCAGAAAGGAACTGGATTTTATTGGCTTTTCTGATCACCTTAGCTAGGGTTTTCTATGTCTAGGAGTTAATTATGTATGAGTTTTAATCCTTCTCTTGCTGAGCATGACATGCCCTGTCTTAGCAAACAGTGTAGATCCAGACCAACTGATCTGGATCTGCACTGTTTGTCATTCAGTATGTGAATTTATATCAACAACCCAGATCAAGTAATCTGATTGGCTGAAAATTAGAAGTGGGCATGGCATCTTAATTTATTCAACAAGGCAAGGGTTAAAAAAAATATTTACATTGATTAATATCTACATGAACCACAAAGACCAGTAAGCTATTAACAATTTTGAAAGACTGTGACTGGGATTTTAGTTTTCTCATACAATAACAAAAAAAAAAAAAAAAAATAATAATAATAATAATAATGTCACACCATCAGAAAAGGTGTCTTTGACTCATGTACAATCAAGATCCAGATCAGACAGCAAAGGCAGAATCTGACTAGGCCTTTGCTATACATCAACACAGATGAGCTTCAATGCCTTGAACACCAATGGCTCGTTTACCATGGCTTATTCAAACTCATACCTTACGGAATTTTTCCGATAGCTCAAGAACACATAATTATATTGAGGGATATTTTCTTATTTTATTATGAAATTGTATTTTGTGTGTACTCATTAGAATTGCCTCATTGAAGCAATTCTAATGAGTACACACAACATACCATTATTTTGCTGAAGATCGAAAACGTTTCTATAAATTATCGCCATTTGCTTCCTGACCTGGTGCCATGATTAAATCTCATTTGCTCGAACTACCCATCTCTCGAACAAATTTTCATGGTCCCTAAGATGTTCGAGCCATTGAAGTTTGTCTGTATATTCTACAATAGTAATGTTTCTGCTTTAACCCTAAAGTGCCAATCACATCTGCAGTAGATGACATCTTTTTTTATTATTTTTCAGAGAAAACAAATTTTGACGTTTAATACGAAGTGTCTGCTTGGCAGACAATTCACATAAAATGTCAAGACATGTTTTCTCTGACAAATATATTTTTTTTAAATGTTGTCTGGTACTAATTTTGCTTGGCGCTTAAAAGGTTAAGCACTGATCTGACTGCATGGTCTTAGCTTTCACTGTCCATATAATTATGTCCTAAAGGTACATTTTAAAACAGAGTAGCTTGACTATAAAGTATTTTTAGACCAAGACCTGCAAAACTTTGACATGTATCCAATTATAATTAACTCTAAAAGCGCCAAGCAAAATTTAAAATTCTAAATTTTTTTTTTCTATTTTTCTGCTTGGCTTCACATAAAATGTCAAGACTTGTATAGTCTGAAAATATTAAAAAGATAAATAAAAAAAAAAACTGCTACAGTTGTGATTAGTGCTTTAAGGGTTAAACAAAAGTTCCACACAAGAAATTATTCAAGATAAATTTCCAGACACTTCCATGAAGTTAATGTCATAATGTCACACTGTCACAGGCTCAGCTAAGATTTAATTCTCTCAGGGCGAATTCAGCAGATGACATTTTGTTTTATTTTTTCTTATTTTTTCACAGAAAACAGGCTTTGAAATTTCATGCAAATTATCTACAAAGGAGACAATTTGCATGAAATGTTAATTTTGTGGGGAAAATAAGAAAAACAGCTTGAAATGTTGTCTGCTGAAATTTTACCCAGCTTGCTAACCACTGACACAAGTAAATGTAATCACATCAGAACTCATTCCATGAAAAGTACAATCCCTGCCTTTGTATATTGTAATTTCAATTCTGCATCCTAATGACAATTCTCCCATAGAAAATCCTTTTAGTTAATAAATTTTAAATATTCCATATCTGACAGGGAAGTCGGAAGTAAGCGCCTTCCTAAATCATTAATCTTGAACTGAATAATCCATTTCAGGGTTCGCACTAGGATTTCTTTTTCTTTCGCCACCATTTTCGCCAATTTGATTTTTTTTGTGCCATTTTCTTTAACTATGAGCCAGATTTTGAGCCAAATTTTGGCCATTTTTCGCCAAAGAATTATCTTGTCAGAAAAAAAGGTGTTCATTTACTGATTCCTTTAATTGCAGCAATAGATTCAAGAGTCAGTATAATGTGAAATGTGTGGGGGACTTGAAAGTAATTCTTGCACTGATTTTTAAAACTTTTGCTGTAATTAATTAATTACAATGTCATGAATTAATAATAAGTCTTTGTTTTGTATATCGAATGTTGGACACAAAAATGGAACACTTTACATGGAAACGAAAGTTCTGAAAAGTGCTGTATAAGCCAATAAATATAATGTTATTAATGTATTATACTGTAAGAGAATAACGTAACAATATTCATTTGTACCCTGATAAATGCGGGGTAAGTTTCTAACACAGCAGGTTTTACTGTTTTAAGGGAGCTAACTGCAACTGACTTAAAAGGGAGTTTACTGCAATTGCTTTACGAGTCTGGTCTATGCGAAATGGAATGGGGAACAGCATTTTTTTTATGAATCGCGCCAATAAAAAAGAGGGGACATGCTTATACAATAAGCGGTTAACCAGTACATTCAACATCCTTCCGCAAGAAACTTGTAACTGCCAGTCTTGAAGCAGTGGAAGGAGCGAATGACCGTAGCAAATGTATGTGTTTCATAATAAATCGCTACAATCTGTGGGGATCGAATGCGCGATCCAGACCATCGGAGACTAATGTGTCTGTCTCCGAGGCATTATTCGTGTTTTTTTCTTTTTTGTGTTTTTTTTTTTTTTTTTTTTTTTTTTCGGGACGATGTTCGTTGATCGCCAAATAAAATTAAGGCTCATAAGAAGGTACCGAAACATGCTTAATTAAAGTCAGCACTGTCAAAGTGTACTTACCGCTTTAATAAGCCGAACCGATTAATGACAATAATTATTTCTCGTGTAATCAATTTGTTTTCCGTCTTTGTGTTTGACATAGGGTTCCACATGATTACATTCTGGGTAAATTTCCGTGACGTAGGCGATGCGACTCTGACTAATTCCTGATTGGTAGTTTCAGCATAGCGTCATGAATATTTAGGACGAAAGACGTGGAAAGTGGGTGGTGCTACTGTCAAACTGCGCATCACGGCACGTGACCTTATATCGATTTCATCAAATTCAGGTTAATTTGATCAGCTACCGTTTACTGATCGATAATTGAGTTGCTAATTGGCGAATTATACAATCAAGGAAGGTGCGATAGACACGCGCGACAATTATATGACTCAGTAGCGGGTAATTCAGGTGGTATTTTTTTTGCCACTTGTTTTCGCCAATTTATGATTTTTTGTGCCAAATTTTATTTTTCTGCGCAAATGGCGACAATGGCGATCGGTAACGCGAGCCCTGCATTTAATATGTGTGTTTTAAAAGTTTAATCCATTTATTTCCTATAATCCATCTAAGAAGTTTCTAGAGAAAAGAGGTCTTATAAGAAGACAGTAAAGGCTCATGTGTGCAGTCTGATCTGTGTCTTCACTGTCCACACTGAATCAAAGAGATTATTGATTAACCCTTGTCCTGCTGAACCCGGATATACCTTGCCTTTGCAAACAGGGTAGATCCAGATCAGTTGGCTTCTAAGAAGCCAACTGATCTGGATCTGCACTGTTTGCCATTCAGAATATGAACTTAAATCAACAATCTGGATCAAATAATCTAATTGGCTGAAAATTTGAGAAGGGTGTGGCATCTTAATTTATTCAGCAGGACAAGGGTTAACAGAGAAAGCCATGCAGTGTGCAGGCTGATTTCAGCTTTCATTACCTGCACAGGACAAAAAACTATTTTCCCATGTTTGGGTTGATTTATTGTACAATCATCACAAGTGTTTTAACTGACAGAATAAACCCCACCAGACTTGGATCGTCAATGGTTCATGCCATGTGAAAATGGATCTTTGCATACATGTGAATTCTAAAATCTAAACCATTCTGCTTTCGACATCTTTCAGAAAATCGCTTTTTATTTATTTGTTTTTTTTTTGTTTTTTTTTGCATAGCATTTTGTTCGGAGGAAGTTACAAACTTGCCAGTTTTTGACATGATTCAATGCAAAACCATTTGTCATAAATAACTACCTATGCACCAAAAATTTTATCCTATTCAGTCTTGTAAATAGGAAATTCCATTTTACCATAGTAAAAATGGCTGCAAACTGTGCAAACATTGACTGGTGATTTTGAGGCAGATTTTCAACAAATTCCACTTTTTAAAAATTTCTGAAATTTTCACAATATTATAATGGAACATCCATTATTTACAATCAATAATGGAAAGCAAAAAATGTCTAACAAAATATTTCCAAAAATCCAGTTTATTCTACAGTACCCAAGGACAGATCAGTCATCATAGCGTCTCCTATGGAGACAATTTGCATGAAATGTCAAAACCAATTTATGGGAAAAGTAAGAAAAATATTTCAAATGCTGTCTGCTGATTTTTTACCCTGCATGCTAAGTGTTAATACCATTCTAATTCCTATTCACAACTGATAATCCCATTGATTCTTATTAGCTTTTTTATTTGTCTGAATAAAAAGCAAACTCAAGCATTATAACTCTAGATAACACACCTTTGAAAGGCCACCATAAGGTATCAATATTTTTCCTATTTCTTCTAAAAACATGACTAATTACAACTGCTTCAATAATGTGTTTCTAAGTGTATACTGTTTATGGTTTCATGGAAAAATAAGAAAACTGAAAACTCCTCTTATTATAAAGTACATGTCATACCTTATCTGATAGTCAAGACTGTGATCAAAATTTGCAAACTGTTTGTCTCCGTATGCATGCAATTCATCATCATCATCGGATTTTTTATTAATGTGCAGGTAAAGGGGCAAAATCCACATCAGTGGGCCCCCTTCCAGGTAGCTGGCTTGCTGCATGCATGATAGATCTCACACCAGATCTCCAGGTACGTCTATCATGAAGGTCATCAATACCCGAGAGCTTCCACTCTCTGCAATCCCTCTCTGTCAGCTGCTTCCACATCATCTTGGGCCTCCCAGGCCACACTTTCCATCAATCTATTGTTTGTTTCTCATTTAGCAAATGCACTCCTTGTCAGGCTAGATTCATTCAGTCCGTCAGGAACTTTTGTGCTTATAGAGTCAGAAAGTTTTGTGCCTCTATAAGCACAAAACTTGGAATGGACCCCACAGGCCAAAGCTGCTTGCTAAATGTACAGTAGCTGTGGATGGCATGTTTTTTGTTCAGAAGCGATTTGATCCTTGTCCAGTACTTTTCCTTGTATTTTTCCAGTTAGTATCTGTTGATGTCCGCTGGACCTTATTTGCAGTTGGACTAAAGGATTTCTTCCAAACACTCATGACGGCTTTCTATGACTTCTCACTCTTTGGTGATCTGTTTGTCCAGTGTTTCACTGGCAGAGAGAGGAGAAGTAGATCTTGCAGAACCTGGTGTCCTCTCTGCCCTTGCCCTACCCTTCCCAGCATTCCCTGATGCTGCTTTTAGTGGCATCTTAGAATTAGTTCACCAGGGCCCAGTTGTTCAAAGCGTCGTTAGCTTAACGAGATTGTTAAGGGTCATTTCGTTAACTGTTTTAGTGGATTCAATATACAATATTCTGATATTTTTTGCTGAAAAAATGTGAGTAGCTTTTGCAGTGCAAAAGCTACTCACATTTTTCAGCAAAAAATCTCAGAATATTTGCGTATCACTCGATGTAAATTTTAACGAATCGCTAACTAACGACATCGTTAGCTTTGAACAACTGGGCCCAGTTTTTTGATTCATTGGAGTATTCATATCCATTTTGTCAGTCACATGACCAGAGCATAAATGTTTTCTTTAAACATACAAATAATGCTTTATCAGTTTCTCATGTGTTGCACTTTTATTTTACTTGGCACCTGTCCATTATTTGTATGGTGATGTCTTTTATTTGACCATTAATTATCCTGTACATGTCTGGTAATCATGCAGTTAGGGTGCAACTGATGCATTCCATTCATTGAGTGGTAGTCTGTAAAACCTGGGCAGGGCTAAATGTGCTGGGCTGGGCTCGATTTTGGGCTGGGCTGGGCTCAATTTTGGGTTAAGATGGATTGAAAACAGTGTTGTTTCAGGTCAAAGAAGGTTAATGACCGAGTCTGTAACCTCAATGTCTGATGTTATAAAACTGGTTGCTTGCAGTATTTAGACTTGCTGATGAACATTATTCCCTTGAGGGATGACAATGGATGATAGAGTCATGAGTTAAAGAACTTTTAGAGATGATGCTTAAAGCTTAGCACTATGGGTAAAATTATCAACAGAAGACACATTGAAATATTTTTCATATTTTCCCCCAGACTACTGGTTTTTATAGTTTATGCAAATTGTCTCCAATGGAGAGAATTTGCATGAAATGTGAAATCCTGTTTTCTGGTAAAATCAAATATCAGTTTGCCCAGAGAGTGGTTAAAGTTAAACTACCATATTTTACCTAAATATTCAGATAGTCAGGCCTGAACAAACAATGTAGACCAAGATCACTGTCATTCATAAAGCACCTTTTTAGACATATCTACAAGCAGTCAAATTGTTTAAAGAAAAAACACAGTAAAACTGAATGGCTTTTCACTCCGGTCCTGCACTGTGACTACATGCACTTTTATGCCTGTAATTAATCTGATTTTAACAGCAGAGATAAGTAGATTATAATTTAAATCTTATGACTTTTCTACATGAACAACTATTAAATTTACCATAATGACAACACACAATCCATATACAAAACAGCAATTAGCCTCAAACTAGCCTGTGCATCTAAATTATGCAGGGCTGGTCAATGTCTTTTGTCAATGCTGGCACCAAACACACACACACACACACACACACTGAGTACCTGAATCTAAAGAAAAAGTTTCTAACAATTCTAAACACAATATACTGTAATAACTCTAAGTAATGGAACAGACAAGCCTGAGCAAACAGCGTAGACCCAGATCAGATGCTGCAGAATGTGGCATCTGATCACGGTATACACTGTTTGCCACTCATCCAGCATTTTTTTGGCACATTAAAAGGTAAAAAAAAAGACTTGTTCTAAATTTAAAACAGGTATGACAAAGGGGGGATAGGTGTCCTATTTAGGTAAATATGGCAGTTTGGACCTACTGTTAATCTGGTCAGGTTTTGTTTGTTTTGATGTTTTATGGCCCAGTCAACCCAATGGGGTCATATGGAGCATGTTTACTAATGTTCCACACTTTTACTAGGCAGGCTTAGTCCTCTAAGTGGCTAACCAGTATTGTGCACATTCTTTCGCCGGACACTGACAACTGCCCTTCTTGAATCAGCAGAAGGGAGAAAGACCATAAAAAATATTTCATGATCAAGTCTCCATGAAAGAATGTTGCCGATCCGGCAGGAGTCAAACCCGCAACCTCCTGTCCTATTTCTTCCATTTGAGGGCTGTTTTTTTTTTGTTTTGCTTATTTAGTCACTATTTCTAAGCATCAGGACCCAGTTGTTCAAAGCATCTGTAGCTTAACGAGCTCATTAATCACATACTTGTTAACCATTGTAGCTAAGGTATTTTCAAATTAAAAATAATGTGAGTACATAAAAAAGCTACTCACATTTTTCAGCAAAAAGTATCAATGTATTTACCATATTTCAAAACAGAAATGTTAATGTCATGCAAGCTAACAACTCTGCTAAGTTTTGAACAATTGGGCCTAGAGGTAAATGGATTGTTGAAATTTGGTGTGTTAAATCTGGTGGCAATTTGGCAGTCTCCCCCAAAATAAGTGATTTTTCATTCCATCTGCCTCAAATGGTATGGAGTCAATTAGAAGATCATGAAAAAGTTTCTTAAAGGCTTGTGGACAATGAAGAATCAGGTAAGATATTTTATCAGGTTCTTTGCTGTTTGCTCACAAATTTATTTGATACTTTACACAGATATACAACTAAGGCCTTGATAAGCCTGTGAAGATGACAAGGCTGGCCTGTGCCTTCATTGTTCATTTATACTCCATTTTTAGCATCAACTGGTTCATAATCATGTCAAGGGTGCAAGCCCATATTTGATTATTGTCAAAAGATCACAAAAAATAACTCTTCAAATATTAATACATTTTGAAACTGGTTCTTACTTCCCTTATATAATTCTGAGAGTGGTCTGCCTCTATGAACTTAGCTTAACACTTACTGGGTGAAATTTTCAGCACAGGACAAAACTGATTTTTGCCCTAAAAAAAAAAGGCTTTGATATTTTATGCAAATTGTAGGAGACAATTTGGATGAAATGTCAAAGCCTATTTTCAAGAAAAAAATCAGGAAAAAAAAAAAAAAAAAAAATCATCAGTTTGTGATATGCTGAAATTGCCCAGAGAGCAGTAAAGGTCAAATTATTCAAAGCAATATTACTGCATTTACCATATGTATTTGGCCAGGCAGGCATGAACAAACAGTGTAGATCCAGATGAGATGATGCAGAATGTGGCATCATATCAGTCTACACAGTTTGCCAGCAATTTTTAGACACATCATCAGGTAGTAAATTGTATTGTTCCAATTTTAGAACAAGTATGGTAAGGATTTGAGGTGTCCTAATACTTAGGGTAAATATGGTAGGTCAGTAGGTACCAGGGCCCAGCTGTTCAACACAAATGATGTCAATTATGATGTCATTAGTTAACGCATCGCTACTCACATTTTTTCCGCAAAAATATCAGCGTATATGCCATATTTAATGATCAAAGTTTTAACGATGCGTTAACTAATGACATTCCTATGTAAGACCGATTCTAGAATAGTCTTCAATTATGTGGGATAATTGTACAGCTGAGCAAGAAAGAGCTCTTGAAAAGTTGCAAAATGAAGCCGCTTGTATCGTGATGGGTCTTACAAGGTCTGTCCCTTTGGAAAGGTTATACAAGGAATGTAATTGGGATTCTTTAGCCCTAAGGAGATATAACTAGAAACTAAAATCTATTTACAAAGCAACACATGATATGGTTCCATCTTATATTGCAGATTTAACCCTTAGGCTGTGGCACAAGTCGTAAGTCAGGCCTGTTAGAGGGGGAACCCCTACTTGGGAAGCCATTATTCCCTCGGTTTTGCCTCGATTTTGATGGCATTTTCACATATATTTTGCTGATTGCATATGGCCATTTTAACGGAGAAGTGACGATCACATGACTTTCAATCACGTGACGGTCACTTGGCAACCAGGAACCGTTTGACACTTAAAAAAAAATACAAGAGACCAGCGCTTACTGTGTGCAATGCAGAAAGAATCAGGTGACATATGTAGGTTCTAATGTTGTTCCTACTTCTTCCTCGCTGGAAATGATTTAGGTGTCATAGGTGTTTTTCCCAGAAAATTGTGATAAAACTGATGAAGCAAGCAGGCAGCTTGAAATTTGGTATTCTCTGTCTTTATTAGCATGGGTAAAATCCAGTGCCTTACTTTCTAATGAAGAGCAGTGTGTTTGTATGAAAGTAGGTTCCTTCCTATAGGAGCACTTGGTCTGAATGGTTGCATCTGGTGTATTATAAGCAGGACAGGTTTTAGAGTTGGCATACCCCTCCAAAACGACAATAGTCATGATTAGCAGCTTATGGGTTAATACCTTAATTAGTTGGCGAGACATCTCGATACGATTTACAAAACAGAAGTGATATCACTGTACTTCCTCAGAGAACTACAATTTTTCAAAACTCTTGTATTCCATCTAGAGTATGGAATAGCCTTGATGATCAGTATCATAACTGTCAAACATAGGGATCTTTTTGCTACAGTACTAAAAATGATTTAAACTCTTCTGTTAAAATTCCAAACTATTATCATAAAGGAAACCATAAACTTGCCATACTACACTGTAGACTACGTAACAGGTGTAGCGATCTGTATGCTGACTTGTTTTATAACGTAACAGGTGTAGCGATCTGTATGCTGACTTGTTTTATAAACATCTTAGTGACAATGCATTATGTGATTGTCAACAAGAGATTGAAGATGCAGAACATTTTATCTTTAGATGTAACAGAAAGAGCATGAAAGAGTTAATATGTTCCATAAAACACAGCAATTTAATCCCCTTATAGTGTTTCTGATGCTCAAAATGGCAAAAGAAACTTGTCAGTAGATGACAATTCAGTTCTGTTTGAAGCTATACAAACATATATTAAAGACACTTGACACTTTAATAATAATTAATGCTTACTTCATACTGTTTTCTTTTATCTGTTTCTGATCAGACCAACCACCATATGACTATTCGCAGTTGGAACACTCGGTTGGATGGGGGCATGAGAAGAGGCAGAGGTTGAACAGATCATTTATCTATTTATTTATTTATCTACTTACTTATTTATTTATTTTTTTAATGAACATACGTAAAAATGAAATGAAATGTTGTAATTTTTCTGCCATGTTGGTTGTAATATAATCTGTTTCTAGGGGGGGAAGGGTTGTAACTAATGTTGGAAGAACTTGTAACCCAACCCGATTGTTTGTACTATTATTTGTACAAAAGGCAATAAAACATGTACTATACTATCAATGCAATTCAAATGAGTACCCACAAATATGCTTTTATAAAGAAAATCTGAAAAATATCACAAAAACAAAACTTAAATAAGTCCTTTGCTTATCTTTTTTTTAAAGTGTACCCTTAGTAGGTGGATCGAGGATATTTATTCTTTTGATGTGAATACCATAAATATTGTCATCGAGTGAAATGAAAACATCAGTTTTTTCACGAGTGCGAAGCATGAGTGAAAATTTGAATGTTTTCATTACACGGGATGAAAATTTTTATGGTATTCACTGAAAAAGAGTAAATTTTCTTTTTATTTTATTGTTCACACATCAATGCGTGTTTCTGACGTCATAAATAACGTCACCTAACAAAACATGAACGTCATGGCGTCGACGCTCAAAGCTTAACATGTGAACCGCTGGAGAGACAAAAAACAAAAAGTTTCGGCGAATCAAAATAATTTTGATACCAAAATGTTCCTTACATTCTAACTAAGAAAATGCATACCAACACTTGATAGTTTAGTTCAGAAACAAAGAAGTTAGAGGTGTTCAAAAATCTGAGGTGGAGGTGACATCCACTTCTGAAACAGTGAAGAAAACCGAAGTCGTCCAAAGCGAAGAGTGAAAATATAAATCATATCATTCACTATAGTGAAATGATACGATATCAATTCACTAGTGATCGATACCACTTTTATTTTCATCAGATATACACTGATTTCACCGCTGACAATAAAATAAATACATATTTTACAACAAGTTTCCCCAGTAATTTTTAAAAACCTAAGCCCACAGTGTGGTAATTAGGTTGAATACGGTAACTGTTTTCTATATATCCTGTATTATTATACTAATAAATTATTTTCAAGTAAGTCTGTATTCACTTATGAATCATCAGCATTAGCAGTGCTCCAGCCACCCCTCTTGTCCTCTCCTGCTGCCCCTCTGCCTTTCTTAAACTGTCCTCTGCCTTATTACAAGCTCAGACATGAAACCCTACATTTTGGTGAAAATTTCATGACAACTGGACAAAAATTAAAAAATTTATCTATGTTTAAAGGGGTGTTTTATTTGTATTCTAGTTTGAGGCATTTATTGTGGAATAGGACTATATTTTATAACCTGTCTTGATACTAAGCACATTATATGACACATGGTGTCCTCATACTTGACCATAAAGAAAGAGCCCTACCCACCACCCCTCTGCCCTAAAATCCTAGCTGCAGCACTGATAAGGAGTACCTGACACCATTTACTTTGGCGTGCAACTTAAGTACAACATTGAAAATGCCATTAAAAAATAGTTTGGCGATTCTGACTGTCACCAAGAAAGTTTGAAGAAATGGAGAAATAATTTTTTACTGAGAACCACATATTTTTAGCATACAAAAATGAGTATCTAACTGCTCAGACTGCTTTTCTTTGCAACTAAAAAGAAAACAAATAAAAACTTTAAACTATAATACCCCGCCATTATCATGTCACGGGCAGATAACTCCGTAAAAATTTGACAAAATTTGCCCATTAGCAATCCCTAACCAGATCTCCATAATATCAATGCACATACCAAGTTTAGTGAAAATCCATGGATGTTTACTCAAGTTATCATCCGGAAACGAAAAACGGAGAGACAGATGGACAGACAGATGGACGGACACATGACTGACGGATGGACAGACAGACAGGTACACGGACGTCCAACATGAAACCATAATACCCACCACTATTGTGTGGCGGGGTATAAAAACAGAGATCAGAATTTATAGAAACTTTTATAAGCATTATACACCAAGCTTTTTCTACCTTCAGCAGTTATCTTTTTTGAAGATTCTTCGTTTTTCAGTAAGAGATTGCTGGCAAACATTCAGACATCTTCCTTTCCATGTAAAACTATGAAAATTCTACACTGTAGATCCAATATATCGCGGTGCTTGGGGTCCAAGTTCCGCTACCGCGATATATCCGGATCGCGATATAAGCTGGGGTGGTAGTTTGCTGAGACGCCGCTAATCAATCAACACCAAACGGCTGTCAGTAAAGCTATCGGCCACATTACATCAGTATAGTAGGTTTAGAATTACTCAATGGCAGTATTTACACTGGGAGATTATGTCTACCAATTAACTTTAATCGAGACTAGCTGATAAACGACGTTTAAAATCATTTGTTCGCGGAAATGTCAAGCGAGGACGCCATTTTGGATGAAGGGGGGCAACTCGCATATCCTAAGGATAGAATAGAATAGAATATCATGGACTTTTGCTGAGGCAATTCGGGTTGCTTCCCTTCGCTTCTTTCGTCTGCTGCGGGCCCAAAAACTATTCTATTTATCTTTTGATCTTTTTAATTCTTTCATACTTTATTTATTTTTATTTGTTAAATTATTACTTGCTGGGAAAGTGTAAAGTGGGAGGGCTACGAACATAGCTGACATTTTCACTTGAAAGGCGTGATAGATCACAATGAGGATGCTCTGCATGATTGCAAGTTAAATAGACGGCGCGTGGACATCGTTAATTGATTGAGCACTGAGAACATGTACTCAATTATGACACTGATTATGACAAGTGCGGCGATTAATATTAATTGATTGCCAATTATTATCAATCTGTGTACTGATTGACACTAATTGGATTGTTTGGTCATAATGCGTGACGCGATTTCGCGTTTGGATATGCGCGAAAAATCAATACCGCAACGAATTACAGTCATTTTTTTTTTTTTTTTTTCAAATTAAGTAAAAAAAACATTTACTTATTTTTTTTTTTTATGGTCATGGTAAATTTGGGGTCCACGGACGATTCGCGATATACTGGATATCGCGAAATAACGGACCGCGATGTATTGGATCTCCAGTGTACTTTGGTCTGAGCTATCTGAAACAATATATCCAAGAAGAATGTAGAGTAAGAGCAGAACAAGTCCAGAGAAAAAAATATTCTAGTGCAGTAAATCTTAGTAAATCCTAGCTTACATTTGGCCTGCCATGGGTTTATGGAGCCCATATCCTTCGCATATTCCCCTTTGAGAGTGGCCACAGTATCCTTCGCGTATTCCCCTTTCTGAGTGGCCTTCACCGAGAACTGCCCTGGCTTTCTCCCACTATACACCCGCATCTTTAAGAGCAGATATGCTTAGTCTGACATCAGGGGTGGTTGGGTGAGGCAAAGGTGCCGTGCATCTTGCGTCACCTGGGCATCCAACTGATCTTGGCTTACAGTTCAGCAAGGCCTGCTATCCTTGCAGCAGGTAAGGGTAGAGGGGGAATGTTTTTATTTCTTCTGTTTCTTCACTTTCATTCACTTGCCTCTTTCTCTCCTGTTCCTCTATTTCATCTACTCTACTATCTCTTCTATCTCTCTTCTCCCTTTCTCTGGGAGACAACACAAAATGACCCTCAAGGGTTGATGTGTCATAAAAAAACAACACAATCAATTAATTAGTCTGACATCTATCTCCAATAAGTAAACAGGTTTAAGTGTATAAAGTTCAACCAAATGTGCAATGGTTTCCATTGTAATATGGGTTATTTCCCTTAGACAATCTTAACCCTTGTCCAAAGAAGCCAACTGATCTGGATCTGCACTGTTTGCCATTCACTATGTGAATTTATAGCAATAATCCAGATCAAGAAATCTGATTGGCTGAAAATTAGAAGTGGGCGTGGCATCTTAATTTATTCAGCCTGACAAGGGTTAATGTTTGCCATTGCTCTGGAAGCACTTTATGTAAGGTCATGGACAGGTCCAATGCTATTTTCCATAGACTGCTCAATGTTATTTTAACCAAGTATTAACTTTCATAAAAAGCTTGGTCAATGCTTAGCACACAATGTGTGTTAAGAGTAGACCAAGCTTTTTGTGAAAGCTAATACTTGTGGTAACTATATTACGCTAAACAATCAGACTTCAGGATATGGAAGGGATCAAATGATCTAAACATACATACTTACTGGGAAAATTCTGTCTCTATGGAATAATTTAACAATCCTCTGTGCATTAGTCTCCATTACTAGTTTAATTTTAACAAATCACTGCTTTGACTGTCCTGAACTAAAAGAACCCAAAATTTGTTAAACTTTCAATTACTATTTTCTACCACTTACCCTAATTTTCCCAAATATTTGGACATCTTAATTCCTCATTCCTAAAATTTGAATAAGTCAATTTTACTACCAGTTGATGAGTCTAAAAAATGCTAGATGAGTGAGTGACAAACACCATAGACCATGATCAGATGCCACATTCTGCTGCATCTGATCTGGGTCTACACTGTTTGCTCAAGCCTGTCTGTTCAAATACTCAAGAAAAATACGGTTTGAAGAAAACAAATCTGTGAAGAAAAAAAAATAAACATTAGTTTAAGTGTTTGTCCAAGAATTAACTTTACAAATAGTATAGATAAAATTAGCATAAGTATTAGGTAATTTTATCCCAGTTTCAATTTGCATACATAATGATTCGTCACCTTTATGAATAATTGAGAAGACTCTCTGCAACAAACAAGTACTATTAGATTTTTAAAGTTTAATTGAAACTTAACACTGTTCTGTAATTGCCACAAAACCTTCACTTCTCTCTATATTTGGAACCAATTAACACTACAACTTGCAAGAACACTTGACAATATTTTAAGCCTAGCCAAGAATACTTAACAACTTTTAAGTAGAGAAAAAAATATGGTCAACTTAAAATTCAAAACCAGTCATCAATCATAAGTATGATTATTGTTAAACACATGCATTATTAAAAATGAAATTGAGATAGAAATTTAATAAATTAATACACCTTTGTATTTAATTGCTTCAAACTGACAAGAACTCTGTGACCTCTAGATCTAGAGAAAGGGTTTTTTTTGTTGTTTTTTTATTATTTTTAGATTTCTGGGAGAGCCTACCCTTTCAGAAAAATAAAATATGCATTTGGAATTCTATTTTTTATTTGTGTCCCTACCCGTCAAATTTGGTGCTGAAATATTGCATTTTCACAAGTATCGATATTTTTGTTTGAAAATCGTTTGATTGACCCAAGCTTTTTCATACTTTTATTTTTATTCCTCCCTCCCGGCAGCAACTTTTTTAAGAAGTCTTCTGTAAACCTAAAGACAAGAGGCCCACGGGCCACAACTCGCTCACCTGAGTGAAACCGCCACTGCAGATATGCAGATGGCATGCAACATTTTTCCAATACTCTTATGATGAGGCAATGGCTTAAACAGGTTTTCAGATATCTTGCTTACAAGGTTAAAATGCTGAAATTTTCAAAACGCCGTAAGTAAAAAAAAGTTCAGATATTTTTCAGAAGTCATTTGGTTCATCTACTTATCCTGTCCTTTAAAGGGTTTTTTTTTTTTTTTTTTCTATTTTTAGTTCTGGCAACCATTTTGTCCAGCAGAGCAGAACCATTTTAGCAATTTTGGCAAAGGGGCATAAGAGGAACATTGATGTGAAAATATTTTGAAATCTTGCCTCTGGCCACGGAAATGTCTTTAAAGGTTTTTTCTATTTTTAGCTCTGGTGACCATTTTGTTCAGCAGAGCAGAACCATTTTGGCAATTTTGGTAAAGTGGGATAAGAGGAACACTTCTGTGAAATCATTTTGAAATCAGGCCACTGGCCAAGGAGAAGATGTTTAAAGGTTTTTTTTCTATTTTTAGCTCTGGTGGCCATTTTGTTTAGCTGAGCAGAACTTTTTTAGCAATTTTGGTAAAGGGCCATAAAAGGAACACACTTCTGTGAAATTACTTTGAAATCAGGACACTGGCTGTGGAGGAGATGTCTTTTAAAGGTTTTTCTATTTTTAGCTCTGACCGCCATTTTGTTCAGCCAAGCGGAGCCATTTTAGTAATTTTGGTTGAGGGGCATTGGTGGAATACTTCTGTGCAACTATTTTGAAATCAGGCCATTGGCTAAGGACTAGATGTCGTTTGAAGATTTTCTATTTGCAGCTCTAGAGGCCATCTTATTCAATGGAGCAGAACCACTGCAGCCATCTTGGATTTTTGATCGACACAAATTTAGCTTGTTTTGATCCAGAAGTCATCCTGTTGCTAAAGAGTGTTTCAGCTCAAAGCGATCTAAGGTTTGGGAAGAGATGTCGAAAACTGATTTTCAAGATGGCGGCTGTGGTGGCCATCTTGGATTTTCTATCAGCTCATTTAGCTAATTTTCGTCTCATGTGCCCTAATGCTCATCATCAAGTTTCGATTCAACTGGATTATAAAGGAATGTCCAAAATATGAATTCTCAACATTTTTCCCATATAAATGTATGGTGCCCATACAAATGCATGGGAAGCAAATTTGACCTTGCCATAAAAAGTCAAATGTCAATGTAGGACCATCATTTTAGCAATTTTGGTAGATCTCCTGTCCCCAAGGATTTGGGCAAAGATAAGGCCCCAGGGCTTCTTTGGTTCTTGAGAAGAAGATTTTTAAAGGTTTTTATCATATATCTGCATGGCAGCCATTTTGGTCAATGGACCGCGACCATTTCAGCAATCTTTCATTCCCCCAACCTAAGGAGGCTCCACATGAAATTTGAGCAACATTAGCCCAGAGGCTTCAAAGAAGTCATTTGAAATTCTCAACATTTTTCCCATACAAATGTACGGGGCCTATACAAATGCATACGGAACCAAAAATGAAGAAAAAGTGTTCTGAAAATATCACTCGTCCTGCCTTAAAATTTAACTCGCAAATGTGAACGGGCGAGTGGAATTTTACAGCTCTGAAAAGATAATGAATACCCACAACATGTGAACGGGCGAGTGGAATTTTATATCCCTGAGAAGATAATAATGAGTACCCACAACTTATGTTTTCTTGAAGAAATAAGAAAAATATGGTATCTGGATACTCCTCGTATCTGGAACTATGTTCTTACAATGGATCTTAACCTTTACCATTCTTTGGGCAAATTCAGCAGACGACAAATTGAAAGTTTTTTTCTTATTTTTTCCAAAAAATAGGCTTTGACATTTCATGCAAATTGTCTCTTAAGGAGACAATTTGCATGAAATGTCAAAGCCTGTTTTCTGGAAAAAAAATATATATATATATTTCAAAATGTTGTCTGTAGACTGCTTCACTGTATAGTCTTTATCAGAAGCTATGAAGCAGTCTAGTGTTGTCTGCTGAATTTTTTACCCAGCATGCTTAGCATAAATCAACTAACCTTTCTGGGTGAGGTTGATACACTGTATGATCTTCGTGGCTCCCTTATAACAGTCCTATTATTGAGAATATATTTCTTCCTCTTCTCTATCATCTCAATCACATCCTCATTCATTTTGTCACACATAATTGTTCAAAACACTCAATGACAAATAGAGAACCTGAAGAAACTTAACCCTTGTCCTGCTGAATAAATTAAGATGCCACGCCCACTTCTAATTTTCAGCCAATCAGATTACTTGATCTGGATTGTTGCTATAAAGTTACATACTTAATGGCAAACAGCGTAGATCGAGATCAGTTGGCTTCTTCAGAAGCCAACAGATCTCAATCTACACTGTTTGCAAAGGCAGGGTATATCTGGGTTCAGCAGGGCAAGGGTTCAATTTTGTTTTTTTGTTTTTGCAACTAATTTTTTCTTATTCCTCAAGCGTGAAACAAGAAAAAAAGGAAACAGGTAAAAAAAATAATGTCATGTCACATTTCTAAGAACTACCTCTTGCATACGCTACTTATAACATGCACTTTTCAATTTTTTGGTGGATTCCAAAGAAAAACATTTCATTATTAAATATACCTGTACTCTTTTCCAGAATAGCGATAAGTTTTGGACAATCGATAAGTTTTGGACAATCGTTAATGTTTCACTCTTGTTATTTTCAATGTGGACTACCAAACACAGCCAATTCTGTTTTAATCCTCTGCATCTGACAATAAGCAGACATAAGTGATGTTTGTTTTTTCATAAAAGTCTAGGTTGTCATTTCTATTTAGATGTATCAAATGAAATGATAACCAAGATTTTCAAAGAAGAATATGTGAAAATATTCTAAACTTAAGCACACTCTGGGCCAATCCAGCTGACAACAAATTGATATTTTTTTTTTCTATTTTCACAGGCAATAGGGTTTGAGGTTTCATGCAAATTGTCTTCTAAGGAGACAATTAGCATGAAATGTCAAACCCAATTTTCTGATGGAATTAATAAAACTATTTCAAAAATTTTCTGCAGCATGCTGAGTTTTAAATTTTCATCTGTTATTTACTGCCTGTAGCAAAGTAATGGTGAATCTATATTTTTAATCAAATTTATCACAATAAAATGAATTAACCGTCCATCTAATTTTGATGTGCTCTTGAATTTTGCTGCATTTAGATCAACAAATGTTTCATGTTTCATTTTATTAGTAAAATGCATTTCTTTAATGTCTATTTTAATGTCTGATAATGCACTCACAAAAATAAAACTGTTTTTCAATCAGTCTATTGAGAAATAAATTGTTTTTCAATCATACCACCGAATGGTACAAACGATAAAATTAAGAATTCAGATTTATCTAAAATATTTTTAATTAACTATTTACATCTCTGCCAACAGTGGGTGGGTTTTAACCCTCAAAGCACCAAGCAAAATTTGTAGAACATGACATTCTTTTTTTTTTTTTCAGAGAAAATAAGTCTTAACATTTCATGTGAATCATCTGCCAAGCAGGGCCCAGTTGTTCAAAGCTAACGACGTCGTTAGTTAACGATTCGTTAAAATTTACATTAAGTGATATGCAAATATGCTGAAATTTTTTGCTGAAAAAATGTGAGTAGCTTTTGCAGTGCAAAAGCTACTCACATTTTTTCAGCAAAAAAATATCAGAATATCGTGTACTGAATCCGCTAAAACAGTTAACGAAATGACCCTTAATGAGCTCGTTAAGCTAACAATGCTTTGAACAACTGGGCCCAGACGATTAACATGACATGTCAACATATTTTCCTTGAATAATAATAATAAAAAATAAATATGTTGTCTCCTGCAGTTTAAAAAGTGTTAATAATAAAAAAAAAATCAAAATGTGGTCTGCTGCAGTTGCTTTTGGCACTTTAAGGGTTAGAAGATGGTCTTGAAGTGTATCATAAATTTCAAAGTCAGTGAACTTTAAAGCAATATATAAATAATAAATATACAAATAAATGAATTTCACTGTCCAAATTCTTTCGAAGATGAAATGTTCATTTACTTGGTCATTCAGAAGAAATTTACAGCATCATATATACCATAAATTCCCTACAGATTCATACAGAAAAATATGAATTATGTCCTACATTGTCAGGTACAATGTAACTGCTTGCTGAAAGTGAATTTTGCATATAACAAATGAGTGACATTTTTCTTATTTTTCTCAGAAAAGACAGTCTTTATCATTACTTGAGTGACTGCAGAAAATTGTGGTACAAATTTCTTTCAACTAATACTAAAGTACTAATCTGCGTGGCAAGTTACAGGCATATTGCTGCCTTGACTAAGCTTTTTTGTCTTAACATACTCCAAAATACATGGTTCAGTTTACCAGTAAGTTTGTTTCAAAATGTCACTTATGCTATCTGAAGTTATGGAAAGTAAGATAAAAAGATTTTTAAAATTATAATTACACTTGAAGACTGTATTAAAAATCCAGAAAAAAAAATCTATTGTTATGACAAAACTGTCAGAAAAAATAAAGCCAAATCAATACATCCAATTCTGTTCTTAATGTTCCAGTTGAAATATAAAGGAGATATATGGTTTTCTATAAAACACTTATCACAGAAAACATTCCATAAATAGTGATTCACTTGGGCTGCATTAAATGAAAAAAGTCCTTATCGCATACACCATATTCACCCTAATTACTGCATTGTGTGCTTAGGTTTTTTTCCAAAATCACTAAAAAAACTTGCAGTAAAATATCCTCCTACTACCTAATACGGATACACTTTAAAGAAAGATCAGCTGAGAACTTCATGAGGGCATACTTAATGATACTTACGCAATATTTTTCTGACTTTCTTTATAAAAGCATGTGTTGTTGATACTCATTTGAATTGCCTCAACTTGTGCAAATCATTTGCACAGTCTAATCAGTGCCTTCAGGTCCTGTTTATAAAATTACTGTATAAATGCTCTGTATTGTAGTGGGCATCTTTTATATTCAATACAGCCCAGGCCAGGCTCCACTGCGCAATTGGTAGCACATCTGACTGCAGATCTAAGGGCTGCAAGTTCAAATCCTAGCTTGGCTAGATACCTTTCATAGAGATTCATCATGAAATAATTTCTGAAGTCATTTTCCCCCTTCCACTAATTCAAGAAGGTCAGTTGTCTGTTACTGGCAAAATTATGTGCATAAAGTACCAATTAACCCTTAGAGGTTTTAGCTCGCCAAGGAAAAGTGTGACTTGGTTAACTGACTGGCTTGACATGACCTTAATAATGTTGACTGAGCTGTAAAACTCTAAATCAAACAAACAAACAACAACAGCACTGCAAAGCAAGGCAATATACTCCGGTTTACTATTTTACATGGGTACCCCATCTATATAGCTGGACGAAGGCATAAAATATGTGGACTTTTACAAAAGTATGCTCGTTATGTTACCATATGGTTACCTAGATATGGCATGAAGGATAGACTGAATTAGTCAAAGGGAAGTAACTCAGAAACTGAGAGAGGGAGAGCAATCCTTTTTGTGGGGGTGACATACCATCTGAACCTCATACACATCGCTATAAAGTTTCATCAAGATATTCCATATGGTTTAAGGATTGTGTGAAAAAAAAAAAATCAAATGGAAGTAACTCAGACTGAGACAGGATGAGCAATCTTTTTTTGTAGGCAACACACTGTTTTTACCTCATACATATTGCTATAAAGTTTCATCAGGATGTTCCATATGGTTAACCAGTTATGACACACATAAGGATAGTATGCTAAAAAAAAACTAATCAAAGGGAAGTAACTCAGAAACTAGAAACCAAGAAAGGGAGAGCAGTTTTTTTGAACATGACACATCATCTTAACATACACATACATTGCTATAAAGCTTCATGAAGATATTCCATACAAAAATTTAATCAAAGGGAAGTAACTCAGAAACTGAGAAAAAGAAAGCAATCTTTTTTGTTAGCAGCACACAGTCTTAACCTCATGCACATTGCTAAAAAGTTTCATCAATATATTCCATATTGGTACCTAGCTATGGTGGGCACAAGGATAGTATGAAAAAACTCTAATCAAAGGGAAGTGACTCAGAAAGTAAGAAAGGGAGACAAACTATACATATTGCAATAACGTTTCACCCAGATATTCCATTTGGTTACCCAATTATGATGTGCACATAGATAGTCTGAAAAAACTAATCAAAGGGAAGTTACTCAGAAACTAAGAAAGGGAGAGCAATCTTTTTGTACACCACATAAAGTCTTGATCTCATACACATTGCTATAAAATTTCATCAAGATAGTCCATATGGTTACCTAGTTAAGGCATGCAAAAGGATAGTGTGAAAAAAAAACTAATCAAAGAGAAGTAACTCAGAAACTAAGAAAAGGGAGAACAACCTTTTGATATGTGACACAATATCTTAACCTCATACACATTGCTATAAAGTTTCATCAAGATATTCCATATGGTTACCTATTTATGGTACGCACATGTTCAGTCAAAATTTAATCAAAAGGAAGTACTCAGAAACTGAGAAAGGGAGAGCACTCTTTTTTGTACATGACACACTGTCTTAAGCTCATACACAATGCTATAATGTTTCATCCAGATATTCCACATGGTTACCTAGTTATGGTGTGCACAAGGATAGTCTGAAAAAAAACTTATCAAAGGGAAGTAAATATGAAATTAAGAAAGGGAGAGCAATCATTTTTGTATGTGACATGCTGTCTTTACCTCATACACATTGTTATAAAGTTTCATCAAAATATTCCATCCGGTTACCTAGTTATGGTGCCCACAAGAATTGTTTACGACAGACAGACGACCGGATAGCTGGACTATGCCATAACATAATACGTCCATTTTTTTTTAATAAAAACAGGCATATCGAAAGAAATCAACACAGCCACTGTGTATGCAGGATATAGTGTGATCTGGTTCTACATAATTTGCATTTATCACATAGCACTCTGGGAAACAATTCTAGCATTTTTTCCAGAAAACAGATTTTGACATTGCATGCAAATTATTTTGCATGAAATGTCGAATCCTGTTTTTCTGGGAAAAATAAGAAAAATGTCAATTTGTCATCTGCTGAATAAGCTCAGAGAGTGGTAAAAGTTAATAAGGGACCTTTTTCCTAGCTATGCTTATCTGACACTCAGTAGCTGTTTATACTTTTACAATATTTGTAATAAATAATATCTACAGTTTCAAGAGCCTTGTATCAGTCATCAGAGACATTTATTACTTTATTTATTCTAAGTATTTGGACAGGCAGGCCTGAGCAATCAGTGTAGACCCAGATCAGATGCCACAGATGGCAGCATTTGATTAGGGTCTACACTGCTTGCCAGTCATCCAGCAGTGTTTAGATATTTCAAAGGTAGTAAAATGGACATGTTCAAAGTTTAAGAAAACTATGGTAGGAAGTTAAGGTGTCGCAATATTTAGGATAAATATAGTATTTCTGCACATTTTACATTTGATAAGGTACATTTTTCCTAGCTATATTCATCTGACACTCAGTAGTTGTTTATACTTTTAAATATTTGTAATGAATAATATCTACAGTTTTAAGTTCAATAGAGACAGTTTCAAGAGCTATGTATCACTCAAGGGAGACATTTATTGCACTACACAAAGGTGTTCCCTAAAATCACGTCTGGGTCTATCCGTATTATGGCCAGTTAGCGAAAATGCAGTCATTTAGCGAAAAATGCATTGTCAGTTAGCGAAAATGCATTGTCAGTTAGCGAAAATACATTGTCAGTTAGTGAAAATGCATTGTCAGTTAGTGAAAATGCATTTTCAGTTAGCGAAAATGACCATGGTGCTTAACCATCATCAAATGTTGGGAATACATGTATTTTGATAATTTTCAGCATACTGATAGATATCTATAAGATCTAGCCAACAGACTTCCTGAGTACCAGATTTCATTGACAGGGGCTTTGCCAAGCATAAAAATGTAAAAATGAGAAAATGGCCGAAATTCTTGACCAGTCTGGAATATTTCAATGATAGTTTTTTGCATACTGGTTGATACCATCTACATCTAAGCAAATAGACTTCCTGAGTGCCAGATTTCATTGACCAAGGCTTTACTGAGTAATCCGTGTTTTTACTTAAAGCTGCCATTAAATGCTGGATGTGCACTTTAGCCAAAGGCTGATTACTATAGTTATCTGAACTCTTGTCATAAATTAAGATGCCATGCCCACTTCCAATTTTCAGCCAGTCAGATCGCTTGATCCAGGTTGTTGATATAAAGTCACATACTGAATGGTCCCGGTAAGCATTCTTTATAAATCTATAGCGGGCCGTTATCGGCCGTCAGGGTAGCTGACGGGCCGATAATGGCCCGCTATAGATTTATAAAGAATGCTAGCTGGGGTAAACAGTGCAGATCCAGATAGAAGCCAATTGATCTGGATCTACACTGTTAGTGGGTTCAGCAGGGCAAGGGTTAAGTACGAGAGTCCTGCAAAAAGTTTTGTCACTGGGTCCGAATTACTTCAGTGCTACGTTTTATCAAACATATTTTTATTACAAACTTTCAAAGTACATGTATTCCCCCTTTACTGAAACACATTTTTGTAACCTTTTTACCCATTTGCCAAAAGCAGATAAATAGTCTTCTTTTGGTATTTGTTGGAGACACTGATAAATAGCGCTGCCAAGAGAACTTCTAGACATATACTTATTTCCAGAAAGCATTTTCTTTAGCCTTGGAAATAAAAAGAAGTCACAGGGACTCAGGTCAGGTGAATAAGGTGGATGGTTTAAAACTTTCACCTTTTCAGATGCAAAAAAAGACTTAACAACCTCGCACTTATGACAGGAGGCACTGTCATGTAAAAGGTGGACTCCTGACCATCCTTTGCTTGGTCGTTTCTTATTGTAAAACTCTTTCACTTTCTTCAGTACAGAATTCTTTTAGAATCGGCCAGTGACTGTATGACCAGATGGGCAAGGCACTTGAATGACTGGCCCACTTGAATTAAGAAAATTGCGTGTTTTTCGAACTTATGGTTCTATTGGCAATACATGGGCGTTTTTGATCTTTTCACTTCCACTACTTATTATCAGCCCTTCTTTGTGGCTCAAACATGTGCACCCAGATTTCATCACCTATTAGCAAGTTAGAAACAACCCCATTATTACAGCCTTTGTATGTTTTCAAAAGTTCCCGGGCACATTTAAGGTGTTGTGTCTTTTGCTCCTCAGTGAGCAAATGAGGCACCCACCTAGCGCAAACCTTTCTCAGGTCCAAATGCTTTTTCAGAATTGTTTGCACACTGTCTTCTGATATGCCAGTACAACTAGCTATATCTTTTACAGACAATAGCACATCCTGTTCCACCACAATCTTTACAGCAGCGATGTTAGCCTTGGAAACAGAGGTTTTAGGCCTTCCAGGATGGGTATCATCTTCAACAAAAAATTTCCCAGCTTTAAAAGCTTTAACCCACCAAAAAACTGTGCGCATTGAAATGGTCTGAGGTCCATATATACCACACAATTCATTAAATATCTGCTTTGAATCTATATTAAGCCTAATGCGGCATTTAATATAGCTACAAATTTCAGTCTTCTGGTCCATGTCCCAATGTAACAAGTAAATTGGTCAGTGCATATTACTGCATCTATTTCAATTTGAAATAACTCGGTCAGTTGGAAAGCAATTTGCATGAAATAAAAGGGTATTGTTAGCTATTCAACACACCATTCAAGTGCAGTGAAGCATTTTAAAATATACCTGGGATAAAATGAAGGAAGCCTATTAGTGACAGAACTTTTTGCACGACCCTCGTATTTGTACATGCAGAGAGGCCTAAACAAATGGTATGGACAGATGGACACACACATCGACAGAGTGATTGCTATAGGGCACCCACACACAAATGCAGGACGGTGGATCCTAATAAAATTCAGATGATTGGATTTGATTGAACAGTAAAAATTATTTATTTGATTCACACTGTATCAATCTCAACCCAGTGGGCACACAATGTTTACACAACCTCGCATAAATGTCAGTGCAATGTCATGATGGGCACATTACATTTAAACAAAAATCACATTAACTAAAATTCAGATGATTTGATTTGATTGAATGGTAACAATTATTTATTTGATTCACACTGTATCAATCTTGACCCAGTGGGCACACAATGTTTATACAACCTGGCATAAATGTTAATGCAATGTCATGATGGGCACATGACATTTAAACAACATCATATTAACTTCCATGGGACATTGTATAACCAGCATGTGCTCGCTGGGAAGTTATACCTGCAGTTTTAGAAATGAGCCTATCCAAATAGAAATCAACCTTTCGACAGGTCATCAGCATAGACTCATATCAACCTGACATCTGATCAGGGTCTATAGTGTTTGCTAACAGAATGTTAGAGTTTAAAGATTCTACAAGCAAACAATCTAGACCCTGACCAGACTGAGCATACACAGTTTGTATATGCACAAGCTGTTCTGGGTTTAATGATGCTTATAAGACAGATACATAGTGCAACTATTATTTTCCTTTTAGTTCTCCAACAAATTATATGTGGCACTTATTTTTCATTTCATTCTGGCATAACCACCGTAAATAGTGATTTTTTATATATAATCTACACATTTGTGTTTGGATATAACACAGTTGTTTAGCTCACAGTTTTGGCTTTGGATTCCAGCAATAGTGTTATAATGAGGTTGTGGCATATTTTATCTGAAAATGTCAGGTTCAATTAAACAGAGACATTACGGTAAATGAAAAAAAAAAACACTATCATTTACTGATACTATCATTATAATCATGGGTTCGTGTGATAAACTGGAGTGAAATGCGATAATACACTGTAAGCTATGCTAGATACTATGATCAACATTGTAATTTCTATCAATTTTCAATGCTCAAGTTATCTGTTGCCACTTGAAGGGTCTCGAAAAAGAAGCCTTATAGAACTTTGAGGTCATCATCAAGAGTCTTCTTAACCCTTGTTCTGCTGAACCCGGATATGTACTGCCTTTGTAAACAGTGTAGATCTAGATCAGTGAAGAAGCCAACTGATCTGGATCTGCTCTGTTTGTCATTAAGTATGTGAATTTGTATCAACAACCTTGATCAAGTAATCTGATTGGCTGAAAATTAGAAATGGGCGTGGCATCTTAATTTACTCAGCATGGCAAGGGTTAATACTTAGCAGTCTGGGTAAACTTTTCAGCAATAGACGTATTGAAATATTTTTTCTTATTTTCCCCAGAAAATAACATTTGACATTTCATGCAAAATGAGACATTTTGCATGAAATGTCAAATCCTGTTTTCTGGAAAAAATGAGAAAAAAAAAATCATAATTTTTAGTCTGCTGAATATCATTTAATTTTCAACATTTCTTTTGTTTTATAGCATATGAAGTTTATAAATTGATCACTCCTTATGGAACAACTCATGTTGCCATACAAACATTGTGAGAAAAATATTAGTCATAGTATGCTTCTGTGAAACTGGTTCCAGTTCTCCATCCCATCAATGTCCTGCCCCATTTTGGACATAAAAAATATAAGTACAGTATATTTTACCAGAAACATTACAAGACATTTCTGAGCATCTTAACCGTTACCACTCTCAGGACAAATTCAGCAGATGACAAGCTGATGATATTTTTCTTATTTTTCCCAGAAAACAGGATATGACACTTCATGTAAATTGTCTCCAATGGAGACAATTTGCATGAAATGTCAAATCCTGTTCCCTGGGAAAAATAAGAAAAATATTTCAAAATGCTGTCTGCTGAAAATTTTACCTAGAGTGCTAAGAATTAACTTCTTTGCATAGCTGTTCTAAAATGTGAAACATGTCCATTTTGCCACTCACTGATGTGTCTAAAACCTGCTGAATGAGTGGCAAACTGTAGACCCTGATCAGACAGTGCACTCTGTGGCATCTGATTTGGGTCTATACAGTTTGCTCAAGCTTGTCTGTCCAAATACTTAGCGTAAAATGGGGAATCACAGTATTTAGTTTTTGGTAATAATCCACATCGCAGACAATTCTCCAGCTAAGACCTATATACTTACTGTCTCTAGGCAAGAAGGGTATCCACTCAAATATTTTTTTTTTTTTTATTTTTCATGAATAAATATGTTTTGGGTACTCATTAAGCCTTCATTAAGTGCCTTAATGGGGCAATTCTAAAGATGATCAATATATATGTCTGTAATCATGGAGAAATAGGAAATATATCAATACCTTTTGGGTGGAAAAAAAATTTAGAGCTATGGTATTCAAATCATTTTTTTTTATTTTTTCTTCACACAAATATATATCACTATGACTAATTTAAGAAGCAACAACATGCTTTCAAAAAGAGATATAACAAAATACCTGTGTCATTTGATCGAGCATTTGATGTGGTGGAAAAAAAAAGGTCTCATTTGGAGTTTTGATATGGGAAGTAATTCAAATATCACTAATTCCAACTATTTTTCCCTGCATTGTTTCCCTTGAAAGAAAACAGATTACAGGTATTGTTTGTGCAGATAAATTTTATAGCCATGAGCAGACTTTGGTAAACACTGCACAGACACCTCGGAATGCACCATCAATCAGGAAGTTCTGCTTACCGATGGTCAGGTCGTTTTCCACCAGGTTCTCCGGTTTTCTCCCACCTTTGATGAATGAATTGGCTCAATATAAGTGAAATATTCTTGAAAGGACCGTAAAACCCAAATAAAAAAATAAAACAAAAAAAAATACATGGTTTGCACTATTTTACTACTTTCAGGGCAAATTGGGCAGACAATAAATTGATGATAGTTTTATTACTATTGTTCCCTTAAACTAGGCTTTGGCATTGTAAGCAAATTGTCTCCTAAGGAGACGCATGCAATGTCAGAACCTGTTTTCCGGGGAAGGGGTGGGGGTTGGGGGGGTTGGGGGGGGGGGGGGGGAGGGGAAATAATAAAACTATCATCAATTTTTTCATCTGCTGAATTAGTTAGAGAGTGATATCTAAGCCTAAATACAAAATGAACTAGTCCAACTTCTAAGTATCTGCTGTACATAAATCAATCTCCATCAGTCACAAAAACAGGTATAAACCAGAGCTGTCAGAAGATCTGACTATAGCCCTGCCCCCCCCCCCCCCCCCCCCCACACACACACACACACACACACACACACACACCCTCCTGGAGCCCTGCTATAGTGCAATTAGAAAAGAAAGACATTTCAGTACCTGAAAAGTGGAGACAGTAATAATAATGGAGAAAGTAAGGAACAAAATAAGCAGTGGCATCAGGATTTCCGTATACATGATACATCCACCCATTGTCCAAGTGTGTACCAAGTTTCAACTCTCTAGACTTCACAAATATGAGAAAAAAGTGAAGTAAATTTTCATCTGATGTGGTTTTAGAATAACAAAAGGGCAGAAAGACATACTCACAGAAGAATGGAAGATCAGGGCAAATCCAGTATAGCTTCCTGTTTTTTTCAAAGCGGAGGTATAATGAACGTAACATACTAAAATAATCTCTGGGTTTCCAAATACATATGTATGGGCAAACATGGGTTGCTATGTGAACAGCGAAGGCCCTGATCTGCCTGATCAACTTTGCAGTCTGATCAGGGGCTTTGTTGTCTGCCTACAAGTTCATCTGATGGATACTGTGCAAAGGACAGCAACCATGTGGATGCTGGGGAAGATTTGATATTCAGAATGTCACATACACTTGGGAATGGATACACCTTCAAGGGAAGCAACTCTGTAAAAATATTTATGTTCCTTTCTTAAAATGGGTCTTCTCTAAAAGGAAAGAATTTGCTCCCCATGGGAGTAAATTCTTTCCTTTTAGAGTAGACCCCTTTTCAGAAAGAGATTGATGTGCAAAGTTACCAGTCATCTGACTTTCTTCTGAATTCCATTAGTATAAAATTGTCTATGTGTGAGTCTTAATCTATGTTTTACTATGGAATTTATACCAACAAAATATTGTTTAAATCAAGTTATCTTCTTTGTGAAAAATGGCAGAAAATATACCATGTGTAGTGCAGTCAATTTAAGAAACCTCTTCACTTGGCAGGGCTCAATTATGGTATGCTCAAAGGCCCTTTTTATTTGGAATAGTCCATCTGAAGGCTAAGACATCATCAAGTGATGCATTTTTAATAAACTCACCTGCCAAGGTTCAGGTGAGTTTTTCTTTTATCTATTTATTTACAAAAGAAATAGCAAAGCTCCAGATGAAAAGGAGTATCAGCTAAATATTTTTTTTTATTTATTCACGAAAATGTATGTTGCGGTTACTCATTAGAAGCACATAGGAAAAAAAAAAAATTTCTCCACAAAAATGTGTTGTGGACATTCATTAGAACGTGCCTAACAGATGTTCTTCTAAAGAGTCTGAACAACATCATGTTTCATGAAGAAGTAAGAAAAATATCCTTACTTTTTGGCTGAACAAAGTGCCTTATCTGGAGCTAAGTATAAGACTTAGAAAAAGAATCTTACACTCCATTTGAACTTTTGTTAGGCAATGGTCCTATAAATATGAAAAACAAATATTGAGCTTTAAGTTTAAATAACTATTTCTGGTAACACTAAACTATTACAAACAAACACTAACTCTTTGGGATTACTGCATCAAGAATTTTGACAATTTACAGAGGACATGTTAAAGCAAATAGCACTCTGGGTAAACTTTTCGGCAGACATTTTGAAATATTTTTCTTATTTTTCCATGGAAACAGGATTTGACAGTTTATGCAAATTGTCTCCAATTGAGACAATTTGCATGAAACATCAAATTCTGTTTTCTGGGAAAAAAGGAATAAAATCATCAATCCATTGTATGCTGTTTGCCCAGAGAGTGGTAAAGGTTAATGTGGACAAATATGAGATGAGTTAAAAGTGACCAAACAGCAAATCCTATGAATTACCAGTATTGGGATTATCGGAAACGATGGCCTGACACTTCCCTGTCCCTCTCTTTCATCTCCTCTACTATCTCTTCTATCTCTTTTCTCCCTTTCTCCGGGAGACGACACAAAATGACCCACAAAGGTTAACGTGTCGTTAAACCCCAACTAAATCAATGGCAGAAGCATTATACACTACATAGACTATGTGTCAAAAGCTAACAGTTCTTTAATTATATTTTTTATGTCATTACAGGTATAGTAATGTATCGAAGACAATCATGTTTTGTTTTGTAATTTTAAACTTATTAACTAGTGCACCAGAAATGCATTTCAGACAATTTTAGCTGGTGGGAATATTCATCCAGTGATTTGCTTGAGTTTTTTTAAGAGGGATATTTTATAATTTATAATTTTCTTTTTTTTCCACAACTTGGATGAAAAGTCATTAAAATAAGATAATTATTATAAGATTTATATTCAAGTATTTTGGTATGTATATATGTTGTGATATGTTGTATCTTATGAGGGTCGCATGGTAGACTGGCATTTTAGTCAAATATGTAACCATCTTGAAATATTGTATAAATAAATAAATAAATAAAATATGTGTGTTAGCTGATAAACACCAGTTTGAATCATACTATTATAAACAATAATGTAATGTAATTTATTTTTCTACTTTAACCAAGACATGGTTATGAGTAGTACATGTATAAATATACATACATATGAAATACATATGATTTTATAAATACAACGTGGGTTCAAATGGCAAAGTCATAATACGTTCAAACTAACAAATATCATTTCAAAGTACTGGCAACATCATAGTAAACTGACAATATCATTTCAAAATACTGACAAATGGGAGAAACACAAGTGATGAAAACCAAAAAGTAGAAAATAATACATTCATCATTTTCATTGTGCCTATACATTCGTTTGACCATATCTAAACTTGAAAGCCTTTTCAATGTATATTGCTGTGTTTTTTATAATATTTCTATTTTTAGCAGACATTAATTCCCTAAGTTTCAACATATTTGGTCTATGCCAAAAATACTTTTTTATATACTGTTTCCTCAAATCTTCATATAGTATGCATTCTAATAAAAAATGACTCATCTTCAAGTTTATTACAGTATCTACATTTTCTTTCATCAACTGGTGTCCTGTTGGGTCTAGTCCACCTTCCAACTTCAATTTCTAGCCGATGAGAAGAGACCCTCAATTTTGTCATTGCCACCCTAAATTTTTTCACATGGAGAGTTGATGTTCAAAATTTAAGAAAAGAGAATAAAAATTTGCTCTACTAGACTCAGCAAGTCTACTATTCCAATCTTGCATAAAATTATCACTTAATCTTTGCTTGAAAACATTTAAAAATGCCCTCTTATTGCCTACACCCTGATTAACCCAGACGTCATGAAAACCTAATGACGACAACAAAACATTAACTTTAGATACCCAGTTAACACAGTTTGGTTTATTTGCAATATCATTTAACAATAACTGATATGCATTTTTTATAAATCTACTTTCTTCCGACTCTAAAATTTTAAACCAGTAGTTCAGTATAAAAAGAAAAATTTTATTTTGTAATGGTACCCTACCCAACTCACCGTATATAAAATCGTTCTGCGTTGACCTTTTTACCCCTAATAATTTCTTACAAAATTGCAGATGCACTCTCTCTTGTTGTACAGGTTTAGAAAACCCCCAGACTTCACCTCCATAACAAAGTATTGGAACAATTAACTTGTCAAACAATTCAAGAGTATGTTTTGGTGAAATATCAGTAAAATTGAATAAATATTGGTTAAGTTTAAAAATTGCCTTAAGTGCTTGCCCAGATAATGTCTTATGGGTCTCATTAAAAGAACCGCCTGTAGAAAATGTAATCCCAAGATAAACAAACTTATTAACAATCTCAATATTACTTCCCTGATAACTAAAAGATAAATTTCTAGGCAAATTTCTTCCCTTCCGAAAAATCATTACCTTTGTTTTGTCGGTATAAACAGTCAATTTCCATCTCTGACAATAATCACATAAAACATCCAAACCTTTTTGCAGTCCTTCACTAGACATTGAAAAGATTACAATATCGTCTGCATATAATAATAAATAGAGCTTTAGCATACCTATATCAATACCATCAATACCATTTTGCATAAGTTCACCCTCAAGATCATTAATATACATACTAAATAAAAATGGCGATAAGCACTCTCCTTGTCGAACACCGACATAACATGAAAATTCCTCACTTAAGGTATTGTTAAACTTTACTTTACTTTTAATATTCCTGTACATAGACTGAATTACATTTAATATTTTACCCCTAACCCCATTTTGAATTAAGTTGTACCATAATACATCTCTGACTACAAAATCAAATGCTTTCTTAAAATCAATGAATGCTGAAAATAATTTTTTGTTATTATTTACACAATGTGAAATTAAGCTATGTAGTATAAAAATATTATCCGCAGTCCCCATGCCTTTACGGAAGCCAGCTTGAGCCTCGACATAAACATGATAATTTTCAGCCCAGTCATTAAGCCGTGTATTAAGAATATTCGTGAAAAGCTTACCTGTTACACTGAGAAGGGTAATACCTCTATAATTTTCAACATTTTCTATGCTGCCTTTTTTTATGCAATGGTACAATATACCCCTCACCCCAAGCATCAGGGAAGAAACCTGTATCAAATATTTTATTGAAAAGAACATGTAAATAACCTATTAAACTATTTATACCATATTTGATAAATTCATTCAAAAATAGATCTGGTCCACAACTTTTACCATTTTTCAATGACTGCACACCTTTCCTTATTTCACTTACACTTATTTCAGCATCTAGTTCATGAAACATTATTTGTAATTCTCCTTTTACATATCTTTCATTAAAAAGTAAAAGATCATCATCTGCTTGAAAAAATCTACTGTCAGGGTTGTTTATAGCCTTAAAGTAATCGGCGAAATGCTGTGAAGTAAGTTTTTTCGGGGAATTTGAGGAACATAGATTTTTTAACATTTTCCAATAATTCTTAGCATTTTCATATCGAGCCTTCTCCAGTTTCTGAGTCTTATGTTTCCTATAGTCATACCTACTCAACCTTAAAACCCTCTTGTACGCTGATCTTGCCCTTACCATAGCTCCTCTGCTCATTGCATCCTGTTTATCTAATCGATAATTATTAAGACAATTATAAAAAACATTTCTTTTTAACTTACATTCTTCATTATACCATGGCTGCTTACTTTCAATGTTAGAACAATCATTCTTACTTACTATATTCTTCTTGAACAAGGGAGTACAAACAGATTCTATAGTGTTTTGAAACATACTTAAATTTGAATTTAATATATCTTCAGATTCGGCAGTCAACAATTCAGATGTTAAATTTTGCAATTCAATCTTGACATTTTCAGAGACTAAGGCATTTTGATAAGCTATAATATGCTCATTATTCCAAACATATCGGTATTTACAAGTTTCTGGATTGTCCTCAATGTTAATGGTCTGAGTTACCCTATGTGACCGTAAAGAAAAATTAACGACACAATGGTCGCTTAAAATATTCGGTTCATCGACATCAAAAGTATTGATCAAGGGAAATAACTGTTGACTACCAATTACATAATCAACCAGACTTTTACCGGTGCTTCCCACATACGTGCACTTTCCAATACTCCCATCATTTCCGATCCGTCCATTCAGAATCCTTAACCCTGTTTGTTTGCAAAAGTCCAGCAACTCTGACCCATAACGGTTAAACCCCTTATCTTCTGATACCCGACTTAGGGGTGTATCAACAGCATAATCATCGGGAAGTACATGTATGTGGGTCGCTGTGTCGTCTTGCACATAATCCGGCATATCGGAAGTTCTTGCATTAAAATCTGCACACACTAAAAACATACACCTATCATTTGTCAAAGTTTTTATACGCACCATTTGATCGGACAATCTATCAAATAAATTAATATTATCTAGCACCCCTTGTCTGCTAGAGCCCTCTGGTACATTGTATGAAAGACAAAGAAATAAATCATCATTGGAATTAAATAAACTACCATCAAATCTAAGCCACATTATATCATCACTGTCTATCAAAAATAATGTTGTTTCAGTTACTAGTTCATCACGTATGTAGGCGATATATTATATATCCACATTCATCCCAGCAGGTATTATAGGTCTTCTTTATCTGCTCTTTAGTACTTAAACTACCATACTGAAAACATAATATGCCCATGAAAAACTGGGCCCAGTTGTTCAAAACTAACGACGTCGTTAGTAAACGATTCGTTAAAATTTACATCGAGTGATAGGCAAATATGCTGAAATTTTTTGCTGAAAAAATGTGCAAAAGCTACTCACACTTTTTCAGCAAAAAATATCAGAATATAGTGTATTGAATCCACTAAAACAGTTAACGAAATGACCCTTAACGAGCTTGTTAAGCTAACGATGCTTTGAACAACTGGGCCCAGATATTTCATGTAAGTTTATATAAAAAATCTTCCATTTTGGATAAAGGATACGGTTTAATAGAAAGTTTGCATTAATTAGGAAATGACACTGAAAATGCAAACTATTATGACCTTATATAACTTCTTTTATTGTTTAGAATTTGGCACCCTTCTAACCACTCATAATTTAGTTATTGTATATGTATATTCTCCGTATTATTCATCTTTGTAGCCTTATTTCTGTACATTTTCTATGTATGCTCATCTACTCTGTACCAGTGAGATTACCTGCACAATCTGCGATAACCTCATAGCCATCTTTTCTGATAACTGCCATACATACCTTGCCAGGTCACATGATCACAACATCTGGAAGTCATGTGATCTAAATTATTTCTGGTAAAACACCAGTCATATGTCAGATTGATATGCTATACTTTGTGACTGTGGCTCTTCCGGGACATCTTCTCTATTACTTCTCAACAAAATCAATCAAATACCCTATGTAGGAAATAATAGCTACTTAGCTTCTTAACCCTTGTCCTGCTGAATAAATTAAGATGCCATGCCTACTTCTAATTTTCAGCCAATCAGATTACTTGATCCAGATTATTGCTATAAATTCACATATTTAATGGCAAACAGTGCAGATCCAGATCAGTTGGCTTCTGAAGAAGCCAACTGATCTGGATCTACACTGTTTGCAAAGGCAGGTATATCCCAGTTCAGCAGGACTAGAGTTAAATAGGGCAATAACCTTTTCACTGTTTATAGTAGAAAATAAGAGGCCCAAAGCCAATACAAATATTAAAGAAATTTTACAATACATGTAATATCATCGCAGCCAATAAACAAAATAGAAATTATTTTGACAAGTAGCCTGGGATGGGGCTACATGTGGTCAGGGGTAAGAAATTCTGGTGTCCCATGAAAGCTCCAATAACTCTAAACATCCATGTGCAAGTTTCACAAAACATTTTCAAACCCTGACTTTACTGATTTTTTTTTCAAACATTTTACCATGTATACAGCACATGTCAGGAGTCAAATTCTGCTGCTGTAGTAAAGCCCTTTTTTTTCAATAAAGCTTTAGACAAAGCTTCAAGAATATGGCTTCAATGTCTATTTTATGACATTTCTACTAAATTTGGTATGTGCAAAATGCATATACACCAGAACCTTTTTATAAAGCTATTATTTGGATCCAAAGCAAATACTCTGTAAGCTTAACAAACACGTTGTATCCAAACAAAAATGTATAGATTATATAGAAAAATGACCATTCATGGTCATTTTTCTATATAATCTATACAAGTTCTGTTTGGATACAACATTTTTGGCATCCACCTTTAAACCGTCTTATATCCAAAACCATCTTATAATGAACTGCCACCTTTAAACCGTCTTTTATCTAAAACTGTCTTATAATGAACTGTCTTTTCAAGACATTTCAGTGTACATGCAGCCCTAGGGTGATAGATTCTGATGCTCAATCCATTAACCTTTAACTTTAAGCACCATGCCAAACTAATTGGCAGACCACACTCTCTTTCTTTTTTTTTTTTTCAAATCCTATTTTCTAGGAAAATAAGAAAAATATTTCAAAGTGTTGTCTGCTGAAATTTTTACCCAGCATGCAAAAGTTTAGACAGAATGGATACACCTTCAAATAACCCTGACATGCAATATTTACCATATATCTCTGTTGATTTTTTTCCCTTCTAGAGTAGCCTCCATTTTTCAAAGATATAAAAAATTAGGTTCAAAATCTAGGAAACTTCTGTGCCTTCAAGTTTATTTTTCTTTATAAGTCCTTTCTGAAAAGGGGTCTACTCTAAATTTTTCTTTATAAGTCCTTTCTGAAAAGGGGTCTACTCTAAATGAAAAGAATTTGTTTCCAATGGGAGTAGACCCCTTTTAAGAAGGGAACCAAAAGAATTTGTTCCCAAGAGGAGTATACCCTTTTTCAGGAGAGAGCCAAAATAGTTTTGACAGCATTGAAAGTGTATTAGTTCCCCTAAGTCGTATAAAGACAATGGTAAGGTGATAATGGATGGTTAATTCTGTGCAGTGAACTGCCAAAAAATCATGACGATCTCCAGTGGAATTTGAACATGAGCCTTGTGATCGGTTATTGAGTGCTAACCCTTTGGCTACTGGTCACTTCTCATACAAAGTGATTGAAGCATGAAAAGTACCAGAAGGTCACAGCTACATACAGCTGCTCTGTGGTCTAAGCATGAGAAACCTAGCTTTATAAAACTCATCTAAATGTACCGGGTGGATACTAGCTGTGTCCACACAGGTACTAACACACATGCTGAGCTATGACATAAGCATTACTTACTTTTGCAAAGGCATGCATAATGTGGTACATTATACAATATCAAAATACCATAGTTACCCTAAATATTAAAGACAACTGAAATTCTTAACATACATGTACTTGTTCTAAAATTTGAATAAGTCCATTTGACTCCATATTGGTAAGTCCAAATACTGCTGGACGAGTGGCAAACAGTGTAGACCCCGATCAGACACTGCATTCTGCATTCTACAGTGTGTGATTTGGGATACACTGTTTGCTCAGCCTGTCTGTTCCAATACTTAAAGTAAATATGGTAAGCTTCTTCAAACATAAAAGAAATATGCATGCAGTACCAGCAGTCTTGGTACTTTTGCATATGTAATCATTCGACTATGTGCAATATTGTGACAATTTGCATTAAATGTGAAAATCCAACAAGGTAGTCTTGGTGACAGGTATATCAAAGGTAAGTAGTGGTAACAGAACACTCGGTGTTAGCCAATAACCTTGCCTAACTAATTACAGCAATCAAATATGCTGCAACGTCAGATAACATACTTTCGGATATGTGTGCCCAGCGAAGATTCAGATCAGCCTGCGCATTTGAGCAGGCTGATCAGAATCTTCTCTGGGCACATTTTGCATAACCAAGGATGCAAACTTTCTCTATGCTGACAAATGTGCAAATGTGAAGGCTGATTTGAGTCTTCCTTGGGGGCACAAATCAGCAGGTACATTTTTTCCACCACATGGTTCAAATAATAATATTAAACATGATATGAACACCCATAAACTTTGAAAAGTTAATTTCTTTATAAACTTGTGCAAAACTTCCTCATGGGAAAAACTTACATGTATAGCTCTTTCATTCGTTTATAATCAAAGCATGCCTTTGATGACAATTTTCCAATTATTATTTTATATTATTTCTGTCCATTTCCTAATTTGCTTCTTTTGGAAATGGATCAGCTAAAACAAATGGTTAAGTCTCTTGAATCACAAGAGATTGTTTCTAACACAAAAAAAAACATACCATATTCACCCTAATTATTGCACTGTGCACTTAGGGTTTTCAAAATTACAAAAAGAAGTAAAATGTCCACCTAATAAGGGCATATTTAAAAGAAAGATCAGAAAAGGATATGTTATGGGTACTCATTATAATCACCTTGACTAACTTGACCTGTCTAGGTGAATCTAATTAGTACCATATAACATAATGCTTTTATAGAGAATTGGATAAACTTATTAAGGAGATAATCTGAGGGCTCAGAATTTGCTTGACTGAGTGCTTATGGGGGTCTGTGCCTTAAATACAGCAAATAAAATATATCTCTCCCTAGCAGCAAATACAAAAAGTCTAGATGTATTAATTATTCATGACAATATTTGTTGTAACTTGGTTCTTGCTCTCTGCACATTGTCCAATGAACATATTGTCCAATGATGCTTTATCCTTTATGAATTGTTTATCATAATATTTGTTGTAACTTGGTTTGTGCTCTCTACATATTGTCCAATAAGCACATTGTCCGGTGATGCTTTATCTTTCTACAAAGTTTCCAGAATCTATCTTCAACAGCTTTTAAACTTTTGGAATGGGCACAAAATTCTATATCAAATTATCAAAGGGGCATAATTCCATTAAAATGAAAGTAGTTATGGTTCTTGTTCTCTACATATTATATGTTTTTTATTTCTACCAAGTATTGAAAAAAAAAAAAAAAATCTTCAATGGCTTCAAAGTTATGCCGTGGACACAAATTCAATCTGAAAAACTTACAAAGGGGAATAACTAAATCAAAAATGAAAACAGTTACAGATCTTTTTTTCTATCCACATCATCTGACGATGCTTTACAGTTGTACCAAGTTTCTTGAAAATTCCTTAAATGGTAGACTCAATAGGCAGATCATTCACATGAAATGCCAAGCCTTATTTACTAAGAAAAATAAATATTTTAGAATGTTGTCTCCTGCAATTTGAATGGTCTATACATTGGGAGGAACATGCAAAATGTTAAATGACAAAGTAGATGTTGTAACAACCAATAAAATTCTTCAGACTTTATCACATAAAATGTCAAGCCTTTTTCTAGAAAAAAAAGAAAAAATATAACCCATCTGCTGCTGTTGTGCTTTAACCCTTGTCATGCTGAATAAATTAAGATGCCATGCCCAGTTCTAATTTTCAGCCAATCAGATTACTTGATCCGGATTGTTGTTATAAATTCACATACTAAATGGAAAACAGTGCAGATCCAGATCAGTTGGCTTCTTCAGAAGCCAACTGATCCGGATCTACACTGTTTGCAAAGGCAGGGTATATCCGGGTTCAGCATGACAAGGGTTAATTAACCCTTGTCCTGCTGAATCCAGATATACCCTGCCTTTGCAAACAGTGTAGATCCAGATCAGCTGGCTTATTAAAGAAGCTAACTGAACTGGATCCCCACTGTTTGCTATTCAGTATGTGAACTTCTATAAACAATTTGGATCAAGTAATCTGATTGGCTGAAAATTTTAAAAGGGTCTGGCATCTTAATTTATTCAACAGGACACGGTTAAGGGTCAAATTTTACCGTTGAAGAAAAAAATGGCAAGGTGTTCTTTGTTTGTTTTAACCTTTAAACTCCTAAGTAAAATTGTAGCAGACAATATTTAAGCATTTAAAAATACTTTTCAGAGAAAATAAGGTTTGAGGTTTCATGTGATTTTTCTGCCTAAGAGATGATCCACATGAAATGCCAAGTCTTGTTTTCTCTGAAAAATAGTTTAATTTTTTTTAATGTTGTCTGCTACAAATTTACTTGGAACTTTAAGGGTTAAACTATAATAATCATAACTTTATATGAAACAATAACCAAGCATCAATCTATGGATGTTCATATCTTATAATTGAACACAAACACAGACTTACTTCTCCTTGAGTACAAGCCTCACAACTTTCCTGAAGAATATAATACAAATGACATGAATGTGAAAAAGAGGCCCTTATAGTGCATGCAGACATTCATGTCCATTCTGATCAGGGCCGTCATTGCCCACATTCTAAATCTGTAGATAGAGCTGAACATACTGGGCCCAGTTGTTCAAAGCATAATTAGCTTAGCATAATTAGCTTAATGAGCTTGTTAGTGGTCAAAATGTTAACTGTTCTAGTAAGTACAATATCTAATTCATAGGTATTTTTGCTTAAAAAAATGTGAGTAGCTTTTGCAAATGCAAAAGCTACTCACATTTTTTTCAGCAAACATATTAGCCTATATGCCATATTTAATGATCAAAGTTTTAACGATACGTTAACTAACGACATTGTTAGTTTTGAACAACTGGGCCCTGGTGAACACTGAAAGGTTTACATGGTCAGACTGCATCAATCATAGCTTCAGATAAGCTTCAGATAAGTCACTTACTTCAATCAAGAACTATCAATAGTTATCCATGAAAACATGTAGGTACTCAGTAGAAGTACCTCACATATATGTACTGTGCTTTCGACATCTTTCAGAAAGTCGTTTTTTGCTTGACACTTCACACAAAAGAAGTAAACTTGCAAACTTTTGTCATGATCTAATGCAAAACCATTTGTCGTAACTTCCTGTGTATGAAAACTTTCATTGCAATCATTGGTTTTTAAAAAATCAAATATTTTCACTTTTTCCCATAGTAAAAATGAAGCAAAATCATGCAGAAATCTGTAGGGTAGGTAACTTGGAGTCAGATTTTCAACTAGTTCCCCTTGTTAAATTTTTCTGAAATTTTCACAATATTGTTGTGAAACATCAATAATACAAATTCAGCAAAAGAAAGTAAAAAATATTTTCTTAGACAAAAATTCCAAAAAATCACTTTACTATTGAAATTGCATAGGTCTGACCAACTTTTAGCCGTAAATTTAATTTTAGTGTAAATATTTGAGAACAAAACACAGAAGTAGAAAAGACAAATGGTTTCTGATAAGATATGGTCGGTCAGAACAAAAGATTTTCATTTAAAATAAAACGCCAAGCAAAAAACGTCTTTCCAAGAGATGTCAAAAGGACAGTAGGTGGATACCCCTGCTCATCTGGAGCTATGACAAATGTGTCCAATAACAATCCCATATGAGACCTTTCCAACAGATAATGCTCATATACAGTTGAATTTCAATGGCTCGTACATCTTTGGGATCATATAAAATTGTTCAAGACATGGGTAGTTTGAGCCGCTGAGGGTTAATCATGATGCCAGGTCAGGAAGCAAACAGCGATAATTTAGGGATTTTTTTTTTATTTTCTTCATAATAATTGTATGTTGAGTGTACTCATTAGAATTGCCTCAATGAGGCAATTCTAATGAGTACACACAACATACAATTTCATGATAAAATAAGAAAATTTCCCTAAATATTTGTTTTCTTGAGCTAGCTAGCGGAGGAATTTCGTAGAGACTCAAAAATGAGTTTGAATTAGCCATGATAAACGAGCCATCAGGGTTCGAGCTATTGAGGTTCGACTGTAATTTTTTCAAATAGTGTTGTCTTCATGATCAGTTATAATCAATCATCAGTCACTTTTACCTTTTGTGACTGATCATCGGAAAGAATTATCATAGTCAACTCATCGAAAAATTCTATTTTTAGACAGACAAGTTGTAAAAGATGAAACACTGTGCGACCTATTTGCACCATTTCAGATGTGAGGAATAAAGATTAAGAAATTTGATAAAATTAACCTAAGAGGGCTAAAATAAGAATGAATGTATAAACTTTTCTGCAAGATGACAATTAAATAATGATCAGTCAGTTTTATAAAACCTATTATCTACTATTAAATTCTGGCCAATGCCCAACATGGTTTCAACAACAGTCAAACACACCTGACATTCTCACAGTGAAATGCAATATGGATGGCTGTACAGTGGACATATTAAACAGATGGATGGGGACATCCAACCAGAAAACATAATAACAACCACTTTAGCATGGCAGGATATAAAAAGGCTGTAACTCAGCTACCGTTAAATATTATCAATGTGTAAATTTCCTAACAATTTACTTATGGGGACTGGATACAGTTACAGGGTTTGCCCTCAGGGTTTTAAAATGAGGGTCCCAGGGACTTCCTTTTGTGGAGTAAAGGGGTCTTTCAATAAGAATTAGAGATTTGTTGTTTTACAGAGGTTAACCCTTAAAGTATTAATCACAACTACAGCAAAGTTGAAGTTGTTGTTTTTTGTTGTTGTTTTTTTTTTTCAGAGAAAATAAGGCTAGATATTCATGTGAACTGTCTGCTAGGCAGACAATTCACTTAAAATGTCGTCTTATTTTCTCTGAAAAACAAGATCAATCTAAGAATGTCTGCTACAATTTGCTTAGTGCTTTCAGGGTAAACTATTGCCCAAATATTGATAATTCTTGCCCTTCAGACCACAAACAGATTAAAATGCAAAGCCACAGATAAAATTAATTTTAGACTGATCATATATACATGAACATAACTCAGACCCTTGCCCCTCTCCTTTAAGGGTCCCGAACAAGGTTTTGTGGGTAAAAACTGCCAAAACGTGAGTCAGGGAAAACCCTAACTTAGCAGATTTTCTGACATTTCTGCCAAGGGACACAACTTTTGTTACTTTTGGTTTGCTTTAATGCACATTAGTTCCTTTTGAAAAAAAAAAAGAGCAAATTCTTTCCCTTTAGAGTAGACTCCTTTTCAAAAGGGAGGCAAAACAATTCTGACATAGTTGCCTCCCTTGGAAGTGTATCCATTCCCTTTTACTACCCTTTATAACTGACCCCTCGTGTGAAGTTTCATCAACATGAAATATCTGTAGCTCCCAAACAAATCAAAGCAAGGCACTACCATATTTGCCTCATCAGCAGTGACTATGGACCTGTCCCCACCCAGCATGTGCCCCTCATTCTCTCTTATCATATATATCTCATTGGAATAATAACAATTGAAAAATGATGCTTGTAAATTGTATCTGTTTTGTCAAAGAATTAACATTTGAGACATGGCAAAAGAAACCCTGTAGATTGCCACATGCCGAAGTCCGATGCCTATTAAGGTTCTGCAGCATTCACTCAATACCAGCATAATCCTTAACTAGTGTGGTAATGTATAATTATTTCCATTGTGCCAGGATAACGAATAACCTTTGGGAATGAACTGATGTGAAACGCATCTCAGGCCCATGCTTTTTAAAATACATTATACTCTTATATATTTTACTTTCATTTATTTTGTGTGTTCTATTATTTTTATCATTATTATTATTATTATTACTATTACAATGAAGAAGCAATTGTACAGTAAAACCTAGATCTGATGAAAGGGAACAGCAGTCTAAACATTTGAGAATAAAATATGAAAACATAATTGCATATTTGTACCACTGCAACATCATTTGCCTTGCTTGTTCCATGGCACCTCCATCAGCATTATTAATACATTATTTTTATGCTGATGACAATGCTTTAAAATGTGATAAATCAGTTATGCCATGGTTCTGCACATGTATGTGTTATAATGTGCTTATGCATTATCGCATAGTACATGCTCATGAACCATGGTATAACTGAGACTTATCTCCACTAAACAAACCGGTTGAGCTAATGAAACAATACACTTCAGAATTTGGGTGTAAGTGTACTTCGTCAATCAAACAGAGTAGATAAAACCCAAAAATATTGACTATTGCTTTTTTCACCCCCCCCCCCCCCCCCCTTGCTTTACCTTGACACTGGACTATTCTTAAATTAAAAGTACATTGATATGACAGTAAACATGCTTTGATTTACAGTAACAGTGTGCCCCAATGAGATTTATATTCTGGCCAAGCCAATATGCATACATGCCATACCTCACACTGAGAGACAAAGTCTCACAGAATTTTTGCCCTTCTGAACCCTGTTTCCCATAAGATTTTCAAATCTCACAGAATTTTCATACCATTTAATAAGCTATTTTTTGAAGAACTAGAAATAAATCACACATTAGCATGGCTATCCCAAGCTTAATTTATTAAAATAATGCTTTTAACGTACTTATCTAAGCTTGAAAGTGATTTTCATAAAAATCTCACAGAATTTCATCAAATCTCCCCTAAAAATTTGCAAAATCTAGCAGATTTCTGTCAACAGCTAATGACATGTATGAATATGGTGGGGACATAAAAAGTTTTATTCAGAGCTATAAGTGGGTATCAGGTAAATATTTTCCTATTTCTACACAAAAACATGTTATGGGTACTCTTCAGAAGCACCTCACCCACATCATATGTTTTTGCACAGATATACATAACAGTATTCATACTTTTTGGTTGAAAAAAAAAATCTTACCTGGAGCTATATAGTATATGCCACAGGGGTTGTGAACATAGGGACATCGGTCATGGACATTTTTTTTTATTAAAACAGAAATATACTAAATAGTACCTTCAGGGTAGTTGTATGATTGACATACAATTACCCCGAAGATACTATTTTGTATATTTCTGTTTTAATCGAAAAAAACAAAACAAAAAAAAACATCCATGATTTGTTTATTTGTTTGTCTGTGTTGAGGTTTTACGGCCCAGTCAACCCAATGGGGTCATGTCGAGCCAGAAACTGACAACTGCCCTTCTTGAATCAGCGGAAGGGAGAGAATGACCGTAGAAAATATTTCACGATCAATCTCCACGAAAGAATGTTGCCGACCTCTGCGGGGGTTGAACCCGCGACCTCCTGGTCTTCAGTCAGACGGCGCATCCAACTGAGCCACCGAGGCCGTGATTTGTGTCCTTATCGTTGTGAAACATTGTTTTAGTTCACTGGATAATGGTCACACTTCTGGTAATGAATAAAATGTGCCTGAAATTCTTAGAAGTTTGGGTTGGACTCAGTGCATTTTTGTTTGACATTACTGGCAATCAGACAGATTTAGCAAGGACATAAAATGACAAGTCATTTATGTTGGCATTGTATTTTATTTTATTTTTTTTTTAATTTGATGCTCTTACTGTTTTTTTTTGTAATTTTTTTTATTCAATACATCAAATATAGCTCCAGATAAGAGGATGTATCCACATAATATTTTTATCATTTCTCCACAAAAACATATATTGTAGGATTAGAAGTGCCACAACATATATTTCGTTGGAGAAATAAGAAAATTATTAGTACTGTTTAACTGTTCAGAAAACACTTTGGAGCTACGCCATATCTAATTATATTTATTGAAGTGGGGAGAAAATTGTTCAACAGTTACTAAGACAGACGGCCTCGGTGGCTCAGTTGGATGCGCCGTCCGACTGGAGACCAGAAGATCGCGGGTTCAACCCCCGCCGAGGTCGGCAACATTCTTTCGTGGAGATTGATTATGAAATATTTTCTACGGTCATTCTCTCCCTTCCGCTGATTCAAGAAGGGCAGTTGTCAGTTTCTGGCGAAAGAATGTGCACAATACTGGTTAACCGCTTAGAGGACCAAGCCTGCCCAGTAAACGTGTGGTTAGGTAAACTGACCGCGCTCAACATGACCCCATTGGGTTGACTAGGTCGTAAAACCTCAACACAAACAAATACTAAGACAGAGCGACCTATGTCTGAAATTTAGACAAAAATATTTTGTCTAGAGTCCGTAAGCAACCTTACTTCACATATAAATATTAAGGGACTCATAGCTCTAGATAAGAGGAGTAGCCAGATAAATATTCTTACTTTTCCTAGAAAACATATATGGTAGGTATACTCAGTGGAACCAACATTGTCCATGCAATTCCAATAAGTACCAACAACATATGATTTTGTGGGTAAATAAGAAAAATATCAATCCTTTTGGTTCCAAAAAAAGTGTCATCTACAGCTATGGCAAGTACTTAACCCATTGTATTCTGGAGACCCCTTGAAGGTAATTGGCAAACAGTGCAGATCCAGATCAGATGCCGCAGAATGCAGCATCTGATCAGGGTCCCCACTGTTTGAAAATGGTTTAGCCATTTTTCTATAGACCTTTTTAAACACTATGTCACATAATAAACATCATTTGAAACCTCTCGGTCTTTAACGCAGAGTACATTCTAGCCTTGTTCCTATTGGATGGCAGAAGTTATTGTTTATGTTTACCGGACAGTATAATCGCCAATGTTTATTCAGACAAATAAAGCCGTTTCATTCGTCAAAAGTTTCTTTTCAGAAGAGATTCTCATCAAGTGATCATTTAAATGTCATAACCAGAAATATTAACATATATTTTAACTATATAGTAGCTAAAACTAGGCGTAAAAATTGTCACCGTAAAGCAATATTACAGTTGCGTGCGGGCTGCTGATATCAGAAAAAATATCATTGAAACAGTTGTATTTGTCTTAGGAAAAGCAGTTAGACTGGTTTTTAAAGCTATATTTTAAAACACTAGATAAAATTTATGGTTAAATATTAACCAAAAGTGATTTATTTTCCAAGTAAAGTTAGGCTTGAATCAATTGGCATCAATGGAACCGGAAATGTTTTTGCCATCCACAATTTTGGTCATTTGGCATTACCTTGTAATCACGTGGTCAGTAGCCTGGATGAAAACAATAACATCAAAAAGGTCTATAGGAATATCTAAATCTCATAACTGAACATACCTAAAATTGAAATCAGACTTTTCCAATATATAGTATGGAAGAGTCTATTCAGTCTGCAATGGGTTACAACAAGGTCTGCATATGGGTTGTATCATGTGAAAAAGTGTTGTAATGCATATGCAAACAACAAATGAGATCAGCTTGCACATTTGCACAGTCTGATCACAGCCTTTGCTATCCATGAGGAGGAGGCCCAGGTACAACAGAATCTGCTGGTAAAGACTTGCAGCTTCCAAGATAAAAGGCATATCAGCAGCTCCAGATACATGTATTAAAGACACATATTCTCAGCCTCTTGACTGGGGTGGTCCATCACTATTGCATGCAATATACAGCCCTGATAGTGGTGGCTTACATCAAAAGCTGGTCTTATCTAAGTGATTATGAGGGGATTATCACTGTCTGAAGTCTGTTTAGGTGGGGCCAGAAAGGGGGAAAATGAATATAATCTAATAAAATGTTCAATATATTTTAGAGGAAATATCTAAATTCAATAATGAATTTGTTTTGTTTTTTTTTTTCACTTTTATGTATTCTTATTGAATTATAAAGTGAACAATTGAATTCTTAGTTTTCAGAGTTGTCAATAACAGAAAAATAATATTAATATAGAATTGTTTTTATCTATTTCTTTATTTACTTTTATTTATGTATTAGGTAAAAGATGAACAATTCATAAGGTCAAAATTGTTATCAGACTTGCCATAAAACAAAACATTTGAGCTTAATTTGAAGCTATAAAATGTTTTGTTTTCTAAATCTATGCTCTCCATTAATGATTGAACAACGAAGAAATGCCAGATATGGTTTTATTTACCCACAAGTTTTAAATTAAAAACAAAATAATATGTACAGCTCAGATACCTAATAAATTTTACCACTTTTTTAGTGAAATTCCATGTTTCAAAATGGTTTTAGTTTATTCGTAGAAGTTCTTGCACAGTTATGATGGATTGTAACGAAAACAAAAACAAAAAAAACAAAATATCTATGTGATTTTAAATAAATTACATTACACTTGGTTATGAAACTTTTTAATCTTCAAATTATATACTTTATCAAAAAAGTTTCAAATGGATAAATGGGCTGCCTCTGTGTGACTCAGTTGCCTGGTAACGTTAAAAATCTGAACAGTCAGTCAGTCAAATGGATGAATGAATAAAAACTTTTTTTATATAAATGTACTTCTAGCCATTTACCTTCTGCCCAAAACTTATTTCCCCATATGTGGCCCCTACCTGTTTGAGAGCCATAGGTCACCACAGATGTCTGATCTGTTATCTGCATATTTCTGCACTTAAAGGTCATTAGGATATTACGCAATGGAATAATTATGTGTCTTTAAAGGCAAATTATATATTACTGATATTTCTCTTCCTTAAAAATATTTATTTGGCTTCTCTTAGTGTAGCTATGTTTAGGCAGTAATCAAAGACAAGTTTTGCTATTTTTGCATGACAAACTATGTTTGGGTGCAAAAATAAAAAAAAATACCGTATTTACAATATGTAATCGGACAGACAGACCTGAGCATTCTGCAGTATCTAATCAGGGTCTACACTTTTGCCCCTCATCCAACAATGTTTTGACACAATATTGGGTAGTATATTATTCTTGTTCAAATTTTAGAACAAATATGGTAAGGAGTTGAGGTGTCTGAATACTTACGGTAAATACAGTATCCTAAATTGTCACCTTATTACCACCTATGGAAATATGGAATGTTACCTACAAGACCGACTCTTTAACCCTTGTTCTGCTGAATAAATTAAGATGCCACTCCCACTTTTAATTTTCAGCCAATCCGATTACTTGATCCGGAGTAATGCTATAAATTCACATACTGAAAGGCAAACAGTGTAGATCCAGATCAGTTGGCTTCTTCAGAAGCCAACTGATCTGGATCTACACTGTTTGCAAAGGCAGGGTATATCTGGGTTCAGCAGGACAAGGGTTAAAACTGATGGTTTTTGCTGCCTTCATAATATACTAAGGCCCTTTTTTGTGTGATATTAATATCAAATTTAAAGCAAACCGACACAAATAGTTTAAACATTAAACCTAAGTCCAATCAGAGAACAAAAGTAAATATTACTGAGCCCAATATCATACACAATCTGATAGAAATACTTATTTGAACTCTAAATTGACTGAAATAAAAGTAAACATTACAGGTAGTTTGATTTGGCAAAATGTAATATTTCTTCACAAAATGATAAGATATAATTCCTCTTTTATAGTTAGCTGAAATAAGAAATAAAAATAAGTTAAATGCTATGGCTGAGTTATAATGGCTAAACTTTCACAGCTTTTCAACCAAAATGTACTTGCATATTTTTCTTATTTCCAATTTCTCAATGAAAACTAATGTTCCGGGTACTCATCAGAAGTCCCACATGGAGAACCCACACATTTTCATGGAGAAATTTGACAAAGAGAAACAGTTCATATTGATATGTCTCACTCTTTAACTAGTCTAAATTAACATTCTCTCCGGTAGGAATTTACCTGGTATCATATTCTTAATGTATCTAAGCAACAACCTCCATTAACAATACAGAACAACGATATCATGTGACATAATCAGTCCTCTAAATACTACTTCAGTGATGATACATGTATAATACAGAATCTATGTCTTAAAAAAGGTCATTCTGACTGAAACGTGTGGACCAACAATAAAATGTCTCATTGATCTGCTCTTAGTCATATATTCCGGTTTCACCTATTTATTATGAAGTACATATTAAGGTATGTATATAAGGATGGATGGCAACCTTATATATATCATCGCAATGACACAATCTTAGGTTTGGGGACACAGCTGGACAACAAACAAATGGCAGAAACCAATGTCCAAATGACATATCCGTTGTCCTAGCAGTTGTACGCACACCATGAATGCTGTGCATCACCAGAGAATGCTGGCATACCAGTATCTGACCTAAGAACCTCTTAAATATTGATGAGAGGCTTTCTTGCTAAAACAAACAACAAAGTCATACGATTAAACACTGACCCTATACCAGTCATCCTAAATCTGTACCAAGCTCCTATGGCGTTAGATTAATGATAGACAGCAGGATAATGAATACCATATTCAACCTAATTACCACACCATGCGCTTAGGTTTTTCATAATCACTGGGAAAACTTGTGGTAAAATATGTATCCACCTATACTAAGAATACACATAAAAAAAAAGATCAGTGAAGGACTTATCTAATGATGCTCATGCGATGTGTTTATGTTTTTGCTTCTCTTTATAAAGGCATATGTTGTGGGTACCCATTTGAATTGCATCGACTTGTCGATGCAATTCAAATGGGTACCCACAACATATGCCTTTATAAAGAAACAAACAAAAAATACACTGGCTTAGTCTGAAGACTATGGAATTGCTTGACTGTGCGCTTATAGGGGTATGTGCGGTAATTAGGTCGAATACGGTAAGTGGTGGAAACCAATGCCCATACAGCATATTCATCATCCCAGCAGTTGTATGCACACTGTGAAGGTTCAGCACAGCATCTTCCCCTGAGTGCTGACATAACAGTATAAGACCTAAAAGCCAATTCAAGACAATTGTATCTAACATCTATAAGAAGTTTGCTCCATTGTAACATAAATGATATTCTTATATTAACTTAGGCTTAAACAAAATATATTTCTTGTATAAACAATTTCTTCTTGCAACTAAGCTACCACTGCAGATTTTGCACTTATCCTCATCATAGCCAAAGATACAGATCAGTTTAATTATCTTTATTTGTTTTAGAATAAAAGTCAGGGATATACTGTGATATTCTTGCAAACAGTATTTCTCTTAAATCATTGTATGCTGGCCTATTGCTGGACAACTGAACAAACATGTTCCTCGGATTCTACTTGATCCCTATTGTCACATACATCAGCCCATACAGTAAGCAACAGAGAAGTTTCCAAAAGAGAACTAAATCTAAACCCTAAAAAGGGGGTATTTTGAAGTGATCAGGAAATTTTGATACCAAGAACATATAATGAGTAGATCCCAGAAGCATTGTCAAACTTCCCCTTATCTAAGAGTTCTAGATTGTGTCCTCTGTGAGGGGCCAGATCAGTAATTTAAGCATATTAAATTACCCACACCCTAGATAACAAGGACATCCATTTACGTATTTTGTTTCTTATTTCACCACAGGAAGTTATTGTACTCACTGGAATTGCCTTGTAACAAACATATATTTGCAAAAGTAATTACAAAAATATCAATTCTTTTCTGACATTGAAAACAAAACTAATCCCTCTACATCTATGTTACCTCTATTTGATATTGATGCAGCATCACGAAAACATACCTATATAATTTTGAGTCCTCGTGAAAACACGCCTATAAAATTTTGACCCCCTTAAACCCCACTTTTATATAGTAAAACTGGGGTTTACAGGGTATACAATATTTTTCTTATTTCTGCTCAAAAACATAATTTGTGGGTACTCGTTAGAACTGCCTCGCCGAGGTAGTTCTAATGAGTACCCACAATCTATGTTTTAAGCAGAAATATGAAAAATATCAGAATTTTTATCTGAAAACTTTCAGTTTTTGGTGAGTAAATCTTAAAAATATTTGAACAGGTGTGTTTTCGTAATGGTCAGATTCCTTGGATTCTGCAGGACAGTGATTGAGGTGGTTGGGTGGTGTGAAGGTGTCATGTATCTTATGTCATCGGGGCGTCCAACTGATATTGGCTTACTGATGGGCAAGGCCTGCTATCCTTGTAGCAGGTAAGGGTAAGGGGGAATGTTTTTATTTCTTTTCTTTCTTCCCTTTCCCTCTCTTTCATCTCCTCTACTATATCTTCTATCTCTTTTGTCCCTTTCTCTGGGAGACGACACAAAATAACCATTGACATGTCGTTAAACCCCAACACAATCAAATCTGTAGGACAGTGAAGGATATGATCTGGGATTTGCTGTCTACAAATACAGTAAAACCAATTTTCACTTGGTTCTGGTCAAATAATATTGCATATTACAGAATAAAATTTGGCTGCATCAAAAGATTAAATCTGGCTTTAACTAATATACTGCAGTCTAATAATGCTTACCCTTCTGCTTGCTGGTCTGGTCCCAGGAACACTTTCAAAGACAGACCTTGAACTTTCAGGTCTACTGCCAAACAGTCGACTAACTGGCCTGCTAGATGCACTTGACTGTCTGGATTTTCCTGTTCTTGGTCTTTCACTTATCACTGAGTCAGCTTCTATTTCTTGCTCACTCTCTTCTTGTATAGGACTTGGGGGTGCTAAAAGATCTTCATTATTTTCAGACATCTTTTTACGGCCCCCATGCCTATGAGTACACTGCTCTCTGTGAGACATTATTCCACTATTAATTTGAGATGTCTTTTGTGAATTAATCATGATTACTGTCAGTCTTACTAATTAGGTATTGAACATCACAATTCTCTTGCTCTCAAAGAAATCAATGGTTTTGAGAGACATTAATTTTCAGAAATCAATATACTGTTTATTCTTCATATGAAAGTGTAAATAAATTGCTGATTAATTAATCAATAATGCTATCAGTCTGAAGGAAAAAAGATCATCCTTAAATCATATCCTGCAGAACTTTACACCACTTATTGACTGCCTTACAATGACTGACCAAAAACAACACGTACATGACCCTTTCAAGACACTATCTTCAAACAAAGCCTTCCTAGCTGTGAAAGCACTTACATCAAAGTCTTAGTATATCCGCTTAGGAAAAGCTAATGCAAAAGGCTTCTCTAAATAAGCTATGCGGTATCGTATTTTTTTCGTGGCACATCTAGGATTTTATAGTGCCCCAAGCATGTCAGCGAGTTGACAGGTGAGCGTCATGTTGCTAAGGATAACCCATTTTCCAAGACTGCTACACAGCCGATTAGAAGGCCCGTTTCAAGTAATTAAACATCGTTTTTACATAATGGGATGATTGTCTGAACGGCGTAACAAATCGGGAGATTACTCAAATGTAATGAGGATTAGTTAAGGGTCATTGATTCCTGGAACGGGGATTTCATGGGTGATTGGGTGGATTTTTATCGGCTAGACGCTTATTAAATGGTGCATCTTACTAAGCTTCTTGATTGAACTGGATGCAAATGTCAGAAATGCGGCAAATTGTTTGAAAAATTTTCATTGGACAATAATATTTTAACCAATGAAATGAAGGGAAATTACACTATCGGGGCCCGTTCCAGTTTCTAGAAAATACAACTTTCGTAACGGAAGGTCACACTAGACAATCCTGTTGATCAAATTTTTGCTCACCTTTAAACAAGAGAGGGAGAAAGAGAGAAAATAAAATGCCAAGGAGAGGTCGTCCTGCACCAAGGTAAGAATCAGTTCCCATCTCATTCAGATGGTAATATTTCATAGAAATGTTGAATCCAGCATGAGCAATAATTTTAAATTTGTGAAGGACGTGTAACGCTCACGTTTTAGAGTTGCGTAAGCGAACTAAACAGAAAGAAAAGGCGTAATTTGTTATCGTAAGCTTTTGTGAAGGGACAATATCGTGTTATCTTTAGAAGCTTATAGATGACATCTTTACAATCTTAAAGCTGACACAGCAGACTTCTCCCATTTTGAACTACACCAGTGTGCTTTTCTCTAAAAAGCAGACGATTTGTTTTCTGTTCTTCTCAGAAAGGAGTTAAGGGATAAGTGTCATGGACATTTAATTCTGATTAAAACATAAAATTATGTGTTGTGAAGAAAATTAATTCAATAGTAAGATATTCGTCGCAAAGGGACAGGTTCACAAAGACCTTTAAACAGGCCTTTTTTTTAAGTTTAACATATTTTATTTCATGAACTCATAATACAATTTACATAGAAACATACAATTTTACAGAACAGAGTTTACAAATTTGGATTTGCCCTTTAAGCCAAAATCGCATAATTTGTGGCATAATAATTTTCAACATGTACACCCTCCTTACTGCAAGATTTAACTCCCTATTTTCTGGATTTAATAAACTTTCCTTTGTAAAAATATTTCATTGAGGATTATGAAGTTGAAAGGAGTATGCACATAAGGTCCTATTTCCCCCCCTTCTGAATTAAGCCCGAAAAATAAAATAAGCTTGCAGTAAAATTGTGTTGATTAATCCAATTGTAACTGGTGTTTAGCGCCGTGTGATGCCCCTACAGAGTCTCCCCATACTGCGTCAAAGTGCAGATAATATATAAGCAAGAATACGTGAAAACCTGTCTTCAAAGTCTTCGAAGTTTTCAACCAAGTAAGAATCAGACCGGCCTAAGCCATAGACTGGCTTACTAGGCCACAGCACCGGATTAGCTAGTCTTGAAAGTTTTGATAGGTAGTATACTGTCTAGACAGTCTTACGACCATGAAAGCTGTAACAAAGGAATGAAGCATAGTTGAAAAAAATTTCCACGCCTGACATGGGAATCGAACCCAGTCCTCCCGGTTAAAACTCCAATGCTCTAACCACTGAACCAAAGAGTCGACTCCCTGACGCAGTTGTCAGAGATTGAATATACACTTAGAAGCTATGCGTAATTTGCTAAGGCAGATAAAGGAAGGAGTGCTCAGTCATAACACTCCCCCTTTTCAAGGAAGTCATCATTTATGATGACGAGAAGCCATTTTCGGCTAAGTAAAGTCCAATTTCGGACGAGCCCCCATCTTGCGACCATGAAAGCCGTAACAGAGGAATGAAGCATAGCTGAAAAAATTTCCACGCCTGACGTGGGAATCGAACCCGGTCCTCCCAGTTAAAAATCCAATGCTCTAACCACTGAGCCAAAGAGTCGACTCACTGACACAGTTGTCAGAGATTGAATATACACTTAGAAGCTATGCTAAGGCAGATAATCGAAGGAAGGAGTGCTCAGTCGTAACAACAGCGAACAAAAACGGTGCTGATCAGACTGCACAAATGCACAAACTATGTGTCTTTGTTGTTCGCATATGTCATAAAGCAGGTTATCTCATGACGAGGCTAATATTTTCGCTTCAATGGTCTGTCACATGTTTTAGACTCTTTTACATACACTACACCGATATCTACAAACCTTTAAACACAATGTGTTAACACCTTTCCCGGAACTGACTAAATCGGATGCACAAATTGGCGATCAATTCATGGTTGAAAACAAGCACTTTGTTTAAAATCCTTGCAGGGAGCATTTAAGCAGATGTTGAAAAGTATGTTCCACCCAATAGTTGAAAAAAAACAAAGTTTTAATTGACTGTCTACTTAAGGATATCTATGCGAATGTTATTTACACATTTACAAAATTTATGTTATGCATAGGGTTGCTAGGGGAAATCAGGTCGTATCGATCAATAAGGTTATATTTACCATATTTATTTTCTAATATATGAAGAAGAATAAATGAACAACAGAACCATACCAATTTTTCCTTTTTAAATTTGATGACAATTTTTTCACTTATTTGGAAGTACCTAAAACCTGGAACTAGCCAGATAACTAACATCAACTTTGAATACCCAAACCCATTTTGCACACTGGCATTTGGGCCTCAGACCTTGAAAAAATAGATAAAATATACCATCTGTATATCAATGAACCTCAAAATATATGTTTTGCAGAAATACTAGCTTTTTCAAAAGTTGCAAAAACGGAGGGCAAGGTTTTTGTTGCCCTCTGGGCTTCCCAGGGCGACAGAGCCCGCTAGGGCGACTATTTCGCTCCAGTCTCCCTGTAGCCTGATCCCTGATGTATTTACTAGCAAGGCTGTTGGAAATTCTTCTTAATCTATTTCCATTTTTGTTAAATTGCTTTTGTTATTGATTAATTAGGTGTAACTGTAGGATCTCCACCTAGGGTAAGGGTTAGGGTTTAGGGTTAGTCCTAAGCTTCAGTGGGTTAACTTGAAAAGCAAAACATACCCATTTTTGGGTGTGGAGAGATTCTACGGTCACTTTGAATATTTTTATTGTTGTTTTACAGAAGCATTTAAAGTATTTTTCATCATCCCAACAACAGTTAGGTTAGTAAGAGTAATGCTTTTCAGCTGATAAGCTTCTACAAATAATTTAATAACCCATGGACAGATTTTAGTGCTGTATCAATTTTCCTCTGGACATATTACAGTTAACATAATATAAGAGGTCAAGCCAGATTTCTTCTTCTCATTCAAGATTTCGGGCACCAGATTGGTGAAGGGGAATGTAGTTTTACCCTTGCATGTGTAAGTGTTTGTGTCCATGAATCTGGCTCGTTGTTGCCCAGTTCATTTAGGCCAGCTCATTTCAGCCAGTTATTTTGGTCGTGGGTCATTTCGGTCTCAACAGGTCGTTTTGGCCCAATTTCAGTAGGGTAGGGTATTGACATGGATTTGTAAGGATGGTTGAATGAATGGACAGATGATGTCAGGATAGATAGATTTATCTCTTGCCCTTCATTAGATGAATTGTTTGGAGATACAGTAAATGGATTTATACAGACTGATGGTTGGATTTTTTTTTTTTTTTTTTTTTTTTTTTGTTTTTATTGATGGGTCCGAGGGGTAGTTCAAAAAGTTCTGTCACTAATAGGCTTCCTTAGTTTTATCCCAGGTATATTTTAAAACGGTCACACGAATCACCGAAATACCGGAATACTACCGAAATACCGGAATACCCGTGAAAAATATAGGTATACCTGTGAAAGACGCCTATTAAAGACACCCATATTGGCTTTAATTAATTAAGTAATATTATGTCAACCTAATGGAAAAGGGATAATATTTTAACCTCAAATAATTTGCAAATTGTCTTTGAAGTGTTTGAAAACATTGTTGATAGTCCGCTAAATCTGAGCCGGAATACGACCGGAATACCCGTGAAAAACGTGAATTACCAACACTTCAAACGAAAAGTACATACGTATAAAATATTTATCAATAGAGTGAATAATTTGTTCCGATTGATTTAGTTATGTATGATGTATATATGATGTATATAAAAAAAATATATGGCCAGTACTAAGTCTCAAACACAACACATCGAAAGTTAATCATTTACGCATGTTTGAAAGTTACGCAGATTAAACAACCAATGCAGTCATGATGAGTAACGTCATCCTTACATCGATGGGGCTTGTATGAATATTATTTTAAATATTGATATAAATAATGTGTTCCAGCAGCACGCCTTTATAAATACATGTATGAGAATCGTTGCATCAATCTGTGTAAATATTACCCCGAATACATCGCGAAATTTTATATATAGCGCTCTCCCCGCAAAAAAAAAAAAAAAATACTTTGCAGGTGCTGCTGCTGCTGCCAAGAAAATAGTTTGAACCCCCGAAGCACTGCTGAAAGTTCTAGAGGAGATGTCGATCTAACTGTTTTAGTATTTCACGGTGAAAATTAGGATGAACATTTCTTTTGAATCGTCTGCCCCAGCAGATGGTTCACATGTAATGTCACGCTTAATATACACAGGAAAATAAGAAAAAAAAATGTAAATGTCGTCTGCTGAATATGCTAAGCGCTTCAAGGGTTAAAGTAGGGATACATTTCATTTGACAAGGGAGACAGAAACGGACCCGCTGGAATGTATATACACTGCTCGGATCGAGGCCTGGACGGTTGATGATTGGACAGGGATACGATTGTCCATTTAAATCACCGTGTCTTGGTGTCTATGCCTCTTTCAACAATAACAACTGCAAAAAAAAAAAATAAAAAATGTCATATTGAGATGATAGAATGCGGCGTCTGGTCAGGTTTCACTGTTTGCAAAAACAGTTCAGCCATTTTTCTATGAAAAACCAAACCTCATAGCCGGATATACCTGAAATGGACCAGCCAGAATCTTACAAGTTTTGCAAACTCTCCCTCTCTCTCTCTCTCTGGAAAGCTCTTTCATTTTACCCTCATATAAATATAACACGTCTCCTTTCCAGCTATAAGTTGTTTGCACTGACTTCATTGGAAAAATGATATCGCACCGGCGGGAATCGAACGCGATTCGATCCCCACTTAACATGAAACACACATTTGTATTTGCTACGGTCATTCGCTTCTTCCACTGCTTCAAGATTGGCAATTACAAGTTTTTGGAGGAAGAGGGTTCAGTAATTCAGCGCGATTCGTAAAATAATGCTGTTCCCCATCCCGTTTCGCATGGGCCAGACTCGTAAAGCAATTGCAGTTAACTCCCTCTTAATAGTCAGTTGCAGTTAGCTCCCTTAAAAGAGTAAAAACCCTGCAGTGTGAGGACGTTACCCCGCATTTACCAGGGTACAAATGAATATTGTTATGTTATTCTCTTACTGTATATACATTAATAACATTATCTTTAATGGCTTATAGAGCAATCTCCAAACCTTTCGTTTCCATGTAAAGTGTTCTGTTTTTGTGTCTTCAACATTCGATATGCAAAACTAAGACCGTAATTTATTTAACGAGTAAAAGAGATGCAGGTATAAACCTAGCATCGGCGGGAAAGCATCTTCACATAATATTGTCATGTGTCTTTGCGGACATTCTAGGCAGCGTCTTCCTGGGTAGAAACCAATACTAAGATACGAGGATAAAGTGTCTTGCTTAAAGACACAACACTTGGTGCTCGCGGGTATCGAATTACCACTATCTGGGCTAATTCAGTAGATGACCAATTTTTTTTTTAAAAAATCGTTATTTGTTTTAATACCAAGAAAACAGGATTTGACATTTCATGCAGTGGAGACAATCCTGTTTTCTTTGAAAAATTATAAAAAAATATTTCAAAATGTCTGTTGAAAACTTTACCCAGAATGTTAAGCGTTATGGTTTGCAGAAACAAATTGCGCATGGGTCTGTGCATGGTAAAACCTATAATAACTTGTACGAAGAGACGAATTAGCCTGCACACTCTGAGCCTGCACATCAGTAGTCTGATCAGAGCCTTCGCTAATCGTATGTACCGCCTACAATCTATGGGTTTAACAAAACGTCTTGTGCGACGAGCGAAGACTCCGGTCAATCTGCGCAACTGCACATTCTGATCAGAACATTCGCTGATCGTATTTACCTTCGATAGCCGGGCTGTCCAAAGCGGGATAAACAGTGTGACTGTAGCATCACATTCTGATCAGATCCTTCGCTGATCGTACAGTATGCACCTTCTTCGGACTCCGGGCTATCCAAGAAGCTTGCTTTTTATAGTGGGTCGATGCACAGACTGACCCGAGTGTTTGCTGGTCGCACGTACATCATTCTATAGTACGTTTTGTCGTCTGGTTCTTTGTAAGAACATTGTAAATCATACTAGTACCGACGTAATTGTACTGGGACGTAAAACTCACTCACTCATTTGAATTGTCATTAGCCTCTCTTTCCCCTTGCGTACGTAAAGTGTGTTTTTTGTGTGAGAGACACCCTTTTCATATGGGCTGTCTTATTGATTCAATGCCTCTTTGATAGCAGAAGCGCCCCTTTAAGTTGATTAATATTGACACGTGCGGTTGCTGCACCCGAGTAAGAATTTCCCGGTCTTTTACCATAGTACGTCATTTATATTGAGCGCGTGCGGTTGTTGCATGGGAAAAGGCAGTTACAGGAATACCAAATATAAATATGTAATTCGTCGATTGGGGGCAGATGTTTGATTCTCTTTGTGATTTTTGTGATTTTCATGTGTTTGTTTTGTTTTCTACAGCATATTAAGTAAAATGACCATGCCTGACCCACTTATGTGGCCGGAGTAGACTAAGCCGAAGAATCCGGTACTTTTTCATATGGAGCGTTGTTGAGGCCCATGTTACGTGCTCGAACAGTGAATGGGGCTACCGGGGTTTTCTTTGGACCTAGGGAGCACCCAAATATATTCAGGGAACAAGGCAGCATTGTTTAATATTTTAAGAAAACAAGGGAACTGACCTAATTTTGGTGGATCGGAATGCGGGAATTTGGAAAACACATTTGGGCTAATAAGACTTTTGCGACCAGCGCAGACTCAGATCAACCTGCGCATCTGCATGAGCGTGGACGATGTAACCTTCACCCAGACTGTTCTATATGGTGGAAAAATGTCTCCGGGACAACATTACGATTCCGAGTAACTTCGCACAATTTTGCAAAACACATACTTCGCGCGGACTTGCGAGTGTTGTCCGCCGAATATTACGTTTACTCGGTTTGATTCCGAGTGTTTGGGGGAAGTCCGCAAAACGCCGATATTCGGGGTAAAGAGTTTTTGTTTTTTGTTTTTTTGTTTTTTTACCTGTATGTGCTTTTCGTTTGAAGTGTAGGTAATTCACGTTTTTCACAGGTATTCCGGTCGTATTCCGGCTCTGATTTAGCGGATTATCAGCAATGTTTTCAAATAAAAAAAAAATTAAAAAAAAACACTTCAAAGACAATTTGCAAATTATTTTAGGCTAAAGTATTATCCCTTTTCCATTAGGTTGACATAATATTACTTAATTGATTAATTAAAGCCAATATTGGTGTCTTTAATAGGTGTCTTTCACAGGTATACCTATATTTTTCACGGGTATTCCGGTATTTCGGTAGTATTCCGGTATTTCGGTGATTCATGTGACCCTTTTAAAATGCTTCACTGCACTTGAATGGTATGTTGAATAGCTACTGATACCCGTTTATTTTGTGCAAATTGCTTTCCAACTGACCGAGTTATTTCAAATTGAAATAGATGCAGTCATATACACTGACCAATTTACTTGTTACATTGGAACATGGGCCGGGAGACTGAAATTCGTAGCTATATTAAATGCCGCATTAGGCTTAATAGAGATTCAAAGCAGATATTTAATGAATTGTGTGGTATATATGGACCTCAGACCATTTCAATGCGCAAAGTTTTTAGGTGAGTTAAAGCTTTTAAAGCTGGGAAATTTTCTGTTGAAGATGATACCCGTCCTGGAAGGCCTTAAACCTCTGTTACCAAGGCTAACATTGCTGCTGTAAAGATTGTGGTCGAACAGATGTGCGATTGTCAAAGATATAGCTAGTTGTACCGGCATATCAGAAGGCAGTGTGCAAACAATTCTGAAAAAGCGTTTGGACCTGAGAAAGGTTTGCGCTAGGTGAGTACCTCATTTGCTCACTGAAGAGCAAAAGACACAACGCCTTAAATGTGCCCGGGAACTTTTGAAAACATACAAAGGCCGTAATAGTTTGGTTATTTCTAACTTGCTAATAGGTGATGAAACCTGGGTGCACATGTTTGAGCCACAAAGAAGGGCTGATAATAAGCAATGGAAGCAAAAAGATCAAAAACGCCCATGTATTGCCAAGAGAACCATAAGTTCAAAAAAGATATACGCAGTTTTCTTTAATTCAAGTGGGCCAGTCATTCAAGTGCCTTGTCCATCTGGTCATGCAGTACTGGCCGATTCTATAAGAATTCTGTACTGAAGAAAGTGAAAGAGTTTTACAATAAGAAACGACCAAGCAAAGGATGGTCAGGAGTCCACAGGTCTTTTACATGACAACGCCTCTTCTCATGAGTGTGAGGTTGTTAAGTCTTTTTTTTGGCTTTGAAAAGGTGAAAGTTTTAAACCATCCACCTTATTCACCTGACCTAAGTCCCTGTGACTTCTTTTTATTTCCAAGGCTTAAGAAAATGCTTTCTGGAAATAAGTATATGTCAAGAATTTTTCTTGGCAGCGCTATTTATCAGTCACTGAGTGTCTCCAACAGATACCAAAAGAAGACTATTTATCTGCTTTTCGCGACTGGGTAAAAAGGTTACAAAAATGTGTTTCAGTAAAGGGGGAATACTTTGAAGGTTTGTAATAAAAATATGTTTGATAAAAAGTAGCACTGAAGTAATCCGAACCCAGTGACAAAACTTACTGCAGGACCCTCTGAAAAGAAGGAAAGAACTTCAATGTGTTATTTACGGTAATTGAACTCCTTGTTCACTACTTGTTAAATTATTGAAAGGTGATAACAGAATCTATATGATGTATATTTTTCATGATGTAGCTGAGCTCTAGAAGTCTGTCTAGACAAAACAGCCATTTGTCTAGAACTTCTCACCTTTTTTTCTTTTGGTATCATGGTTACGTTGTTGTTGCTTTGTTTTCTCTGCTTGATGAAAAATTTGCAGAGATTCAGTTGTTTTAACAGCTCCACCACCTGTTTTAATTTGAAGAGATCATATGTTTTCACAAAAAGGGATTGTATGCAGTGATTTTTTTACCTGCGCATCCCGAGTCCTGTACTCACATTTTTGCTTTGGGACTCACATTTTAAATCTCAGCGAGTCCCAGGACTCACAAAGTTATAGTGGAAAATTCTGTAATAGACGCCTTGATTTTTTAGTAGGACTCACTTTATATAGCCCAAGCGAGTCCTGGGACGCATATGTATAAAATTGTAAATAAATCACTGTTGTATGTCACGCTGAGCCATCTTTGGATAGAGTGGTGATAATGTAAACAACAGCTGTTACTACCTTGCGGTATCACGGTCATACTACATACCAGTTCTGCGGCTTAGGATAATCAGCACAGAACCAGTCTGGAAACATGCATGTAAACATTCAGCTGCAGTAGAAAAAGATTGTTGATCATGATTTTGGCAATAAATGTCCAAATTGTGCGTATTGCTGGCCAAAAATGCACTCGCACGACAGGGTAAGCTCGGTGCAAGTTTTACTCGCCCAAGTTCATATTGTACTCAAATATGCAAGCTGGGGAGTGGAATTTTGCACCTCTGGTATCCATATAATATTTTTCTTACAGTACAGGCAGCGCGACCTTACTACGTGTCGCGATATCAAGCGTGGAAACACGCAAGTCACGTGACTTTTTATGGTGGAAGTTGCGCGGGATTAGCGAGGAAGTAACGCGAGTTTAACGTGTAGCGTGTAAGATAAGCGTGGAAATTCTCGCTACAAGCGTGTGATCGAGCGTGTAACGGATTATACGCGTGGAAACCTGGCGTGGAAAGGATTAGTGCACGCTCAACTTTACCGTTACCTGTAAAAACAAAATCTACTGTCCATGCACTGCTCTGATTGCAGTACACGTATGTCTTTTAAAGTGTGAAAAGATAAAAATTCTCTAATCCGTTCTGATTGTTTTCATTTCTTCCCAGAGTCATGAACCGTGACACAGGTCACACATTAATTATTGATTACTATTGAATAGAACGTGCGAATATCAAAGCTTGCTCTTTGTATTTCGATTAGAAAAATCATGCAAAAGTTATCAAGGTAGCATGGGCCGCGACAAAGCTCCATATGAAAAAGTACCGGATACTTTGGCTTAGTCTAGTCCGCCACAAAAGTGGGTCCGGCATGGTCGCTTTTACAAACACACAAAAATCACAAAGAGAATCAAACATCTGCCCCCAGTCGACGAATTACGTATTTTATATTTGATATTCCTGTAACTGCTTTTTCCCATGCAACAACCGCACGCGCTCAGTATAAATGACGTACTGTGGTAAAAGACCGGGAAATTCTCACTTACCTGCAGCAACCGCACGTGTCAATATGAATTTACTTAAAGGGGCGCTTCTGCTATCAAAGAGGCATTGAATCAACAAGACAGCATTTGTGAAAAGGGTGTCTGTCACACAAAAACACACTTTACGCACACAAGGGGCAATAGAGGCTAATGACAATTCAAACGAGTGAGTTTTTTACGTCCTACTAACAGCTAGGACATACGGAGATATGGACCTTGGTTTAAAATCCAATATGAAAGGCTTGAGAAGCCTGGGATCGAACTCATGACCCCGGTTGACAAGACGAGAAGCTTTACCACTGCACCACAGAGCTGCAGACATTTTCCCATGCCCCGCCACTGCACTTACATCAAGCAAGTACCATGACTCTGTTTATAAACTAATAAGTTTCAAGAAAATATCTCAAATAGTTTTCAAGTTACAGAGCGGACAAAAAAAAAAAATATCAGAAATCACTAAAATATTTTCAGTGTTCAAAGGGCCGTAACTCCAAAAGTAAGCTCTATCGTCAAAAGTATATGAAAGAAAAGAAGGGCAGTTATCAGTTTCTGTTGAAATGATTAATAGCTTATGAATAAGCCCAACCCGGAAAAGTGTGCGTGCTCGACAAGACCGAAATAGTGTAGACTGGGCCGTTTAACTCCAGTTCAAATCAAAATTACGTCGGTACAAAGTTCTCATGTCTGAAGTATGATTTACAACGGACGTACAATGAACCGGACAACAAAACGTCAATAGTACAATGTACGTGCAACCAGCAAAGACTCAGGTCAGTCTGTGCATCGACCCACTATATAATTGATTGTGTTGGGGTTTAACGACACGTCAACCCTTGAGGGTCATTTTGTGTCGTGACCCACTATATAAAGCAAGCTTCTTGGATAGCCCGGATTCCGAAGAAGGTGCATACTGTACAATCAGCGAAGGGTCTGATCGGAATGTGCTTTCGCAGTCGCACTGTTTATCCCGCTTTGGACAGCCCAGCTATCGAAGGTAAATACGATCAGCGAATGCTTTTATCAGAATGTGCAGTTGCGCAGATTGACCCGAGTCTTCGCTCGTCGCACAAGACATTTTGTTAAACCCAGATATTGTAGGAGGTACATACGATTAGCGAAGGCTCTGATCAGACTACTGATGTGCAGGCTCAGAGTGTGCAGGCTGATCCGTCTCTTCGTACATGACATCGTAGGTTTCGCCATGCACAGACCCATGCGCGATTTGTTTGTGCAAACCATAACGCCTAACACTCTGGCTAAAATTTTCAACAGACAACATTTTGAAATATTTTTCTCATTCTTCCAAGAAAACAAGATTTGCAAATTGTCTCCATTGCATGAATGTCAAATCCTGTTTTCTTGGTAATAAAAAAAATAACGATTTTTTTTTTTTTTTTTTTTTTTTTTTTTGTCGTCTGCTGAATTAGCCAAGATAGTGGTAATTCGATACCTGCGAGCACCAAGTGTTGTGTCTTTGAGCAAGACACTTTGTCCTCGTATTGGTTTCTAACCAGGAAGACTCTGCTTAGAATGTCCGCGAGGGCATATGATAATATTATGGACAAATGTCATTTAGAAGATTCTTTCCCGCCGATGCTAGGTTTATACATGCGTCTCTTTTACTGGTTTAATAAATTACGGTCTTGGTTTTGCATAAATTTTGAAGACACAAAAACAGAACACTTTACATGGAAACGAAAGTTTTGAAGATTGCTCTATTAACCAGTAAAGATAATGTTATTAATGTATATACTGTAAGAGAATAACATAACATAATATTCATTTGTACCCTGATAAATGCGGGGTAACGTCCTCACACTGCAGGTGTTTACTCTTTTAAGGGAGCTAACTGCAACTGACTATCAAAAGGGAGTTAACTGCAATTGCTTTAACGAGTCGGGCCCATGCGAAATGGGATTGGGAACAGCATTGTTGTTAAGTGGTTTCTAATGATATCACCCGTTTGGGAAAGAGAGAGTTGTTCCAGTTGTTAAGCATTCGCTGATCTTGCTTTTTGTGTTTTCTCTCCCTTTTGGTGCCGATAGACGGTTGCTTTTTGTGTTTTCTCTCCCTTTTGGTGGCGATAGACGGTTCCTTTTTGTGTTTTCCTTTTGGTGCAGAGGGAAGGTTGTGTATTGTGATTGTGGCTCTCCCTGTGCCTTTCAGTAAGTTTTTGCTTACGCTTCTTTATGCTTAGAACCTTTTAATGTATACACCATGAAAAAAAACAAGTGAAATAGCCATGGTGAAAGAGCCACCAACGTTCGAGCTATTGAGGTTCAACTGTAGTCAGGTGGACTTGTCCAATTTTTAGGATAAATATGGTAAGGAGTTAAGACATCCAGATATATTGGACAAATGCAGTGGTACAATTTGGGCCAGGCTATGAGAAATGGCTTTGGGGTCTATGCTAACTAAGGCTAACTAACTAACTAACTAATTGATCGATAAATTCCACAAAAATGATTATCATTACTGATTTGCTATTCTTCCGATATCTCAAGAAAACAAATATTTAAGGAAATTTTCTTATTTTATCATGAAATTGTATGTTGTGCGTACTCATTAGAATTGCCTCATCGAACTCATCGAACCTCATCGAGGCGATTCTAATGAGTAGTCTCAACATATAATTATTGTATATGATATCGAAAAGACTTCCCTAAATTATTGCCACACGCTTCCTGACCTGGCACCATAATTAACCCTCAGTGGGTCGAACTACCCATGTCTCGAACAAATTTTATGGTCCTAACGATGTTCGAGCCATTGAAGTTCGACTATACCCAGACAATGCAAAAGTCACAAAGCAACATTTTCCTTGCCCCGCATGAAGAAACCACGTGCTCGTACCGGTGACGTCACGTGAAATCGTGGCGGGAAACCGCTTCGGGAGAAAAACAAACTTCATTTATTGCGCCTTTTCTTCTCAGAAACATACGAAACTGGCACGTATTAAGAATTTAAAGAACCTAAATATTGGGACAGATAGGCCTGTGCAAACAGTGTAGACCCAGATCAGACGCCGCAGAGAACAAGGGAATGCAACTAATTTGGGGGAACAGGGATCATGAAAATTTGGAAAACTCTTTTAGGACAATAAGGCCTGTGCGACCAGTGAATACCGTTTATTTGACGACTCCGTAATGGTCAATTATATAGACTAGAACAATATGGAGCATTATTAAACATCAACAACACAGATAGTTTTTTTTTTTTTTTTTTTTTTTTCTTCCACATTGCAATCAAAACTATAAATAAAGTTAAAATTAAAGTACGTGAACAGCAACGTAAAATAATTAAATAAATAAATAAATAAAAAGGTGACCAACCTAACCTATCTAAAAATTGAAAATAATAATAATAATAATAATAATAATAATACATCAATAAATAAAAACGTTAAACTACAATACCCCGCCATTATCATGTCGGCGCAGATAACGTAAACAAGGTAAAAAATTGTCGAAGTTTGTCCATTAGCAATCCCAAACTAGATCTCCAAAATATCAATGCACATACCAAGTTTGGTGAAAATCCATTGTATCATTCGGAAACGAAAAAACGGACAGGAAAAAACGGACTGGCGGACGGACAGACACATGGACGTCATATGTGAAACCATAATACCCCGCCACTATCGTGGGGCGAGGTTTTAAAAAAAGAGTCTGACCTGCCTACCCTATTTTATATGTTCATGCAATAGTAAACAACCCTATTTTTTTCATTTAATTTCATTCTATCGGCGGTGGAGGCAGACAACATGGGCTAAATTCTGTTCTCGTGGTGGTACATTTTTTTTAGTACCCCGTGTATATTCTTTAATTTGCCTCACTTGTTGATTCTTTTCACCAAATGTAAGAAAATTAATTGGCTTGCTGTTTATTTTTGTTGTTGCTTTATCCCAACCGATTTGCGATCTGTCAGACGATTTTTTTTTTTTTTTTTTTTTTTTTTTTTTTCGTTAGGGGAGACAATCGCCATGTTGTAAGGCATATGCAGTTAGCTCCCTTAAAACAGTAACCCTACAGAGCCTCGAGACAGAGCGAGGGCCTTACCCCACACTAATCAAGGTACAAATAAATAAAAGCAATGTGATTCTTTTACATCATATACATTTAGACCATTATAATTATTGGCATACAGAGAAATCTTCAGAAATTCCGTGAATCATGTTAAGCTGTCTGTTTTTGTGTTTTCAGCATCCGATATGCAAAACCATATCTTTATTATTATTTTTCTGAGAAAAAGGGTGACACGTGGTAGATTAGCGATAGGACCTATAGCTAAATGTGCTTAAAAAATAAATATAAATAAATATATTTATAAAAATAAAGGACTGGCATTTCATGTGAATCGTCTGCTATGTCAATCTTTTTTTCTCTAAAAAATAATAGTTTAAAATATGTACGAAATAGTCGTCTGATGCAGTCGGAAATGGCTAAACTATTTGTAAACAGTGGGGACCCTGATCAGACGCCTCTCTCTCTCTCTCTCTCTCTCTGAATAATGTAACGGAAACTTAAGTTCATTTCACTTGTATGTTTTTTTTTTTTTTTTTTTTTTTTGTTATTTGTTGTTTTTTTATTTCTTCAAATATGCAAGTAAGCGACCGACGACGATTCTCAGTGAATCACTGCACATACTACATATTATGAACGCTCTAAACTATTCTGAGCAGCAGCAGGACCAGACAGCACAAATGCACACACTTATATAAATAGGTGTATTTGTGTAAGTGGGTGACGAAAAATTCTGCGGCTACATGTTCCAACGACCAACTCTGAGACTGATTTGTGTTCAGCCGCGAGTATTAAAGGGTATCCGAACAAACACCTGCTAACCAAAATGCGCAAGACTGGCCGCGCATTTGGTCCAATGCCTCGGATGATTATAACTGGCCGAATTTTAGTTCTGGGCGAATTAGGGGTGGTGTTCACTGAGTCTTCCCATATTTGTTTTCATGTGACAAGCACTTTTAACCAGACTGGCCCAATTTTTTTTCCATGTCATTTTAACAACAGAAAAAAAAAACCTTTAAACCATCTGTTTTTTTTTTTCTTTTCTTTTTTCTTTTTTTTTTTTTTTTTTTTTTGCTGCAAAGAAAAAAATTTGAGCCCCTGAAGCGCTGCTGAAAATTCTAGAGCAGAAGCTGATCTGTTTTCAGTATTTTACAGCGAAAACAAGGCTGAGATTTTCACGTGAATCGTCTGCCCAGCAGACGGTTCACTTTCAATGTCATGCCTTATTTACACTGGAAAATAATAAGAAAAAAAAAATGAATATGCCGTCTGCTGAATGTGCTAAGCGCTTCCAGGGTTAAGGGAGACCTTAAGGAGTACGGATACATCTCATTTGACATGGTAGACAGACACGGACCAGCTGGAATATATCTACACTGCTCGGAGGCCTGGGCGGTTGATGGTGGACCAGTGTTAGGGCTGTCAATATATATCACCACTTAACAATGATTTGGTGTCTTATGTCTCTTTCAACATAAATTATTAAAGTCATTTCGAAATGATAGAATGCGGAGTCTGATCAGGGTCTTCACTGTTCACAAAAATAAGTTAGCCATGATTCTCCAGGAATGTCTAAATCTCATAGCCGGATGTACCTAAAATTGACGGACCAGAATCTTAAGTTTGCAAACTCTCTCTCTCTCTCTCTGTCTCTCTCTCTCTGTCTGTCTGTCTGTCTCTCTCTCTCTCTCTCTGGAATGCTCCTTTTTCACCCTCATGCATCATGCAAATATGGTGTTTTCTTCTTTTGAGCTAGAAGTTGTTACCACCGACTTTATTGAAAAGAATGTTATCGCACCGGCGGGAATCGAACTCGAGACCTGATCGCGAATTCGATCCCTACCAAGGCTGCACTATTCTTCTCTTGCGGTTTATCATGAAATACATGTATTTGCTATGGTCGTACGCTCCTCCCATTGCTTCAAGATTGGAAGTTACAAGTTTCTGACGAAGGATGTTCAGTGGTTAACCGCTAATGCATAAGCATCTACTGGCGTGGTTCATAAAAATGCAGTCCGTAAAGCAGTTGCAGTTAGCCCCCTTTCAAACAGTCAAATGCAGTTAGCTCCCTTCAAACTGTAAAACTTACAGAGTGAGGACCTTACCCCGCATTTATCCGGGTGCAAGTAAATATTATTGTATGTTTTTCTCGTACAGTATACATTTAGAACATTATACTTATTGGCTTACAGAGCAATCATCAGAACTTTCGTTTTCGTGTAAAGTGTTCTGTTTTAGTGTCTGCAATATTCGATGTACAGAACACCGTAATGTATTTAACAAGTAAATTGTCTTGCTCACGCCACAATACTTGGTGCACGCGGATCAAACCCGCAACTTCTGGATTACCACTCTATAGACTAATTCAGCAGACGACAAATTCTTTATTTTTTTTTTTTTTTTTTTTTATTTCCCGGAAGATAGGAAAACTGGATATGTCATTCCGTGCCATGCAGACAATTTGCATGAAATGCCAAATCTGTTTCTTTGGAAAATTGAGAAAAATGTCATCTGTTGAATATTTTACCGTCAAGATTTGCACAAACAATTCGCATATGAGTGTGCATAACAAAACCTACAAAAACTGGTACGATGAGACGGATCAGCCTGCACATCAGTAGTCTGATCAGAGCCTTTACTAATCGCATTTGACTCCTATAATCTCCGGGTTTACCAATACGTCCTGTTCGACGAGCGAAGACTCGGGTCAGTCTGCGCAGCTGCACATTCTGATCAGAGCATTCGCTGATCGTATCTACCATGTTTTCGGACGCCGAATTTCCGAGCGAATTTCGTCACTGATATCACTGGCACGCCGTTAAAAAACTGTAACATATAATACTCAGTTGTGGGTATATTCCGTGATTGTGTTGAGGTTTAACGACACGTGAACCCTTGTGAGTCATTTTGTATCGTCTCCCAGAGAAAGGCAGAAAAGAGATAGAAGAGATGGCAGAGGAGATGAAAGAAAGGGACAGGGAAGAAAGAGAACAAGAATGAAAGTGAAGAAACAGAAGAAATACTCCCTCTCTATATATGCCGTTAAAGAGATATAGACAGATAGATAATGTTTAATGTTTATTACTTTCTTTTGAAAAGCGATAAGCGGTGGCAAGCATAATGGTAGCGCTTAATACGCGAGAAAGCAGCCTGCGCATCAAAACGGCTATTCATGTCGGGTAAAGACTGTTTCTAAGTCCCACAGGAGCTGTTTAGTAGTCCCTTTTTAGATTCTAATTGGTCCGTTCAGCTACGCCCCCGAGCGACAACACGCAATTCTTGGACATTCGCATTTCCAGTACAGAGTAATAAAATATAAATGAAGATACACAAAAATGATATAGTCAAAAGGTATCATTTCCATTGCCCAGCATGAAGAAACCCCGTGCGTCACGTGAAATCATGGCGGGAAACCGCTAAGAGAGAAAATCAAACTTTTGTTAGACAAATTATAGAGCCTTTTCTCGTCAGAAATGCATACCAAACTGACACATATTAAAAATAGAACCTAGGAATTGAGACAGATAGGCCTATGCAAACAGTGTAGATCCAAATCTGACGCCATAGAAAGCGGCGCCTGATCAGGGTCTTCACGTTTTGCCATACATACAGCAGTATTTTGAAATATTCAGATGATGTTTATACGGACCAATAATATTCCGTTGAAGTTCATCCAGAAACGAAAACGACTAAACGTATTTGTGTAGTTTCTAAAACAATGGAGAGCGGCCATCTTTCCCCACGAAAAAAAAAATCTTTCTTGGCTGAAAAGAAGTTTTGCGGGGAAGTTATAGTATCATGTGTAGAAACATCAGTTCATGTGCGGAAACCTCGCGCTACGCTAAAAAAATCTCGCGCATGCAAGAAAAAATCTTCGCGCAAAATCCGCGCAAAATTCACGCAAAAACTACATAATAGAAACGCGGAAAATTAAAAAAGTTCATGCGCGATGCCAGAACGGTCGAACTTTCGCGGAGACTGTACTGTAAATAACAATTAAGGCAAACAATGATACAAGAATATTATCGTCATTACAAATAGAAATCATGTACTACCGTACACGTGTACAGGTAAACACATTGGGATCAGGAGAACGGATGCGGTACTGATCTAAAATAAAATGCAGACAGGTTTCAATGGGTTGTAGAGTGTAGCGTGAAGCGATCTTACCTGTAGCGCGTGGCAATCATGGAACTATCAAGTGACACGCAAATTTCACGTTCCGCGTTGCGGTCGGGTTTGTTGCGTGTGATAAGCGCGAAATTATCGCGGAGAGAGCGTGAAAAGAACGTGGAAAGAGCGCGGAACTTGCGAGGAAATTAATCCTTTCCTCGTTCGCTAGCGAAAACGACACGTAGTAAGGTCGCGCTGACTGTACTGTATTTCTCCACGTAAACATAAGTTGTGGGTACTCATTAGAAGTGCCTAGGTGAGGCACTTCTAGTACATGTAAGTATCCACAGCATGAGAAATTAACGTAGCACTGATTGAGAAAAAAAAACCTGCATTGTCTGGAGCTATGAATATGAATTGTTCTATTTCAGCCGTGCACCAGCACCAAGACCAGCGCCAAGACAGACGGCTCCTGCCCATCCACCCCCGCAGCAGCCAGCTCCCATGATGCAGCAGCCAAAGCAGCCAGGTCTATTTGCCAATATGGCATCAACAGCAGCAGGTGTTGCTGTAGGAAGTGCAGTTGTAAGTGTTCACCTGGGCTAATGTATTAACCCTTAAAGCGCCAATCACAATTGCAGCAGACAACATTTTGATTTTTAGCTCACCTGAGCAAAAGCTCAGGATGAGCTATTGTCATCACCCTATGTCCGTCGTGTCATTCATCCGTCGTTCGTCGTCAACAATTAGTTTGTTAACACTCTAGAGGTCACAGTTTTGACCCAATCTTGACGAAACTTGGTTAGAATGTTTGCCTCTATGAAATCTAGGTCAAGTTCGATACTGGATTACTTGGGGTCAAAAACTAGGTCACCAGGTCAAATCAAAGGAAAAACTTGTTAACACTCTACAGGTCATAGTTTTGACCCAATCTTGATGAAACTTGCTCAAAATGTTTGCCTCTATTAAATCTAGGTCAAGTTCGAAACTGGGTCACCTGGGGTCAAAAACTAGGTCACCGAGCCAGATCAGCAGAAAACCTTGTTAACGCTCTAGCGGTCACATTTTTGAAGCAATCATCATGAATCTTGCTCAATGTATTTGTCTTGATGATTTCTAGGTCAAGTTCGAAACTGGGTCACCTGGGGTCAAAAACTAGGTCACCTGGGCAGATCAGCAGAAAACCTTGTTAACACTCTAGCAGTCTAATTTTTTGAAGCAATCATCATGAATCTTGCTCAATATGTTTGTCTTGATGATTTCTAAGTCAAGTTCGAAACTGGGTCACTTGGGGTCATAAACTAGGTCACCGGGCCAAATCAGCAGAAAACCTTGTTAACACTCTAGCGGTTACATTTTTGAAGCAATCATCATGAATCTTGCTCATTATGTTTGTCTTGATGAATTCTAGGTCGAATTCGAAACTGGGTCACCTGGGGTCAAAAACTAGGTCACCTGGCCAGATCAGCAGAAAACCTTGTTAACACTCTAGCGGTCACATTTTTGAAGCAATCATCATGAATCTTGCTCAAAATGTTTGTCTTGATGATTTATAGGTCGAGTTCGAAACTGGGTCACATGGAGTCAAAAACTAGGTCACCGGGCCAAAACGACAGAAAACCTTGTTAACACTCTAGCGGTCACATTTTTGAAGCAATAATCATGAATCTTGCTCAAAATGTTTGTCTTGATGATTTCTAGGTCAGGTTCGAAACTGGGTCACGTGGTATCAAAAACTAGGTCACCTGGCCAAACCAGCAGAAAACCTTGTTAACACTCTAGCGGTCATATTTTTTGAAGCAATTATCATGAATCTTGCTCAAAATGTTTGTCTTGATGAGTTCTAGGATATGTTTGAAACTGGGCCCCTTGGGGTCAAAAACTAGGTCACCGGGCCAAATCAGCAGAAATCTTTGTTAACACTCTAGCGGTCACATTTTTGAAACAATCATCATGAATCTGGCTCAAAATGTTTGTCTTGATGATTTCTAGGTCAAGTTCGAAACTGGAACACCTGGGGTCAAAAACTAGGTCACCGGGCCAAATCAGCGTAAAATCTTGTTATCATTCTAGTGGTCACATTTTTCAAGCAATCATCATGAATCTTGCACAAAATGTTTGTCTTGATGAGTTCTAGGTCAAGTTCGAAACTGGGTCACTTGGTATCAAAAACTAGGTCACCGGGCCAAATCAGTGGAAAACTTTGTTATAATCATTTTGAACTTTGATCAGAATGTTTGCTTTGATCAGTTCTAGATCAGGCTCTCAAAGTGCTATGTTGCTCAGGTGAGCGTTACAGGGCCATCATGGCCCTCTTGTTTCTTATTTTTCAGAGAAAACAAGTCTTGACTTTTCTTGTGAATCATCTGCTGGGCAGACGATTCACATGAAAAGTCAAAACTTGTTTTCTCTAAAAAATTGAAAGCTATTATAAAATTTAGAATGTCATCTGCTTCAAATTTTCCTTGGCGCTTTAAGGGTTAACCTTAAATGCTCAGCATGGTGGGTAAAAGTTTCAGCAGATGGCAATTAGAAATATTTTCTGTTTTTTTTTTGTTTTTTTTTTTTTGTTTTTTTCGAGAGAAAAGGCTTCGGCATTTTTATGCAAGTTGTGGTCTGTTGAGTTTACTCATGATAGAGAGGTAAAGGTTGACGGTCCAAGCAAATTTGTAGCAGACTACAGTCCAATATTTTTTTAGCATTTTTAGGGAAAATAAGCCTTTGCATTTCTTGTGAATTGACTGACTAGCAGACAATTATCATGGAATGTCAAGCAATTTTTTTCTCTGAAAAAAAAAAAAATAATAATAATAAACAAGTTTTGTCCTCTGCTTTAGTTGTGATTGGTGCTTTAAGGGTATGTTTGAATTTCTTACATTCTAGAATTGGTTTTAATAGTTGAAATTTTGGAGACTGACTGCTTTTTAATTATAAATCTCTTTTGATATCACGCCTAGAAAAGTTAGTGATCCATACCATTTGAATCAAACACACATACACACACACACACACACACATAAGCGGTTAGAAATGAATTCACCTTATGTCATGTTAAGGTAAGTTTGGGCCTTTAGGGTCGGATTAGAGTTACAATAATTAAGTGACAGACTGATTTTAAACATGCCCCAATTGTGCTGTTGTGGCAAATGATCTATTAAGGTTTGGAAACTCAGTTTGCAAACTACTAATTGGCAACTATATAACAGGTGGTAAACTACTCAGTGTACATTTGTACATCTTATCGAATGCACTGAAGGTTTTAACTTACTTAGGTTATTTTTCAGTTTTGTAAATATTTTGAAAATAACCTGCATAAGTTAACGTCTATTTTTTCATTAACTTCAAAGGCCTTGCATACACATTTCTAGACAATGCTTACAAAGTTTTATTGCTTGATCATAAAGTTATGTAACAGATCTCACATAAAATTAACCACTTGCCCATGAAAATTGCTGTAAGTCTGTATACTATTTGAAGGTGGAAAAATGGCACAAATTAAAGAAATAACTGGAACAAGTTAAATCCACAAACTGTAGTGAAATTGTTAACTCTTTCGAGTTAAAGAAAAATTAACTTGTAGAAGTTATGCTCCCGCCTGATCATAGCTCTAGATTTATGAGAGTATGCAGATAAATATTTTTATTTCTTATTTCTCCACAAAAATGTGTGTTGTGGGTGCTGAGTCATTACGGAAACATGCCTATTTGAATATACTGAAAATTTTACCACCAAAAAAATGAAAAATTTCAGATGAAAATTCTGATATTTTCCTTATTTCTGCTCAAAAACATAGATTGCCGGTACTCGTTAGAACCGCCTTGACGAGGCGGTTCTAACGAGTACCCACAATCTATGTTTTTGAGCAGAAATAAGAAAAATAAAATATACCCCTGTAAACCCCAGTTTTACTATATAAAAGTGGGGTTTCAGGGGGTCAAAATTATATACGTTTTCGTGATGCTAATAAGTACCCACATTGTGTTTTCATGTAGAAATACAAAAACGTATCAATACTTTTGTTTGAAAACAAACAACACCTTCAATATCTGGAACTATTGTCAGTGATTTGCATGTTTCTGTTCCAGGGTCACACGATTGGTCATGCAATGACTGGAGGTATGGGTGGAGGACAAAGTGAACCAGCTCAGGCCCCAGCACAGGCTCCGCAACAATATCAGCAACCACAACAAAATGACTATCCTTGCCAAATGGAATTAAAACAATTTATTGAGTGCTCTCAGAATCAGAGTGATATTTCATTGTGTTATGGATTTAATGAGGCATTGAAGGAATGTAGAATGAGATCAGGTAAGTAATGTGTACAATTCTGGGTAAAAATACAGCAATAGTCATTTTAACAGTTGCATGCTGAGTAAAATTTTTAGTAGATGACATTTCAAAATATTTTTCTTCTTTTTCCTAGAAGATAGGGTCTTACACATCATGCAAATTGTCTCCAATCCTATCTTCTATGAAAAATAAGAAAAATATCACCAATTTGTCTTCTGCTGAATCTGCCCATACTAGGTAATTGTGAAATTACAATTGTATTTTCCTTTTCACAGAAAATAGGCTTTAATATTTCAAATATGTATAATATGTTCAAAAACAAGAAAGAAAAAAAAGCTCTGTTTGGCATCTGAATTTGCCCAGTGTATTGTATAAAACTAAAAAGTTACTACAGGTCAGTCCCGTTAGTACTCGCGTCGTTAGTGCGCAAATACGGATATAACGCGGGGACGTCATGCCTCCCAAAATTTTTTCGAAGGGTCCCAGTTTCCCCATCCTCTAGGTCAAAATAACAAAATGTGTTTTTTGTTTTTCAGAGATTCGATCTGCAGAAAAAGGAATTTACTGCTGTTGTACATGTCATAATAGCAAATAAAAAAAAAATGATTTTGAAAGAATAAAGCTAATCAATGTATTGTCTCTGTTGTATTTTTGTTTGTGTATGTGCGTAATGACCGTAATTGACCTTTTGATATTTATTTTAAGAAGACGAACTTTTGCCAATTAAAACTTCATTTAACTTTTAAACGATACAAACATATCTATCAAGAAATGGCTTATCCCGCATCTAAAGAATGGGAAAATGACCTCAGTTATCCATAATTAATTTGTAAATACTTGAAAGACACCGAATTTTCCAGTTTGATATGGCCGCCTTGCCGACCTAATTAGATATTCATCCAATCAGCGATGCGGATCACTGGACGTCGTTTACTGCGCACGCGGTCAGGTAGTAGAGCGTGTAACTGTGGGATTTGTCCGGCACTCATTGTTGTCTTGAAAAAGTTCATTCTGCTATCAGATTAACACTGATTAAAATGGAAAACCAAAGAAGAAAACGAAAAGCCTCCACGGTTAAAGAAAAACTTGAGGTCATTGAACATGGCATGGCACTTTGTTGGAAATCAAATGCTTTGGTTTTAGTCATTTTTTTTCTTTGAGCTTTCGTTCTATTCTATACAAGCAGAAAGATTAAAAAAAAACTTAACGATTTCTGCCGTTTTATTAATAAGATTTCTTTTACTGGACTAAAATAATTTGCTATGCTCGCGGGGACCGGTATTGATACCAGACTTTTTATGTGACTTACACCGCACTTCAACACCGTCTGTATTACAACACCGGCAAATATGGCGGATCGAGCCACAAAATGGAAACGTAAATAAAGTATTTAGCGTATATAACATACAACGTTAGTACTCATTCGTTTATTTATATAAATAACACATGAAATATCATTGTTTTCATTCATAAATCCCTCCATACATGTATATTCGTGTGTCCCATACAAATGTCAACATGTATAAAGTCTGATCAATCGGCTCCGAACTTACTACGCGCCTCGCATATATTGCGGTCTGGATTTGTGCATCCCGACCAGGGCGTAATAACGGGACTGACCTGTACTTCTAAGTCCGTACAAATCACAAAATCTCTGCTTTTTGTTTTTAGCTGGCCTGTATGAAAGAACAGGTAGAGCTATAGCCAGCACCATAGTATAGGCATGGTCGTTGTTAAAAGTTTTTAAAGTAAACGGTAGAAAGATGACATTTTCAATTATTCTGCTAGACCAAATTCCAGGCCGTACATTTTGTTTGGACAACACTCCGTTCTGACATTTTAAAATATTTCCGGACAAAAAAATTATTTCAAACTTTATTTGTGAAGATAAAACTATAAAAGAAAAAAAAAACACAAAAAAAAACACACAAGCATTTATTGTGGCCAGAACAGACATCAGTTATATTTTGCTGATAGTACACTGTCTTTCTACCAGAAACAGTCTCTAATTTTCAGGATATTGGCAGATCCACAAGTGAAGCATTCCTCCTTCCCTTCTCTTGGCAGATTTTACAGGTCAAAAGCTAGGTTTCCTTGTCAAACTCAAATCAGGGGAAGAGTATTACTACATTTCCCAGGCATCTTTGTTTCATGTGAGGTGGGTGGGGTATTGTATCGGGCCGATCAGCTTGCAGTTCCGATTCATCATTCCTGACTCAGACCGGACCGGCTCAGACTAATCATATAGAAAGTCAACTTTGTTTTATTAGTGGCAATTGTCTACGGTCCTCGCCACACTTTGATTTTTTCCTTTTTTTCGCAGATTGTATGCCTGCATTTAAACAGACAGAAGAAACGAAGGGAAACAACTCAGTTAATTTAATGTACAAAGACAGCCCAACTCAGTGGCTCATCTGGATATGTGTCAGACTGGTGATTAATGAAAATGAGAAATGATCATGAAATATTTTCTACTGTCAGTTTCTCCTTTTCCCTGATTCAAGAAGGGCGGTTGTCAGTTTCTGGCTAAAGAATACGCACAATACTGGTTAACTGCTTAGAGGATTTAGCCTGCCCAGTAAAAGGTTGGTTAGGTAAACTGACCGTGCTCGACATGACCCAATTGGGTTAACTGGGCCATAAAACCTGTACACAACAAATAAACAAAACCAGTCTGCTGGTTGCGATAATTTTTTGTTGGTAGAATTTCAACAACCAGTCTGGCAAATGTCCCATGCGTGGATACTCTGACCAATCAGAGATAGTTTTGCTGTCTGCTCACTGTGAGTATACATCACAAAGAAAGTTGGAAAACTGCAACAGCTGAAAATGTGTTCAGACATTCTGTCCTGTTTGGCAGGCAAAGTCTCAGACATATAGATTTTTTTTTCGGACTCTGTCGGATGCCAAAATGAATCCCTGATTCTATGGAGGGGTTCTGAAGAGTGTAGGGTGATGCTCAAAATAACAATAGCTAGACAGTTCATCTTTAAATAAATGAGACTATTTTATCTAAATGTAGACAACATGGGAAGGAGTATTTGGTGATAATACTGGGATAATTTTTCTTATTTTTCCATAAAAAAAATTGTGGGCACTCACTAGAAGAGCCTCACCAAGGCTTTTCTAGTGAGTATCCAAAACCTATCATGTGTTTGTGGAGAATTGGACAAAATTATACCAGAATTCTCATCAAATACTCACTCTTAACAAATCCTCCCGATATGTTATTAACAATAAAATATATTGCATATCTGAAGCTATTTGTAGTAATTTTTGTGGGAAATATAATGTATACTTCTCAGGAGCAAATATTTCTTATGTCATAGCAAACCTTATTGACGTCGTTTGAAAGTGTGAAACCCAGAACCGGAAGAAAAAAAAATCACTACTCAAGGTACATTAACTTACATATATTCTCTATCACATTGTGTGACAGTATAGGTATAATAAGGGACAGGCTTTCTTTTGTAATAATTGTAATAATATTTGCTTGATTATTTCAGGGCAGATGTAAGAAGAGGGCCCAAGAGAATGCAGATGATCCAACAGTGATAATAAACCATTTTGTCGAAAACTGGGCATTTATTTTAACATGTTTTGGATCTGGAATGATCAAGCTTACCAATCTTTTTGCCATGAAATAATGTTATGGCATTTTACTAGACTTCACCCAAATAATTATAATGAGACATCACTACAGCTCTGGATAAAGCACTTTTTTTGTCAACAAAATAAGTATTGATATGTTTTTTTTTTTTTAAATTCTTTATCAAAACACCTGTTAGGTTACGCTTTAAAAGTATCACACAGAGTTGCTTCTTAAGAGTACCCACAACATGCATTATTGTGGAGAATATTTTTTTTCTGATACCCCTATTATCTAGACTTTGAATTACTGCAACAATTTTTATGGATTTCCTTGTTGTACATCTTTGTGTTATGCTTAACATGCTTGGTAGAAATTTCAGCAGATAATCTTCGGAAATATTTTCCTTATTTTCCCAGAAACTAGTCTTTAACATTTCATGCACCAATTCATGTCTCCTTTGGAGACAGTTTGCATGAAATAACAAAGCCTGTGTTTTTTTCTGGGAAAATTAAGAAAAATATCAGTTTGCCGTCTGCTGAATTTGCCCAGAGATTGGTAGTGGGTAAAGAGCTTTACAGCATAATGCTATAGATTACACAACACAGATTACGAAACAGCTCAATAATCTGCTTCAGCCTTAAACATAGCTACAGATAAGAGGGGGTATCCACATAATATTTTTCTTATTTCTCCACAAAAACATATGTTGTGGGTACTCATTAGAAGCGCCTCGCCGAGGCTCTTCTAATGATTACCCACAACATATGTTTTCGTGGAGAACTAAGAAAGATAACAGCATTTTTCGGATGAAAAAAAAGGACCTTATCTGTTGCTATGCTGAGCTAAGCAAATTTGCAGCAGGGGATATTTTAAAATTGATACTAGAATATTTCAGGGAAAATAATAACTTGATAAATGTCGGGCCTAATTTTCTTAAATATTTCAAAGTTTCATCAGATGTAGTTGTATTAGGGTTAATTTCGCTACACTTGAGCCTGACCAAGAGTATTGCTGATCCCGTATCCATTTTTTCAGATCTTGTATGTTATGATCATTTTTTCAGATCTTGTATGTTATGATAGCAAATGGAATCTGTTAATACTTTGAGAGGATAATAAAGTTGAATTTTTACCCTGTGCTCTCCTTGTGCAGTCTTTTTGCTGTGTGTTGTGAAATAACCAATTTAACACCCCTAAAAAGGAAGATTGGCAAACAGTTTTGACCCAGATCAGATGCCGTATTTTGCCACTTGGGCAGATGCGGCAGGTGACAGATTGATACTTTTCTTATTTTTAATTTTCCCTGGTAATACACTTTGACATTCTATGCAAATTGTGTCCTTAAATGTCAAGGTCTGTTTTCTGGGAAAAATATTTCAAAATTTCATCAGCATGCTGAGTGCCAACTTCTTACTATATTTCTCCTAAAATTTGAACAATGCCATTTCCCGCACAACAAAACCTACAATAAGACTTGTGCTATCAGCGATGACTCAGTCTGCTCATCCGCCTAGTCTGATCAGTCTTTGCCGATAGCATGTGCCTTCTACAGCCTTCATGCTATCCAAAGGGGAATAAAGGAGAACCCTTGCCATACTGGATGGATGTACAGACTAATCTGATTCTTTACTGGTTACACAGGTCTTATTGTAGGTTTTGTGAGCTTGACTTGTTTTTCAGTGAAAATAAGGCTTGACTTTTTATGTGGATTGTTTGCTTGGCACATCAAGTGTCAAGCTTTATGTTCTCTGAAAAACAAAAATCAGTATTTCATCTGCAGTCATGATTGATGTTTTTAAGGGTTGAATGGAATCTTATACATGTATAGTTTTGCCATGGAAAACCAACATTCTTACACATCAGGGAAAAAAAAAATGTCTAACCACGCTGACCAAGGTACTTACTGAGTGTCAAGCTCCTGATAGCTTTTTTTCTGGTTATTTTTTTTGTTTTGCATCAAAACATACTTTGGCTGAGACTCTCAACATGCCTTGCAAGAATACAAATACTGGTTAGGATACCAGTTTTATGACATAAAAATAAAACAAATCGGGGGCCCAGTTGTTCAAAACAATGTGGTTAACAAATCGTTAAAACTTTGATAATTAAATATGCCATATACACTAACATTTTTTCAGCAAAAATACCTGTGAACTTAACATTTTACTTACTAGAACATTTAACATTTCGACCACTAACGAGCTTGTTTAGCTAACAATGCTTTGAACAACTGGGCCCAGAAAAATATCTTGATTTTCACCGTTCTTGACTTTAGGTGCAGTAGCAGGAGGCTGCGGGTTGCTGTTTGTGTATAGGATGTTTGTTTCCCTTTATGGCAAGTCTTGTTTTCGAACATTTGTTAGTTCATGATACAGGAGAATGAATTTGATCTCATCAAAAAAATGGCATTTTGTTTGTTTCTTTTCAATATCCAGTGTTTATGGTGCTGGTATCCATAGCACGGTAGAACGTCTAACTGCAGATCCATGGGTTGTATGTACGAAACCCAGCTTGGCAACATCTTTGTGGAAGGATTCATTTCTACAGTCATTCTTCCCCATCCGCCAATTCAAGAAGAGCGGTTGTCAGTTACTGACATAAGTATGTACACAGTTGGTTAACTGACTGGGTTGTCTTGACCTAAACAGTGTTGACCGGGTTGAAAACTCAAACCGTTGGCTTCTAAAATCAGTTGGCTTCTTTAGCCAACTGATCTGATCTACACTGTTTGCAAAGGTGGGGCATATCTGGGTTCAGCAGGATAAGGGTTAAAACACTGTAGTACCCTAAATTTATAGACAGAGCAGTTCCATCAGGATCTACATTGTCCACTCTTTGTTTAAACATGTATATCCAAGTATTTAGGGTAAAAATATTTTGTTGATACATACGTGGTATTGTCACCAGGGTGTCCCCAGTGAGAATATGTTCTGGTGCAAAAAAAAAAAAAAGCTAAATGATCCCTTAAGGGGATGAATGCTTCAGCGACTTCAAGTTTGAATCAAGGGTATGTAACTGTACCGATGAAAGTTTGATTGGAATTATGCACGTCACCCTATATTCTTTTTTTGCTGCAATTTTAAAATCATCTTGAAAACTAGAAGGTGCAGAGATGCGAACCCTACCATGCCATGTGTAAAATTTAAGTGAATACAGGGGATCTTAACTCTAGCAGTGCGGGCCCCCGTAGCCTAGTGGATAAGAGAGTTGACTCTTAATCCATTAGGTTTCTCACCGCTGTGGTTCGAGCCTCGCTCGGGTCACGTGGGAAAGCCAAGTTCTGCTTACGGATGGTCAGGTGGTTTTTCTCCGGGTTCTCCGGTTTTCGCCCACCTTTGATGAACGATCGGCTCGATATAAGTGAAATATTCTTGAAAGGGCCGTAAAACCCAAATCAAGAAAAAAAAAAAAAAAAAAAAAACTAGCAGTAAACAAGAATTCCGCGGAAGGCGTCATCGCACCTGCTGGCGCAAAAGTCACAGGAGCCACAATCAGAATGTGGTTATTAAAAAAGTTTATTTCATTCTTAGCAGTGCTTACTTGGAAAACTGGGATGTAGACAAAGTGCCAAGTGGGGCACATATATTCCAGGCCAGTCCCATTCCCTCTAATGGCTATATCTTCAGCACTGACTTTTCGTATCATACAGCCCAATGATAATGGAACATTGACGTAAAATGTGTAAAAGTCACTGGAGCATGAAATTTAGGTCAAGGTCAGGGGTCAAGGTACCTGCTAATTCAGTACATCAAGGAGAAGCACAATGCAAGGTATGGTGGTTGTAGGCCTTACAGTTGAGGAGTTATCAAACATCAACGTAAAATTTGTCAAATATAGGTCAAGGTCACTGGGTCAAGGTACCTGCCAAGCCAGTGCAATGAGATGAAGCACTATGCAAGGTTTAGTGGTTGTAGGTCTTATATTTGAGGAGATACCGAACATCAATATAAAATGTGTCAAAGTCACTGGAGTGCACAATATAGGTCAAGGTCACCAGGTCAAGGTACCTGTCGAGTCAATACATCGAGAAGAAGTGCTATATAAGGTTTGGTGGTTGAAGGCCTTACAGTTGAGGACATATGGAAGGGTGACGTACACTGTGTAAAAGTCAATGGAGCGTGAAATATAGGTCAAGGTCACCCAGTCAAGGTACCTGCAGAGTCTGTACATTGAGGAGAAGCACTATGCAAGGTTTGATGGTTGTAGGCCTTATAGTTGAGGAGATATTGAACGTTGATGTAAAATGTGTAAAAGGCACTGGAGCGCAAAATATAGGTCAAGGTCACCGGGTCAAGATACCTGCCAAGTCAGTACATATTGGAGAAGCATTATGCAAGGTTTGGTAGCTAGAGGTCTTACACTTGAGGAGATCCGGAACGTTGACGTAAATTATGTTAAAGTCACTGCAGCCAAAATATAGGTCAAGGTCACCAGGTCAAGGTATCTGCTAAGTCAGTACATTGAGGAGAAGCACTTTGCAAGGTTTGATGGTTGTAGGCCTTATAGTTGAGGAGATATTGAATGTTGACGCAAAATATGTCAAAGTCCCTGGAGCGCAAAATATAGGTCAAGGTCACCGGGTCAAGGTACCTGCCAAGTCTGTACCTCTAGGAGAAGCACTATGCAAGGTTTGGTAGTTGTACGCCTTATAGTTGAGAAGATCTGGAACGTCAACGTAAATTGTGTCAAAGTCAATGGAGCGCAAAATATAGGTCAAGGTCACTGGGTCAACATATCTGCCAAGTCAGGAGGTCAGGGAGATGTGTCATGCAGGGTATGATGGTTGTTGTAGAATTGTAGTTGATTAGAATACTAACTTTGACGTAAATGTCGAACTTCGACATAACAGAACTGTTAAGAGACAGACGGAAGGACGAACGGACAGACGAATGGAAAAGCGGGCACCTATGTCGCAAAGTCAGGAGGTCAGGGTGATATTTCATACAAGGTTTGATGGTTGTTTAGTCTTGTAGTTGATTAGAATACTAACTTTGACATAAATGTCGAACTTCGACATAACAGAACTGTTAAGAGACGGACGGAAGGACAGACAGACGAACAGACAGACGAATGGAAAAGTGGGCACCTATGTCGCAAAGTCAGGATGTCAGGGAGATGTTTCATGCAAGGTTTGATGGTTGTTTAGTCTTGTAGTTGATTAAAATACTAACTTTGACATAAATGTCGAACGTCGACATAAATGTTGACAGACGGACGGACGAATGGACAGACAAACGGAAAAGCGGACACCTATGTTGCAAAGTCAGGAGGTCAGGGAGATGTTTCATGCAAGGTTTGATGGTTGTTTAGTCTTGTAGTTGATTAGAATACTAACTTTGACATAAATGTCAAACGTCGACATAAATGTTGACGGACGGACGGACGGACGGAAAATCGGACGCCTATATTGCACCCTGCTACAAGCAGGTGCGATAAAAATTGATCAGAGATAAGTGACCATTATGCACATGTCCTGCCTATATTCTTACTTTGCTGCAAGTTTCAAATCATCTTGAAACGGTAGGAGTGGCAACACAAACTCTACTATGCAGTGTGTTTAATGCAAAGTTTCCAAGTAAATTAAGGGTATTTAACTCCAGCAATAATAATTTGATCAGAGTTCTGAGACTTTTATGCACATGCTCAACCAATATCCTTACTATAGTGCAAGTTTCAAACCATTACCTTGAAAACTGTTGGAGGACTTGTGGAAACACAAACAGGACGTATAAGGATGGGTAAAACTGTATGCCCTCTATCACTTCTTTGGGAGAGGTGTAAAAAATATTTTACAACCACTTGCTTTATCCGGACCTGTTCACAGTTCTAACAGAAGTCAGTAAAGGCTGAAAATTCCACACCCTATCCATATCAGGCAAGCATTAAACATTCAAGAAAAGATTGTGCAGTAAGTACTGTGTGGGGGATCTAGTTGCCTGGCACCCGCGACCTCCTGGTCTCCAGTCGACGGTTGGATGCGCTGTCCGACTGGAGACCAGGAGGTCGCGGGTTCAACCCCTGCGGAGGTCGGCAACATTCTTTCGTGGAGATTGATAGTGAAATATTTTCTACGGTCATTCTCTCCCTTCCGCTGGTTCAAGGAGGGCAGTTGTCAGTTTCTGGCGAAATAATGTGCACAATACTGGTTAACCGCTTAAAGGACTAAGCCTGCCCAGTAAACGTGTGGTTAGGTAAACTGACCGCGCTCGAAATGACCCCATGGGGTTGACTGGGCCGTAAAACCTCAATGCAAGTTGCCTGGCATTACATTACAATGCAGAAGTCCCGTACATAGTAATAAGTTTTAAAGACACAACATTTTCGACCTAATTACAGTCGAACCTTGGTGCTTCGAACACCGATGGCTCGTTTACCATGGCTAATTCGAGCTCGTTTTTGAGTCCCTACGAAATTCTTCTGATAGCTCGAGAAAACAAATATTTAAGGAAATTTTCATATTGTGAAATTGTATGTTGAGTACTCAATAGTATCGAATGAGGTGATTCTAATGAGTACACTCAACATACAATTACTGTGTAGAAAATCGAAGACTTCTCTAAATTATAGCTATGTAATTCCTGAACTGGTGCTGTGATTAACCCTCAGTGGCTACCCATGTCTCGAACAAATTTCCATGGTCCCAAAGATGAGCTATTGAGGTTCGACTGTATTGCACTGTGCACTTTTTTTTTTTTTCAAAAGAATTGGATAAACTTGCAGTAAAATATCCTCCTAATGAGGGAACTTTCTAAAGAAAGATCAGCAGAGGACTTCGTTAGGGAAAATATTTAATGCTTATGTGATTTTGTTCTTCATAAAAGTATGTTTTTTGTACTCATTTGAATTGCCTCAACGGTACATCAACAGTTATGTGCAGTAATTAGGTTGAATACAGTAGATTAATTTGACAAGTTCTAGAGTTCAATATTTAGTAGGGGTGGTCTGGTGGTGCGAAGGTATCATGCATCTTGTGTCACCGGGGGTCCAACTGATATTGGCTTAGAGTTGGGCAAAGCCTGCTATCCTTGTAGTAGGTAAAGGTAGAATGTTTTGTTTCTTCTGTTTCTTTCCTCCTATTCCTGTTCCTCTTTCTTCCCTGTTCCTCTCTTCTACTATTTCTTCTATCTCTTTTCTCCCTTTCTCTGGGAGACAATACAAAATGACCCACAAGGGTTGACGTGTTGTTAAACCCGAACACAATCAATCATAACCCCAGACACCTGTAAATGTAACCAGCTGATCCTGGTAAAATGATTGAAGCTTGGCTCCATAGCGCAGTGATAGTGCCTTTGTCTGCAGATTCTATGAACACATACTTAGATCCCGGCTCGGCTAAATAACTTTTGTGGAGACTGATCATGAAATTATTTCTGTAGTCATTCTCCCTCTTCTGAAAGCCTTTTCTTGAATCAGGCTGATTGAAGAAGGGCAGTGCTCAGTTACTGGAAATGTATGATCATTAAATAATTTCTATGGTCATTTTTCCACTGATTCCAGAGGGCCATCATCAGTTACAGGCAAAAGTGTGTGCACAAATAACTGGTGAATTGCTTCATAAAGTTAGACATGCGCAGAAAAAAAGTGAGTAGGTTAACTGCCTAGCTTGACATGCCCATAACAGTGTTGACTAGGTCGAAAAACTCCCAAGTCAAACAACAGGTTGTGAATGGGCGATTCTTGACTTATTCCATTATTCGGCAAATCACTAAAGACTACAGAATCAGACTGCAAAGTTGTTTTGTACTGTTAACATAAGCCGTCTGGTACTGTTCCTTAAGTCTTAGCATGCTGGGTAAACATTAGCCCAGATATTTAAAACAGATGTCTTATTTTTTCCATAACATTTGGTTTGACATTTTAAGGTCTCCGAAGAAGGGAATCTTGCGTGGAATGTTAAACCCTTTCTGGGAATTACAAGAAATATTTTCAAATGGCATCTGTTGTATGTGCTGAAAAGTTGAGATAGTTGTCCCTGCTAATCCAGCACAACAGGAGAGAAGATGGTTATGAAGACAACAGAAATAAAACGTAAAAGTAAATTTTGAGTTTATTCAGTATTTTATCTTTCAAATATTCAACGGGAGAGATCTCATACAGTGTTTACATTCAATATGTTGTGAATAAAATGAACTATTGACAAATGATGAATAATTTAAAATGTTGTTGAATGACTTGATCTCTACCACACTCTAGGCAAATTCAGCACACACAAATTGATATTTTGAATATTTTTCCAGAAAAAAAAGGCTTTGATATTTAGGACAATTTGCATGAAATATTAAAGCCTAGTTACTGGGAATAATATTTCAAATTGCTGTCTGCCGAAATTTTTACCCAGCAAGCTAAGCAAGCTAAGCGTTAAAACGTAAAACTGTCACTGTATCTTGTAATAAATATTTGCAAGTATGATCAAATATATGTATATAAACATATAAGAGGAATAGTGAGATAGATAAGGTCAGAGAAAGATGAAGATATGCATAGCTCTAGATAAGGTGCTTTTTTCAACCAAAAAGTATTGATATTTCTCCATGAAAATATAGTACTCTTTAGAAGTGCCATAACAAGTTTTTGTGGAGAAATAAGAAAGAAACATTTTGGTACTAGAACTGCCTCACCAACACCTCATTATTAGCCATGGTTTTGTTGAGAAACAATAATAATAAAAATATTGAACTGATGTCCTGAAGACTGCAGATAGCAAGGTCCTAGGTTCAAATCCCGCTGGAGGCAGAATTCAGCTCATGACTGTATAGTGCTTTCTTACACAGAGCCTTCCATTATCACTCTCCCATTATCTCATTATGGGCAGTTGTCAGTTTCTGGTGAAAGACTGTACACAATATTGGTTAACCGCTTAGAGGACTAAGCCTGTCCAGTAAACGTGTGGTTAGGTAAGCTGACTGCGTTCGACATGACCCCATTGGGTTGACTGGGCCGTAAAACGTCAACACAAACATATCTCTATATGACTTAAAAAATATTGACAGGGATGTAAAAAGCCAAATCATCATAACTGACTCCTATTATCTAGAGTTATCAGCCCTAACACCAGATACCAGTAATATACCTTAGCCCTTGTCCTGCTGAACCCGGATATACCCTGCCTTTGCAAACAGTGTAGATCCAGATCAGATGGCTTCTGAAGAAGCCAACTGACCTGGATCTGCACTGTTTGCCATCAAGTATGAGAATTTATATCAACAACCTGGATCAAGTAATCTGATTGGCTGAAAATTAGAAGTGGGTGTGGCATCTTAATTTATTCAGCATGATAAGGGTTAGGATATGTGTATCGGTGTGTACATTTGGACCAACCTGCTTAGTCTTTGCTTCACACCTAATTAAGCCTTGAATTCTTGGTAATCCAAAGAGTGCCCAGTGAAAACTGATCAGACTGGTCTGCTGATCCTAGTCTTCTCTGGATGCCAATGTCTGAAGATACCTCATCTCGTAACTGTTAACCTTTGTCATGCTGAATAAATAAAGATGCCACACCCATTTCTACTTGTCAGCCAATCAGATAACTTCATCCAATCTGTTGATATAAAGTCACATGCTAAATGACAAACAGTGCAGATCACTTGGCTTCTGAAGAAGCCAACTGATCTGGATCTACACTGTTTGCAAAGACTGATCTTCCACTGTTTCTTGTAATAAATATTTGCAAGTATAATCAATTATTATGTATTATAAACATATAAGAGGAATAGTGAGATAGATAAGGTCAGAGGAAGATCAAGATATACATAGCTCTAGACAAGGTGCTTTTTTCAACCAAAAAGTATTGATATTTCTCCACGAAAATGCGGTACTCCTTAGAAGTGCCTGGTCGAGGTACTTCAAATGAGTACCCAAGCCTTCTCTGGGTGCCAATGTCTGAAGATACATCATCTCATAACTGTTAACCCTCGTCAGTCTGAATAAATATAGATGCCACACCCATTTCTACTTGTCAGCCAATCAGATTACTTTATCCAGTCTGTTGATATAAAGTCATATGCTAAATGACAAACAGTGCCAATCAGTTGGCTTCTGAAGAAGCCATCTGATCTGGATCTACACTGTTTGCAAAGACAGGATATATCCGAGTTCACCAGGACAAGGCTTAAGACTCCTTTTTTTTCTCCATGAAAACATCTCTTGGTAGAGACTGACCAAAGTGACCTTTCATTGGTTTGATTTGGAGATTTGGCCCAGTCAACACCATTACGGTCATGTCGAGCCAGTCAATTTACCTAATGTCACTTTCCCTGGGCAGGGTTAGTTCTCTAAGCATTAATCAGTACATGTGCCTTTTTGGCAGAAACTGCCAACTGTCCTTCTTGTATCAGCAGAAGGGAGAGATGACCACAGCAAATAATATGTGATCAATCTCACAAAAGAATATTGCAGGATGTGGCAGGAATGGAACCCGAGACCTGATCACCAGTCGGACGCTTATCAGATTGAGCCACTGAGGCCAGCTGTGACCTATCAATCTTTACCTTAAAATGTATATTACCACAAAGTATAATTAGCTTTAACCACCCTCTGGGATAATTCAGCAAATGACCAAATGATGATATTTTTCTCAGAAAACGGTTTTAACATTTCATGCAAAATGTCAAAACCAGTTTCTAAGAAAAATATTTTAAAATGTCTGCTGAAAGTTTTACCCAGAGTGCTAAGCAATAAGCATGATGGTACAAGTCATGCATTTTATGTAAAGGTTATTTGCTCACTGATAAAGGTAGCAATATCAGTTTGCTCTGAACCTGACTAGATGCATTTTTGTCACACCTGTGTTAGCATGGGCAACTTAGGCATGCATGTTTTTGTCTGTTCATTCGACCAAGTATTAAGTCCACTCTAAATGAAGTCTACAAACTGTAAAAACTCTACAAGTAGTTTCATTTCACTGAGTGCTTCACCTCAATGAGCTAAACAAGGATGAAAACTCTCACTCTTCTGGTACTTGAGTTATATGCCCTTGGCCAAAAATTTCACATTGTAGTACGCAGGTGTGACAAAAACTAACAAAGTTCTCTTATCTCTTTTAATTAAAAGGTCAAACTGACAGATCTGTTTGGTAGGTCCTGTATTCCTCAGAATTGCCAAATTAATGTGATGTGATTATTACAAGTACACGGAAAATGTTTTCTGGAGAAAGAAAATACAACCAATATATATAATTTTTTTTTTTTTTTTTTTGGTGGGCGGGTGTGCAGGGTGTAAAAATAAACACCAGGACTTATACTCAAAGGATATGGTTAAAGTGGTACAGCAGTAAGAAATACTTAAAAGATACTATTTTAATGGACACTTTTACATCTGATAGTAGTCACAAAAACAAAATGAAACAAAAGCATCTATGACATGGAATAACTTAAATATATGGAAGGGATGAGTGAGCTTTGTAAGCAACCACCATCAAGTTGTAAAACTGACCATACATATTAGCTTGCACTTGCATAAACCACTAGCAGCTGATGCAGCAGATGACAAATTGGTGATATTTTTCTTAACTTTCCCAGAAAACAGGATGTGTAATTTTCATGCAAATTGTCCACATAGGAGACAATCTGTATGAAATGTCAAATCCTGTTTTCTGGGAAAAATAAGAAAACGTTTCAAATTGTTGTATGCTGAAAATTTTACCCAATGCTAAGCAGTAAAAACTATAACATTGTTTCTGTAAATCAGTAATTAACAAAGTGAATAATCACACCGTTTGTTAACTCTTGCTATGCTAAATAAATCAAGACGCCCCAAATAAATCAAGATGCCCAGCCCACTTATAATTTTCAGCCAATCTGATTACTCAATCCAGGTTGTTGATACAAATTCACATACTGAATTCCGAGCAGTGCAGATCCAGATCAGTTGGCTTCTGAACTCATCTAGATCTACACTGTTTGCAAAGACAAGGCATATAGAGGTTCAGCTGGAAAGGGGTTAACAAATTAACAGAGTGGGTAATCACATTGTTTCTTAAAATAGCCTCACAATATTGTCAAGTACATATTGTGACTACCATAGGGTGGTGGTAAGGACCTGCTTATCTTACAGCAGGTGGAGGAAGTGGTGCTAGTATTGCTACTGTTCATTATAACTGCACTAGTGGGGCTAGTATTGCTACTGTTCATTATAACTGCACTATATTTGCTTTTTCCCTCATCCTCTATTGCTCACTTTCCTCATCTACTAGTTCTTCTGTCCCTTTCCCTGGGAGACAACACAAAATGACCCACAAGGTCTGGCTCCAAGGTTATAAAACTTTTTTCATGCTAATTCAACTGAGCATGAAATTTCACTTGGTCATAAAAATAAAAAAATACCAAAAATTTACAACTTTTTTCATGCTCAACTCATGCTCAGCTGAGTTGAGCATGAAAGAATTTTCAAAATTTTGTCAGTATTTTAAGATTTATAAACAAAACAAATATCATGCTCAGCTGAGTTAAGCATGAAAAAAGTTCTAGAACCTGGGGGCCTGGTGTTGTTCAACAAGAACTCGAACCTCCTTATTGCCAATTTGCATGCAGTAAAGTGCAAAATCAAGAAAAAGCTAGCTTGGTTTATGGCAACATTACATACTACTTTGATTACCCTGAGCAGCTGTTTCATGTGAACCCAATCTGACAATGTTCAAAATTAAAGCATTGAATAATTTTACCTACAGTTTTGATTTTAAGTGGTGTATGTGCACTTTTGTTTGTATTTGTTGAGGTTTTATGGCCCAGTCAACCCAATGGGGTCATGTCGAACATAGTCAGTTTATCTAACCACACTTTTTGAGCATGAAAGAAGTTTCAAAAACTTTTACTGGGCAGGCTTAGTCCTCTAAGTGGTTAACCAGTATTGTGCACATTCTTTTGCCAGAAACTGACAACTGCCCTTCTTGAATCATCGGAAGGGAGAGAATGACCATAAAAAATATTTCATGATCAAATCTCCACGAAAGAATGTTGCCGACCTGGCAATATGTGCACTTTACTGCATCTGAATTCTCCTTAACTTTTAACAAAATAATAATGAAAACATAAACTCATCTAGTTGGAAATATGATGCAAACATGGTGTGAATCCTATTATTGAAATCATCATTACCCACTGTGGTCAATAGCCTATCAGAATAAAATATACAATGTTCCTGATTAACAATATATACTGATAAAAAAAAAAAAAAATCATTTTCAAATATAAACAAGTGGGCCAAGATGGCCCTGTATCGCTTACCTGATTAACTCACAATTTTCCAGTCAACTGACCTTTCGGTTCAAGAGAAGAAGTTCAATATAGACTTATAGACTTTCAGGTTGGTGGCCAGCTTGGATTTCCAATCAAATGATTTTAGCTACTTTTGATCTACAAAGTCACCTTGGTGAAGTTTCGTGTCAAACTGCCTTTTGGTTCAGGATACATTGTAAATAAGTTCAAAATAGATTTTCAACATGGCTGCTAGGGTGACCTTCTTGGATTTTTGATCAGAATGATTTTTGCTATTTTTGATCTACAAGTCACTCTGATATTTCCTATCAAGTTTCAAGTCAATTGGCCTTTTTGTTCAGAAGTGTAAAATAGATTTTCCAAGATGACAACTGTGGTGGCCATATTGAACTTCTGATCAGAACATCTTAGATTTTGGATTGAAAAGATTTTTAAAACGACCATGGTGGCCATCTTGGATTTCAGATCGAAACCATATTAGCAATTTTTGATCTATAAGTCACCCTGATGCTTCATACTAAGTTTCGAGTCAATTGGCCTTTTGGCACAGGAGAAGAACGGAAAAGTAGCTTTTCAAGATTGTGGCAGATTTCTGATCGGAACAATTTTAGCTATTTTTCATCTATAAGTTACTCCGATGCTTCCTACTAAGTTTCAAGTCAATTTGCCTTTCAGTACAGAAGGAATAAAAATAGATTTTTAAGATGGCGTCCATCAATGATCTTGGACTTCCATTCAGAACGATTTATGTTACTTTTTATCTACAAGTCACCCCGATTCTTCCTACCAAGTTTCATGTCAATTGTGTTATCAGTTCAGAAGTGAAAAATAGATTTTCAAGATGGTGGCCATCTTGGATTTCCGATCAGAACAACTTTAGCTATTTATGATCTTCAAGTCACCCCGATGCTTCCTACCAAGTTTCAAGTCAGTTGGCCTCCTGGTTCAGCAGAAGCAAAACATTGATTTTCAAGATGGCCACCATTTTCGATCGGAATGATTTGAACTATTTTTGATCTACAAGTAACCCAGATGCTTCCTACCAAGTTTCAAGTCAATTGGCCTTTTAGTTCAGGGGAAGAAGTGAAAAATAGATTTTCAAGATGGCCACCATGGCAGTCATCACGGATTTGTGAACAGAACAATTGTAGCTATTTTTGATCTACAAGTCACCCATGTGCTTCCTATCAAGTTTCATGTCAACTGGCCTTTTGGTCAGGGGAAGAAGCAAAGAAAAGATTATCAAGATTGGGCCATCTTGGATTTCCAATGGGGCCATCTTGGATTTCTGTTCTGAACGATTTTAGTTTTTTTTATCTACAAGTCACACTGATGTTTCCTATCATTGGCCTTTTGGTTCAGGAGAAGAAGCAAAGAACAGATTTTCAAGATGGGACCATCTTGGATTTCCAATGGGGCCATCTTGGATTTTTGTTTGGAACGATTTAAGTTATTTTTTTAATCTACCAAGTTTCATGTCAACTGGCCTTTGAATCAGCAGAAGCGAAAATTAGATTTTCAAGATGGTGCCATCTTGAATTTCTGATCAGAACGATTTTAGCCACTTTAGATTTACAAGTCACCCTGATGCTTCTTACCAAATTTCGAGTCAATTGGCCCAGAGGTGTAGGAGACGGCTTTAAGGCAAATTGTTGACAATGAATGACGGATGATGCACCACGAACATTGATCGATCATAATACCTCACCTTGAGCACTTCGTGCTCAGGTGAGGTGAGCTAAAAAATAGGTTGAGGTAAATGAGTAGCTGTATTGATAAAATTATTTAATAAATGAGATGAGGTTAAAGATTCAAAATTCCGCAAAAATGATTATTGTACAAATTTGCTAATAATAGATCATTCAATTTCTGTGTCTCTTACTTTACCGTATTTACCCTTAGTATTCAGACATCTCAATTCCTTACCATACTTAATCTAAAATTTGAACAAGTACAACCTACTACCTAATGTTGTGTCTAAAATAGCTGGATGAGTGGCAAACAGGGTAGACCCTGATGAGATGCTGCATTTGCATCTCATCTGGGTCTACACTGTTTGCTCAGGCCTGTCAGATCAAATACATAAAGTACAACATATGGTAAGAGTTGTGCTCAGACAGACAGGTAATTTATGACCAAATTTTCAGTGATTACTAACCGATTATAGATCACAATGGCAGGACCGATAATTGATTATCTTTTCAGCTCTGATAAGCCAGCCTCACAAGATAGTATTCCATTTGCTTTTTCTCTCATGCTCCTGTACCTCTCTTTCATCTATCTTCTAGCTTTTCTGTCCAATGACTTCTATGTGGTTAAACAAGACTCACACAAACTGAATCAAGAACCCAGATTATTCCTAAATATGTGATCGAGAAAAGCTAACACAACTGAAATCTCAAAATTGTTGCAAAAACCAAGTAACTGTACACAACAAAAATGATTAAAAGCATCGCAGACACTGCATGATATCCCGCCACTGCAGGGCACACTGCAGGGCACACTGCAGGGTAACAAAACATATAGAGAAGATGGCTATGTTTGATCTGAAATAACTCAACCAAATAACTGGTGTACTGTAACCTCAAAACAATATATGCTGTATCACTTCAGTCTTAACTTTACTGGAAGAAACTGTAGGAGTTAGCCTGAAAGCAACTGAGGATGCTTTGATATGTAATAATTCTATGAAATTTGGTGACTGTAATCTTGAAAGACTATGGAAATTTGGTGTACTGTAACCTGGCTGCAATTCTCACATCTTTCTATCCAGCAACATACAAATAAAAGCTTGATCAGATGATAAGAGTAAGCTGGAAATAAAATCGTACTAGAACAATCTTTAAAGAGCAAAAAACTCTATCAAAATTTTGTGTACTGTAACCCTGAAATAATATGCGCTGCATCACCTCATAGTCTAAAAATGTCCACCAAGTTTCAACCAGATCGGATGAAAACTGTAGGTATTTTCCGAAAAGGGTCAAGTCTAAAAAATCTTTAAAGTGTAGTAGATCAAAATTTGGTGTACTGTAACCTTGAAACAATATGTGCTGTACCACCTCATGGTCAAACTTTCCACCAAGTTTCATCGCGACCTGTGATGAAAAATGAAGGAGTTATCTAGAAACGAAGTGCAGACGGATGAATGGACAGACACCAGAGAGTATACCATAATACCCCGTTATCATGTGGCGGGGTATAAAAAGTTTACACTTTTTGTTACGGAGTAATATCAAAACTTCTTTTTTACAATCACAAGGCATATGAAATTAAACTGACCAGTCAATAGCAAAATATACTGACTTGTATTGATCTAGGTCTTCATTGTAAAAGCATGTTTTTTTGTTTTTTTTTGTAAAACATTAGTCTGTTATTTCGTTAGTAATGTCAACCAGGGCCCAGTTGTTCAAAGCATCGTTAGCTTAACGAGCTCATTAAGGGTCATTTTTGTTAACTGTTTTAGAAGATTCAATATACAATATTTTGATATTTTTTTTGCTGAAAAAAAGCTACTCACATTTTTTCAGCAAAAAATTTCAGCATATTTGCGTATCACTTGATGTAAATTTTAACAAATCGTTAACTAACGACATCATTAATTTTGAACAACTGGGCCCAGGCATATAGAGCAGTTGCTGAGAGTCTGATGCAGGAAAAGAACAAAATAATGTCACTTGATTTCTTGAACAGGCTTATTCCTATTATTAAAGCTGTTAACCAGGATCCAGTTGTTCAAAGCTAACGATGTTGTTAGTTAACAATTTGTTAAAATTTACATCAAATGATTCGCAAATATGCTGAAATTTTTTGGTGAAAAAATGTGAGTAGCTTTTGCAGTGCAAAAGCTACTCACATTTTTTCAGCAAAAAATATCAGAATATTGTATACTGAATCTGCTAAAACAGTTAATGAAATGACCCTTAACGAGCTCATTAAGTTAACGAAGCTTTGAACAAGTGGGCCTAGTATTTTGTGCAGATATTTACAGCAGTAACTAACAAGTGCCCTTCTGGAATCAGAAGAACTGGGGAGAATGACCATAGAAATGATTTTCTGACCAATCTCCACAGAATTTATGTGGCCGAGCCGGTATTCAAACTCAGGACCCATGGATCTGCAGTCAGACATACTACTGACTGCGCTATGGAGCTGACAATTTGTTTTGACATTGGTTTGTATTTAACTGTTGAGGTAGCTTTCAACACTACTTTCTTGTTTGGTTCCATGACCAGTACCTGAAGAAATCTGTGTTTGCAATTTTTAGAAATTCACTTTTTGAAAAACATGAAAATTAAGTTACTGGCACCAAAATCTAATCTGAAATTAAAATTCCAGCTGAATAATGTGCCAAGTTTGACCAGAATGCATCCTTTGGGTCTGGAAGTAACGTCATAAAGTTTTATTTAGAAAAGATCTAGTTTTGTTTGTCCTCTAAGCAGATACTTTTGCCAGTAACTGACAAATGCCCTTTCTGAATCAGTGGAAGGGGGAGAATGACCGTAGAAATAATTTCATGATCAATCTCAAAGTATGTTGCTGAGCTGGGATTCGAACGCAACCCCTGGATCTGCAGTCAGACATACTGCTGACTGCATTATGGAGCCCTTTTTTAACCCTTGTCCTGCTGAACCCGAACATACACTGCCTTTGCAAACAGTGTAGTTCCAGATCAGTTGGCTTCTAAGAAGCCCAATGATCTAGATCTGCACTGTTTGCAATTCAGTATGTGAATTTATATTTACAATCTGGGACAAGTAATCTGATTGGCTAAAAATTTGAAAAAGGCGTGGCATCTTAATTTATTCAGCATGACAAGGGTTAATAGATAAAATTTGACAAAATCTGTGTACCCCTGTAACCTTGAAAATTAAGTCATGGTCACCAAATCTAAGAAGCTTTTTTATCCCCCTGTTCAAATGATATTGGGATTATCGGAAAAGATGACGTGATGTCATTGCTCTACATGGGTAACTCTCACGGGAACAAATCAATGGAGAACGCATTTAACACTATACAGAAAATGCCAAACGCCTCCAGTTTTTTATTTTGACTTACAACTTTTTACATGTACTTCATTACATGTAATGTTTTGAGGACTTACTATAAAACTATCATGTTTTGCTTTTTTTCTCATATTGTTTTCATAAGTTTGAACTTATTTACTAGTGCATCATAAATGTATTTTGGACAGTTTTAGGCCAGTGAGAATGTTCATCTTGCACCCAGTTGTTCAAAGCTTCGTTAGCTTGACAGGCTCGTTAAGGGTCATTTTGTTAACTGTTTTAGCTGATTCAATATACAATATTCTGATATTTTTTGCTGAAAAAATGTGAGTAGCTTTTGCACTGCAAAAGCTACTCACATTTTGTCAGCAAAAAATTTCAGCATATTAGCCTATCACTCGATGTAAATTTTAAAGAATTGTTAACTAATGATGTTGTTAGCTTTGAACAACTGGGCCCAGGAATTTGCTTGAGTTTTTCAAGAATGGATATTTTGTATAATTTTCTTTTTTCACAACTTGGATGAAAATGCATTTTAAAATAATTGACATAAGATTTCGTATTCAAGCAATTTCATAAAATATGCATGTCAGTTGATAAACACCATTTTGAATTGATTCATACCAGCAGTTATTATATGTCTTTCCAATCAGCTCTTTGGTTCTAAAACTACCATACTGAAAACATGTGCAAGAAAAACAAAATTATTTCCTGTTATTTTGTTTTGAAAATCTTCCAATTTGGATAAAAGATATTGTTTAATAGGAAGCTTGTGTTAATTAGAAAATGACACTGACAATGCGAACTACTATGAAGTGAGCATATGCTCACTAATATCCCCGGCCATAGCCATCAGTGATAACATGGTTTCAATGTTTTGGCATTTGCAAATAGCCAGAACAACAAAGGGAAAAAACTCTAAGTGACCTGATCCCACAGCCCCTATTTTCTTTCCCACAATACAACTAGTCATACTTGTCATGTGTACTAAATTTCAAGATTCAAGGTATAGTAGTTCTTGAGAAATCTTTGACACAAAATAAATGTTAAGTCACAGACAGACAGACACACACACAGAAAAGACAAAAACTATATACCCCCTTAGCATACTTAGTATGTCAGGGGTATAAAAATGACACTGACAATGGGAACTACTATGACCTTGTTTTAAAATAAATATAACTTTTTTATTTATTTATTTTTTTTAGAATACTGCATCCTTCTAACCACTCATAATTAAGTCATTGTATAATTTTTGCTGCTAAAAAATTATGCTTTTTATCCATATTATTTGTTGTTGTAACTTGTAGCCTTATTTCCTTATATTTTCTCTGTATGTCTGTTTACTCTGTACCCATGAGATTACCTGTACTATCTGTGATGACATCATAGCCATCTTTTCTGATAACTACTATATGTATGCAAGTATGGTATGACTCTACACATTGGTTCGAGATACAATGTTCCAAACAGACTATACAGATGGAGACATGATTTCTGCAAAAAACATGTCGCCTTCCCCTTACAGTATTGTATCCACCCTATAATATACTCCAACAGAAGTGCTTGGGTGAAATATATAAGCCCGAGATCTCACTCCACCTAAAGGAGACCTTGTGGCTGCATTTACCTAGACTTACAGCCCAGTCAACCCACTAGGGTCATGTCGAGCTGAGCAGTTTACCTAACCACACTTTTCCTGGGCAGGCTCAATCCTCTAATAGAGTAAACAGTGTTTGTGCACATTCCTTTGCAAGAAAACTGCCACTGCCCTTCTTGAAGCAGTGGACAGAGAAAATATTATTATGATCAATCACCATGAAAGAATGTTTCTGGATCTGGTGGGAATCGAACCTGCGACCTCCTGATCACCGGTCGGATGAGCATCCAACTAAGCCTCTGAGGCTGGCTGTTTGGTGTGTTAACTGTACCAATTTTTCACCCCACCAAGTAGGCCTATCTGGAAAACTGGTATCAAGATCTGCTAGACAGAGAACCGAAAGATAAAACATTTTACAGGTAAAAGAATAGCTCCAGATAAGATGCTTTTTTTTAACCAAAAAGTATTGACATTTTTCTTATTTCTTAAAAAAATCTGTTGTGGGTACTCATTAGCAGTGCCTCACTGAGGCACTTCTAATGAATACCCAGAACATAAGTTTTCTTGGAGAAATAAGAAAAGTATTTATCCTATACCCACTCTTATCTTATGGAAAGTGTTGCATAGACTGTACGAGTATTCTTTTAATGCACAACAAATATAATCTGTACAACATGTATTCAAATGAATCCAACTGTGATTGACATAAAACAGTTTGCACATCACCATAATCTAGGCAGGGTCTACGTTTCCTATATAGATACCACGAGGTCCATATATTTTTGATCAGGGCCCTGTTGTTCAAAGCGTCGTTAGCTTAACGAGCTTGTTAAGGGTCATTTCATTAACTGTTCTAGCGGATTCAATACACAATATTCTGATATTTTTTGCTGAAAAAATGTGAGTAGCTTTTGCACTGCAAAAGCTACTCACATTTTTTCAGCAAAAAATTTCAGCATATTTGCGTATCACTCGATTAAAATTTTAACGAATCGTTAACTAACGACATCGTTAGCTTTGAACAACTGGGCCCAGGACATTTGCAGACTTTGATCAAAGTAGACTGATGAAAGTCTTCACATTTCTTATATAAGAGCTGCAAGGCAAGAAATTGTCCTTTACGACATGGGTCCAGTAAAAATTCAGGGCATAGTTGTTCAAAGTTAATGATGTCATAAGTTCACGTATCGTTAAAATTTTGATCATTAAATATGGCATATATGCTAATATTTTTGCTGAAAAAATGTGAGTAGCTCACATTTTTTCAGCAAAAATACCTGTGAATAAGATATTGTACTTACTAGAACAGTTAACATTTTGACCAGTAACAAGTTCTTTAAACTAACGACGCTTTGAACAACTGGGCCCAGATCAGCCTGCACACCCACAGTCTAATCAGAGCTTCTAACAGGTGTTCTGTGGATATCCAAGGCTTTCTTAGGAAGACATGAAAGGCTGTGACCAGACTTCCGAGATGCACAGGCTGATACCTTTCTCTGCACGTCAGATCGAACAGTTTCTCACATTGTACAGTTTCTCACATTGTGACTCTTATGTAAACAAGACGTGTTTGTAAAACACTGTGCCCCCAACTATACACTTGTCCAAACAAAATTCCAAAGTTGGAAAGGGGCATAACTCTGACAAAATCTGATTTTGGTGAGCTATTCCTCAGCCCCAATAAGCTCACCAAGTTTCAAGGCTTAACTTAAATAGTTATCAAGATATCTTACATTCAAGAAAAGTGTTACGAAAGGACAGATTGAGATGGACAAATGACCCAAAAGAAATATGCACCTGGAACGTCTTCCAAGTTGGGGGCATATATATCCTTTTGCTTAATAAGACTCCTATATACAAAAATCCAGAAGTTCCAATCCATCAGAAAAACACCTGGGCCCGGTTGTTCAAAGCTAACGCCGTCGTTAGTTAACGATTTGTTAAAATTTTCATCGGGTGATATGTAAATATGCTGAAATTTTTTGCTGAAAAAATGTGAGTAGCTTTTGCAGTGCAAAAGCTACTCACATGTTTTCAGCAAAAAATATCGGAATATTGTATATTGCGTCTGCTGAAACAGTTAACAAAATGACCCTTAACAAGCTCTTTAAGCTAACGACGCTCTGAACAACTGGGCCCATATTTTCTCTAAATATTCAGACACCATAACTTCTTACCCCACTTACATGTACCCTAAAATTTGGACAAGTTCATTTGAGTACCAGGAGGTGTCCAAGGAATGTTCGCTAAGCAAACAGTGTAGACTGATCATGTTGCTGAGCAGTTTTATTTGAGTCTTCAATGTGTGCTTAATTATGTCTGTCCAAATATTTGTGGTACACATGGTAATCTCTTCCTTATAGAAATGTTGAGCATTCTAATGCAGCTGTTTTCTCCAAGAATGTGTACCATAATTACCCTAAGTATTTGGACACCTCAATTCCTTACCATTCTTCTACAATTTACACTAATCTATTTAGTACAGTGAACCCTCGTTACAACGACAGCATTTGTTCCCAAAGATATTGCCATTAAAATGAATTTGCTGTAGTAAAGAACTCTGAATGAGTATAATGATATGCAACAAATGCCATGTTTAATTTAATTTCTTTACAAACCATATGTTTTGGATATTTGTTAGAATTGCCTCGGTGAGGCAATTCTAACAAATATCCAAAACATATGTTGCTTGAAGTATTGTATAATAATGCTACTGCATAATTTCTGATTAACTGTCACCTTTTGAGAGAGGGTTTCCATGCTAGTCAAATGTCAGTATAACGAATTTTGTCATTGTATCGAGTGTCCGTATAATGAGGGTTGACTGTACCTGTTAATGTGTCTTAAAAACTACCAGAAGAGAGGCAAACAGAGTATCCTGATCAGATGCTGCATTCTGGAGCATCTGAGCTCGGTTTACACTGTTTGCTAAGGCCTGTCCATCCTAAAACTTGAGACAAATGCGGTACACCTGGGGAAAACTAACATAAATCAACTTATCTCACACTGTGATCTACACTTTATTCTGTTTCCTGAGTGTCTATCTTTGCCTTATAGTCTTTTTTCATAAAACAAAGAAGAAATGTACATGTACATGAGCTGCTGAGATCTGTACATTTCCAACTCTATACATGCTGAGATCTGTACATTTCCAGCTCTATACATGCTGAGATCTGTACATTTCCAGCTCTATCAAGCAATATTATATACTGCAACTAAGGATTATCCATATTTCCTTATCTATCTTCTGACAGTGTCACAATGCCCTATACAGCTTCAGAACCAATTATACATTCTAACTACGAAGCTGAATCAACCATCCTTCAATCTGTACACAAATCTCGCTGCTGCTAACAAAACTGATAGCACAGTCATGATGAAGCCACCTCAGGATGAGTTATTTTTCTTTTCATTTCTGTCATGACACCATAATTAAATTACTCTGAAATAAAACAAGACAAACTGTTAGTAATTTCAAAGGAATAACTTTTACTTTGTCAGAAATAAAACAAGAAAAAGATGCAATTTCATAAACAATAAATCTGTTAAATTTTTATTACAGTTACATGTAAATCTTTGTATTAAAGGAGCAAATATTGCCTAGCTACTCTCAGGAATCTGTTATCTCTATGTAACACAGTTCATTAAAACACTGTTTTGGATATAACTCAGTTTAAAGATGGACTCCCAAATTGTTTTTTCCAAACAAAACGTAAAATCCAGAAAAACAACCAGTTACGGTCATTTTTCATTGACCATTTATGGTCATTTTTCAAGATGATCCATACATTTTGTTTTGGATACAATATGGCTGTTTAACTTAACAATATTAACCTTAAGTATTCGGACACCATATCTCCTTGCCACACTTCTCCTAAAATATAAATGTTCATTTTACTACCTGTTGTCCTATATAAAACAAGAAAATGCCTAACGGCATAATGGACAGGTTTTTTTAAATAACGAAGAAAGTAAGAGTTGTTTCTCTTGCATGTGAAAAATCTACCGGTCCTCCTCTTCATCCCTACCAAATATGAATGCAATCCATCGTTGAATAAAGATAACATGTAACTTTGAAAAAAGGTTAACCAAAAGGTAAACCTCAGATGATGCCTGACGCCTGCCCGCCTGGACATCGCTATTTTAAAGGACGGATTTTTAAAAAACCCGTCCAAAAATCTGCTGAAACAGTGCAGGCCCTGATTAGATGTCACATTCTGTGGCATCTGATCTAGATCTACACTGCTTGCTCAGGCCTGTCTGTTCAAATACTTAGGGTAATAAATACATGTATCCAAAACTATAAATTATGTTTTTATAGAGAAATAAGAAATTTTATCCCAGAATCATCATTAAATACTCCTTCTTAACAACTCCTCTGAAAATACACTGTATATCCACTGTTGCGGTTCGTTGTTTTGCAAAATCCAGTATATCGCGAATGGGCCATCATCAGTTGATCCCAAATTTTCCACACACAAAAAATTTAAAACTTAAAAATGTTTGTTACTGTTTTACTTAACTTGAGAAAAAGCAACTAATTGCAATTTGTTCCAGTATCGTTTTTTTTCCACACCTATCCCAACAGGCTTTGACAAAAAATCCAATATAAAGCTATATCAGTACAAGGGTTGATTTAAATGGCAAACCATAATTCAGTGTCTTATCAAGGGAAGCAACTCAAATTTTACCAGCACAAGAAAATCCAGGTAATGCAAAAGTTGAATATGTAAACAAACATTCACAACATAAGAGATGTATTTTCTGCACTGTTTATACAAACAAAACTGTTTATTATATCAGCCAGCGCACTAAAAAACCTACAATAAGTCCTGTATGACCATCAAAGACTCAGATCAGCCTGCACATCCACCCAGTATGGCAAGGGTTCTGGTTTATCCCTCTTTCGATAGCCCAGAGGCAGCAGATGGCACATGCGATCAGCAAGGATGCAAAGGCTGATCTGAGTCTTTGCTGGAAGCTTAAGTCATATTGTAGGTTTTGTCGTGCATTGGCTCATGTCTAACAACAATGTTGTTTGCATAGTTTATCAGCTGGTCTCGATTAAAATAACTTGACATATTGCGCCATAGTATATACTACCCTTGTGATATTCTTATCCTATTTTAATTTGGAAATATGACTGAATTTAATGTGGACTGATCAGTGATGTCTCAGTAAAATATCACAGTGCAAAACAAGCGAGCGTTATACATGTCTGATATCACAATGCGGTTATATCGTGATGTCGAACCTTGGACCTAGTTTTTTTGTTTTGTTTTTTGGAGGTTTTATGACCAAGTCAACCCAATGGGGTCATGTCAGGCATGGTCAGTTTACCTAACGCCACTTTCACTGTGCAGGTTTAGTCCTCCAAGCAGTTAACCAGTATTAAGCAGATTCTTTTGCCAGATCACGATATCTACAGTGTATCCCAAAATATTCTTCTCATGCACTTTCCATGCAATGTCCAACATTATTTCCTAAAAAAAAACTAAGAAGTATCATCAACTTGTTTGTTTGAGGTTTTACAACCCAGTCAACTCAATGGGGTCATATGGAGTACTGTCAGTTTACCTAACCACACTTTTACTGGGCAGGCTTTGTTAGTCCTCTAAGTTGTTAACCAGTATTGTGCACATTCTTCGTGCATCATCGGAAGGGAGAGAATGACGGTATAAATTATTTCAAGATCACTCTCCACAAAAGAATGTTGCTGACCTGGCTGTCATCTGCTGATTTTGCCTTGAGTGTGCTAAGTACCAAGTCGAAATTTGTTTTAATTTTGATAAATACTATACTTCATAGCTCAAGATAAGAGGGAGTATCCACATTTTTCTTATTTCTGCATGAAAACATATGTTGTGGTACTCATTAGAAGCATCAGTGAAGCACTTCTAATGAGTACCCACAACATATGTTTTCAGGAGAAAAATATACATACTTTTTGTTTGGAAAAAAAAAAGTACCCGATCTTGAGGTATGATACTTACATGTAATAATTTCTGTACATATTTCTCTGTAAAACCAGGAACTTTCTGTAAATCTTTAAACTATAAATAAATAGAAACTATATGGTTAGTACTTTAGATGTACATGTATTTTGGTGAAGGAACAAAGCTATAAGTAAGTTTTAGCATATCTACAATCTGGTCAGAGTCTTTACCATTCATATTGTTTGTTTGTTTTATTCAGGGTTTAACATCGCTTTCAACAATCTTTAAGTCATGGTGACGGTGTCTGGATGTGGCAGGGAGCTTAATGCTCGCTTTTAGGGTACCGCCTCACTGAAATATCATGTCCAAGACACATGACATGATGTGCCAACCAGTTACATTATACTGACACCAGGCTGACCACTTGTGATTCCTAGCTCTACTTTCTTCATGCCGAGTGTCAAGCAGCAGCTAGTACCATTTTTAAAGTCTTTGGTATAACGTGGCTGGGGATCAAACCAACTATCTCCCAGACACAAAGCAGATACTCGTCTGAGTCACTGCTTCGGTCATTCTTATACACAGTAACATATTTAATCTAATCACTGCATACGCCCCTGTAAGTGCAGGTAACAGCAGTAAATGATCACCACTGTAAGCCAACAGGAACTGACCTAGACTTGAATGAGCTCTGCAAATCTTTTAACCCTTGTCAGGCTGAATAAATTAAAATGCCATGCCCACTTCTAATTGTCAGCCAATCAGATTCTTTGATCCAGATTGTTGATATAAATTCACATACTGAATGGCAAACAGTGCAGATCCAGATCAGTTGGCTTCTTCAAAAGCCAACTGATATGGATCTACGCTGTTTGCAAAGGCAGAGTATATCTGGGTTCAGCAGGGCAAGGGTTAATAACCATCCAAAGTTTACTTTCGCACAAGAATAAATAAAGTGCACTAAACCAAAACAATAACTGTTGAGAAACACATTATTTTACAATAATAAAATTTCATCCCTTCTCTCACTGCAACACAATTTTACTTATCTTATTTTTTTCTTTTTTTTTTTAAAAATAGCTGCATTATATTCAGCAATCATGTACTCAGCTTAACTGGTCACATAAAATGACTACCAAGACAATGAATGTTTTCTTATTTGTTTAGGAAAATGTTGTGGTATTAGAATCATCTTAACAACAACCTTGACGAGATCCCCAAACATAGTTCTGTGTGGAAATAAGAAAACTCAAGTGGTTGTTGTTTAAAAAAGACTCTTATTATTAAAGCCCTGTGAAGAAACAGGGCCCAGCTGCTCAAAGCATGGTTAGATTAATGAGCTTGTTCATGACAAAGTCTGTAACTGTTGTAGCTAAGGCATTTTCAAATACATTGAAATTTTTACTGCAAAAATGTGAGTTGCTTTTGCAATGCAAAAGATACTCACATTTTTTCAGCAAAAAATATCAATGTTTTTGCCATATTTCAAGACAGAAATTTTAATGTCACATTAGCTAACAACTTTGTTAAGTTTTGAACAACTAGGCCCTGATGAAGTACAATGCAAAAAAAGAGCCCTTGTCCTATGCAAATGACAAGTGCCCAGATCAGCCTGTGCATCCAAGTAGTCTGAGCAGGACCTTCTCTGTTTGCCGATATATTCTACAGCATCCATTGTTTCAGTAAATGGGCAAAAAAAGGCATGCTCAACCTGCACAAACATACAAGCTTACAATGTATGCAGGACTTCACTGCATAACAAATTTCTTGCATTGTATAGACAAAAAAAAAATTAAAGAATAAAAAAAAAAAATCACTTACATCAGAAAAGCTTCCATAAGTTTCCCGCCAATCAAATATGAGTTTGGCTCGTTTGGCACCGACTGTCTGTAGGGACTGGAGATCTTTTATTGAGGAAGAATTAATGACGTGAAGAAAATCTTCATCTGAAAAAGTGAATGTAGCTCTACAGAATTTACCTTGTGGTCAGACATGCAAGCCTGAGAAAAAATGTGTACCTCCAGATGGCATCTGATCAGGGTTTACACTGTTTGCCACTCATTTAGCAGGCTTTAAACACATCAACAGATAGTAAAATGGACCTCAATAGCTTGAACACCGATGGCTTGTTTGAACTCGTTTTTGAATCCCTACGAAATTCTTCTTCCGATAGCTCAAGAAAACATACATTTAAAGAATTTTTTTTATATTATCATGAAATTGTTGTGTGTATTCATTAGAATTGCCTCAATGAGGCTGTTTTTGGCTCCTTGAGGCAATTCTAATGATTACACTCAACATAGTATTATTGCCTAGAAGATTGAAAAAAATTTCCAAAATTATTGCCATTTACTTCCTGACAGGCATCATGATTAACCCACAGTGGCTCAAAGTACCCGTATCTCGAACAAATCTCCATGGTCCCGAAGACTAAAGTTCAACTGTATTAGGATTCTTGATATATGAGCTGCAGCATGAAAATAGTACCTTCTGACAAGAGCGCCAAATGAAGACTCAAATCAGCCTGTACACCCACACAGTAAGATTAGTCTTCGTTGTCTGTATGATGAAACTTTGTATCCTTAGCTATTTAAAGTGTTCCTAATGTAGATTCTGATCAGACTATCCTAATGTACAGGCTGATCTGAATCTTTGCTGGATGCAAAGGTATGATTTCTGACAGACTCAAATATTCTCATTCCTTGTCCAAGAATTATCTTCACCTTGGCTATCAGTCAAATGTGTATACACTTCTCAGTCAGATTATCCGCTCATGCTCCTGTTAAAAACCAAGCAATGCACAGATTGTCTGCCCCTAGCCCTTTGCATAAAATCATAAATAAATAAAAAAAAAAAAATCACCTTAAAACCAGAATCTTAAGTGATTTCTCTGTAACTCATAATAAATTTTTAAATATACAAAATCTGTCTGTAACTGTTAAATATTGTCCTTCAGATTTTACCTGTCCCTACTCTGGGGCTCTGTTCATGTATATTCCACGTAAAGTAAATCAGGTGATTTTTCTGGAACTTATAACAAATGATCAGTGAGAAAAGCTTTCAGTTACTATAAAAAATTTGTTCTGCCCATACCTGGGGCTATATACATGTATAAAACCATGAAATAATTCCCATAAAATCCAAACGATAAAAAAACGTTTTGTCCCTCTGAAGCTACCTGCCCTACCCAGGGTTCATACATGTACAAGATTTTGACAAAAAAAATGTGTCCAAAGGACACAGCTGCCCCAGCCTGAAACACTTAAATGCTAATTGCTAACGCCTGATGCTGATGGAGACGCATGGACGGACAGGGGTAACTCTATATACCCTTCCACCATTCTTCAAATGGCGGGGGCATAAAAAGAAAAGAAATCAACTTAAAACCAGTTGAAAGTAATTTTCTGAAAATAAAATATTCAACCCTAGTGTATACATGTCACCATCCTGAAGCTGTGGATATTTGCATATATATACAGGCACCTCAGATTTCAGATGAGCAAATCAGGCCCACTAGGGCTTCTTGCTTTTTTGTATCAAAACATATTTTGTGGGTCAACGAAACTCAAATGAGCACCCACATATATTTTGGTGCAAAAATGACATAAAACATCCTAAATTAAAACCAGAACTATAACATTATCTGGAGCTCTGTATACAGATATCAACTGGCACAGAACAGGCCCATAGGTTATAAAACTTTTTTCATGCTCAACTCAGTTGAGCTTGAAATTTTCTCTGCCAATAAATATGAAAGTGCCAACAATAGTTGGCATTTTCATATTTATTAGCAGAGAAATTTCCATGCTCAGCTGAGTTTAGCAAGAAAGAATTTCCAATTAATAGTAATTTGAGATTTATTAGAAGGACAAATTTCATCATCAGCTGAGTATGAAAATATTTTTTATAATAGAGCCAGGTAGAAAATACATAAGCTGCGACATGAGAAAATGTATGTTCTGAAATGTGCACCCAAAACACTCAGATCACCCTGCGCATATGCATAATAGATCAGTCTCTGTTGTTCATATGAAAACACTTCATCCTTGGCTATCCAAAAATGTGCCCAGTGAAGATTATTATCAGACTGCATGAGTGCATAGACTGATCTGGATCTTCGCTGGGTGCACATCTGAAGGTATGTTTTCTGACGTTGCAGCTCACGTTAGAAAGCGATATGATCAAACTTACTTCTTTGTTTTTGAGCACCTGTGTTAAATGAGATCTCTGTTGCAGATGGGACTGTTTTCTTTGTATTTTCCTCCTCTGTGCCTAAAAATGTGAAAAAATACATGTAACTGCATCCTGTATGGAAGACAAGTGGTATTCATTCTGTGTACACCTCAAAAGCTAATTCATTATCCATTCTGTTTATACCTCAAAAGCTAATTCATTATCCATTCAGAGCCTATCTCAAAAGCTAATCAAAAGCTAATTCATTATCCATTCTGTGCCTTTCTCAAAAGCTAACTCATTATCCATTCTGTGCCTTTTTCAAAAGCTAACTCATTATCCATTATGTGCCTATCTCAAAAGCTAACTCATTAATGATGATGATATGGTGTTTTACATCCCTTTCAACACTATTTAAGCCACAATGAGACGATGGAAGGGTGATTATGAAAAGCTCTTTGCGATAAAGCGCTGTACTGACATGAGCTGAATTTCACCTCCAGAAGAATTCTGACCTCACACTTATCTGAAGTCTGGAGCAATAACAACTTGGCCACTCAGAAACTTAGCTGGAGCTAAGCAGGGGACATCAGGAAAATATTACTTCCAAGCACCATGTCATTTCAAATGAGTACCCACAACATATGCTTTCGTGCAGAAATAAGATATCGATAATTTTTCGTTGAAGAAGGTGCCTTAATTGGAGCTATGTGATATCATTTGGACCCCTCCATGCAAGAAACCTGTCTTCCAGCATATGCGGACAGTGATGACCCAGATCAGCCTGTACATCTGGGCAGTCTGATCAGGGCCTTCACTGTCCATTTACAGAATCATTGGATACTATGCAATGAACAAGGGCCCAGATGAGACTGCATGTGCACAGGATGTTCTGAATCTGAATATTTTACGCATGTTTGAAGGCACTTTTTCACTTGACATTGCCCATTTACTTCACATACCTGTCAAACTAGAACTGCTGGCACTGGAGGTGAATCCTTTCTTGAAAGCTTTTGGCTTGGCAAATAATGGACTACAAGTGAACTCTTCCTCCTTTTTTCTTTTGATTCCACACAGTGGTCTCCCTTTATCAGGAACTCGTCTCTCTGGAGGAACATTTGTTTTATCAGGAACTCTCCTCTCTGAAGGGACATTTGTTTTATCTGAAAGATAAAGTTGCAGTCTATTCTGTATCCTGGTTTACAAAAGTTCATAACACATGTGTACCTGTCTGTCCCTAAATTACATGTAGCAATGGCTGTTTTAAAACCCTCAAGATAGTCTCTAATAACCCTTTAAAACTTGTTTAAAAATTCTTGTGTTTGAAAATCAAGTGCTTTAATAAGTATACATAAATCCTTTTCAGGCCGAAAAGTTTGGGACCTGAAAGCATTTAAATGCATTTTCAGCCAACGCTCTTGATAAGTTTCCCCACCCCTCTCACACGAAATGCCATTTTCAGCATTTGATAAGTTCCCCACAACCACCACCATAAACAGTTCTGATATTTTTCTGATCTCTCCCCAAAAACATATATTGTGGTTACTCATTTTTGGGGAGAATATACTGTTTGTTTGTGTTGAGGTTTTATGGCCCAGTCCAGCCAAAAGGGTCATGTCGAATGAGGTCAGTTTACCTATCCACACTTTTCCTGGGAAGACTTAGTTCTCTAAGCAGTTAACCAGTACTTGTGTACATTCTTTCACCAGAAACTAACAACTGCCCTTCTTGTATCAGCGTAAGGGAGAGAATGACTAGAAAATATTTCATGATCAATCACTACATAGAAAATACTTCATGATCAATCGATACAAAAGAATGTTGTCTTTATGAAAGAATGTTGCTGGTCCCAACAGGGATTGAACCGACAAACTCCTGATCACTAGTCAGACGCGCATTCGACTCAGCCACCAATGCCGACGGGGAGAAATACATGAAAAACATTTCTCTGATAAAGCTACTATGATTTATGGTGAATGAATATATTTTCCTTTAGAGCAGACGCCTTTCCAGAACGGGAGTTTGGTATGCAGTAAAGAAAACAAGAAACCACAAAGACATGGGACATTTGCTACAGTCGACTCTCATTATCTCGAATTCCAAGGGACTCTCTGAAATACTTTGAGATATCCCTACCTCGACATATCAGATTTGCAGAATTTAGGAAAAAATAAATCAAACTATCACATTTAACAAATGTGTATGTAATTTGACTCCTGAAGTTAGAGATATATTGAAAATATTGTGGAAAAGAGGAGAAATTGCTCCTTAGGAGCAATTTCTCCTCTTTTCCACAATATTTTGTTACCGGTTGTTAGATTTTCATATTTAAGCTGGGACTAGATTTTTGCTTCGAGATAAGCGGTTAGTCAAGATAAGCGAGGTCGAGATAACGAGAGTCGACTGTATTAAGTGCATCCAGTCCTCTTGATAATCTGCTAATGCACCTTCAAATAAAAGAACAACTTTAATTATATGCTGTTAATATCAATTTTTATTTTCATTTAAATAGTAAAGACCTCAGCATTGACCTTATGCCGGAGTTGGATATTCCTAACATAGAACAGATACTATGTCAATATTTATAAAAAAAAACATGCATTATGGCTTTGTTTCAAATTAACCTATTGTAGTCTGGAGATCCCTAAAAGGGTAATTTGCAAACAGTGGAGACCTGATCAGATGCACATTCTGATCAGGGTCTCCACTGTTTGCAAATAGTTCAACTATTTTTCTCTAGGAATATCTAAATAACAAAGCTTGACATACCTAAAATCAAAATTAGACTCTTCCAATATATTCATTCAGTCTACAATGGGTTAAAGCCTATTCCACTTTGAATCTGCCGACTCATCCATTTGTTTGTTTGTGTTGAGGTTTTATGGCCCAGTCAACCCAATGGGGTCATGTCGAGCGCCGTCAGTTCACCTAACCACACGTTTACTGGGCAGGCTGAGTCCTCTAAGCGGTTAACCAGTATTGTGCACATTCTTTTGCCAGAAACTGACAACTGCCCTTCTTGAATCAGCGGAAGGGAGAGAATGACTGTAGAAAATATTTCATGATCAATCAATGTTGCTGACCTTGGCGGGGGTTGAACCCGCGACCTCCTGGTCTCCAGTCGCATGGCGCATCCAACTGAGCCACCGAGGCCGGCATCGACTCATCCATTCATTCTACAGTTCAGTCAACACTCAAATAAGCCTGCACCTCTACTCTGATCAGCCTTAGCTGGGCAATTTTCGGATAGCCAAGGATCTAAGGTTCCTTCAGGCAACAGTGAAGACTGATCAGACTATGTGACTGCACATGCTGAGCTGAATCTTCGCTCGGTGCATATCTGATGGTGCATTTTCTCATTCTGTTATCAGATCGTCTGAGCTCCAGATCAGGTACTTTTTTCAACAGGGTGTATGATATTTTTCTTACTTCTCCAATAAAACATGTTGTGGCCACTCATTAGAAGCGCCTCGGTAAGGCACTTCTAATGAGTACCCACAACATGTTTTAAAAAAGATTTTGTGTTGGAGTTTAACGACACCTCAACCTTTGTAGGTCATTTTGTGTCATCTCTCAGAGAAAGGGACAAAAGAGATAGAAGAGACAGTAGGGGAGACATAAGAGACAGACAGGGAAGAAAGAGGAACAGGAATGAAAGTTGAGGAACAGAAATAAAACATTCTCCCTCTACCCTTACCTGCTTCAGGAATAGCAGACCTTGCCCAACTGTAAGCCAATATCAGTTGGACGCCCTGGTTACGAAACATACATGACACCTTCGCCACACCCGGCCACCCCCGTTTTAAAAAAGAAAAATACTTACCTGATACATCCTTTTATCTGGAGCTATGGATAGAGTAAGCCTTAAGCAGACTTAACAGTTATGCAGGCTGGCCTGATTTTTTGCTGTCCACATGTGCTCAAAGACATGTAGCACAAAATGTAATTACCTTGTAAAACTTTTGTCTCTTCCTTTTTGTTATCTTCTGGGACTGGGGCCTGAGTAGGCAACATGTGTCGACTCGCTAGCTCCTTGAGTTGGGCATGGCTAGCCTCCAGCTGTTTCTGGATCTGATCTATAGCCTTAGACTTTGGTGTCATCAGACCATCTTTTGTGTGGTTCACGTTTGTGTTCACAGATTTGATTTGCTGTAATAAGTTACTTTCTAATATCTCCAGCCTCTGGTTGACAGCTTCTTCTAATTTGGCTTGTCTACGGATTAATGGACTGCAAATATAGACAAAATGGATTTTAATATTCAAAGCTGAAAAAATTTCAGGCCCCAAAATCACTAACATTTCTCTAGTATATTTTCTTATGTTAGAAATTCCTAGTCAAGGCAAAAACTTTGGACTAGTATCTAACATCAAGTCATGTATCACTACATCTATCTAGGCACACAGGAGATAAAGATTAAACATAACATTATGAATACTTTCTAAGCTCCTGTGACTTTTTACCTCAAGGTTTCTGAAAAGAGTAGGGCTTGCAATGCAACAAAATTTGAAAAAAAAAAAAAAAAAAATAAATAAATAAATAAATAAATAAAAAAAAATCCAAGTTGGTAACCTCAAGGTCGCTGAAGGGCAAGGGTGTTGGGATTTGCAAACTTTGAACCAGTATGTAGCACCAACCCAAGTATCAACTACATCAATTTAGGCATTTAGGAGGTACAGATCTTTAAAACCCTAACATTAAAGAGAGTGTAGATGAAAACTCTATGTTTCAATGCCACTGGGTGAGTGTGGTACTATATACAGCTACGGACCAGTATCTGCCAAGTCAAGTATGCATTAAATCTTGCAAATGGTTTGGATAATAGGACTTCTTAAAAGCTTCAACATCAAACATTTATAGAGGCCAGCAGCCAATGCCTATGCTGTGGTTGTCAAACAGCTTTTCCTATACTTTTATACATGTGTATTAACCCTTGTCCTGCTGAATAAATTAAGAAGCCATGCCCATTTCTAATTTTCAGCCAATCAGATTACTTGATCAAGGTTGTTGATATAGATTCACATACTGAATGGCAAACAGTGCAGATCCAGATCAATTGGCTTCTGAAGAAGCCAACTGATCTGGATCTACACTGTTTGCAAAGGCAGGGTATATCCGGGTTCAGCAGGACAAGGGTTAATACCTATAATACCTTCATTTCCGTTTATATTGCTAGAGGGTGTTTATGGCTAAATAAAATAACTTCGGCAATGCTGGTGGAATCACAATCCTGTTTCATCAAATACTTTAATTGCACACAAAAAATCTTGCTGTTTACACTTTGACACATATTAGCTGATGTAATAATGTAATACACTCCCATTCTCTTGATGACATATGAATTAAAGTCATAGATTAGACAGATCAACAATTACCATCTATTTATTTAAGGGTAAGAGTATACTTTCAGGGGAAGCAACTCTGTCAATATTGTTTTTCCCCTTTCTGAAAGCAGTCTGCTCTAAGAAAAAAAATGCTCTCCTAAGGATCAAATTCTTACCTTTTAGACCTCTTTCAAAAGGGACCTATGGGTAAGAAAGCAAACAGGAAGTTATCTCCCTTGCACAAAATGGCTGAAAATCTACCAAGTAAATTTGTACAGTCTGGAATAAAGTGCTTTACTGCATGACTAATCAACAGTGTAATTTGCAGAGTGTATACGTATCTGGTAAAAACACAATGCTGGCTTTCAATGATACTTAACCCTTAAAATGCCAAGGAAAAGTTGGCTAAACAGTCTAAATTTTATATTTTTTCTATTCTTCAGTGAAAACAAGTCTTGACTTTTCATGTGAATCGTCTGCTGGGTAGACAATTCACATGAAAAGTCAAAACTTGTTTTCTCAGAAAAATAAGAAAAAATCAAAATGTCGTCTGCTGCAATTGTGAGTGGCGCTTTAAGGGTTAAGGGGAACTGATACACTTTCAAGGGCAACAACTCTTGTTTTTGTTTGTTTTCAAAATGGGTCTACTCTAAAAGGGAGCAAATTCTTTCCTTTTAGAGTTGATCCCCGTCTCAGAAGGGGACAGCTGATCAGGAAAGCAAACAGGAAGTCACAAAATTGTCTCCCTTGTCAAAAAAGGCCGCAAATCTCCTAGTGAGCCTGTTCACCTTAAATACGGTGCTGGATCATTCATTTGTGGTGGGACTGAGGCCTCTGACTGGGCCGGTTCAGTTAGCTTCTGCCTTTTTATCTTATTTTCTTCTTCTGGGAGACTTGGGCATGGTGGCGTCTTTCTGATCTGAGGAGGTGGTTTAACTGTTAGAAGATAAAACATTCATGTGTTTAGCATATAACAGCAGCGGAGCTAAAGATGCGTATTTGATGATAATTTTTTAATAATTTTTTCTTATTTCTCCTTAAAAACGTATTGTGGGTACTCATTAGAAGTGTCCCTCTGAGGTGCTTCTACTGAGTACCCATAATATGTCTTTATGGGGAAAATAATCCCAGAATTATCATCAAATACTCCTTAACAACTCCTCTACTATACAGAATAGAACTGAAAAAAAAAAAAACAAAAAAAAAAAAAACAATACTCATTTTTTTGTTATTTGTTTACATTTTTGAAGGATTAATACCTTATCAACCGTAAATCATGCAATTCAAAGAATATTCAGAAATTTTGAGTTTTTAAACCAGTAACACTATTAACTTTCATAAGTCTGAAACCAACATTGTTTACCCTAAATATTTGGACAGCTAGGTCTAATAAAACAGTGTAGACCCAGATCAGATGTTACAACATGCAGCAGATCTCAGCATATGATCCAGTCTACAACGCCACTCACCCAACAGTTTTGAACACAACATCAAATTTTAATGGATTTAATATCTGACTTTGGCATCTGAACTTGATGATGATGATGATGATGATGATTTGGTGTCTTACATCCTATTATTTAAGTCATATCTATATAATGGAAGGATTGTAATGAATGACTGTGCAATGGAGTACTCTACATTCATGAAATGAATTCAGCCTCCAGTAGGATTAGAGACCTTGTGTCATAGGTCTAGATAAGGGAGGGTATCTGGTAAATATTTTTCTTATTTCTCCATCAAAACATATGTTGTGGGTACCCATTAGAAGCGCCTCGGTGAGGCGCTTCTAATGAGTACCCACAACATATGTTTTTGTGGAGAAGTAAGAAAAATATCAATACTTTTGGATTGAAAAAAGTGCCTTAACTTGTGCTATGTTATGATCCAAAGTTGGGAGCCCTTACCACTCAGCTACCCACACTTCCATCTGAACTTGATGGACAAGGTTACATTTCCTAGTCCGTTCATTGTTTACACGAATGCAAAATCAGCTTAAACCTGTGGGTATTACGCCAAAAAGACACACTGTTGTAATTGAGAAGCCTTTAAATCATTTTTGGAAGCTGTAATTTGTTGTACTTTATAAGAAAAATATTTGCTCTGGCTAAATAAAAATACAATCTTGTTTGGTATAACTGTAAAGCTTTTGAATTTAATTAGGGTCAGAGTTGCCATATTTTAATGAGTAGTTTGGAAGATTCTTAAAGAGCTAATTTTCCTCTGTCTCTCCTTTTCCTTCTAAACCCCTCCAGTGAAGTTACCTATTGTTTCTCTTGTGCATGTGTTGTTGACAATCTTCTTACTCTTCGTGGCAAAATTCAATGTGCAGTATGTATCGTAGTAGTATCTTTCCTCTGGTGCTATATTCGTAATCATCACTGAGTGACAGCTGCCTCCAATAGAATCCTGAGAAAATGCAATATTTTAATCTGTAAAGCCCTAAACACCAATATTGCAGATGACACTTTTTTTTTTTTTTCAGAGACAAAAGGCTAGACATTTCATGAGAATTGTCTGCTAATCTAATTTTCTCTGAAAAAACCTAGAGCTGTCAGAGAATCTAACTATAGCCCCACTGCAGCACTGTCAGAAAAGAAATACCCATAGTGCTGAAATATTTGAATTCATGCTAACCAGATAACATCACTGTAAATTCTGCAAATCTGATATGTCGAGGAACAGATATCTCGAATCATTTCAGAGAGTCTCATGGACTTTGAGATAACGGGAGTCGACTGTACATGTATGTTGTGTACCATTTTTAAATCACATTGCTCATTCATGAAATAAAACATTCCAGGGCTTCATATATTCAGGTGAGTGAGTATCGGTACTTTGCATAGGGAGACAAATTTTACAGACAGAAAGTTGTCTCAGTAGCTCTTGAAACTTTTACAAATATGCCAGCTCACGAAAAAACTTACAAAATTGCATGTGCGTTCAGCAAAGACAGATCAGCCTGGGCATCCACCCAGTCTGATCAGTCTTTGCTGTACGCTTGGGGAAAGCTTGGGTCCTTAGCTACCCACTGAGCACACAGCAAAGACTGATCAGACTGGGCGGATGCCCCGGTTGATCCGAGTCTTTGCTGGGAGTACACGCCATTTTGTTGCTTTTGTTGTGTGCTGGCTCAAATGGAAACATCTATTTAAGGAAAAATGATTTGCTCCTCCTTTGAAAAATGCAGGATACTTTTAACAGAAAGAATCTGCTTCCTCTGATAGCAATGTTTTTTCCTTTCAGAATAGCCTCTGGCCCATACCAAATGAGAAAGGAGGCAAATATTTCCATGTTAGAGTTATTTCCCTTCAAGGTATATGTATTCTCTGTAAAACACAGGGTTCCAATAAATAGCTGGGCCCAGTTGTTCAAAACGTCGTTAGCTTAACGAGCTCGTTAGTGGTCAAAATGTTAACTGATCTAGTAAGCACAATACCAAATTCACAGGTATTTTTGCTGAAAAAATGTGAAAAGCTACTCACATTTTTTCAGCAAAAATATTAGCATATATGCCATATTTAATGAACAAAGTTTTAACGATATGTTAACTAACGACATTGTTAGTTTTGAACAACTGGGCCCTGGTTTTGTTTGTTTGTTTTGAGGTTTTACGGCCCAGTCAACCCAATGGGGTCATGTCGAGCGCGGTCAGTTTACCTAACCACACGTTTATTGGGCAGGCTTAGTCCTCTAAGCGGTTAACCAGTATTGTGCACATTCTTTCGCCAGAAACTGACAACTACCCTTCTTGAATCAGCGGAAGGGAGAGAATGACCGTAGAAAATATTTCATGATCAATCTCCACGAAAGAATGTTGCCGACCTCGGCCGGGGTTGAACCCGCGACCTCCTGGTCTCCAGTCAGACAGCGCATCCAACTGAGCCACCGAAGCCGGCGGGCCCTGGTTTTTAATTCTCCACACAAACTCAAAAGACTAATCCTACAATGGTCAGGTATAGGAGCTGCACTGTTAGATAATATACATATCCGTGTGACCTGTGCAAACAAACATTCATTCATCTTGTCACATAATAAATACCTGTAATAGTCTTGTTAACTTGCTGTTTCTATAGGGAATTCTTGGCTGAAAAATTAACAACGAATCAATAAATAAATTGGAGCTCCAGATAACGATTATTTCTGATTAAAAAAATTGCCAGAAACACCAACTTAGCAAATTAAGTTGTCAGACAAATACTTTATAAAACAGCAAAAATACCGAAATAAAAAAAACTAGAAAAAGTGTCCATAGGACACGGATGCCCCTGCCAAATGCCATTCAGAAAAAGGGTTTATATGTAATTGTAACAGGTATACCATGAAGTTATTATTAAGGCCCGGACACAGTTTACTATATGGAACTAAGTCAAGGGAAGATAATTCAAAAACGAAAAACGCAAGAGTTGTCTTCCTTGTTCATGACACATCGTCTCAATGTGATGTATGCACCTGTAAAGTTTCATGAATATATTCCATATGGTTTAGGAGTTATGGCCCAGACACGGTTAACTATAGGGAACTAAGTCAAGGGGAAATAATTCAAAAACTAAAAAATGCCAGAGTTGTCTTCCTTGTTCATGACACATCGTCTGAATGTGATGCATGCACCTGTATAGTTTCATGAATATATTCCATACGGTTTAGGAGTTATGGCCCGGACACGGTTTACTATATGGAACTAAGTCAAGGGAAGATAATTCAAAAACAAAAAAATGCAAGAGTTGTCTTCCTTGTTCATGACACATCGTCTCAATGTGATGCATGCACCCATAAAGTTTCATGAATATATTCCATATGGTTTAGGAGTTATGGCCCGGACACGGTTTACTATATGGAACTAAGTCAAGGGGAAATAATTCAAAAACAAAAAATGCAAGAGTTTTCTTCCTTGTTCATGACACATCGTCTCAATGTGATGCATGCACCCAATAAAGTTTCATATGGTTTAGGAGTTATGGCCCGGACACATTTAACTGTATGGAACTAAGTCAAGCAGAAATAATTAAAAAACCAAAAATGCAAGAGTTGTCTTCCTTGTTCATGACACATCGTCTCAGTGTGATGCAGGCACTGGTAAAGTTTCATGAATATATTTCATATGGTTTAGGAGTTATGGCCCGGACACAGTTAACTATATGGAACTAAGTCAAGCGGAAATAATTCAAAAACCAAAAATGCAAGAGTTGTCTTCCTTGTTCATGACACATCGTCTCAATGTGATGTATGCACCTGTAAAGTTTCATGAATATATATTCCATACGGTTTGGGAGTTATGGCCCGGACACGAAGTGGGACGTACGGACGGACGGACGGACGGACGGACGGGACGGACAGGGGTAATACTTAATGCCCATCCGCTATTCTTCGAATAGGCGGGGGCATAAAAATTAGGGTGTTTTAATACAAAAACTTGAGAAATTTGTGTTTTCCTTGTTTCTCAGTGTGAATTCTGACCAAAAAAAGATGTAAGCGAAGATACCAAGAAAACGCCATAACTACAAAGCACAGTCTTCCTGAGGCACCAAAAAATGAAAAGACTAAGATAAAATAATGACAAAACAAACTCCACACTGACATGTTCTGTATTGCTAGGTTCTCGAGATACAAAAAAACGCTGTTATTTCCTGGTTTATTTCTTGCACAAGACACCGGTTCTCATTAGAGGGTTGGTAAAATACAGTACAGGTCATGGTAAAAACCCATCACTTTTTTCCTGGCATCCAATACTGATCAAACACGAACATTCTTCTTGAGACTAAAAATATTTCTCCAAGCATGTTTATTTTCGTTTGCGCCAAACAATCAACCCATTTCTTCTGTAAAACTGAAACTTCTCAAGGGGAAAAAAGAAAAATCTTTCCCTTTAAAGTAAACCCCCACCCCCTTTTGAAGTGAGGCAAAACAATTCTGACAGAGTTGCCTCCCCTGAAAGTGTATCAAATCTCTTTAAATGATTTTTAACCCTAGTCCTGCTGAACCTGGATATATCCTGCCTTTGCAAACAGTATAGATCCCAATGTTGGCCTTCTAAGAAGCCAACTTCAGAAGCCAACTGATCTGGATCTGCACTGTTTCTCATTAAGTATGTGAATTTATATCAACAATCTGGATCAAGTTATCTGACTGGCTGAAAATTAGCAGGACAAGGGTTAATGAAACTAGGTCTAGCCCACAGAGCCTGAACTTACTGATCCTGAATTGATAGCATCCACCACTTCTCCGAGGGCAAATAATGACTTGTTTATGGCACCACTTTCCTTTAACCTGAAACCAGAATGATTATCTTTATATGAGGTCTGTCATTCAAAAATGTGTCTTTAACTTGACTCTTGCATCAGGACCTTTAATGGACATACAGACAATGAGAAACAATATGATCGTGTCCTTTGCTTTCCACATACTACATCGAGGGTTGAGCGCAAGACTAGCGTAAGTCAGATGGGTTGTTTTTCCCCAAACCTAATCTCCTCACCATGAAGGCGTTATGAAGATTACAACATTTCTTTCTGTAAACAATGAAAATTTAGGTGCCATTGCTCGTATGAGCAATGGCACCTAAATTTGCATTGTTTACAAAGGGGTTCAAGTTGCCCCTAAACAAGGGCTCAACCCTCGACATGTAGGTGCCCCTTCTGTGTATGCAATTAAAATTTACTGTATCTACCCAGTTATAGTACTTGGACACCTTAACTACTTGTTATACTTGTCCTAAAGTATTTTTTTATCATTTATAAACTGAATTTTTGTGATTTCTTTTTAAATCTGGATTTATGTATGAAAAAATGTGCCAAAAAATTTTGAATAAAATGTTCTTTGGTGAAAGTTTTTCAGGATAACAACAGTCACCTATCCAAAGAGTTTCTGCCTCCTGTTTTGTCTTGAGTACAGTGTTAATCTGATGCAAATTTCAGTGAATTCCAGTTTGCCTGAAAATATAGGTTTTCAAAAAAAACAAACCTTGTTCAAAGCTTCATAACAAAGTTGTCCAGCTCAACACTGACAAGTACTGATATTTTTCTTATTTCTCCAAAAGCATATGTTGTTGTGCCTCGTTAAGGTACTTCTAAGGGGTACCCAAAATATGTTTTCATTGAGAAATAAGAAAAACATTTATCAGGATACTCCTCCTATCTTGAGCTATATACTGCTTACCTAATTCCTTGATTGCCGGTGCGTCTGTTATCTTCCGAACCAGCTAAATCAATGAGGTAGATCTTGCCATGTAAAACTTTACATGGCTTAGCTTTAGCTACTGTCAGCTGTACAATACTGTGACTTCTACTGGATCTGTTGTTGAGCTTTGTTGCTGCTACAGTTCTACAGAAAATTCCAACAGTTTCGTCAGGACTATATATATAATAGCTCTAGAGATATATGGTTAATCATGGCAATATATATGGTAGCTACTCATTAGAAGTTCTCGGTGATGTGCTTATACTGAGTAACCACAACATATGTTCACAGGTCTAGATAAGAGTGTCAGGTAATAGTTTTCTTATTTCTCATCGAAACATATGTTGGCGGGTATTCATTAGGAGCACCTCAGTGAGGCATTTCTAATGAGTACCCACAACATATGTTTTTGTTAAGAAATAAGAAAAATATAGACATGTTTTGGTTGGAAAAAGTGCCTTTCCAAGAGCTAAGAATTGTTGTGGTAAAATAAGAAAAATATTTTAACATTTTCTGGTTGAAGAAAAAAAAAAAAAAGCCATATACATAGCTCCAGATAAGGCACTTTTTTCAACTGAAAAGTACTGATATCTATCTTGTTTCTCCACGAAAACTACGCTGTGGGTACTCATTAAAGGCACCCAGCTGAGGCACTTCTAATGAGTACCTACATTTTTGTGAAGAAATTAGAAAAATATTTTCCTGATACCCCCTCTTATCTGGAGCTATGGGACTTTGATTGATTGTACACATCAACCCTTATGGGTTATTTTGTCCTCTCCCAGAGAAAGGGAGAAAAGAGATAGAGGAGAAAAGAGATAGAAGAGATAGTAGAGGAAATGAAATAGAGGGACAGGGAAGAAAGAGAAAAAGAAATGAAAGTGAAGAAACTGAAGAAATAAAAACATTCCCCCCTCTACCCAAATCTATAAGGATATGAAACCTTAAGGATAGCAGGCCTTGTCCAACTGTTAGCCAATATCAGTTGGACGCCCCGGTGATGTAAGATACACAACATCTTTGTTACACCCGACAACATACATCTTAGCTCTAGAGATGTTTCATATTTGTCCACAAAAACATACATTGTGGCTACTCATGAGTAGCTCCTTGGCAGGGTGCTTCTAATCTAATGTGTGCCTCAACATATGTTTTTGTGGTGAAATGAGAAAAAATATCCCATAATTATCACCAAATACTCTTTGACAACCCTCTTTGATTTATTCTTGGAACTCAAGACTGCGAAGTATAGCTATAAGAACATCCAGCAATAGTTTAGACATGTCAAATGTGATAGCAGTTGCTGTAAATCTAGAATTGTCCAATTTGTGGTCACCGTTGCTGTATGACTGCCACTATGCTTTTTAGGTTTTCAGGTCAAAGTTCTTGTTGTCATACTGGTATAGTTGTCAACTTTTTCAATGACTGCCAACTTTGTTTTCTATTTTCTTTCTATTTGTTCTTTCATTTATTTTGCATTTTTGTGTTAATGTCTGGAGCTGCTTCAGGAGATAAGGTGAGGCTTCAATCAGATAAAACTAGTTTCAGCCCCACCCAATCCGCCCAAGTAGTTTTTCAGCCTGCAATTGCAATGGGTTCCTCTGTCGTTTTTTTTTGTTTGTATCTTGGATACTGCAATTGATTGTGCTGTTTAGTCTTTGTCATTCTTTGTTACTCATCTCTTCTCCTTTCAGTGCCTTTTCATGCAGAAATAATCAGTTTTCATTCAAAAAGTACCTATGATTTTAGATTATGCTTTCACCAAACGGCATCACATGTGTGTAGCTCACCTGTTATTAGAAGCTGGCCCAAAAGCCATCTTAAATTCATCAAAATTGTGTATCTCTTTCTTCGCCAGACCTGGTATAAGAATATTTTTATCGGCATCTTCTCGGATTGGTAAATCTGTGTTTGATGGCTCCAGCAAATCCTGTACCTAAGACATAGACATAGCTCGATAAAATGCTTTTTTCAATCCAAAAGTATTGATATTTTTCTTGTTTCTCCACAAAAACGTATCTGAGGTGCTCCTAATGACTACCCACAACATACCTTTTGTGGAGAAATAGAAAAATATCAATACTTTTGGATTGAAAAAATCATCTTATCAAGAGTTATGCATGGCCCTGAACATATTGTATTGATGGACATTATGTACAATCTAATCAGGGCCTTTGCTAGCCACTTGATATATATATATGTATGATGAAGGGAAAGTCCGTTTGTACAAACTGTTCAGAGCCTTTGCCACCAGCTTTAAAATATACATGCTGAAAGGAAGTCAATCAGTTGTATTTGTTCAGGGTGTTTGCCATCTGAACATCAAGTGTACACTAATTATGGCTTAGATAAGGTACTTTTTTAATGAAAGGTACTGATATTTTCTTTCTTCTCCATGAAAACATACGTTGTGGGTACTCATCAGAAGTGCCTCGCTGCCACATTTCTAATGAGTACCCAAAGCATATGTTTACATAGAGAAATAAGAAAAAGATTACATGGATACCCCTCTTATCTGAAGATATGACTAATATATGCTAGTGGTGTTTTTGGTGTTCAGAGTATGAATTTTAGACGGTAATATGTTTTGAAGTAAACTTAGCTCTAGATAAGGATCTAAGATTTCTTCAGGCACCCAGTTAAGACTCTGAGTCTTCATTTGGAGCACACGTCCAATGGTACATTCTCTTACACACCAGAAAGTTTGGTTTGGGCTTTAACCGTCTTTCTCTGATACATATATTTGGTCTACAGAATGTCAGCAGTGAGCAGTGAAACATATATTTGGTCTACACAATGTCAACAGTGAGCAGTGAAGAGCCATCCTCGACTGCTTGAGTAAGCAAGCTGGTGTTACTCAGATATTAGCTACATGTACATATGTACCCCTTAACTCTTTCACTGCCACAGGCCATAATAATAGGCTTTTGCAAACAGCATAGATCCAGATGAGCCATCTCATCTGGATCTAGGCTGTTTGACATTCAGTCTTTCAACTTTACATATAAATGTCTTTCCAAGCGATAATTTGTTAAAATAAAAAAGCAGACAACAAATGTCATCTGAAATTTAGCACCGAAAGAGTTAAGGCAAGCACAGCTCCAGATAAGGAGCTTTCTGCCAAAAAGTATGGATATCTTTCTTATTTCCTCAAAAACTAAAAACCTAAAAAGATAATACCCCTCCATCATCGTGTCATTGGCAGATAATTCTGTCAAAAATTTATTTAATTTGCACATTTGCAATCCCAAACCAGATCTCCACAATATTAATACACATACCAAGTTTGATGAATATCCATTGGCATCTATTCAAGTTATCAGCCGGAAATGAAAAAAACTTACAGACAGACATACGACAGGTGGATGAGCGTACAGACACATGGACGACCAGTGATACCATAATACACCGCCACTATTGTTTTGCAGGGTACAAAAACATGTGTACTCATTAAAACTGCTTTGGTGAAGTGCTTCTAATGAGCAATTATAACATGTTTTAACAGAGAAATAAGAAAATATATTCATCTGGATCCTCTCTTAACAAGTACAATGCTGCAAGGGCTCTATGACATAAAACAGGGTTTCTTGTGATGTGGTGTTTTACGCTGTTTCATAACTCTTGATAAGGCGCTTTTTCAACCAAAAAAGTATCTATATTTTTCTTATTTCTCGACGAAAACGCTGTGAGCCTGGGTGAGGCACTTCTAATGAGTACCCACAACATATGTTTTCATCGAGAAATAAGAAAACTACTTACCTGATACCCACTCTTATCTAGACTTATGATGTTTCAACATTATATGTCATATCAGGGTGATAATGAAAGGCTCTTTTCAATAAAGCGCCATACAGTCGTCAGCAGAATTTGGCCTTCAGCGTATTCAAACAGGGCCTCATTATCCGAAGCTGGGAGTGCCAACCAATCAGCCATCCGAACATGAAGTTTACCTTTTCCTGATATATTTCTAGATAGGAGAATGTGATCTTGTATGCCCACTCATTGTCTGTTTTCTCTTTATCTACCTCTATCTGGTGGAACAGCTCATTAATTACCCGTGGAATCACTCCAGGGTTTGATGGCGTACCCAGCATTGTGTGGGTTTTACCTATAGTAAGAAATATGAAAGCAAAAATCAAAAACCTTTACGGTGACTACATACATACACATAAGATTGCGAAAACATAATGTAGTCAGGAGATGTTAACACAGGAGTATTTGATGATAATTCTGGGATAATTTTTTGGCAAGCACTTCTTATCACAACATGTTTTTTATGGCAAACTAGAGAAAATTATCCCTGGAGAAAATTATCCCAGAATTATCAAAAACTACTTCTCTGGGTTCTTTGTTTGTTTTATTTGGGTTTTACATTGCTTTCAACAATCTTTTAGTCATATCCCAGTCCTGTCTGGATGTAGCTGGGAGCTCAATGTTCACTTTTAAAGTGCTGCATCAAACCCCAGACACATGACATGATATTCCACCCAGTCACATTATACTGACACTAAGGTGACCGGGTAACCAGTTACTTTCTTTATGCTGAGCACCAAGTGAAAGAGCAGCTGGTTACATTTTTGAAGTATTTGGTATGACTTGATTCAGGATTGAACCCATGACCTCCTAGGCCCGGTTGTTAAAAGAGTCGTTAGCTATAGGAGCTCGTTAAAGGTCATTTTGTTAACTGTTTTAGCGGATTCAATACACAATATTCTGATATTTTTTGCTGAAAAAATGTGAGTAGCTTTTGCACTGCAAAAGCTACTCACATTTTTTCGGCAAAAAATTTCAGCATATTTGCGTATCTTTAAAATGATGATTAACGTATGATTAAAATGTAAATTTTAACAAATCATTAACTAACGCTGTCATTAGTTTTTAACAACTGGGCCCTGGTCACAAAGCGGTAGCTTTACCAACTCTGCTAGTCATGAGGGTTACAGCAGAATTAGCCACGAGTACTTGTCTTTGTTTATCATAGTGATTAATTTGATTTTTTTCATTTTCGCTTTGATGCATTGACTGAATTGGGAGCCTTTATGTGAACCGAATTTTATGTATTTCTGTATTAAGAGAAGTACTTTGAACCAGGGTGAAGCTGGCCGATTGTAAAAGTGCTTTAAACCCCCTGGTGGTTTTTTTCTACTGACCGTTCTAAGGCAGGGGTCCTGGTGTTAGTCTTACTCTTTGTTGCTTTGTGGTTTATTCTACGAGGCGATTTGTTTTAAGTCTTGCCTTGTGTTATTTTGTTCTTGTGTTTTTTTGCATTGCGTTCACCTTGACTGGTGAAGAGAGGCCTAATCTTAGTGCTTTTCGTATGTTTATTTGATATGCTCTTGTTTTGTCTGTTTCCTCTTCCTCTTGGTGCCACAATGCAGCTTGTGATTGTGGCACTCCCTGGACTTTTCTCTTACCTTTCTTTCTCACTAGGATTTTGAAAATAGGAGTCCCAAAGTCATTTTCCCCAAAAGGTTTGAGTCCCACAATGCAATTCTGACCTAGGTCCAAAAAAGGTGACCTGGACTGCTGGGATGCATGTAGTGATAAGTTTGAAGGGTCTTCAGTTTAAGACAGCGGAGATATGAGTCCAACCCAAAAACCTGTTAACAAGTTGAGTTTCACAAAAGCAGATCATGAGCAAATGGCACCGACAGCACCAAGTCTGGGTCTTGCACCTTACCCAAAAAAGGCAAGACAAAAATGATCAAACAATACAGTTGCATCAGCACTTTTCACATTTTTCCTTAACCTTTACTACTCTCTGGGCAAATTCAGCAGACCTCAAATTGATATTTTTCTTATTTTCCCCCAAAACTAGGCTTTGACTTTCAATGATATATTGATGTTATTTTTTTTGGGGGGTGGGGTGGGGGTGGGGGGGGAGTGGGGGGGTGTAGACCCAGATAAGAGGCCGCACCACAGAATGCAGCAATTGATCATGGTCTACACTGTTTGCCATTCATACAGCAATTAGAGACATCAAGAGGTAGTAGAATGGACTGGTTCAAATTTTAGGACAAGTACGGTAAGCAGATAAGATGTCCCAATACTTAGGGTATATATATATACGGTACATGGTTGATTTATGTGCCACAGCATATGTCATTTTTGTCATCTTTCAGTTACCTGCTCCAGTTGGTCCATAAGCAAAGATGGAGATATTCTGTCCTTGTAATGCCTGGGGTATCAGTGCTTTCACGCAGTCCTTATAGATCTTTTGTTGGCTGCAGTCCATTCCATACACAGCAGAGAAACTGGAAAAAAGAAGATAAACTCTAAGTATTAGGGCAGACTGACACAACATAGGTCTAGATAAGGGAGGGTATCCGGTAAATATTTTTCTTACTTCTCCAATTAAACATATGTTGTGGGTAATCATTAGAAGCGCCCCGGCGAGGCGCTTCTAATGAGTACCCACAACATATGTTTACGTGGAGAAATAAGAAAAATATCAACTCTTGGATTGAAAAAAGCGCCTTAACTAGTGCTATGCACAAGCAGTGTTGACCCAGGTTAAATGATGCAGAAAGCCACTAACCCAACATTGTTTAGACATGTGACATCACCAGGAGCCAAATGGACTTCTTCAAACTTAGGACAAGTATGGTAAGGAGTTCTTAAGGGTGTCACGATCTTATGAGTAATTATGTAAATTTGCTATCGGATTATTTTATTATATATTATTGCATAAAAAGCAGTGTCGCATGTTATTAACTGCATCAGCTGGCGAAAAACTGTGTATTAACAAGGCAATTCACGCGCTGTTAATGCACGGCTACGCAACTTTCAATATGATCCTACCGAGGCCACAGATCTGCTGCCGTTACGAGATGTGTACTGCTCGGCCCTAAAACCAGCATAAGCCATGGAAATTGCATTCACGAGACATCAGTGAAAAGGCGAAACAGTGCAAGAAATAACGTGAAATGTAGCAAATATTTTCAGTTTTTATGCAATAATAGCGATCAAACATGGTTTTTCAATGCATTAACATTCACCAGGTCCCTTGGGAGGTGTTGAAAACTGCGGCCTTCAGCCTCGGTTTTCAACACCTCCCAGGGGACCTGGCGAATGTTAATGCATGAAAAACCATGTTTGATCCCTATATTGAAAGTGGATGTGCCTATGCTTACAATATCTTCCTTATTTCTTGGCTGATTGTGATCAAATGATGATTTGATGTTTTACATTCCTTTTAACATTTAATCAGTAAGTCATATTGAGATGACGGAAGGGTGATAATGAAAGGTTCTGCGCAATAAAGTGAGTCATGAGTCGAATTCTGCCTCCAGCCGGATTCAAATCCAGAACCCTGTGATCCAAAGTGCTAACCACTAGCCACCTCGCTGCTAACCACTAGCCACCTCGCTGATTTCGCTTTAATTTGCACCAAAGTACTGTTTTTTTTAAAGCTTAATACAGTCGCCTCTGAGGGACTCTGAAATACTTCGAGATATCTGTACCTCAACATATCAGATTTGCAGAATTGAGGAAAATAAATCGAACAACCACATATAACAAATGTATATGTAATCTGACCCTTAATGCTAGGGAGTTATTGAAAATATTGTAGAAAAGACTGAAGAGGAGAAATTGCTCCCTATCCTCTTTTCTACAATATTTTCTTACCTATTGTTAGATTTCCATGTTTAAGCAGGGACCAGATTTTCACTCCGAGATAAGCGGTTATTCGAGATAAGCGAGGTCGAGAGAACGAGAGTCAACTGTATTTTACGGCATACATTGCATTTAATGGGCCTTTCCCTTTAATTTTATGAGCTAAAAAGATCAAAACATACTGTATAGTTTTGGAAGAAATGAAACAACTTACTCATACTGAATATTTTCATTGACATTTCTGTGGTTGAATATCTGCACTGATGAATCATCCACACTGACACAAGTTTTGTCATTCTCATTTAATGGAGGTCTAACACGTATTGCAACTTTGACCTTACACTGTTTCTTGTCCATCATCTGTAAAAAAAAAAAGCATCGTAGTTTTCACACAGCCAAGCCCAGCTTACAGAACAGTTCCCCTCTAATGGGTATATTTGAAAGAAATTGTCTTAACATTTGCCATGCTGAATAAATTAAGATGCCATGACCACTTCTTATTTTTAGCTACAATGTAATAGAAACGCGGAAAATTAAGAAAGTTCATGCGCGATGCGAGAACGGTCGAACTTTTGCGGAGACTGTACTGTAATAAGACAACTTGATCCAGGTTGTTGATACAAATTCACATAATGACAAACAGTGCAGAGACTGATCAGGTCTTCTGAAGAAGCCAACTAATCTGGATCTACACTGTTTGCAAAGGCAAGGCATATCCAGGTTCAGCAAGGTTAAGATTAAAAACAAGGCCCACAGACCACAACTCAATCACCAGTGAAATTATAGCCATTGCACATTAGCAGATGACACTGCAACATTTTCCAATATTTCAACAGCATCACATTAAACAATAAATAAAAGTGTCCTGGGGTGTCTTGGGGTGATCAGACTGACTGGTATTGAAGGGGGACTATAACATGAGAATGGACGATAATATGAGAAAGAGGGAACCACTGTCAATATTACAGGTCCTGGTGAATTAATCTCATCTGCATCTGCCAGGTACTCCATACGCTTCAGATAGAGTAATTATATGGAGTGCACATGGAAATGACGCTTCAAAACAAAAAAAGAAATAAAAATGGAATTTTGGATTTATGTTTAATCATAATAGGTTTTTTGAATTTCGAGTATTTTGACCAGTCTGTGAAACTAACATAATTGGAATACTAATGATAATAAGTATGACTGAATGATGATGATGAAAATGATGACAATGATGATATGATGATGAAAATGATGATGATGATGATAGCTGTGGAGTTACTGGAAATGTGAAATCAGTCTTGACCAGAATGACTCTGGGTCAGGGCTGCTGAGTATGTCAGGGGATAGATCATTCCACAATCTTGCTGTTCTAGGAAAAAAAGAATGCTTGTTGGCGTTGATCCTTGAGAAGGGTATTGAGAGTGTTACACAGAGAGGGTTTTTATGTGAGGGAAGGTTGATGTGGACATGGCCAATGTGAATTTTGTAAAACATAACAAGTGATGCTATTAAGGCTGGCTAATCGGAGCTGAAAAATAATCGATTATCAGTGCTGCCATTGTGATTGATAATCGATTAATCACTGAAGATTTGGTAATAATTTTACCTATCTGATTGAGTATGACTCATACCATATGTTGTACTTCACTGTATGCATTTGGTCAGACTTGCCTGAGCACACAGTGAGATGAGATGCCACAAATGTGGCGTCTCATCAGAGTCTACACTGCTTGCCACTCATCCGTCTATTTAAGACACTGAAGTGGATATTAAATTTTACTTGTTCAAATTTTGGATAAAGTATGGTTAGGAGTTGAGGTGTCTGAAATATGTTAAATTAACAGACACAGAAATCAAATGATCGATTATTAGCAGATCTGTAATGATAAACAATTTTTTTGTGGTATTTATCGATCAATTAATCGATTATCCGATTAATGGTGCCAGCCTTAGATGATATATTCCTGCGTGTTTCTAGGGTCAGAAGTTTTAGTTTACTTAGCATGGCTGTGACACCACATGTACTTATATAGGCACAGCCGTTGAGTTCATATCTGACTGCTCGGTGTTTGATCATCTCAAGTTGTATGTACAGTATAACCTCAATGGCTGGAACAGGGATGGCTCGTTTACTGTGGATGATTCAAACTCTTTTTTCAGTCCCTACAAAATTCTTCCAATAGCTCAAGAAAACAAATATTTAGGGTTTTTTTCTTACTTTATCATGGAAATGTATGTTGTGTGTACTCATTAGAATTGCCTCAATGAGGCAATTCTAATGAGTACACTCAACATACTATCATTGTGTAGAAAATCGAAAAGATTTCCCTGAATTATCGCTATTTGCTTCCTGAACTGGTGCCATGACTAACCCTCAGTGGCTCGAACTACCCACGTCTAGAACGAATTTCCATGGTACCAAAGATGTTCGAGCCATTGAGGTTCGACTGTATTTCTTTTGCCAGGGGGTCCAGACAGAGGACGAATATTCCAGCAAGGGCTGGACATAGATTTTATAAGCTACATGCATTTCTTTATTATTACTGTTAAAGGTTTGGATGTTTCATTTGATGAATTTCAGAGTACTACTGCCTTTTGCTGAGATCTGTGAGATGTGTTTGTTCCAAGAGAGATCATCTGAGATATAAACTCCAAGGTATTTTACATTTTTTTTTTGTTGTTTGTAACTTGTAAGGTTATTCCATGTAGAATGTAATTGAACAGGGCATGTTTTTTTCTTTTTGGTTATTCTAATGACCTCACATTTGTCTGGGTTGAAGTCCATTAGCCATTCATTTTCCCAGGATTCCAGTTCTGTGAGGTCTGCTTGAAGGGTTTGACAGTCAATGAGGTTCAAGATTGTGACACATGGTTTCTGGTTAACTCGTACCTCAGTCAACTTGCACCTTAGACAACTCGTACCCATTTTGGTCAACTCGTACCTTTGTGAAATTTTGCGTCACATTATCTAATTTCAGGAGTCATTCTGCATAGCTCCAGATAATAGGAATATCCAGATAAACATTTTCCTGGTTTCTCCACTAAAATATATGCTTTGGGTACTCAGCAGAGGGCTTCACTGAGGCAGCTCTAATGAATACCTATAACATATACTTTTTATGGAGAAATAAGCAAAATACCAAAACTCATGGTGAAAAATGATGAACTCAACAAGAAGAAAAAGTTGCTTGTCGGCTTTGTTATTCTGTCTTCAAATATAGTGTACTTGGCAACTTCTATTAAAATGTGTTTCCCTGCACTGCCAGTAGGGTTTACACTTAAAAGGAAAACGGTTGCTCCTGATGAGATGTTTTCTTTAAGTGTATGTCACATTGGCAGACAGAAAAGCAAACAGGAGTTTACATAAGTTGCTCTCTGTGTAAAATCTAGTTTAATTCTTTTATGAACAGAAACAGTTTGAAGGCTTTTATAGTTTTTATTTCCTCCTAAAACAAGAAAATATGTTTCAGGCAATAGTATCGCAATAGTAGTCCACAATAGTAATAGCGAGCACAGCTCGCGATGCGCGTCGCGAACGAAGTGAGCTCTACTGTAGAGAATATGATCGATGAAAAGTAACATACATTGATATATACTTTCAGCAGAGATCGCTCTGACCAATTTTCTTCCTGGAAGTTGTCACCGGAAGTTGACAGGACTGGAGTGGACTTGATACTAATAAGCGTCACGAAGTGAAAAGAAACGAGTGTCAATAAGTGTCACGGACATATACTGATGATTATTTTTATTATTTATTTTTTATTTACATATATTTTTATATATTGATAGTCATTTTTAATGATGCTGTGAAGGACTTTTGAAGATACTACAAACAGGGTCTGTGCTGTGCTCGCATTTAGGCTAAGCCTCAGGGGTCAGGCAACAGGGCGATTGGGGCAAAATAGTCGCCCCTGAGGGCTCTAAGTCACCCTGGGAAGCCCTGAGGGTGACAAAAACTTCGCCCTTGATTTTTGCAATTTTGGAAAAGCTAGTACTTGTGCAAAATGATCATTTTGTTAGGAGAGGCTCACACTAATGTCCGGGATGTTCGGGATGTAATGTCCGGGATGTATGGGGTAGTGGTGTGTTGCACTCAATATCTCTGCTGGTAATGGTCAGAATTTAATAAAGTTGGTATCACTGGAAAATTTAAACTCCATTCTAAATGATAATTAAAAAATATTTTTCAATTTTTATCCCCTTAAGGCCAATTTTGGACTTTGAAATGTCCGGGATGTTCCAGATACAATGTCCGGGATGTATGGGTAGTGGTGCACTGTCCTTAATATCTCAACTAATAATAAACAGAATTTAATGAAATATGTATTATTTGAACTTTAAAGCTCTATTCTAAAAGAAAATTAAAACAACATTTTTATTTTATACCCTCTTGCAGTCCGTTTTTTACTTTAAAATGTCCGGGATGTCTATTTCGGACTTTAAAATGTACGGAATGATCCCAGGTGTTAAGTGGGATTGACATTTTTCTTTAATAACATTTGTAAATGTAGTCGTTTATGTATCAACATTAACTTGTAACTACAGACTAATAAAAATGATAAATGTAAAACAAAATTTGAACATATATGATGATTTCAAGCGTTTGGTATATGTCCGGGATCATTCAGGATCACCATTATGTTGCAGAAGTAAAACAAAAAAAGTAATATAATATGCTATATGGTATGTTCAATTAGAAAAATTGGATATATATATATTTATTTATTTATTTATTCTCTAAAACATAGATTGTGGGTGCGAGTAGTTTTTTTTTTTCTTCAGTGTGAGGAAAGTCTCAAAAACTGCACCCAAAAAAGTAAATAAAGTTTTCAGAATTGTTTTTTTTTTTTTTTGTTCTTCTAATTTCTGCTCAAAGCATAGATTATGGATACTTTACCCAAAATCTTGGTTTTAGAGCATAGATGTTGTATTTTTTTGTTTATACAGGTTAGGCTGAGTAATTTTACGGATCATTAACTTAATGACGGTGTTTAACGACTTGTGAAGCTTTAACGACTTGTTTGCTAATTGCATTAACTCTTAATTAATTGGACGCTTGCTGCAATCGAGTTATGTGTTGATTGATGCGTTTAACTGATGCTCATTCCAAATAATCTTATCGATAAACATGATAAATATATTTACAATGTTCGATTTTCTTCTAAAATGTGGTCTTGATACAAGGGCAGGTATACATGAAGATAAATAATTCAATAGGTAATCGAGTTATATCCCTTCTATAGTAAAATCATTAACCATTGTTCATAGATCAATAAATGCAGTCATTATGCACCAAGTAAAAACGTGTATGGGAACAACTTGCCGCTGATCAGTTTTATCCGTGGCAAATTTTTTATTATTATGTCGAGTTTTCCGAGTTTTCACCGTTTCCGTAGTCCGTCCATACGTCATTCCGTCCATCCTTTTGTACAAATAACAACAATGACAGTGTTGCAACTTGTGGATCTCTCTCTCTCTCTCTCATGGAAATTCCAAGCTACGTAATATTCAGTAAGCAGTCATTGATTTATATATGTATAAAATCCAAATCCAACAAAAAAACACTCTGGAACATTAAATTTCTATTTTACAACAACCACAATTCTGCGATTGAAGGGGTTAATTCAGTTGTCGCAAATTTATAAAAATGACGCATCTAAGGCATTGCAGGTCAAAATTCCGCACGTTCAACAACAGCCGAATTCTTATGATTGCGGGCTTTTTGCAATAGCTAATGTGGTAGAGTTTTGTTTTTCTCCTGATTCTTTTAATCCCAGAATAATATACGACGTATCGAAAATGAGACAGCATTTGATTGAATGTTTGGAAAATGGAAAAATGTCAGCGTTTCCCAAGGAAAAAGAAAAGAGCAGAGGTAAACTTAATTCATTCACTTGCAAAAGCATAAAAATTCCAGTCTGGTGCTATTGCAGAATGCCCGAATGTATTGATGACATGATTTACTGTGATAATCGTAAGTGCAAGACTTGGTTTCATAGAAAATGTGTAGGTTTAGGTTCCACAGCAAACGAGTGGTGATGTCCCTCTTGTGAACAGCAGCATGTGTAATACATGTACAAGTAGCACCATCTATTTCAAATTGTTTCTGTTATTTTTTCGCAACATATTTACAAGTTTTATTTGCTGATTTTAGTATTTGATTTTTTTAGTTTGATTTTTTTTTTTATATATATATAAAACGCTAAGTATTATACCCTAACCTGTAGACTACAGTAACTGAACCCGTCTGGGTGTCTTAAATATCTCATATTTTAATTTGAAACCCAATAAAGTAACGTTTTTTCTTTACTTTAAAACCAGTTTGCATTTATAAAAAAGGAGTAATTGGTACCATTTTTATGAATTACGACAGGCAAAAGTCAAGATATTAAAGATACAATACCGTTCCAATACATCCCACCAGCGCTTGCGGATCATCCCGGACATTTCGACGTCAACAACGGACTGCAAGAGGGTAAAAAATAAAAAATGTTTTATAACTTTTATATTAGAGCTTTAAAATTGAAATGATACATATTTCATTACATTCTGGTTATTATTAGTTGAGATATTAAAGGCAATACACCACTCCCCATACATCCCATACATTGCATCTGGAACATCCCACCAGCGCTCGCGGATCATCCCGGACATTTTGACGTCAAAAACGGACTGCAAGAGGGTAAAAAATAAATAACGTTTTTTACTTTTCTTTTAGATTAGAGCTTTAAAATTGAAATGATACATATTTCATTAAATTCTGTTAATTATTAATTGAGATATTATAGACAATGCACCACTACCCATACATCCCGGACATTGCATCCAGAACATCCCGGACATTTCAAAGTCCAAAATCTGCTTAAAAAGGATAACAATTGGAAAATATTTTTTATTTATCATTGAGAATGGAGCTTTAGTTTTCCAATGATACCAAGTTTATTAAATTCTGACCACTACCAGCAGAGATATAGAGTGCAACGCACCACTACCCCATACATCCCGGACATTACATCCTGAACATCCCGGACATTAGTGTGCACCGTTAGGAGAAATCCAGTAAAAATTGAGCAAACATACAAAGGTAAAATTCCTTTGAAAAAAGTTGTTGGATGTATCAGAAATGCCACAGAATAAAAATCTGATGTGGTTTAACAAGTTTTGGACGAATACTGTTGGCCTACTAAGCGACCAAAAGATTGTTTTGGTCAATGTCATTAGTTTTCGTGGGTGTCCGTTTTTTTTCATAAATGAACCATTTACGAGCTGATAAATGGGTCAGAAACAGCATTAAAAATGCTAAAAACTAAGTTTAAAAATTGAAAGACATTTTAGTTAACAAAATTCTTTTTATCATTATGTTTATAGCTTATCAAGCCACAGATCTTGATGTTTTGAGAAGACCAATTTGCAAAAAGATATGGGTCCAGATATGATGTATTTGCCCTACTCATGTCTGTGTTTCTGTGAATCATTTAATTGGTTTAGAAGTAAGAATGAACAGGTGTTCAGTAAAATATTGTTTCCTTTTTTGTTTATTCACAAGACAATGTGGAAAAGCGAGTCAAGTGTCCTTAAGTGTCACTGTTTCAGTAAGGTGATATAGGTTAACCGTCTTGACTTCTCCCTCATCCTATAAAACCTCGCTGTTTTGTCTGGGGTCTCCCTAATTTTAGAGCCAGCTTGACCCATGAGCCTATTTTCATATTAGTATGCAATGTCAATACTATTGCAATAGTCATTTTCTGACTATCGTTACATCCCTACTGGTTAAGGGTGTCATATAGATCCCGAGTGATTTGGATGAGCTTTCAAGGCGACTGCGGAAACCATGCTGATTTTGGAAAAGCAAGTTATTTCTATCGAGATGGGCCATGATGTTGGATGTTATGATATGTTCCATGACAAAACTCATTAGACGTATCACCAGTAAAATTCTGATTGGATTAAAATTTGTGTTGTCGGAGGTGAAATTCTTAAAAAAAAAAAAAAATAGAAACAATCCGTCAGTCCTAGTAGAAATATAAAAAAAAAAATTGCTGCGCGCTGCAGATATCTTCGAGCAAACGAGAGAGGTCAGATCATGCACTTTCGCATCGAACATGCAAATATGAAATGTTAAGAAAAGAAACGTTGCTATAAAAACATAATGATAAATATAAAGCACTGTTGTTTTCACTTCTCACCATTGCTTTGAAATTCCCTCTGTTCCGGTATGACCAACCAATCAAATGCTAGTTAACAAAAATTGGTATAGGGTAAAGGAATAACCAGCCATTTTTATTTCGTGTAAGTACCACAAAACAAACACAGTTAGATTTTGATTGTATTATTAACTTTATTATTATTATTATTATTATTATTAATCACTAACAATTGGTAGCACTTTGTCTGATTCTTATTAAAAGTAAATGTAAACTCAGGAACTGATACAATCTGATCCAAATCAAATTCTCAACATCAAAGGGAAAGGCAGACAAATACAACTGAACAGCCACAAACAGAATAGATGGCAAGCAGACTTGACTTCCCTTTCCCATAAAGATGGCAAATCTGTTACACAGACTTACCTGAATATATATTCAACTTACACATTTCCCTTTGAAGAAAATAAATAAATAAAAAAAAAAAATAAATAAATAAAAAAAAAAAGATTCTAAAAAGCCCATGGAAGAATTTAAAAAAAAAAACAACAACAACTTTTGGATATTAAAATAATCAAACTGGCAGTTCCAATGTGATTTTCCCTTTGATGTTGAGAACTTGACGTGGATCTGATTGTATCAGTTCCTGAGTTCACTTTTCAAATATTCAGGTGGAGGGCGAGAGTTAGGATCCTGTAAAGCTGGCTTAAGCCTTACCCACCCATCCTAACCCCTGTAATTTAATTCTGACCATTTCTAGATGGTACTTTCACTGTGGTACTTTTTTGTTTTATGTTCTGTAGTGTTTCACTTACAAATGATTTTTTTTAAACAAAACAAAAAAAAAAAAACAACAACAAAAAATAATGTATGTAAGTTAAAGATATTTATTTAACTTTTCGATAACATAGGTGCCAAAGGGAAATGGTTGCCAACACTGCTTGTGATCTGTTTTATTTTATTTATTTTTTATTTTATTTTTATGCTGTTTAATGGTATTTGTCTGTCTGTCCCTTTGATGTTGAGAATTTCATGTGGATATGATTGTATCAGTTCCTGAGTTCACTTCTTTGTTTGATATTGAATCAAAAGCCCAGAGTATCATATATGATGCCTGGCCTGAACCTTTAAGAATAAAAACATTAGAATTCTTATCACTGTACCATACCTAGTAACATCAAAATCAAAGCTTTTCTTGGGCATCAGAGAGTTAATTGTATGGTGATGAGTGATACAGTTAGTGAAATCATTGTAGTGCATACCATAAGTAGGTCACTATGACAAATATGGTGACCTCTGACCTACATTATATACTAAAGAAAAGAAAACAAAAACATCCATGTTGCATCTACTCTACTGTATGGCGTACGCTTACTGATTTGGGTGTATGGATCCCGGGGTATGGATACGTCTGCTTAAACTGGTTTTTGCATACCAAAAGCTGGTTATTGTGTACTTTTGTGGACCTGTCGTCAGTAGGACCCTTGTTGAAATAGCAACTTTCTAGTCCCACTGATGAATTAGAGGATTCCTTCTCAGCTGAACAATTATATAAGTTCTGAGAATAATTAGCTGAACAATTATGTAAATTCTGAGAATAAAGGATCCTTTGAATAGAATGAAAAGAAAGCAAAAATAGCGAATTTGGTTTATATGTGGGTCACTATTTTGTCGAAATTAGCTAGTCTGGCCCAGAAAATTCGACACTCTGGCTGTTCTCCAAGTTCATTGCTCTCAAGGGCAGTTCCAGTCTAGATTCTATTTGTCTTCACTACAGCTGGTCTTAGTGTCAATTGGTGGCCGTAAAAATGTAGTCAGTACACATTTTCTAATAATTTTGACCGTTATTTAATATTTATTTGGCTCTTCACCTAAGTTTGTTTGTTCAGTGTTCGTAAAGGGCATGGGTTAGGCACCTACATTCAAGCCCCACAACAGTTTTTCCAACAAGGGTTGCCAACTCTGCTTTCCATCTGTTCTTTTTGTGGTTATATAATTGTATATGCCTGTTGTTGTTGGGAGCTTGATGTAGATCTGATTGTATCACTTCCTGAGTTCACTTTGCCGTTGACCATTCCAATGAGGAGGTATTTCTATCAGAGTTCCTCTTACTTTGTCAGCTCTGTTTTCGATTGTGCTGTTTCGTTGTCTTTTCGTGTCTTTCTTGTTAAAGGCTCTAGATTCCTCAAAAAGTAGACCTTTTTAATATGTTTAATTAATTTAGTATTAATACGATCATAGATTGTAGTCTCTGACAGGCTATGAAATTTTAGTTAGTCTCTCATTTTTGGACTTGATAAAAAATAAAATGATTTTTTACCGTATCTCTGAATTTATGTTTGCAACATTAATTTGGAGATATGATAAAAAAAAAAAAAATGCATTTCATTCCAAGACAAAGACTAACTGAAAGTTTACAGGCTGTCAGGTGCCACATTTTATGAATGTATTAATATCATATATTAATTTATTAAACCTTTCTTGGATAATAAAATGTTTATCTTTAAGGAATATATGGAGCTTAAATTAAATGCATTAGCCCATGTCAAGGGAATGCTATGTTCCATGATTGTACCTTATATGAGTTTCAGCGTGAGAAATCGTACCTTCCGACATATGCTTACAATAAAGACTTGTCTGCGCATCTGCGCAGTCTGGTAAGAGTCTTTGTTTGTCCGCATGGAGAAACTTTGCATCCTTGGCTATCCAAAATGTGCCCAGTGAAGATTCAAATAAGACTGCGCGAATGCAGAAGAAGAGCTGATTCATCGCTGGGAGTGCATATGTCCGAAGGTACATTTTCTGACGTTGCGGCTCACGTTATTTTTTACTGTTTACCATGGAGAACAAGCACCACGATACCTGTTGCGATCGAAAAGGGAACCCTTTGGAAATACAGATTCAAATGAAACACACAGCAAGATGGTTCTGAATCGACACTGGAATATCGGTATGTTGCCAGTGGCAAAGACAGATGTATAGGGAAGAAAGTAGCGTGTGTTTTTTTTCTTTCTTTCGCATCCTTTTACTCGGCTGAGTCTAGATAGACAGATTCTGGGCCCAGTTGTTCAAAACTAACGACATCGTTAGTTAACGATTCATTAAAAGTTACATCAAGTGATACGCAAATATGCTGAAATTTTTTGCTGGGAAAAAAGCTACTCTCATTTTTTCAGCAAAAAAAAAACAAAAAAAAAACAGAATATTGTATATTGAATCCGCTAAAATAGTTAACGAAATGACCCTTAACGAGCTCGTTAAGCTAACGACGCTTTGAACAACTGGGCCCTGATTTTCAACGTTCATTTAAAGCAGGTCGAGATTTAAACTTTTCTTAAGAAATTACGACTTACCGGCGGGATTCTCAGAGATCAACAGATTATTTTGAGCGTGCTGAATCGGCCAAATTCATATTTATATCAGGTAGACAAGCATAATTTCATTGTGTGTAGAAAGGTGCTTGTTTCTATTTATGTTGTATATCATAATAATGTAATATATTTCCGCGATTGCCAAGGTTTGATCCTTTATTCGTAATGCGCTAGTACTCGTACAGTTATTTATGCAGCCAAACATTTGCAGTCTATTTCTTTTATTTCCTTTCTCTATATACTGGTATACGTCCTTTCCGACATTCTATACTGGATAGATCTACACACAGAGGCAAAAATGAATTCAACACTTGAATATTTAAGGACCCCAGCAATACCACCTTTCAGGAGTCCACCTTTTACATGACAACACTCTCCTCTCATAAGTCTTTTTTGGCTTCTGAAAAGGTGAAAGTTTTAAACTATCCACCTTATTCACCTGACCTGAGTCCCTGTGACTTCTTTCTATTTCCAAGGCTTAAGAAAATGTTTTCTGGAAATAAGTACACAGTCTAGAAGTTCTCTTGGCAGCGCTATTTATCAGTGTCTCCAACAGATACCAAAAGAAGACTATTTATCTGCTTTTCATGACTGGGTGAAAAGGTTACAAAAATGTGTTTCAGTAAAGGGGAAATACTTTGAAGGTTTGTAATAAAAATATGTTTGATAAAACGTAGCCCTGAAGTAATCCGAACCCAGTGACAAAACTTTTTGCAGGACCCTCGTACCAGTGGAAGGCCCACCCATCCCAATCACCAGTGAGAAGTTAAGAAGGCTTTCTCTCGAATGTGGGTGGTGACACGGGTGCCTCCATGATCTGTGGCCTCGCAGCTGCAATCATTCGCGATGGCAAGGTACCCTCTGACTGGGAGCTGTTTCATTGTCTGCCACTACAAGGGTAAGGGGGTAAGCGGGTAAGCGGGTGCATTGGAAAGGGGAAACGACCACGGTCTCAGGTTGACAGAGCAGGTCATGAAAGTCCCGGAGAGGATTGTGGACAGCCTCATCAGACAGTAATTATTGGTGTCAGCTGAGGATTCCCAGTTTGGCTTCGTCCCAGGCAGAGGCACAACAGATGCAATCTTTTGTCAGGCAACTGCAAGAGAAGTATCTAGCTGCCAACAAGAGACTACACAGCTTTCATAGACCTGGAGAAGGTCATCTGGTGGGCGCTGAGAAAACTTGGTGTGAAGGAGTGGATCGTGTGACTGATGTAGGGGATGTATGCCAATGCCCGAAGCTGTGTTCATGTTGGTGAGTGGTACAGTGAAGAGTTTGAAGTGAAGGTCGGTGTTCACCAAGGCTCAGTACTCAGCCTTGCTGCGCTTCATCACTGTGCTTGAAGCCTTGTCACGAGAGTTCCGTTCTGGGGTCCCCTGGGAGGACTATGCCGATGACCTAGCTGAATTCCCGGAGGAATGTGTCAGGAGGCTTTTGACTTGGAAGCAGCAATGGAGGAGAAAGGACAAAGTAAATGCAGGAAATTCGAAGATCATGTTCTGTAGTACGGGCCTGGACCTCTTGCAGAGTTCAGGCGAGTTTTCATGTGCCACCTGTGGCACTGGAGTGGGCAGCAACAGCATCTTCTGCAATGGCTGCAAGTACTGGATGCACAAGAAATGCAGTGGGCTCAAGCGTTTGACAAAGGACCCTGATTACAGATGTACAGGGTGCCTGGGGAACGACCCTTGGATGGCAGACCACAGAAGGAAGTCCAAGTTGGACTTGACAAGCTGGAGATGGTAGCTTCCTTTTGCTACCTAGGAAACATGCTCTCAGCTGCTGGTGGCTGTGAACTTTCAACCACAACACGTATGAAAACCGCCTGGAAGAAGAGCCTGTATACAGCTTTGTGTGTAGAGCGCAATGCTCCATGCCAGTGAGATTTGGCCATTGACAAAGCCAAACCCCCAATGTCTGCAGCGAAATGACAGGCCACGTCTGCAGGTGTAGAGCATGTCTGCAGGTGTAGCTGATGGAGCCACTGAGGATATCTAGAACAACATCAAGACTGGACTGCTCAAGACAACTGAGGAGGTGTGTGGCACAACTCGGCCGCACCATCATGAAACCTGGTGGTGGAATGAACACTTGGAAAAGGCCATTGCTGCCAAACGGAAAGCTTCCAAGGCCTGGAAGACTGGTAAAGGCACTAGGGCATCATACGATGCAGCCAGACATGCACTGCACCATGCTCATCAAGAAGCCGACAAGAAGGTCTTTGAGAATATTGACCCCAAATCTTCAGAAGTCTAACGCCTTGCTAACCAGTTTAGAAAAGAGAACGCTGATGTTGTTAGTGACAAACCAGTGAAGAACGATGCAGGAGAGATGTCAATGAGCGAAGACCTGGTTAGAGCAGTACCAAAGGCTTCTCAACATTGAGTTTGATTGGGACCCAGACCACCTGTCTTATCAACCACCAGTGGAAGGCCTACCCATCCCAATCACCATTGATATGGTTAAGAAGGCTATGTCACAGATGAAGGTGGGCAAAGCTTGGGGCCCAGCAGGCATAGTGGTGGAGATGATACGAGCAGCCGGTGACATGGGCGCTTCCATGATCCGTGACCTCGCACCTGCAATCATTCGCTATGGCAAGGTACCCTCTGACTGGGAGCAGAGTTTCATCGTCTGTCTCTATATTGGAAAGGGGCAACTAACGTGGTCTCAAGCTGACAGAGCAGGTCATGAAAGTCCTTGGAGAGGATTGTGAATGGCCTCATCAGACAGTTGGTGTCAATCAATGATTCCCAGTTTGGCTTCGTCCCAGGCAGAGGCACAACAGATGCAATCTTTGTTGTCAGGCAGCTGCAAGAGAAGTATCTAGCTGCCAACAAGAGACTTTACATGGCTTATGTAGACCTGGAGAAGGCTTTTGATCGAGTACCTCGGAAGGTCATCTGGTGGGCGCTGAGAAAACTTGGTGTGGCTGTGTGTACAGCTCTTGTATGCGGAGTGCAATGCTCCATGCCAGTGAGACTTGGCCATTGACAAAACATACCTCCAAATATCTGCAATGGAATGACAGGGTAATGATCAGACAGATCTGCAATGTCAGGCCGCAAGACGTTATCACCACCAGGTCCAATGAGCTACTTGCGCGGCTTGGCATTGAGGATCTGGACCTCATTCAGAAGGAGAGAAGGCTCCGCTGGTATGGACATGTGGAACACTCCAATGGTGCAGTCAAGACAGCCTTTCACATACAGGTTGAGGGAAAGCCAACAATGACATGGAAGCAGCTGACAGAGAGGGATTGCAGAAAGTGGAAGCTCTCGGCTATCAACCCTCATGATAGAAATATGTGGAGACTTGGTGTGAGATCTGCCATGCCTGCAGCAAGCCAGCTTTCTGGAAGGGGGCCCACTGATGTGAATATTGCCCCTGTACCTGCATGTTAATCATAAATCCGATTATGATGATGATGATGTATGATTAGACAGATTTGCAATCTCAAACTGCAAGACATTGTCACCACCAATCCAATAAGCTACTTGCATGGCTTGGCATTGAGGATCTGGACCTCATTCTGAGGGAGAGAGAAGGCCCTGCTGGTATGGACATGTGGAACACTCCAATGGTGCAGTCAAGACCCTTTGACCTAAAGTTGATGGAAAGCATGGGCCTGGGAGGCCCAAGATGACATGGAAGCAGCTGGCAGAGAGGGATTGCAGAGAGTGGAAGCCTCATGATAGACATACCTGGAGATCTGGTGTGAGATCTGACATGTGTGCAGCAAGCCAGCTACCTGGAAGGGGGCCCACTGATGTGGAGGTTGCCCCTCTTCCTGTACGTTAATCAAAAATCCCATGATGATGATGATGTACTAGGTGTTGCTCACCCAGTGTTTTTCACATATCTGCCATAATCACTGGTGTGCAAGGAAACACAAGACTAGCTCTTGGGACTTTGAAACCATATACATGTAATTGAAACTTTTCAAAGCATGCAAAATCATATAAAGCAATTATATGAAAGAAGCATTTACTGGAACATGAAATGTAAAGGAAATGAAGTTCCTTTAGTCCAGTATCAAGGAACACTGCTCCAACAAAGGAGTCCATGGATTGTTAGTATATACTATCACTGAGGGACATATAACATGCATCGTGAACACAATCTTTGTAAGTCTATGAAGCCATCAGCTGAAATAGTCCATTTATATCCTATGATTAGAATGTTTTTCCAGTGAGGGAGTCCATATATGGCACTATCTCCAGCATTTGGGAGTCTGTGGGACATTTAAACACTCAAGTACATGTATGTCATTAAGGCACATTTAACCCTTGTCATGCTGAATAAATTGAGATGCCACACCCACTTCCAATTTTCAGCTAATCAGATTACTTGATCCAGGTTGTTGATATAGATTTACATAATGAATGACAAACAGTGCAGATCCAGATCAGTTGGAAGCCAATTGATCTGGATCTACACTGTTTGCATAGCAGGGTATATCCGGGTTCAGCAGGACAAGGGTTAAACACTTGAGTGTATCACACATATACAGGGATGTGGAATTATCAAATTTTATTACTTGTCCACGGAGAAGTAAATGGTCAAAATCCACTTGCACAACCAAGATTTACTTTCCCGAAAATTGACATTTTTTCTTATTTCTCGAAGAAAACGTATGTTGTGGGTACTCACTAGAAGCGCCTCACTGAGGCGCTTCTAATGAGTACCCACAACATATGTTTTCTTCAAGAAATAAGAAAATTATCTGTCTTATAATCTAGATACATGTACTCTTTTGCCAGAGCTATGAATTACTTGTCCCAGGACAAGTGAATTGAAATTTCTTACTTGTCCTCAGGGAAATGGGACAAGTTCGACAAGTTGGGCATGGTATTTCCACAGCTCACAAGTGAATTGAAATATCTTACTTTTCCTCAGGGAAATGGGACAAGTTCGACAAGTCGGGCATGGTATTTCCACAGCTCTGCACATATATGTAGATGCACCAACTGTAGCTGCACTGAAGGCCTTATAGCACCAGCACTGAAACTATTTCTGTAACAGGAGTCCAAGCACATGGATCAGTAGGCATAATAAGCTAAGCAAAGAAAAATATGCTAAACAGTCATTCAATATATGGTTTCTGACTAAACTACATTTTTCTGAAAACTACTATAAACAGGGAATGGGTGGGCAGGTAAAACTTTGTTAATGGCAACTGCACTCGAAAAGTTTTTCGAAAGTGACGCTCACTTCCAGTGACCGTCTGCGAGTGGGCTGCCCCTGTAGCCTTGTGGATAGGAGAATTGACTCTGAATCTGTTAGGTTTCTCACCACTGTGGTTCTTTGGCCTCGGTGGCTCAGTTGGATGCGCTGTCCGACTGGAGACCAGGAGGTCGCGGGTTCATCTTCCGCCGAGGTCAGCAACATTCTTTCGTGGAGATTGATCATGAAATATTTTCTACGGTCATTCTCTCCCTTCAGCTGATTCAAGAAGGGCAGTTGTCAGTTTCTGGCGAAAGAATGTGCACAATATTGATTAACCGCTTAGAGGACTAAGCCTGCCCAGTAAACGTGTGGTTGGGTAAACTGACCGCGCTGGGTTGACTGGGCCATAAAACCTCAACACAAACAAACAAAACCACTGTGGTTCGAGCCTCACTCCGGTCACATGTGGGAAAGCCAAGTTTGCAAAGGCAGGGTATTTCGGGATTCAGCAGGACCAGGGCTACGATTCATGTATGAACAAATTTAATAATACATGAAGTTAAACAAATTTAATCAATGGAATAGATTAAAGGTTGCCTATGTGGAAGCATTAAAAAAAAAAATCATGTAATTTAATAGGAAATGTCAAACCTTTTTTCCTCAAGATTTTTTCATTTTAGAAAATAAGGCCTGACATTTGATGTGAGATTTATATGAAATGTCAGGCCCTCTTTCCTGACAAAAATGTCATTTATTAACATTTACCATGCTATGGGCAAATTCAGGAGACAACAAATTTATATTTTTCGAATTTTTTTCTAGGAAAAAAAGGATCTGACACTTAAGAAAAATATTAGAAAGTGTCCTCTGCTGAAATTTTAGCATAGTGCTAATATTCAAGGTTAAAAGAAAGACAAGAACAGAATTAGATCATGTCAACTGAAGAGGAAGAGATATGGTGTGAATGTAGTGACGATGAGAAATATAATCCAGCGAAATATAAGAAAGGAACCTGGGAGCCAAAACCAGAAGACATCTTGAAAATATTTGAAGAAGTCAAGACAAAAAAAGTAAGTGTCCTCTGGAAACATGATTTTTGTCAAACCCATTGGCAAACGGTAAATGACCTAAAGTTTCCAACACTGAAGTGTCTGACAAAATGACATATGCATACAGTGCAGACCCAGATCAGACTGCTCCTAAAGGAGCAGTCTGATCGGGGTCTACACTGTTTGCCATTCCACTAAGTATTTTAAGCAGCAGGTGCATAAAAAGCAAAATTTAGACCAAAATAGTATGGAATAAAATGTTCAGAATTTTAGGACATTTAACATAGTGCCTTTTTTTAATTTATTTGGGCCCAGTTGTTCAAAACTAATGATGTTGTTAGTTAACATATCGTTAAAACTTTGATCATTAAATATGGCATATATGCTAATATTTCTGCTGAAAAATGAGTTGCAAAAGCTACTCACATTTTTTCAGCAAAAATACCTGTAAATTAGATACTGCACATATTAAAACAGTTTACATTTTTGATCACTAACGAGCTTGTTAAGCTAACGATGCTTTGAACAACTGGGCCCTGGTTAATAGCTCTGGAGTGTTGATGTGGCTGTGTGGCTAGCACCCTTGATGCAGACCACAAGGTTCCTGTTCAAATCCTGCTCGAGGCAGAATTCAGCTCATGACAGGCACTTTTTTGCACAGGGCCTTTCATAATTGCCATTGATATTGTCTTGATATCATTATGACTTAAATACTGTTGAAAGAGACGTAATTCATAATCAGTGCACACATGGAAGGAATATTTAGATTTTTCCTATTTCTCCACAAAAATGTTGTAGGTCCTTAACCACAATTCCTGCAGAAATAAGAAAAATATTGATACTTTTAGGTTGACAAAAGTGCCTTTTTTGGGCTATCCCAGCAGGCATATGACGTTAATACAGCGTTGCCTCAACGTCGATGCAACGTCATGACCTTGCATCGACTTTGAGCCGACGTTGTATTAACGTCATGTGCCTGCTAGGATGATCCATGTTAAGCTTGAAGAAAAAGGATAGTTTCTTGGCAGATAGCTTATGAAATTTTCTCACTAAATACACTTCACCACTGCAGGTCCTTAGAAGTAGGCCACCGTAGCCACCTTTTGCCAAAATGTACCCCTGTTTAGATTTTGAGTCTGACGTCCCACACTTTCAACATGCCTAGTCCTTTGAAAGTTTCTGTTTAGATTTTGAGTCTGACTTGTCCCACACCTTCAACATGCCTAGTCCCTTGAAAATGTTTTCACTACATGCATTCACCACTCAAGAGCACTTCTGCAAAAGTAAATCATCTTTATAAATTGGTAGGGTCTGAGTCTAAGACATGTAGCTTGGCTTTTGCAGGCACCAGGCTATTGAAACTTTGTCGGTCATTGGATGCACTTTACCACTGTAGGTCTCTTACTACCAAAGTTAGTCACCACGATCTTCTTTTAAAGGAATGTACCACCAGTTACACTTGTACAGTCAGATTTATTCTGGGGTTCTGTTTGTTTGTCTCATCAGTCACCACTGTAGGTCGCCTCACTATTTCACATTAACTGCTTCCAAAGAACTTGACCACAACATACCTAAAGTAAATATTTTGGGTTGGACATGTATCTTGGCTTCTTAGAACCCTGAAATTTTATTGCTGCTTGCACCTTATCTTTTGAGGTCTTCTGCCACAATAGTAAGTCACAGCAACCTGTTTTGCCAAAATATACCATAATTCAGTTTATAGTATGTGTTTGCTGTGTATTTCAGCATGAACCTCACCACTCCAGGTCACCTGTTGCAAAATAGATCATCACATCTGTTTTATCTTTTTCTTTTTTTTTTTTCTGAACTGTACTCCTGGTTAATTTCATGTCATCCCTAAAGTAGGTCATTGCAACCTGTATTTTTATGCCCCCAACTTCAAAGAAGTTGGAGGGGCATATTGCTTCTGGGTTGTTCGTCCGTCCGTCCGTTCGTCACGCTTTTTGATGCATAGCATAACTTTAAAACCGTGAATGCTACTGTTTTGAAATTTCATATATGGATTCCTCATGAAAAAATAGCTGACACGTAATTTTTTCTTGACAGGATTATGCCCCTTTTCTGAGTTATGGCCCTTTGAAAAAATATGGATGCAATCTTGTCAGCAAAATATCTCAAAAACTATTAAAGCTAGAGCCTTGAAACTTGATGAATAGACTGGTAGTGATGAGTAGACAACCTGATTAACTTTTGAAGAAATTTTGAAAAATACTTCTTGAGTTATGGCCCTTTGTAATTTTGGGCAATTTTACCTTGTCAGCAAAATATCTCAAAAACTGTTAGAGCTAGAGCCTTGAAACTTAGTAAATGGATTTGTAGTGATGAGTAGATGACCTGATCAACTTTTGAAGAAATTCTGAAAAATACTTCATGAGTTATGGCCCTTTGTAATTTTGGGCATTTTTATCTTGTCAGCAAAATATCTCAAAAACCGTTGGAGCTAGAGCCTTGAAACTTAATGAATAGACTGGTAGTGATGAGTAGACAACCTGATTAACTTTTGAAGAAATTTTGAAAATGCCTTTTGAGTTATGGCCCTTTGTAAATTTGGGCATTTTTACCTTGTCAGCAAAATATCTCAAAAACTGTTAGAGCTTGAGCCTTGAAACTTAGTAAATGGATTTGTAGTGATGTGTAGATGACCTGATTAACTTTTGTAGAAATTCTGAAAAACACTTCATGAGTTATGGCCCTTTGTAAGTTAGGGCATTTTTAACTTGTCAGCAAAATATCTCAAAAACTATTGAAGCTAGAGCCTTGAAACTTGATGAATAGACTGGTAGTGATGAGTAGACAACCTGATAAACTTTTGAAGAAATTTTGAAATATACTTCTTGAGTTATGTCCCTTTGTAATTTTAGGCATTTTTATCTTGTCAGCAAAATATCTCAAAAACTGTTAGAGCTAGAGCCTTGAAACTTAGTAAATGGATTTGTAGTGATGAGTAGATGACCTGATTAATTTTTGAAGAAATTCTGAAAAATACTTCATGAGTTATGGCCCTTTGTAATTTTGGGCAATTTTACCTTGTCAGCAAAATATCTCAAAAACTGTTGGAACTAGAGCCTTGACACTTGATGAATACACTGGTAGTGATGAGTAGACAACCTGATTAACTTTTGAAGAAATTTTGAAATATACTTCTTGAGTTATGCCCCTTTGTTATTTTGGGCATTTTTATCTTGTCAGCAAAATATCTCAAAAACTATTAGAGCTAGAGACTTGAAACTTGGTGAATTGATTGGTAATGATGAGTAGATGACCTGATTAATTTTTTTGTAAATTCTGAAAAATGTTTCATAAGTAATGGCCCTTTGTAAATTTGGGCATGTTTCCCTTGTGAACAAAATATCTCAAAAACTATTGAAGCTGGAGCCTTGAAACTTGATGAATAGATTGGTAGCGATGAGTAGATGACCTGATTATGCCCCCAGTTTTGAATGAAATTGATGGGGCATATTATTTTGCCTTCATTTGTCCATCCGACTGTTTGTCCGTTCATCAAGCTTTTTTTGTGCATGCCATATCTTAAGAACCCTGCACGCTAGGGTTTTGAAATTTTATATTTGGGTTCCCAAAGAAAAAATAGCCGACCCGTATTTTGTTTCTTGTCTAGCATGTTTATTTAAAGTTATGCCCCTTTGAAAAAAATCAGAATTAAATCTTGTGAGCAAGATATCTTGAAAAGTATTTAAGCTGGGTTCTTGAAATTCGATACAGTGAGTGGGAATGATGTGTACATTACCCGATTATATTTTGAAAGAATTCCATGAAAATATTGATAAAGTTACGGCCCTTTGCAGTTCTGCTCATTTTGACCTTGTCAGCAAGATTTCTCGAAAAGCACTTAAGCTAGGGTCTTGAAATATTATAAGCTGATTGGGGATGATGTGGAGATTACCTGGTTTGTTTTTTAGGGAATTCCATGAAAAATTGATGTAGTTATGGCCCTTTGTAGTTCTAGGCATTTTGACTTTTTCAGCAAGATACTTCAAAAAGTATTTAAGCTAGAGCCATGATATTTGGTATACTGATTGGGATTGAGGAGGAGATCACCTGAATAAATTTTGAACCAATTAAATGAAATGTTGGAGTTATGGCCCTTCGCAATTTCGGGCCATTTAATGTTGTTGCTTTATTGTGTATAGCATAAGTTTAGAACCATGTATGCTAATGTTTTGAAATTTCATGTTTTGATTCCTCATGAAAAAATAGGTGATCCGTATTATTTTCTTATCCCAATCATCTCCTATTTTAGAGTTATTTCCCTTTGATAAAATAACATTGAAATCATATATTTGTACTGTTGTTACCGTCATGGCTAAGCAGTGTTGGAGTCAAACAGTGTTAGAGTCAGGCAGTTGGGGGCATAGTGTTTTACAAACACCAGCTCTAGTTACCTTTGACTTACTTTATACAAACCCTTTATCTAATTATGCGTCCAAAGTACTATATGGTCCAGGGTTTCCAAATTAGGCAAATGGGTACATAGTTCCAGACAACGGGGTATCTAAAAAGTATTTTTCCCATTTCTCCATGAAAACATTGTGGGTTCTTATTAGAAGTGCCTCACTGAGGCACTTCTAATGCGTACCACAACGTAAAATACGGTAAATGTCCTAAAATTTTGTACACCAAAGTTGCCAACAAAATGGCATATGCAAACAGTGCAGACCCAGATCAGACTGCTCCTGAAGGGAGCAGTCTGATCAGGGTCTACACTTTTTGCCTTTCCAGTAAGCAATTCAAGAAATAACTGTTGAAAAGCAAATTTTAGGCAAAAATGTATGGAGTAAAGTGTTCGAAATTTTAGGACATTTACCGTAATGTTTTTTGTGGAGAAATAAGAAAAATACATATATCAGTACTTTTTGTTTGAAATGAGTGCCATATCTGGAGGTATGGGGTAGTGCATATTGTCTTCACTGTAAGGCCTAGACTTCAGTGCTTATTGTCTTCACTGTAAGGCCTAGACTTCAGTGCATATTGTCTTCACTGTAAGGCCTAGACTTAACCCTTGTCCTGCTGAACCCGGATATATCCTGCCTTTGCAAACAGTGTAGATCTAGATCAGTTGGCTTCTGAAGAAGCCAACTGATCTGGATCTGCACTGTTTGCCATTAAGTATGTGAATTTATATCAGCAACATTTATCAAGTAATCTGATTGGCTGAAAATTAAAAGTAGGTGTGGCTTCTTAAGTTATTCAGCAGGACAAGGGTTAACAGATTTGATGTGGGTTTTTTGTGTGTGTGTGTGTGTGTGTTTTTTTTGTGGGTGGTGGGGTGGTCATAGCTACAGGTAAGAGGGGGTACCCACATATTTTTCTTATTTCTTGACGAAAATATATGTTGTGGGTACTCATTAGAAGTGCCTCACTGAGGTGCTTCTAATGAGTACCCACAACATATGTTTTTGTTGAGAAATAAGAAAGATATCAGCATTTTTCAGATGAAAAAAGCCCCTTTATCAGTTGCTATAGTGGTGTTACGGCACTTTCAAGAATATTTCACTTATATCGAGCCGATCGTTCATCAAAGGTGGACAAAAACCAGAGAACACAGGGAAAAACCACCTGATCATAGGGAAAAACCACCTGATCATCCGTAAGAACAAATTTGATGCATGGATAGGTATTTTGAAAATGCCACTCATATCTATATGTTAATCTCTGATATATTCTTTGTATCTGTTACTAGTTTAGTACATATATACATGTGCTATACTACAGGGTCTACATCATAGCTCCAGATAAGGCACTTTTTTAACCCCAAAATACTGATATTATCCTTATTTATCCACAAAAACATGTTGTGGCTGAGGCGCTTCTAATGAGTAACCACAGCATAGGTTTTGGAAACAAGGAAAATAATTCCACTCACCCACCCACCCACCCACCACCTACTCCTTATCTGGAGCTATGGTCTGCACTTACTACATTTTCTGCATGGGCATATCGCATAGCTACAGATAAGAGGGGGTATCCACATAATATTTTTCTTATTTCTCCACGAAAACATATGTTGTGGGTACTCATTAGAAGTGCCTTGGTGAGGCGCTTCTAATGAGTACACACAACATATGTTTTTGTGGAGAAATAAGAAAGATATCAGCATTTTTTGGATGAAAAAAGTGCCTTATCTGTTGCTATGATATCTTTTAGAGATAGAAAATCACATACAAGAGGTAGGTCATTATGACCTATTTGTTGACCGCTAATTACATTATAAAAAGATATTTGTCCAATGCTTATCTCATGTACTCTTTGGCTTAGTCTTTCCAAATTTGTTGGCATGTTACATCTTTTGAAGATGGCATGTCAATCTTTGTGACCTGTAAGGTGAGACATGACCTACTTTCTGGATCTGCACTATTTGCCATTAAGTATGTGAATTTATAGCAAAAATCTGGATCAAGCAATCTGATTGGCTGAAAATTAGAAGTGGGCATGGCATTTTAATTTATTCAGCATGACAAGGGTTTATTAAATATATTAAAACCTGAATAATTAATATTTGCAATGTTCAGCATTTTTCTTCTATGATTGTGCAATGAACTGTTCTTTAAACACACATTTATGTTGCTTAAAAACTGATTTTTGTCTATTGAAAAAAAAGAGATTTTATTCAATAGTTTGAAATATTACTTTAAGAATCTCATCAAAAATTTAAAGTGGTGGTGCCTTTGATAGCAGTTTTGAAATCTTTGAAATGACATTACCTCCCTTAGTTTTTATCCAATTTTAATCAAATTTGCATTAAAATATGTGGTTTGTTAAATAGTATCTTTATTCACAGATACATTGTTCTCCAACCTTGCCTTTACTCTTAATAGGTTTTGGAGCTAAGTTGGAAATGTCCAGGCAGACGATCTCCTGACTCGGACAAAAAGAAGGAAGAAATAGTGAAAGAGGAACCAAAGGAAGAAGAGAAAGAAGAAGAGAGAAAGTAATATTGCAACAAATAAGGCGCATTTTTCATCCAAAAAATGCTAATATCCTTCTTATTTCTGCACAAAAACATATGTTGTGGGTACTCATTAGAAGCGCCTCACCGAGGCACTTCTAATGAGTACCCACAACATACATGTATGTTTTCGTGGAGAAATAAGAAAAATATTATGTTGATACCCCCTCTTATCTGTAGCTATGAAGTAAGCTGCTTTATTCACCATATTTACCCATATTGACTCCTTACCATATTTGTCCAAAATTTGAGCAAGTGCATAGCTACAGATAAGAGGGAGTATCCACATAATATTTTTCTTATTTCTTGATGAATACTTATGTTGTAGGTACTCATTAGAAGCGCCTCACTGAGGTGCGTCTAATGAGTACCACAACATGTTTTTGTGAAGAAATAAGAAAGATATCAGCATTTTTTGGATGAAAAAAGCTCCTTATCTGTTGCTATGCAAGTGTATTTGATTACCTGTTGATGCATCCAAAATCTGCTGGATGTGTAATAAATTGTGTAGAGCCGTCGTAGGTCTAGATAAATAGAGATTCCTATATGGCAATTTTCATATCATACCCCATATCAGCCAGGGACGTCAATATCAGCCCGAGAAAATTGCTATATCATAATCTACATACATTTTTCTTTCTGACAGGTTTGCCTATTTGATATTGTATGTAGTCAAAGGCAAGACCGCCGAGTGCTCCGAATGTGGTGACATGGGTTTTTTGCCCAGGCAAAAGAGCCCTGTCACCCACATGACCTGGTGATATGGGTTTTTTGCCTGGGCAAAAAGGCCATATCACCCACCTGACTCATTATCACTCCTTTTGGGCTCCATAAGACTGATATGTGCGTGAAAGCCATGTTAGTATCATATACGCAAAATGAACATATTTTCTAGTAAATGTATGACAGTAGGCGGTATCAGGTAAGTAGTTTTCTTATTTTTTCTCTATTAAAACATGTGTTGTAGTACTCATTAGAAGTGCCTCACCGAGATGCTTTTAATGAGTACCATCAACATGTTATCAGTGGGAAATAAGAAAAATATCTGTACTTTTGGATTGAAAAAAAAAATCTTATCAAGAGCTATGAGTCATTCTGCCGCATCTGATCTGGGTCAACACTGTTTGCTCAGGTCTGTCCATGCCAATACTTAAGATTATTATGGTACTTAAACTGACATACTTACTCAACGGTATATATTGAGACATCTTGACTTATTCCCAAACTTGTCCAAACATTTGAACAAGCTCATTTGATTACCTATTGATGCCTTTAGAAACGCGTGAGTGGCAAACAATATAGACCCAGATCAGATGCCACATTCTGGGTCTATTCTGTTTGCTCAACCCTGTTTTTCCTAATATTCCTAAATGCCGTATTTATCCTAAATATTGATGCGTTTCCCCTGTAGCCTAGTGGATAGGAAAGTTGACTCTTAATCCATTAGGTTTCTTACCGCTGTGGTTTGAGCCTAGCTCGGTTCACATGTGGGAGAACGAAGTTCTGCTTACGGATGGTCAGGTGGTTTTTCCACGGGTTCTTTGGTTTTCGCCCACCTTTGATGAGCAATCGGCTTGATATAAGCGAAATATTCTTGAAAGGGCTGTAAAACCCAAATAAAAAATTATCCTAAATATTGGGACATTTTCTGACATTGCTTTACTAATTTTTAAATTTAGACAAGTCCATCTTACCATCTTTATTGCATCATATTTGATGATTTGGTGCCAGTGTCACAACATTTGATAAAGTTTATTGTTCTATGTGGAAAAAGAACCATTGTAAGCCTGTTAGCAGAGCACTGACATGACAGTTATACAGAATTCTTATTGAAATTTCAGGCCAGAGGTGACTCAGTTTGATTTTGATGATGAAGGACCCGAACCCAAAACAGTACTTACACCAAGAAGAACTCCAGGTATGATGTCATTAATTGAGCTGCATCAAGCAAAATGGAATAATAAGGACATTGGATATAATAAGTAGATTTTAAAAGGGAGATAACTTTTGTGACTTCCTGTTACCTTTTCTGAATAGCAGTCCCTTTTTGAAAGAGGTCTGCTCTTAAAGGAAAGAATTTGCTCCCAATTCTTCCCTTTAAGAGTAGACCCCTTGTCAGAAGGGAGACGAAAAACGTTTTGACAAGAGTTGTCTCTTCCTGAAAGGTATCCATTTCCCTTGTTATTTTTGCAGACAATAGAATAGAGTTAAACATACATTTTAGCATGATCTGATTAGGATTTACTTTTTACAGATTCTAAATTATCCCAAGTCTCTTGTATGTTAACACGGAATACTTCGATCAAATCCTGCAGATGTGCCTGATTTGGCCTTTGTTGACTTCAGATCACAAGGTCCCGGGTTCGAATCCCGCTGGAGGCCGAATCCAGCTCATCACTGTACAGTACTTAATTGCATGGAGCCTTTCATGACTTAAAAATGTTGAAAGGGTTGTAAAACACCAAATCATTATCATTGGGCTTTTGCTATCTGTATATACAGTCAAACCTGTGTTAGTGGTCACCTCTATTAAGCAGCCAACCTGTATTAAGCAGCCAGAGGAAAGTTGCCCCAAAATTCATAGACATATATTTGAACTGTATTAAGCAGCCACCTGCCTTCAGCAGCCACATTTTAAGCTTCCCATGGGTGGCTGCTTAAGACAGGTTTGACTGTACGATAATCAGCCATTTTTTCACATGGCTCAATACGGAAATATTTTTCATAAATGTTTGTAAGATAGTTATAATTCACTGATGTGCATGAAATTGAATTTGACATTTGCTTTGGTGTTCTGCTAGGCAGTTTGATCTGAGTCTAAATTGTTGTCACAGACTATAAGAATCCATCATGGGTGTGAGGGGTAGATAGAAAAATCCATCCAGAGGATCACAGTCTGGCATCACAAGGCTTGCCAAGTGATGTCAGACTGTGATCCAGAGGGACGGAATTTTTTCTATCTACTCCTCACAGCCATGATGGATTCATGTTCTTGCATACCTTTCATTGTTGAATCTGGATTTTTTAATAATGCAGTCACTTTGATTGCAGAGGTGTGCCATATTGTGATAATATTGCATGACATTTAGTGATGTCATTAGGTTCTCTGATATCAATCTAAACAATGGCATACCTGATGTCCTATACAACCAGTGTATATCAAAACAAGTGAGAATTCTCGATTTTTATCTTAACCTGAGTAGAATAACAATTTCTGTCCCAGGGTAAAACCCAGGATTTCCTTATTTGGTGTGCAAGAAATTTCTATCTGAATGTTAGGGAAAATGTATGGGATTGCCTTTTTCCTGATTATCCACAGGACCAACTACTTGTTCTTTGTGTATTCTTGTGGCTTCTTACTGCTGAACTTTTTTCATGTTTTATCCTGCTTGTTGTCTTACTACAGTAAAACCTCATTATTGCATAAAAAGCAGTGCCGCATGTTATTAACAGCCATGCATTAACCGGCGAAAAGCCGTGTATTAACAAGGCAATTCACATGCTGTTAATGCACGCCTTTTGCAACTTTCATTATGCCTGTACCGGGACCACAGAGTTGCTGCCATCAGGAAATGTATACTACCCTGCCCTAGAACGAGCATAGTCCGTGGAAATTGCGTTCGCGAGACATCAGTGAAAAGGCAAAACAAAATAGTGCATGAAATAACGTGAAATGTAGCGAATGTTTTCATTTTTCATGCAATAATAGCAATCGAACATGGTTTTTCAGTGCATTAACATTTGCCAGATCCCTTGGAAGGTGTTGAAAACCGCGGTCTCCGGCCTCGGTTTTCAACACCTCCCTGTGGACATGGCGAATGTTAATGCATAAAAAACCATGTTTGATCCCTAAAATGACTCAAACACAGATGACTCATTTACCGTGGTAAATTTGAACTCTTTTTTGAGTCCCTTGGAAATTCTCGGGGATAATTTAGGATTTTTTTTTTCCCTATTTTATCGTGAAAATGTATGTTTTGTGTACTCATTGAGGTGATTCTAGTGTATACAGTCAACATACTATTATTGTATAGAAAATAGAAAAGACATTCATATAGTATTCTGATGGAAGAAAAGCATTGCTATCCTAGTAGGTTCAGCCATTGCTTGAGCTCCAGCAAAGGTTTTTTTTTATCCCCACGCTTTTTAGAAAAAGCGTCGGGGATATTGTTATCGCCTCCGTCTGTCTGTCCGTTATGTTATCTCCACCCAAACCGCTGGACAGAATCCAACCAAATTTGGTGAGTGGCTTGCTTACACAAGTGCGGCGTGCAAGAGCACGTTTATTTATGGCCCTGCCCCCAGGGACCCGGGGGAGGAGTCAAAAGGTCAAATATTAACAATTTCCAATTTCAAAGTCAATTTTAAAGATTTTTATGCGAAAATGTGTACATATACTCAGTAGTGATAGTTGTAAAACATATTGAACGGGATTTACTTTGTGACCCCAGGAACACCCTTTAGGGTGGGACTTAGGGGGTGGGGGCGGGGTCAAAAATTAAGTTTCTCACAACATGGTCATGTGGCATATCAAATTGAAGGGAATGATGAGTAGAATAACATACAAGTAGAATTTTGCCTGCTTGCTTAAAACTATGCTGTTTGGTACAAGGGCAATTTCTGCCAGAAGTATGGGGATTTGCGATGGCGTGCCATCGACTGCCCGATCTAGTTTTGTTTTTGTTTTTTCGGAAAGGTTTTTTTTTTTTTTTCGATCGTAAACTATTGGTATTTTCATTATTTTTCTACAAAAACATATTTTATTGATCTGAAGAATTGCCTTGCAGTGCATGAGTACCCATAAATATATTGATGTATAAGAAACTTCAGATGCCTCTTCTGTCGAAAGCCTTGCTATTTGTTGCTTTTATGAAAAGCTTATTCATTTCTTATTAGCCTATCATTAAAGAAGATTTTTAAAATACTGCTTATCTGCATCCATTACTCCTCTCATTGTTTACAGCCTACTTAACACTTATCAGGTCATGTCAAACTGGGCAATTAACCTAACCACACTGTTCATGGGCAGGTTGAAGCCTGCCCAGGAAAAGTGTTGTTAGGTTAACTGATCGGCTCGACATGACCTGATAAGTGTTGACTGGGCCATACAACCACAACTCAAACTCATAGTTTACCTCCCTATTCAGAATATTTTGAAACATAGGAAATTAGTTGCTTTGCATAGCATAGGCTGATTGTTTGGCTTTGAATGAAAGCAGATACCATATTTACTGTAGTATTGGGACAGACAGGCCAGAGCAAATAGTGTAGATGCAGATCAGATGCAGCAGAATGCAGCATCTGATCAGGGTTTACACTGTTTGCCATTTATCCAGCAGCTTAAGGCACATCCACTGATAATTAAGTAGACTTACTCAAATTATAAGCAACGTATGGCAAGGAGTTAAGGTATCTCAGAGTTGGCCTCGGTAGCTCAGTTGGATGCGCGTCCGACTGGAGCCAGGTCGCGGGTTAGACCCCTGCTGAGGTCAGCAACATTCTTTCGTGGAGATTGATCATGAAATATTTTCTACAGTCATTCTCTCCCTTCTGCTGAACAAGAAGGGCAGTTGTCAGTTTCTGGCGAAAGAATGTGCACAATACTGATAACCACTTAGAGGACTAAGCCTGCCCAGTAATCGTGTGGTTAGGTAAGCTGACCACGCTCGACATGACCCCATTGGGTTGACTGGGCCATAAAACCTCAACACAAACAATAAGGTATTGCAGTACATATGTATTTATGTTAAATATGGTAGGTACAAAGATTTACAGGGCCTTCATTGTTGCACGAGATGATGTGACTGAAATAGTTTTTTTTTTGTTTTTTTTTTTAAGGTTCTGCTCCTAAATCTGAGAAGAAGGTGGCTCGGATGGACAAAGTTCTCAAGGATATGATGTATCAAAGAAAACTGCAAGCTGCAGAAAAAGAAGCAAGAAAACTAGCACTTGCAAAGTCTCCGCGGGCTCCAGGAAGTCCTGGTAGGGCAAGGTTAGGGAGCCCGGCAAGAATAGGGAGCCCAGCAAGAATAGGAAGCCCAGCAGGGTCTCCACGTACTCCACCTTCTGCCTATGGATCTAATAGACAATCTCCTGTCAGAATGTCAGGGCCTGCTGATGGTCTTGTTACGACTCCTTTAAGAGCACCAGTTTCCGTGGATACAGTGATACGAACATCTTTGACTGAAACAATAACTGCTTCGGGTTCTACTGCTGAACCACTTGTTTCCAAGGAGACAGTTTCTAAGGAGACAGGTTCAAGGGAAACAAACTCTGGTGTTGCTGTGTCAGGAACAGTAACTCATGCAAGACCAGTGTTGCCAGGGGAGGCAAATGTGGAAAATTCAAAAACTGAGGAAACAAGTGTGCCTGATAGTGCTCCATCAGTGGTGACAGTGTCAGAATCAGAGTGTCCTACAGAACCAGTTGCTAGTGTCAGTACTCCAGTCTCAGAAACTATTGCCCAGACAACAATCTCGACAACCTCCACTAGCCAAGAGAAAAGTAATTCTTCAGAAACAGTGGTTACTATGAATACAACTTAAAATTTGTAAAAATAAATAATTTCTTCATATGGTTTCACATTTATATTTGCAAAAGCTACTCACATTTTTTCAGCAAAAATACCCTTGAATTAGGTATTGTACTTACCAGAACAGTTAATATTTAGACCACTAACAAGCTTGTTAAGCTAACGATGCTTTGAACAACTGGGCCCAGAAAATATAAACTACACTTTAGTGAGTACGGGGAGATGTTTTACAGTGACCAAACAGCACTAACACAAACTGTAGTGAAGATGAATATCGAGGGTTGAGCGCAAGACTGGCGTAAGTCAGATTGTTGTTTTTCCCCAAACCTAATCTCCTCACCATGAAGGCATTATGAAGATTACAACATTTCTTTCTGTAAACAATGAAAATTTAGGTGCCATTGCTCGTACGAGCAATGTCACCTAAATTTGCATTGTTTACAAAGGGGTCCAAGTTGCCCCTAAACAAGGGTTTCAAAAATATGTTTGAGTTACTATAGTCTTGCGCTCAACCCTCAATATATTCTGATTAGATGTCATGTTGATCAATGTTTCATCTTAGTCTGCACTGTTGGTCAGGTCTGTCTGTCCAAATACTAATTCTAAATGTAGTAAGTCAATCAAAAATATTTTTGATATGCCACTAAGGGAATAGTTTGTTATGTAAAAAGAATCACCTTATGGGAACTCCTGCATTTTCTGGGGAGGTAACTGTCGAAATGTTAGCTTGCCTTCAGAAAAGGGATAACCTCTAAAAGGAAAGAATATCGACACATCGTGATAGTTACTGCCATGATAGTGCTATTGTGGTGTTTTTAACTACCAATAACTATCACCGATAGTCTCTTCAACTATCAATAATTTTGATAGTTTTTGACCTTGTAGTTTTTTTTCTGAATCTTTTTTAGTCTAAATTAACAGAAACAGGACTTCTGCTTTGCAAAAATGTATATTAAAATGGTGGCAAAGCTGGTATTGGAGACGGCACTGCATAGCTCTTGATAAAGCGCTTTATTCAGTCAAAAAGTATCTATATTTCTTCTTATTTCTTTACGGAAACATATGTTGTGGGTACCCATTAGACGCACCTCAGCGAGATGCTTCTAATGAGTACCCACAACATGTTTCCGTCAAGAAATAAGAAAACTATTTACCAGATACTCATTCTTATCTAGATTTATGGGGCAGTAATGTTAGGTATCTTTATAAGTAATCCAGCCTTTATAAAATAAACAAAATTCATTAAAATACTGTGTGATTTGAGGATAGTGATAGTATCGTGATAGTCATAATTTGGCTTGATTGTCAGCCCTAACATAGTAAAACTTCAGTGGCTCAAACACCCACTGATGGCTTGTTTATCATGGCTGATTCAAACTTTTTTACGAGTCCTTAAGAAATTCTTCTGATAGCTTGAGAATAAAAATATTTAGGGATATTTTAGGGAAAAGATACATTGTAATGTATGTTGTGTGCCTCATGGAGGCTATTCTAATGAGTATACCCAACAAACATGTAACATTATTTTATAGAAGTTCGAAAAGACATTCCTATAATAGGAATGATTATTTTAGATGTCCGAAATGCATGTTTTGTGTTGATAAACTGAAGAAGTCCTCTGCAATAAATATACAAAGTTTACATACCTATTCGTCCAAACAAAATCATCCATTTTTTCTTGTTGTCTGTACGTTAAAATTATGAAACCTGTACATTGCTTTCATTGCCTGTTATGAATGCCAGACCAGTGTGAAACAGTGAAGAACCAGGTTCATCTGTACAGTCTGATCAGGATCTTTACTAATTATCCATAGAAATACAAGATTCATGAGGAAAATGAAAAAAAAAACTAAACAAATGATATGATTGCAGAGCTTGATTTTTACAATTGCTATGTGTTACAATACTCGTATCTCCCATGATTGAGCGATATTCTTTTTTCAAGTAAGACCTAATGTGCTCGGTGATTCCAAATGATCGGAAAAAATAAATGACTAAGCTGAGACGTTTTATGGGCACCACTCAGCACTTCACTTTTTAGACTGAATGAACTCCCTAACACCATATATTGGAAGATTCTAAATTAGATTTTAGGTATGTCAGACTGTGTGATTTAGATATTCCTATAGAAAAATGGTTGAACTATTTGCAAACAGTGGAGACACTGATCAGACGCCGCATTCTGCAGCGTCTGATCTGGGTCCATTGTTTGCCAGTTACCCATTTAGGAGTTTCCAGACTACAATGGATTAACATCAGTTATAGTGGAGATAAATAATTTCTGAAAAGAGAGAACCTTTGGAAGCAAAACAAATCATCAAATAAACCAAAAATAGAATAGTAAAGAAGAATTCCAGGAAGAGCCACAGTCGCAGAACATAGCCTATCAATGGCACCGAGAGGAGGAGTCAACACTCTATGATGGACAGAATACATGCAACAGCCAAGGAAAAGCAGGGCAACTGGCTCCCGCTTCCCCAACGAGATGATTACAATGCCAGAAAGGACTCACCGAACGCAACAATACAGTAAATGTCCTAAAATTTGGAACACTATATTCCATCATTTTTTTTTTTTTGCCTAAATTTTGCTTTACATGCAGTTGTTTCTCTCAATACTTAGTGGAATTGCAAATAGTGTAGACCCTGATCAGACTACTCCTTCAGGAGCTGTTTGATCTGGATCTGCACTGTTTGCAAATGCCATTTTGTCAGACACTTAGGTGTACGAAGTTTTAGGGCATTTACCGTAAGAATATAACATGACCAAATACGAAACACTCCTCATAGCGTGCAGCCGCAAAGCCCCAAGGTCTCACAAAAAACAAAAAAAAAAAACAACAACAACAACAAAAAAACAAAACAAAAAAAAAAAAAAAAAAAAAAAAACGAACACAACAAAACAACTGCTTTAGAAATGGTCAATTATAAAAACTACTGTGAGGTAGGGTTTTCAGATAAAGGTCAAAGACGAACTGAAATCAGGGCAAAAAGAATCCAAGCTCTGACGCCCCGTGCTGGTTCCGGGCTTAGAATAGGCCAGACGTACCCTCTGCGTGACGTACGAGCCATCTAAAAGAGGCCGCCCGTGACCACCTGGGCCCTCGAAATAGGTGGCTGCCTTCCGCTTCTGTGGCAGTTGGGTAAAACCCCTAACATAACAGAGCAACCGTCTGTTCAACCGGTATAATTCCAGACTATAAAATTACATTTATTGAAATGCATCTTAAATTGGAAAAACAAATTTCGCGAGATCTATCCTTTTAAACCTTTCCTATCTCATGTTACTAACATGCTTCATTTGTTTGTGTATCATTCTGTGCCCGTGGGTCGCACATGGGACGAAGATTATAACCTCATCTGTATTTAACATATGTGTTTGTATTGTGTTTGTGTCATTTTTCCGAACTCTAGCATTCTCCACATTAAAAAGTAAGATGCATTTAATATTGTCAGATAAAAAACTAAACGTTTTTCAAGGTATGAAAGCTACATATCATTTGAAAGCTACATATCATCTAACACAGCTTGTTTGTTTGATCTCTTAAAAAATGAATCCAAAATGAATCCTTTTTTCTATAATAAACTGTTTATTTTAAATATGGATCTCCTAATTTATGTTAAAAATAACCTTTCAATTTCCCAGACGTTTTCGGCCTCCCTTGTCTGTAGGGAATAAAATCTACAGATCACTTTCCTTCTGTAGTGGATAGGGTGTAATCTCCTATTAAAACAGGAACCACCTGTTTGCCGTGGGTGGCGTCTCGTATGCTGGGAGAGGGGAACCTGATGATTGAGGAAAGCCCAGGGATCTCCAGCTTTTCAACACATCATTTTGGCCCTTATTTCAGATAGAAGAGCGGTCTGGGTTAGATCCGGCCTGGATCAAGCGGCTCAGTCGTGCCAAGCTCTAGAAGCGCACAACTTGTTCTTAGCTTCTTTCTCTCTTTCATACGTATCTTTATGGTACCAAACCGGGCTTATTTTTCTCATGTTCCTCTAACTTTAAGTGAGTTTCAATGGGCGGCGGCTGAAGGGTCAATTGGTGGGCCTGTATTGGGGCTTTGGCGGAAACCTCTGTGAGTGGAGGCTGTGGATAGGGGGATGAACTCAACTGTTCATAAATTTTTCTATGGAAATTTAGATGAATAGGTGGGAAATCATCTAAGCATGAGGCCGAGCTGAAGACTCTGATCTTGACACCGAGTATAATAGCAATGTAGCCTTGACGTTAGAAATAGGAGATCCATTTCTGTTAAACGTCCCCTTGTAGGGCTCCATGGAGGGTGGGGCGCATAGCTATCGAATCAAAAATTTCATCACCATGGCCTCTCGAAAACGATTTCTGGCGTTCGACTCTTCGGAGGACGACACGCAACCGACTACATTTACATTCAAAGCTAATGAGAACTTCGCTAAATTTTTAGTGATTTCGAGTAAGGAAGACAAACCAATTACTTCACTGTCTCCTTTCATCATAGAAAAGCAAATAGAATCTATTATAGGCACTCCAAAAAATGTTAAAAAATTAAAAAATGGAACTCTTTTGATCGAAACAAACAGAAAATCTCAAACTGATAATCTTTTGAAACTTACAAAATTTTTTAATATTAATGTCACTGTCACGGAACATAAAACTCTCAACAGTTGCAAAGGTATTATCCGTGACAGAATGCTAAAACATGAAACTGAAGAAAATATCACAGAATATCTTAACATACAAGGAGTAACAGCTTGCAAACATTCTAAAATTAAAAAAAGATGGAAACTTTATAAAAACAAATACACTTTTACTAACTTTCAACACCATAACTTTACCGAAATCACTAAAAATCTTTTACCGAATTATACCGGTTGAAGTCTACATTCCAAATCCTCTATGGTGTTTCAACTGTCAGAGGTTTGGACATCATGAAAATGGCTGTCCTGAATTACCTGGATCAGTATGTGAAAAATGTGGTATGGGTGAATTTGATCACCCTACAAATGCTTGTAAAAATGAAGCCAAGTGTGTGAACTGTCACAAAAACCATCAATCAAAATCAAATCAGTGTGAAATTTGGAAAAAAGAGAAAGAAATAATGAAAATTAAAGTTACACAAAAAATTACTTATTTGGAAGCCAAAAAAATACAAGAAAATCAACCTGAAATCACCTTTGCAAAAGTTGTTCAATCCCTAAACACTAAACCTGAAACCAAAGAAAGTTCTACCCAGTTTAACGAAAAAGATTCTGTCATCAAAGCAAATTCAAAAGTTATTACTCCTACTCTAAAACCAAAACCTAAACCCACATCTACTCATCAGTCTAGACCACCAACAAAATCTCAAAACAGTTCACAAACACAGCCGACTAAAACAAGTGGATCACAACAGAGATCCAGGTCCAGGACAGCTGACCAGAAAGGAAAAATTGGAAAAGAAAAAGATAAAGATAAAGAACCAAATCCATATAGTAAAGGGGCATCGGCCGATCCGATCAAGTTGGTCAATCGGTTCGATTCCCTTGAGAACATGGAGTTAGAGATTGACTCCTCCATGTTCTCGCAGTCTCAGAGAAAACACAAGGATTAAGTTCCTTATTTTCAAATCATCTCTCCATTTATTTTTTACTTGTTTTTATACTCGTATGAGGCGGAGTTTGTACAAAGTCTCCTCCAAGCAGGCAAGAAACACCTCGCACAACAATTCAATTTCACCTACAGATATATAGATGATGTATTGTCTCTGAAAAACACAAAATTTGCAGAGTATTTAGAATTCATCTACCCACGTGAACTTGAAATAAAGGAAACAACGGAGACTTCAGCCTCCTCCTCATACTTGGATTGTTATCTCTACATCGACAATGGAAAGCTTACTACTAGGCTTTACGACAAACGGGATGACTTCAATTTTCCCATCGTTAACTTTCCTTTCCTGAGCAGTAATATTCCTTCTGCACCAGCATACGGCGTTTACGTTTCACAGTTAATCCGTTATGCCAGAACTTGTTCAAATTATCAGGACTTCATGGAGCGTGGAAAAGTGCTCACTCAAAAGTTGTTGAGCCAGGGGTATCAAAAAACCAAACTGGTAGCAACACTTAAGAAGTTCTATGGGAGACATCATGATCTAGTCAATCCCTACAATGTGGCAGTTTCCAGAATTGTTTCTGATGTTTTTGCCAGTGACGCGCCATAAGTAGACTTCCCAAATCCCGGACATACGCTTCTACCGATATTTCCTTCGTTCAGGCCCATGGGCATGGTGGGCGAAGCTTGCTTACCAAGTAATGCTTACTATCCGCGGACGCCTGATTACACCCTTTGTTCTGGGGTCCATGTCTGTTGGTCTGAACATTCTGATTCGTCATTCGTTTATGGATTTATGATTTTGAATTACGGCTTTGGTACCATGACCGCAACTACTTATCATGGATAAAAAATCAATTATTCAGTGGAACTGTCGAGGACTAAAAGCAAATTATAACGAAATTTTAATTTTAACAACACTACTTTCTCCGACTGTCTTTTGTCTCCAGGAAACCTTTTTAAAAAATACAGATAATATTAATTTTAAAAATTATAGTTTATATAATCATATCGCAACTGAAAATCAGAAAGCCTCAGGAGGTTCATCTATCCTTGTAAAATCAAATGTTCCTCATAGACAGATAGATATAAATAGTAATTTACAAGCTGTTGCTGTAAATGTCACTCTGTCTAAATCCATAACAATTTGTTCTCTATATCTTCCTCCACACTGTAAATTTTCTAAACACGATTTAGAAAATCTTATAAACCAGTTACCTCGTCCTTATTTATTATTAGGTGACTTTAATAGTCACAGCAAACTATGGGGTTGTCTGGATACAAATGACAAAGGAGAAATAACAGAAAATTTTATTGCAGAAAATGATTTATGTTTATTTAACGATAAACAACCAACTTATCTTCATTCTCCTACAAGAAATTATTTTGCTTTAGATTTGTCTATATGCTCTCCAAATATTTACTTAGATTTTGATTGGTCAGATTTAGATGACCTTCATGGGAGCGATCATTTTCCAATTAAAATTGAAGAAATTGAATCGACAAATGAAGACCATCATTCCCGATGGAATTTGAATAAAGCAAACTGGGAGAATTTTATTGAGCTATGTAATGAAAAATTAAATCCTGAAATGTTTAAAACAGCAGATGATATACAAGCTTTTACTGATACATTAATTCATGTAGCCGAAAAATGTATTCCAAAGTCCTCGACACGTTCAAAAAGAAATAGACCTTGGTTTAATAAAGATGTTAAAAATTCAATAAATAAAAGAAAATCTGCCTTACGAAAGTTCAATAGGCAGCCAACAAAAGAAAATCTAGTCCATGCCAAACAAATGCGAGGAAAAGCTCGCAAGACAATAAAAACGGCTAAAAGAACATCTTGGCAGCAATACGTCTCCAAACTTAATTCTAGAACTCCAGCAAAGAAAATATGGGACATGATTCGAAAAATTACTGGCAAAAATAAAAATAACAAGCATGTCCATATTAAATCAAATGGAAATATATGTTCAACGACTAAAGATATTTCCAATGCACTAGGGGAGAATTTTCAGAAAAACTCTTCTAGTGCAAATTATTCCGAAACCTTTCAAAACATAAAACAGGAACGAGAGAAAGAGCATCTAAATTTTACGTCACTAAATCATGAAAAATATAATGTACCATTCACAGCTTCAGAATTATTAGATGCTCTTCATAAATCTCACGATACAGCTGCTGGTCCTGATGACATTCATTATCAAATTCTTAAACATTTACCCGATAACGCTTTAAAAACTTTATTAAATATTTTAAATGATATTTGGATCACTGGAAAATTTCCAAAAGACTGGAGTAAAGCAACGATTATACCTATACCAAAACCAAATAAAGATCATACTGAAGCTACTAACTACATACCTATTGCTTTGACAAGTTGTTTATGTAAAACAATGGAGAGAATGATTAATGATAGACTGGTTTGGTTCTTGGAATCAAACCAGCTTATAACAAAATATCAAGCTGGATTCAGAAAAAATAACTGTACAAACGATCATTTGATTCGTTTGGAATCTTTTATTCGTGATGCCTTTGTTAAAAATGAACATGTAGTAGCTGTATTTTTTGACCTTGAAAAGGCTTACGATACTACTTGGAAACATGGCATCATGAAAGAGTTACATAAATTAGGCCTTAAAGGCCGATTACCACTTTTTATTCAAAACTTTTTATCAGATCGAACATTTAATGTTCGAATAGGTAATACGTTATCGGACATATTTAAACAAGAACAAGGTGTACCACAGGGAAGCATTTTATCACCTACCTTGTTTGGCATTAAAATTAACGATATTGTTAAATGTGTGAAAGACCTTGATTGTTCACTTTTTGTTGACGATTTTGGAATATTTATTAGATCGAAAAATATGGAAACCATTGAATTCAAACTACAACGATGTTTAAACAATATAGAAGATTGGGCAACAGAAAATGGTTTCAAATTTTCAAAAACAAAAACTCAGTGCGTTCATTTTTGTCAAATACGTCAGTTACATTTAGATCCTCATCTTACCATATACGGTAGTCCTATTCCAGTCGTCAGTGAAGCAAAATTCCTAGGTCTTTTGTTCGATAACAAATTATCTTTTATACCACACATCAAAGCTTTAAAAGCTAAATGTCTTAAAGCACTTGATATTCTTAAAGTTCTCTCCAGTTCCGACTGGGGAGGAGATCGTACTGTTCTTTTAAATCTTTATAGATCTTTAATTAGATCTAAATTGGATTATGGATCCATAGTTTATGGATCCGCAAGAAAATCTTATTTGAAATCTTTGGATACTATTCATCACCAAGGTTTACGTCTGGCTCTAGGGGCTTTTCGTACTTCTCCCATCGAAAGTTTATACGCTGAATCAAATGAACCATCACTATATATAAGAAGAGAAAAATTGTCTCTTCAATATGTTACTTAACTAGCCGCCAATCCACGAAATTCAGCTTATGATTGTGTTTTCAACCCGAAATATGAAAGATTTTACAACAACAAACCAACGGCTATTAAACCCCTTTGCCTGAGAATACAACCGTTACTTGAAGAGGCCAATATCAATATTAAAAGTGTTCAGCATTTTTCTTTTCCATCAAAAGAGCCATGGACGTTAAACCCTTCAAAGATTATTTTAGACCTTCATAAAAATAAAAAACAGAAGTCGAGTCGCATATTTTTAAGAATGAATTTTTAGAAATCAAATCAAATTATAAACATTACCTGTCAATTTATACAGATGGTTCGAAACAAGATGAGAAAGTTGCTTGTTCTGTTATTAGTCCAAATTTTACTGACAGTATCAGATTACCTGATAATAGCTCCATTTTTACCGCCGAAGCCAAGGCAATTGATATTGCACTTTATCATATCCGAGATCAGTCTGAAAAACAGTTCATCATTTATTCAGATTCTCTTTCTGTATTAAAATCTCTCAAAGATTTACACCATTTCCCAGCCACGTTAATATTCGTGGAAATGAATTAGCCGATTTAGAAGCCAAATCTGCACTATCCTTAGTGATAACCAATTTTAAAATTCCTCACTCCGACTTTAAATCGAACATCCGTCTATACATTAACAATAAATGTCAGTCTGTTTGGGAAACACAAACTCAAAATAAATTAAATGAAATAAAACCAAATTTTAACAGCAAATGCACATTCTCTAATTACAGCAGAAAAGAACAAACAAAAATCACCAGATGTAGAATTGGACACACTAGAATTACTCATTCTTACATATTAAAAAATGAACAAGCTCCATTCTGCATTCCTTGTAATGAACCTTTCACAGTCAAACATTTTCTTATCACTTGTGCTGAATTTAATCACATTCGCACAAAGTATTTTAATATAAAAACTATAAAGGAACTTTTTGATATGTCAACTCAGAAAATACTCGACTTTCTTAAAGAGATCGGACTTTTTAATAAAATATGATCAGTATTTTTAATAACTTAAAATCATTGATACTTTATCTCTTTAAAATAAACACATCAATCCTAGATATTTTTAAATTTCTCATTAAATAAAATTATCATATAACATAAAACTTATTAGACGCTATATGCCCTTTTAGGGTTGAGCGTCTATAAACAAAATATCCATCCATCCATCCAAGCTCTGACAGCACTCCATGGTGGGTCAATTGTCTTGAGTGCAGGCTGAGAAAATGGTTCTGAATGGGGACGTAAAACTTTTATGAAGTCTTAACTTCCTGTAATTTAAGCAAATAGTGCAGACCCTGATCAGACGCCGCATTCTGCGGCGTCTGATCAGGGTCTGCACTGTTTGCCAATGTCCCAAATATCCCAGCCTGGGTTTAACAGATAACTCTCTATTAACAGCTCTCTGACGTCACAGCAACGAGAATAGCGCGGCTGTAAATAACCGTTACATTTATTTCGGAGTTTGATTACATTTGGCAGTAATAATCACGTTGACAACTACCTTAAGGAAGTTTTGGCGTTTGTATACTATGGATTGATTGTAAACAATCGACTCAAAACAGAAACCGTTAAATGGAACAACAGTGTGTTCGACTAAAGACAACGATGGTCAGGCACCAGCCTTTTGATATGAAATTTTCGGATGGGGCCGTCATTTAGTGCGAGACCCGTCTCGTATCTAGGCCAATTCAATGATGAGGTATGAAAAATGTGTATCAATGTAGGTCCACCTGATACATTAATCTTTACCACTCTGTTTTAATTCTGAAGATGACGAATTGATATTTTTCTTATTTTACCAGAAAGTAGGATTTTGATATTTCATGCAAATTGTTTCCAAAAGTACCTCGATCACCATCTGTAAATTACAAATACATGTACGTGTCAGCCCGAGTAGGGTCTTCTTCCTCATCAGTGATACCTCGCAGTAAAGTGAATAATCACAAACACCATGACAAAACAATATACAGTGGACTCTCGTTGTCTCAAACTCCAAGGGAGCATACTTTTCAGTTTGAGAAAACAGTAGTTTGAGATAACAGTTGAAATGTAAAGAATATATAAAGCAAAACTAAACCAACATTATTCAAAGTCTAGTTTGAATTAAGCAGTAGTTTGTTTCCAGTGTTTGAGATAGCGAGAGTCGAGTGTATTGAAAATATTGTGGAAAAGAGGAGAAATTGCTCTTTAGGTGCAATTTCTCCTCTTTTCCACAATATTTTGTTACCGAATGTTAGATTTCCATGTTAAATAAGGACCATGTTTTCACGTCGAGATAAGCGGTTATTCGAGATAAGCGAAGTCGAGATAACGAGAGTCGACTGTAGAAGGTTCTCTGGTGATATGAAGCCAAAGCACAAGTCCAGTAGGCACCACAGACATCGATATTCATGTGCCAACCTTCTGAACAATAAACGTAACCATACCATATTTGGTGTACCAGATATGTACATTTCTCATCACGAAAACATACCTATATAATTTAGATCCCCTTAAACCCCACTTTTATATAGTAAAACGGGGGTTTACAGGGTATACATTATTTTTCTTTCTTCTGCTCAAAACATACGAGGGCAAGTCAATAAGTAACCAGCCTATCCCGTTTCCAATTGACCGAGCCACCCAAGATTTTCATGCCTTGTTTCAATACATGTTTTAGGCCTGAGGGCAAAATTGGACCCTTATCGTGTCATTCACTCATAAGATATTGAATGTCAAACACGGCTAGCGATGCAAAAGTAAGCTTTTCGTCAAAAGTTGAGTACCGTGCTGTAATTCGGTACTTGTATTTGAAAGGGAAAACAGGTTAGGAAATACATTGCGAGCTGACCAACGTTTATGGGTCTTCTGCACCATCGTATGCACAAGTTAAATTCTGGGTTGGGGAATTCAAACACAGTAGAACGTCTTTAGAAGACAAAACCAGGTCTGGACGCCCATCAGATACCACCGATGAAGAAATATGTAACAAAGTACGGGATCTGGTGTACTCTGATAGGCGAATTAAGGTGTAAGAAATAGCGAATGCATTACACATTTCACATGGTAGCGTTTCAACAACTTTACATGATCGCATGGGTATGCACAAGCTAACAGCCCGTTGGGTCCCAAAATCCCTTAGCGACGAGCAAATGGCAACCAGAGCATCAGTATACAGCGCATTGTTGAAGCGGTTTAGGTCAAAGGAAGATTATTTCCTTTCACGTCTGGTGACTGTAGATGAGACCTGGGTCCGTTATTATGAGCCAGAGAATAAAGCTCAAAGTCGCCAGAGTGTATGGCCGGGGTCTCCGAGGCCAAAGAAGTTCAAAACGCAACCCTCTGCTAGCAAGGTGATGGCAACTGTATTTTGGGATGCACAAGGCGTTATTATGTTGGACTGTCTAGCAAAGAAAAGTACAATAACAGGTGCGTATTATGCAAATTTGCTTGACTAACTGAGAATTGTGATCCGTGAAAAACGCCGAGGTAAACTCTCCAAAGGGATTCTGCTCCAACAGGACAATGCGAGAGTCCACACTTGCAAAATTGCAATGGATGCTGTTGAGCGGAATAGGTACGAGCTAATACCGCACCCCGCCTATTCTCCGGACTTAGCTCCTAGTGACTATTTCCTATTCCCAAACTTGAAAAAGGATATCCGTGGACGTCATTTCCGGTCCAACGAAGAAGTCGTGGCGGCAGTTGAGGAGTGGGTCAGAGACAAGGACCCTGGCTTCTTCAGTTCTAGGCTGATGGCACTGGAACACCGTTGGTCAAAGTGCATCATTCTAGAGGACAATTACATCGAAAAAGAAGAGATCGATCTCACCCAGAAATAAGTTAGGCTGGTTTTTTATTGACTCGCCCTCGTAGATTGTGGATACCCGTTAGAACCGCCTCGGCGAGGCGGTTCTAACTAGTATCCACAATCTATGTCTTGAGCAGAAATGTGAAAAATATCAGAATTTATATCTGAAAACTTTCAGTTTTTGGTGGTGAAATTTTCAATATACTTGAATAGGCGTTTTCGTACTGTGAATAAATATTTGAAATTCTTGGTGGCAGGAATTGCTAAAAACTAAATATGAAGATACCCAGGAATGGTCACAATTACGTAAGCTGCTATGCGATAAAAAGGATCTTCGGACTTTCAGTCGAATCAATCTTTCAGTGCGCATGCCCGACCAATTAGCGAAGTCACAATTCTAATTCTTTGGCTGAAGTTTCCTCTTGGCCTGTCACTTACTTGAGCGAACAGCATAGGTTCTGGCGAGACTGCGCGGATTTACAGATTCGCGGGCGCGCATCCAACTGAGCCACCGAGGCCGATTCAGGCGATTTAATCGCCTGAACCGGCCTCGGTGGCTCAGTTGGATGCGCGTCCGACTAGTGATCAGGAGGTTGCGGGTTCGACCCCCGCCGGCCTGGTCGGCAACATTCTTTCGTGGAGAATGATCTTGAAATATTTTCTACGGTCATTCTTTTCTCTTCTGCTGGTTCAAGAAGGGCAGTTGTCAATTTCTGGCGAAAGAATGTGCGCAATATTGTTTAACCGGTTAGATGTCAGTAAAATTGACCGCGCTCGACATGACCCTATTGGGTTGACTGGGCCGTTAAACATCAACACAAACAAATAAACCGACTCACCTGAACACTTACTGTTCGCATATACTATAATGACTCTGGCTAGACTTTAGAATCTCTCCGCCATTACTTAACCAACTTCAGCTTAAGTGTCTGCATACCTATTAACAACACAGAAAGTTAGGGTTGGAACTAAATACCATTGCAAACGTAGTCTCTGATGGCAGTCTGTCAGAAAAGGGTGTTTGATTACCCTTCTGGGGCCAGGTCTAATTCCTTTCAGCCGGTTTCTCAAAGTCCTGGTGGAAAAAAAAAACGACGATTGAGTAACCATTCCTTTTGAGATGGGAACTCGATGCAAAGGGGTGAAGCCATACGAGGCGAATCAGCGCCCCGTCCTCGCGTAGTGACGTTACGTCGCAGTAGGCCGTCCCAAACGTGTTCGGTCCTTTACATCATTGATTCCCCTGTGCTTCCGAACCAGGCGGCCGATAACTGTGTGACGGAACCCAAGTTGACGACCAATAGCTTTGAAGGATATTCCTGTCGAATCTTGCGCTTCTGACAACCTCCGCGCCATGTTCACATACCATTCGATATGTACGTAACTAAGAAAAAATATTATTCGTCTTTGCCAGGGGTGCTAAACGTTTTTTCTCTACCCGATGATATTCACTCCGTCAAATTTAAATTATTTTCAAACTTTTAAATTTTAGAGTCCGAGAATCACGTGAACTGAGAATCAAGGATTTGTTTGAAAGTAATAGAGTCTGCTGATTTAAGAAGGGCATTTGTCAGTTTCTGGCGAAAGAATGCACAAATACTGGTTAACGGCTTTGAGGACAAAGCCTGCCCAAGAAAAGTGTGGCTAGGTAAACTGACCGGCTCGATATGACCCTAATGTGTTGACTGGGTTGTAAAACCCTCAACTCAGTCACAATGCACGCTTAAGTTATTTACGGTTGGCGCCAGATGTGACAAATGAAAAAATAAATAAATAAAAAAAATAAACACGAAGCCGGACTGCTGAACTAAAAAATTCTGAATTTTACCACGTACTACCGCGCTGCTACAAAAACCGGCTTGTTGCGCGAGCCTTATGGCTTCCAGAGAGTTCAAGATAAAAGGCCAGAGTTAGAAGCAGGCTCTGGAATCAATCGTCTTGAATGAGGGGTCCAAACCAGAAATCATTTCCAGATTTGTTCATACAACAGCAGCACTTTTCCAAATTGAGTCATATGGAAGGACAAGAACACTTGCTTCTAAAGTTAAACTGATGCGGACGTTCAAGTCTTCGTTTATGCCTGTGAGAGAGCTGGACCTATGCAGCAGAACTAGAAAGAAGAATCCAAGGTCTTGAAATACTATTAGAGCTTCTGAGTATCTCCTGGAAGAACCACGTGATGAATGAAAAAGGTTCGCAACTGTATCCGAGATGCAATCGGAATGTATGGCGATCTCCTATCCATATTGGCAAACAGTATAGACCCGGATCAGACGCCGCAGAACGCGGCGTCTGATCCGGGTCTACACTGTTTGCATCGGTGAAAATACGGAAACTCAGATGATATGGCCTCGTCTCAAGATCTCCTGGCGTGTCGACAACAGTTCTGCAGGGAATAGTGAAAGGAGCAAAGGAAGGCAGAAGAAACGATGGTATGTCAGTATCAAGGAATTGATAGGTGTGGGGTTTGGAGATACCTGCAGGGCAGCGAAAGACAGGGAAAGGTAGAGAAGAACTTGCTACATTAGTGGTGCCCCAACAACCTTCAGGTTAAGGGACTGAACCATCACGAAAACATACCTATATAATTTTGACCCCCTAAAACCCCACTTTTATATAGTAAAACTGAGGTTTACTGGGGTATACATTATTTTTCTTATTTCTGCTCAAAAAAAAACATAGATTGTGGGTACTCGTTAGAACTGCCTCGGCGAGGCAGTTCTAAAGAGTACCCACAATCTATGTTTTGAGCAAAATATGAAAAATGTCAGAACTTTTGTCTGAAACTTTCAGTTTTTGGTGGTGAAATTATCAATATATTTGAATAGGCGAGTTTTCGTAATGTGAACTGAACCACAAGGCGGTACAACTGTAGCCAGTGCCATATTTTATACAGTTATTCGAAAATGGAAGGATCTCTTCTTTGATATCGTTTCTGCAGGGAATAGTGAAAGGAGCAAGAAGAGGAAGAGGAGATTCAGCCCTTATTTGATACCTTTTAAGGGCTGTGCCCCGTGATTTTGGCCTTTCTCTGGTATCCTTATATTTCTGTTATGGAACAGCTGATCAACTGCCAATAACGATTTTACCTTGACATCGTTATTGCCAGTCATCTAGTACACTGTAATACCGATTCAGCGTTGAATTCGCTTTTACTAGTTGACTGGTATTTTCACTATATAATTATGAAGGATATTCCGAGAATTTGATTAGTTTGCTTGCCAATACAGTTGTCAGATAAAACTAATAAACAAATTGAATCAGAAAACGTGAAAATGCGTCTCCGTATACCCCGGGTGTTATTGGGGTACATGGGGTCCAGATTACATAGACTCGATAACGTGACGCTATTCGGACACGTCGTGTTGCTTATATTTTCCTTCTTTGCTGTAGGGCTTTGATCATAATATTTATCAGTGTACTATATCTTTACTGGGTAAACCGGTATTACTATATTCATACTTGTGAAAGTGATCGAACAGCCGCTTCACGTGGAACGCAGGATTTTCTGATTGTCAGACCCAGATTATACAATTGATGCATCCTTTTTGAATATTAAATGTTAAGGTAAAAGCGACAGGTCTGTTTGGTCACTATATACCTGTTGTTGTGCCTACAAACAATTGAATGAGTTGCAAACTGTGTAGACCCTGCTCAGACGCCGTGTCTACACTGTTTGCTCAGCTTTCTATCCGAATACTTACTGGTTCAAACAAAGATAGCCGTGTCTTTTCCTTTTTTCGATTTTCCGGGTAGATTTTTTTTTTAGGAATTCCACGTATACTAATTGTCGGAGAGCCTTTTCATTTCAAAGGAAACATTATTGATGTCTTGCTTAATGATAATATTCTTATTCAAGCTCCACAAAGAACGGATAAAGGTTAATTGATTTTTCTTGTTAAATTTGAAACATTGAGTTCACAATAATATCTTACAAGATCGCCTTTATTTTGATCTAGATAACAAACTTTCTCTGGGTGACTATGCCAATATGGCGTGTTCAAATAACTTTTATGCTGTACATCCGGAGGTTGGGCAAGACTTTGTAAAAGAACAAGTTTACATTTCTGTTCAGAACCAGTTAACTTTTCAGTTCTGTATGTTTTTCTGTTTGGAGTTTGTAAGGCGGCTAAAGGCTGCAGAAAAGTTTAACGCTAGCAGCTGGATAAAAAATCAGCAGACGACATTTTGAAATATGAGTTTTTATTTTTCCTAGGAAATAAGTTTTTTTTTATGTTACATGATTATTGTCTGAAATATCAACCCCTATTTTCTGGGGGAAAAATAAAAAAATAAAATAAAATAAAATAATATATATATATATATATATATATATATATATATATATATATATATATATATATATATATATATATATATATATATATATATATATATATATATATATATATATATATCAGTTTGTCGTCTCGTCTGCAGTTTTTCCCAGAGAGTATTAAAGATTATTTGTTTGAATAAGAAAAACAAATTAAAATGACAGAATTTTACTGAATATATGGCGTGAAATGTTTCTCTTTTGATGTTTTTAGAGAGGGTCTAGTTCAGTTCATAAGTGCCTGTGAAAGAAATTTAACTAAAATAAGGAAAATGTGATGACGGTAAAATCCATCTTTCTTCGAGGAGCTATTCTTTATATTGGAAACATAAGAAATAAGAATAGTAGCTCTTATTAAAGCGCCAAGCAAAATTTGTAGCAGGCGAAATTCTATTTTTTAAATTATCTGTTAGAGAAAAATAAGGCTTGGCAGTAGTATAGGGCGGCACTATGGGGCGCCTATACTACTCTTGGCATACGATTCACATGAAATGTTGACTTATTTTCTTTGACATTTAAAACAAAAATCAAAATGTCATTTGCAGCAGTTATGATTGGCGCTTTAAGGGTTAAGTCGGATAATAAAACTGTATTTTGATAAACTAAATGTGAGGCTGGCAGTGAAGACTTTGATCAGCTTGTGTTTTCCTACAGTCTTGGCAGTGTGTTTCCACGCTTCGGTGTTACTCTTGACCTGCTGAATTAACGTATCAGCATACATTTTGAAAACAGTATCATCCCCACAGCCCCTCCTCCGCCCCACACCCAAACACATGCATGCACAATGTGCACGTACACAAGCATACGCACCCCCGCATACATGCGTGTCCGCACACACACTCGTACACATACACTAACTAAATGTTTTATTTATCCTGCTGTGAGATCAATCGAAATAATGTTACTGCCTTTTTCCCTGCTATACGTATATCGGTTGTTGTTATGTAAATTCAGCAGGTTAAAGGAAATACATGACCCGCGACGTGAGAAATCGTACCTTCGGACATATGCGCAATGCGAAGATCCAGATCAGCCTGCGCATTCTGATCAGAATCTTCACGGGGCGCATTATGGATAGCCGAGGATGCAGTTTCTTTATTTTTTATGTGGACAATGATCCGCGAATTCGCAGGCTGATCTGAATCTTCGTTGGTGCATATGTCCGAAGGTACGTTTTCTGACGTTGTGGCTCATATAACTGGGCCCAGTTGTTCAAAGCTAACGACGTCGTTAGTTAACGATTCGTTAAAATTTACATCGAGTGATACGCAAATATGCTGAAATTTTTTGCTGAAAAAAATGTGAGTAGCTGCAAAAGCTACTCACATTTTTTCAGCAAAAAATATCAGAATATTGTATACTGAATCCGCTAAAACAGTTAACGAAATGACCCTTAACGAGCTCGTTAAGCTAACGACGCTTTGAACAACTGGGCCCAGTTCGCTAAGGCATTTTGTCTTAAAGCCTTATAAATTATTTTTATCAGTACAATAAACTCATAAAACTTAAGTTTGAAACAAACAAATACAGTTTTTAATAATCCGCCGTCCTAATTTTACTTCCGGTTTATCACTGATCCATTGGAAACTATTGTGTGTTAAAGTGATGACTATTTAGACAAGAAAGTGCGCTGATATCTCTGAATATATAATTATATAACAAAACTGTATTCAATTTTCTACAAAAGGACCATGCTATGAAAGGCTACTTTTGGAAGTAAACTAATACAAAAGTTAATAACAGTGAACTGGAAGCTTTGGAAGTGTGCGCAATAATTCCTTCAAGTGCACTCAATAATACCTGAAAGGGTACGCAATAATTACCGAAACTGCACTAAATTCCCAGGAATTGTACTCATAATTCCTGGAAGTGTACGCAATAATTCCTGCAAGTTTTCGCAATAATTCCTGGACGTGTATGCAATAAGTTCTGCAAGTACATGCAATAATTCCTGCCAGTGTACGCAGTAGATTGACGGAATTATGGAGCAAGGCTACGCCAGCAAATTTCGGGACAGGAATCAACGCATAGTTGCGGAAAAACTGCGTGGGTTGAAGTCCGTATCCAATGTTTCTCATCTGTAAGTAATTAGTGCTTAGCATACCGGGTAAAAATTTCAGCATACGACATTTTGAAGTATTTTTATTTTTGTTTTCTTTTCCAGAAAATAGGCTTTGACGTCTCGTGTAAATTGCATAAACTATCAGAGCCTGTTTTCTGGCAAAAATAAGAAACTTTCTCTCAATTTGTCGTTTGTTGAGTTTACCCAGAGAGTGGTAAATGATTATTTGCGCAAACATGTTATTCTCTATGCTATACATCAACATTGTTTCAGTCGTTTTGGGACGATCATAGGAGCCAAAGGGTCTCTTGAGGATATGACCAATACGCAGGCTCCTGTCATTCTGCGCATCCACAGTTTCGTCAGAGATTGAGTATCGAATATGTTTCACAACAAATTTACATGCACATTTTGAGGAGCTGAGTCCCAAAATGTATATGCAAAGGTGAAAACCCAAATTAGCTTGCATATCCAACCGCAGTCAGATCAAGGCTTTTCGCTGGGGTAAGGCAGAATACGGTAGAATCCACTGACATAAAGCAAAACAGACCAGGCAGCGCGGAAGAAAATGCTTATTTTGGTTTGGCCCCCTTTTGTAAGTGACACAGACCTGACAATACGTACGAACCGTGCCAAGCTAAAGGTTAATTGCCATAAATAAGCCAGCGCATGACAAAACCAACAAAATGGCATGTGCGACCAGCGAAGACCCAGATCAGCCTGGGCAACCACTCTGTCCGCATGAAGAAAGCTGGGTTCCTTAGCTACCCACTGAGAGCACAGCGAAGACTCTGATCAGACTGGGCTGCCAACACTGTTATAGTGTTGGCAGCACCACTGTTACAGACCAGTGGTGCTGCCAACACTGCTATACGCATGCGAAACTTTGACAGTTTACCAACGGCTGAACCACTTCCATACAAGCTGTCTTAGAAAACTTCTAAAGATCGAGTGGCAAGACAGGATTCCAGACACAGAAGTTCTGAAAAGGACAGGGACGCAGAGTGTACATACTCTTCTGAAATTGGCACAGTTAAGATGGACAGGCCATGTTACCAGAATGCCTGATGAACGTTTGCCAAAGAAAATCCTCTATGGAGAACTACAAGTTGGAAAACGCTCCCATGGTGGTCAGAAGAAGCGATAAAAGGACATCATCAAAGCCTCCCTTAAAGACTTCAACATACCAACACAGTAGTGGGAACAGATTCCACAGGATCGAACAAAGAGGCGAGGCCTCATAAGAAGGGATGCTGGTGAATACGAAGCAAAAAAGAATCAGCGAAGCCGAGCAGAAACGTGCTCAGCGGAAAGCCAGAGTTAAGGCATCACCAAAAGAGCTTTCTTCCACAGACCTCTCTTGTTCTATCTGCAACAGGCAGTTTAATTAGAGCTAAGATTGGTCTCATCAGCCATCTTAGAACACACAAATAATAGCACATCACACAGTTGATTAGGATTGGTCATTGTAAGTAATGACAGACGAACGAACAGTCAGTATGATTCTGATCTATATTTCGCAGTCCAATGACTTCTTTTGCCACACTTTGCGTCAACCCTAACACTTAGCTCCAGTTATGATTGACCACGTGACTACACTTAGCTCCAGTTCCGATTGATCACGTGACTACAGTTAATGGACCAATCTGACAACGACTCAAATACTGTGGTGACTGACTGTGGCTTAGATATCACGGTCCAGTGACTTCGTTGTTTTTTACATGCATTTTAGTCTTTAAATCGTTACAAATACGAGGGTCATCCAAAACATAGAGCGAACTACTCTCTAAATTAGTAATTATTTGAAATATCACACTAACCTTACTAAAATCCTTCAAAGTAATGTCCCTTGTGTTCAATCACCGACCTCCACCGACTCGGTAGCTTCTGTATTACCGTTGCTTATTAAACGACGCTGCACGTCAATTGATGTGGTACCCAACGTGCGGACACCTTTCGCATTCCGACGATTTCGAATAATTGAATGAACAGTACTGTGGCTTTTAAATCCACTTCTTGAGATAGGTCCGCACAAGTATATCTCAATCATCTAGAAGTTCTCTTTCTACAAAATGTGCACCACTTGCTGTTTTCCGACCTCTCCCCTGATATTTTCATTTTCAAGTTATAGGAAAACACTTGTGGATTAAAGACTGCCAGTGTTCTTAACCCTTTCATCCCTGAATTTCTGAAATGGGATCTTCCCTGTCTGAATTCGGACAGATCTGTTGTTGCGAATAGGGGTTTCAGTCCAAAATCAATAACATAATGGCAAACAGTGTAAATTATGACGAGACAGCTCGGGAACAATGTTTGCAAAGATATCCGTGTTGGTCTGCAGGGATGCATTACGAAAACAAGCCTATTCAAATATACTGAACATTTTAACCACCAAAAAATGAAAATTTTCAGATAAAAATTCGGATATTTCTCATACTTCTGGTCAAAACATAGATTGTGGGTACTCGTTAGAACCGCCTCGGCGAGGCGGTTCTAACGAGTACCCACAATCTATGTTTTGACCAGAAATAAGAAAAATAATGCATACCCCTGTAAACCCCAGTTTTACTGTATAAAAGTGGGGTTTAAGGGGGTCAAAATTATATAGGCGTGTTTTCGTGGTGGAAGGGTTAAAATTAAATCACCTTGAGATGTTTAAAAATATTTATGTGATATTCACATTCTCAGATCCATTAGTGAGCTTAAAATATGTGTCTGTAAATATTTTTGTTTACATTTTCATTATTTGCCGTTTTAATCCCTGTCCTGCTGAACCCAGATATACCCTGCTTTTGCAAACAGTGTAGATCCATAACCGTTACTTTCTGGATCTACACTGTTTGTCATTAAGTATTCGAATTTGTATCAACAACCTGAATCAAGTAATCTGATTGGCTGAAAATTATATGTGGGTGTGGTATCTTGATTTATTTAGCATGACAAGGGTTAAAAGTCATTCATTCGTTGTCAGTCTTAATTTCTCAGGTCACTGTCATTGTTCAAGTTGGATTTGCATTGCGTTGTGGCTAATTTTGTAGATTTTATTTTTATTTGAGTTATTATTGCACGTGTCGTTTTGAACCGGATCAAAAATAATATATTTGTATTAAGAATGATCTGAAATAACAGCTTATTATTTAAACAAAAATAGGTTAACACTGCATCTTACTGACAAATTCAAAGCAGTTCACTGTTTCAAATAATACATCACGTTAGATTTGTCTATTTCCTGTTACAGGTAAACACATGGTAAATAGAGAGAAAAAAGCAAACAGTAAACTAAACAAACAAACAAACAAAAACAAAAAACAAACAAAACAAAACAAAACAAAAAAACAAACAAACAACAACAACAGTGAGCTTGATGTATTCGAATTGCTGCGGGAGACAAATGCAGATTTTCTAATAAATCGCATTTAATTAAATTACCTCTCTTGTGTACTCAGATACTTAACCTTCACGACATTCTGGTCAAATTATTTGACGATATTTTTCTCCTTTTTCCCAGAAAATAGGATTTGACATTCCATGCAAATTGTCTCAGTTGTCAAAACCTGTTTTTCTGGAAAAAAAAATAAAACATATTTCAAAATGTTGCCTGCTGAAATTTTTTGAGTGCTTTAGCGTTAAGAGTGAGGCTGTTCGAAGACTGTTTTACAGCTCAGTTTGCCTGTGTTCGTTTCGTCTGTGACTCTCTAGTGTAGTTTGGGCTTTATGTCTCATTGCCACCAAGCAAAAATATGCCTTCAGGGCATGTGCGGACAGCGAAGGCCCAGATCATACTGCGAATCGAAGTATTACAGATACTAATAATGATCCGACTTTGCGAATGTGTAGTTAGGCATATCTGGGCCCTTAACCTTTACCACTCTCTGGGCATTTTCAGCAGATGACAAATTAATGATATTTTTCTTATTTTTCCCAGTAAACAGGATTTGACATTTCATGCAAATTGTCTCCTGAGGAGACAATTTGCATGAAATGTCAAATCCTGTTTTCTGGGAAAAACAAGAAAAATATTTCAAAATGTTGTCTGCTGAAAATTTTACCCAGAGTGCTAAGCGTTAATTCCTCTTCGAAATCTTGTTCATTACCTTACAGCATACCTCTGTTTTAAAGGTTTTAGTAAAGATAAATCGTTTTTTAAACTTCAGTGCTCCAAATAAGGAGTTGGTGTTAGCCTGTAGTTCCCTCCCCATTACGTGTCCCATTTTATTCATGTTAACCCTAGTCCTGCTGGACCAGGGTATTCCCTGCATTTGCAAACAGTGTATATCTAGATCAGTTAAGCCAACTAATCTGGTTCTGCAAACAGTGTAGAGCCAGATCAGTTTCTGAAGAAGCCAACAGATCTGGATCTTCACTGTTTGCTATTTAGGTATGTGAATTTATATCAACAATCTGGTTCAAGTAATCTGATTGGCTGACAATTAGAAGTGGGCGTGGCATTTTAATCTTTCAGCATGACAAGGTTAAGCTTTAGCGCTCTGTAGGCTAAATTGACGAATCTTATTTTTCTGTAAAAGTCTTATTTTCTGTGAAAAATAGAAAATGTTGACGTTTATGCCGTCTGCTAATATTTATAGTCCAGGTTAAAGTTTAAGCTTTTAACTTCGGGACCTCTCTAATGTTCCACCACTTTTCGTAAAACAGTTAATAAATGAAAATGTTTGATAAATTATTTCTGAGGGTTTAAGGAACGCTTCATTTATTCAAAATTTAGGTTTCGCTCCCACAAATTCATCACTATACTAAATAAAGGGAGAATCAGGGGAGGGTAAGAAACTATGAGGTAGTATGTTTGATGCCAAGGCAGTTCTTCGTTTGTGTTTTATACGCATTTGAGCCGGGGCACAGCATTTCCTACAAGATTGCGGAGACTCAGATCAGCCTGAACATGCTGATCGCTGTCTGCATGAAGCTTTAGATCATCGGCTACCCACTGAGTGCCATGCAAAGACTCTGATCAGACTGCATGGATGCGCAGGCTGATGTGTCTTTGCTAGACGCACACGCAATCTTGTAGGAAATGCTGTGCCCTGGCTCATTTGTCTAGGTAATCATTCTGTTGTCTACGTGGGGATGTTCTGACTGAGGTTCTGGCGCATATGAAATGTATTGTAGTGCTCATGTCTTTTTTTAATTTTGGATGGCTCAGGATGGCAGTCTTTAATGGTAGTGTTTGCTGTTCCATTTTCATACCCCGCCACACAATAGTGGCGAGGCAATTATGTTTTATCGTGTGAGTGGCCGACCATCCGTCAACGCTTCGTTTCTGGGCCCCGTTTCACTAAACTTTTTAAGTCTTTCGTAAGAATTATCTTACGAATTCGTAAGTAAAAAATTGCGTTTCACTAACGTCAACTCCTTAAGAATTTTCTTAATATTTTCTTAACTTTTATCGTAATCTAAGATTTTCGTAAGAAAGTTCTTAAGTCCAAATCTTAAACTTACGAAAATCTTAGATTTAAGAAGTTTAGTGAAACGGGGTCCTGATCTCAAACTTGAGATTTTTTTTTTTTTTCTTTTTTTTTTTTTTTTTTTTTTTATGATTTTACTTGCAACTTTGCATAAGCATTGATATTCAAGTAAAACCAACAACAAGCTTTAAATCATTAACAATATTTATTCACAAAAAAAAAAATAAGAAAAGATTAAAAAAAAAAGGAATGTAAGTAAACAGTACTTTTCAAGTTATGTCACAAAGTCCCTCAGAAATAATCCACAAGAATTTATAAAACAAATCCTTTGAATAACAGTTTCTGATCCCACAATTTAAAGTCCTTGAATTCAGAGTTTAATTCCATAATGAATAAAATATTAAAGTAATCAAGTATAGAATAATTTCCGATAAAAGTGTACAAAATAGAAGGGAAGGCAATGATCAGGAACCGATACAATTATCCCACACCTCCCATCAGAGACATCAAAGGGAAAGAAACACAAACACGAAATAACTAGACCCTAATGGAAACATCACTAACGGAAAGCCAAACGGACAGTTGCTTTCCCACAAAGGGGCCAAATGCCTATCCAAAACAAAAATATGTAAGCGACACACACATTCAAAGACGAACTATAACAAAAATAAACCATGACAGAAGGGTGCACGGACAATTTGGCCAGCGAACGATTTGGCCAGGACGATTTGGTCTAGGACAATTTGGCCTAGGATGATTTGGCCACAGAAAAATAATGGGTAGGACAATTTGGCCAGATGAATTTGATGTTAATATCATTTATCATTATTATTTTTTATTTTATTCCAATGAACTTTTTTTCTTAAAATGATGATGGAAAAAGAAGCACTCAATCAATTCTCGTGTACATTCCATTTTGATGCAAGACGAACGTGGAATTCGACCTAAGAAAAGAACAAAGAAAGTCTACACTGAACTTCAGAAACGTCTATTCAACCTCTGCCAAGACAGAATAAATGGACATAAGACAATTCCAGAGTTTCTTTTGGGTGTTTCCCATAATCTTAGAGCTGGTGAACCTAACATATAAGTTTGAATAGTGACATTCTTAGGAAAGTGAGTTAGATGGATTTATCGTGCAGTGCACTGCAAATAGTTTGTAGTACATAAAATAAAATTGACAAATCTTAATTTTCACTCTAATATCTAAAAATTGTCTGTTATAGTCAGAAGCAGTTTGATTTTGATCAACATAGAATGCAACAATGATTCAGATGAAATATCAAAACTTATTTAACCCATTACCACACAACAAATTTTAGACTCTCCCAATTTGAAAGAATCTGCAGGTGACAAAATCAAAATTCATTCATGTGAGTTGAAATACTTCTATAGGGTAGAAAACATTGTGGAAAAAAGAGTATGTGCTCATTATGAGCAATTTCTCCTTTTCCCACAGTGTTTTCCAAAGATTCTTACCACAGATACGTAAAAATACAGGACTGAGTGGTAATGGGTTAACTAAAAGGAATAACAGGTTGTTTTCAAGAAGATATCTGCTAAAATTGTCTTTGATATAAAGGGTTCAAAATATTCAACGTAAAACAATTCATATGACATGTAAATGTTCTTCTTCCTGAATGATAATTTAAAAAAATAAAATAAAATGAATAATCCTTGTGAATCAAATTCTACTTTTAGTCTATTCCCCCGCCCCCCCCGCCCCCCCCCCCCCCCCCCAAAGTCATTAAAAAATCAAATCCCATAACATTATATTCATCTGGCCCAGATGTCCTATCCAGTATTTTTTGGTGACCAAATTGTCCTAGGCCGAATTGTCCTAGGCCAAATTGTCCTGGCCAAATCGTCCACTGGCCAAATTGTCCTACATTCGACAGAAGAACCGCCTTGGAACGGTCAGTGAAAGATGCCCATATGAAAACCTTTTCTCCTTATATAATATCAAAGAACATTCAAGAAAAAGAATTTACCAGAGGCATCACTCATTTTCCAGTTTTAGTCAAGAACATTCTAAATGTTCTATAACATACCAAAAATAACTCAGTCCAGAATCAAGAACTTAAACAACTTATTATTGTAAACATGTTTTTCCAGAAAGCTCTATTTATATATAGAAACTTGTAGTAAACATGAAAATAATGATACTTAAACTATTCAAACACCCAATATATAACACATGTAAAAAGATGATATTCGCATAGTGACAATTAATAAAAAAAAAGATGACATGTAAAAAGATGTCATTCTCACAGTGACAATAAGTAAAATATGACACGTAAAATGATGACATTCGCAGTGTCAGTGAGTAAAAAGGCGACATGTAAAATGATGATATTCGCATATAGTGTCAGTGAGTAAAATGATGACATGTAAACTGATGACATTCGCACGGTGTCAGTGAGTAAAATAATGACACGTAAAAATGATTATATTCGTATAGTGCCAGTGAGAAAAAAAATGACATGTAAAAAATGATATTCACACACTGTCAATGAGTAAAATGATGACATGCAAAAAGAGAATATTCGCAACGTGTCAGTGAGTAAAAACACAACGTAAAATGATGACATTCGCACAGTGACAGTGATTGAAAGATGGCATGTAAAAATATGACATTCGGACGGTGTCAGTGAGTAAAAAAGTTGACAAATAAAAATATGATATTCGCACAATGGCAGTGAGTAAAATGATGACATATTAAATGATAACATACGCACAGTGTTAGTGAGTAAAAAGATAACATCTAAAAAGATAATATTTGCACACTGACAGTGATTGAAAGATGACATGTAAAAATATGACATTCGCATGGTGATAATGAGTAAAAGAGATGACAGGTTAAAAGAAGACATTCGAAAAGTGTCAGTGAGTAAAAAGATGACATTCGTAAAGTGTCAGTGAGTAAAAAGATGACATATAAAATGATGACATTCGCACAGTGTCAGTGAGTAATACGATGACGTGTAAAATGGTGATATTTGCACAGTGTCAGTGAGTAAAAAGATGGCATGTAAAATGATGATATTCGCACAGTGTCAGTGAGTGAAAAGATGATGTAAAATAATGACATTCGTACAGTGACAGTGAGTAAAAAACATATAAAAATAACATTCGGCAGTGGCATTGAATACAAAAGATGATAAATAAAAAGTAGACATTCGCAACGTGTCAGTGAGTAAAAGATGACGTGAAAAAAAAAAAAAAATTGACGTTTGCACAGTGACAGTGAGTGAAATATGACATGTAAAAAGATGACATTCGCACAGTGACAGTGAGTAAAAGATGGCATGTAAAAGGATGACATTCGCACAGTGTCAGTGAAGTAAACGGATTACCATTAGACCCTTAGAAAGACGACATCGCAAAGAGTCAGTGTCATTCTTGCACTGGAGGCAAAACTTCGATCTTTGATTGAGGCACTTCCTAGATTTCTTCATTAAGTTTTACGAGTAAATAAGGCATAACAGTTCATGTGAATCGTCTGCAGAAAGCAGATCATTGATTGGTATATAATAATGTTTTTTTTTTTTTTGCTTTTAACAGTTGGCTGTAAACAGTCAGTCCAACGTTTTCTGGCTATTTACAGTTGACTGTAAATAGCCACTCCGACATAATAAAAGACTTGAACTTGTCAGCTTAAGAAAGAAAGAAACTGAGAAACAATAGTACTTCTGTAAACTGGCAACATATAAGCACTGTGACATTTGAATAATTATATTCAAAAATAGCGACCGTGGGTGAGTACTGAGCACATTTTAAATGTAATATTTAAGATATAGATAAGTGTCATCTTGGAACAATACAACAGTTAAAATAGAAGCAATTAAATGCAATTTATTATGGATTAACGTCTGAACAGTTCATCTAGTGTTGAAAACGCCAATTAACGCTCAGCACTCTGGGCAAAATTTTCAGGAGACACATTCGGAAATAGTTTTCTTATTTTTTACCAGAAAACAGGATTTGACATTTCATGCAAATTGTCTCCGCTGGAGACAATTTGCATGAAATGTCGAATCCTGTTTTCTGGGAAAAATAAGAAAAATATAATCAATTTGTCTGCTGAATATGCCCACAGAGTGGTAAAGGTTAATTATCTGTGGAGTCAATATCTGGTCACGGAGATATATACAATATAGTCATTGACATTCATTGACACTTTGCGAATGTCACCTTTTTACAGAAATAAACAACGATGTCTTTATATATGTATCCGTATAAATTTCACATGGTCATCTTATTTCGCAAGCTAAAAGCAAAGACCCTGAACACAGAGATTGTTAATAAAGATTAATGAGCTTCTCCAAATAGAAAACGAACTTATACCATCAGCGTAGTCTGATCAGGGTCTGCTCTGTTAGCTAATATGTTTAAGGTACATATGTTCTATTAGCAACCCGCTTAGTTTCTGATCAGACTGCGCGAATGCAGAGGCCGATCTGAACCTATGCTGATCGCAAGATCGTTCTTTTTTATTATACTGGCTTTCCAACATCTCGATCCATTTTTGTATAATTTGAATAAAAGAAAGATATAACCATGGTGAGAGAACGACAAGAAAGTAATGAGGGTCAGCCTACACATTATAAAATTACGAAATCAAGATTCAATCGAGAGACTTACGGAATCCGATAGGGGACATATACTAGTCCTAGGACTAATAAGTTTCTCCTATCGGCTTCCGCAGAGACCTCATGTTGATCCGAGTCTCCGCTGTCCGCCTGAGTCTATCTCCCCACTTCCCTACAGACACCGCCATCACCACCAGGTATGAAGTGTGAACTTTGAAGCTTGACGTGGTACGACTGTTACCACCCAGGGTGAAGATTTAGTACCAGTAAAATCGATTACCACAGCCCCACCCCGCCTCCCACTATAGTTTCTACTACCCAGCTAGCTATAAATCTATAGCGGGCCGTTATCGGCCCGCCAGCTACCCTGACGAGCCGATAACGGCCCGCTATAGATTTATAAAGAATGCTTACTAGGTTCTGACCGTTCAAAGGCGTTGGTTCTGGTGTTGATTGTTCATTTTGTGGTTTTTCGGAGCAATACAGAAAACTTATTAACCGTTATAAAAGAATTGGCTATAGCCTGGATATTATGCGGCAGACTGCATGCCTAGTTGTCAACGAAATCATTGTTGATGGCTATGCTTCACTCTTTAATTGCACGATGGCGGTTCGGGCCTCAGACTCAATGACGGCCTCTTCGTAAAACTTTAACCAGTGGGTTGGGGCTTGACGATATGTCTTTGGCTTGGCCCGCCGTGGTTCAACTATTGGTTTTCATTTACTCTGGCATACAGTAGAATTAGCCATGAGTACTCGTCTTTGTTTATTATAGTGATTAATTTGATTTTTATGTTTTCGCTTTGATGCATTGACTGAGTTGGGAGCCTTTATGCGAACCGAATTTTTATGTATTTCTGTATTAAGAGTAGCATCGGGATCCAGGGTGAAGTTAGCTAGCTGTAAAAGTGCTTTAAACCCCCCGGTGGTTTGCTCTACCGACCGTTCTAAGGCGGTGGTCCCAGTGTTAGTCTTACTCTTTGTTGCTTTGTGGTTTATTCTACGAGGCGATTTGTTGTATGTCTTTCCGTGTGTCATTTTGTTCTTGTGTTTTTCAGTCCTTTTAGTATTGCGATTACCTCGCTTGGGGAAGAGGGAGCTAATCTTAGTGCTTTTCGTACGGTTGTTCGGTTTGTGCTTGTTTAGATTTGTCGGTTTCCTCTTCCTCTTGGGGTCTGGGAAGGGCTGCGGTTTGTGATTGTGGCACTCCCTGGACTTTTCTCTTTCCTTTTCTAGTGGCTACTCGCTGCTGGGCTTTTTGTGATAACGATCACGAAAACACGCCTATATAATTTTGACCCCCTTAAACCCCGCTTTTATATAGTAAATCTGGGGTTTACAGGGGTACACATTATTTTTCTTATTTTGCTAAAAACATAGATTGTGGGTACTCGTTAGAACCGCCTCGCAGAGGCGGTTCTAATGAATACTCACAACCTATGTTTTGAGCAGAAATATGAAAAATATCAGAATTTTTTTATCTGAATTTTTTCTTTTTTGTTTGTAATATGTTCAATATATATTTCACAAAATAATTTAAGGACCGCCAGTTTTATTTCCCCTTTGATTATCACTAAAATGCGACCCTCAAGTTTTACAATTATTTCATGGACAAAACTGGAAGTCTCAGCCCTATTTCAATCAGCTCAACATGTTTGCAACATATTCAGGTACAAAAGTGTCAATGGCACCAACAACGCCAGACCAAAAAACGGAAATTTCCAAAAAAACAACAACAACAAAAAAAAAAAACAAAACAAAAAAAAAAAAAAAAAAAAAAAAAAAAAAAAACGATTTTTACCCCAAAATGAAGTTTTTTCACAATACCGGAAAAATTCTTTGTTTAATGAAAACAATACTCTGTCACACACAAAGTCATGCAAACTCAACCTTCATTCGAGTAAAAGACACATAGATATGGCCAGAAAAAGAGACCAACCCTTTGAGAGGCTAAAAATGCATCGAAAGTTCCCCATAGACAACGAATAATCTGTAGAGGGTACCTCTAGCAAAATGTGCGTTTCTTGATAACAAATAAGGCTTTCTCTATGAGTTTTTCACATTTGGGAGCCCAGACATCACTTTTGACGCGAAAATGTAAATTTTTAATTTTAGGGTAAAAAGTAGTTTTTTTTGCAAATTTTAAAATGAAAATTTTTATTTCAAATTTTTTTGCTGGAAACACTTCTTTAGTGCTTCCTTTTAAAGAAACATTCAACGATATTTTGATATCTTCTGTGGTTTTGCCCATACACCCGGCCAAAGTTTGTATATATGGAAATTTACCATCACGAAAACATGCCTATATAGTTTTGACCCCTTTAAACCCCACTTTTATATAGTAAAACTTGGGTTTACAGGGGTATACATTATTTTTTCTTATTTCTGCTCAAAACATAGATTGTGGGTACTCGCTAGAACCGCCTCGCCGAGGCGGTTCTAACGAGTACCCACAATCTATGTTTTGAGCAGAAAAACATATATTGTGGGTACTCGTTAGAACAGCCTCGCCGAGGCGGTTCTAACCAGTACCCACAATCTATGTTTTGAGCAGAAATATGAAAAATATCAGATTTTTTTTGTCTGAAAATTTTCCTTTTTTTTTGTTTGTAAAATGTTCAATATATTTGAATATGCGTGTTTTCGTAATGGTTGCTGGGGAAGAGGAAGCTGGTTGCTTTGCTTTTCATTGTGTACTGTCTGTCTTAGTTTGTGGCTTGTTTACTGTCTGTCTTCGTTTGTGGCTTGTGTACTTGTGGCTTGTGTACTGTCTGTCTTGGTTTGTGGCTTGTGTACTCTCTGTCTTGGTTTGTGGCTTGTGTACTGTCTGTCTTAGTTTGTGGCTTGTGTACTGTCTGTCTTAGTTTGTGGCTTGTGTACTGTCTGTCTTCGTTTGTGGCTTGTGTACTCTCTGTCTTGGTTTGTGGCTTGTGTACTTGTGGCTTGTGTACTGTCTGTCTTAGTTTGTGGCTTGTGTACTGTCTGTCTTCGTTTGTGGCTTGTGTACTGTCTGTCTTCGTTTGTGGCTTGTGTACTTGTGGCTTGTGTACTGTCTGTCTTCGTTTGTGGCTTGTGTACTCTCTGTCTTGGTTTGTGGCTTGTGTACTGTCTGTCTTAGTTTGTGGCTTGTGTACTGTCTGTCTTAGTTTGTGGCTTGTGTACTCTCTGTCTTCGTTTGTGGCTTGTGTACTGTCTGTCTTCGTTTGTGGCTTGTGTACTTGTGGCTTGTGTACTGTCTGTCTTCGTTTGTGGCTTGTGTACTTGTGGCTTGTGTACTGTCTGTCTTCGTTTGTGGCTTGTGTACTGTCTGTCTTCGTTTGTTTGCTCTTCCTCTTGGTGCCATTGGTAGGTAGACTATTCGATTAGCTCACTAAGGACTTGTTATATTTACCGGGATCGTCGGTTTGTCGGCAAATATAAAAAAAAACTGTTATAACAACTGTGTTATAAATAGATTCATGTCTATTCTATTTTCATTTCAATCAAGAAATTCCATAAAGCTTAATAAAAGCAAACGTTAAAGAATCACATTGTTGTTCTTTTTTACCTTAACATTGAAAATTTATTAAACTTTAATTTAGTATACCCTTGTCCCATATCTCTAAGTAAACGTGAACAAAATTTGCGCCGGTACTTAGACGTTTACGTCTAAATATTTCATCTTGTCTCTAATAATAACTCTTCCTGGACATCTCCTGTGCTATTTTAGTACATAGCAGGTAAAATTTCAATGTTCTAATTCCGAATTCTGTGGAAGAGCAAGGAAAAGATGACGTATGCTCTCAGCACGGTCCATTATCCCATATGCATGTTCGAGTGCATTTAGTTTTGTATTACGCAATTACACTTGCTGTAGTAATTAAACCTGGGATAAACCGTTTCCTCAGGGACGACTATACTGACGTATTCTTGGTATTGGTTTAACCTTCACCACTCTCCGGGCCAATTTAGCAGACAAATTGATGATATCTTTTCTTATTTTTCCCAGAAAACAAGATTTGACATTTCATGCAAACTGTCTCCATTGGAGACAGTTTGCATGAAATGTCAAATCTTGTTTTCAGGGGACAATATGAAAAATATTTCAAAATGTCTTTTCCTGAAAATTTTATCCAGAGTGCTAAGCGTTAATGTAGGAATAGAGTGCATTCGAACATGCGCAAAATGTACGGATTCAGATCCTTCTGCACATGCGCAAAGTCTCATCCGGGCATTTGCTCGCCATTGAAATATTCTATAGTATCCAATGATTGTGTTTGCGGACAGCGAAGGCCCTGATCATACTATGCAGGTGCGCAGGCTGATCTGGGCCTTTGCTGTTCGCATATGCCCGACGACAAACGTTTTCGCATAGCACGACTCATATTATCTAGTCTCCATAGGATCACAGCTTCAATACAAATAATGGAAATCATTAAAGCTACGATACACTCAACCACTCTTTAATTAAGTTTCGTACAATATGTGATATAAAATATAGAATTGAATTGTGCCAAACTGACAGAATACCTCAATGGTCTGTGATCATATTTTTTTCGATCCTGGTTTCGATACACTTTCTGACACTATTCATGCATTGTTTTATTATTATTATTATTATTATTATTATTATTTTAAATCTATACAGGCTATTCAGTTTGACACATTACCCAGTAAGCATTCTACATAAATCTATAGCGGGCCGTTATCGGCCCGTCAGGGTAGCTGACGGGCCGATAATGGCCCACTGTAGATTTATAAAGAATGCAAGCTGAGTGATACATTTCCAAGGAAGCAACTCTGTTACAATTGTTTCGCCCTCTTCTACTCTAAAAGGAGAGATAGAAAAAAAAAACAAAAAAAAAAAAAAAACAACAACAACAAAACATGGGAGGAAATTCTTTCCATTTAGAGTAGACCATCTTTCAGAAGGGAATCAATGCGCAGAAAAGCCCACAGAAAGTTACAAAAGCCATCTCCATTGTAAAAATGACAAAAATATATAAACTGTATCAAGTCAAAGTGCGAATAGTTATGGATAAAACATACATGCTGTTGGTATCAAATTCATTAATCTTTATTAAATCTTTGTACACGCACTGTTTATTTGTGCTATACGCATGTTATCTCTTTGAGTTGTCTGGCTCTGTAAACTTTACTTGGGGTCCTGCGCAAATTATTATACTAAACATTTCTGATAATTAATTTTGCGTGCATGTGTTACAGGGCGAAAAGTATTTGATCACTAATTCAGTCTTGCAGAATGAGCCCAGAAAAAATGCACTGAATAGAATACGATCAGAAAAAAATATTGCCCAGTGGGCAAATGACGTTGAGAAAACGTCGCATCAACGTGGATGCAACGTCATGACGTTGCATCCACGTTGATGCGATGTTGTCTCAAAGATTGCGTGCCAGCTGGGTAGTGAAGAGGTGCCAAAAGAAGGAAAGCTGAGGAACAAATAAAGATAAAACAAAAGCCACATATAAAACCACAGACTCGCAGATAAAGAACTGCAACAGAGGAACCGTCTTAGAACGGTCAGTAGGAAAACTATTCGGTGTGTGTGCGTATTGATTGATTGATTGTGTTGGGGTTTAACGACACGTCAACCCTTGTGGGTCATTTTGTGTCGTCTCCCAGAGAAAGGGAGAAAAGAGACAGAAGAGATTGTAGAAGAGATGAAAGAGAGGGACAGGTAAGAAAGACGAACAAGAATGAAAGTAAAGCAACAGAAGAAATAAAACATTCCCCCTCTACCCTTACCCGCTACAAGGGTAACAGGCCTTGCCCAATTGTAAGCCAATATCAGTTGGACGCCCCGGTGACGTAAGATACAGGACACCTTCGCACCACCCGACCACCCGAAGGTGTGTGTGCGTAAACAAGTTTTACTCGCGCGAAACCTCTCCATTAATTCTGATGCAGCTCCGAATTACAAAAAAGCTACCCAGCTAGCATTCTTTATAAATCTATAGCGGACCATTATCGGCCCGTCAGCTACCCTGACGGGCCGATAACGTCCCGCTATAGATTTATAAAGAATGATTACTGGGTATATGTTCGGTCCGTATAGTGATCCTCTACCTCATCTGTGAAACACCACAGTTAAAAACACGTATACTCAAAGAGCTGAATAGCCAGAACAAAAGAAAATCGCGAACTAGACCACGATAAGCCCGACCACAGACATTGATCGTCAGGCGCCGACCATCTGGAACAGATTTAGGAGAGGGCCGTCATTTAGCCTGAGGACCGATCTACCGTCGTGCAATTAAAGAGGAAAGCAAAATTGCCAACCATAATTGGGTTAACAAGCTTCCATGCATTTGCCGCAGAATATCCATCTTGTAACCTATCTTTTTTGTAGTGAGTGAAACCATTTTTAAATTGTACCGAAAAAAAAATCAGTTTTACCACCAATCTTCCTGAATTTATAGACTAAGTCTTCATAAAATTTAGTTTTGGACAGACTTTCTTGCAGTAGTGTTTTTTTTTTTTTTTTTTTTTTTTTTTTTTTTTTAACTGAGGTTATATTTGGACGTTAATTCGGAATAACGACTGTAAAACTTCGAAAACGTTTTACGTAATTTATTATAACGGTGCCCTTGTTAAAGAAATATAGCAGTTAAAACTTTATTCTGATTGAAAACCCTATTATAAGAAAATCAAGCATGCTGTATTTAAAAAAAAACATAACAAAAAACATAACCATGGAACACTTCGTTTGTTTGCTGTGCTGTTTTCCGTATTGCGTCTTTGTTTCAACATGCTACCCGGCATTGGTATTTATCATATAAACAACCCGTTCTTTAGCATAGAAAAAAGTAGGCTCATAGAAAAAGTAGATTCAAATGCATTTGGTGGGTTTTATTTAAAAAGAAGAACAACGTGGGAACACATATTCCCAAAGATATCGCAAGACAAGAGAAAAAGAAGAGTCATGAGAGATAAAGTGACAACACAAAACACCACTTCTTAGCAAACAGAACAGCCAAAGGAAATCGAAAAGAAACCGCAACAGAAGCATGGCGTTGGAAAAGTCGACTACAAGACTGTAGTGGTTGGGACTCAAACATGTTTTATGAGTACTTAGTCCTCACCCTTTGTCTTGATTAATACTTAACGTATAACCATATCTGTGTATCCTCTTCTATTTTTTTTATTTGGGTTTTACGGCCCTTTCAAGACTATTTCACTTATATCGAGCCGATCGTTCAGCAAAGATGGGCGAAAAACGGAGAACCCGGGGAAAAACCACCTGACCATCCGTAAGCAGCACTTGGCTTTCCCACATGTGATCGTAGCGAGGTTCGAACCACAGCGGTCGGAAACCTAATGGATTAAGAGTCAACTCTCCTATCCACTAGGCTACGGGGGCCCGCCATTTATATCGGTCGTGATCCCAGTAAGCATTCTTTATAAATCTATAGCAGGCCGTTATCGGCCCGTCAGCTACCCTAACGCGCCGATGACGGCCCGCTATAGATTTATAGAGAATGCTTACTTGGTTAATGGTTAAGAGAATATCAGTGTAAAAAAGAACTACTCCAGGGCGTCTTTACTATTAACCGCTCCTAGGCGGTGGTTCTGGTGTCCTCTTTCATTTATATCGATCGCGATCCCAGTAAGCATTCTTTATAAATCTATAGCGGGCCGTTATCGGCGCGTCAGGGTAGATTTATAAAGAATGTTAGCTGGGATAATGGTTAACAGAATATCAGTGTAAAATGAACTACTACCACTCCAGGGCGTCTTTACTACTGACCGCTCCAAGACGTTGGTTCTGATGTCATCTTTCATTTATATCGATCGTGTTCCTAGTAAGCATTCTTTATAAATCTATAGCGGACCGTTATCGGCCTGACAGCTACCCTGACGGGCCGATAACTGCCCGCTATAAATTTATAAAGAATGCTAGCTGGGACAATGGTTAACAGAATATCAGTGTAAAAAGAACTACTACCACTCCAGGGCGTCTTTACTACTGACCGCTCCAAGGCGGTGGTTATGGTGGTGCTTGTTCTTTGTGTGGCCATGTGGCTGCTCGCTGCGGGGCTTCATTACGAAAACACGCCCATATAATTTTGACCCCCTTAAACCCCTCATTTATATAGTAAAACTGGGGTTTACAGGGGTATACGTTTTCTTAACTCGTATTCACAAGTGATGCAATTCAAAGATAAATATCATGATACACCCTAAATAAGGTAAGAGAAAAGTCCAGGGAGTGCCACGATAACACGCCGCAGCCCTTCCCAGACACCAAGAGGAAAAGGAAACAGACAGAACGAAACAAGCGCAAATCGAACAAACGTACGAAAAGCACTAAGATTAGCTCTCTCTTCCCCAAGCGAGGTAATCGCAATGCTAAAAGGACTGAAAAACGCAAGGACAAGACTTAAAACAAATCGCCTCGTAGAATAAATCACAAAGCAACAAAGAGTAAGACTAACACCGGGACCGCCTTAGAATGGTCAGTAGAATATTCCACCGGGGGTTTAAAGTACTTTTACAGTCGACAAACTTCACCCTGGGTCCCGATGCCACTCTTAATCACAACTAGTAAAACAGAAAGCAAAATGGGCAGCTGTTGAAGGTGACCAAAATGCTAGTATCACAACACAACTAGTAAAACAGAAAGCAAAGTGGGCAGCTATTGAAGACGGTGACCACAACGCTAGCATCACAACACATATAGAAAAAAAAAAGCAATGCGGGAACCACAAAGTTACAAAGAGCTACAAAGAGTAAGAACAACACCAGGACCACCACCTTAGAACGGTCAGTAGAATAAACCCTGGGTTCCGAATTATACTCCAAGAAAGAACGCTCAAACATTATGATTCTGAACATGAAACCAAGGTGTAAAATTATAGTCACAGAGTTACTAATTTCTGATAAGCATTGCAATACCTTCGCATATAAGAGTAATTATGCAGTATATATATGTGAAGAGGTTTTCTATCTCATCGGTGAAACAAAACAAAACCACAAGATAACGTTGAGCTCGATCACAGACACTCAAGCGCCAACCTTCAAAAACGGTTGAGGAAGGAGCCGTGATTCAGTCTTAGGCCCGATTCACTGTCATGAAATTAAAGAGAGCAAAGTTATTAACCACAGCTGTGTCACCAACCATGCATGGTGTTTTGCCGCAGAACATCTTTGATGGCGAGTGGCAGTAGGTTTCATTTGTTCCTAAAACACTACATTGTATTTATCAACAATCCTTCTGAATTTATAGGCTAATAAACGTCAAAAAGATTGCCTTTGGAAACAAAGAACACACTACGGATTAGAAAAGGGGAGCCTCGATTTTTTGAGACTCTTAATGAGCAGTAATGAAGTTTGAAACATTGCTTACGCCCTCTAGCGTATACATGAGCAGAACTCCATATACCACAATGAGTCCAATGGTCCCAAAGGAAATGAAATAAGTCACCATGAACTTCGGATTCTGTTAGCCCTTCGTACAGAAGTATTTTCAAGCCAACGTTATATTTGGAGATTAATTCAGAATGCCGGCGATTCAACCCAGAAAAAATGTTAACATAGTTTATGATACTGATAATCCTGTTTTTTTTTAGCGATCAAAAGTTTATTCCGATCACTGTTAAAGTCGGATCATAAAAGTCACTGTAACGCTCTAATCGGCTAAAGATATCCCAGCTAACATTCTTTATAAATCTATAGCGGGCCGTTATAAAGAATGCTTACTGAGATGTACATCACAGGATGTAGCACGAGGGATATCGCCATCAATAAACGGCTGATTTACCTTATCAAAATCAAGTCATATTTTGATAAATGTAAATCCAGAAACAGAGCGTCAGTATCAAAGGTATTAATTTTGTTGATTTTAAGTTCTTTTGGATATTATTTTTTTCTTTTTAATTTATTGAAAGTATCAATATTTAGTATGTTATCTTGAATTGATTGCTTCAATAACATCGGACTTAACTTTCATGAGAAAGAGACAACTTACTACATAACGCAAAAAGACACTTCCTACATGAAAAAAAAAAACCCGAACAAGCGAAGAGAAAGCGTTACAGAAGCACTGACCGCACTTTAACGATTAAAAGCAAGACTGCTAGGGTAAGTACTTGACATGTTTAACGATCGAAGTTTTGTTATCTGTGGCAAAAAATACTTTATCCTGGTTAAGATATAGTTCATCACCAATATTAAAAAAAAGAATGTTTTTCTTTAATAATTTTCTCGGAAGAAGCGTATAATACTGTGAGTCTGGATTCTCTTCAATCTCAACAAATATATGATGTTCAGTCCAAGAAAATGGTATCAATGCTTTCGCATGATCTGATCGTGACCTTCGCTGCCCGCTTACAGAATCGCTAGATAATAGATACTGTAGGATATATGGCCAGCACGAGAATGGTCTACTGGAACTGCGTGTACGTGCAAGCTGATCTGAACATTTACACTGCATATAAAAGCCCATTTCCTGTGGTGAGCGTCATATGCCTCGATCTGCCTTCAAACTCCCATATATAGCCGGTACATTATCGACCTAGAATTACTGACGAAGTACACATTTTAATTGCATCTTTGACCGAATGATAGAAAATAGTGGTACATTATTTATTGATGAATTCTGGCGTTGTTCCATTGATAAATTCTGTTCTGAGGTAATGTGGGATTCAACTTACATGGTTGTTAATACTCATAGTCTATAGTTCAAATAAATTGGTATTGAATCTTGGTGCATTGTTTTACATCAGTTCTCGATTTTCGGCGATAGTATTGTTTTATTAATTTTTAATTTGAAAGACATTTCGGCAATACTATTTTTTTTTATTTACTTTATACATTTCTGGTCTTCTTCCGGTTATCTCCCCTGAACGAATTTCTAAGCAAGATTCTTGTGCACTCCATAACTTCTTAATGGTTTGAAAAATTTTGATAATATTTGGTAGGTGTAGATAAGGACCAGAAGGCATGTCGCGTGCAAGAGTACTCTTACTTATTACACCTATTATCGTTTTCACTTACTATTTTGGCCACATTTCATACTATCTTTGCATCTTTTTTACTTTGCGCTGCTTAAATATTTATTTATTGAAATAAACACCAAATTTAGAAGTAGCGGTTCAGTCGGGGCATTGCCGTCTCGTCTCGTCTGATGACTACTTTTTAGCTCACATGAGCCAGGCTCAGGATGTGCTATAGTGATCACTTTTTGTCCGTCGTCTGTCCGTGCGTCCGTCCGTTCACATTTTCAAACGACTTCTCTGAAGCCGCTGGGCCAATTTTGCTCAAATTTCATATGGAGCCTCTTTAGGTTGGGGAAACGGAAAAATTGCTAAAATGGTTGCTGTCCGTTGACCAAGATGGCCACCATGCCCATATATGGTAAAAACCTTTAAAAATCTTCCTCTCCAGAACCGAGGATGCTTTGGGGCTGAATCTTTGCAAAATTCATCGGGGACGGGAGGTCTACCAAAGTTTTTAAAATAATGGTTGTATATTGACATTTGACCTTTTTACGGCGAGGTCAATTTGCTTCCCTATGCATTTGTATGGGCGCCATACATTTGTATGGGAAAATGTTGAGAATTTCAAACGACTTCTCGTTGCTCAAATTTCATGTGGAGCCTTCTTGGGGCAGGGGAATGAAAGATTGCTAAAATGGTCGCGGTCTATTGACCAAATTGACGTTTGATCTTTTTTCAGCGAGGTCAAGTTTGCTTCCGTATGCATTTGTATGGGTCCTATACATTTGTATGGAAAAAAATGTTGATAATTTCAAATGACTTCTCTGAAGCCTCTGGACCAATGTTGCCAAATTTCATGTGGAACCTCCTTGGGACAGGGGAACGAAAGATTGCTAAAATGGTCATGGTCCATTGATCAAGATGGCTGTCATGTCCATATATGGTAAAAACATTTAAAAATCTTCTTCTCCAGAACCAAATAAGCTCTGGGGCCTAATCTTTGCACAAATCATCGGGGACAGGCGATCTACCAAATTTGCTAAAATGATGGTTCTACGTTGACATTTGACCTTTTTACGGCAATGTCAAATTTGCTTCCCTTTGCCTTTGTTTTGGGCCCTATACATTTATATGGGGAAAAATGATGAGAATTCATATTTTGGACATATCGTCTATAATCCAGTTGAATCGAAACTTGATGATGAGCATTATGGTGCTTAGTAGACACAAAATAGCTAAATGAGCCGATGGAAAATCCACGATGGCCGCCACAGCCACCATCTTGAAAATCAATTTTCAACATCTCTTCCCAAACCTTTGGTCACTTTGCCGAAACTTGCTCTGTAGCAACAGGATGACTTCTGGATCGAAACAAGCTAAAATTCTGTCGATCGTAAATCCAAGATGGCCGCAATGGTTCCGCTCCACTGAACAAGATGGCCGCCAGAGCTAAAAAATAGAAAATCTTCAAACGACATCTCGTCTTTGGCCAATGGCCAAATTTCAAAATATTTGCACAGAAATGTTCCGCCAATGGCCCTCTACCAAAATTGCTAAAATGGTTTCACTTGGCTGAACAAAGTGGCGGCCAGAGTAAAAAAAATAGAGAAAAAAAAAAAAAAAAAAAAAAAAAAAACACTTTAAAAGATACCTCCTCAGCCAGTGTCCTGCTTTTAAAATAATTTCACAGAAGTGTTTCTCTTATGGCCCTTTACCAAAATTGCTAAAATAGTTCCGCTCTGCTGAACGAAATGGCCGCCAGAGCTAAAAATAGAGAAAAAAAAAAAACAACTTTGAACGACATATCCTCCTTGGCCAGTGGCCTGATTTCAAAATGATGTCACAGAAATGTTCCTCTTATGGCCCTTAACCAAAATTGCTAAAATGGTTCTGCTCTGCTGAACAAAATGGTTGCCAGAGATAAAAATAGAAAAAAAAGTTTAAAGGACAGGATAAGTAGATGACCCAATTAACATCTGAAAAAATCTGATTTTTTTTTTCACTTATGGCCCTTTGAAAATTTCAGCATTTTAACCTTGTAAGCAAGATATTTAAACAACTGTTGCCTTGAAACTTGACAGGCTGATAGGGAATGATGAGTAAATGACCTGATTAACTAACAGCAGTTAACTCAGGTGAGCGTTTTTCTTCTACCTTCTCAATTTTTGCAAAACCCTAATTAAAATAATTTAGAGGGATTGTTTTTTCACATAAGTTTCTTGAATGTGTGTGTGTGTGTGTGTGTGTGTGTGTGTGTGTGTGTGTGTGTGTGTGTTTCTATTTCAAAAGCATGAACTAGTGCCAAACTTAATGACATCGTCAAAAACAATGACTGATAATATGTATTGTATGTTTGATCATGATAGGATATCAAATATATCTGACAGACAATTACAACGAACAGAGTCAAAAGTTCACTTCACACTTTGGTCTCTATCCTTCTGATCATTATTTTTATAATGTCTCATCCATTTTTGCATATATTGTCTTTTATTTGTAAATAATAATAATAATATTAACAAAAACCCACTGAGGATTCAAATGGGCCGCGTCAAGCGGAAATGTACCCTCGAATATGACAAAATGTGCAGAGATCATCCTGTGCAAAGTATCATCTTCGGGGCCTTTGTTCTCCATTTAAATATTCTCTATTATCGAGAGATTATGTAAGTGGACAGTGAATGCCCAACATCCATACAGTCTGGGCCCAGTTGTTCAAAGCTAACGACGCCGTTAGTTAACGATTCGTTAAAATTTACATCGAGTGATACGCAAATATTCTGAAAGTTTTTGCTGAAAAAATGTGAGTGCAAAAGCTACTCACATTTTTTCAGCAAAAAATATCAGAATATTGTGTATTGGATCAGCTAAAACAGTTAACGAAATGACCCTTAACGACGTCGTTAAGCTAACGACGCTTTGAACAACTGGGCCCTGATCTGGGCCTTCTCTGTCCGCATTTGGCCGAAGATTCGTTTTCGCATGGCGTGGCCCAATTGACAATTGAAATTTGGTGTTACTTGTTTTAGAAATCTGTAAAATAAAACTTAAATCCTTTTAAAAAGATATCGTTTACTAAACATAAAGCATTATGTCATTTTGTAAGGTTGATTAACTATAAAGCTTGGCCCGCCGTGGTTCAACTATTGGTTTTCATTTACTCTGGCACACAGTAGAATTAGCCATGAGTACTCGTTTTTGTTTGTCATGGCGATTAATTTGTTTTTTTTATGTTTTCGCTTTGAGTTGGGTGCTTTATGCGAACCAATTTTTTTTTATGTATTTCTGTCTATTTCTGTATTAAGAGTAGCATCGGGACCCAGGGTGAAGTTGGCCGGCTGTAAAAATGCTTTAACCCCCGGTAGTTTATTCTACTTGCCGTTCTAAGTGGTCCTGGTGTTGTTCTTACTCTTTGTAGCTCTTTGCAGCTTTGTGGTTCCTGCATTGCTTTCTGTTTTTCTATATGTATTGTAATGCTAGCATTGTAGTCACCTTCTTCAATAGCTGCCAACTTTGCTTTCTGTTTTACTAGTTATGTTCTGATGCTGGAATTTTGGTCACCTTCAACAGCTGCCCATTTTGCTTTCTGTTCGAGAGTGGCATCGGGACCCAGGGTGTAGTTAGTCGGTGGTCCCGGTGTTAGTCTCACTCTTTGTTGCTATGTGATTTATTCTATGAGGCGACTTGTTGCCTTGTGTTATATTATTCTTGCGTTTATCAGTCCTTTTAGCATTGCGATTACCTCGCTTGGGGAAGAGAGAGCTAATCTTCGTGCTTTTCGTACGTTTGTTCGATTTGCGCCTGTTCGGTTTTGTCTGTTTCCTCTTCCTCTTGGTGTCTGGGAAGGGCTGCGGCTTGTGATTGTGGCAACCCCTGGACCTTACCTTTTCTCTTACCTTTTTTTGCTTTTAACTCTTTCAATGCCACATGCGATAATAATAGGGTTTTGCAAACAACATGGATTCAAATGAGACATTCAGTCTTTCAACTTTACATATAAACTTCTTTTCAAGCAATAGTTTGTTAAAAAAAAAACAAAAAAAAAAACAGACCACAAATGTCGTCTGAAATTTGGCGCCGAAAGAGTTAAAGGGACTGAAACACTTTCAGGGCGAACGAATTGGTAGCTATGTCACTGCAGATTATGAACAGTTTCAATGTATTTGAATGGGATTATTCCGTTAGCCACATGAAAGATTATTTTATGTGGCTTAACCCATTGTAGTCGGGAGATCCCTAAAAGGGTAATTGGCAAACAGTGCAGACCCAGATCAGACGCCGCTGTTTGCAAATTTTTTATCCTTTTTTTCTATAGGAATATCTAAATCTCATAGCCAGACGTACCTAAAATTGAAATTGGGCCCTTACAATATATAGCTGGGAGACTCTTTTCAGTATATAAAGGGTTAAATTTCTCTTATGTGGCTATATTCTAGCACATACGTATGCTGAAATAGTGATGGTAGCCACATACATTGTAAATGTCCACTTGTTAGGAAGTCCGCTCTCCTTTGCTTTGTTAGCACTTTTTTTCCGACAAAGTGTTGTTGTGTGTTGTCATTTTATGTAATTAAACCCTTCTCTTCATCATGGAATAATGTAGATGAACCGAGGCGGCTCTAATGAGTACCCACAATCTATATTTTTGAGCAGAAAGAAGAAAAATAATGTACACCTCTGTAAACCCCAGTTTTATTATATAAAAGTGGGGTTTAAGGGGATCAAATTATATAGGCATGTTTTCGCGATAGACTAAAAGACGATTTTTAAATACATGACACAATTCTATATATGTTTTTTAATCACTGGATTGCAGTGTGCGGAAAATGTTTATGTCGGGGTGGTGACAGCCGATCCAAGTTCGGGTCGGCTGTACCCGCCTCGGCACTGGAAAGCATATTGCTATTAGGTAAAGAAAATGGTTCAGTGCGACTGGCTGTGCTGTTTTCGTCCACTGTCCGTCCGTCCGTCCAATCACAATTTCTTTATTGCTTGTACTTTGACCACCAAACAGGAATGGAATGATCCTTGGGTGATCTTCTTTGAAAGTTGTTCAGATAAAAAAAAAAAAAAAAAAAATGAGGCACTGCTTGCCATATACGGCATTGCTATATTTTATACGACCATCATGTCCTCGGACATAAAATTTGTACAAAAAAATCTTAAAGCAATCTACTTGTGTTAAACTTCAATATTAAGTACATGTATGCAAATCTGTTAGCTCAGGTGTGCGAAATAGGGCCATGGTCCTCTCGTATTATAGTTCTTGCCTGTTATGAAATGAAACTGTAGGAAGGTCTGTTTTGGCATACTTAATAAAATTCTCAGTTTCATGTACGTTTTATTTAGATTAATCATTATTTCATTTATTATTCATATTAATTAGCTGTTGTTTGCAATACATTCGCCTGTTACATAGAAACGTCCAAAGCCCTGTATAGCGATTTCACACTTCTCCTAATATGTGATTCTGTGAAGCCCGGAATTTCAGGGCGAAGTTCAATTTAGTGGGAGAGAATGTCACGACATGTTTTACTTTCTTGCGGCACAAGCTGTATTTTATAGCGACTCGGCAGAGATGGTTCGGCAGAGAGCTCTATTGTCAAGCAGACCGGTTGTGAGAATGGAGTACACGTGCGTACATTAAGGCCTAATTTTGCCCTCCTTCTGAACAGATACATCTCTACATATTTTGAAACCTTATCCAAGATAAATGTAAATATGTGCCAGGGCACCTTAAGGAAAACATATGAGATCAAAGTCCAGTCTCGGCTATGTAATCTATACTATTCAATATCGTTAATATTTATCCAAGATAAATGTATATATGTGCCAGGGCACCTTAAGGAAAACATATGAGATCAAAGTCCAGTCTCGGCTATGTAATCTATACTATTCAATATCGTTAATATTTTACAATGCTAATGCATGAAATAATGGTCAAAAATGAAAGGTGTGCTAGAATCAAACGTTTGTGTTCTAGCGTTGAGGAATGGCTTAAATTTCAGGGCCCAGTTGTTCAAAGCGTCGTTAGCTTAAAGAGCTCGTTAAGGGTCATTTCGTTAACTGTTTTAGCGGATTCAATACACAATATTCTGATATTTTTTGCTGAAAAAAAATGTGAGTAGCTTTTGCAACGCAAAAGCTACTCACATTTTTTCAGCAAAAAAAAAAAAAATCAGCATATTTGCGTATCTCTCGACGTAAATTTTAACGGGTCGTTAACTAACGATGTCGTTAGCTTTGAACAACTGGGCCCAAGAGTATATATGGGGTTATTTTGTCTAAATAAGGGTTTATTAGCGCTCACGTTTGATAAAATTGCCAGTTTTGACATTACTGACGACTATCAGACATTGGCTAGTGTAGAGTACACCTGCATCCAAAAAGGCTTTGACTTATGATGTAGGGTCTTGTCATAGGCTACAACATACAGTTGACTCCCGTTATCTCGACCTCGCTTATTTCGACTAACCGCTTATCTCGAAGTGAAAATCTGGTCGCTGCCTAAACATGAAAATCTAAGAACATGTAAAAATATTGTGGAAAAGAGGAGAAATTCTCCTCTTTCCACAATATTTTCAATATATCTCTAACTTCAAGAGACTAATTACACATATATTTATTAGATGTGGTTAATCGAATTAGTTTTATCTCAATTCTGCAAATCTGATATGTCGAAGTACGGATATCTCGAGGTACTTCTGAGTGTTCCTTGGAATTCTAGATAACGAGAGTCGACTGTATTTCAATATCTTTTTCATGTTCAGGTGTGCTCAATACTAGCCAAGATTTGCAAGCTATTAGAAATGCTGAAAATGGCAGTTTGCATGTATTTCTCAAAATTTTATGTCTATTTTTACATCAGAAAGGGGCCATTTAGAAAATAAAAGAGCGCCTAAGCCGTAAACTACAACCATTCCACCAAAGCGATTATCGTGAAAGCCTGGTGATTAACAGACTGATTTTCAGCAAATATTAGGCATGCTTAATGCATGTCCTTCTTTCTCATTACGAAAACACACCAATTCAAATATATTGAAAATTTCACCTCAAAAAACTGAAAATTTACAGATAAAAAAATTCTGATATTTTTCATATTTCTGCTCAAAACATAGATTGTGGGTACTCGTTAGAACCGCCTCGACGAGGCGGTTCTAACGAGTATCCACATTCTATGTTTTTAAGCAGAAATATGAAAAATAATGTATACCCCTTGTAAACCCCAGTTTTACTGTATAAAAGTGGGGTTTAAGGGGGTCAAAATTATATAGGTATGTTTTCATGATGTTTCGTCCATTACATATATACTCTTAATAGAGATAGACAGGAAAGGCTAAACTCACAATACAGCCGTAGCGCTCATTACGCACACTACATGTGTGCGTTACATGCGTAAGAAAAATATTTATTATAATATCCGTCGATTGATATCAATCGTAGATGTTAGTTTTGCCCATGATACCATGTCAAATCTACCACGCCACATTTTATATTATGCCACCATTCAATACCAGATTTTATTGTATGCTAACTCAAACGTCTATACTGAGATAGCAGAAGAAAAATATATACTGATTGGGAGGAAGGGTATATATATTATGAACTAAAAGATACCATTATGAATAAAATTTCACATCTCATCAGACTTTACAAGTCTAATTTCAAAGTGGCATTTACATTTACATGAAATATTTGCTTCTTTACCATAGGGGCTGCTCTTAAAGGAAAGAATTTGCTCCCTTCTGGGAGCAAATTCTTTCCTTTTAGAGTAGCCCCTATTTTGGAAGCGATTCTAGCCATAGTTTTCAAGATTTTTCCTGAGTGAGCGTAAAAATAATTCTGATCTGGCTACTCCACTGCACAACAACAAAACATTTTTTTTTTTTTTTTTTTTTTTTTTTTTGAAATAAAATCAACAAACAAAGAGAACCACAACAGAAGTGTCGCTTTGGAACGTTCAAAAGCTGGATTTTTGTTGCGATGTTTAACGATTGCAAACAGAGAAACTTTAAAGATAGTCTGGCCAATCTTGTCAGTTCGTGCACACACTAAACTAACCTTATGACCTATAGGCCAGAGAAATTTAATTATTAGATTCTCATCCCCACCACCCCTAAAAGTTCTGACTAAATAAAACATTTTGTGGTGGAAAACTTTTTCAGAGACAACTGGACTTTTGCTGGAAACAGATTTTATATCACTTTTAAGAACTGCAAATTAAATATTGTTATGAAAAGAGTATTGAAACAAGGTTTTCTTCTTTCTGTACATGGTAGTTAGTGTCAGTTATCTTGTTTTGCTATGACTGACATCTTTACTGTGTGGCCCAGGAATAAATAATAAAATCCACAGATCCACTCCATTTTTTTTTCATAGATCTGGATTAGAATCTAATAATTAATTTTCTCTGGCCTTATAGAATAAAACATTAAAGATGTTGATCATACAATGTGCTGGCCGATCATGGTCCTTGGTATTTGCCTAGGCCAAAATGTATAGTTTTAAGGCTGTGACAGTTTACTTTTTACTTCAGAAGGGCCAGCATTTCTTTATTTACACGTTTCTGTTAACAACCATCAACATAATAACTATTGTGACAAATTTGTCAAAAAGATTAATTCTGTCATTCTTAATAAATATCAAATTTCATGAGAACTTTTTTGTGCGATGGGCTTACCCTTAAAACGGGCAATCACATCTGCAGCAGACGACATTTTATTTTCATTTTTCATTTTTCAAAAAAAAAAAAATCGGTCTTGACATGTCACGTGAATCGTCTACCAAGCAGGCGATTCACATGAAATGTCAAGTCTTATTTTCTTTGAAACATTAAATATATATGATTAGGATGTCGTCTACTATAAAATTTGCTTGGCGCTTTAAAGGTTAAGTTCTATGTAAATAATTAGGACATGTATTTGACAATTAAGTTAGCGTCTATTTAAACCTATGGTTCACAAGTTATTAAGACAAACCGATAATTTACCTGTAAGTATATATGTAATATTGAACAAACGCTTCACAGTCTGTTTGGGTCCTACGTGTGGTAAAATAAGAAAGAACAATTGGAACCCCTTGGTTGTATCTCTATTGATCTAATACTTACCGGGGTATGACAATGAATGGAAAGAAAAAACTGATATTTATACTTTTGTGAGATTTGGTTACTACTGTATCTGGTTGCAGTATGACAGTTACTAATTTTAAATTAATAATTTCAATATTAAAACCAATTAAAATATGAATTAATGTATTTTTCTCTAATTTAAAATTCGGATTATATGATGCAGTTTACAGTTTAAAATTTTCTGAAAAATATATTTAATTACGACAAAAGGAGATCCAAATTTTCAGGATATGAAAATATTCATAAAAGGATGAAATTGAATGGTAAAGTTTCGGGCTTTGGAGTTATGCAGTATGTGTTTCACAAATTTCTTCATCTGAAATATTTGAAGGATACAGACTATGCAGATAAACAATACAGTTACCTGTGTTCAAATCTCACCTTATCCCATGTATGCCGAGTAGACTTTTCTACCTTAACTCTTTGGATAGGTCCATTTCCTATAAAAGGGGTGTCTGGATTGTTTTTATGTGTATCATGTTTTGTAGAAAATTCAGATCTTAATGCAAACGGTGTAGACCCTGATCAGACGCCGCGATCTGGGTCTTCACTGTTTGTCAATGTCCTTTTTATTGGACGCTAGGCTTAAATGAGTTTCATAATGAAGATTGAATCAAGGATAAGAATGGTGGCGAATTCAGCAGACGACATTCTGAAATAGTTTCCTATTTTCGCAGAAAACAGACTTTGACGTTCCATGCAAATTGTCTCTAAATCGTCTTCCTCAGAAAATAGTCTTGACATCCCATGCAATTTGCATTAAATGTCAAAGTCTATTTTCTGGGGGAAAAAAGAACAAACAAACAAAACATTTCAGGATGTCGTCATCGAATTTTTTTTTACTTAGCAATAAGCTCTTCTAAGGAGACTAAGGATTATAAATTCGCGCTTTTGTGTTAAATAGTCGCGCTTTTGGTATGAAAATTTTTGTGCTTTCTTAAATAAAAATCTGCGCTTTTGATTACTGATCGCGCTTTCGCAAAACGCCGGAGTTTATCGCTTGGCCTTTTTTATTGCTACATATTGCGTATTGCACTTCCTTACAGACTCGACAGGAAGTTTCATAAATATATAATTGAATCTGCGTTTGTTTTAGCAATAGCGTCTTTTGTGATGCCAGTTTCACAAGTTTTCTTATGGGATGATAGTCTGTCTTCAGTTAATTTGATTTGTGAACTTAGTCGCTTGAAAACTAGTCAAAGGTAATTGTGATTTCAATAGC